>CAMTDV010000024.1:22707893-24143726 GCA_947069175.1 Scalesia atractyloides
CAATGCTTTTGCTACAGCAGCAGCTCAGACATCGAACGCAAATGCAGTAAATCAGATCAATCTACACAACGAAATGGGAACTTCAGTGAAGCCACCCAAGTTGATGAGTATTGATGATTATGAAAGTTGGCGCGAGAAGTTTGAGAACTGGGTTCAAGCAAATTTCTTCCACAGCTGGGTTGCAATACAAACTGGATACAAATGGCCATTTGAGGAACGTAGTCTTGAGATTGCTTTATCAAAGTTTACACCTGGAGATAAAGATCTGTATGTATATGAGAAGAAGATCATGAGCTTGTTACAGCAATCGATGAAAGAGGATATCCTGATCCTGCTACCAAAATGTGAAACGACACAAGAATTGTGGAATGCTTTACGTCCAAAATATCACAGTAGTGCGGACATGAGAAAAAGCAAGAAAGCTTTTATCAAGAAAGAGTTCGATATCTTTACGATGATGAAAGGTGAAATGATGAAGCAAATGATAGAGCGTTACTGTCATTTGGTGGTCCAACAAAAGAAGGCACGAGCTTCACAAGACAGATGAAGAGTTGGTAGACAAGTTGGCGAACGCACTACCTGAGAGGGAGTGGTCTACATACTTGATGGTACTGAAGAATGGACCTGGTTATGTGAATTATAGTTTGGCGGATTTCATTGACAAGTTGGAGGGTCATGAAATGGAACTACAGAAGATCGCTAAATCGAAGAATGCACAGGTTGTTCAAGATGTTGGATTGTACTACAAAAGTAGTTTTTCGGATACTTCAAGTTCGAAAATACAAACCACTTTTAGTGCAAATGCTAATTCTTCAAATCATTTGTTTCAAACATCAAATCCAAGCTATGATCAAACTCCAAACACATCACATTCTAGTTCAAACTCAAATTCTCCATTCCAGAATAAAGCCAATCAGCAGAATCATTCAGTTCAATCCGAATGTGATTCATTGCAACATTGCAGTCAACCTAAAGAATGCATTCTCTGAGCAAGCAGCCAGACAACATATGGCGCTACTTGCAACTGTACTAGAATCATATGAGAGCTTGGTTGCGGGAATGATCGGAAACCCAGAAATGACTGCTGAAGATTATGATCAAGTTGATGAAGAAGAGTTAGAGTTAATGCATATCAAATGGTGTCTAGCATCAATAATCCGAAGGGTTACTAAGTTTGTTGCACTTACCGGACGAGATATTGGAAATTCAAGCAACAAGCTGGGTTTCGACAAGTCAAAGGTGACATGCTTCAAGTGTAGAGAAAAGGGGCATTTCAAGCGTGAATGCACCAATCGTGAAGCTAGTGGTAATCAAAGTCCGTTTGGGAACAATAACGACTACTACAAGAAAGCCTTGCAGTACAAACCATTTCCAAATAGGGTTCAAGTTGAAGTTCAAGATGGTCAATCAAAAACCACAGAAAAGGCTCTAGTTGTCTCACACGAAGATGAAGGATTTGATTGGAACAATTATATTTCCAAGAAAGCAAATGTTGCTTTGATGGCCGAGATCGTGGAAGAGCCAGTCGATGATAGATGAAGCAGCTCTTGAAAATACAATCCTAGAAGAATACTTACAACGATCTGAAGAGGAGATGATTTATCATGAGACTAAAGTGAAGAACATTATTCCTTCTAATCTTCAATTTAGTTTTGCAGGTTGTTTTGATGCTACATCTCAGGAGCAAGTGATTGGAAGAAAAGAAACCTGAGATCAAGGAGATCATTGATGTGACGAAGGAGATGAATGAGGAGAACCTTACCAAGATTGCCGACAAAGCAATGATGGCCAATCTGAAGAGGTGGGTCATGAGGTCGAGGTAAAGGTAGTTGAAAAGGAAGTGATCAAGTACAAATTGTGGAGGTTGAAAAACCTTGCACAAAGTGTGCTAAAGCTTGTGAGCAATGTGCTGAGAAATCTTTAATCATAAGTGATTTAAAAGTGCATAATGTAAACTTCAAATATGATTATCACACAATGAAAGACACTTATGATAAGATGAAAGGCACTTATGGCATTTGTGAAAAAACTAATCGAGAACAAACTGACATAATCGGAATGTTAAAGGCAACATTAATGGAAAAACAAGAAGCCATTAACATGTACATTAATAACATTGCTGAGTTAAAACATGAGCTTCAAGAAATTAAAATTAAAACAGAACGTGTAAGACAATTGTTACTCAGCTACACGAGTATATCTCCCTAGCATGAAGCAGGTGGTTCTCGTTCAACATGTCGACTGCCGAACGTATACAATGCCAACACAAAAGGCAGGTAATGCTTGGATGTTCACTACGACAGTTTATGGAAATCTTTCGATCTTCCAGATGCGCCGACTCACAAAGAAATTGCAGAGTTGTACTATATGCATCAGTTTGCGAATCAAGAGCAAATTTCAAGACCATTAGTGGTTAATCAACCATCTGTTGGTACATCTTCTTCTTATTCTGGTGAAGATCATAATTCTGTTCCAGCTGAGCCAGTTACACCTGCTACAGAACCAGTGAATGCTAGTCCAGAACCCAATGTTTCACCAGCACATGATTCTGATTCTGATGAGGCTCCAACTTTTGATCAAGATGGAGAATCTAGTTCTGATGAGGAATCCGAGCAGATCACTAGTTGTTAAATCAATCTGCTGCCCAAGTACAAGAAATGAAGCGTCTTCTAGTATTCCTACTGTTGAATTGACAGTTGATCTAAATGGTAACAATCTGGAGAGTTCAGTTGATGTTTCTAGTGAAGTGATGCCAAGATCTTATTCTTACCATGCATCGGATACTATAATTGGTGAACTACAAGCTGCAGTTAGAACAAGAAGCCAGATCAATGAAGCGCTTCGTTGTTTCTACACGAAGGTGGTTCCAATCCAAGAATTTTGCTCTTATCGGTGTTTTATATCTCAAATTGAGCCAAAGTCAGTTACTGAGGCACTTGGAGATGAAAACTGGGTACTTGTAAAGCAGGAGGAGTTACTATAATTTGAGAAATTGGGTGTATGGAAGCTTGTTGACCTCCTGACAAAACAAAAGGCAATTGATACTAAATGGGTCTTCAAGTGTAAGCGTGATGATCATGGAGTTATTGTGCGAACCAAAGCTCGACTTGTTGTCAAAGGATTTCACCAACAAGAAGGCATTGATTACACGAAAGTGTATGCACCAGTTGCGAGATTAGAGTCTATCCGTATTTTCTTGGCGTTCGCGTCTTGGAAAGGTTTTAAGGTGTACCAGCTTGATGTTAAATAGCTTTTCACTACGTTAAATTGAGAGAATAAGTGTATGTAGGCCAACCACCGGGGTTTGTCGATCCGCTGAACAAGAAGAAAGCATTTCTCTGGATAAAGCTTTGTATGGGTTGCATCAGGCCTCGAGAGCCTGGTACGCGACGTTATCTCAGCACCTAGTCGGCAACTATTTTACCAGAGGCACAGTGGATAGTACCTTGTTTACGAGAGAAGTTGGAAATCATATGCTGATCGTACAAATTTATGTGGATGACATCATATTTGGTTCAACGAACGACGATCTTTGCAAAGAATTCGAATCTATCATGAAGAAAAAGTTTGAAATGAGCTGATGGGCGAAATGAAATTCTTTGTGGGATTGCAGGTTGATCAATTGCCGGATGGTATCTTTTTCACCAAACTAAGTATGTTCATGATATTCTGAAGAAGTTTGAGATGGATAGCACGAAGCCGTTATCAAGACCTCTGGCACTCAACCATGGAATCTGTGTCGATGAGCTTGGAACCAAAGTTGATGAGACTCTTTATCGGTTGATGATAGGATCATTGATGTATCTGACGGCACCTCATCCGGATATCATGTATCCTACCTGCCTTTGTGCATGTTATCATTCCAGTCGTAGAATATCTCACATGCAGATCGTGAAGCGGATTTTCAGATATCTGAAGGGATGTCCAAGCACCGGCTTGTGGTATCCAAAGAACGAGAACTTCGATCTGACATGATATGCTGACTCTGATTTCGGTGTTGACAGATTAAATGCAAAGTCTACGACGGCCGGTTGCCAGTTCTTCAGAACACGACTTGTAACTTGGCAGTGCAAGAAACAAACCACGGTCGTTGTCTCTACTTGTGAGGCTGAGTACATCTCAGCTTCTAGCTGTTGTTCACAACTCTTGTGGATCCAACAGCAGATGAGAGACTATGGATTACAATTTCTTGACACTCCTTTATATGTAGACAATAAGGCAGCAATCGAAAATAACTAAATTCCAGTTCATTACTCTCGAAATAAACATATCAAGATTCGTTACCACTTTATTCGTGATTCCTACGAAAAAAGATTGGTACGAATTGAGAAAATCCACACCGATGAACAAAAAGTTTATTTTTATACCAAACATTTCAGTCTAACACGGTTTAAATACTTAATGAGGCTTAACGGTATGAAAAATCTTTTGACAGGTGCGGAAATAGAGGTTGAATATGAATCGGACGACGAGTACTCATAATCCTCATTGGTTTGTTATCTTTTAGGATTATATTTCTTTAAAAACTAAAATACAAAAATATGTTTTTGATTTTAGGGGGAGAAATGAAACGAGAAAATACAAAAATATATAAAATCCAAACAGTACAAAAACATGAAAAAGAAAAAAAGAATTTTGTGTCAAAAAGGAAATGATAGTACATCAGTGGACTATCACAGTATGCTAAGGATTTGTAAAGTTTAAAAAGATTAAATAAGTCTTATTGTGGATGTGTCGATAGGCTTTACACATTCAGTAAATTGTTTCCGGGATATAAACTAAATTTTACAGCTGCTTAACTTGTGGATTAACATCTCTCGGATATATGGACCTAGTACTCCGAAATTTCGTTTGAGAGATTGCCTGATTCTGAGATACAGGTCTTTATAGATGATTGATATCTAGGGTATTATATAAGTTCTTCTGATTTTGCGAAAGCAATAGCCTAGAACTTCTATAATTCTTTTGCTAAAAACCCCAAAAACTGCAGCAAAATTGAAAGAATCGAAAGATCTAATCAATTGCAGTCAAAAGATCCCATAATTAGAACAACACCTTAAAGTCGAGCCTTCATCTCTTTGTCGATACGGTGGTATTAACCTGAGCTCTCAAGGCTTCGCATCACCCAGATACAGATATCAATTACGCTATATTCACATGTAAGATGAAATCTAGCGAATCTTGATAGGGGAGTATATTCTGAGATGAGAACCATAGTTAAGTCAAGTTTCTTAAATTCTAACTAACATATCTTGGAACAATTGAGAAATGTGTCAAAGTTTAAGTGGACAAATATATCGAAAATCTAGGTAAACAAGTTTAAAACTTGAAGTCATTAAAAGGTCAACGGTACTGGTGATTTGTCTCAATCAACGGATATGATTCTTAGACACGAATTCACAAAAATATGTCTGTAAATATGTTTGTACATAGTTCATTTGATTTCAGATTTAAGCCCAAAAAGATTTTCAGTGTGTTTTAGCACAAACTTTCAAAAATTCAAAAAGATTTTGTTTCTACATTGTTTTCAATAACCAATGATGGAAAGCGGATCTTCGCGGAATGGTGTAATTTGTTGGAAATCTGGACGACAACGCGTTGGGAGCTAAGATGTAAAATTAAAAATTGGTTGAAAATGATTAAAAGTTCATTAATATGAAACTTTAAATTGAAGAAAACATCAGTTTGTTCATAACGGGTCAAACCGAGGTCATTAACTTGAACCTGGCAGACAAATCGGTTAACCAAGGTCATTAACTTGGACTTGGTCAACTGAGTGGATTTTCAAAACTGGTAAACTAGTAAAGTTCAGGGTTTAAAGTGTAAATTTTGAAAATTTCAAATACCCTAGACAAGTCCGGCCGAAGTTAGGTTATCAATAATTGTATTGAGTCTTGACAACTTTGGGCGAAGTTATAGTTTGAAAGTCTGTGTGTTTTAAGGATCAAGTTCGGCCAAAGTTTGAAAAATGTTTATAATCATGTTTTGGTAACTTCGGGCGAAGTTATGTAAAGGTTTGTCTGATTTGTGCGTCAAGTTCGCCCGAAGTTATCTTGACTATAAATACCACAACTTCGGACCCAACTGCATTCTACTGTTGTTGAGCAAGCTTGACTTGAGAGCAAACTTGCTAAATTGCTAAGAAAGTACCGTTATTCTGCCCAATTTGAAATTGAATTTAAGTGATTGGCACACTTAGATCCATGGCAGAGGTGATGCTTTGCTCTAAAACCTTCGAATTTCATGTATTCTAGACTGTCGGACCTTGAACTGATTAAAACATATAGTGTTAGGGTGTTTAGTCTAAAATTGAACGGTGAAAAGTGTTTAATAACATGTTTAGAACATATAGGAACTATAAATTTGATCATCGGACCATTAATTGTGTTGCAGATTTGAAATTGTGTTTGGGAACGACGACAAGTTCGCCCGAACTTGTTCATGGTGGATTTGTTTAACTTCGGGCGAAGTTGTTACATATTAAGAACTAAATCTGATGTGTAAACTTCGGCGAAGTTTCTTGTAATAAATTGATTCATGGTGTTCAACTTCGGGCGAAGTTATAATTTGAATATGTCAAGTTCGCTCGAACTTA
Organism: Scalesia atractyloides; assembly: GCA_947069175.1. Taxonomy (NCBI): domain Eukaryota; kingdom Viridiplantae; phylum Streptophyta; class Magnoliopsida; order Asterales; family Asteraceae; genus Scalesia; species Scalesia atractyloides. The sequence continues at coordinate 22,714,489 of CAMTDV010000024.1, forward strand.
ACACTAATTGTTATAAAACTTGTCTTTGTATCAAGTTCGCCCGAACTTATTCAATTGTGTTATAAAACATGCCATTTTGGCTAGTTCGAGCGAAGTTTTTCATGTATGTTGTTAAAATTTAAGAAATTTTGCAAGGTGTTTGTTTTTCACGTCGCAGGTTATTCAGGCTACGTATTCGAAGTTCCATAATACGTGTGTTTCGCTAGATAAGAAGCTATTTCCGTCCCTGGAACCGTTTATGAGGTTCTTGAATTTATAGGGCGTATTCCTATCACAAAAGCTATCATCAACAAACACATCGTCTACCGCTCACACGTTAACTTTTTTTGGGGTTCTGTGAAGTATGACGAAGCAAATAAAGTCATTAATTCATTTGTTCGCGTGGATAATGAAGATAAATAATTTAAAGTTACAGAAGCAGACATCTGCAGAGTGTTGGAATTTAACGACAGTTCTGACGATCTAATGGGTTTTGAAGAGACGGATGGTCAAAGGATGCTTTTTGGAATGGGATATCGTGGGCACGTTAATGAGTCTTTTTTCAAGAAGGGCAATCTTGGTCTACCGTATAAATTCTTTATGCATGCCCTAATTCACACATTCAGTCATAGAAAGGCCGGTCTAGATGATTTGCAGGATTGCATGATGTGCATGGCAACGGCAATGATTCTTAACAAGAAGTTTAACTATTCTGGAGTCGTTTTTGAGCATATGTCAAAGAATATGGGAAAGGATAGATTTTTGTTATATCCTCGGGTTGTGCAAATGCTTATTGATGATCAATTCAAAGATATTGCAAAAGATCAGGATGATGTTCTCTATCTGGGTCATATGGAAGAGACTACTTTGAAGAAGCTTGCTACTTATCAACAACAAGAAACTACTCCTATTGCAAAGCCTGTTTTCAGTGCTATTCTTAAAGCTGACTATGTGTTGCCACCTGATGGAAAATGGAGGAATGATGAAAGTGGTGATGATAAGGATGATGTTGAATCACTGAAAGGTTTCAAAGAGAAGTATCGAAGCATATGGTTTACAAAGAAAGTTGTTGAGATGCCGAAGCGCAAAAGGGCTTCAAAGAAAGTCGAGACTATGTTGATTGATGAGCCTGATGTTGATCAAGAAAATGTTGAAAATGTTGTTGGAACGAGTGCAGCAGTGGATGTAGAAAGTCAAGAGGTTGAGACTGGAACTGCTGGTGGTGATGTGATGATGTTATATCCACTACTTCCGACAAAGACGAAGAATCATTGAAGATTCTGCAGATATTCGTCAGAAAGAAGCTGAAAAGGAAAAAGAGGAAGAGCGATTAAACAAATGAGGTGAAGACTTATATGTACCATCTGCTGAAGAAGGTTCTGATGAAGATAGACCGAAGAAAAATCAAAGCGTTCTAAATCAAAGGCCAGTGATGCAAAGAAAACAACAGGTTCTCCTAGCACTAAAGGTAGAGTTTTACCTAAAAGGAGATACATCAGCCAAAGTAAGAAAGCTACACCTCCACAAACTTCACAAGTTCAAGATCCACCCAGTGTGAATGTTCAAGAACTACTACAACAACCTCCACAAGAACCAACTGCTACTACACAACCAATTTCTCCACAACAACAAACAACACCAAAGTCTACTCCAAAGCCGCGAATTCCTCGAGTCATTCATCTGCTCGGAGACAAGAACGTTATTTCTCTAGTGAATTTGGAAGTTTTCCGACACCTCCACGTAATATTAATACGAAGATTTATTCAGACGAGTTACTTGATATGTTCAATGAATCAAAGGTTCAAGAGTTAGAAAGAAGGATTAAAGCTCTTGAAGTTCAAGTCAAGAAGAATGAGACAGAGAAAGAGATTATGGAGGGTTAAAGTGAAATTCTGGAAAATGATCGAGAATATATGAAAGCGTTGGTTGAAAGTCTCGGTGCAGACAACGAAAGGCTGAGGAAAACGATCGCAGATCTTGAGACTAAAAAGGCCCAAACAACAAGAGATTCAACATGTTACAGCGTGTTCTGGCTAACAATATGGGTATAGACTTTATTGCAGAATACAACAGATTATAAGTGCAAGGCGAGAAAGAAAGAGCTGAAAAAGAGTTAGCAACACAAGGCAAGGGAAAGAATGTTGAAAGCACAATTGAGAAAGTGATTGGTGAAGGCTCAAAGACTGCTGAAGTGCCTGTTATTGAAGAAACACCTGTTGTTGAAACTCAAGAACTGCAGAATGTTGAACATATAGATGATTCTGTCAAAGCTTCTGATCCAGAGAAAGAATCTGAAAAAAAAGAGGATGATGATGACGAGAATGATAAAGACGATGATCCTGTTGATGATCTGAAAGATGATTCAGACCATGGTAACGAGATGATGATGGTCAGGGTGGTGTTGGTTTGAAATTGGATTCAGCAAAGTTCTCTACTGATTTTGATTTTGATACTTTGATGAATGATGAAGCAAATGCTGAAGATGGTCAAACTAAGGGGGAGCAAGAAGGCCCTAAAGATGTTGATGATTCTGATGCGTTCATTGCTAAACCATTTGCAAAGTCTCTGATAAACCCCTAATTATAATGTTAGAGCACAATGTGGAAGAGGGAGAGTTTATTCATGACTACATGAAAGAAGAATTGGCAAAAATGTTCGAAATAGAGCCTGAATCGTTTGAATTCGACTTCGAAGAAGAGTTAGTGAACATTGATACATTTGAGCCGAAAGAATACTTCTACAAGCATACTCCTGAGGCTGATGATTATAACAGAGTGATTATTGAAGATGCGTCTGATGACGAAGAGGGGGTTGAAAAGTATTCAGGGATGAACACTGACAACTTTCCAACATTTGAAGAAATGTATGAGGATTTGAATGATGATTTGCTGAGAAGGAAAGTTGAAGAGACAGTACAAGAAGGTAATATTCGGCGACGTATGTCAAAGGAAGAAATCGCTGAAGCTAAAAGTCTTGGTTTTAAGAGATGCCGAAACAAAGAAAGTTCAGACGTCCTCTTGCATTCTTTTCCAGAGACAAAGACAAGCCGTTGGGTGATATTCTAAGTTGGGGTTGGTTAAAAGAGTTGAATGTTTATGCCATTAAATGAGAGTTTGGAGTTCAATACTTCCGACACATGGTTGATTTGAAGACATTGCCATTCTGGGATATTGAAGAGTTGGTGCAAACACGTAACATCAGCTACCAAATGAAGTTTAACGATCAAAGGCAGTGGAAGGTTATAAAGTTTGAAGCTTTACATGGTTTTAGATACTGGAAGCCGTTTATTCCTAAGCATCGAATAAATATTGATAAGAAGACAAGTGAAAAAGATGTAACGCTTGTTATGAAGAGACCTAGAGCAATGAAGAATATGTCGTTGATGCCGATCGAGCAAGATTTTTATCCGATGTTTAAATAGTGGCAAATAGACCCAGAGACATGTGAAGCAGTGATCGTGTTGCGTGCTGATGAAAACTAAGGATATTACGAAAGAATTAACACTTGAAATGATAGAAAGACGAAGGATATGGGGCTTATGGCGAACGATCGGAATACTAGACCCAATGTGGCTAGTAAATTGCTCGAAGGAAGATATCAGATGTTTGTTTTTCATCAAGATCTGTTTTGAAAAGAAAGAGAAAGCTAGAAAAAGATATGTGGGAATCGAGCTAGAGAGAGCTAGAAAAAGAGGAATTTCTGAAGGAAGAGAAGCGTTTAGAAAGAATTCATGAAAGGGGTAGAGAGGCAAGGCTACGAAGATTTCAGTTTATGAAATGGGCACCTCCTACCGACCAAACGCCAATTCCTAAGCAAGAGCGAAGACGAAAGCCCTACAAGAACTTCTTCGGAAGAGGTTAAAGATTTTGAAGACTGGTCAAGACTACAAAGATATCCAAGGGGGAGTCTGTTGGTGCATAATGTCTATCGTCTAACTCTTGGATCGAGTCTGTATTGTATAGGGTTTGAAATGTTAGATTTTGTGATACTTATGATGTAATAGGACAAGTTCGGCCGAAGATGTTCAAGTCTAATGGACAAGTTTGCCCGAAGACAAGTTCTAACGAACTTGACCATGGCCACTTTCAACCGAACTTGTACCTCTATATATATCTAGCCGTGGTGTGTCATTTGTAACTTTGCAACTTTTGAGGCGAAGCTTTGTCCATTTGGTTTTGTACACTGTAAAGACTATTGGACTAATAATTGACTTTTAAACAGTAAATCTTGTGTATTTGTCACTATTCACATAAATTCCGCATACATTGAATAGATACAACCTAGGTTTCCATGACAATTGGACGGATCGATTCTAACATTTACGCTGGTTGTGTTAGTGTGTAGGTACCTACAGGTGTATGCACAATTGAGGCTCTCACAAGTCATCACCGCTAGCCTTTGATCCTGAAACTGAACTAACTCTTAGACGGAACCGAGTTTTACTTAGGGAGAAGAAGATCGTTGGGTCTCCTACTACTCCAAAAAGCACACTGGATCCACCAACACCCATTACAGGTCAAACAGTACCAACCACTCCTCATCCAATTCCTAAAACAATCTCTACACCATCAAGCGAGGTGAAACCTACTAACACCACAATTCCCATGAGACACAACATACTTTTAGTTACCAACCATCATCAAACATTCCACCCTTTAGCCATTTTTTCCCAACCTCCGGTAAATCATCTTCTCAACAAAGTCAACTGCCTCCTTTCCAACAAAACCCACCCATAGTCAATACCACCCCGATCCCTCAACAACCACCACCTCAAACATTTCAACATCAACAACCTCCATATTTACAATCTATTGAGGCACGTCAGGATGGGTATGGCGATGGTTTTGAGGATGATTTCGAAGGGTATGAAGAGGAAGTTTATTTCACGGGGGGTGATGGGACTCAAATGGGGACTCAAGGTGGATTTGTATGTGCACAAAGGAAACAACCGGAATTTGTTCAAGAGGTTGTTAGACAACAACCACAAGTTCTACAATAGAAAATTCCTCAACAAGGGCAACGATTTCAAAGGCAGATGCCCCAACAACATGGGCGTCAACCACCACCTCAACTGTAACATTTGTCAAAAACGGGTTTCCAAAACCCGCTCCGTTTTGAAATCGAATATCAAGTTATAAATGTCACGTTGTATATTTATGGTTATTTTGATTTTTAATGAGGCATAATTAATAAACAAACTAAACTATAAAAATTATATTTGATAAAAAGTGAAAACAAAATAAATAAAAAGTTGCTGCCGGGACTCGAACCCGGGTCAGCCGGTTCACAGTTTCAATGACTTAACACACACACACATCACCACTCCGCCACTTGTTGTTTTCTGTCATCTCTAGGAAACAAATAACCTTTATACTCAAACTCGGTTAAACCGATTGCGCCAATTGAGAAACGGAAATCGGCAATTCAACCGTCAAATCGTTTGTTTACTCGCACATTCAGGTTATAACCGATGCACCGACGTTTTCTCATCAATTCAGATTGAATGAACGTTAGTCGTCATCATCATCGGTTTTTATAACCGAAAATAATCAAGTCCCAATTACTTCAACTCATGACCCCTCTCGCGACTCAGAAACATCATACCAACATTCCATTCACTTTCGTCACACTTTCAGTCCGTCTGAGCGCTTAAAACAACTCGACGGAAATTTCTGCAAGATTCGCCGTAAAACCGTATTCATCATCAAAACGGTAAATCTTTCAATAACGTTGTAGTTCAACAATTGTCAGGCTATTTCTAACTTAAACCTTTAAATTGAAATCGAATTCAGGCACTGTATTCAGCTAATTTCAGTTCGCCGGAAAAATTCTGAAAATCTCTATATTCATCTGAGAATCGGTAAGGGCATTCAAACCCTCTGTTAACATTTGCTGATCACTTCAATTTCACGATTAGTTAATAAAAACGGTTAATTGTCTTGTTCAGTTGAACAGCATAAAAACAGGGACCGACACATTGCCGGAATTCTGAAATAAACCGTTCATCGGTATGTTCACCTCTAATTACCATCTCTGCCATTTCATTTTAGCCTTAAGAATGTTTGTTAATCGTAAAAACAAGGAACGGATTAGTGAATCAGTTGACTGTAATCTGAATATAGAAGACGAAGTTAGTTAAGTTATAAGTTTAATTAAAATCAGTAATATGAACGGGTTAGACACACAGTCCTGCGGTGGACCGTGTGCAAAATATATACGCATGTCCCGAGTTCGATCCCTGATACACGCACTCCTTATGAAATAAAATGCCTTTTTGTTTAAAAACTAAACCGGGTTAATCCCGTTAGTTGTTAAGTATAATAAAAACCGAGATATTAATCAGGTTAGACACACAGTCCAGCGGTGGACTGTGTGCAACACTGAATCGCACGTCACGAGTTCGAAACCTGATACTGGCACCGGTTCGTTGAATTAAAATGTTTTTGGAATTAAAAGAATTTTGGTTAAACCGAATTAGTATATAAATATAATTAAAAACAAGATTATTTCGGGTTAGACACGTAACTCAGTTGGTAGAGCTGCGTGCACGTGTACGGGAGGTCTCAGGTTCGAGCCTCACCCGGCGCAAAGAATTCCACTGACTGAACCGATCAACAAGTCAACAAGTCAACGGTCAACGGTCAACGTAAAATAAACAATTTTTTTATATTTTTATTTATTTAATTTAATTTAAAAATCAATTAAAAATACTTAAAATAACATTTTTAAAGATAGAAAATAGCCTTAAACTCACAAAAATATATCTAAAAATTTCATTAATCCTTAATAAAATCCACACATTTAATATATTTTTCCGTTATTATTTAGGTTAGTATTTCTCGTTGTTCCGCTCATCTAATTCGTGCGCATCTCACCATCTCCAATCCAACGCACCCAATGTGAGTGAATCTTTACAAATTCCCCGTTTTAATCACGTTTTGGGGTGTATCATGTGTCTTGTTATATATATTATAATTAAACCATTGTGCATACATCATATCATGAACTTGTGTATTCAGTTTGTTTCAACTGTTGTGTAGTTATTGTTGGATGCAATTTATTATTTTCAGTACATGCAATTTCATACGCCGCCGTTCCCCATTACACTATGAGCGTTGAGCATGTTCCCCATTTCATTATGAGCGTGAACCTGGCGTGCCCACATACGATCGGCTCCGTTTGATTGAGCCTTGATCGCACAGACATTTTCATTTTCAGTACATGCAATACGATCGGCTCCGTTTGATTGAGCCTTGATCGCACAGTTTCATTTATGTTATTTATCGTATGATGTTGGTATGTTCATGTATGCTATCATATGTTATTGTATGTTATAGTTGTGATTGCTATTTGCCACTGCTTGATTATTTACATTTGCTCATTTATGATTATGCACAAATTTTCATTGATAAACTAACAAGTAAATCATTAATAAATGTTTATCTAATAAGGTTCACTTGCCAACTTATGTTGACCCAAAAACCCCCATTTTTACACATGATACAGTGAACCTAGCAGCAGCCAGAAACACATAGGATTGGACTAGAAGAATAAAGTGATTTAGAGTTTGGGATTGTTATGTTTGGTTTATTTTCTTTGTATTGTATGAACATATTTGGATATTTGGAAATGTAACTTTGACTTTAATAAATATGAAACATATTAGTAAATGTCATGAGCTTTGGTGATAACCCAATTATGCCCCGACTCTTATTCCGCTGCGGGTCGGGGTGTGACAGATTGGTATCAGAGACATGACTATAGGGATATAGGATAGGTTATTAGACCCTTAGAGCCTATACTATAGTTGATTAGAAACTTATAAGATTTTTGTGTGTTACATGCCAAATTTCATGATGTTTATATTTTTTATTTAAATGTTACATTCAATATTATGCAAGCATGTTCATAAGTATGTATTATCATATAATGCCTATCATGAATCATATATTCATAACATATCACATCCATGAAAGCACACACCACATCATGATTGCTTTTACAATGATTTTTGTGTTTTCAGATCTCATCAAAGTGAGTTCTCATGACGGGCATGTAGTAACTGGAAGGGTACCAGTACCGGTAGTCGGAACGTCCTGTCTAGGCTTGCATTCGTATAAATCCAAAATAAAGGACCAGTTTGCCTACCTGGGGACTAACAATGAGAGTACGAAGTACCTATTAGGCCAAAGCATGCTATACCAAACGTCGTGTGAGCTAACCCCACTTTGAGTTGTCATTGTGTCTACACCTGGACACGTTCCGACCACACATCTCATGAACATATTTTGTGGTTTGCATTCGGGTGATGCGAGTGTTAAATTGCCAATACTAATGTGAATCCTACCAAGCCAATAGCCATGGGGGCCCACATGACTATATAGGTGAAGGTATGGGGGACATTTGAGGCCCAACATGAACAAACCCAAGACATCCTATGGATGTAGTTGCATTATTGATATTTATGTTATTTTCATTTTCTTAAAGACACATGACACCTAAAAAGACACCATAAACTCACAATCTTCTCATGTATGTTCCTGTAGATGTCGTCCAGACAACAACGAAGGGGTAAAAGATCAGGAAGGTCTCAGGAACGCTTGGCCACACAAATCGCGAAACAAATGGCCACGATACTGCCTGACATTGTGGTCCAAGTACAACAAGCCCTCGCTACAAATCCTACTAACCCTCCCCAACAACATGACCAGAACATCAACAACCTTCCTACCAGCAAGTGTTCATACAAACATTTCAAGTCTTGTGATCCTCCTAAATTTGAAGGGACTGAGGGTGTCACTGCTCTCATACATTGGTTTGAGGAGATGGAAAACACCTTCCTAATTGCGATTGTCCTGAGGATCGCAAGGTTCGATACGCCATCGGGAGACTATTTGGGGCTCACTTGGTGGAATACTGAGAAAGGGAAGAGGGAACTGAAGATGCAATGGCCTTAACTTGGGAGGAGTTAAGGGAAATCATGACTAGGCGTTTCTGTCCTAGGAGTGAAATTAAAAGTTGGAGGATGAATTTCATGCTCTAAAGCAGAAGGAGGGAGACCTATACCACTTATAACAAGAGGTTCTTGGAGTTGAACTAAATGGTTCCAAATTTGTTCACCCAACTTATCGTCTGATTGAGCATTATATTCGAGGACTTCCCTCGAAAATTCAAGATTCAGTCCTCAGCACTTCACCGGTAACACTTGAAGCTGCTATGGAGTTAGCAACTGAACTGACCGAGAACCGAATTCGCAACGGGAAGTTCAAAGAAGAGAAAAAGAAAGCCCCTGTTGAGGGTCAAACTTCAAACCATCCCATGTCTTCCTCTAAGTTTGCTAACAAGAGGAAGCGCAACACCAGAAATTTTGCAGTTACTCAAACCAACTCCCCTATTCCTGCTGCACCCATTACCCAAGTCGCTCCTTCACCCGCACCATACAGAAGACCTTACATTGGCCCGTTACCAAAATGTAACCATTGCCAATATCACCATTCTCCTGATTATCCTTGCCAGCATTGCACCGGCTGTGGCCGCGCGGGTCATACGATTCAAACCTGCCGCATGCCCCAGCGAACGAACCGCCACTAACCTTTAACCCAAACCCACCAACAATTAATGGGTCAAGCCCAACAACCCCTACTATTACCACCCACCCAACACCTAGCCCAAACATATTACCAACCCAATTATCCTATGGGCCAACCTATGCGGGCTTGCTACAATTGCGGAGACCCAAGCCATTTCAGAAACACTTGTCCAAGGTTGGTAAACATTATTCATGCTCAGGCTCAAGCCAACCCAGTGAATCAAGCGAACCAAGCTCCTCCACCTGTAAGAGGAAGAGCTTTCAATATCAACGCTAATCAGGCTAGGGCCAACGGCAATATGGTTAACGGTACGTTCCTTATAAATGGTAGATATGCGTCTATGTTATTTGATACTGGTGCGGATAGAAGTTTGTGTCTTTAGAATTTGAGCCTATCTTAAACAAAAATCGGGATAAGCTCACAGAATCCATAACGGTAGAAGTTGCGGACGGGAAACCAGTTTCATTAAACTCTATTATACGCAACTATACACTCACCTTAAACGATCACGATTTCTCAGTCGACCTTATTCCTATGAAGCTGGGAAGTTTTGATATCATAATTGGTATGGACTGGCTCAGTCAACATCAGGCAGAAGTTGTATGTCGCGAAAAATTTATACGTATTCCTCTTTCAAACGGTCAGACTCTTCGAATCTTTGGAGAAACCTCGTCAAAAGGACTCAGCTTAATGTCTTGTCTTCAAGCTCAAAATACCTTCGCAAAAATTATGTCGCGTTTTTAGCTCATATCATCAAAAAGGGGACCATGGAGAAGAAACTCGAAGACATTCCAGTAGTAAAAGATTTCCCACAAGTTTTTCCTGATGACATTTCAGGACTTCCTCCAGTTAGAGACGTCGAATTCTGTATTGATCTTATACCTGGTGCTACACCAGTTGCAAAATCTCCTTATAGGTTAGCCCCCCTCTGAAATGAAAGAGTTAGCCAGTCAATTACAAGAGTTGACTGACAAGGGATTCATACGTCCTAGCTCATCGCCTTGGGGTGCACCTGTCCTTTTTGTAAAGAAGAAAGATGGATCGTTTCGTATGTGCATCGACTACAGAGAGCTCAACAAGTTAACAATCAAGAATCGCTATCCTTTACCTCGCATTGATGATCTTCTTGACCAACTTCAAGGTGCCAACTGCTTTTCAAAAATCGACCTTCGATCTGGCTATCATCAACTTAGAGTGCATGAAGAAGACGTCCCTAAGACTGCTTTTCGAACTCGTTATGGCCATTATGAATTCATGGTCATGCCATTTGGTCTAACCAACGCACCAGCTGTCTTCTTGGATTTAATGAACAAAGTTTGCAAACCATATCTGGATCGATTTGTCATAGTTTTCATCGACGATATTCTCATTTATTCAAAATCTAAATCTGATCATGAGCGTCATCTTCGACTCATCCTTGCACTTCTAGAGAAGGAAAAGCTTTACGCCAAATTCTCCAAATGTGAATTCTGGTTAAAAGAGGTGCAATTCCTCGGACATGTAGTCAATGACAAGGGAATACATGTCGACCCCTCAAAGATCAAAGCGGTACAGGAATGGCAAGCTCCACGTACACCAACTGAAGTAAGATCTTTTCTTGGTCTAGCTGGCTATTATCGTCGGTTCATTTCAAACTTCTCTCGCATTGCTGTACCACTCACGGCTTTAACTCATAAAGAAAAACCTTTCATATGGGGACCCAAGCAAGAAGAAGCCTTTCAAACTCTTAAACAAAAACTTTGTGATGCACCAATCCTCACTCTTCCTGAAGGTTGTGATGACTTTGTGGTCTATTGCGACGCGTCAGGGCAAGGATTAGGCTGCGTTCTAATGCAAAGAGGAAAAGTTATAGCTTATGCATCGAGACAACTCAAGACGCATGAGAAGAACTACACCACTCATGACCTAGAACTTGGAGCCGTTGTGTTCGCTCTTAAGATATGGAGACATTATCTCTATGGTACTAAGTGTGAAATATACACTGACCACAAGAGTCTTCAACATATCTTCAATCAAAAGGAGTTAAACATGAGGCAACGAACATGGGTCGAACTTCAAATGACTACGACTGTGAAATTAGATACCACCCTGGTAAAGCAAATGTGGTGGCTGATGCACTTAGTCGAAAGGGTTATGCGAACTCCATTCGTCTTCTATGTTCGCAAATTCTAACCGACATTAAAGATCAAATACGAGAAGCCCAACACGTTTCAATAACGGAAGAAGATGTACGAAAGGAGATGTCCTGTGGAGCTGAGCTAAAAATTTAAACTAAATCGGACGTATTCTGTACTACCTAGATCATATCTGGATTCCTAACCACAACAATCTTCATGAAATTCTTATGAATGAAGCTCACAAAACGCGATATTCTATACACCCAGGAGCCGATAAGATGTATCAAGACCTACGATATACCTATTGGTGGCCTGGAATGAAGAAGGATATTGCCGTTTTTATTTCCAAGTGCCTTACATGTTCCAAGGTGAAGGCTGAACACCAAAGACCCTCAGGACTTCTGGTCCAACCGGAAATACCTGTATGGAAGTGGGAAAATATAACCATGGATTTCATTACCGGGTTACCTGCACTTCTGGTGGGTATGACACTATATGGGTAATTATAGACCGACTTACAAAATTAGCTCACTTTATTCCTATCCGCGAAGATTTCAAGAACGAAAAGCTTGCTTGTATTTATATCAGCGAAATCGTAAGCCGACATGGGGTACCGTTAAGCATTATTTCTGATCGTGATGGTCGTTTCACTTCACGAGCATGGCAAGCAGTACAATCCGCTATGGGTACGCGATTAGATCTCATACCGCCTATCATCCTCAAACTGATGGACAATCTGAGCGCACCATTCAAACTCTTGAAGATATGCTTCGAGCATGTGTCATAGACTTCAAGGGAAATTGGGACGTCCACCTACCATTAGTTGAATTTTCGTACAACAACAGCTATCATTCAAGCATCGGCATGGCACCTTTTGAAGCCTTATATGGTCGTAAGTGCGATCTCTTGTATGTTGGCACGAAATTGGGGAAGCTCAAATCACTGGTCCAGAATTGATCCAAGAAACCACAGACAAGATCCTTCAAATCCGAAACAATCTTCTAGCGGCTCAGAGTCGTCAAAAGAGTTATGCAGATAAACGACGGAAGCCTTTAGAGTTTAACATTGGTGATCATGTACTTTTAAAAGTGTCACCGTGGAAGGGAGTAGTTCGTTTTGGTCAAAAAGGCAAGCTAGCACCACGCTACGTAGGACCTTTCAAGATACTCGAAAGAGTAGGACCTGTAGCATACAAGCTTGACCTACCAGAAGAACTCAACAGGATTCATCCCACATTCCACGTGTCGAACTTGAAGAAGTGCGTCGCTGATGAGAACCTCCACATTCCGCTGGAAGATATTCAGATTGATGAATCTATGCATTTTATTGAAAGACCTGTAGAGATCATGGACTTCGGAGAGAAACGTCTACGACGAAGTCGCATTCCAATTGTTAGGGTACGCTGGGAGTCGAAACGGGGACCTGAGTTTACTTGGGAACGTGAAGACTCAATGCACGAAAAATAACCGCATCTTTTTCCTACTACTTTTACTACTTAAATTTCGGGACGAAATTCCTAAAAGTAGGGGATACTGTAACATTTGTCAAAAACGGGTTTCCAAAACCCGCTCCGTTTTGAAATCGAATATCAAGTTATAAATGTCACGTTGTATATTTATGGTTATTTTGATTTTTAACGAGGCATAATTAATAAACAAACTAAACTATAAAAATTGTATTTGATAAAAAGTGAAAACAAAATAAATAAAAATAAAAAGTTGCTGCCGGGACTCGAACCCGGGTCAGCCGGTTCACAGTTTCAATGACTTAACACACACACACATCACCACTCCGCCACTTGTTGTTTTCTGTCATCTCTAGGAAACAAATAACCTTTATACTCAAACTCGGTTAAACCGGTTGCGCCAATTGAGAAACGGAAATCGGCAATTCAATCGTCAAATCGTTTGTTTACTCGCACATTCAGGTTATAACCGATGCACCAACGTTTTCTCATCAATTCAGATTGAATGACCGTTAATTGTCATCATCATCGGTTTTTATAACCGAAAATAATCAAGTCCCAATTACTTCAACTCAAGACCCCTCTCGCGACTCAGAAACATCATACCAACATTCCATTTCACTTTCGTCACACTTTCAGTCCGTCTGAGCGTTTAAAACAACTCGCCGGAAATTTCTGCAAGATTCGCCGAAAACCGTATTCATCCTCAAAATGGTAAATCTTTCAATAACGTTGTAGTTCAACAATTGTTAGGCTATTTCTAACTTAATCCTTTTAATTGAAATTGAATTCAGGCACTGTATTCAGATAATTTCAGTTCGCCGGAAAAATTCTGAAAATCTCTATATTCATCTGAGAATCGGTAAGTGTCCACACCCGACCCGCAGCGGAAAAGGTGATCGGGGCATGATTGGGTTATCATCAAAGCTCATGACATTTATTATGCGTTTCATATTCATTAAATACAATTTAATGGAAATTTACAATAAATGTTACAACATGTTCTAACTATCAATCTAAGCTTCTTTGTTCTCTTCTAAGGCATTTCCTATGTTTTCCTTGCTTCAACCTGTTCACCTGTATCATGTGTGAAAAGGTTTTTGGATCAACATAAAGTTGGCGAGTGAATCCTATGGAAAACATTTGAACAAGTTTATTTAATTGATTATGAAATATGTGCACAACCAAACATGAGTAAAAATAGATGTAAACTTATTCAACAATCATTAGGTATTAAATAAAGCACACATGAACAATAATGGAACATTTAGAGGCACGCGTTGCTCTACTCGTCTCTCACGAGGAACTGATGGGCCTAATGAATGAATTGCATAAACATGATAATATGAATGACACAACTACAAACAATATAAACTCAATGATACACACATGAACAATAATGAATTAGTTTTGAGGCACGCGTTGCTCACTCGTCTCCCACGAGGAACTGATGGGCTTAATGAATGAATTTCATATAATTTGATAAAATGAAATAAGTAATCACAACAATATAAACAATCTAAGTTTATGTCACGATGTGGTATGGCACAAATTTAAATAAACGAGTTAATTATTTGAGACACATGACACACCCCAAAACATGTAATTAAAAAGGGGAGTTGTAAGATTCATTCACAGTGGGTGCGTTCGGTTGATGATGTTGAATGCACGCGAAATGGTTTTAACCACGAGTGAGATTAACCTAGATAAATCGCATTATGGTTTGGTAAGTAACGGATTTTATTAATCCATTTTAGTAGAATTGTTGGGTGTATTTTTGTGAGTTTAAGGCTATTTTCTAACCTTAAAAATGTTATTTTTAAGTATTTTTAATTGATTTTTAATTAAAATAAATAAATAAAAATAATAAAAAAATTTGATTTTTTTGCTACAGTTGACCGTTGACTTTGACCGTTGACCGTTGACTTTGACCGGTTCGAATCGTGTAATTGTGCGCTGAGTGAGGCTCGAACCCGAGACCTCCCGTACGCGTGCACGCAGCTCTACCAACTGAGCTACGTGTCTAACCCGTCATATATCTGTTTTTAATTATATTTATATATTAATTAGTTTAAACAGAAAATCCTTTATTTTCTAAAAACGATTTAATTGAATCGGACCGGTGCGCTCCACAGGTCTCGAACCCGGGACCTGTGGGTTATGCTAACACACAGTCCACCGCTGGACTGTGTGTCCAACTTGTTAATTAAACTGATTTTTATTATACTTAAACACAAACTAAGTATTTTCATTTCTGTCTTATTTTAAAAAGTTAGATAATTGTCCGAGTCGGTGTAGTAGACCGGACTCGAACTCGTGACGTGCGATTAAACATACACAAGTCCACCACTAGACTGTGTGTCTAACTTGGTTATTTTTCCGGTTATTAATATACTTAATATATAACAGTGTGACTCCGGTTCGGTTAACAAAAAAAATCATTTTTATTAAGGCAGCGTGTGTGGAACAGGATTCGAACTCGAGACCTTTGTGTGTTTAATGTGCACACAGTCCACCGCTGGACTGTGTGTCTAACCCGAGTTATAACTTGGTTTTAATTATATTTATATGTTACAGGTACATCGTCTTCTTCGTTGAGTTATAACCAGAAATGATGACTGACTGATTCAATGATTAAATCAGTTTCTTTAGCGTTTTTTAGTTAATTACAGATGAGATTAAGTAAAAAGAATGAAGAAATTAGGCGTGAGATATACCGACTAGCTTCCTCTGTTTTTCCGGCAAAACTCCAGCGACAGCAACAGGCTCCGGCGTCGGGTGTCTTGCAGCAGCGAGTCTCCAGAAAGCTTACAAAGTATGTGGGTGACTTCGGTATAAGTTCAGAGGGTTTAGTAAGGCTCATAAATGAAGAACCCGGTTTTCTGTCGACGAACAGAATATTTCCGGCGAGTGAGTTTTCGCCGAGAAAAGGTGCGGTTTTGAGCGAAAAGGTTTGCAGAGGTTCGAGGGGGTATTTATAGGGCAAGTCGTCGATGGATTTGGTCCTATTTCTGACTGGATTCGTCGGTTTGAATTTCTCTGGCGGTTATGGTTTGTGTCGCGAACACAGACGTCGGTTATAACCGATATAGGTTTAAAGTTTACGTTATAACGGAAGGATTCGTTAAATTATTGGCAAGATTGCCGGGATTTCCGACGACTGAACTTTGGGCGCCGGTTTTGAATTCGGAAAGTCATGATATGAATTAAATGATCCTAACATTTAACAAGGAACATCAGTGGCGCAGTGGTTTGTGTGTTGAGTGTTAAGGCTTTGCTGACCGGTACTGACCCGGGTTCGAAACCCGGCAGGAACAAAACATTTTTATTTTGCGATTTTCAACAGTTTTTCAAAAACTAATTATATATTCCCATATAATAATTGATTATGTATCGTTTAAAATTATTTTGGGCATTTAATTCGCAACGAAAATTTTAACTGAT
Source organism: Scalesia atractyloides (assembly GCA_947069175.1). NCBI lineage: Eukaryota > Viridiplantae > Streptophyta > Magnoliopsida > Asterales > Asteraceae > Scalesia > Scalesia atractyloides. The sequence continues at coordinate 22,731,084 of CAMTDV010000024.1, forward strand.
TGTTCGGTTAATAAACGGAGCGGGTTTGGTAAAATCCGTTTTTTGACGGATGTTACAGTATCCCCTGCTTTTTAGAAATTTCGTCCCGAAATTTAAATAGTGATATATTTGACTAAAAGAATGATGCTGTTTAGTTTGACAGTTACATGCTTAGAAGAAGTAAGGGTTTAAGTTTTTGTTCGAGGCGGTAACGTTCCTTGTAAGGGTTAAGTACCCTATTACAGGAATCGCTTTTTGTTGCCTACTGTAAAAGTATTGTTAAACAGAATTTATTCGCTAACTATGATATCATGCATAAGAGTTTGGATACGTTTGGAAAAGTATGGTTATATCCTAAGGCAAAACTTCTAATACAACAACCTACACGGAACATAAATAAACACAACAGCTAATATTTGAACATGAATAAACACAACAGCTAATATCAGTAAGTTATGATTGGTTTTATGACTATAGAACATAAATAAACACAACAGCTAACATTTGAATCCACATTCTGATAGCATATATGTTTGAATGGTGGAAGTTCCTCTCTCGTTTGTTATGATGGAGAGGTTAGTTTATGTAGAAATGGAACACAAATCCAATTTCTCTAAATAGCAAGATCATAATAATGTAACACAAATTTCAACCAAGGCAATACTAAATCCTACATGGAACTTCTCATAACCGCCTGATAATGCCTCTGATCCTTTGGCAAGAATACTTATATATAGGAAGTACCAGCGGCGTATCCACCATATTCTTGCCAAATTTTCATTGGTGTTATCCACAAGTTATGATTAGTTACCAAGAAACTACTAAATCCTACATAGAACTTCTCATAACCGTCTGACAATGCCTCTGATCCTTTGACAAGAATACTTATATATAGGAAGTACTAGCGGCGTATCCACCATATTCTTGTCAAATTTTCATTGGTTTTATCAGTGAATTATGATTAGTCCTATATGACTCTACAACCAATACAACAAACATAAAATACTGATATGAAAAATGTCTGTGCGATCAAGGCTCAATCAAACGGAGCCGATCGTATTGCATGTACTGAAAATGAAATTGTCTGTGCGCTCAAGGCTCAATCAAACGGAGCCGAGCGTATTGCATGTACTGAAAATGAAAATGTCTGTGCGCTCAAGGCTCAATCAAACGGAGCCGAGAGTATTGCATGTACTGAAAATGAATAACTTAATCTAAGCAACAATCACACAAACAGCCTATGCATGGAACCTTTCATAACCGCCTGATAATGCCTCCGATCATTTGACAAGAATACTTATATATAGGAAGTACCAGCGGCGTATCCACCATATTCTTGTCAAATTCTCATTGACTTTATCCGCAAGTTATGATTAGTTCTATGCGACTCTACAACAAACACCACAACCACAAGATACTGATAATGAAAATGTCTGTGCGATCAAGGCTCAATCAAACGGAGCCGATCGTATTGCATGTACTGAAAATGAAAATGTCTGTGCGCTCAAGGCTCAATCAAACGGAGCCGAGCGTATTGCATGTAATGAAAATGTAAAATGAACTGTGCGATCAAGGCTCAATCAAACGGAGCCGATCGTATGCGGGCACGCCAGGTTCAACCGCATAATAAAATGGGGAACAAGCTCAAACCTCATAATTGGGGAGCAGCGGCCTACGGCAATTGCATATACTGAAAATAATAAACAATAATTACTCTAACAGTCTACACATGGAACCTCTCATAACCGCCAGATAATGCTTCTGATCCTTTGACAAGAATACTTATATATAGGAAGTACCAGCGGCGTATACCACCGTATTCTCGTCAAAGTTTCATTGGCTTTATCCTTAAGTTATGTTTGGTTCTATGTGATAAACAAAAACATAAAACTAAACGATAGGAGTTGAATCTGGATCTTCGGTGAAGAGGACTAGTTGGATATCTTCGTTTGGGCCGTCATTATCTTCGACAGGATTGGCGTTGATATTGAAGACTCTTCCTCTTGCTGGTGGCCTAGTGGTTGGTTTTTCTTGGTTTACTTGGTTAACTGGATTTGATTGGGCTTGAGCGTTGATGACGTTAATCAATTGAGGGCATGTGTTTCTAAAGTGGGTAGGGTCGCCACAATTGAAACAAGCTCGAGCATATGGGAACACGGGGTAATGGGGTTGTTGATAGGTTTGGGCCATGTTTTGAGTAGGGGAAAAGGTTTGGTTTTGAAAGGTGCGACAAACCTTGCTCAAATGACCATAGCGTCCACAAGTTATACATAGCCGACAAGGTAAGATAAGGGGATGATGATAAAAACAGTTGTTGCATCGAGGGTGAGGTCCAAGATATGGTTTCTTATTTGGGTAAGTTGAGTTGGGTGCCACTTGAGTGATTGGGATAGCTTGGATGGGTATGGCGTGTGAAATTGGTTGATTTCGTTGGATAGCAGCGAAAAGTTGCCCGTCTCTTTTTCTCTTAGAATTGGGTTGAGAAGGGGATTCGGTTTGGGTGGAGTCGGAGGTTTCAGTCGATTCTTTATCCTTCTTCTTCTCCTCCTTGAAGTCTTCGTTCGGATTCGGTTCTCGGTGAGCTCTGTTGCTAACTCCATTGCTGCTTCCAAAGTTGCAGGCGAGGTACTTATTACAGGGTCTTGAATCTTTGACGGAAGACCACGAATGTAGTGCTCGATCAAACGGTAGGGGGGAGTGAACATGTTGGGAACCATTTGATGAATTCGAGGAATCTTTTGTTGTATGTGGTGTGGTCTCTTCCTTTTGCTTCAATGAGTAAAATTCATCTTCTAATTTCTTGATTTCGCTCCTTGGGCAAAATCGTCTGGTCATGATTTCCTTCAATTCGTTCCAAGTTAAGGTCATAGCATCATCGACGCCTCGTTTGGCCTTCTCTGTATTCCACCAAGTAAGTGCTACCCCATATAATCGACCGGTAGCATATCGCACTTTGCGATCGTCAGGGCAATCGCAATTTAGAAAGGTGTTCTCCATTTCTTCAAACCAAGGAGGAGAGCGGTGACGCCTTCAGTCCCTTTGTATTTCGGAGGGTCGCATGATTTGAAATGCTTGTAGGTGCATTTGGTGGTATTTGAGGGAGAGTTGATAATGTTTTGGTTTTCTTGATTGACAGGATTAGCGGTGAGTGCTTGTTGTACTTGGATTACAATGTTGGGTATTACGGCAGCCATTTGTTGAGCGATTAAGGCAGCCATACGCTCGCGGGCTTTTCCTGCTCTCATCTTCCTACGAGCGAGGTTAGAAGACAGCTACAAGGATACATGTCAAGAGTATGAGTTGGATGTTTTGGGTTCATGGGTCGCACTAGGAATGAACATTCATAAAATAATTATAGAAAAATAAATCTACTACATCCATAGGATGTCTTGGGCTTTGCTCGCCATTAGGCCCTACATGCCGCCATACTTTACCTTTGTAATCATGTGGGCCCCCATGAATACCGGTTTTTCATATGATTCGCAGGGTTTGCCAGGTTGCGTACACTAAAACCCGGAGAAAATCGAGAAATATGTATACAACGTGTGATATTCGGAATGTGTCCAGGTGTAGACACGGTGACACCTCAAAGTAGGTTAGTTCGAACGACGTTTGGTGTGGCATGCTTTGGCCTAATAGGTCCTTCGTACTCTCATCGTTGGTCCCCAGGTAGGCAAACTGGTCCGTTATATTGGATTTATACGAATGCGAACCTAGACAGGACGTTCCGACTACCTGTACTTGTACCCTTCCAGTTATACATGCCCGTCGCAGAACTTACTTTGATGAGATTTGAAAATTGCAACAAAATCTTTGGATAATGAGAGTATGAAAATAAATTGAATACATGAACATCGATATATGTATAATGAATATGTATATAAGCATGTATGGTTGACTGTAAATGTAAACAAATATGAAACAAATAAATATCACAAGTTTGTATGTAACCACCTAATCAATTAAAATTTAGGCAGACTATAGTATAGGCTCTAAGGGTCTAATAACCTATCCTATATCCCTATAGTCATGGCTCTGATACCAATCTGTCACACCCCGACCCGCAACGGAAAAGGTGATCGGGGCATGATTGGGTTATCATCAAAGCTCATGACATTTATTATGCGTTTCATATTCATTAAATACAATTTAATGGAAATTTACAATAAATGTTACAACATGTTCTAACTATCAATCTAAGCTTCTTTGTTCTCTTCTAAGGCATTTCCTATGTTTTCCTTACTTCAACCTGTTCACCTGTATCATGTGTGAAAAGGTTTTTGGATCAACATAAAGTTGGCGAGTGAATCCTATGGAAAACATTTGAACAAGTTTATTTAATTGATTATGAAATATATGCACAACCAAACATGAGTAAAAATAGATGTAAACTTATTCAACAATCATTAGGTATTAAATAAAGCACACATGAACAATAATGGAACATTTAGAGGCACGCGTTGCTCTACTCGTCTCTCACGAGGAACTGATGGGCCTAATGAATGAATTGCATAAACATGATAATATGAATGACACAACTACAAACAATATAAACTCAATGATACACACATGAACAATAATGAATTGGTTTTGAGGCACGCGTTGCTCACTCGTCTCCCACGAGGAACTGATGGGCTTAATGAATGAATTTCATATAATTTGATAAAATGAAATAAGTAATCACAACAATATAAACGATCTAAGTTTAGGTCACGATGTGGTATGGCACAAATTTAGATAAACGAGTTAATTATTTGAGACACATGACACACCCCAAAACGTGTAATTAAAAAGAGGAGTTGTAAGATTCACTCACAGTGGGTGCGTTCGGTTGATGATGTTGAATGCACGCGAAGTGGTTTTAACCACGAGTGAGATTAACCTAGATAAATCGCATTATGGTTTGGTAAGTAACGGATTTTATTAATCCATTTTAGTAGAATTGTTGGGTGTATTTTTGTGAGTTAAGGCTATTTTCTAACCTTAAAAATGTTATTTTTAAGTATTTTTAATTGATTTTTAATTAAAATAAATAAATAAAAATAATAAAAAAATTTGATTTTTTTGCTACAGTGACCGTGACTTTGACCGTTGACCGTTGACTTTGACCGGTTCGAATCGTGTAATTGTGCGCTGAGTGAGGCTCGAACCCGAGACCTCCCGTACGCGTGCACGCAGCTCTACCAACTGAGCTACGTGTCTAACCCGTCATATAGCTGTTTTATAATTTATATTTATAGTTAATTAATTATGTTTAAAACATAAAATCCTTTATTTTCAAACATTAATGATCGGACGGTGCCTCCAAGTCCGAACCCGGGACCTGTGGGTTATGCTAACACACAGTCCACCGCTGGACTGTGTGTCCAACTTGTTAATTAAACTGATTTTTATTATACTTAAACACAAACTAAGTATTTTCATTTCTGTCTTATTTTAAAAAGTTAGATAATTGTCCGAGTCGGTGTAGTAAACCGGACTCGAACTCGTGACGTGCGATTAAACATACACACAGTCCACCACTGGACTGTGTGTCTAACTTGGTTATTTTTCCGGTTATTAATATACTTAACATATAACAGTGTGACTCCGGTTCGGTTAACAAAAAAAAATCATTTTTATTAAGGCAGCGTGTGTGGAACAGGATTCGAACTCGAGACCTTTGTGTGTTTAATGTGCACACAGTCCACCGCTGGACTGTGTGTCTAACCCGAGTTATAACTTGGTTTTAATTATATTTATATGTTACAGGTACATCGTCTTCTTCGTTGAGTTATAACCAGAAATGATGACTGACTGGTTCAATGATTAAATCAGTTTCTTTAGCGTTTTTTAGTTAATTACAGATGAGATTAAGTAAAAAGAATGAAGAAATTAGGCGTGAGATATACCGACTAGCTTCCTCTGTTTTTCCGGCAAAACTCCGGCGACAGCAACAGGCTCCGGCGTCGGGTGTCTTGCAGCAGCGAGTCTCCAGAAAGCTTACAAAGTATGTGGGTGACTTCGGTATAAGTTCAGAGGGTTTAGTAAGGCTCATAAATGAAGAACCCGGTTTTTCGGCGACGAACAGAATATTTCCGGCGAGTGAGTTTTCGCCGAGAAAAGGTGCGGTTTTGAGCGAAAAGGTTTGCAGAGGTTCGAGGGGGTATTTATAGGGCAAGTCGTCGATGGATTTGGTCCTATTTCCGACTGGATTCGTCGGTTTGAATTTCTCCGGCGGTTATGGTTTGTGTCCGCGACACAGACGTCGGTTATAACCGATATAGGTTTAAAGTTTACGTTATAACGGAAGGATTCGTTAAATTATTGGCGAGATTGCCGGGATTTCCGACGACTGAACTTTGGGCGCCGGTTTTGAATTCGGAAAGTCATGATATGAATTAAATGATCCTAACATTTAACAAGGAACATCAGTGGCGCAGTGGTTTGTGTGTTGAGTGTTAAGGCTTTGCTGATCGGTACTGACCCGGGTTCGAAACCCGGCAGGAACAAAACATTTTTATTTTGCGATTTTCAACAGTTTTTCAAAAACTAATTATATATTCCCATATAATAATTGATTATGTATCGTTTAAAATTATTTTGGGCATTTAATTCGCAACGAAAATTTTAACTGATTGTTCGGTTAATAAACGGAGCGGGTTTGGTAAAATCCGTTTTTTGACGGATGTTACAGTAAGGGCATTCAAACCCTGGTTAACATTTGCTGATCACTTCAATTTCACGATTAGCTAATAAAAACGGTTAATTGTCTTGTTCAGTTGAAGAGCATAAAAACAGGGACCGACACATTGCCGGAATTCTGAAATAAACCGTTCATCGGTATGTTCACCTCTAATTACCGTCTCTGCCATTTCATTTTAGCCTTAAGAATGTTTGTTAATCGTAAAAACAAGGAACGGATTAGTGAATCAGTTGACTGTAATCTGAATGTAGAAGACGAAGTTAGTTAAGTTATAAGTTTAATTAAAATCAGTAATATGAACGGGTTAGACACACAGTCCAGCGATGGACTGTGTGCAAAATATATACGCATGTCCCGAGTTCGATCCCTGATACACGCACTCCTTATGAAATAAAATGCCTTTTTGTTTAAAAACTAAACCGGGTTAATCCCATTAGTTGTTAAGTATAATAAAAACCGAGATATTAATCAGGTTAGACACACAGTCTAGCGGTGGACTGTGTGCAACACTGAATCGCACGTCACGAGTTCGAAACCTGATACTGGCACCGGTTCATTGAATTAAAATGTTTTTGGAATTAAAAGAATTTTGGTTAAACCGAATTAGTATATAAATATAATTAAAAACAAGATTATTTCGGGTTAGACACGTAGCTCAGTTGGTAGAGCTGCGTGCACGCGTACGGGAGGTCTCGGGTTCGAGCCTCACCCGGCGCAAACAATTCCACTGACCGAACCGGTCAACAAGTCAACAAGTCAACGGTCAACGGTCAACGCAAAATAAACAATTTTTTTTATATTTTTATTTATTTAATTTAATTTAAAAATCAATTAAAAATGCTTAAAAATAACATTTTTAAAGATAGAAAATAGCCTTAAACTCACAAAAATATATCTAAAAATTTCATTAAAATTCTTAATAAAATCCACACATTTAATATATTTTTCCGTTATTATTTAGGTTAGTATTTCTCGTTGTTCCGCTCATCTAATTCATGCGCATCTCACCATCTCCAATCCAACGCACCCAATGTGAGTGAATCTTACAAATTCCCCGTTTTAATCATGTTTTGGGGTGTATCATGTGTCTTGTTATATATATTATAATTAAACCATTGTGCATACATCATATCATGAACTTGTGTATTCAGTTTGTTTCAACTGTTGTGTAGTTATTGTTGGATGCAATTTATTATTTTCAGTACATGCAATTTCATAGGCCGCCGCTCCCCATTACATTATGAGCGTTGAGCATGTTCCCCATTTCAATATGAGCGTGAACCTGGCGTGCCCACATACGATCGGCTCCGTTTGATTGATCCTTGATCGCACAGACATTTTCATTTTCAGTACATGCAATACGATCGGCTCCGTTTGATTGAGCCTTGATCGCACAGTTTCATTTATGTTATTTATCGTATGATGTTGGTATGTTCATGTATGCTATCATATGTTATTGTATGTTATAGTTGTGATTGCTATTTGCCACTGCTTGATTATTTACATTTGCTCATTTATGATTATGCACAATTATTCATTGATAAACTAACAAGTAAATCATTAATAAATGTTTATCTAATAAGGTTCACTCGCCAACTTATGTTGACCCAAAAACCCTCATTTTTATACATGATACAGATGAACCAGCAGCAGCCAGAAACACATAGGATTGGACTAGAAGAATAAAATGATTTAGAGTTTAGGATTGTTATGTTTGGTTTATTTTCTTTGTATTGTATGAACATGTTTGGATATTTGGAAATGTAACTTTGACTTTAATAAATATGAAACATATTAGTAAATGTCATGAGCTTTGGTGATAACCCAATTATGCCCCGACTCTTATTCCGCTGTGGGTCGGGGTGTGACATCAACAGTATGCACCGTAAAGGCAAATGCCAAGATAAGCGTGTCAACAACCAAGAGTGCCATTGGGTGTTCCGAGAAGACATAACCGAGAGCTTGTAAGGGGAACTGAAGCTCACTTTAGACCCGTTATTACTAACAACCCTTCTCCGGTGGTAATTCCCCAAAATCATGATGGAAGAACATTTGAGGTTAGAACCAACGCACTCCAAAGTTTACCAAGGTAAAGGGGTTGGCCACGGAAGAACCATACCTTCATTTGGAGGCATATGACTCCATTTGCGACACTATAGGGGGCAAGGTTTTTAATCGATGACGTTAAATTGGTGCTTTTCCAATTTTCTTTGGAAGATAAGGCAAAGAGATGGTTTTATACGTTGCCTTCCGCCTCGATTTACACTTGGGCTGAAATAGAACAAAGGTTTTTGGAAGAGTTCTTCATGGCTCAAAAGACTAACGATGCACGACGTAGTCTAAGAAGCTTCCAACAAAAATCAGGTGAGATGTTTCATGAGCCATTCGAGTGGTTTAGTATGATGATTAAAAATTGCCCTCATAATGGTATCGAGCTTTGGGAATTGTTGAATGCTTTTCATGAGGGGTTGGGTTAGGAAGATGCACGGGATTTAATATCCATTACTAACGGTACATTTGGTACCAATTATGAGCAAGATGATTGGACATTCTTGGAATAAATGCCGGTCACCTTAAAGAGGAAGGCTCAATCTTCTAGAAGAGCAATGCCGGTTATCACAAGACCGCAAGTTCACGATGTGGATTATGGGGGAGTTCAGACCACTAATCAGGGATATGATGTTTGTTCTAATTGTAATGACTTGGGTCATGCAGCGGAAAACTATTTGGGGGTTCAAGAGCAAATTGAGGAGGTGAATACGATTTAAGGCCAAGGGGGAGGTGGTAGGAACTTCAACATGAATTCGAACACCTACCATTCCGGGTTGAGAAATCACCCAAATTCCTGTTATGGAAACCCAGTGAATCCAGCCAATCCTAATTTCCAAGGAAATGAAGGTAATTATGTTCCTCACCAACAATTCAAAAATCAAGGTACTTATCATGGTGGGAACATTCAAGGCTTTCAAAGGCAATTTCAAAAACCGGGTAATGAACAAGGTAGGTCATCGGGTCAAGTTGCTTCGAGTGAGAACGATGTCATGGATATGCTTAAATTGATGCAACAAGACATGCAAAGGAGAAATCAGATGGATGAGGCTTGTATACAAAAAGATGAAATTCGTGACAAAGCCATCCAATCCTTGACCAATCAAATGGGTTAACTTGCAACCGAAGTAGCGGACTTGAAGAAAAACAAAGGTCAATTGTCGAGTGACACCAAGGTAAATCTCTCTCATAATTCTTCTCTTAATATTCCTATTAACCATGTTAGTGTTTTGAGAATTGGTAAAGAATACAAAACCAACCAGTCACCGGGTTTGGTTGATAGTGTGGTAGAGGATATTACAGGGGTGGAAAGTGATGAGGAAGAAACATCACCCACTAATGTTTTTAAGTAACCAACCTTTGGAAAAAATATTTAAAAAATCGGGTTTGAATGAATTGTTAAATGATAAAGACAAGGGAGTGGGGTCAAGTTAAATCCCATTTCCTTCGGCTTTACTTGACCCTGGTAAGAAAAATATAATTTCAAAAGGGGGTCATCAAAAGGAAGAAATGTGGGAGATATTTAAACAAGGAAAGGTTGATCTTCTATCACTTGATGCAATTAAACAAGTACTGTCTACACAAAATTTTTAAAAGAATTGTGTACCCAAAAGAGGCTACAAAAAGTGCCTAAAAGAATTGATTTAACTGAAAGGGTAAGTGTAGTTTTAAAAGGGGATCTTCCTCCTAAGCTCCAGGATCCGGGAACGCCATTAATTAACATACGAGTTGGTGATTTTCAAATGTCAAGGGCATTATTAGATCTTGGAGCCGAAGTGAGCATTCTCCCGGGGGTTTATATGACCAATATGATTTTGGTCCATTGAAACGGGTCGAGACAATGGTTGTTTTAGCCGAGTTGTCTCATAAGCTTCCCTGAGGGATTGTGCGGGATATGATAGTAAAAGTGGCAGAATTTTATTATCCCGTTGATTTTTTGGTTTTCGACTACTCAACGGTTGACCCAATTCAACAGCAAAATGTCATTTTGGGTCGACAAGCTCATGCCATTATTCATTGTCGATATGGTATGGTCGACATGGTGTTCGGGAATAGGAAAATGCATTTAAATGTTTTTACTAAGTTTCTAATTCGTTGGGTGGTGATGAGTGTTTCATGGTAGATTTAGTTGACAGGTGTGACCTGCATGAGCATGAGGAACATGCTTTGGAAACTTGTGTATGTGATGTTTCTGAACAGGTATGTGCTTTGAGAGTGGATGAGCAAAAGCAAGATGCATTGGCTATTCAAGAAGGACGACCACCATGGACCCACCAAGTCGAGAATTTACCGGCCGAGATCAATTCGGGCACGAAGCCTTCTTTGGAATTTCCACCAAAAGTTGAGTTGAAAGACTATCCGAGCCATTTGAAGTATGCCTTTTTGGGGGACAATGAGACATTACCGGTTATCATTGCTTCCAATTGGATGATGCTCAAGAGCAAGGTCTTTTAAATGTGTTGAAGACTCATAAGGCGGCTATAGGATGGACAATTGCCGATTTAAAAGGAATTAGTCTGTCTATCCAACTGTTTGGGCTCAGAAAAAAAACCTTAAGGGAAAGCTGAATGTTGATGAAGAAGAAGATGAATATGAGATTCCTCATGTTATTCAAGATGCACCCTTAGAACCAAGCTCTTCAAGGCAAAGGGTCATAAAAGTTGATGAAAATTACCTTAGAACTAACATGTTCTCACCACAACAAGAACCCACAAGAAGGTTACAAGAATATGAACCGTCCTGAAGATATAGCTGTAGCTGATAAAGATATAGTTAAAGTATTGGTTGAAAACCTAGATGCTAGAGATTCAAAGACTAATGTAGGGGTGTTCATGAGCCGATCCGATCCGAGCGAGGGTCTGCTCGTGCTCGGATTGAAATACAACCGATCTGATCCGATTGGATCGAATTTGCAAAACCGAGCAGAAAAGTGATGCTCATGCTCGGATTGAATTTCAATCGAGCGGATCGTTTTCGCTCGGTTTTTCTCAGCACCGAAATTAAACATGTGTAGCAACACAAAAAAATTTAAATCAAGACTAATACAAGGTTGCATTCAACAAAAACAAATCCTAACTTAATTAAAACATGTCCAACACCTTACTAACAAAAGCAATACATAACTAAAATCATGATTCTAAATATGTTCTTAACAATATCAAGAAGTACAAAATAAAGTGCGAATACAAATTCTACATCAATTGTTCAATCTCGGTATCAAAGGGGTGACCGGGGTGGTGACAGAAGGGGTAATCAATGGTTCGGGAACCAAAGCAATGGTTAGGAATTGTACCGTATTCGTATGAGTTGAACTTGAGCAGCAACGAGGAATGTGACAAGAGGTATGTAGCAGGAGATTAGGTGTTGATTTGACTTTTAGGAATTAGGGTTAGGGTTTGGTATTAAGTTAGGCTAGTATGTTTCTTGGCTTTTAATTTTTCTTGGGCTACTTATCTATTTAACTATATATATATCTTTAAAATCTGTAATATATATAAATTATTTATTAAATTATTCGAGCGAAACCGAGCGATCCATATATCTTTAAAATCTGTAATATATATAAATTATTCAATAAAAATAATTCAAGCGAAACTGAGCGAGCTAGCGGACCTTTGCTCATGCTTGGCTCGTTTTCATATCGAACCGAGCCGAGCGGATCATTTACAAACTGAGCAGGAATCGAACAAGCATTTTTCGGACATTTTTCGAGCGATCGTCGAGCGATCCTGATCGTCGAGCAGTTTGGACAGCCCTAGATGAATGTTGAAAAGTCTGATGAACTTTAAAGGTTTTCGGAGAAGAGGGTTAAGTTGGTTGGAAGCAAGTTGGTGAGAAGTACACTAAAAATTCACTAACGTTGACATTAGACATGCTTTGATGCAAGACCTAAGAAATGAAGATTTTCAACAAAAACACACAGTTCACAACAGGCTAACAGAGATGATGCACGGGAACGAAAGGCTTCTATGGTTGTCGAGAACATGGCAGATGCAGTCTCGCCGGTCGTCTTGGAGAACGAGGGTCTAGATTAGATCGAGAGGGAGAGATATAGAAGTAGAAGAAACCAAAAAACAGTGAAGATAGTGAATTTGGGGGAAATAGTAATTGAAAGGCGGGCTTGGGTTTAGACTGGAAAATTTTTAGAGGGAATTGAATGTATTTAGGGGAAATGTTAAGAGGGAAATTAAACTTTTTAAATTTTAATAAACTAAAATACCCGGTATTTTAGTGTTCGTAAAACTATAACGAATACTTATACAAAATAATAATTGACTATGTTTTATATAAATAAAACAGATGATAAAAAGTAATCGGGGACAATTATATGTAAATAAAAAATACAAGTGATATATTTTGGATGTTAAACATAAAGAACATTCTTTCGGCTATGACTCGTCAAGCGAAAGTCTTGATCGCACTGCAGTATCATTTTTTAGAAGATGATTTGGTGTTCGAAGATAATAAATTTTATGACAAGGGAAGTTATTTAAAAGAAAAAAAATATATGAAAGGGTTTTAAGGAGGAAAAGAAGGAAAATTCCAAAGGAAAAAAAGAGTGTTCGGACAATGGCATACGCAAAGTTTTATTAAAAACCTAAATTAGTGGCATAAAAGTTAAAGGCCACTAAAAATATGTGCTAATCAAATATGGCATATGCAAAGTGCCATTAAAAACCTAACAGTGGTATAAAAGCTAAATGCCATTAAAAGTATACGCTAAACAAATATAATATACGTAAAATGCCACTAAAAGCCTAAATTAGTGGCACATAAGCTAAATGCCATTAAAAGTGTGTGTCACTATATGGCTTTTTATTTGTAGTGTCACCAAATGGTCCACTTTCAAACTACAAGAAGAAGTTAGTAAGATTGCATCCAATCAAGCTAAAGAGGATCAAAGAAGAAGAAAAACAAAGCTCCAACAACTACTATAAAACCTAAAACAAAGCTCCAACAACTACTATAAAACCTATTTTTGTGAGTACTTTCTCAGAAAGGAGATGGTATAAGATAAATAATTTTATAAAACAATTCTAATAGAAAGAGGGTAGAGTGGCAAAATGTTTAGAAACATTAAAATAAAAAAAAAACATGAGGAGAATGGTGGAGAAAGAAAATATGAAGAAAATGGAAGGTGGCAAGTCTTCAACAATTCCTCCTATTCAGAAACATGTTGCCCCATCTAAGCCGAAAACAAAAAGGGCTACTTCTGTTGAAGAATGGATCAACTTTACTCCACTGAGTCATTAACAGTTCCTAAACACAATGTGTCTGCAGCACCACCACCACCTCCACACAAGCCCAAATATCGATTCAACACTGCTGAAAGGGTATGATTTAAAAAATTACACTTTGGGAAATAAACAAAGAAGAATATCCAAGGGGTTAAATATTCCAACATGAAAAGGTTACAAATGAGAATAAATTATTAGTTGAATAATTTATCCTAGTTAGAGGTTTATTAGTGAATAAATAACTTGAGGGGTTGAAATTTAATTAGTTGTAATTGGTATAAAAGTTAATTAATTAATTTAAAGGTCAAAATTAATTGAAGAAGAATTACTTATTTAATTACCAAGGAGTTGATAATTAAATACATATGGTTGTGGATATAATTATATATTAAAATTAATTATGGAGATTATTATGTGACAAATCGAGTAATTACAGGTGCACACGTAATTATAAAATTTGGTGCATGGATATCATAGTAAGTCTTGTCATGTGTTAGAGCCTATAGTGATTCTGGACAACGAGACGAATTTGATATGATAAGGACATGGTGGATACGCCACTTGTACATCCTATATATAAGTGTTATTGTTATAATGTCAAACATAGCGCTAATGAGTCACTTGAAGTTTTTGACCTTGACCAATGTTAGTAGAATCTTTTATCTAGCGTACCTGTTAAACCCATTCTAAATCTTTGGAAATCCAAGTACCCATTTATAATCTATTCAATCCTCTAATCGTCATCCTCAAATTTGGACACATACCATTTCGCTGTGCGAGTGATCATCACTTGTTCTTTTGAAACAGTCTACTTCATAAAAAATCATGTGCACTTCTCTAAGCTCATAAACTATAATCCGTACATTATGACCTATTCAAGTATTCATAACCTTATCCCACATTTTCTTTGACTAAATTTCGAGTCGAAATTTCCTAAAATATGAGAGATTGTGACATCCGTCAACTATCCATATTTGTAACCCGGTCCATTTTCATATTAAATCTACTAATCATGCAATAAAACGTTGGAATTCTATGTCATTTTATTTGTTTTTAGTCTTATACATGTTATATATGTGTTTTATACTAGTTACATTCGTTAGTTTTGGTTAAACGTTCTATTATTGGTTAATAAACAAGTCTAGGGACTAATCTTGACAAACAAACAAAATTCCTAAATTCCTTGGTCGCTCACGCCACGTGAAGGGGGCACGCTAACCTTACACGATGTAACACCCTACCCGTGACCCAGGTGACTATGTTTAATTGATACACTTATAGCGGAAGCAAACTGAACTTTCATTAAAACTTATAATTGTTTGCGTACAAAACATTATTTGTTTACAAGCTCTTAACAAGTAAGAACTACTTGATGTTCTAAGCTCCAGAATTGTTAAATAGTTCCTATTTCCTTATGGATCACTTGAGATACGTATACTTAAAATGATGTCAGTTATATACTGGTGAGCTCATACTATACAATTTTATAAAGACAAATTATTGTTTACATTATATGCATACACAATATGGCTTGTGACCACATTATAGTCAAGTTGGGCCTCATTGAACCTCATAGGCCACATTTGACCTCATAGGTATGTGCATGTGTCGTTGGACATTATAAGCACAAAGTGCCTGTGGGTAGCATATTATTACACTTCCTAGAGTGACACACCCCATTAAGCATAATAGGATCCCATATACCCTTACTAACAAATGCATACTGTAGTATTCTCATTATTACAATTATGGACACAACACGTATACTATCGCAGTTTTATAAACAAGTACCATGACTCACCTGATTAACAGTTACTTAACAGTCGCTAGTACGATCGGGTTATGACTCAAGGTCCTCAATAACTACATAATCCTAGGTTAGGTAATGGTACACCTACCTTGTCATTATCATAGTTGGATATTGGTTAACGATGCCTTGTTTAAGCATGGTTAATCAGTCCATGCCTAACTAAGACTAGGCTACCCAATACCCACCCCTGACAATAACCCTAATACCTAATAATAATAACACTAATACCAATACTAATATTACTACTAATAATAATACTAATATATTATCTACTAATAATAAAAAAATAAATAACTAAACATAAACTTAAACAAGAACATACCTTAAAACTATCTATGACAAATTGACGTAGAGTCTTCCTACTCAAGCACCAAAAATGACTACTATCAACACCCGAAGAGGGTATCGCATACTTAGGATTCTCTATAGCAGAGCGTTCTCGTAAAAATCTTGTAAGGGTTGCATTTATAGAACAAGGCAAGCACCTCAATATCTTGAAACTTTCGATATGGAAGAGTATCCAAGTTGCCTGCTTGCTAGCTTACGTGATAGCTCAGATGTGTATATGTTATAATTTGTATTATTATAATTAATTCAGGTGGTTCACTAGTTTTTTTTATACTTTTAAAATATAATATTTTTACAAAGTTATAAATATGCCATTAGGATGAGCTTATTTTTCTCTATGTTTTGACCTAAGTTTAATTAAAAACGAAGTAGGTCGAAATATAATATGTTTTATTATTATACGGTCTCTTATAATACTATTACTTGTTTAAATACTATATATTTCAAATAATCAATCTACTCCTACTTACTCGTTTGACAATATATGCAATAAAGTTTTATATATTATGATTTTTTTTTGTCAACAAAACAGGGTGTTAGAACTTTACCCCCCTTAAATTTGGTTTCGTCCTAGAAACCTTTAAAGCATGAATAACAAAAAGAAGGATTTCATCTCACCATCACTTTCGTATTTTTCCATGACAGTAACACTTTTTTATCTTCTTATGACATAACTGATTTATTTATTTATTTATTTTAGAATCTTTATATGTTGATCCATGAATTTTAGTTTTTCTTTGAGCTCTATATCTATTAAAGATACATAAATAGTTGTGCCCGTCAATTATGATTTATTGTTGAATCAAAATTCTACGACTGGAAATCAAATTCCAATTAACCCATAAAGTCTATAACACATGCCGTTAGCTTGTCTTTGAGCACTCGAATCTTATTATTTCTTTTAAAGACGATATCTCTAGCAACACCTTATTAGCTACTTGAAATTCTAAAGCTTACACCTTTGGTCTACATAGCTCTTTTATCGGTCGTGAGCATTTTTTATGGTTCCTTTAATATGCTTTATACAACCAGTTGCTTACAAATCTTAGGTCCACATAACTGACTTTTTCCTACGCCAGTCTTATAGATAGGAGTCCCACATTTTCTCCCACATAACGTTTCATACGGTGCTCCTTTTATACTAATGTGGTAACTTTTATCGTATGAGGATCCGATCAAATGCATATAGATGCCCTAACTATTATCAAAGTTAATTACACATGAATGGAGCATATCTTCTAATGTTCAGATAGTTTATTCATTTTTCCTATTAGTGTAAGGGTGGTATGCAGTGCGCAATTTTATTCGAAATATGCACACTATAGAAACTTTTCCGAAAATCTTGAGCTGAAAGTACTATCTTTATCGGATTTGATTGAGATATGCACACTATGTCATGAGACTAATCTTGTTAATATAGATTTTGGCAAAACCTTTCTATTTTGTAGTCCTTTCGGATAGGTATATAGTATGTTGATTTGGTAAATCTATCTATCATAACCTATACTGTGTCCATGACTTGATGTCGGGAGTTAGTAACAAAGTCCATCGTTACATTCTCCTATTACTTTATGCGATTTCAAGTTGTAGGTAGCTAGAAGGCGTTTAATGTTTAAATTATCTTTTATGCATGTAACTCTCATGCAGGTAAGACATTCTTGTTGTGCATTCTTTATTTGGTATAAGTGGTTTATCTTAACACTAATTCTAGATGCACAGATTCTTGCTGGTCGGAGACTTATTTTCTACTAAGTGTATCTATGCCTCCATTTTCCTTACAAACTAAGTTCATGAGATCCATAAATACTACAGGTGTGTTGCTCTTATATTATTGACATCACTAAGAACTCATAGTGACTATATAGAAATCTCTATAAATGAGATCCATGAATACTACAGGTGTATTGTTCTTATATTAATGGCATCACTAAGAACTCATAGTGACTGTATATAAATCTCTATAATAATTTTATATACACGTCTCCTTTCTTTCTTTTTAACAAGGAATCTGAGCTTGAAGGTTTAGGTTATAATGTTCTTTATCTTTTCCATTTGTTTCTAGATACTACTAGTTTTTTGTTGTTAAGCAATCTAAGTCGTAGTATCTTTTTGATGCACACGATTCTGCTTAATAGAGAGCTAAGCGATTCATTTATGTGACTATGAAATCCTCTTTTTAATATTTCAAGAATACGGTTTGGATTAATTTTGGGCTACATTATTTATTCGAACTTAATGTATTAACTCATGATAGTAGTGTTATGGTCAGGGGCAAAGGTTAGTTGGTGTCCGGGGTGCACCCGTCCATCCTAATGTTTCGGTTAGAAGTGTATAGGTTCCGATTTTTCGTCCGAAAATTTTAAAACGTATATAGGATCGTCCCCAATTATTTTTCCTAAATATTTATACAATATATAAATTAAAGTAAATTTTTTACCACTTTGTATATCCTAAGTGTTTATACAATATATATATTAAAGTAAAGTTTGTTACCACTTTGTATATAAGTGATGGGTAGTTTAGTAAATATAATTTAACTCTTATTTGTTTAACCCTAGATTATCCACCACACAATACACTTAATCGCAAGTTTTTATGTTTAAGAAAGAGTCCTTGAATGAATGAATGTTTTTAGTTATATTTAGAACTATTATCATTTGACCTGACCCGAATCGATAGCGAAGCCGACCCAATAGGATAAAAAATTTTGGGTCTAAATACTTTACGCCCCCTTGAAACTTTTAGTTAAGCTCCGATACTAATTATGATACACCTAAAATGTATTAACGCAATGATGGGAAGAAGAGAAGAATGATCTCCACCTGTACATCATTAGAAAAACTAGATGGGATGATATGATCGATTTCATTCTTGTCTTATCAAAGAAAACAAGACTTTTAATACATAAAAAAGGAAAAAAATCCAACACTTTTTCTCTCATTTTATTAGCATATCTTCTGATAATTATCATTACAAGTAATGGTCCATATCTCTCCTTCCATTCTTCTCCACTCAACTGTATTCGCAAAAAAATAACCTAGAAAAACAGAAATACTCTTGAAACCAACCCAAAAATAAGCCAAAATTGATCAATTCCAGTTAAACAGCTCAGAACATTCATCTTATTCCTCCAAGGGCTTCAAACAAACTTGAACCCCATATTTAGGTTTTATAGTTAGCACAATTACTGGCGCGTGCCTATAACTGTCTGCTATTGTAAAATTGAACTTGCATATCAACATGGACAAAATGATCTTCGCTTCCATAAGAGCGAAAGACTGGCCAACACAATTACGAGGGCCTGCCGCAAAGGGCATAAAATGACGTTGTTGAGAGAACGATTGAGCGGCAAATCGACTAGGGTTGAATTCATTTACGTCTTTACCCCATATGTCTTTGTTGTGGTGTATGGCTAGCACTGGGATCCAAATTGACAGCCCTTTTGGAATGTGTAGGTCGCCAAGTTTTATATCTTCAAATGCCATTCTAGGGAGCAAAGATGCAGGAGGGTATAATCTTAAAGATTCTTTGATCACCATGTTCAACTGCATCATGAACATATTACTATTAAATTCATATAAAATTAATAGTTACAAATTAAATAACATAATTTTTATTTTTTGAATAAAGGAAATGAATTATTCTGTTATTTAAATCGAATATTACCAATCACCTAACCAATACAGTGAAGGATTTTAACATATTTGAATTTACATAAATTAAAAAATATATCATGACCACCAGACAACCATGCATTAAGTATTAAACATATTTAAATCGATAGCTTTCAGTGAAAGCTTTAAACGCATTTAATTATATGGAGGTCATCAAGTACAAGTCAAAAGTATGATTTTTTTTCAATAGTTATTTAACTTAAAAGTTCAACTTATTAATACTTTAAATTATACGTTTTCTTTTCATAATTTACGAAAAATGAAACTTGGGTTTAAAGTATCTTTTTAATAAATACTTGAATTAGTGAATAACTATGTTGACCAACATATAGTATTCTAAAAAACGTGAATCTAAAACAAATTGATTTAAAAGTCACCTTTGATCACACAAAAAGAACTGACAGTAAAAGTCATTTGTTGTTAAAATCCGTAATAAAACAAAATAATTCATTCATTTTTTTCTAAATAAATTCATTTCTTTTTTGTAATTCACTTTTAAGTTTTGCATTTCATCTTTATTCACCAAACTAAACTAAGTAACTGGTTTTAAACTTTCGTATATTTTATAAGGTTAATATTTACTTGTTATTAGATTAATAATTAGTCATGAATACATGTGCGTGTATATCTTTATAAAAACATGGACGGTTCGAATACCTTAATTATGCACGTTTATAAAACTATATCGAATTTAATGAATGGTATAGTTAGTTAGCTATTGTCACCAAATCAAGTAAACAATCAAATTAAAAAAGAAAAAAAAAACAGAAAAAATATTAAATATGAATTAAGACATTAATTAAAATTTAATTGTATCTTGAATACCTAGTTTATCAAATATTAAAGTTTTGCTTTTATATGAAATAGAATATTTCATAATTTTTTCTTGATTGAATGATTGAAAAAAAAAAAATATATAATTAACTTTCTTTTTGATAATTATATTTATATAATTTTGCCCATTATATGCAAATTTATGTAATGATGTTAAATTTGTTGATTTGATGATAATTTGAAAATAAAAGAATTACATACCAAAGAGAGCTTGGAGAGATCTTCGACCGAGGGTGAACGACCATTACAGACCTCTCTAACCTCGGCTCGAACCTTGTCTTGCCAAGATGGGTTGCTGGCTAGTAACATGATGGTCCATGTGAGTAACAATGCAGTGGTTTCATGTCCAGCAAAGAAGAACGTCTTGCATTCATCCATGATTACCTGCAAATTTAAGCTGAATCCATTTCCCCCTCTTTTCTTTCGCATTTCATTAAGCAACATCCCGAGTAAATCGTCCCCATAAGAACTACTACGACCAATCTCAACGCAATCCGTCCGGCTTTGTATGATCTCCATCAACAAGCGCTCAACTTCCATTTTTAACGATTTGATCTCTCTGTTATATTTACTTGGAAAAAATCTGCAAAAACAAAGAAATGTTAACGTTATAAGAAACCAATACATCAGAGATAAAATGCAACAAGCATATCCATGATTTTCAGTATCAGACAAAAAAACATATAAAATGAATTAAAAAAAAGTTAACATTATAAAAAAACCAATATATATAATTTCTTTTTTCAACGAAAAAAGATGATAAATATAAAAAGAGTTAAAAAAAGGTAACATTATAAGAAACCAATATATATATTTTTTCAACGAAAAAAGACGATAAAATATTAAAGAACCTAGAAATAAGAAAAAAAACACACAAAAAACAAATTACCCAATTTTGCTATATTAAAGCAAAACTAAGACTTTAATATAAAAAAATTGGATATTAATGCAGCAAAACTCAGATAAAGGACTTTTCTGTGTCTAAAAAAAATATTTAGGTACTTTAATATGTCAATATTACGCTGAGTGACTTTTTCATGAAAATTAAGAAAATATATTGGTATTTTATAACATTAAACTAACCGATTAACATTCTTACCGGCTTCCAGGAAGGCATAAATGACGGCTAGCTTGAGCACATAACTGTTGTAAATCCGTTAACAAACGAAATATTTGTTTCCCCTTTTCGTAACTACTATCAAATTCGGTTCGTGAAATGATATACGCGGTGAGACGACCCATGCATTCCCCAATCTCAAACTCGACTCGTCCCTTTTCCAGTTCTGCCTTGATTGATTGAATCATCTCAGTGGTGCATTCCACCATGTAACTTGCATAACTCTTTAGTAATTATACGAAACTTATTAGACTTGTAAGTAACACAAAAGATAACAATTATTGTATATGCATAAATTTAAACCTTGAGTTTATCATTGAAAAATGCAGGTGCAACGATGTGACGTTGGTGGTGCCAGTCTTGGCCATTTGCCATTAGAAGTCCACGCCCAATGAAATGCTTAGAGCCTTGTTGCTGAAGCCATGATTTGCCAGAGATAGTGCTGTGCTTTACTAAAAGCTCTTTGATTAGTTCAGTGTCCGTCAAACACATCCGAGGCTCCGTCCCATTCCAATATATAAATCTTTTTCCTACATAGTTATTAAAATCATATCATATCTTGTTGCTTAAAACACATGGAATGCTTATATGCTAATATATTAGTCTAAAATCATTACAAAAAATAAGAATAATATCTTGGAGTTGGACCCACAATTAAAGAATTTCTTAAGATCAATATTTTTTTAACAAGGAAATGTAATACTTGTATACTTAATTACTCATACAGACTCATTAATTACAACAAAAATTCATGTGTCTAAATTTAATTAAAAGAGTAGGTAGGATTGTATGTTTTTTGAGTGTAATGAAATACCACTTAAGGTGTATACCGTAAATTTTGGACCAGAGGACGAAGTGAGGTAAGAGGCGAGTGACGATGTCGTGATCAATGGTGGGCATGTCGAAGGAGGTTGATTTGGAGACGAGGGCAGCTATATCCAAGAGGTTACCGATAAGGAACCCGGGTTTGGGGCCATGGACTCCTTGCCTGGACATGATGTTCTTGATACGTATGGGTGTAAACAAGTAACATCAAGAGTTTGATAGGCAACCTTGATGAAGAGATAGAGAAATGCAAGTAAACAAGCCCACAAAACAACACCCATTGTGATCATCAATTTCATATTGAGAGAGAGAGAGAGATAGAGAGAGAGAGGATTGAGAATAGCAGGGGACCAAGAAGCCAATTTATAGTGAAGATCCGAGAAGAAGTTTATACCCAAATCATTACAAAAAAGGTAAAGATAGTGACTTGATCTTCGAATAATCGAAGCGTTTTCTTATTATTTAATCAACATTAACTATTTTGAAATTTGAAATGCATTAAGTTATATTTGTTTTACTCATTAATATTTATACACCCCTTTTCTCTCTCTCTATATATACATAAATATATATAAAAAGAAATGGAGTGAAAATGGTCTCAGAAAAAGATTTTGAGGCGTATGAATAGAATAACCATTTTTTAAGTAACTGGTCTAGGGGTATATTGATCTACCTTCCCTAGTGGAGACGTAAGTTCGATCTCGCTTGAGCCTTTTTCAAGGGACGTCTGGATGAAGGGACGAATGAGGCTTTAATCCCGAGTTCGAACCTAACCGGGGGGGGGGGGGGAGGGTTAATGGATTTTATCTAGTTCCCGCGTATCGAGGAGGGAGAGGGCACGGTCTTATAACGGTCGAGGAACTGACCTTGTACATAACCTTAAACAAGGTGCATTTACACGTGAGATTCTTTGCCTTTAGAAAAGCTCTTCTTTTAAAGTTAAGTAACCGAATTATAAATGCTTATATAGAGTACACTTTATAACCACACTATATTCCTTGGAAGCAAAATGCATTAGGTTATGGTCTTAAAATAATACAAGTGTGTTTCTTTTCTTCAAAATTGATAGCAAGATTATAGTTAACATTTTAGATAATACTATAAATATCTTTAATAGTATAAATATCTTTAATAGTTTGTATGCAGTATTGTTATTCTTGTAAAAGCAACCTATATAAAAATTTGTTGATGCATACTTGATTATAGTGGTATGTGTAAATTAGTTATAACAATAAATGTAAATCGTTCAATAACACAATAATCAATCAAAATTCATTAGAACCTTGTATTTAATATATATATATATATATATAATATGTGTGTGTATATATATGTATGTATATAGGGGAGTGTTATATTGAGAACGCTAAATATTGAGAGAACCACAAGAACGAATGAAAAAGCCAATCAAAATCAATTTTTTAACACAAACTTCATTATAGTTAAAATACAATATTGATTAAAGAATTTACTATTTTAATAATTCATCTTTTTTTTTTCACAATCACTTTGTAAATACAACAAATTTACACATGTGTAAATGGTAAACTTATACATATGTAAATTTTCTTTATTTCAGAAAACATGTAAATTTAAACGTGTAAATTTAATTTATAATATTGTATTCGAATAATAATGATAATTGTAAAAGAAAATTTTGAACTTGAAATGCTTTTGATCAAGTTTTTACGGTTTTTTCATTCGTTCTCACGATTCGCGCGATATTTAGCGTTCTTATTTAAACCCTCATCTATCTCTCTCTCTCTCTCTCTCTATATATATATATATATATATATGGGATAGATCATGAGAAAACAAAAAAAAACTAACTAAAAAAGCCTAAAAAAACATATCAATTTTTTTAAATTTTTTTATTAAAATTGGCTAGAAATAATATATAAAAAAATTTCAAAAAAAAAGTTGTAGTGCAGGTGTGTAGTAATACGGAAAAGCCTAAACCGCCTAACCCACCCCCCTCCGACATACCTCCCCCCCCCCAAAAAAAAAAAAAACCCAAAACCCACCCTCCACCAAAAGCCTAAAGCCCCCCACCCCCACCCCCCTCCCCAAAAAAAATGGGTAATAAAGTGTTTTTACGCCCCTGATCGCCGACCCGACCTCTCTAAACGTCACACACAAATATATTTTTCAAAATGTATGTAAAAATGGAAGGCATAAAATAGTTTTTTACGTACGTTTGAAAAATGTTTTTACGTAAGTTGTCAAATGTAAAATATTTTTTTGTGCATGGTGCCGAATGAAAAAAAATGTTTTTTTACGCCCCTGATCGTCGATTCGAGCTCCTCTAAACGTCACAAGTAAATCTATTTTTCAAACGCATGTAAAAATGGCACGCGTAAATGTTTAGTTTTTACATCACGTCTGAAAATTTGTTTCTCGTAATTTGTCGAATGAAAACAAAAATCGCGCACGGTGTCGAATGTAAAAAAACGCGCACCATGTCGAATGTAAATTTTTCTTTTCTATATTACACACGATAAAATACTTTTTACGCACATGATCGCCGACTCGAGCTCTTCTACACTTTTGTGCAATGTAAACGCTCTGTTTTTTCTTTGATTTCGTAGGTGTGGGGGCTTTTACATTTAAATGACGAGGATAACGAACAAAAAATGAAGATCAAGATCAGAGATTGAAGACGTTTTCTTTGTATACATGTAGTGTAATTTTTTTATATAAAAATGATGTGTTATAATTATTATTTTTTAAAATAGATAAAAGTAATTAATATTGACATGAAGAGTGATGTAGTTTATGATGTTTGATTGTTAGTTTAACAAATTGGCAATAGTACACAAAACAAATTTTCCAAAATACCATTGTTATACTATTTATTCTTTTTTAACCAATAAAATCACTACAAGACAAATCAAACTTAAATAATTCAATCTCAACCACTCATAAATGCGAGATCTAGGGTAAAATAGGAACCCATCCTAGATCTACCATGCATGAGTGGTTGAAATTAAATTGTTTAAATTTGAGTTGTCTTGTAATGATTTTATTGATTAAAAAAATATAAATAGTAGAAGAAGAGTATTTTTGAAAATTTGACTTGTGTACTATTTATGTCAACTTGTCTAACTGATAATCAAATATCATACACTACATCACTCTGCATGTCAACATTAATTACGTTTATTTATTTAAAAAAAGAATTAATTATAACACATGATTTTTATATAAAAAATACACTACATGTATAAAAAGAACACGCCTTCAAACTCTAATCTTATCTTCATTTTTTGTTCGTTATCCTCGTCATTTGAACGTAAAAGCCACAACGCCTACGAAAATGAAAGAAAAAACAGAGCGTTTACATTCCACGGATGTTTAGAGGAGCTCGGACGGCGATTAGGGGCGTAAAAAACCATTTTTTATCGTGTGTAATAAAAAAATTACATTTGACACCGTGCGTGAATTTTTTTTTACATTCGACAACATACAAGAAACAATTTTTCAAGGCATGTAAAAATTAAACACATACGCATGCCTTTTTTACACACTTTTGAAAAATAGATTTACGTGTGACGTTTAGAAGAGCTCGGACCGACGATCAGGGGCGTAAAAATCATTTTTTTTTCATTCGATACCGTGCGCAAAAAACATTTTACATTCGACAACTTACGTAATAGCATTTGTCAAACGTACGTAAAAACTATTTTACGCCTTCCGCTTTTACATACATTTGAAAATTAGATATACGCGTGACGTTTAGAGGAGCTCGGGTCGGCGATCAGGGCGTAAAAAAACTTCTTTTACGCACGTTGTCAAAACTTTTTTTTATGTATTTTTTGTTACATAGTGTGTTCTCATACCCAGTTGGTGTAAATACGCATGTTGTCAAAACGTTTTTACGCACGTTGTCAAAACTTTTTTCACACATGTTGTCGAATTTTTTTTTAAAAGTTGTAGTGCAAAATCATCAAACACTATCACTATCGAATGAAATAGAAATTTTTAATATACATACAAGACAAATATAGTTTGCATTTTATAAATAACATTATATAACAATCAGGAAAATAAATAGATATCATTTTCGATAATTTTGTATTTTCTAATAAACATATAAGGCACATATAGCTTGAATTTTATAAAGAACATTATGTCATAAATAGGGAAAATAGAGGAAAAAGAAATAAATTTTTGTATTTTCTATACTATGTAATACTTTTGGTGTTTAAATTTAAAACCTAAGATATTTTTCCCAATTTTAAATGTAAAAAGTATAAAAGAGATGAAAGGAGAGAGATATTATTATGTCAGACATATAAATGATTATGTGATATGTTTTAAAGAAAAGAAAGAGGGGATGTGATATTGAGAGAAAAAATCTAAAATACCCTTTTGATTTAAATTTATTACAGGTGATGTGTTAAAATTCTATTGGATAAGAGGAGTTCTCATGGTTTTCGCAACTGGTAGTGGTGCTCCTTGAACCGAATCATATATATATATATATATATATATATATATATATGGGAAGGATATTCTAAAAACGGCCAAAAGTGGTAAAAACGTTAAGAACAATTTTCGGCCATTGGAACAAACCAATCTAGAAACAAAATTGATGCGGTGGCGTTTTTGTAAAATATATGGAATTTCCAAAAAGGCCCACGGGTCATTAAGGGTATAAGAGTTCTTTGACAACAGAAAAAGACAAAACGCCAAAACATAAATGTTGAAGGTTCTGAAACACAAAAAAAAAATAATTTCTTTACCGTTATTGTGAAATTCCTGCCAAAAAATGATAAAGATTCTCAAATGCTAGAAAATTACTTTATAGTCATAGTGAATTTCCCCAAAAAAAATAAACGGCCTAAATATTCATTATATAAAGAACAACCATCCCTTTCTCTAAACGTACCCAATAAACGCCATTCATACAAACACCAAACAGAAAAAAATACCTAATTTAAATAAAAAGTAATGACACACATCGTTTCATGGAGCTCCGAAACATCCCTTGATTCATAATCATATTTTATAACAGAAGAAGAGTAATGGTCAAGACATAAACGTCATCATGAATATGGTTGAAGATGTTCAAAGAGGGATACTCGATCCTTGCGTTCCTCTTGATAACTTGTACGTAGGATTAAGTATAGGATAAATTTTGATATATGTAGGATAAAGTGTTTTTAATTAATTAATTAAAGAGAGGATAATTAATAGGAAGAATTATAAATTATTAAATGTTTTACTATGATGACATTTGTTCTTTTTTCTTTTTACCTTATTTCCTCTTAAAAGATTATTCCTCAAGAAGTGAGGTTATAATAGTGCGTTTAAATCATTACAGCGATTCGTCTAAAAGCACCTTTAATTTAATGGCCACACATTATAGATTATCCGTATTTTTTACATGTGAAAAATTACTTTGTACATGTAACACCCCAAAAATATTGAGCCATATAAAGGTATATATATATAGGATCCTGTAAAAAGGACATTTTTTGTGAAAAGTGTGAGAATGCATAAGAATTGACATCTAGGCATCTTGTTTTGGACTTGTGCATGATATTTTAGGGTGTTTTCACCAAACATAATAATTTAAGACACAATGCAATGAATTTTAGGCTTAAAACTTAAAATACCTTGTCAAGAACATTAAGTAGTGTGTTTTAAGTATTAAGCAATGTGTTTTAGTTGTGTTTTAAATTTACGCCCATAATACGTAGCATTGTGTTTTAAATTGTAATGTTTGGTGTTTTCTTTCTAAAACAACCCAAAACATCATGCCTATGTCCAAAACATGATGCCTGCATGTTAATTCTTATGTTTTCTCACACTTCTCACAAAAAATACCCTTTTTACAGGAACCTCCCTATATATATATATATATATATATATATATATAATATGCTTGAATATATAATATATAAATAAAATTAGCTTGAACAATAACTAGGAATAATTAACCTAGTAGATTATTGTGTTGTTAGTAATAAATGGTGGATAGTATCCATTATTAAATAAAAATCTGAAACATGAGGGACCAAAAGGGAAAAACTGAAACTTGAATTACAATAATAAAAATAAAACATGTGTTTAGTGACCAGGAGGAAGAACAAGGGAGCAAACCCTTGTTCAATCTTAATCCATCAAATTGGAGGGCAAGTCGAACCTTGAATCCGTACATGAACGGATATCAACGATCACCTAAACTAGCGAATCATAAGGTATGTCAAAAATCTTAGTTTGGTGATATTATGAATGTAGGTAGATTCCATGGATTTTAATCCATGTACGAGTTTCAGAAATTGAGGTAAGATAAGAGATGTATACTTGCTTAGGAACAAACCCTAAGTGAAAATTGTGAATATATTGCTATGATTTGGGAGTTTGGATGAATTACCATACACAAGTAAGTGGGTTTTGGATAATGAGGTATAACACATGAATTATGATGACGGAAATTGTGTATTGGATGTTTGACACATAGAGTTTAGGTGCTAATTGAACATTCCAACCATTTTGATGTTATGAGATGTATAAACATGGTTAATTCTTGATCACCAAAATTAACAAAGTTAGCATAAAAATCTTGCACATAAGGTGTATGCTAAAATGCTCAAATGAATGATTAAATGTTGTTATGTATAACAATTGTGAATGAGAACATATGATTATGTGATTGACAAGTTGCTTAGTTTGGTTATAAATCATAGGGTTTTAATGATATTGGGTTATACTTTTTAGGTAACTCGGGTGAGGGATAAGCATTAAGGTACGTGGCTTTATGCTTCGTATTTTTCGTTAAATTATGTGTTATTGGTATATGTTGAACCAGGAAGTAAGAATAATAACGTTCGGTCGATCATAACTGCTGGATTTCACACGAACGAACCAAACTGGTCGAATAAAATAATAATAACAACGTTTGGTCGATCATAAGTAATGGAGTTTCACACGAACGAACCAAACGGGTCGAAGAAAACAATAATATGTTTGGTCGATCATAAGTCATGGATTTCACACGAACGAACCAAACAGGTCGAAGAAAAGAATAATATGTTTGGTCGATCATAAGTCATGGATTTCACACGAACGAACCAAATGGGTCGAATAGCGTAAATCCAAGTAATGGCAACACGCATTATAATATGGTGAATCCAAGTGATGGGTCAACATATAGAGGATGTTAATTCCTCAAGGTAAATAAAAGTGAAATTTAAGTTTGGCTAAAGTTAGCCAAACAGGTCAAACTAGTGCGAACGTAAACTGGGTAATGGAAGCGTAAAATGCAAGTTTAGTAAGCCCGGACAACGAGTAAAGTCGTAAGGAATTAATACTTACCATAAGATGTAGGAAATATAGTTTAAATGCTTAAATAGGTGAGACGGGTCAAAGAATTCTGTGCATGAACGGGGTAAGGGCGGCGTGTTTCGTAAAAATTAAGAATCCGAGTTAAGGATTTGGGGTTAATTACGTGAGCAAATGTTTTACGGTCATTTAGAAACAACTTTGAAGCAAAACTGTAACATCCCACATTAGTTGTGAAGGGGAACAAAGGCTTCCTTATAAGGGGCATTGATACCTTCACTCATGCGTTTTAAATCCGTGAGGCAATGGTGGTTTGTCCCAGGCAAAGCGGACAATATCATGGTGCAATTACGCTGGGTTGTTACAGAAACGGATGAGTATTTGAGAAGTTATGGAGTTTTTACATCAAAAGGGCAATGCTGGGAATTGCAGCCCCGCTGTGCTGTAAGCTACGACAGCCTGATGTTTAAAACAAACAACATCTGCCGTAAGCTATGGTAGAGTGCCGTAACTTATGGCGGGTTGTTTAGCAATACTGTTTGTTTTATTTGTTTTGGTCTTCAGGCTTATTTAGATACGTTATAAACACCGTATAACTAACATTCATGGTGATTTTGAAATCTAGGTGGTTCTTGTGGAGTCACGGATGACGATCAAGCATAGTGAAGAACCGAACACAATCAAAAATCAAGCTTTCGCGTTTTGTTTAGTTGTTTATGAAACCAAACATCGCTATCATGTAGTGATCTTTTTTTAATACCTATGAAATTTTATGTACTATACAATGGCGTATAGTATTGTATTTGCATTACGAATATAAATATGGAGAGGATCATGAGAAAACTACATATTAATGAGATAACTAAAAAAGCCTAAAAACATAAGATTTTTTTTAAATTTTTTTTATTAAAAATCGCTACTTTTTATGTACAACAAAAAAGCTTTTTTTCAAAAAAAAAAAACTTGAACTACACATGTGCATTATATGCTTAGAATTAGCTTTTGAGTTTAATGTAGATTTTCGACTTAGGTTTTTTGGGGGTTCAGGATTAGGAATTTAGGATTAGGTTTTTGGGTGTGGGGGATGCGGGGGAAGGGGTAGGTTTTTGAGGGGTTCGGGTGAGGGTTTAGGTTTGGGGGGGGGGGGGGTTACGTTTAGAACTTAGTGTTAGGTTTTTTTGGGGAGTGGGGGTGGGGGGTTTAGATTTTTTGGGGATGGGTGGATTTAGGCTTTTGATGGGAGGGTGGATTTAGATTTTTGGGGGTGGGGTGGGGTTAGGTTTTTGGGGGGGGGGGGGGGGTGTCGGTAGGGGGTGAGTTAGGTGGTTTAGGCTTTTTCATATTAATACACGTGTGCAGTATAACTTTTTTTTTGAAAAAAGTTTTTTTATACATTATGTAGCGATTTTTGTTAAAAAAATTAAAAAAAAGATTTTTCAAAAAAATTGATATGTTTTTATTCTTTTTTAGTTAGTTTTTTTTAGTTAAAAAAAAGATCTCTAAAAAAGCGATTTTTGTATATTCATAAAATTTTAAACTATGAATCCTTTAAAAAATTATCTGAAGGGGGGTTTCCCATGTTTATTGGGTTTCCTTCTGAATTGGTGTGGCCTTATGCCTAGTGAAGATAGATATGACGGGTGGTTCCTCTGGTGGCAAGATGATACTCCAGTGATCCGTTAGAGTGTTGGTGCATATGTATGTTGCCTTCGTCATTACACGAGAATGAGTCTGGAATAAACGAGAGTGTCTGAAGACCGAACAAGACAAAGTAGATATCCAAGAGGGAGTCTATTGGTGCATAATGTATATAGAATAGTCTTGTATCGAGTCTGTATAGAATATATGAAACGAGGCGTCTTTAAGTGAGTTTGTAGGCAAGTTCGCTCGAGGATGGTTTTAGGAAGTCAAGTTCGGCCAAACTTGACTAAGTCAAGTTCGCCCGAACTTCATCCATGTCCACCGAACTTCCACTCCTATATATAGGTGCCTTGGGATTTCATTTGTAAAGGAGTTAGAGATTTTGGCACAGAGACGGCGAAGCTCTGTCGGATCCAGATCTTGAATGTATTGAACTTTAGATCAAGGAAAACAACCTTTAAACAAGTAATTCCTGTTATTTGGTTAACTTGTCATTAGTTTCCGCCTAATCGGACAATAGATAACAAATTTAGGTTCCCGAGCTGTTCTGGACGTTCCTACAAGTGGTATCAGAGCCTAGATACCTAAATTTGCTGGAATCAAGACAAGAATCTCTCTATTTCATCTCCATTCTATCATTTTTCTTAACATTTTCATATTCTTGATGATTTCACGGTAAAAAATGGGTGATTTTGAATATGACATGTAAAACACACTAATAACAAACCCTGAGAGTTTGGACATCAAATTCAATCATTTTGATATAAAAAAGTTCAAAAAACCATGTTTGTCAAAATCAATTCCATCGAACTTGAGACCAAGTTCGACCGAACTTGACTAAAATTCATTGAATTTTTAATCACTTGTTAGTTTTTCAAGGTTTAAACTCCAAGTTCGACCGAACTTCCTTAAAATTTGCTGAAATATTGCATAAGTTTGACCGAACTTAGTTGAAACATTGAAACTGAGTCTTAAGTTCGACCGAACTTTTGTTTTGTTTCTTTAAACATCAAATCCGTTCAAAGTGATAAAATTTTCAAAATTTTTCTTCAGTTCGACCGAACTTGAAGTGTTTGTACAAAATCAGAAAATTATACCAAAGTTCGACCGAACTTGTTAAAGGTGAAATCAAAATTTTGAGTTTCACACAAGTTCGACCGAACTTGCTTGTTACTAATCAATTTCCAAGTTTTTTTTTCATATTCTCAGATAATCCATCAGATTGTCAAAATGGAAGATTTTCACAACGTATTCGTTTCACAAGTAGCTTCATCATCAAACTCTAATACTCTTGCGGCGAACCAGATGAATATCGACAACGAAATGGGTACTATTCAGAAACCGCCGAAGCTAATGAGTATAGATGAGTTTGAAGGATGGAAGGAAAAGTTTGTGAATTGGATACAAGCAAATCAATTCGATAGCTGGGTTGCAGTTAAAGATGGTTACAAATGGGCCAAAGAATGAACGCGATCAAGATCTTCCGTTGAACAAGTTCTCACCAACCGACAAAGCAAATTATGTCGCAGAGAAGAAAATGATTAGCTTGATTAAACAATCAGTAATGGAAGATATTTTGATATTGTTGCCAGAGTTTACCACTTCACAAGAATTATGGCGAATCTCTTTGTGACAAATTCAAAGGCAGTGATGAAATGATCAAGAGTAAGAAGGCGTTGATAAAGAAAGAGTTTGAGATCTTTACAATGATCAAAGGAGAGACGATGAAACCAATGATCGATAGATATTGTCACCTCATGGTCCAAATGCGAAGACATGATATTAAACGATCAAATGAAGAGCAGATTGAGAAATTGGCCGATGCACTTCCAGAAGGAGAATGGACAACATATCTGATGATTCTGAAGAATAACCCATCTTAGAGACACTACAAATTGTCATCTTTCATTGACAAGTAGAAGGTCATGAAATGGAGCTGATGAAAATAGCGAAATCCAAAAACGCTAATGTTGTCCAAGATGTAGGTGTCTATTACGAAGGAGGTATTCAAGATATTCCGATTCAAAGTCCGAAAATTCAAACGGCCTTTAGTGCTAATGCAAACTCTTCTCCGAATCAAAGTTCTCCTTATGCTGGTTATCCAAGTTCTAGTTCAAGCCCTTCATTTCAAAGTCAGACAAGTCAAGCTGGTTCTGACTCGAATATTTTCCAGTGCAACATTGCGGTAGATTTGAAGAACGTATATCCTGAAAAAGTGGCGAAACAACACATCACACTTCTTGCTACTGTTCTTGAATCTTATGAAGGACTTGTTGCTGGAAAGATCGGTAATCCGGAAATGACTGCCGAGGATTATGATCAAGTGGATTAAGAAGAGTTAGAACTCATGGATATCAAGTGGAATCTTGTGTCTATCATTCGAAGAGTTACAGAATTCGTGGCGCTTACTGGGAGGGATATTGGTAATTCAAGCAACAAGCTTGGATTTGACAAAACAAAAGTCACATGCTTCAGGTGTCGACAAAAGGGACACTTCAAACGCGAATGTAGCAATCAAGAAGCCAAAATCCTTTCGGTAGCAGCAATGATTACTACAAGAGAGCTCTTCAATACAAACCATATCCAAAGAAGACACAAGTTGATATTGAAGAAAAATCTTCAAAGAAAACTGAACAAGCTCTTGTTGCTAATCAAGAAGAAGATGGATTTGACTGGAACAGATACATTGGCAAGAAAACTGGAGTTGCTATGATGACTGAGGTTATGGAAGATTCCGAAGCGTCAACTGTTGATGCTGCTGAGGAAGAGGAGATTGCAAATCTCGAAAAGCAGAAAACAGAGGAAGCTGAGAAGGTAAAAGCAGAGGTAATGTGTCAATCAAGGAAGTTGTGAAACTTGTGGAGGTTGAAAAACCTTGCACAAAGTGCGCAAGTCCTTGTGAACCCTATCTTGATAAAGTCAAAGTCATAAGAGAATTAACTGAACATAATGAAATTTTTCATTATGATTACAGAAACGTGAAAGAAGCTTATGACAAAATACAAGGCAAATAAAAATGTCGAAAAAGTTAATCTTGAACTTGGTGCTAATGAAAAAATGTTAAAAGCCATAGTACTTGATTAACAAAAGGCAATTAACATATACATTAACATAATTGCTGAAACAAAAAGAGACCTTCATGCTATGAAGATTGAAACTGAATGGGTAAGCCAATTGCTAAAATCTTGTCACACCCCGACCCGCAGCGGAAATAAGAGTCGGGGCATAATTGGGTTATCACCAAAGCATGACATTTACTATTATGTTTCATAATTAATGAAGTCAAAGTTACATTCTCAAACATCCAAACATGTTCATTTAATACAAGGGAAAATAACCAAACATAACAATCCAAATACTAAATCGTTTTATTTCTTCTAATCTAGGTCCTATGTGTTCCTAGCTGCTGCTGGTTCACCTGTATCATGTGTAAAATGGGAGGTTTTGGGTCAACATAAGTTGGCGAGTGAACCTTATTAGATAAACATTTGATAATAATATTATGGTTAGTTTATCAATAAAATATTGTGCATAATCATAAAAGAGCACATGTAAGTAATCAAACATTGGCAAATAGCAGTTACAATTATAACATACATTAACACTTGATAGCATACATGAATATACCAATATCATATGATAACTAACATAAATGAACTGTGCGATCAAGGCTCAATCAAACGGAGCCGATCGTATTGCATGAACTGGAAATGTAAATTGACCTGTGCGCTCAAGGCTCAATCAAACGGAGCCGAACGTATTGCATGAACTGGAAATGTAAATTGAACTGTGCACTCAAGGCTCAATCAAACGGAGCCGAGCGTATTGCATGTATTGAAATGTAAAATGAAATGACGATCAAGGCTCAATCAAACGGAGCCGATCGTGCGGGCACGCCAAGATCAACCACATAATAAAATGGGGATCAAGCTCAACCTCGATGGATGGGGAGCTGCGGCCTCGGCAATTGCATGTACTGAAATGATAATTTGCATCCAATAATAACTACTTAACAGCAACAAACAAATACACATGTCATGATATGATGTATGCACAATAGTTTCGTTATAATATGTAAATAAACAAAGACACATGATACACCCCAAAAACGTGATTAAAACGGGGAATTTGAAAGGTTCACTCACATTGGGTGCGTTGAATTGGAGATGGTGAGATGCGCACGATTTAGACGAGCGAGTCGACGAGGAATACGAACCTAAATAATATTGGAAAAATATATTAAATGAATGGATTTTATGAAGGATTTTAATGGGATTTTTAGATATATTTTTGTGAGTTTATGGCTATTTTCTATCTTTAAAAATGTTATTTTTAAGTATTTTAAATTGATTTTTAAATTAAAATAAAACAAATAAATATATAAAAAAAAATATTATTTTTTTTACTGTTGACCGTTGACCGTTGACCGGTTCGGTCAGCGGTAAATGCTGCGCCAAGCGAGATTCGAACCGGTGACCTTCCGTTCACGTGCACGTAGCTCTACCAACTGAGTACGTGACTAACCCGTTAGAAACTCAGTTTTAATTATATTTATATACTTATTCGAATTAACCGAAAATTCCTTTATTTTGCAAAAACGTTTTAATTCCATGGACCGGTACTTGTGACAGGATTCGAACGCGTGACGTGAAGTTTATTTTGCACACAGTCCACCGCTGGACTGTGTGTCTAACCCGGTTATATTCTTGATTTATAATATACTTAACAACTACCTGTTTTAACCCGGGTTAGTTCATGATAAAAAAAGGAATGTTATTATACAAAGCATGCGCGTAGTAAGGTTCGAACTCGGGACGTGAATATGAAATTTGCACACAGTCCACCGCTGGACTGTGTGTCTAACCCGTTTATAAACCGGATTTTAATTACTCTTATACACTGGTATAACTTCATCTTCTTCGTCGAATTACACGGTCAGCATAATTCGACTGGTTAAGTTTGATTTTGTGACTTACAAAACTCTTAGACGTTAACAGTAAATCAAAGGTAAGGAATGGAGAGAGTTTAAAGAACAGAATTTACCGATTGAAGATAAACACATAAATCCGGCGAAAGTTCGTCGGTACTGGAAATGAACTCCGACTGTTGAACCAATTAACAGTGTGGATCGATTATTCATAAAATTTAATCACCTAAACAAGGTTTAAAAGAAGTGCAGGATATCTTACCAGTTCACAGTGGGATTCCGGCAATCTCAGGAACTTTCCGGCGAAGGTAAGATTTCCGATGAACGTTGGCTAAGATTGATTCTGATGATGGAGTTGTGTTAGAGATTGACTAATCACATGTTTTAAACAAAAAGAGCCGAAAGAATTACCGTGAGAACGTGAGTCCCGGTTTTCCGGTGATTTGCAGAAAAATTCCGGCAATCTGATTCAGAGAATTTTACGGTTCAGAAACTTGACGAAAATGAAATTGAGTGTTGTGGTGATAGTTATGAATCGTGCAAATGATCAGAACTTGAATTAAATTAGAGTTTGATAAATTTTTCGGTTTCAAATACCGGAAATGATGAAGCTTTATGTTCATTCAATTCGGACTTAATTAGAAACCGAAATACATCGGTTATAAGCTGGCCAGACGAATTCGAAGTGGTTTGGCGATCGGTTTGCCGATTTCCGTTATTCAGATGGCATTAACGGTTAAATCGGGTTTGTGTATAAGATCCTTTTGCTTTCCTAGTGATAACAGAAAATACGTTGTGGCGGAGTGGTTTAGTGAGAGATGGTTAAGTTGTTTTGAAGGTTTGGCTGACCCGGGTTCGAGTCCCGGCAGCTACAAATGTTTTTTTTATTTATTTTATTTTAACTTTTTATCAAATATAATTTTTATAGTTTAGTTTATTTATTAATTATGTAACGTTTAAACTCAAAATAATCATAATTAATAATGAATCCTTTGTAACATGGTACAAGATTACAAAACGGAGCGGGTTTTGGAGACCCGATTTTTACAAATGTTACAGTATCCCCTACTTTTAGGAATTTCGTCCCGAAATTTAAAAAGTTGAAGTAGTGGGAAAAAGATGCGGGTATTTTTCACGCATTGAGTCTTCACGTTCCCAAGTAAACTCAGTCCCCGTTTTGACTCCCAGCGTACCCTAACAATAGGAATGCGACTACGTCGTAGACGCTTTTCTCCATAGTCCATAATCTCCACTGGTCTTTCAATAAAATGCATGGATTCGTCAATCTGAATATCTTCCAGTGGAATATGAAGATTCTCATCAGCGAGGCACTTATTCAAGTTGACACGTGGAATGTGGGATGAATCCTGTCGAGTTCTTCTGGTAGGTCAAGCTTGTATGCTACAAGACCTACTCTTTCGAGTATCTTGAAAGGTCCTACGTAACGTGGTGCTAGCTTTCCCTTTTGACCAAAACGAACTACTCCCTTCCACGGTGATACTTTTAAAAGTACATTATCACCAATGCTAAACTCAAGGGCTTCCGTCGTTTATCTGCATAACTCTTTTGACGACTTTGAGCCGCGAGAAGATTGTTTCGGATTTGATGAATCTTATCTGTGGTTTCTTGGATCAATTCTGGACCAGTAATTTGTGCTTCCCCAATTTCGTGCCAACAAACAGGAGATCGGCACTTTCGACCATATAAAGCTTCAAAAGGTGCCATGCCGATGCTAGAATGATAGCTGTTGTTGTACGAAAACGCAACTAACGGTAGGTGGGCGTCCCAATTTCCCTTGAAGTCTATGACACATGCTCTAAGCATGTCCTCAAGAGTTTGAATGGTGCGCTCAGACTGTCCATCAGTTTGAGGATGGTAGGCGGTACTGAGATCTAATCGAGTGCCCATAGCGGATTGTACTGCTTGCCATGTTCGTGAGGTGAAACGACCATCACGATCAGAAATAATACTTAATGGTACCCCGTGTCGGCTTACGATTTCGTTGATATAAATACGAGCAAGCTTTTCGTTCTTGAAATCTTCTCGAATAGGGATAAAGTGAGCTGATTTTGTAAGTCGGTCTATAATCACCCATATAGTGTCATACCCACTAGAAGTGCGAGGTAACCCGGTAATGAAATCCATGGTTATATTTTCCCACTTCCATACAGGTATTTCCGGTTGGACTAGAAGTCCTGAGGGTCTTTGGTGTTCAGCCTTCACCTTAGAACATGTGAGACACTTGGAAACAAAAACGGCAATATCTTTCTTCATTCCAGGCCACCAGTAGGTGTACCGTAGGTCTTGATACATCTTATCGGCTCCTGGGTGTATAGAATATCGCGTTTTATGAGCTTCATGCATGAGTGTTTCACGAAGATTGATGTGGTTAGGAACCCAGATACGATCCAGGTAATACAAAATTCCATCAGATTTAGTTTCAAGTTTTAGCTCGGCTCCACAGGACATCTCTTTTTGTACATCTTCCTCTGTTATTGAAACGTGTTGAGCTTCTCGAATTTGATCCTTAATATTGGTTATAATTTGCGAACATAGAAGATGAATGGGTTCGCATAACCCTTTCGACTAAGTGCATCAGCCACCACATTTGCTTTACCAGGTGGTATCTGATTTCACAGTCGTAATCGTTTAGGAGTTCGACCCATCTTCGTTGCCTCATATTTAACTCTTTCTGATTGAAGATATGTTGAAGACTCTTGTGGTCAGTGTATATTTCACACTTCGTACCATAGAGATAATGTCTCCATATCTTAAGAGCGAATACAACGGCTCCAAGTTCGAGGTCATGAGTGGTGTAGTTCTTTTCATGTGTCTTGAGTTGCCTTGAGGCAGAAGCTATGACTTTTCCTCTTTGCATGAGAACGCAACCTAATCCTTGCCCTGACGCGTCGCAATAGACTACAAAATCATCACAACCTTCAGGAAGAGTGAGGATTGGTGCATCACAAAGTTTTTGTTTAAGAGTTTGAAAAGCTTCTTCTTGCTTGGGTCCCCATACGAATGGTTTTCCCTTATGGGTTAAAGCCGTCAGTGGCACCGCAATGCGAGAGAAGTTTGAAATGAATCGACGATAATAGCCAGCCAATCCAAGAAAAGACCTTACTTCAGTTGGTGTACGTGGAGCTTGCCATTCTTGAACTGCTTTGATCTTTGATGGGTCCACATGTATTCCTTTGTCATTGACTACATGCCCGAGAAATTGCACATCTTTTAACCAGAATTCACATTTAGAGAACTTGGCATAAAGCTTTTCCTTTTCTAGAAGTGCAAGTACAAGTCGCAGATGACGCTCATGATCAGCTTTAGATTTTGAATAGATAAGAATATCGTCGATGAATACAATAACAAATCGATCGAGGTAAGGTTTGCAGACTCTATTCATTAGGTCCATGAAAACAGCTGGTGCGTTGGTTAATCCAAACGGCATAACCATGAATTCATAGTGACCATAACGAGTTCGAAAAGCAGTTTTAGGGATGTCTTCTTCATGCACTCTAAGTTGATGATAGCCAGATCGAAGGTCGATTTTTGAAAAGCAACTGGCTCCTTGTAATTGGTCAAGAAGATCATCTATACGAGGTAAAGGATATCGATTTTTGATGGTTAACTTGTTGAGCTCTCTGTAGTCGATGTACATACGAAAAGATCCATCTTTCTTCTTTACAAAAAGGACAGGTGCACCCCAAGGCGATGAGCTGGGACGTATGAATCCCTTGTCAGTCAACTTTTGCAATTGACTGGCTAGCTCTTGCATTTCAGAGGGGGCTAACCTATATGGAGATTTTGCCACTGGTGTAGCACCAGGTATAAGATCGATACGGAATTCGACATCTCTGATTGGAGGAAGTCCTGAAATGTCGTCAGGAAAAACTTGTGGAAAATCTTTTACAACAGGAATATCTTCAAGTTTCTTCTCTGTGGTCCCCTTCTTGATAATATGGGCTAAAAACGCGACATAATTCTTGCGAAGGTATTTTTGAGCTTGAAGACAAGAAATTAAGTTGAGCCCTTTCGACGAGGTTTCTCCAATGATTCGAAGAGTCTGACCGTTTGAAAGAGGAATACGAATAAATTTCTCACGACATACAACTTCCTCATGATGTAGACTGAGCCAATCCATACCGATTATGATGTCGAAACTTCCCAGCTTCATAGGAATAAGATCGACTGAGAAATCGTGGTCGTTTAAGGTTAGTGTACAGTTGCGTAAAATAAAGTCTAGTGAAACTGGTTTGCCGTCCGCAACTTCCACCGTTATGGATTCCGCGAGCTTATCCCGATTTTTGCTTAAGATAGGTTCAAATTCTAATGACACGAAACTTCTATCCGCACCAGTATCAAATAACATAGAGGCATATCTACCATTTATAAGAAACGTACCGTTGACCACATTGCCGTCAGCTCTGGCCTGGGTTGCGTTAATATTGAAAGCCCTTCCTTAGCAGGTGGAGGAGCTTGGTTCGCTTGATTCACAGGGTTGGCTTGGGCCTGAGCATGAATAATATTGACCAGCCCTGGACATGTGTTTCTGAAATGACTTGGATCGCCGCAGTTGAAACAAGCCCGCATAGGTTGGCCCATAGGGTAGTTGGGTTGATAGTATGTTTGGGCTAAATGTTGAGTGGGTGGAAATGGTGGTTGTTGTTGGGCTTGACCCATTAACTGTTGGTGGGTTTGGGTTATAGGTTGGTGGCGGTTTGTTCGTTGGAGTGTGCGGCAGTTTTGAACAGTGTGTCCGGCGCGACCGCAGCCGGTACAGTATTGGCAAGGATAATCAGGGGAGTGGTGATACTGACAACGGTTACATTTTGGTAGTGGCCCTGTGTATGGTTTTCTGTATGGCGCGGGTGGAGGAGTGGCTTGAGTGATGGGTGCAGCAGGAATAGGGGTGTTGGTTTGGGTGACTGCAAAGTTCCTGGTGTTACGCTTCCTCTTGTTAGCAAATTTAGAGGAAGGAGTGTGGTGGTTTGAGGTTTGTCCCTCAGCAGGGGCTTTCTTCTTTTCCTCTTTGAACTTCCCATTGCGAATTCGGTTTTCGGTCAGTTCTGTTGCCAACTCCATGGCAGCTTCGAGTGTTACCGGTGAAACACTGAGGACCGAATCTTGGATTTTCGAGGGAAGTCCTCGAATGTAATGTTCGATCCGACGGTAGGTTGGAGTGAATAAGTTTGGAGCCATTTGGTTCAACTCCAAGAACCTTTTG
Organism: Scalesia atractyloides; assembly: GCA_947069175.1. Classification (NCBI taxonomy): domain Eukaryota; kingdom Viridiplantae; phylum Streptophyta; class Magnoliopsida; order Asterales; family Asteraceae; genus Scalesia; species Scalesia atractyloides. The sequence continues at coordinate 22,772,724 of CAMTDV010000024.1, forward strand.
TTGTAAGTAGAGTGATCACCCTCTTTTTGCTTCAAGGCATGAAATTCATCCTCCAATTTCTTGATTTCACTTCTAGGACAGAATCGCCTAGTCATGATTTCCCTTAACTCCTCCCAAGTTAAGGCCATCGCATCATCCGTTCCCCTCTTTCCTTTCTCAGTATTCCACCAAGTGAGAGCTACACCAAGTAGTCTCCCGGTGGCGTAACGAACTTTGCGATCCTCAGGACAATCGCAGTTTAAGAACACATTTTCCATCTCCTCGAACCAATGTAGGAGAGCAGTGACTCCCTCAATCCCTTCGAATTTTGGAGGATCACAGGACTTAAAATGTTTGTAGGAGCATTTGATGGTAGGAGGGTTGTCGATGTTCTGGTCCTGCTGTTGAGGAGGGTTAGTAGGATTTGCAGCAAGGGCTTGTTGTACTTGTACCACGATGTCCGGCAATATCGTGGCCATTTGATTCGCGATATGAGTGGCCAAACGTTCCCGAGACTTTTCCGATTTCCTACTTCTTCGATGTTGTCTAGACGACATCTACAGGATCATAAAATGAGAAAATTGTGAGTTTATGGTGTCTTTTTAGGTGTCATGTGTCTTTAAGAAAATGAAAATAACATAAATATCAATAATGCAACTACATCCAAAGGATGTCTTGGGTTCGCTCATGTTGGGCCTCAAATGTCCCCCATACCTTCACCTACATAGTCATGTGGGCCCCCATGGCTATTGGCTTGGTAGGTTTCACATTAGTATTGGCAATTTAACACTCGCATCCCCGAATGCAAACCACAAAATATGTTCATGAGATGTTTGGTCGGAACGTGTTCAGGTGTAGACACAATGACAACTCAAAGTGGGATTAGCTCTCACGACGTTTGGTATAGCATGCTTTGGCCTAATAGGTATTTCGTACTCTCATCGTTAGTCCCCAGGTAGGCAAACTGGTCCTTTATTTTGGATTTATACGAATGCCAGCCTAGACAGGACTTCCGACTACCGGTACTAGTACCCTTCCAGTTACTACATGCCCGTCATGAGAACTCACTTTGATGAGATTTGAAAACACGAAAATCTTTGTAAAATCAATCATGATGTGGTGTGTGCTTGCATGGATGTGGTATGTTATGATCATACGATTTCATGATAAGCATTATTTGATAATACATACTTATGAACATGCTTGTACAATATCAAATGTAACATTTAACATAAACATATAAACATCATGAAATTTGGCATATAACACACAAAATTCTTATAAGTTTCTAATCGACTATAGTATAGGCTCTAAGGATCTAATAACCTATCCTATATCCCTATAGTCATGGCTCTGATACCAATCTGTCACACCCCGACCCGCAGCGGAAATAAGAGTCGGGGCATAATTGGGTTATCACCAAAGCACATGACATTTACTATTATGTTTCATAATTAATGAAGTCAAAGTTACATTCTCAAAAATCCAAACATGTTCATTTAATACAAGGGAAAATAACCAAACATAACAATCCAAATACTAAATCGTTTTATTTCTTCTAATCCAGGTCCTATGTGTTCCTAGTTGCTGCTGGTTCACCTGTATCATGTGTAAAATGGGAGGTTTTGGGTCAACATAAGTTGGCGAGTGAACCTTATTAGATAAACATTTGATAATAATATTATGGTTAGTTTATCAATAAAATATTGTGCATAATCATAAAAGAGCACATGTAAGTAATCAAACATTGGCAAATAGCAGTTACAATTATAACATACATTAACACTTGATAGCATACATGAATATACCAATATCATATGATAACTAACATAAATGAACTGTGCGATCAAGGCTCAATCAAACGGAGCCGATCGTATTGCATGAACTGGAAATGTAAATTGAACTGTGCGCTCAAGGCTCAATCAAACGGAGCCGAACGTATTGCATGAACTGGAAATGTAAATTGAACTGTGCACTCAAGGCTCAATCAAACGGAGCCGAGCGTATTTTATGTATTGAAATGTAAAATGAAATGACCGATCAAGGCTCAATCAAACGGAGCCGATCGTGCGGGCACGCCAAGATCAACCACATAATAAAATGGGGATCAAGCTCAACCTCGATGGATGGGGAGCTGCGGCCTCGGCAATTGCATGTACTGAAATGATAATTTGCATCCAATAATAACTACTTAACAGCAACAAACAAATACACATGTCATGATATGATGTATGCACAATAGTTTCGTTATAATATGTAAATAAACAAAGACACATGATACACCCCAAAAACGTGATTGAAACGGGGAATTTAAAGGTTCACTCACATTGGGTGCATTGAATTGGAGATGGTGAGATGCGCACGATTTAGACGAGCGAGTCAACGAGGAATACTAACCTAAATAATATTGGAAATATATATTAAATGAATGGATTTTATGAAGGATTTTAATGGGATTTTTAGATATATTTTTGTGAGTTTATGGCTATTTTCTATCTTTAAAAATGTTATTTTTAAGTATTTTAAATTGATTTTTAAATTAAAATAAACAAATAAATATATAAAAAAAATATTATTTTTTTACTGTTGACCGTTGACCGGTTCGGTCAGCGGTAAATGCTGCGCCAAGCGAGATTCGAACCGGTGACCTTCCGTTCACGTGCACGTAGCTCTACCAACTGAGCTACGTGACTAACCCGTTAGAAACTCAGTTTTAATTATATTTATATACTTATTCGAATTAACCGAAAATTCCTTTATTTTGCAAAAACGTTTTAATTCCATGGACCGGTGCTTGTGACAGGATTCGAACGCGTGACGTGAAGTTTATTTTGCACACAGTCCACCGCTGGACTGTGTGTCTAACCCGGTTATATTCTTGATTTATAATATACTTAACAACTACCTGTTTTAACCCGGGTTAGTTCATGATAAAAAAAGGAATGTTATTATACAAAGCGTGCGCGTAGTAAGGTTCGTACTCGGGACGTGAATATGAAATTTGCACACAGTCCACCGCTGGACTGTGTGTCTAACCCGTTTATGAACCGGATTTTAATTACTCTTATACACTGGTATAACTTCATCTTCTTCGTCGAATTACACGGTCAGCATAATTCGACTGGTTAAGTTTGATTTTGTGACTTACAAAACTCTTAGACGTTAACAGTAAATCAAAGGTAAGGAATGGAGAGAGTTTAAAGAACAGAATTTACCGATTGAAGATAAACACAGAAATCCGGCGAAAGTTCGTCGGTACTGGAAATGAACTCCGACTGTTGAACCAATTAACAGTGTGGGTCGATTATTCATAAAATTTAATCACCTAAACAAGGTTTAAAAGAAGTGCAGGATATCTTACCAGTTCACAGTGGGATTCCGACAATCTCAGGAACTTTCCGGCGAAGGTAAGATTTCCGATGAACGTTGGCTAAGATTGATTCTGATGATGGAGTTGTGTTAGAGATTGACTAATCACATGTTTTAAACAAAAAGAGCCGAAAGAATTACCGTGAGAACGTGAGTCCCGGTTTTCCGGTGATTTGCAGAAAAATTCCGGCAATCTGATTCAGAGAATTTTACGGTTCAGAAACTTGACGAAAATGAAATTGAGTGTTGTGGTGATAGTTATGAATCGTGCAAATGATCAGAACTTGAATTAAATTAGAGTTTGATAAATTTTTCGGTTTCAAATACCGGAAATGATGAAGCTTTATGTTCATTCAATTCGGACTTAATTAGAAACCGAAATACATCGGTTATAAGCTGGCCAGACGAATTCGAAGTGGTTTGGCGATCGGTTTGCCGATTTCCGTTATTCAGATGGCATTAACGGTTAAATCGGGTTTGTGTATAAGATCCTTTTGCTTTCCTAGTGATAACAGAAAATACGTTGTGGCGGAGTGGTTTAGTGAGAGATGGTTAAGTTGTTTTGAAGGTTTGGCTGACCCGGGTTCGAGTCCCGGCAGCTACAAATGTTTTTTTTATTTATTTTATTTTAACTTTTTATCAAATATAATTTTTATAGTTTAGTTTATTTATTAATTATGTAACGTTTAAACTCAAAATAATCATAATTAATTAATGAATCCTTTATAACATGGTACAAGATTACAAAACGGAGCGGGTTTTGGAGACCCGATATTTACAAATGTTACAAATCTTATACCACTAATGCTTTATGTCACTGATCACATTTTACCTACGATTAAGTCGGAGGAAAATGGTGAAAAATCAAAATGTAAAGTGTATGGAAATGTTCCTCCACCACTTCTTGAAAATTACTGTTGCAAGAAAGATGATGAAGTTGAAAAGGCATTTAACATTCTTCTTTTGTCAGAAATGAGAGATGAATTGCCTGAGAACATTGACGTGGACTTTACAAAATCAAACGATGACATTAAAGCGGTTGTAAATAATGTGGTGAAAAATGCTTTAGGAAATGATTCTGATGAGAGTTAAAACAGTTCTTGTTCACAGTCCGAAAGTGACGATACATCTTCAGAAAGTGATCTATGTGATGATCCTAATGTTGTGTTATACAAGATTACGGAATCTGATAGATTATACTTTGAAGAAAGTTTTCCGATTCGGAATGTAAAAGAAGATCAAATTGATATACTGTTTAAACTTGTGGAAGTATCATCAGATGATCTTGAAAAGAATGAGAAAAGGTTTTACTCTAAACCCAAACGGAATTTTAACAATTACCGTAGAAATAATGGTGATTTTCCAGAGAACATGAGAGCTGGATTGGGTTTAGAAGCTGAAGAAGAACCGATGAAGAACTCAAAGTCGACGTTCCAAGCATACAAAGGTAAAAACATCAACTTTGTTTATGGAACGAATACGGTTCAAGAAGAAGGTAAGATTGGTAAGCAATCAAACGATGAGTTCAAGAAAGAAAAGGAACTTCGGGACAAGGCTAAGACCAAGTCTACAAGTGGAGTAAAACCCACTAGTGGACATGATTCTGATACACGGACATGCTTTAAATGCAATACCATTGGTCATATTGCTCAAAAGTGTCTAAATCTAAAGCCTTTGTTTTCACGAAGAAAAAATGTTTCAAAAGATGAAAAACAAAAGCAACCAAAGACTGTGAACCAAAAAAATGAATCTATTTCTGAAATAAAACCCAAAAATGAATCAAAGTTTGAAAATTCTGTTTTTGAAAAAGGAGAAACTTCAAAGTTAAACAAAAACGATGATTCACGGTTTTATGTCAAGAAAGCAAGATACATGTCACAATCTTGGGTTGCGAAAAAGAAGTCTCCTGAGAAAGGAAAGTCTGTTGCTGATAAAACTAAAAATGTCAAATCAACTAAATCAGTAATCAAACAGACAAAGAAAGAAAAAGTCAAAACTTTTTCAGAATCGACATCAGACGTTATGTTTGATGATGATTTTGAATATGATGATGACTTTGAAAGTGTTTATGATGCTTATCATGTCAAACCCAAAACCAAAAAGGTTTGGGTTTCTTTTTTCAAGTAGTTACTTTCGTGTGTAGGAGTTCCTAGATCCACTTTATCAGAGATGATTTAGGATTAAGGAAGCTTCAGTTTGTTTTAACTTATCCAGAAATGTCATATCTTTGTCATTTTGAGGGGGAGTAGTTAAAAAAGAAAAGTTTTTGAAATTGCAAGTGGTTGTTAAAAGGAAAAATTTTGAAAAGTCAAAATTATGAAAATCCACACCGTTGAACAAAAAATTTGATTTCAAAGTTCTTACAAGTTCAAACTTCTTTTATAAGTGGTAAATGAGTCTAATGATTGTTTGTTAAACAATTGCAGATACAGGATTGAGAAAAGGGGTCGGACGACGAGGTCATGGGATCCGCATTGGTTTGTTATATTTTTAGAAGAATTTCTTATAAATCTAAAATCCAAAAATATGTTTTTGATTTTAGGGGGAGTAAGAAAATTTTAAAAAAAATTGTTGAAAAATCAAAAACATATGAAAAAGTTGAAAATTCAAAAACATTGAAAAATTCAAAAAGTACAAAAACATGAAAAAGACAAAAAGAATTTGTTGTCAAAAAGGAAATGATAGTACATCAGTGGACTATCACAGTATGCTAAAGATTTGTAAAGTTTAAAAGTGATAAACGAGTCTTACTATGGATGTGTCGATAGGCTTAACACGTTCAGTAGATTATTTCTGGGATATAAACTAAATTTTACAACTATTTAATCTTGTGGATTAACACATCTTGGATATATGGACTTAGTACTCCGAAATTTCGATTGAAGGGTTGCCTGATTCTAAGATACGAGGTCTTTATAGATAGTTGATATCTAGGGTATTATACAAGTTCTTTTGATTTTGTGGAAGCAATAGCCTAGAACTTCTGTAATGCTTTTTGCTAAAAACCCCAAATAGCATGCAAACCTGAAAAATCAAAAGTTCTAATAATTTGCAATGCTGAAAAGATTCCTTAAGTGGAACACTCCTGAAAGACGAGCCTTCATCTCTTTGACTGTACGGTAGTACTAACCTGAGCTCTCAAGGCCTCGCATAACCCAAATACAGATATCAATTACGCTATACTCACCTGTAAGATGAAATCTAGGAAATCTGAATTCAGGAGTATATTCAAGAGGTGGGAACCATAGTTAAGTCAAATTTCATAATTCTTACTTTAACATATCTTGGAACAATTGAGAAATGTGATGAAGTTTAAGAGGATAAACATATCGACAATCTAGGTAAACGAGTTTAAAACTTATAGTCCCAAAAAGGTCATTTGGTACTGGTGATAGTCTCAACAAAACTGATATGATCCTTAGACATGAATTCCAAAAATATGTCTGTAAATATGTTTGTACATAGTTTACTTTACTTCTTAAAAGTTTTGTAAATATTTTACTTACTTTTTAAAATCCAAAAAGATTTTAACGAGCCAGTGTTGGGGAACGGATCATCAAAGTCTGGTAAGAAAATGTTCATTAATTTGAAAACTTTAAAATTGACAAAAACATAATTGTTCACAACGGGTTTAGCCAAGGTCATTAACTTGGACTTGGTAAACAAAATTAGTTATTCAAGGTCATTAACTTGGACTGGATCAACTAAGTGGATTTCATTTCAATAATTGAAAGTTGAAAATTTTAAATGTAAAATGTTTCAAGGTCATTAATTTGAACTTGAAATAACTGAAAATTGAAGATTAAAATTTGAAGTACAAGTTTTGTACAGGTGGTATGTAATACATGTGGTACAAAATTTCAAAGTTAGAATCTGAAATGTTTATTTTGAATTCCCTAGTACTTTGAAACAGGAAGTAAAGTTTTAGGGGGAGCAGGATGAAACATGATTGAAGATAAAGCTCAAAGCTAGGGGGAGCACAGCTCACAGCTAGGGGGAGCTTGGAGATTAAATTTTAATCAAGTTAAATTGAAGAAAAGAGAGATTTTGAAGATCATAAAAGTTTAATGCTTATTCAAGGATAAAGATAAAGACTAAGGAACTTATTTGAAGTCTGATGATTACGAGGCATTCAAAGAAGACTATGACTTGAAAACTGACGAGGATGATTATTGTCAAAGATGTCTACGAAAGTAGATGACTGCGGCAACATCCAAGAGGGAATCTGTTGGTGCATATGTCTGTTGCCTTCGTCATTACATGAGAATGAGTCTGGAATAAACGAGAGTGCCTAAAGACCGAACAAGACAAAGTAGATATCCAAGAGGGAGTCCATTGGTGCATAATGTATATAGAATAGTCTTGTATCGAGTATGTATAGAATAGATGAAACGAGGCGTATTTAAGTGAGTTTGTAGGCAAGTTCGCTCGAAGATGGTTTTATAATGGGGAAAGTCAAGTTCGCCCGAACTTCATCCATGTCCAGCGAACTTCCACTCCTATATATAGGTGCCTTGGGATTTCATTTTTAAAGGAGTTAGAGATTTTGACACAGAGATGGCGAAGCTCTGTCGGATCTGGATCTTTAATGTATTGAACTTTAGATCAATGAAAACAACCTTTAAACGAGTAATTCTTGTTATTTGGTTAACTTGTCATTAGTTTCCGCCTAATCGGACAATAGATAACAAATTTAGGTTCCCGAGCTGTTCGTAGTAAGTTCGCCCGAACTTCATCCATGTCCAGCGAACTTCCACTCCTAAATATAGGTGCCTTGGGATTTCATTGTAAAGGAGTTAGAGATTTTGGCACAGAGACGGCGAAGCTCTGTCGGATCCGGATCTTGAATGTATTGAACTCTAGATCAATGAAAACAACCTTTAAACGAGTAATTCTTGTTATTTGTTAACTTGTCATTAGTTTCCGCCTAATCGGACAATAGATAACAAATTCCCGAGCTGTTCATGAACGTTCCTACATAGTGACCAAATTTGCGGTTAAAAAAGTACTAAGTTTACACATACATTTTAATGCATATTCATAAATATTTTAAGCTATGTTTTTAATGCATGTTAATAAATATGTTAATCTATGTATTTATGATAACCTCAATTGATCTTAAATGTAGCTAATAAATTTAATTGATTGCATGTCAAGTATATTTGTTTCACAAATAACAATGCAATTAAATACCATCAAACCTTTTATTTAAAAGAATTTAAACCGCAAACCACTTTTTTGTCGGGAGTAACCACATAACAAAACCATTAGGTTATGGTGTGTATTACATATTTGGCTTTAAATAAAGAGAGATACAAAACAAAATTCAACAGTCATAACTTAATTTACGTGAAGGATGAATTTAAAAATGTGTAGTATTAATTATAGAATAAATTTAGATATCTGTAAAATAAAATATTTTTGACTGATTATTTAGAGATTGGATAATTAGTGGAAAATTATAAATTATTTAGTGTTTTACTATTATATAATTTCTTCTTTTTCTACTAAAAACATTATTCCCTAAATGGTTGATTGGAAAATGGGTTCTAATGGCGCATTCAAATCATTATAACGATTCATCTAAAAGCACTCTTAATTTAATGGTTGCACAACATAGATAATCCGTATTCTGAACGCACCATTATAACAAACCGATAATCTATACATTTAAATAATCACTTTATACATGACCGATGTATTTATAAAGATTTAAACGGACGGATGATAATATGGTTTCTAAATTATTTATATTACATAATTTTGATTCAAAGTTATTTTTCAAGTTAATTACATACTTAGTCCCTGTGGTTTGCATAAAGTAACATACTTAGGTACTAATAGTTTAAAATCACATTCTAGGGTATTAACTTTTTCATTTTGTAACGTTTGAAGGTATTAACGTTAATTGTTTGTTAAACTATTAGTACCTAAGTATGTTATTTTGTGCAAACCACAGAGACTCAAACTAAAGTTAATACTCTAACGTTAAATGAAAAGTTTATACCCTAGAAGGTGATTTTAAACTATTAGTACCTAAGTATGTTATTTTGTGCAAACCACAGGGACTAACTAATTAATTAACTCTTATTTTTCATAATCATAATTTCTTTACATGTCTTTTATCACTCACTTCACACATATCTTTTAATGCATATTCATAAATATTTTCAGCTGTGAATTTTTAATAAGATCGATTGATCTTAAATGTCACTAATAAATTCAGTTGATTGTGTGTAAGTCCAGGAACTATCAATCGGATATCACAAATATAATTCTAAGTTCGGAAAATAAAGAATAGTGTAGAACAAGAAAGTAGATGGTATTGATTATGCACACAAGTTCAAGACTTGTCTAGTACAAGATCGAATAAGAACAAGAACAAGAATAATCAACAACCTTATTCGCCTCTCTGGCTCTCTCTGGTGTCTAACTAAATCTTAACCCTAATAATGAACTAAACATAACATTATATAGGGTCCATTACTAACTCAGCCCACATGGCCTACCCCAAGCCACATGGCCTACCCCAATCCCACTAGAAAACGATGTCCAATAACCTATAATTGTGTTTGATAAAGACAAGCGTAAACCTACTCAATTTTATGGCCTTACAATATCCCCCTAGGTTTATACTGTCTTTATCATGTCTCTTTAGAAAGATATTTCATCTCTTCATCCTCAAGATCGGGTCTTTTGTTCTTGTTGAATATCATCAGCTTTTGCTTGAACATCTTGTTTAAAAAGAATGCGAGAGAAGGATTCTCAGCAGCTCTTTTCTTCTTCAATCTTTCTCATTCAAGCAGGTTAATGCGTAATTCTTCACATGTACTTTCACTGTTAGGCAGCAATTCGTATCCGGTTCTTTTGACCCTTGTACACTTTGTCATAATGCTTCATGCTTGCCAGCAACTAACAGCATCTCACTCTTGATCAACCTCTGTTTTTTGATTTAAATCAAGTTCTGTAAATTCTCAAAAATTCATAAGCAAACATATCTATTCAACAAAGGAAAGTACCACATGAACACTTGTAACAGCCAACTAATTGTACTCAGATATCACAATTCAAATTTCTTTCAACTTTTATGATCAATCAAATCGTCAAAACGGTTAAAATTTCTAATTTAAAACAAATAAACAATCTTCTTTTGGATTTTAGGTTTTATAATTTTTATTTTTTTTATATGAGAGCATAAACTGAAACTCAGAAACTAACTCAAACAGTTACAATATACAATTACAAATGCAATGGGATCAAACTCGTTCTCAGGCAAATCAAAGAACATTTTTCAGCACGAACTTATTCAGACTGGTCTAAGTGATTGCCAATATGTTTGTCCACTTAAACTTTAACGCTCAATTTCATTTTTTTAACTTCTTGACACACTTAAGGTAATATTACACTATAATTCCCGTGTGTCCCATTCCATGAAATACCCCCGCGATCAAGGTAAGCACAACGACTCATCGTAGTAGGTGAGTATACCGAGTTCATCCTTTTGATTTACAACATCGGACTATTGGTGAACAGGTAAGTACTTGCGTACAGTAGGGTGACTCACAAAGTGTCTGACGAGGGTTAGGCAAATATCTTTATGGTACAAATTTGGTTTTTCAACTCAATGGAATTCCCTCATTTTGAGTTTATCTTCCTTTAAGGTTTTTGGCCTCTTTGGCTCTTTCAAGATATCTTGACTTGCTTGAATATGCATATATTCTAGATTCAACAGAAGGACAGTCATGATATCCCCAGATGACTCAACAACATAAAGACCCGAAACCTCAGACATTGGCTATCTATCAACGCATGATTTAAGATCATAAAATCATACGTCGATGATATTTTACCCCATGGTACATAGTTCGTTATGTTTGTATCACTTGGTATCTTTTATTACTTTGTGCGTCAAGCTTATTAACATAACACATTAGATCCTAGTCTTTTTAGCTATAGCACATTACATGTGTCAGTCAAACCATTTAACACGAACATTTATTTTATTTCCCATATATACACAAACTCTCTTTGTCTCTTTTTTTACTAAACCAAAACATATATACAGATATCTCTCTCTATCCCCCTAAATTTGTGCATAAATCTTATGCGCAAATTTACCTTATAAATAAAAATATGTACAAAAAGAAAAACGAAAGAAAATGAAAATATTATTTTTGTTTGTTTTTGCTTAACCGTTCCGTCATCAGATTTAAGACTAATCAATGTTAAGATTGGAGTACATAAATAGTACCTTTTTGTTGATCTTATCTTATCTCTTTTATCTCCTCCATAGGAAACATATCAACTGTAAGAAATAGAACTTTTTGCAACAATGTTATGTTACCCGTTAAGTCTCTTGAACAACCACTATCAACATTCCAAGGATTGTCAACAGCTCCTCCTTGGTTTCCCTGAAAAAATAAGGAGATTAGTAAAACATTGGTACCCAGGCCATCCTGGTCCTGGGATTTCGTGAAGCATCGACATAAGATACATCCCGTAAGCACATGTCCCCTTTTGTTTCAAGGACTGGTGACATTGCTGCTTTATGTTTTGCTTTTCTAATTTGTTTAGGCTTTCTCGTTTCTTAGGTACCTTTGGCAAAACAATTTGCTTTTCAACCTTGTTTATTTTTCAATACTTGTTTAGGTTTCAAAGATTCTTTTCTTGTAGTTTTCGCAACATTCCAATCCCCATTAGATGGTTTAACCTTGGGATGCTTATTCATCATTGCCTTAGTGTATGATATGGCACATAGGGACAATGTGTGCAATTTTGTGCAATGTCACCGGGTATGCCACAGTTGTAGCATGTTTGCTTCTTTACATAAGGAGCATATCCCGATCCATTCTTTGAGTTATAAGATCTGTTAGATGATTTGTTTGCAGACTTTTCAAACTTCCTACCCTGCTTCATATGCCCTGTTGGATGATATGGTATTTGCTTAGTACATATCGGCAACTTTATTACCCTTCTGTTTTGGTGAGTGTTGAGCCTTTACATGTATTTTCGTTTGTTAAGAGGTACTAGCATAGTTTTTCATTGCAGAACTTGTACATGTTATGTAATTTGCTAGTTGATATAGTAATTACTATACAAATATGATTAAAGTTGGATAAATATTACCCTCTGTTACACCTATTCATTTCATATTTGTACCTTATATTTTTCCATTAGAACCCGGTTGAGTCTTAGCCTTATTCATTTGTTTACCTTATAATGAGCCAGTATTACCTTTTGTTAGCCTTATTCATTTGAGACGCTTTGAAGTGTGATTCAATGAAGAAATATGAAGAAAAAACAATCAATCAGAAGGAAAAAAATGAGATAAAAAGAAATACATGTGGAGATCAAAGATCCAAGCATGAAAGAAAGATCCAAAGCCACTAAAAAAAGTTGAAGATTGTCAAAAGTGTTTAAAAGAAGTTGAATTATTATTGATTAGCCCTTCTTGTTAGCCTTTCATTTGTTTATTTACTATCTTTTACCGTAAAGCCAAAAGCCCATAGAGTCTTTATGATATGTTAGTGTTATTTGTTGATAAAGGTAGTTGATTTCTGTAGAAGCCTATGATAATGATAGTTATGTCTAGATAGTCAGGTTTAGTAGTTCCTAGCACACTTTTTGCTAGTTTTTCAGAAATTAACCGAGAGGAGTGAATAATTATGAGGGGTATGTGCTAGGTAGATATTCTACAAAAGTGGACTAACTGAAACTTGGTATTTTTCTTGTTTTTTAAACGTATCACTAAAATGATTTGTAGAAGCTGTCAATCTATTACCTTTGTTAGTCTTGGGAGTTGGGCCAGGGGTATGTGATTTTGAAATAGCATTGGTCTTGGTTTAAGTCTTATGCAAATGGAAGCAAATGAATTGCTTAGGGACAAACAATGTTTGAGTGTGGAGATATTTGATGTTTCTTAAAGATAACATATTATTAAAATGTAAAAACCTGCATTTTGATAGTTGTTTGTTGTAAGTTCTGTTTGGAATGGTCTAAATGTTTGTTTATGATTATTTTACCAAGTAATTGGAGGATTTTAGGCCAGAACTGAAGATTATTAAAGATGTGCTGAATGCATGCCCAAGTCTGTGTTTACGAGCCGTGTAAGACACCGACATACTATTAAAAACCCTAGATCAACAAGGAACAACTCTCCATTATTTACGAGCCTTGACCCGTGTTCGGGTATGCAGGACGTAAATAACCCAAAGTCAGATGAACCGTATGTAAAGAAAGAGATTCACAGAAAACCTTAAGAAAAGTTGGATAAAACAAGAGAAGAACATGAAAAGGGGCTATTGAAGTTCAAGGATTCAAGATCAGAGATTTGGGAGAAGATTCAAGGAAGAAGAACGTACAAGAGGGCAGAGATTGTCCCTTACTGAGTTCTCGATTCCTGTTAATTTCTATCATGTATTCATTGAATTCAGTTGCTTTGTTTGTTACTATGAGTAGCTAACCACGCAATAGCTGGTTAGGTAGGATGACTCCTCTTACTATGAAAAGATTAGGTTGATATTGTTATGAAATTGTGTTTTTAGTAAGGTTTGCTTATGAACTTGTGATAGTGTAATTTGTATGTTGAGTATTGATGTCCAAATGAGTTTTTGTGGGTGATTCAGGTCTTTCTATGAGGTTATGCATGTTAGACCTGTTTCATTTATCTTTAGACTATATATCGATCATTAGTCTATGGTTGGATGCTCACTAGGCAGAGGATAAACTTAGTTGGATATTGGTAACTCATATTGGTCACATATAGGAAGAATTCGATTATATGGGTTTGGAAATTAGATAAGGGTTTGCTTTAAATTGTGTAATCATGATAGTCATTTGCTTGGTATGTTAATCTGGGTTGATCTAGCAATATAAGAGACTCTTAGCTCACAAGGATAGGTAAATGTCTTAGTTACATGGAACCATTTAGTTGGGTGTGTCTATATCATGGTTATTTAGGGATATGGGGTTAACCTGAGAAGGCTCTAGCTTAGTAACACTACACCCTTGTCTACTAGTGATAACTATGATGAGTTTTGCATAAGAGCTGTTAGGATCTGAGTTTTATTAGTTGTGAAAAGTTTAAAGTTGAACAATAAATGAAGATAAGTAATAGAGTTTTGCAGCGGAATTTTGGAAAAACTTTTGATTCACAACTAATGGAAGATTTCTATCATTATCATGCATTCAACAAATAGTTTTGCATGTAATTCACAACCCCCCCCCCATCCTGATATCACAGGTGTTTGTTCGTACAAAATGCAAGAAAGATGATTGGATAATAAGTGGAAATGATCTTTTCAATAGATAGATAGAACAGTACCTAAGACTGTCTATATATAGTACTGGGCAAACCGCTGAGCATCTTTACGATGACATCAGCTTGAAAATGACAGCTAACAAATATAACTAACTCCAAACACTTCTAACACTAAAACACTGTTACATTGATAAGCACTGATAACCTAGAAACTCTGATGAAGTAATCCTCTATTGGTCTTCAGCAGACCTTTGCTTGGATTTTGTCTTTAGTCTTCATCAGAGGCTTGTAAGCAGTCTTTAGCTTGAGCAGTGGTTCTGAACAGGGCTTTGTAAACTCTGATAAATCAGGATCAAAGTTAAATATATATTTTGGCTTTCTATCATCTGTTCTTTTGTAGGGTTCAATCCCAACAATCTCCCCCTAGAATATATGATGCCAAAGCTAACTTTATTCTTGATCTTTATTCTTCATCAGAAGTTCCCTAATTTGTCCTTTGAATTGGAGTTCAAAGTTTAGGGCAACTAAGTCATCAAGTTCCCTTTCAAGCTCAAGTTTCCAAAAGATATTGGAGGTCTTCAACACACAGACCATATGCTGCATCCATTTTAATGCATTGAGCTTTGCCATCTGACTTGAGCAAGGTCAATTCATGGGTGTCTATGTTTGACTTCCACTTTAGAATTTTTGGATGACTTTCTTGGGTGACGCTTTATTTGTGATGAGTTCGGTGAAGAAGGTCTGGTGACAAAATTTTTGATTGTTTCTCTTAGTTTGTCACTAGCAGCATCAGTATGATAAAGGAGTTGACATTTGAATGCCTCTTTTCTGTTTTCTTCATACCTTAGTTGATCTTCCTCTTCCATCTGTCTTTGCCTTTTTGGTTGAGTCAACGCAAGTGTGGATAGACAAGAGGGTGAATATGGTCTTTTCAAGGTATGGGTCTGTTGAGAGGCATCCACTGCTTGATAGATTGTTCTTTGAGGGACTAACAAATTTTTCTTTCTGAGCTATTCCAATATTTTTTAAGTCTCTACTACTTTGGATTCTGACCATCTTGCAATTTGCCTAGCAGATCCATATTTTGCAACCACAAGTTCCTCTTTATTCTTTTTAGCTTTAAAGCTCTGCTTGGCTCTACCTTCTTGAAATTCTTCCAATCTGGTGGAGTTGGCTTTTTTATAGGAACTTTGAGCAATTCTTGGATTCTCTCAATTTCCATTTTTAAATCATTTATAGACCAATCCTTCAATTGTGCTTTTGTTGCCTTGTATTGCTTATGTTGCAGGATGTGATCCAAGTAGTCTTGCCAGGCTTTCATCATTCCTTTCGGACAATTTTTTACACAAGTCTTTTGCAAAATCTTCAAGGGTTCTCACTTTGCTCAGTTGATATTGCATAAAGCTTTGTACTTCATTATCTTTCTTCCCTTTTATCTCTTCTTTGGTCAGGTTCTCAACTTGTTTAACCTCCAGCTTAAGATACTCATCTAAGTTCCTTGGTTTCCTGTAACCAAAAGAAGGGAAATCTCTCTTTTCTAGATCCTCAATAGAATAGAAGGACTTTATCTCTTATTTGACAGCAATTAAATCCAGAGGAAATTTGGTAGCAATAGGAATGACTGATGGTGGTGGTACATAAGGTGGCAATGGTTTTGAAGTGGATCTGGGTGGAGGTGATGAGGATGATGTGGACAGTGATTGTGATGATAAAGGGACTTGTGATGGAATCATTTTGTCATCTTCAACAAAAAAAGTTTTTCTTCTACGTTTTAATAAAATTAGAGGTGAGGTGGATGTTCAAGAAATTTTGGTGGAGTGGCTAATGGGTGAGTTGAAGTGGGAAATGTGATTAAGGCGGTGGTTTGAGAAATATCTTTTGTAACCTCTGCTGTATCGATAATTGCTGATACAACAGGAGTTGTAACATCTGTTGGAGTAGGGTTTGATGTGGTAATATGTGGTGGTGATTTTGATTTTGATTTTGTTTGGACAGAGGATACAACTGGATTTGCATCAGCAATGGTTTTAGAAGGGGTGGAAATTGGTTGCCTTGCTTTTCCAGTAGGCCTTTTCTTTCTTGAAGTACCAATGTCTTCTTTTTCCTTTTGTTGAGCCAATACTTGTTTTACCAGGTTTTTGCTTTCAACCCTTAGTTTATCTTGTCTTTTCTGCTTTTCATCAGCTATCTTTTCAGCTTCTCTATCCAGTGTCTTATCAATCTCTTTTCCAGGAGTAGCATCAGATGCTGTAGCAGTAGTTACTAGCTTTTTTTGCTCCTTAGATTTTATTGTTGAATCATGTTACAACTTTCTCATAGAATCATTCTCCCCCTTATTGGCATCATCTACAATTTCCTCTTGAAAAACAGGAGTAGGGGTAGAACCAATAACTTTCAACAAATGATCTGTAATAGCCTTGATTTCAGCTTGTGTATCTCAGTATATAGCCTCCACCATTTCTCTGATAAGCTTCATTTGTGTTTCATGCTGAATATCTGATAATCTTCTATAAGCCATTATGATGGGTTGCACAATGTGCCATAGCTCATCAGCAGTCTGTGGTGTGGATGAAGATGGTTGTGATTGACCTTGGGAGTTTTGTACGAGTTTCCATCATGGATTTAAGATCATTAATTAAGGATTCCATTGGTGTCATCCTCTCCGTCAATTCCATGGATCTTAGCTCATCACCTAATTTAATAGGATAATGTGAACTCCTACCAGTGGTAATTTTATCTGGAACTTCAATGGAAATGGATCCCATATCAGCAGGACCAGATGACCCTTTTTCTTGGTTCTAGGGACTTCCAATGTGACAATTATGAAAAATCCCGGTAAACTTTGATTGGTACAAGTTCGTGGTAACCGGACGTGGTATGTATATCATGATATTGTTGTAATTATGTGTGATGATACGAAGTCTGGAAAATGATACACCGACTGTAATGGGAGTATATGCATAGTAATTAATAAAAACATTACAGTGACATTATACGTCACCTACATGACAAGACAAAGTTGTGAATGAACTGACGACTCTGGGAATAAGTATAGTAAACACGCATGACTTGTGTGCTATGCTAAGCGATATCTGTAATGTCTCGGAAAAATCCGAGAGCACATCATGGTTGACATGACACTATTAAGGACAAATGATGCGAGGTTGGCATCCTTACCCTTGATCAACGTGTTAAACGAAGACTTGATAGCGCATTAAATCTTTAATGTTGATTATTAGGTTATCGGTGGCATCATTTAAGATTTCGAGTTCCAGAAATAACTTAGTTTTGTGTCATATCCTGTGACATAAGGTTTGGAAATAATCAAAGCCCAGCCATGCAAAACGAAGTAGCTCCCAGTTGGGGAAACGCCTTTGTGCCGGGCATAACATAAGGTAACCAAATGTGCAAGGAACGATCGATCAAGCTTAAAAACACTTAAACGAATATCATATGAGACTTTTATGATTAAAACATAACCATGCTCGGGTTTCGAGACGGTTATACCCAATTTTTAAAACCGAGTCTTTTGACAGTAAGAACGCGAAAAACATATCCCGTTGCGCAAATCGAGAACACGTCCGGGACCCTACATGGACCCCCCATATATATATATATTATTTATATTTCATTTTTCATTTTATTTTCATTTAATTCAAAGAAAATTCAACCCTTTTCTCCAAATTTCTGCCATAACCACAAGAAATCCAGCTGATCATCTTCTAAACATCAACAAATCAAAGGTATAAACCTTGGGTTTTATGGTTTTGATCATGTTTGCTTGATTAAACGCGATTTATAGCCGAAAAAACTCATTTTAATACAAGATTTTTGAAGGTTTAAAGATGTTTATGGTATGAATAAGAACACCTTGGTATTTCCCTGGTGTTATATGGCAGCCATGGTCACAAATATTCGAAGTTTGATACCCTAATCAACACCTATTCGACAAAAATCGCTTAACTGTTCGATTAACCGAAAAACAATGAACTAAAGCTTGATTGATCTAAGTTATAGCATATTTGGGTTGTCCTTGATGTGAAGGTACTGAATAT
Source organism: Scalesia atractyloides (assembly GCA_947069175.1). Lineage (NCBI taxonomy): Eukaryota > Viridiplantae > Streptophyta > Magnoliopsida > Asterales > Asteraceae > Scalesia > Scalesia atractyloides. Next base: position 22,791,387 of record CAMTDV010000024.1, read on the forward strand.
AGCACCCACCTACTTCTGGACTCACAAGAAGTGCTTGGAATCGAAGCTTTCGCTAGGTATATCATCTTAAAACCGAAACTAGCATAGGCAGAATCTTGTTTTAGCTATAAGTTGGTCCGTGAACTTGGATTGAGCTGAAATTTGGTGTGGTGATGTAGGGTATTGTCAGAAAAGTCCATGTAAAGTTTTAGAATTTTTAAATTTTCTATGATTTTTGGTGAATTTTTAACTGTTTTACAGAAAGAATTTTGGCAGAATTATCAAACAAACTCAATAAATCATCAAATTTTACAGAGACGCTAAGAAATAAATGCGGAATGTTCTGGGAAAATTCGGAGTCCATTGGTTGAGTTTTGATTTGGGATAAAAATCCGCGTTTTTGCAAGTTTTCGGTAGCCGGGAACGCACCGAAACGAAATCGGAAAAATCTCAAAATTTTGTGAGAAGTTTCTGGACATGTAAAAGGTGTTTGGATTTTTTTGGAATTTTTGAACCACTGATGGTATTTAATGTTAATTAGGTGGTTAAAAATGGTTTTATAAATAATGTATTTAAACAAGTAAAATGCCAAAATAAATTCCCAGAAATTTTTCCCATAATCTACAAATTTTTACTGATTTATATAAAAATTTAAAGATTTTTATATATAATATAGATTAAATGGGAGGAATTAAAAAAATGAGTTATTTTAAAGCAATTTCGGCAGTTTACCGTATAACGAACCTGCCGAAACTGGGAGCTGACCCAACCTGACAAATACTATCATTGGAACACCGGGAGTATTCCGGGAGATTCCCGGGCAAATTGGGCACTATGTGTGTCCTAAGACAGTTCGGGAGAATTCCCGACGGTGAAAATAGAAACTCAAAATTGGGCAACTTAGACCCCCCAAACATTCAAACTCCTTGATGGAAAGTTAATCATTCTTGAATAACCACGTGTTGGCACTACTGGTATTTCCGTACCATTATCCGAACACAGTAAACTACTGACTTTGGCTGGCACGCGAAACGGTGCCCGGAAGCCAAACTGAAAACTAATACTACCCTGACGCCCATCACCATACTAGTGTCCTATAGACTCAATCCAGAGTAAAAACTCCTGACCAGATCCAAGTTATAACCATTACCAACTTAGATATTGATTTGAGTCCATACTTGCATGGGTGTTATTAAAGTTGATCCAGTTGCTTGATCACTCTTGCGTTGAGATCACTACTCGTACTGTGAGTTCTCATTTCCCCACTTTTAAACTGTTTTACTGTTTTCTGGGGACTTGCATGTTAAAAACTGTGTTGATTACACCAAGTTGGGAGTGAGTTTCACTCCACCACTTTTAAACTGTGTTACTGTTTTCTGAGGTGATTTGCATGTTACAAAACTGTCTTAATTGCACCAACTTGTGATGATGTAAATTTTATAACACACGGTCCGGCAAGCTGCAGGTGTCTGTTATGACACAGTTCGGCAAGCCGCAGGTGCTTGTTGTATCACGGTTCGGCAAGCTACAGGTGTCTGTCATGACACGGTTCGGCGAGCTACAGGTGCTTGTTGTAACACAGTCCTGCTAGCTGAAGGTGTTTGTGGTGATAAATCCGTAACTATGACCAGTGCAATTAAACTTGTTAACACATATTGTTACACAACGATTAAACCAGTGGAACTCACGCAATGTTTAGCTGACCCTTTTTAAAACTAACATGCATTTCAGGTAACTTGAGACTGGTGTTATCCGTGTATGTTGTTCAAGACATGTTTGTAGGCGAACCCTGATATAGACGCATATGGCTTAGAGGACTTATGTGGTTCATGGGAACACGCAGTTGTAACATACATGTAGTATGCAATCAACATTTTGTAAGTAATAAAATGTAGTGTCTTTATAAACAATGTGCTTGTACCAGAGGTGTCTGTTGCGTCCCGTATATTTTTCTTCCGCTGCAAGTTGGGGTGTGACATCCAACTTGAAAGAGGTTATAGTTGTAACCTCAATAGAGGTTATAGTTGTAACCTCAAGGAAGTCTTAGGAATGTAACCACTGTCCAATTGAGAAACAAGAAGTTATGTAATTGTAGTGGCTGCTTCTCTTGAAATATCACTAAGGGTTACTTGTAACCTAATGGATGTAGCCTCCTCAACTGTTGATGGATTAGCAATAGTAATGTGCTCAGACTCAGTCACATGTAGAGGTGAACTCTCATGAATAGGTGATTGAGAGGAACTGATTTGTGTCTGAGTAAAGTTAGTTGCTTTCAACTGGGGTAAAATGGTAGGTGGAAGTTCTAATGGAGAGGTTTGTGGAGTAGAAAGCGACAATACCCTGGGAGAGGGGTTGTGGAAGATAGATTCAAGTGAATCCATTGCTTCATAATTTGGTGTCCCTGTGCTTACAACTTGTTCCTTTTGTGAGGAGACAAGAAGAGGTAGGCTAGAAGGTGAAGATCTTTCCAACTGCTTTGAGGAAGTAGAAGCAGTGGTTTCATGTGACATTTGTGTTGTCACAGGCATCTCTGGGATCTCATCTTCCAGAGTAACCTTTTTGGGTTTCTTTTTGGGGAGCTTTTTGGAAGTAGTAGGTTTTCTTTTGGGTTTTTCTGGTAGGGGTTGCACAACACCAGTTGTGGTGTCATGTTCCCCAGGAGTAGTGGGCAAAACAACTGAGGTTTGAGCAGTTGATGTGTTAGCATCTAAAGTTGGCTCAGTCCTCTCTGCTTGTGTTTTTTAAACTTTTGGTGTTCGATTTGTAATTCTTGAAAGTTTCATGAGTAAGGCTTCCAACAGGACTGATGACACCTTGTGTAGCATCTTTTTTACAAACTTGGGATTGAATGTAAACACTCAATAACCTTAGATGTATAAGAAAAGCTTTTTTTTTTTGCTATGTTAGTATAGTTTGTCACCAAATCATGAAACAATACTCAGGAAAAATTAAAACCAGACTTTGTCAAAATAGCATATCCCAAGTATTGTATGTTTAGAGGTATTTCATTGAAAGTAGTAGTTTTCGCAGACAAACAAACTAATAGAGTGTGGAAAAAGAATTTCATATCAGCAGGAAAGTTTTATAAATTGTTTTACCTGTAAGCTGACTCTCGTATCCGCGTTCAATGAATTCATCGTGTAACTCTTTATTTGTGACGGAAGTTGTGTGTTCTAGGTCATTGAGACCCAAAACAATGGAGATGGAGGATGGGGAAATTTGAATGAGAGATTAACCCACCTTTGAAGTTATTGTATAAGCCTTTTTCTTCTGAGTTTGGACCTCAGCATTTGCCAAAAATTGACAAGTGTATCAAGATAAATTAGGGCTTTTGCTTCCATGATACCTTTGTATTTGAAGTTTTTCAGAATTTTGATCATGGCATGATATGATATGCCTTATTATTGTCAGTTTCTTCAAGAATGGGAAAGTAATTGTGAGGAGTTTTGATGATGAGAGGCATGATGAAAGAGTGAGTAGTATGGATTCGTGAAGAAGAAGATGAGAGTATTGGAAACTGCATTGAGAATTTTTTGAATTCGATATGGCGAGTAAAAGCTCTGTTTGGATAAAAAGGGTTTTATAAAATGAAAAAGTGAATGCTAACATGACAGTGGTTTTTCAAAAGATCTGATGGCTAACATCTGTCCACGTGTAACCTCTGATGATAATGGAAGACAGTTGTTTGGGGAACGACTGTTGTGTATCAACAATGGATGGGAATAATGGTGATTTTAACACTATCAGAGAATAGATATCAGTTGTTAGGGTCAAAAACAGTGGATGTGAGCAGTGGTAATATGAAACAGAGGATACACTTTAGCAGTGGTTAGGAACAGACTTTAGAGATTTATTGAAAAACTTCAACTGTAAGCTCTTTTTAAGGATGAATTTTTGATTTTCTGAAAACATTTTAATACTATTTACACATGGAACACAAAAATTTGTTTTTAATCCATGTTTAGCATGCCAATCCTACATGCCAGACTTTGAAAGGTAGATGTAACTAATGCTTTTGTTAGAACATCTGCTAGTTGATTTTTAGTTAGAACATCATGCAGAGAAATCAAACCTTTTTCATGGCAATCCCTCACAAAAGGTGGTAGAGTGAGAGACTGGATTTTTAATGATGTTTTCAGCTACATGACTATCCAACATAAGAGGAGTCTTTAGAGCAGTTACACTAAAATCCAACAATTGATTTTGAAGCCATAGGAGTTGAGTAGCGCAACTTGCAGCCGCAATATACTCAGCTTCAGCAGCGGACACTAAACAATAGTCAAAGAACTCACGTCCTCCTGATGTGGACTTCCTTGTGGTGTGACAACCAGCAAAATCATTGTCTGAATAACCTGAAAGCTCAATGTTTCCATTAGCAGGATACCAGATGCCAAGTGTGGGAGCACCTTTTATGTATCTGAATATCCTTTTCACAACAATAAGATTGGACTTTCTAGGTGCTGACTGGGATCTGACACAAACACATGTTGCAAACATAATGTCTTGCCTAGAAGCAGTTAGGTACAATAAAGACCTAATCATGCTTCTATAGAGAGTTTGATCAACCAAGTCATCTTTGTCATCAACAGTGACAAGCTTTGAGATGGGTGTGCTACATGGTTTACAGTCATTCATATCAAATTTTGTAAGTAGTTGTTTGACATACTTACTTTGATGAATGAATGTACCATTGTGGAATTGTTTTACTTGGAGACCAAGAAATCATTGGAGCTCACCCATTGCACTCATTTCAAACTCTGCTACCATGAGTTGTCTAAACTCTTCACACATGGCAGTGTATATGGATCGAAAAACGATATCATCCACATTAATTTGGACAAGCATCAAATCCTTTACCTCTTGTGAAACCAATGGATAAGAGAAAGGTGGAAAGAGTTTCATACCAGGCTCTTAGTACTTGTTTCAAGCAACACAAAGCTTTATTAAGCTTGTTGACATGATTTGGATAAAATGCATTTTCAAAACCAGGAGGTTGACAAACATATACCTTTTCTTTGGAACACCTTGATGTTGTGGTTGGCAGCAAAAGCCAAAAACAATCTGATGACTTCTAACCTAGCTACTGTAGCAAAGGTTTCATCATAATCAATGCCTTCTTCTTGTCTATAGCCTTGAACCACAAGCCTAGCTTTATTCTTGACAACAATACCCCTTTCATCAGTTTTGTTCTGGAAGACCCACTTTGTGCCAATTGTACATACATCCTTAGGCAGTGGTACAAGTTCCCATACTTGTTGCCTTTTGAATTGAATGAGCTCTTCTTGCATGGCTTCTACCCAACTGTTGTCTTTCAGTACCTCTTGGTACTTGACAGGTTGTGTGAGAGATAGAAAACCAGCAAAAAGACAGATGTTTTGGGATTGGCTTCTTGTGAGCACCCCATCATTGATGTTGCCAATGATTTGATCAGATGGATGACTTTTAAGGTGGATTAGATCTCCCTTATATGGAATGATGGCATTTTGTGGTGAAGGCTGCAGATGATAAATAATTGAGCTAACATTTGTTGGCTATTTTGAAGAGCCAACATCTTATTGAAATAGAGGTGGGGGTATAGGAGGAATGGATGTGAATGAAGGTTGACTTTTGTGCACAGAAAGTGGACTTTTATCAACAGTGGTTTGATTTTTGTGAGCTGGCAAAGGTTTGTGGATCAACAATTGTTGATCCAGCAGTGGTAGAGTTTTCAGAATGGTTTGTAACATCTGCTCCTCTGATTGATAGATTGACTTTCAATTGTGGAAGCACATTGTCATATCCATATTCTTGATGGGATGAATGTAATGTACCTGTAGGGTTAGTCTTGATAAACACATCTTCAAATGCAAATTTGTCTAAGTCAAACAATTCAACAGGATTTGCTGGAATTTTTAATGATGAAAGTTCATTGAACTTTACGTTTAAAGTCTCTTCCACATACTTAGTCCTTGAGTTAAAAACTCTGTAGGCTTTAGAAGTGGTTGAGTATCCCAAAAAATAACCACAATCTACTTTGGCTGCAAACTTTGAAATAGAATCTTTTAAGTTTAAATGGAGCATGGGCAGCCAAAGATTTTGAAATAAGAGATCAGAGGTTTAATTTTATATAAAATTTCATAGGCCGTCTTTTGATGTGTGGGATTGATTAATACTTTGTTCTACACATAGCAAGCAGTGTTTACAGTCTCTGCCCAAAAAGACAAGCGTAAACCTAAGTCTGTAAGCATTGTTCAGGCAGATTCAATTGAAGTCCTTTTTTCCTTTCAACCACCACATTTTGTTCTGGTGTCCTTGGGATGCTATATTGCCTAATAATCCCTTTTGACACATAGAAATCATCTAACTCCTTGTTCTTAAACTCTGTCCCATTATCACTTCTAAAAACTTTGACTGGCAGGTCAAATTACTTTTCAACTTGTTTCACAAAATTTTGCAAAATGCTTGCAGTTTCATCTTTAGAGTGCATTAAAATGTCCATGTGAACCTTGAAAAATCATCAACAATGACAAGACAATATCTTTTCCTTTTGAGACTCATGATTTTTATAGGGCCAAACAAATCCATGTGCAGTAAGTGCAAACACAGGCTTGTTTTGGACTCTTGTATGAACTTTTATGTTGTTTGCCTTTTAAACAGGAAACACAATGTTCATCACATGTCAATTGTTATGGGGGTAAACTCTGACAAGATTTTGTTGGGAGAGTGTGGTGATAGTCTTAAGATTTGTATGTCCAAGTCTTCTATGCCATAGTTCTGTCTCTTTGCTTGAAGCAACTGAGAACATACATGCATTGGACATTGGATTATCCTTTAACATATCAACCACATACACATTGCCACTCCTATGAGCAACAAGTTGTGCTTTGCTCTTAGCAATTATTTGATCAATCTTTTTAACCACTTCTGGTCCAATAATTTGACAAGTTTTCTTTGTAAAGAAGGATCCATATCCTTTTTCACTAATTTGTGAAACACTCAGCAGATTAATTTCAAATTGTCAATTAGATTTACATTTTCAAATTTGAGTTTCCCAGCCTGAACAGTCCCTGAACCCAACACCTTCCCTTTTGAATTGTTACCAAAGGATATGTCACCACCTCCATGTGCCATGAAATCTTTGAGAAGGGCTTTACATCCTGTCACGTGCCTGGAGCCTCCACTATCAACATACCATAAACTATCAAAGAAAGTAGAAGCTCTCTTAGTAGTAGCCATCATGGCACAATCACTTTCACCTTCACATACACTGGCATTCCATGGGTCAGATAGAGGTTTCAAATCTTCACCAACATGCTTTTGTAACAACTGTTTCATCATGAACATCAGACTCATCAGACTTTGATACCACTTCCTCAGAATCATCACCTTCAACTATTGTATCTAGTGCCATAAAGCAAAAATCATTTTGTTTCATATCAGTGTTGGCTACTAAGGCAAAGTTTTCATCAGTTAACTCCCAGGAAGCTACTCTAATCAACAAAGCCTTGAGTGAAAAGCTCTGTTGATTAACCTCTATTGGAGCAGTGGATTGAGTAACTTGGGTGCAGGTTGCATTTGCACCTAAGGAGCTAGTGCTTGAACATATTGAATCTATGGAACAATGGTTTGAACATAATGCACAGGAACAGTGGTAGCAGGGTGTGCAAAATGAGCAATATTTTGCATATGAGGAGCACGGGTATATTGAGAATAATGAGTAGTGCTTTGAGTGTTTTGTGGTCTATGGCTAGGATGTGTGACAACGGGTCCGGATGTTTGAGATCTACATTCCCTAGCAAAATATCCTAGCCTATTACACTATAGCATTTAATCTTTGACTTATCCAACCCAACTTTTAGCCCCCCCCCCCATGCAACCATGGGTACTTTCTACCAGTTCTTTTGTAATACTTGCTAGCACTAACACTCAATAAAGCCATCTGGTGCAAAATATCCATTTCCTCTAAATCTAAAAGGTCAAAATGTTGAAGGTCATTCAACTCAAAGGATAGATTATCAGAAGTTTGGCTTTCTCCATTAGCAGCAAATGCATAATTGAGTGAGTAAGAATTAGAGTTGAAATTACCCCCAGAGGTTATATCAATAAAATGATCATAAATCCGATCCTTACTACTACCAGACACTTCTTCTTGGCCTAGAAGTTTTGTACTATCGAATGCATAGTCATCAACCACCTTGCCAGATTCTTGTAGCTTCTTTTTCTGATTCAGCTCTCTCTCATATGTGAGGAGCCTACCATGAAGTTGTGTTAGACTCATTTCTTTAAACCCAACTGAGTTACGAGTTACAAAAGCTATAGTGTCCCATTTTATCTAAGGAAACGACTATTTAAAGTCGAATTAGCAAATTCAACATTAACCAGTTTAAGTTCACTAATGAGACATCTAAATCGTTCAAACGGTTGGGTTAGTGACTCTCCTTTGACATGACAAAACGTTTCGTATTGTTGATTCAAAACTTCTCTGTTGTTTTCAATAACTCCTTTCACTATTGCAATGCTCTTTCAAGGCATCCCATAACTCCTTTGCACTGTTGCAATGCAACAGGCCAACATAGATTTCATTAGGCAAAGCTGAAGCAACAATGCTAAAAGCCTTTGCATCTAGTACATTTTTTGGAAATCCTGCTTGGAGTAATTTTCAGGATTTTTAGGCACTCGAATTTTTGGGTCCTCTGCACTTGGAACCATTGGAACATGAGGTCCAAATAAAACTGACCTCTAGCAACTGGTGTTTTGCTGAGCGAGTATATGACCCATCCGACGTTGCCAGATGTAGTACTCAGACCTGACAAGCATCGGAGGCTTAAACATGGAAGCAGTGTTATGAGGATCCTGTGTGCTTTGAGACATTCTGATTGTTTACAAACAGATTTTGTTTAAAAAATTTTAAACGTAAATAAACTCAGTTTTTTCAATATAAACGAACAAACGAATTAGTAGGGAGAGCTGATATGTTCAAATCAAATTTATTGTTAATCAAATTCGATTGACCAAGCTCTGATACCAATTGTTAGGATATGAGTATAATTAGTTGTGAAAAGTTTAAAGTTGAAAAATGAATGAAGATAAGTAAAAGAGTTTTGTAGCGGAATTTTGGAAAAACTTTCGGTTCACAACTAATGGAAGATTGCTTTCATCATCATGCGTTCAACAAATAGTTTTGCATGTAATTCACAACCCCCCCCCCCCAGCCTGATATGACAGGTGTTTGTTCGTACAAAATGCAAGAAAGATGATTGGATAATAAGTGGAAATGATCTTTTCAATAGATAGATAGAACAGTACATAAGCCTGTCTATATATAGTACAGGGCAAACCGCTGAGCATCATTATGATGACATCAGCTTGAAAATGACAGCTAACAAATATAACTAACTCTAAACACTACTAACACTAGAACATTGTTACATTGATAAGCACTGATAAACTAGAAACTCTGATGAAGCAATCCTTTGTTGGTTTTCCGCAGACCTTTGCTTGGCTTTTGTCTTTAGTCTTCATCAGAGGCTTGTAAGCAGTCTTTAGCTTGAGCAGTGGTTCTGAATAGAGCTTTGTAAACTCTGATAAATCAGGATCAAAGTTAAATAGATATTTTGGGTTTCTATCACATGTTCTTTTGTAGGGTTCAATCCCAACAACAGCTATAATCAACTGATTTGCAAAAGTAATAAGTTTAATCTAGACCTAACTGTCACACCCCGACCCGCAGCGGAATAAAAGTCGGGGCATAATTGGGTTATCACCAAAGCTCATGATGTTTACTAAAATGTTTCATATTTATTAAATTCAAATTACAACTTAAATATCCAAAACAAAATTCATACAATTACAAGAAAATGAAACTACATAATTATTCAAAAGCATAAACTTGTTTATTCTTCTAGGCCTTCCTAAGTGTTTCCTGTCTCAGCTGGATCACATGTATCATGTGTAAAAACGGGGGATATTTTGGGTCAACAAAAGTTGGCGAGTGAACCTTGATAAAACATCTTTACTAATTTCTTGTTTTATTTAATAAAGAAAATTCGTGCAATAATCACATGTGAGCAAACATATATAGATAAACAATCACAAACCACTTTGGATGAGTATATGACATGAATGATGATGTATGTGAGATCAAGGCTCAATCAAATGGAGCCGATCTAATGAGGCTCCTGATGCTCAACCCGTATCCCACGGGGAACTGATGGGCCTAATGAAATGCGTGCACTGAAAATGATAAATCCAATCTACATATAATTCACACAACAATTGATACACATTTGATATACATTTGATCACGGATATGATGTATGCACAAGTGTTTAAATAAAATAAAAGAATTATACGACACATGATACACCCCAAAACATGATTAAAACGGGGAATTTGTAGAGATTCACTCACAATGGGTGCGTTCTTTGATGACGATGAAGGCGCACGAATTTATGATTCAATCGACGAGGAAAAACTAACCTAGATAATAACAAAATGATTCGATAAATAAATAAATTTTATTTGAGATTAATATTTTTAATTAGTGCTCTTAATGTGATTTTTAGATTTATTTTTGTGAGTTTAAGGAAATTTTCTAACTTTAAAAATCCTATTTTTAAGTATTTTTAATTAATTTTCTAATTAAATAAATAAATAAAAATAATAAAAATTGGGTTGACTTTCTGACAGTTTACCGGGTCTGACCGGTCAGACTGTGTTTATTCTATGCGGCTAGTGAGGTTCGAACTCGGGACCTCTCGTATACGTGCACGCAGCTCTACCAACTGAGCTACGTGTCTAACCTGAAATATTCTCTGTTTTAATTATATATATATATATACTAATTAACCTTAACCTTATTTGGTTTTTATTAAAAATGATTTATATGGCTGAACCGGTAGTAGAGACCCGGAGTCGAACTCGGGACCTTCGGTTCGAGTGCGCACAGCCCAACCAGTTGGGCTGTGTGTCTAATCTGTTTAACTACTGGATTATATTCCTCTTATGTATATACTGTGACTTGATCTGATTAGGTTTTAAAAATGTTGGTTTTATTTCTGAAAGTCGGTAACGTGTGCGATTCGAACACGGGACGTGTGTATTGTATTTGCACACAGTCCACCGCTGGACTGTGTGTCTAACCCGGTTAAATATCCGATTTTAATTATATTAATACACATATTCAACTTCATCTTCTTCACTTAAAAATTTCAGACAGTGATTCCGGCTAAACGAACTGAATTAACAGTTTCGATTATTGTGTTGAGCAATTAGATTACTAAGCAAGAGATAGCAAGAAGGTTTAGATGATTATACCTATCGGCAGTGAGGCTTCGGTTCTCCAGTGATATTCCGGCGAGTGCGAGAATTTCCGGCGACGTTGTCTGAGACAGACTCTGGTTGACCGATTAAGGTTAATACATGCCGAATAATGGATTACAAAAAAAGAGTTGAGAATTATACCGATTAGGAGTAAAGCCTCGATTTTCCGGTGAAATTCCGGCGAATGCGAAAATCTCTGGCGACGTGTTTTGGAAGGAATAAAGCTTCGGAAACGAACGTGGTTCTGAGCGAAAGGTTTTCAGGAAGTTCAAGTGGGTATTTATAAGGAGGAACAGCTGATTTGGGTTTGAATTAAGGTCAAAGTTCGCGGTCAATGATTTCCGACGGTTTTTGACTAAATTGATTGCCGGCAATGGTTATAACTGATGTCGAATTCAGTTTGTGCGTTTCAGTCAAAGGAAAAAGGCAACATTAGCGGAGTCTTGGTTTTTCTCCGGCGATTTCGCGTTCTGAGCGCGCGTTGATTTCCGGTTTTGATTTCGGGTTTTACTTTAAGTATTATTTGTTTCAGTATTTGTCACAAAGAAAGTGTGTGGCGGAGTGGTGTGGTAGTGTGTTTGACTTTGCGGGAGACCCGGGTTCGAAACCCGGCAGCTCCATTTTATTTTTTATTCACATTTTATTATTATTTATCAATTATGGTTTTAAATTCTAAAATGTTTATTAATTATGTACTATTTAAAATAATCTGAACAATAAATACGCAACGAAATCTTATAACTGAATACTTGATTATTAAACGAAGCGTGGTTTCGACGAATGTTACCGTATCCCCTACTTTTAGGAATTTCGTCCCGAAATTTAAGTAGTAGTGGTAACTGGAAAAAGATGCGGGTATTTTTCGCGCATTGAGTCTTCACGTTCCCAAGTAAACTCGGGTCCTCGTTTCGACTCCAACGTACCCTGACAATTGGAATACGACTTCGCCTTAAACGCTTCTCTCCAAAGTCCATGATTTCTACCGGTATTTCAACGAAGTGTATCGATTCATCGACTTGGATGTTTTCTAGAGGAATATGGAGATTTTCATCGGCGAGGCACTTTTTCAAGTTTGATACGTGAAATGTGGGATGAATTCTGTTGAGTTCTTCTAGTAGGTCAAGCTTGTATGCTACAGGACCTACTCTTTCGAGTATCTTGAATGGTCCTACGTAACGTGGTGCTAGCTTGCCCTTCTGGCCAAAACGAACCACTCCCTTCCACGGTGATACTTTTAAAAGTACTTGCTCACCAATGTCAAACTCCAAGGCTTTCGTCGTTTGTCTGCATAACTCTTTTGACGACTTTGAGCCGCTAGAAGATTGTTTCGAATTTGAAGGACGTTGTTTCTTGAATTAATTCTGGACCGGTGATTTGCGCTTCCCCAATTTCGTGCCAACATACTGGAGATCGGCACTTACGACCATATAAAGCTTCGAAAGGAGCCATGCCGATACTTTAATGATAGCTATTGTTGTACGAAAATTCCACTAATGGTAGGTGAGCGTCCCAATTCCCTTTGAAGTCTATGACACATGCTCGCAGTATGTCTTCAAGGTTTTGGATGGTGGTTCAGATTGACCATCAGTTTGAGGATGAAAAGCAGTACTGAGGTCTAATCGTGTACCCAAAGTGGTTTGTACGGCTCGCCATGTTCGTGAAGTGAAACGACCATCACAGTCTGAAATGATGCTTAATGGTACACCATGACGGCTTACGATCTCGCTGATGTAGATACGAGCTAACTTCTCGTTCTTGAAGTCCTCGTGAATCGGAATGAAATGAGATGACTTTGTAAGACGATCGGTTATTACCCATATGGTGTCATGCCCACTGGAGGTGCGAGGTAACCCGGTAATGAAATCCATGGTTATGTTTTCCCACTTCCATACAGGTACTTCGGGTTGGACTAGAAGTCCTGAAGGTCTTTGATGTTCAGCTTTTACTTTGGAACAGGTAAGGCACTTGGAACAAAAACAGCGATATCCTTTTTCATGCCAGGCCACCAGTAGGTGTATCGCAGGTCTTGATACATCTTGTCGGCTCCTGGGTGTACAGAGTATCGGGTTTTGTGCGCCTCATTCATGAGGAAATCACGAAGGTTATCGCGATCAGGAATCCATATGCGGTTTAAATAGTATAGAATACCGTCGTATTTGGTTTCGAATTTGAGTTCAGCTCCACATGACAGCTCATCGCGTACGTCATTTTCTGTTACAGAAACATGTTGAGATGCTCGGATTCGATCTTTGATGTCAGTTATGATTTGCGAACATAGAAGACGAATGGAGTTCGCATAACCTTTTCGACTGGGCGCATCAGCCACCACGTTTGCCTTGCCCGGATGATACCGAATTTCACAGTCGTAGTCGTTGAGAAGTTCGACCCATCTTCGTTGCCTCATATTCAACTCCTTCTGGTTGAAGATATGTTGGAGACTTTTGTGGTCAGTGTATATTTCACACATGGTACCATAGAGGTAATGTCTCCATATCTTGAGAGCGAACACAACGGCTCCAAGTTCCAGGTCGTGGACGGTGTAATTCTTCTCATGAACTTTGAGTTTCCTAGAAGCATAGGCTATCACTTTTCCTCTTTGCATCAATACACAGCCTAGCCCTTGCCCCAATGCGTCGCAATATACCACAAAGTCATCGCAACCCTCAGGGAGTGTGAGGATAGGTGCGTCACAACGTTTTTGCTTTAGAGTTTGGAAGGCTTCCTCTTGTTTAGGTCCCCATATGAAGGGTTTTCCTTTATGAGTCAAAGCCGTGAGTGGTACAGCAATACGGGAAAAATTGGCAATGAAGCGTCAATAGTAACCAGCCAAACCAAGAAATGACCTTACCTCGGTAGGGGTACGTGGCACTTGCCATTCCTGCACTGCCTTGATTTTTGAAGGATCAACATGAATTCCCTTGTCATTGACGACATGTCCAAGGAATTGTACTTCTCCTAACCAGAATTTGCATTTTGAGAACTTAGCGTAGAGCTTTTCAGTCCTTAAGAGTGTAAGGATGAGTCGAAGGTGTCGTTCATGATCGGATTTAGACTTGGAGTAGATAAGGATGTCGTCGATGAAGACTATGATGAAACAGTCGAGGTAGGGTTTGCATACACTATTCATTAGATCCATGAAGACAGCGGGGGTGTTGGTTAAACCGAAAGGCATGACCACGAACTCGTAATGACCATAACGAGTCCGGAAAGCGGTTTTTGGGATATCTTCTTCGTGCACTCTGAGCTGATGATAACCTGAACCAAGGTCAATTTTTGAAAAGCAGGTGGCGCCTTGAAGTTGGTCTAGGAGGTCATCGATGCGAGGTAGTGGATAGCGATTTTTAACCGTTAACTTGTTGAGTTCTCTATAATCAATGCACATGCGAAACGTTCCATCTTTCTTCTTCACAAAGAGAACAGGTGCAACCCAAGGTGAGGAGCTAGGACGTATGAATCCTTTGTCAGTCAGCTCTTGCAGTTGACTGGCCAGCTCTTGCATTTCGGATGGGGCTAACCTATAAGGAGATTTTGCGACTGGTGTAGTGCCAGGTACAAGATCGATGCAGAATTCGACTTCTCTCACAGGAGGAAGTCTTGAAATGTCGTCGGGAAAGACTTGTGGGAATTCTTTCACAACTGGGATATCTTCGAGTTTCCTCTCCTTGTTTCCCTTTTTAACGATGTGAGTTAGGAATGCGACATAGTTCTTGCGGAGATATCTTCGGGCTTGAAGGCAGGACATTAGTTTGAGTCCTTTCGAAGGGGTTTCCCCATAAATACGTAGGGTCTGACCGTCTGCAAGAGGAATGCGAATGAACTTTTCGCGGCACACTACTTCAGCGTGATGCTGGCTGAGCCAGTCCATACCGATTATAACATCGAAACTTCCCAACTTCATAGGAACGAGGTCAATTGGAAAATCGTGATCGTTTAGAGTGAGGGTACAATTGCGTATAATAGAATTTAATGAAACGGGTTTTCCATCAGCAACTTCCACCGTTAGAGATTCGATGAGATTAACACGAGGTTGGTCGAGGATAGGTTCAAATTCTAAGGACACAAAGCTCTTATCCGCACCAGTATCGAATAATATGGATGCATAACTACCATTGATGAGAAACGTACCGTTGACCACATTGTTGTCAGCCCTGGCTTGGTTGGCATTGATATTGAAAGCTCTCCCTCTGGCAGGTGGGGGAGCTTGGTTAGCTTGATTTACCGGGTTTGCTTGAGCTTGGGCATGGATGATGTTCACCAAGCGTGGACAAGTGTTCCTGAAGTGGTTTGGGTCCCCACAGTTGTAACAAGCTCGCATGGTTTGCATCATGGGGTAGTTGGGTTGGTAGTAAGGTTGGGCTACTGTTGTGTGGGTGGTAGAAGTAAGGGTTGTTGGGCTTGGCCCATTATCTGATTGTAGGTTTTGGGTTGAAGGTTGATTGCGGTTCATTCGTTGAAGAGTACGGCAGGTTTGGATGGTGTGACCCGCACGGCCACAACTTGTGCAATGTTGGCAGGGATTTTCGGGAGGGTGATGGTATTGACAACGGTTGCATTTTGGGTGTGGGCCAGTGTATGGCTTTTTGAATGGTGCAGCTGAAGGAGCAATTTGGGTGATTGGTGCAGCAGTGATAAGAGGGTTGGTTTGAGTGACAGCGAAATTCTTGCCATTACGTTTCCTCTTACCAGCAAACTTTGAGGATGAGACTGAGTGGTATGTAGTTGGGGTCTCTATGGGTGCTTTCTTCTTTTCATCTTTGAATTTGCCGTTTCGAATGCGATTTTCAGTGAGTTCTGTAGCTAACTCCATCGCGGCTTCAAGTGTTGCAGGCGATGTGCTTAAAACCGAATCTTGAATTTTGAGGGAAGACCTCGAATGTAATGTTCAACCAAGCGGTACACGGGGGTGAACAAATTAGGGATCATCTGGTTCAACTCGAGAAATCTCTTATTATAGGAAGTGTGATCTCCTTCCTTTTGTTTCAGTGAGTGGAATTCGTCTTCCAGCTTCTTGATTTCGCTTCTTGGACAGAAGCGTCTTGTCATGAGTTCCCTTAACTCTTCCCATGTTAAGGCCATGGCATCTTCAACTCCTCGCTTACCTTTTTCCGTGTTCCACCAGGTAAGGGCTACCCCAAACAGTCTTCCAGTTGCATAACGTACCTTACGGTCCTCGGGACAATCGCAATTGAGGAAAGTGTTCTCCATTTCTTCAAACCAGTGAAGGAGGGCGGTAACACCTTCGGTCCCTTCATACTTTGGGGGATCGCAAGATTTGAAGTGTTTGTAGGAGCACTTTTTGGAAGGAGGGTTGGCGACGCTCTGGTCTTCTTGATTGGGAGGGTTGATGGGATTTGCGGTGAGAGCTTGTTGAACTTGAATCACGATGTCAAGAAGCACTGTAGCCATTTGTTTAGCAATTTGTGTGGCCAAGCGTTCATTTGATCTTCCTGACTTTCTACCGCCACGTAGTTGCCTAGCCGACATCTACAGGAACATACATAGGATGTGAGTTTAAGAATTTTCTAGGTGTCATGTGTCGTAAAAAGAATGAAAAACAACATAATTGGCAATAGTTTAACTACATCCATAGGATGTCTTGGGTTTGCTCATGTTTGGCCTCCAATGTCCCCCATACCATCGCCTTTGTAGTCATGTGGGCCCCCTGACTATTGGGCTTGGTAGGATTCACATTGGTGTTGGCGGATTAACACTCGCACCACCCGAATGAAAATCGTAAAATATGATTGCGAAATGTATGGTAGGAGGGTGTCCAGGTGTAGACACAATGACAACTCAAAGTGGGGTTAGCTCACACGACGTTTGGTATAGCATGCTTTGGCCTAATAGGTCCTTCGTACTCTCATCGTTAGTCCCCAGGTAGGCAAACTGGTCCTTTATTTTGGATTTATACGAATGCCAAGCCTAGATAGGACGTTCCAACTATCGGTACTCGTACCCTTCCAGTTACTACATGCCCGTCATGAGAACTCACTTTGATGTGATTTGAAAAATACAAAAATCATTGCAAAAATCATGGGAATCGTGAGGTGTGTGCTCTCATGGATATGATATGTTATGAGGATATGATTCATGATGAGCATTGCATAATAACATGTATTTGTGAGCATGCTTGCATAACATTGAGTGTGAAAATAAACATAAAGCATATAAACATCATGAATTTTGTATGTAACGCATAAACAATTTAAAATTTAATCAACTATAGTATAGGCTCTAAGGGTCTAATAACCTATCCTATATCACTATAGTCACAAGCTCTGATACCAATCTGTCACACCCCGACCCGCAGCGGAATAAAAGTCGGGGCATAATTAGGTTATCACCAAAGCTCATGATGTTTACTAAAATGTTTCATATTTATTAAATTCAAATTACAACTTAAATATCCAAAACAAAATTCATACAATTACAAGAAAATGAAACTACATAATTATTCCAAAGCATAAACTTGTTTATTCTTCTAGGCCTTCCTAAGTGTTTCCTGTCTCAGCTGGATCACCTGTGTCATGTGTAAAAACGGGGGATATTTTGGGTCAACAAAAGTTGGCGAGTGAACCTTGATAAAACATCTTTACTAATTTCTTGTTTTATTTAATAAAGAAAATTCGTGCAATAATCACATGTGAGCAAACATATATAGATAAACAATCACAAACCACTTTGGATGAGTATATGACATGAACGATGATGAATGTGAGATCAAGGCTCAATCAAACGGATCCGATCTAATGAGGCTCCTGATGCTCAACCCGTATCCCACGTGGAACTGATGGGCCTAATGAAATGCGAGCATTGAAAATGATAAATCCAATCTACATATAATTCACACAACAATTGATACACATTTGATATACATTTGATCACGGATATGATGTATGCACAAGTGTTTAAATAAAATAAAAGAATTATACGACACATGATACACCCCAAAACATGATTAAAACGGGGAATTTGTAGAGATTCACTCACAATGGGTGCGTTCTTTGATGACGATGAAGGCGCACGAATTTATAATTCAATCGACGAGGGAAAAACTAACCTAGATAATAACAAAATGATTCGATAAATAAATAAATTTTATTTGAGATTAATATTTTTAATTAGTACTCTTAATGGGATTTTTAGATTTATTTTTGTGAGTTTAAGGAAATTTTCTAACTTTAAAAATCCTATTTTTAAGTATTTTTAATTAATTTTCTAATTAAATAAATAAATAAAAATAATAAAAATTGGGTTGACTTTCTGACAGTTGACCGGGTCTGACCGGTCAGACTATGCGGCTAGTGAGGTTCGAACTCGGGACCTCTCGTATACGTGCACGCAGCTCTACCAACTGAGCTACGTGTCTAACCTGAAATATTCTCTGTTTTAATTATATATATATATACTAATTAACCTTAACCTTATTTGGTTTTTATTAAAAATGATTTATATGGCCGAACCGGTTGCAGAGACCCGGAGTCGAACTCGGGACCTTCGGTTCGATGTGCGCACAGCCCAACCAGTTGGGCTATGTGTCTAATCTGTTTAACTACTGGATTATGTTCCTCTTATGTATATACTGTGACTTGATCTGATTAGGTTTTAAAAATGTTGGTTTTATTTCTGAAAGTCGGTAACGTGTGCGATTCGAAACCGGGACGTGTGTATTGTATTTGCACACAGTCCACCGCTGGACTGTGTGTCTAACCCGGTTAAATATCCGATTTTAATTATATTAATACACATATTCAACTTCATCTTCTTCACTTAAAAATTTCAGACAGTGATTCCGGCTGAACGAACTGAATTAACAGTTTTGATTATTGTGTTGAGCAATTAGATTACTAAGCAAGAGATAGCAAGAAGATTTAGATGATTATACCGATCGGCAGTGAGGCTTCGGTTCTCCAGTGATATTCCGGCGAGTGCGAGAATTTCCGGCGACGTTGTTTGAGACAGACTCTGGTTGACCGATTAAGGTTAATACATGCCGAATAATGGATTACAAAAAAAAGAGTTGAGAATTTTACCGATTAGGAGTAAAGCCTCGGTTTTCCGGTGAAATTCCGGCGAATGCGAAAATCTCCGGCGACGTGTTTTGGAAGGAATAAAGCTTCGGAAACGAACGTGGTTCTGAGCGAAAGGTTTTCAGGAAGTTCAAGTGGGTATTTATAAGGAGGAACAGCTGATTTGGGTTTGAATTAAGGTCAAAGTTTGCGGTCAATGATTTCCGACGGTTTTTGACTAAATTGATTGCCGGCAACGGTTATAACTGATGTCGAATTCAGTTTGTGCGTTTCAGTCAAAGGAAAAAGGCAACATTAGCGGCGTCTTGGTTTTTCTCCGGCGATTTGGCGTTCTGAGCGCGCGTTGATTTCCGGTTTTGATTTCGGGTTTTACTTTAAGTATTATTTGTTTCAGTATTTGTCACAAAGAAAGTGTGTGGCGGAGTGGTGTGGTGTGTATTTGACTTTGCGGGAGACCCGGGTTCGAAACCCGGCAGCTCCATTTTATTTTTTATTCACATTTTATTATTATTTATCAATTATGGTTTTTAAATTCTAAAATGTTTATTAATTATGTACTATTTAAAATAATCTGAACAATAAATACGCAACGAAATCTTATAACTGAATACTTGATTATTAAACGAAGCGGGTTTGGAAAACCCGTTTTTTGACGAATGTTACACTAACTAGTTATCTTTCTATCAGTGTTTTCTAAACTTAATCATTTAAGATGTTTACTGTTTTCTTAATTATTAAAAGTTACTTAGGTTAAATATTACAAAAGGGGTAGGTTAATAGATCTTAGTGTCCACAGATTTCTATTTGGGTACTTACCTAGACAATACTATATATTGATAGGTAGGTTTGCCTAGAACATTTGTATTTAGTATTAGTGTATTTATCCTTAAAACTCGGATGTAATCTGTGTAAATTTAATTGTTACTATCTAAGCACGTCAGGCTCAATCTCAAGGTGGAAGGATACAACAATCTCAAAAAGATATATGGATTATCTCAGTGCTAGAAAGAATCTTGAAAAATTTCCTCCACCTTTGTCTCTAGAAAATACAGAGATCTACCAAGCTCAAAAGAAGAAAGAGTCTGTTGTTGTTTCATTCAAGCCCTAAGAAATCATCCCATACAATCCAAAAATCATGGACAACTACATGAATAATCTGAAAGAGAAACATGCTTATGCTAGATGCATTGTAGATTTAGATGAAAAAGAAAAGTTGCTACTTATAAATTGTATGGCAGACACTACACATGTTTTCAGAACTATTAAAGTTCAAAAAGCTGGTACTTTAAGGCCTTCAAGGGGTAATAGTGCATTTAAGGCCATATTCACCTCCACCTACTAAGTCTTAGAATTACCTCAAATCCTCCCTAACCCAAGGATTGTGAGTAGGAAAGCAAGGAAAGACTTGAATAAAGTGTAGATTTTTAGAGAAGATGGCTCTAGAATCCAACTGGATGTGTATGATGTCCTAAGTCTTAGCCTAGCTGACATCAAAGTCATTGCTGATTTGGAATTAAAAAAGGATGAAGATGACGTTCAAGCTATAAATCTAGAACTTAACATCAATGGAATGGTCAGAGATAGACTGTTAGGCTTCAGTAAATTAGAGAATAAAAGACAGGTTGAATAAAAGTGATTTTGCATCAATAGATCTAGGGGAAATATTTGGGTATGTAACATATGCTAATGATGCAAACCGAAATCTAAGGGAACCATCTTTGCTGTTTGATTAAATAAGTTGAAGTACCATCACAAGTCCAGAAGTTTCCCAACTTGAAGGCTTCCTAAACTACTAGAATAGAACTTCTGACCAAACAAAAATGAAGACAAGTATAGAGTACCATCACAAGTCCAGAAGTTTCCCAACTTGAAGGCTTCCTAAACTACTAGAATAGAACTTCTGACCAAACAAAAATGAAGACAAAGTGTTGGGTCAACAAGGCAATAGCCAAGTCAATAAAGTCAAGGTCGAAGACCAGAATACCAAGCCAACAAGTCAAACAAGGCCAGAAGTACTGAATTCAAAAAATGTTGAAATCATTCTAGCAGTTTTGAGAATCCAACTATTTTCTCTTTGTTTACAATAGTTTCAATGTGACAGTGTCTTTGGTAACTATCCAATAATTTTGCATAACTACTAGTGGTTACACCATTTAATGAGTTGTTATGGGTTGCTTTCATGGTGACGTCACCAACAGTTCTCTCCACCTATATATAGTTCTTCTTTGATGTTGTAATAGTTAACACTTAGATCCAAAACATATAAAAACTAGGTGAGAGAGAGTGCACCTTGTGGTGGAGTACTTATGTACTTTTAATTGTATTATAAACATTCTGAATTCAATTAAATCATTATGCTATCATTCTCAAATCCAGTATTGTTGATGATGATGATGTGTATATGCTAAACTTTTTGATTGAATTTCGATATTTGTTCAATTGTTTATTAAAAAACACACAGGTCACATACTCTCAAACCCAACAAGTTTTCTTGAGTTCACTTATGATTAAAGAGTTTTCTCATGATCCCCCCTATATATGTATATATAGCGTTTGAGAAGAAAACTTAATTAAAAAGAAAAAGAACAAATGGTATAATTATAAAACATTAAACAATTTTTTTCTAATATTATTTATTATTATCTTTAACTAATTAATTACTTTTAAAGACTATTATCATTCACATTAAAACTTTTTACCTACACACATCAAAACTTATCTTACACATTTCGAAATTTATACTACTCATATCGAAATTTCTCCCACACAACTCGTAATTTATCTTACACAATCGTAATTTATCCTACACTCAAAATTATTATTTTTTTGAAAAAAGATATTTATTGAAAATAAGTTAGAAAATTTAATGTTGTTAGCTATTAAAAAGAAATACTACAAATTAATGATCTACTCAAGTTTACCAATGTACCATTACAATAACATTACAAATATGAAATGAAGGAAAATGCAACATTTTTATTAGTTGAAATTTCTTCTTTTTTTTTCTTACAAAAAAATTTCTTCTCATTTGAACCATCCAACATCTATCCTACCTAATAAAGTTCATAACTAGGGGACACATGTCACCCGTCTAGGGCATCATTTCACTATTTTCCCACCAAAACTCTTCACATTCTCTATGGTGCATCGCTATGGACTATCCATTTGATAAAACGGGTTAGGAATTCTTATCATATATAATGACATAACCCGGCTGCTTCCTCTCATATTCCTCAAAAAATCTCAGAAACAAACTGCGATTAGGGTTTTATCTCGTCTTTTCCAATCAAACAATCCAAGATCCAAGATATATGTTCATCGAATAATATTCTGATTTCTTGTTAACTTCTTCGATTTATTTGTAATAAACATCTTCATTTGATCGTTCTTTTCATCAATTTGTGTTTGTATGTCATCTGATAATATGCTATTTGACGTAACCTGTGTTTGTAAGTTTTTAATATGGCACAAATTCCATCAAGGTATTTTATCTTTACCGTCTTCATAATCTTTTCATTATTCCGTATAATTCGTGTTGTTGTGGTCAAGATTTTTTATCCATTTAATCATTTTTAGGGTTTCTAAGTTCTGTATCAATTGATTCTTTCTTTGTTATTGTTTACAGATCTTTCTTCTTTCAATACATCTTAATATTTTGATTTCCTGATAACTTCTTCGATTTATTTGTCATAAACATATTCATCTCATCATTCTTTTCATCGATTTGTGTTTATATATCATCTGATATGGTATTTTTATGTAATCTGTGTTTGTAGATTTTTAATATGACACAAATTCCATCAAGGTATTTTATCTTTATCGTCTTCATAATCTTTTCGTTATTCCGTATAATTAGTGTTGTTGTTGTCAAGATTTTCTATCCATTAATCGTTTTTTGGGTTTCTAAGTTATGTATCTATTGATTCTTTGTTATTGTTTTACAGATCTTTCTTCTTTCAATACATCTTAATATTCTGATTTCCTATTAACTTCTTCAATTTATTTGTCATAAACATATTCACCTCATCATTCTTTTCGTCGATATGTGTTCATATATCATCTGATATGGTATTTTGATGTAATCTGTGTTTGTAGGTTTTGAATATGCTAAAAATTCCATCAAGGTATGTTATCTTTATCTTTTTCTAATTTTTTTCGTTATTCTGTAGTATTCGTGTTCTTATGGCAAGATTTTGTATCCATTTTTTCGTTTTTTAGGGGTTGTAAGTTTTCTATCCATTGATTCTTTCTTATTGTTTTATAAATCTTTCTTCTTTCAATACATCTTAATATGTTTTCATTTTTTTTCCAAATGAATCTTAATTTTAATCTTTATTATTCCCTAATTTTTCTGATTTAGTAAATTTATCTTCAATATGTTATATATTTATGACCTACCGGAAATCGGAATATACATGATTGTTTGATTGGAAGAAAAAGATGTAAACCGATATGCTATTTTATGTAACCGGAATATACATGATTGTTTTTAAGCTTAGGGATTTGATATTGTGATTGATCATCGGATTATGATGTTGTGTTGAATTTGTTGTTAGGCTAGATAATTTTTTGGAAATTTAGATGTGTTTGATTGTTTTTTATTTCAATATGTGGTCAAATCTTTGCTCCACATTTCTATTGTTTTGTTTGAAGATTGATTGAATATCATATGTGTTGGTGTTTAATGGTTTGATCCTTCTGTTTGACATTTGAATTTCGGATCATGATAATGGTTTGGTACCATCCATATGTTTGTTATAAAATTATTATTGTTAATTACTATTTTCTTATTTAGAGAAAAGATAATGACTTGATTTTAAATTCAAAATTTGATTTAAATGATAATATGAGAGTCAATGATTTGGGATTAATAACATTAGTTTTCTATCCAATCGCGAAAACAACACGCGACGGAAACACTTGGGGAGTCACGTTACAAATTGTTTCACAACACCTGGTTCTTCAGATTTTGTTTTATTAAATTTATCGAATTACATCATTTTGGATTAATAGAAAAGAAATACAATCAAATTTATCTTTCAGATTTTAAAGTAACTAAAGCCCGAGTTCGTCCTATGTGTAGCATGCAGCAACAATCAACACACAAATAAACTTGAAACATATGTGAAAATAGGTACGTCAGCATAAAAATGCCTGTGAGTAACATAAGTTTTGTGGCTTAGATTCATGGCTTTAGATATTTAGAGAAATGTTTAAGTGGTTCCAAAGTAGCCATGAATCCGTACAAAATGTTTTTCTTTATAAAATCATGTGAAAATCATAGATATAAAAGAAATAGTGTATGGTTAAATCAATAACCAAAATATGTAATGCAGAAACAAATGTCGTGTGTAAAATATGTCGTGTTATGTAGAAAATGTATTGTATTATCAATGTCTTGTCTAAACAAAATGTGTGTGAACCAATATCATGTAAATTATTGTCATGTAAACCAATGTCATGTATAAACCAAATCGTCATGTACAAAACAATGTTTTTGAATAAACAAGGTTTTATTTAAATCAAAAGTTATGTTTTATAAAGCATTGCTTTTATTGTTAAAACATACATCATGATTGTTGGAAAATACATTCAAACCTTGTTGATTGTCAGATATATCCTTATAAAGACAAAGGTTTATCAATTGATTATTGGATTCAGTCATTCCCCAATGGATACTTTCAACACTAGAAAGCGGGGATGGGTGTCAAACCTATGGTACCATTACATACTACCGGTCAGCGTAATAAATGTTAATGAATGTATTAAGTCAATCTCTAACGCACAAATATGTCATGAAAAAAGTAAGCAAAAATGTATATGAAAAACCAATGTACTAGTATGCTCAGTCAACATACATAGTAAGAAATGTCTTTGTAAACCAATGTACTAGTATGCTCAGTCAACATACATAGCAAGAACTGTCAAAATTTATGTTACATATGCTTATAATTGTTTTATTTGCAAAAAGGGCATTTTGGTCATTATTGAAGATCATAACAATTAATTATCATAACACTAACCAAAAGGTATGACCATAAGGTATAACCTCAGAGGGTTATTCCTTATATAATTATGGTCACAAATATGTATTTGGTTGGGTTTAAAGATCAACCAAACGGGTTGGATTCAAAGTCAAGGTGTCAAAACAGTTCAACAAACGATCCTAGACAAGCACCATACTAAAAATGACGAGTTAGACATGTTTTGATATGTCTAACTAAGTTGTAAAAGAGTTTTAATACGAAAACAATCTGTTTTGACACCCGAAATTAGATCCGTCATGAAATGCACATTTATCGCATCATTGACCAAAACTTTGACTTGTCAAAATGACTAGTAAATGTGGAAATCATTAGGCATGATCACTAAGGACCATAACCATCATGATTATGACCACATTAAAAAGTTCAATTGGATTTTGTTTTGACAAATTATGATCAAAACTTAAAGTAAAACAGAAGTCAAATTGTTTGACTTTTAGCTCATTATGCTACAAGAATTGAACAAGACTTGATTGAAACACTTACAAATACTTAGAGCAGCCAAGGAATCTCAGAGGAAAGCTCCAAAGTGGTTGCAAACTTTGATTATGGCAGATTGGAGCAAGGATGAAGGTTGTAAAAGTTCAAATGGCTAAAACCCATTGCTATTTATAGTTGAATTGGATTAATATGAGCATTACATGTGTCCATGAGTCATCCCTGAAGTGGATTAGTGTCAATACACATGTTAAATGCAAAGAAGAGGGTGGCAAGTTCGTTTGCTGAATCAACAAGTGAATTAACAAGAGGTTGCCACCTTGATTTAACAATTCTGATGAGCTGGAGACCCCTTATGGACCGTATGGGGTTTTGCCTTACGGTCCGTAAGGCCCTTACAGGGGTTGAAGTTTCAAAATTGGCAGAAATGGCCCCTGAACTTGTTTTTGACGCGTTTTGGTACTTTTAACATCCGTTAACCCCATTTTCAAGCTTTATAAAGACAATAAAGTATAGGGAACTTGAAATGTGCTAAAAAATATCTCAGAGGTTGGTTCGTTTGGTTGTACGGTTGCGGTTTTCGGTTAATTATGACGAAAATTGTAACGAACGCGTGCGTTACCGTAAACGCGTAACGAATGATATTTTTTTCATTCCAATCACTAATATACAAGATTTTAATGATTAAAAATTTTTTTGGATGTGCGTACACGTTCCGGATAGCGAAATACGCGAAAAGCCATTGTTTCGCAGAATTTGCAAAATAGCCTCTGAAGTTACAAAAGCGTGATTTTGCCATACCGAAGCTCTTGAAACTTATTTCTAAGTTATGTAAAGGGTATTTAAGGTAATGTTAAGCTTATGACCTTGTTCCGGAGTGTGCGTTGCTATGAGAATCGACAGACTTTTGTAGTTTGTCGTAAATAGTCCCTGTGGTCGAATAAGCTTGTTTTTGACATACCAAACCCTTCAAAACTTATTTCTAAGTTATGTAAAGGGTATTTAGGATATGTTTAGCTTATGTCACTAATCCGGAATATACGTTGCATTAAATTGATTGCGTTTACGTAACAGTTTACGTATTACCTTCCAGAAATTGTTTAAGAGCTCGACTTTGAACAGGGATTGATATTGTGCAATTGTTATGGATAAGTTTCACAATTCAATGAATAAAACACAAGATTTTATTGCTTATGAAATTGAAAATAACATTGAAAAATAAATAGTAAATTTTTTTGTTACTATTCATGAAGCATTTCTATTAATATATAATTCAAATTAAATGATAAAATAAAATAACATTGAAAAATAAATACTTAATTTTTTATTACTATTCATGAAGCATTAGTGTTTGTACATCAAGCTTTGTGACATTTTGTTGCATTAGTGTTTGTACATCAAGCTTTATGGGTGTATTGTGCATCTCATAGTTGTATCTACAACTTAACTAATTAGCAAGTTATTTATGCATTGATGGTTGTTTTATATACTTTGTAAATATCTTTTTTTTATTTTTTTATTAATTTAGTTTTTTTACTTTTACCCGTTGTACTTTTTATCTTTTATAATTTAACCTAACGTTTTTTGCTTTCAACTTTGACCTTATACTTTTCATTTTTATAAACTTTTCGTTATACATTTCGGTCTAAATTTTGCGAGTTAACACGTCGAAACGTCAACTAAACGCACAGTTGTCACAACTTTTGATTAAATTATTTCAGAAAATTTTAGTAATTTTAAATTAAATTCTCTTTGACTTATTTATAATAAAGTTACTTAAAATAAAATTTGACTACATTCATCTTTTATAATTTCTAATTATCCTAATTTCTAATAACCTCTAATCAACAATTATTGGTTTCTATATAACTATTAGATTAAAATTATTCAACAATCATTTTAAAAACATTTATTAGTTTAAGTCATTAAAATAATAAATACGAAATTGACTTTTGAAACTTTCACTTTATTTTAGATGATTTTGTCCCTCAAGATGCTAGCATTGATATACGTTTTCTAACAACATTTGAATTATTAGAAGTATGTTTTAAGAATATATATGAATATTCTTAAAAACATCAATAAAATGTGTAATATTTTTTGCTGATAATAATAACTAAATATGAATTGTATTAAAATCCATGACTGAGATGATTGTAGTTTCTAATATTAACCCTGACTTTGGAAAACATGAATTATTCAGTGTACACTTTTGTTTGCCTTACATTGTTTTGCATTAGGTACATCTATCTTGGATTGTTTAACAATGAAATTGAAGCTGCAAGGTTAGCACAAATTTTCAAACCGGTCTTTTATCATTTTCAAACTTAAATTGATAATTTCACAGGAGGTAATAATGTGAAAACACTTTAGGTGCTTGCGTCAAGTTAATTGTCTCTTATGCAACACTTCTAATGATACAAGAACAAGGGTAAAATAGAAATTACTTTTTTAATCATTTTCCATACTTGAGCTCGATTACCGGCTTAAGCCATCTTCATTGTACCAATTCAGGTTGCTGGACACGGCCCCGTGCCTGACGGGCACGGCTCGTGCTGAAATTTGCTAAAAAAGCAGATTTTGCTAAAAAATGGAAAATTTCTAAAAATAAAAAGAACTTGTTAAAAAATAATTAGGCCACTGATTTTAAACTTTCGTAAAATCCTTGTGTCCCCGGCAACGACGCCAAAAACTTGGTGTGCGTGAAGCGTGATAGAATTTTATTAATATTTTAAGTTTGTTTTACACATTAGTCAAGTTCTAAATTTATAAAACACGATATTATACTAACACTAAACACACACTTGGGCAAATGCATCCATCGTGAGCGTAGTATAGTGTTGGTAAGATACCGAGGTCGTCCAAGGACACAAGAGGTTTTAATACCAGTTTATCCTCAACGTCTAATCGTTACTAATTTATGGATAAAAGTTTTTAAACATAAAAATAAATCTAAAATGAAAAGATAAATAAAATGAAAAACAAATAGACAAGATAGAATCACTTGGATCCAACTCCTCTTTAATGTACCCTTTGATGATTTTCGCACTTTCGGACTTTTTAAGAGATTATCTTAGTTACAGTAGTAGGCCCCTCTTTTGAAGGTGACGTTACCCTCAACCCAGTGGTTTGAGTCAGCAGGGATACAATCCCAAAGGGTCGGAATATTGAAAGATAATTAAATAAGTTATTAATGCGAAAAGTAGTAGGCCCCTCTTTTGAAGGTGACGTTACCCTCGGCTAAGTGGTTTAAGTCAGCAGGGAAATAATCCCAAGAAGCCGGTTTAAAGTTTTAATAGTAGTTTACATATGAGGGGTTCTAGCTATTCGCACCCCCATCATCCAATACCCGTGGGGCATTGAAAGAGGTCCTAGGAAGCTTGAACCAAGTCCTCGCAGGATCTATACGTTGAACGAGAGAAGAACTTTACCAAATCACCCTTCTAACCCGTTTCCAAGTAGTTAACACGCTTTATATAGACCGTAAAGACACGAATGAGCAAATCAATGACATCATGAAGAAATGGTTAGAAAAATTCACTTTCAACATAAGAAACTAGTAACTAAAGTCATTAATACATACCCAATTAAAAAGTGCCGAAAGATTAAAAATCAAAAGTAATACATTAAAGACTTGTCTTCACCAAGTGATGTAAGAGATTAGCCAAGCATGGCCTTTGTTTGACAAGAGCTCTTACTATAAATCTTGGATCCCGAGACTACTAAACACTCTAAAGATGAATGATGGATAATAGTGGTGGGTGTTGGTGTTGTAGTGGTGGTGGAATGGTGGCAAAGTGAGAGAGAAATGGTTTGCGAAGGGATGCCTTTGAAGTGAACCAAGCACCTCTATTTATAGTCAGAACAGTACCCCAGCCACGGCCCCGTGTCCAACGGGCACGGCCTATGGCCGGCTTCTTCTCTTCCTTCATTAATTGCAGCTTGTCAGTAGAGGGCCCCACACGACCACGTGTCTCCTGGGAATGACCCGTGGTAAATTCTTCGTTGTACTATTAAGATCCTGCAAATCTGAGAGTTGACCACGCCCCAAGGTGAGCTGGACGCGGCCCCATGGTGGGTGTAGAAGATTCTACAGGTTTTGTCTTTAAGTGCATTGGCTGACCACACCCCGTGCCTGGCTGGGCACGACCCCGTGGTCAGCTTCAGTCTTCTTGTTTTTGTCTTTGGGGTGTTTGCTTGAGGGGTCGGGCATGCCACGTTATTCCGTCTTTGTGTATTTATGTTGGTTTTGGCTGCTTATTTACTTGTTTTGTTCTTTTAAGCTCATTTGGTCCTGTAATTTCAAAAGGTCCAAAGAAACATGTTTTTTCCAACATTAGTACTGAAAAGTGGTTAGTTTTATGCTTTATTTGATGTAATTTATATGTTGCATTTCGTACACATCAAATATCCCCACACTTGAATCTTTACTTGTCCTCAAGCAAAACTCTTTAAATGTGGGTTTCACACCCAAATGGAATAGGTAGAGAAGAAGTTTTGTGGCTAGTCTTTGAGTGTCGAGAATCCAAGATCATTTATTAAGTTTTTCTGTTTTTAAATTTGTTTACAATCTATTCGTCATGATTTATTTAGAACATTTTCAAGAAAAAATATTTATTTGGGCATAACATGCCTTTTTAAAATTCTATTTACTTATATACAAGTTCACATACCTCACAAGAGATCACTCAACACTCGGCCGAAGATGTATTATTGTGATAACACTCGATTCCGGTATGGAACTTATTTCTACCATAAGCTTGCCAAGCGATCAAACCTCATCCTTTTTAACTGTGAACCTTTGTAGATATCAAGAGGAATTTGGAAAAGTGTAAAAAACATCGGTTTTCGTAAAACTTTTGTTTTGTGACATTTATTCAACTAAATTCTTTCAAACAAGATTTTTAAGGAACTTGTTTGGTTATTGTAAGAACTATGTTGTTTTTTTTGTCACAAGATAACCAAGCTTTTTACTAAAACACATGGGTTTGAAAGAAAAAGGTTTGGGTGAGTAATGGTCGCTTGTTTTATGGGTTTTTTAAACGAAAAGGTTTAGGCTCCAAAGGGGTTAACTAGGGGGATTAATGTTAGGGGAGGAAAGAAGAAAAAATATGGTGATGATTGAAAAATGGGTTAATCCTAATGCCCTTGTCATTTACTTACTTGGGTTTAAGTTGGTAAGGACCGAGAATGTATCGTCTTGGCAAGTTCTAGAGTCGTAAGAACCAAGCGGCTATTCACACAAGAAACAAAATCCGCATTTTAGTTTAAAGATGTATGCATGTATGTTCAATAAAGGCTCAAAAACTCACTTATTGTGGAAATGGGTTTATAGTGTGAACAAGTATATATAATCAAATTTTAAAAAGATTTGTAGTGCCCTTTTTTTTAATTTTCTTGTTAGTTTCTTTTTATCACGACGCTATCAGTTGTAATTTTGTAAAAACATAATCTTTTTAGATATTGTCATTCCCAATTTAAACTAAGACAAGAGAAAAAATAAATAAAAATTTTGTAAAGATTTGGGTGCTTAGCGGTTCCAATGGAGTTTTGTGTAATGCTTGTTATTAGGACTTTGCAAAATTCAAGATTTTAGCTTCCCCCCACACTTAAATTACACATTGTCCTCAATGTGTCCAAAAATAAGTTTTTCGGTTGATTCGAATGCATTAAAGTGCGTTTAAAAACAAGATTTTATGATACTGGGCATCTGGCCACAACCCCGTGGTCAGATTGACAGTATCGAACTTACAGAATGTTCGCCACAGGGCATGTCCAGTGGACACGGCCTTGGTTAGTTACCTGGAAAAATGTTTTTTGCAGAAGCCTGGGCACATGGCGTGCTGGGCTGGACACGGCCCCGTGCTGCAAATGTTGGGAAGCTAGAAAAAGTTGTCAGGAGGCACTGTTTACGTGCATGGGGTGTGGTTTTAACGTCCCTTTAGCAAGTTTCATATTTTCAAGTGTGATGTATTCCTGAAATATAAGATTAGAATAGAAAACGACAAAATCTAAACTATTTATACTAAGGATAGTTCCGCGGAATGCCTCCATGGTGCGCCATGTTTATAAGGGTCCTTGGCTAGACACAAAGCCTGTCATATGTTACCGAGCGGGATGCCTGCCCCCCCACCCCCGTGTTATACCGTCGGAGCGCGTTATCAAAGCTTTAGTCTATGACTTCCATGTAGTTGACCGGGTTGTCCTCCACTCTCTTTCCCACCTCCAAACTTCATTTCCTTGTCGCCTACTCTCAATGTCAATTTCCCGTCAATCATATCTACCATATCCCGAGCAGTGGCAAGGAATGGTCTGCCTAGAATGAGGGGAACCTCGGTGTCATCTTCCATGTCGAGTATGACAAAGTCGGCTAGAAAGACGAATTCTCCGACCGTTACCAGGTGGTTCTCAGTGACACCTTGTGGGTATTTGATTGATCTATCGGCAAGTTATATTCTCATTTTTGTGTGGCTTGGCTCTCCAATTCCGAGTCATTTAAAAATTGTGGCGGGCATAAGATTGATGCTAGCCCCGAGGTCGGCTAGTGCATTTCGAATGGGTGATCCCCCAATGGAGGAAGGATGGTGAAGCTTCCGGGGTCGATTTTCTTTTGGGGAAGTTTGTTGAGGAGTACAACATAGCGTTCTTCACTTAGGTTAACTAATTGCAATGTTTCAATCTTTCTCTTGTGGGCGAGGAAGTCTCTCATGAATTTTGAGTACTTAGGCATTTGAGTGAGGACTTCCACAAATGGGAGATTGATGTGCAATTGTTTTAGTAAGTTTATGAATTTTGTGAATTGCTCGTCGGTCTTTTGGTAAAGCAGCCGACCGAGGTAGGGTACTGAGGGGTTTTTAATGGGTTCGGGATTTTATGGGTTGGTTGTTTCTTGTTGGGTAGAGGATGGTTTTGGGGTTTGTTCGGGTGAAATGTTGTGGGTGGGGTAGTGATGTTTCATCGGGACCTACTTTCCGGGTTCTTAACGTTATGAAGTTTACTTGTGCTATTGGGTTGGTTTCGGTATTGCTAGGTAATGCGCCTTGTGGTCTCTCGGAGAAATTTAGGGCTAGTTGGCTTAGTTGTTTTCGATATTTTGAAGACTAGCTCGTTGGTTTCTAATGCCGGACTCTACTTGTGAGAACCGATCCGAGTACCATTTGTCGGTTTCAGAGATAAGGCGTGTGATGAGGTCTTCAAGCCTCTCCCGAGCACCTTGTTGTTGAGTGAAATTTTGTGATTCATTTCTTGGTTGTTGTTGAACGTTTGGTCTTTGATTTTGAGTTTGTTGGTTGCTACTGTTTCTGGGGTCCCTCCAACCAAGGTTAGGATGATTTCGCCAACCTTGGTTGTAGGTGCCAGTTGGGGGACCCGATGGTCTAGGTCGATTGCCTACGTAGTTTACCATTTCTGTTTGATTTTCCATTTCTTCATACAACTCCAATTCTCATGTGGCCCACCACACCCTTCACAAGCCATAACCGAGGCCGTTTTTGCCATTTCCAATTTGTTTTTTAATTTTTGAGGATAGGGCCTCGATTTGGGCTTGCAGAGAGGTGCTTTCATCTACTTTGTGTGCACCCGGGGCAATAGACTTTGAACCGCGGAGGGTGTGCCATTGAAAATTCTTTTGAGCAATTTCCTCAATTTGAATATAAATTTCATTTGGGCGTCTATTACCTAAAAGTCCCACGGAGCTTGAGTCGAGTGTTTGTCTCGCGTGTGGCAACAGCCCATTATAGAAGGTGGACACTTGTTGCCACACTGCGAGACCATGATGGGGCATTTCCTTAGTAGCTCCTTGAGCCTTTCCGAAGTTTCATATAAAGATTCCCCATCCTCTTGGGAATAAGTGTTTATTTCAGTCATTAGTTTAGCGATTTTATAGGGTGGGAAATATTTGTATAGAAACTTTTGGGCAAGTTCATCCCAAGTGTTTACCGATCCACTTGGGAGGGTGTTGAGCCAAGCTTTAGCTCAGTCTTTTAATGAGAATGGAAACAATGGCATCATTAGATGCCCCATTGATTCGGAAAGTGTCACATATTTCTAAAAAGTTAGTAATATGTAAGTGAGGATCTTCATCGGGGAGGCCATGAAATATGGCGGAGTTTTGGAGTATTTGGATCAAATGCGGCCGAAGTTCGAAGTTGTTAGCATCGATGTTTGGCGCATTGATGGCGGCCCTGAGATTACCGACCGTTGGTCGTACGTAATCCATTAGAGTTCGTTGATCCGCCATTGGGAGTTGGTTTCCCGAGACCTTCTCTTGATTTTTGGCCTTTAGTCTTTTTCGTATAAAGCACTCAGGTTCGTCTAAAGGTTCTTTTATGTCTTTTTACCGGAACTGGAGCTCATGCACTGCATAGAGATTTCTGGCCCTGTGATTGAGTTGTAAGTTCTGCCATCAAAACAAAAGAATTTTGGTTTGTTATTCTTACCACGGCCCGTGGTCGAGGTAGAATTTATTACTTTCTATATCCCAGTTATTGGAGAGCTGGGCACGGCCCCGTGGTCGCCCTTCTGTAAGTCAAAAAGTAAAAAACTGCCATAAGATTGCTGGACACGACCCCGTGCCTGACCGGGCACGGCCCGTGCTGAAATCTGCAGAAAAGCAGATTTTGCTAAACAGATGGAAAATCCTAAATACAAAAAGAAAATTGTTAAAAAGAATTAGGCCACTGATTTTAAACTTTCTTAAAATGCTTGTGTCCCCAGCAACAGCGCCAAAAACTTGTTGTGCTTGAAGCGTGATATGATTTTATTAATATTTTAAATTCGTTTTACACGTTAGTCAAGTTCTAAATTTATAAAACACGATATTATACTAACACTAAACACACACTTGGGCAAGTGCACCCATCGTGAGCGTAGTATAGCGTTGGTAAGATACCGAGGTCGTCCAAGGACACAGGAGATTTTAATACCGGTTTATCCTCAACGTCTACTCGTTACGAATTTTTGGATAAAAGTTTTTAAACATAAAAATAAATCTAAAAATGAAAAGATAAATAAAATGAAAAACAAATAGACAAGATAAAATCACTTGGATCCAACTCCTCTTTAATGTACCCTTTGATGATTTTCACACTTTTGGACTTTTTAAGAGATTATCTTAGTTACAGTAGTAGGCCCCTCTTTTGAAGGTGACGTTACCCTCAGCCCAGTGGTTTGAGTCAGCAGGGATACAATCCCAAAGGGTCAGAATATTGAAAGATAATTAAATAAGTTATTAATGCGAAAAGTAGTAGGCCCCTCTTTTGAAGGTGACGTTACCCTCGGCTAAGTGGTTTGAGTCAGCAGGAAAATAATACCAAGAAGCCAGTTTAAAGTTTTAATAGTAGTTTACATATGAGGGGTTCAAGCTATTCGCACCCCCATCATCCAATACCCGTGGGGCATTGAAGGAGGATCGAGTACGCTTGAACCAAGTCCTCACAGGATCTATACACTGAACGAGACAAGAACTTTACCAAACCACCCTTCTAACCCCCTTCCAAGTAGTTAACGCGCTTTATATAGACCGTAAAGATACGAATGAGCAAATCAATGACATCATGAAGAAATG
The DNA here is from genome assembly GCA_947069175.1 of Scalesia atractyloides. NCBI lineage: Eukaryota > Viridiplantae > Streptophyta > Magnoliopsida > Asterales > Asteraceae > Scalesia > Scalesia atractyloides. Next base: position 22,826,744 of record CAMTDV010000024.1, read on the forward strand.
GTTAGGAAAATTCACTTTCAACATAAGAAACTAGTTATTAAAGTCATTAATACATACCCAAATAAAAACTGGCGAAAGATTAAAAATCAAAAGTAATACATTAAAGACTTGTCTTCACCAAGTGACGTAAGAGATTAGCCAAGCATGGCCTTTGTTTGAAAAGAACTATTACTATCAATCTTGGATCCCGAGATTACTAAACACTCTAAAGATGAATGATGGTGGTGGGTATTGGTGTTGTAGAGGTGGTGGAATGGTGGCAAAGTAAGAGAGAAGTGGTTTGCCAAGGGATGTCTTTGAAGTGAACCAAGCACCCCTATTTATAGGCAGAATAGTACCCCTGGCACAACCCGTGGTCAGTTTCTTCTCTTCCTTCATTAATTGCAGCTTGTCTGTATAGGGCCCCACACGACTCCGTGTCACCTGGGCACGTCCCCGTGGTCAACTCTTCGTTGACAGAGGTGCATTGGCTTACCACGCCCCATGGTGGGCTGGGCACGAACCCGTGGTCAGCTTCTGTCTTCTTGTTTTTGTCTTTGGGGTGTTGCTTGAGGGTCGGGCATGCCACGTTATTCCTTCTTTGTGTATTTATGTTAGTTTTGACTACTTATTTGCTTCTTTTGTCCCTTTAAGCTCATTTGGTCCTGTAATTTCAAAACGAACAACGAAACATGGCTTTTCCATCATTAGTACTGAAAAGGGGTTAGTTTTATGCCTTATTTTATGTAATTTATATGTTGAATTTCATAGACATCAGAACTCAGACACCTCAAGCCCACCTGCTCAACCTAAGCGGTGTTGTGGCTTTCGGTTTTTATCCTGTTGACCAGGTAACTTCAACGAATTTATTTTGTATTTATGAATGTATAATGGTTTATTAAATCCAAAACATGTACATTTATGCTAGCCATAGTCAGGGGAAAACAATAGAGAATAGTATGGATCTACTCCACATTGGGTATGGCAGGTTTTTGGTCCACATGAAGCTCCTAATTTCTCTGTTGCGGTAGAATCATCAGTATTGGTGGAACTTATTTAGGAAATGTAAGAACTTTGATAATTTGATCTTATTATATTTTTCTTTTCCTGTTTTTTTACTCACTCTCTATGTTTTTTTTTGGAATTATTTGTATTTGTATCGAATAATATCAAAATTTCCTTCATAAAAATGTTTCCTTTCATTGGTCACTATCATGTATCTATGTTAGAATCATTAGATTCTAGCTGGCTTTTGGTCACATTGTCAAGGTTAGATGTTGTTTGGATTGCGTTTGTGAACTGATATTCTTTTTAGCTTTCGGTATTTCTATAAAGGATTGGATTGTGTTTAATGATCCTTTATGGCACTATCTCCTAAGGTGACATTAGCTGGGATGTATTTGTTGTATTTTCAAGTATAGACAATGGATTCATTTATTAATCTGTATGCTTCCACCAACCTTTTTAGAACATTTTATACTAGAAAGTCATTTTATATTGCAATTTATAAAATTACAAAATTCATTGTGCAGTTGACAATGACTAAGGGTCGTGAAGCTACTTCCTTTATTAGGTTGTAAGGTCTTTAACCGTGTGAGGCCTCAAAACAAAAATCTGGCATTAGATATCTGCTATCTATGATTAAAATCTCCTATATTTTTATATATCAATAGTACTGTTATTTTATGTCTTTATGAACTGAGAGTTTATAATAATTTCCTCAGAGAATTTTGTTATGATTATCATAAATGTATAATGTTCTTTTTCAATACATGTATCTTTTTTTTTCTCTTTATTGTTTTATCCCATTTAGTTTTGTTGGTGCATAATGTTTATGTCTTAGTCTTATATCGAGTCTGTATAGAATAGAGCTAAATAGGCTAGTCGTATGAAGTATTTATGTTCTGTTGAAGCAAGTTCGCCCATGACATCATGTATAGCCAAGTTCGGGCGAACTTAGACACCTCATTGGCGAACTTGCAAGTCTATAAATACCTAGCTTGTGTCTCTCATTTGTAACTTTGGCATAGCATCGAGGATCGGTCCTACAAGTGGTATCAGAGCTAGAACAGCCTGATTTGATAGTATCAAGACATGAACACTTCTATTTCATCTCCATTCTTCTATTTTTTTTAACTTTTTCATCAAAAATGAAGAATTCATGGTCAAAATCTTTTCAATTTTGAATATATCATGTAAAATACAACAAAGATAAACCCTTGAAAAATTAGAGACCAAAATCAATCGAATTGATGTCAAAATTTTGAAAAAACCATGCTTTCCAAAACATTGTTCATCGAACTTGTTAGCCAAGTTCGGCCGAACTTGTGCTAAAAACACACTTTTTCAGTGAGTTTTTACCAAGTTCGCTCGAACTTGAGTGAATTTTTGAAGAAAATTTGTTAAGTTCGCTCGAAGTTGCTAAATTTTTATTGAATTTTTATCAAGTTCGACCGAACTTGATAAAATTCAAGGATTTTTAGTTAAGTTCGCCCGAACTTGCTAGTTTCTCATCAAAGTCATTTGTTAAGTTCGCTCGAACTTACAAAATCTTTACAAAATCATCAACAAGTTCGACCGAGGTTGTTAAAAGGAATTTTTTCAAATCAATATTCACAAGTTCGACCGAACTTGTGAATAATCTCTGAATTCTTCATTTCAACTACAAGTTCGACCGAACTTGTAGTAGAACTAACATTTTCAAAAGTTTTTGAGTATTTTCAGTGTACACGTCTCGTTATTCATGATGGATGATATTCAAAGAGCTTTTATGTCTGGAGCTTGTTCGTCAAATGCCAACGTGATCCATCAAGTCAATCTTGATAATGAAATGGGCGCGACTGTTAAACCGCCCAAGCTAATGAGCATGGACGAGTATGAAGCATGGAAAGAGAAATTTACATATTGGGTTCAAGCCATGCACTTTGCAGGCTGGGTGTCGATAGAAAGAGGTTACACTGTTCCAGTGGATGAACACCAGCAAGTGTTGGAAAAGTACAATTACACGACTGTACAAAAAGAAGAATACATTGCTGAGAAAAAGATGATCAGTCTTATCCAACAATCCGTCAAAGAAGATATTCTCGTCTTGCTACCAGAATACACAACAGCAAGAGATATCTGGCTCTCACTTCAAAAGAAGTATCAAGGAAGCGCGAAGATGATAAAGAGCAAGAAAGCTCTCATTATGAAAGAGTTCGATATCTTCAACATGCTGAAGGGTGAGATTATGAAGCAAATGATTGAACGCTTCTGTCATCTTAAAGTCCAAATGCGAAGACACGGTCTCGAGAAGATGGAGCAAGAGTACATCGACAAGCTTGCTGACACACTACCAGATGGAGAGTGGACTACTTATCTAATGGTTCTGAAGGAAAGCAATAAATGGGAATTCTTCAAGCTATCAACATTTATCGATAAACTCGAAGGTCACGAAATGGAACTCTTGAAGATTGCAAAGTCAAAAAACGCTAATGTTGTTCAAGACGTTGGGTTGTACTACAAGAATGAAATGCAAGATAACATTTCAAGCCCAAAGATTCAGAGAGCATTCAACGCAAGTGTGAATTCTTCGAACAATTCGCAGTAGAATCAGAATCAGTCATATCTTCAATATGATCAAAGTCCACAGTCTTCATTCTCAAGTACTGGTTCAAATTCGTCTTATCAGAGTCAAGCAAATCAGAACCAACAAACACATTCTGATTCAAATGTGTACAAGCGCAACATCGCAGTAAATTTGAACAATGTTGTTTCGGAACAAGTCGCTAAACAGCATATGTCGCTTCTTGCCACTGTTCTGGAGTCATACGAAAGTCTTGTAGCCGGTAAAATTGGAAATCCCGAAATGACGGCAGAAGATTATGACCAAGTGGATGAAGAAGAACTCGAGTTGATGGATATTAACTGGAGTTTATCTTCGATTATCCGAAGGGTTACAAAGTTCGTTGCTCTCACTGGCCGAGATATCGGAAACTCAAGCAACAAACTAGGTTTTGACAAAACAAAAGTCACGTGCTTCAAATGTCGCCAAAAGGGACATTTCAAGAGAGAGTGCAAAAATCCTGAAGCAACGGGAAATCAAAGTCCATTCGGAGAAGGCAACGAGTATTACAAAAAATCACTTCAGTACAAGCCTTTCCCAAAGAAGACTAAGGTTGAAATCCAAGAGAAACCAAACAGTAGCAACACTGAGAAATCTATGGTGGCATCAAACAAAGATGATGGTTTCGACTGGAATTCCTACATCGGTAAGAAGACCAGAGTTGCATTAATGGCTGAAATTGTTGAAGATACTTCTGTAGAAGAAGCAGCGGCTTTGGAGAATATTCCGTTGGAACAATATTTGCAACAACAATGTGAAGAAGAGGAGTATATCCACTTGCAGAAGCAAGGAATTTTATCTCCTAATTCGTGTGATAATTTTGCAGGTCATTTTGATGGAAGTTCTCAGGAACAAGTTCCCGAGAAGAAATCATCTGAAGAAGTAATCATTGATGTTACTCAAGAAGTGAATGCCGAAAACCTCAAGGATATTGCCGACAAAGCCTTGATGGCAAATCTAACCAAGGTAGGTCCAGAGGTAAATGAAGTTGTCAAAGTACAAGTTGTAGAGGTTGAGAAACCTTGTACAAAATGTACCAAACCATGTTCTGAATGTGCTGAAAAATCAAAGATCATCACTGAAAACAATGTGCATAATGAACTTTTGAAATACGATTATCGCACAATGAAGGAAGCGTATGATAAAATGAAAAATGATTATGGAAGGCTCGATAGAAATAATATCGAACAACATGATACAATAAGGACGTTGAAAGGAACAGTAATGGATAAGCAAAAAGCGATTAATATCTATATTAACACCATTGCTGAAACTAAGCAACAACTCCAGGACATGAAAATTGAAACAGAGTGTGTTCAACAACTTTTGAGAAGTTACACTTGTAACGCATATGTCATTGATCACGTCCTTCCGACAATTCCATCAGATGAGAAACCTAAAAAGAAAATTGGTAAAGAATATAGCAATGTTCCTCCACCCCTATGCGAGAAGTATTGTCGCAAATCCGCTGATGGGATGGATAAGGCACTCAACATTGACTTGCTATCTGAAAAGAAAACTGAGTTGCCAGAGAACATTGATGTAATCTATACTAAAATAGATGATGACAATGCTTGTGGTTAAAAAGGTTGTTGAAAATGTTCTAAGTGAATCTGATGACGGCAGCTTCAAAAGCGCCGACTCGAGTTCAAATAATTCTGATTCACAGTCCGAAGATGACGATAAGTCATCAGATGACGATCTAAGTGATGATCCTAACGTTGTTATGTACAAGGTTAAGGATTCTGATAGATTGTACTTTGATGATAGTTTTCCGATTCCGAAACGTGAAGGAATAATTATAAGACAAATTCTTTAAACTCGTGGAAGTCACATCAGATGATCTGGAGATCAATGAAAGAAATTCTATTCCAAACCTAAAAGAAACATCTACGCAAGGAATGGTGGTGGTGGTCATCCGGAAAACCGGAGAGTTGGGATGGGTTTAGAAGAATCAGATGAACCTAAAAAGAAATCGTCACCAGTTCATGAATACAAGAATAAAAAACATGAATTTTGTATATGGGACGAACACGGTTCATGAGGAAAGTTTGATTGGTAAACAATCAAATGATGAGTTCAAGAAACAGAAAGAACTTCGAGATAAAGCCAAAATTGCAAGTGGTGACAAAATAAGTGGTGTAAAACCCACTAAAGGACATCCACATGACTCTCGGACTTGTTTCAAGTGCAACAAAATTGGTCAATATTACACGTTACTGTCTGAAATTAAAGCCGGCTTATCTTCGAAGGAAAGAAAGTTCAAATGTTGTGAAACCGAAGCAACCAGAGTTTGGGCAAATAAGAATTCTAAAAAGAAATGTTAAAAAAGATGAAATGAAACAAGTTTTACATAAAAAAGCTAACATCAGATCTCAAGCCTGGATTGTAAAGAAATGGTCAACAACATCTGAGATCACTAAGTCTGAGCTTGTTAAGACTAGTGATAGCATGAAAGAATCAAAATCTAAAATCATAATTGAAACCACATCTGAAAATGTCAAAACTACAAGTGGTAACAATTCAAAAGATAAAAAGACAGTAAAGTTTTCAAACATAAACATCATAGAAAATCAAGATGATGAATGTGAACTTGATTATGCAGATGAGTGTGGATTCGATTATGCTGATGAGTGTGAGTTTGATTTTGACGATGGTTATACAATTCAACCCAAGACCAAAAACGCTTGGGTCTTGCTTTTTAAATAGATTGTTGAAATGTGCAGGGGCTCCAGAGATCCGTACTTTCTAAGTGGATTCTGGATAGTGGAGCTTCCAGGCATATGACGGGAATGAAAGCGTTGCTATTCGACATAAAAGCTATCAATGGTGGATATGTTGGATTTGCGGGTAACCAGGGTGGAAGGATAGTCGCCGAGGGAAAACTCTCCAATGGCATCGTTTCATTCGATCGCGTGAATTTTATTGCAGAGTTGGAAAATAATTTTCTGACCATATCGCAGATTTGTGACAAGAAGTTCACGGTGCATTTCAACGACAAAGAGTGTATTATCTTGAAGTCGGGATTCAAAATACCAGATGAGTGGATTCTGATGCGAGCACCTCGAGAGAATGATCTATATGTTCTTGATATGGGCGTCGCAACCACTTCATCAAAATCAGCGCAATGTTTTGTGACAAAGGCTACTGAAAAGGATTCTATTCTTTGGCATCGTAAGATGGGGCATATTCATTTAAGAAAAATGAATTACTTGGTTCATAATGATCTTGTAGAGGGTATAAATCTTCGGAGTTTTCATATGTCTGATCATTGCTTAGAATGTAAAAAGGGAAAGCAGATCAAGAAATCTCATCCGAAGAAAATTCTAAACTCAATCAAGTTGCCATTAGAACGTCTCCACATGGATTTATTTGGTCCTGTAAATGTTCGAAGCATCTCAGGAGACTTATATTGCTTGGTCGTGACAGATGACTATTCGAGATATTCGTGGGTATTCTTTCAGGAATCAAAAGAGAAACGTTCGAGAACTTGGTTATTCTATTCAAGAAACTCGAGAATCTTTATCATCTGCCGGTCAGACGCATTAGAAGTTACAACGGCACAGAGTTTAAGAATAACAAAATGAATGAATTCAGCAACGCAAAAGGGATACTGCACGAGTTTAGTGCTCCCTATACTCCACAACAAAACGGAGTAGCTGAACGGAAAAACAGAACTTTGATTGAAATTGCGAGAACCATGCTTGCAGATTCTAAACTTCCAATCAGCTTCTGGAGTGAAGCGGTTGCTACGGCGTGCTACACGCTAAACAAAGTTCTTACTGTCAAACAATAAAAAAGACATGTTTTGAGATGATAAACCGACGGAAGCCAAATTTGAAATTCTTAGAACCATTTGGTGCGCCATGCACTGTAATTGTCAAGATGGCAAATTCGGAGCTAAATATCTTGAGGGTTTCTTTGTCGGATATGCGAGTTCGTTAAGAAGAGTATATGTTCCTTCGCTGAGAAAGGTTATTGAAGCACAGCACGTGGATTGGTTTAACTATACGGATCCTATTCAAAGGAGAGGTGACGCGTGGCTGTTTAACTATCAAGACCTTTGGAAGTCATTCGAGTTGCCAGAAGAACCGTCTGACGAAGAAGTTGCAGCGTTATATTATCTTCACCAGTCAGCGAATCAAGAACAAATCATTAGACCAATTGTGGTTAATCAACCCACGTTGGATTCTTCATCTTCCGGAGCAGGTCCAAGCAATAGCAGTTGTGTTCAAGTTGAAAACACTTCTGAAGCAGAAGTAACACCTGCTACACCTCTAGAAAATGCTTCTAATGAACCAGAAAACACAATAGTGCCCAGTACGCCTCAGAATCAGAATTCTGATTCAGGTGAAGCACCGACATTTGATGCTGATGATGAAACTTCATCGGATGAAGAAGTTGAGCAGATTTCTAACCTGTTGTCCGAGAAATCAGAACGAAGCTTCAACAAGTACTCATAATGTTGATGTGAACAGTGATCTGATTGTTTCAAATCAGCAAAGCTCAGTTGATGTTCCAACAGAAGAAATGCCGAGATTATATTCGTACCATCTTTCAACGAATATCATATGAAAGCTACAAACTTGTGTGCGTACTCGAAACCAAATCAACAAAGCACTTAGTTGTTTCTACACCCGAGTTGCACCAACTCAGAATTACTGCTACTACTCATGTTTCATTTCTCAAATAGAGCTAAAGACAGTTAATGATGCTCTAGCTGATGAGAATTGGGTGATAGCAATGCAAGAGGAACTTTTACAGTTCTAGAAGTTGGGTGTTTGGAAGCTTGTAGACTTGCCACCGAAGCAGAAAGCTATTGATACAAAGTGGGTCTTCAAGTGTAAAAGAGACGATCGGGGGGTTATAGTTAGAAACAAAGCTCGGCTGGTTGTCAAGGGATTCCACCAGCAGGAAGGTATAGATTATACGGAGGTATACGCACCGGTTGCGAGAATAGAATCTATTCGCATTTTCCTAGCGTTCGCAGCTTGGAAAGGATTTAAGGTGTACCAGTTGGATGTAAAATCTGCATTTCTCTACGGTAAACTTCGTGAACAAGTGTATGTCGGAAAACCACCGGGGTTTGTCGATCCACTGAACAAGAACAAAGCATATCTCCGGGGATAAAGCCTTGTACGGTTTACACCAAGCCCCGAGAGCTTGGTACGAGACGTTATCGCAACATCTCGTTGGAAATGGTTTTACGAGAGGAACAGTGGACAACACTTTGTTTACCAGAGAAGTTGGATCGCACCTGATAATAGTACAAATCTATGTGGACGATATCATTTTCGGTTCTACAGATGATAGTCTGTGCAAAGAGTTTGAAAAGATCATGAAGAAGAAATTTGAGATGTCCTCGATGGGCGAAATGAAGTTCTTCTTAGGTCTTCAAGTGGATCAGCTTCTAGACGGGATATTCATTCATCAGACTAAGTATGTTCACGACATTCTCAAAAAGTATGAAATGGATTCTTCGAAGCCACTTTCGACACCGCTGGCACTGAACCATGGGATTTGCGTAGACGAGACGGGAATGGAAGTTGATGAAACAATGTATCGATCGATGATAGGTCATTGATGTATCTAACGGCATCGTGCCTGGACATCATGTATCCTACATGCTTATGTGCGAGATATCAGTCAAGTCCTCGAATGTCACACTTGCAGATAGTCAAGCGAATCTTCCGTTACTTGAAAAGTTGCCCAAGCACCGGCCTGTGGTACCCCAAGAATGACAATTTTGATCTCACTAGATACGCTGACTCAGACTTCGGAGTGGACAAACTGAATTCGAAATCTACAACTGCAGGATGCCAGTTCTTTGGCACACATTTGGTAACGTGGCAGTAAGAAACAGACCACGGTCTCTCTCTCAACCTGTGAAGCGGAATACATTTTTGCTTCTAGCTGTTGCTCTCAAATCCTCTAGATTCAACAACAGATGAGGGATTATGGTCTGCAGTTTCTTGACACGCCTTTATTTGTAGATAACAAAGCAGCCATCGATATAACTAAAAATCCAGTTCATCACTCACGTACAAAACACATTGAAATTCGTTACCATTTCATTCGTGATTGTTACGAAAAGAAATTGGTTCGAATAGAAAAAATCCACACCGACGAACAAAGGGCTGATTTTTATACCAAATCATTACCATTAACAAGATTTAAATATCTAAAGCGGCTTAACGGTATTAAAAATTTGCTTACAGGTGCGGAAGCTGAGGTTGAATACGGATCGGATGATGAATTTTCACGTAATCCTCATTGGTTTGTATGGTTTGTAAATTCTTTCTAGTTTAGTATTTCTTAAAAACTAAAAGTCCAAAAATATGTTTTTGATTTTAGGGGGAGAAATATTAGGAAAAATACAAAAACATATGAAAATTTTCAAAAATGTACAAAAACATTGAAAAAGACAAAAAGATTTCGATGTCACAAAAAGGAAATGATAGTACATCAGTGGACTATCACAGTACGCTAAAGAAATGGAAAGTTTAAAAGTAATAAACGAGTCTTACTGTGGATGTGTCGATAGGCTTAACACGTTCAGTAAACTGTTTTCGAGATATAAACTAAATTTAACAACTGCTTAATCATGTGGATTAACACATCTTGGATATATGAACTTAGTACTCCGAAATTTCGTTTGAGAGATTGCCTTATTCTGAGATACGAGGTCTCTATAGATAGTTGATATCTTGGGTATTATACAAGTTCTTCTGATTTTGCGGAAGCAATAGCCTAGAACTTCTATAATAGTTTCGCTAAAAAATCCTATACTGCATGCAATATTGAAAAGTATCGAAAGATCTAATCATCTGCAATGCTAAAAAGATTCCTTAAGTGAAAACACCTCAAAGTCGAGCCTTCATCTCTTTGTCTGTACGGTAGTACTAACCTGAGCTCTCAAGGCATCGTATTACTCAGATACAGATATCAATTATGTTATATTCACCTGTAAGATGAAATCTAGGGAATCTTGATACGGGAGTATATTCAAGAAGTGGGAACCACAGATAAGTCAAGTTTCATAATTCATATCTTAACATATCTTAAAACAGTTGAGAAAAGTGGTAAAGTTTAAAAGGACAAACATATCGACAATCTACGTAAACAAGTTTAAAGCTTAAAGTCATCTAAAGGTCAACGGTACTGGTGATATGTCTCAATTAACTGATATGATCCTTTAGATGCGAATGCACAAAAATATGTCTGTAAATATGTTTGTACATAGTTTACTTTGTCCTGTACATAGTTCATTAGCTTTACAGATTAAAATCAAAAAGATTTTCTGTGTGTTTTAGCATAAACTTACAAAAAATTCAAAAAGATTTTATTTCTACATTGTTTTCAGCAAATCAATGTTGGAGAACGAGTCTTCGAAGTCTGGTAAGATGCTAGAATTGGTGGGAATCTCTTTGACAACGGGCTGGGAGCTAATCTGTAAAATCTGAAAAGCCAAAACGATAAAAAGTTCATTAATTTGAAACTTTGATTTTGAAAGTATTAAAGTTTGTTCGTAACGGGCCAAACCGAGGTCATTAACTTGGACTCGGCAGACAAATCGGTTAACCAAGGTCATTAGCTTAGACTTGGTCAACTGAGTAGATTTTCATAACTGGTAAAAGTTGGAAAGTTCAGGGGTTAAAATGTAAAATTGAAAAAGTTTGAAGTTGTGGTTTGGCAAGCTTGGCCAAACTTGCTAAACAGAATCATGTTTATCAAAACAGCAAGTTCGACTGAACTTCTGATGGGCTTGTTTAGCTTGGGCCTTGTAAGTTCGCCCGAACTTACCACAATATAAGTACCGACAAGTTCGGCCGAACTCATTCACCAGCAAACAATCACTTCAAGCGAACTTACTGAGAATTGAGCGATCTTGAGTTTTTGGCAAAAATACGTCGTTATACTGCCCGATTTAGGTTGTTTTTGGTGATTGGCACACCATTGACAATGACAGAGGTGAGTATTTGGACATTGAACCGTATCTTGGATCTTAATCGAAGATTTTGAATCTGAACCTTTAAAATCTAATAGATCTAGGAGTTGTTGGATCAAATCGAACTTGAAATTGACATAAACAAAGTAAATCGACCATGAAGTCATGAGGAATTGATTTAAAATGGTCATTATAGTGTTGTACAGGTTTTGGTTGTAGATGATGACAAGTTCGGCCGAACTTGTTATCAAGTTCGACCGGACTTGTTAACAAATCTGAATAAATGATCAATAGCATGTTCGATCGAACTTCTTAAATCTGATTTTGATAAAGTTAATGGAAGTTCGCCCGAACTTGTGATATTGAAATCTGAGTATTGTTTAAAGTATAAGTCCGCCCGATCTTATATGTGTATAAGGAACATGTTGTTAAAGCATGTTCGGGCGAACTTGAAGAAAACAGAATGTTTAAAACATATCAAGTTCGCGCGAACTTGATGAAAGTGTTAGAAAATTTTGTGAAATTTTTCTCGATTAGCGTGCTAATAGTTTTGCATTATTTTTCAGGCACAAGTTCCAGCACGTGTAATCTCAATAGAATTTTCGAAGACTCACAACACGTTTATTACACTCGACAAGTCGATCTGTCCATCTTTGAAGGAATACGACAATATCCTAAAGTTTTTGGAGGAAAGCCCTATTCATAGGGCTATCACAGAACGCACAGTGTCATATAGATCTCATACTTTCCATTTCTGGACGAAGGCGAGTTTAAGTGATGATCAGAAGTCGATTGTTTCAACCGTGCAAGTCGGCAATGAAGTCAAACCGATCACTGTTACAGAAGACGATATACGCAGAGTGTTACAATTCAACGATAACAAAGACGATCCAATTTATCTCGATGAAAAAATGGTTCGTGGTTGTTTCTTTAGAATGGGATACAAAGGGAGCGTGAACAAACCAACGTTGAAGAAAGGGGAAGTGCCTAACCCCTACAAGCTTCTCATGCACGCTATTATTCACACATAGTCATCGAAAGGCGGGATTAGACGACGTGCAAGATTATCTGGCCTGTATGGCAACAGCACTGATTCTGAAAAAACCCTTCAACTATTCGAAGTTGGTATTTACACACATGTTGAAAACATGGAGGATTCAAGGCTTTGTCTCTATCCAAGATTTGTGCAGATGTTGATTGATGAGAAGTTCAAGAATATAGCACGGGATCCGAATGATGTACTTTATCTAGTTCATCTTGATGAAACAACTGTGAAGAAGCTAATCAAGTTTCAGAAGCAAGCTTCAGCTCCTGTTGCAAAACCAATTTTCGGGGCTATTAAAGATCCAAATTATGTCGCGCCGACTGACAACAAGCGGAGGAAAGACGGAAGTGATGACGAAAAGGAGCTTAATGCTGAAAAGGAATGGTTCATAGACTTCAAGCCAAAAGCTAGAAGTGAATGGTTCTTAAAGGCAGAAGCTGAAAAGCCGAAAAAGAAACGAGCTGCAAGGAAAATTGAACTATGCTCGTTGATGAAGATGAACCTGAGAATGTTCAAACTGAAGTAGGTTCAAGCAGTAGTTATTGAAAGTCAAGAGACTGAGAAAGTTACACAAGATGATGTAATATCTGCTACTTCTGAACAAGATGATGATTATGACAAAGAACTAGTAAAAGAACCAGAAAAATCTGAAGCTGAGATTAGAGCAGAAAAAGAGAAAGAAATGGATGCTGATTTTGATCCAAATCAAGAAAAAGATTCAGATGAGGAAAGACCAAAGAAGAAAGCTAAACGTGTAAAGTCTGCAACTATTTCTTCGACAAAGACTACAGGGTCTCCTTAGACAAAAGGCAAGAGGAAATCAAAGAAAGCTTAAAAGGCAGTTAGCAAAAGATACAAAGGAACGTTGAGAAGCGCAGAAGTTACACAAGAACCTTCGGGCGCACAGGAGAAAGAAGTCACACAAGAACCTCCTATTGTTGATACAAGTGAAGCTGAACGTCCAGGAGTCACAAAAGAACCTCCTGTGATCGTTTCATCGGAAGTTGAAAGGCCAGGAGCTACACAAGAACCTCCTGTGTCTGGTTTTGTTGAAGTACCTGTTATTCAATCACCGGTTGCTCCAACGACTTTAAATCTTGAAACTACTACTCCAAGGAAGTCTACACCAAAGGCTGCTACTCCAAAGTCAACACCAAAATCTTCAGGGCCTAATATATTTGGTGATATGCACAGTGATCCGATTAGTCTGCAACTAGAGACTAATGTTGAACATTTAGAGAAGCGTGTGAAAATCTTGGAAGAGAAAGTTGCCAAGAATGAAGAAGAGAAAGCAGAGTTAGTTAAGAAAGTGAATCAAAGCTCTGTAGAGAAAGAAATGTTAGACAATAAAGTGAAAGTGATAGAGAATGAACGAGAATATTTCAAGGCATTGATCAAGAGTTTCCAAGATGCAAATGAAAAGCTTCAAACAGAGATTGCAGATCTAAAGTCAATCCAAGCATTAAATGATTGAAGATTCACCAGGTTGCACAAAGTTTTATCTAACTCTCTGGGAATAGATTTCATCAAAGAGTATGATCGTCTGGATCAACAAGAAGCCAAAGAAAGGTCTGAGAAAGAACTAGCAGTGAGTGGTAAAGGAAAGAATGTTGAGGGTGAAGCCCCTAAATCTCCTGAAGCTGCTGAGAAATCTGTTGAAGATGTTTCTAAAGCTTATGAGTCTGATATTCCAAAGGTTGGCAAATCTGTCAAGCTTTCTGATCCTATAGTTTCTTCTGAAAAGGACGATGAAGAAGCTGAAGATGAGGATAAAGAAGATGAGGAAAAGAAAGATGATTCTGAATATGAAGATTGGAATGTGGCAGACGATGACGATGATGATGATGATCAGGGTGGTGTTGGTATTAGAATCACTGAAGCTAAAGTCTCAAGTGAGTTTGATTTTTCTTCGCTAATGGATGATGAATCGAATAGAATGGATGATAAAAGTGAGGGGGAGTCAGCGCAGAAAGGGCCATCCGATGATATTGATTTGTTGAATGTTGAAAGATTTGCTAAGCCAGTTGCTGCAGTACCCACGAAGCCTTATTGTTAATGCTTGAACATAACGTGGAGGAAGGCGAGTTTATACACAACTATACAAAGTAAGATCAGGAAAAGTTAGTTGAAGTTGATGTTGCAGATCTAGAGTTTGATTTCGAAGAAGATGTGTTGAATGTTAACACTTTCGAGCCGAATGATTATTAGTATGTTAGAAGATTTGAGGCTGACGAGTATAATAGAGTGATAGTTGAAGATTGGTCTTCTGATGATGAGACAGACCAAACTGCGAAGTACGTCGGTCCTAATTCTGAAAGTTTTCCTACTTTTGAAGAGATGTGTACAAGTAACTAGACGAAGATATGCTGAAAGAAAAGATTGAAGAATCTTTGCGTGAAGGAAAAGTACCAAAGCCAATGACTAAAGAAGAAATTGCTCAAGCGAAGAAGTACTGGTTTAAAGAGATGCCTCGCGAACGTAAGTTTCGACGTCCTCTAGCATTCTTTACCAGAGACAAAGATGTTTCTTTGGGAGATATCTTGAGCTGGGGTTGGTTTAAAGAACGTAATATATATGCAATCAAGAGGGAATTTCGAGTGCAATACTTCAAATACCTTGCTGATTTCAAGACATTACCTTATTAGGATGTGGAAGAGTTAGTTCAGACAGTTAACGTTACATACCACATGAAGGTGATTGATTAATTGTTGTGGAAATTGATCAAGTTTGAAGCGGTGAAAGGATTCAGATATTGGAAGCGATTTATTCTTGGTCGCAGAATCAAGACAAACAAAAAGACGGGTGAAAAAGACATTACATTGATAATGAAGCGACCAAGGACAATGAGAAACATGCCGCTGATGCCGGTTGAGCATAACTTCTATCCATTGTTCAAGTGGTGGCAGATAGATCCATCGACTTGTGAAGCAGTTATTGTTTTAAAGTTTGAAGAACACTTGGATATTTCAAAGGAAAGAGTTGAGGTATAGGGATATCAGGGCATGATGGGGTTATGGAGGACAATTAGGATTCTTGATCCTATGTGGTTGGTTAACTGCTCCAGAGAAGACATCAAAACCTTGTTCTATAGCAATATTATTTTTGAAGAACTTGAAAAGGTACAAGCGATGCAGTTTCAGAAAGTGGTTAATGTTTGCTATGCACGCGAAGTTAATTCAGGGAAGATATGGCAAACAAAGTGGAGAGATCTAGAAAGAGTAGAGTTTCTGAAAGAGGAAAAGCATCTTGAAGCTATTCATGAGAGAACTAGGAAGGCAAGTGTTAAGAGATTTCAGCATATGAACAAAGTGCCTCCTACAGACCAAACGCCGGATCCTAAGCAAGAGCGACGAAAGAAGCCGTACAAGAACTTCTTCGGTCGTGTACGTTAACGTTTATGTGAAGACAGAGTTTTAAAGACTGATACAAGACGAAGACTATATCCAAGGGGGAATCTGTTGGTGCATAATGTCTATGTCTTAGTCTTATATCAAGTCTGTATAGAATAGAGCTGAATAGGCTAGTCGTATGAAGTATTTATGTTTTGTTGAAGCAAGTTCGCCCATGACATCATGTATAGCCAAGTTCGGCCGAACTTGCTAAGGCAAGTCCGGGTGAACTTAGACACCTCACTGGCGAACTTGCAAGTCTATAAATACGTAGCTTGTGTCTCTCATTTGTAACTTTGGCATTTTGGAGGCGAAGCTCTGTCAGTTTGTAATCTTGACGTTTGATCAATAAAACTGATGTTAAACTGATTAATTTTGTCTATTGGTAAACACGACGTAATATTTCCGCTATTATGGATGTTAGATATCAAATTTAGGTTCCTTAGCATCGAGGATCGGTCCTACAAGTTTATTGAGTTACATAATTTATATTTAATATTTTTCATCATATTGTATGGATTTAAAGTTCACAATTTTGTTTTATATATGAAAAAAGAAATAACCAATTCTTTACATACTATTTGTAAAATATTTCTGAATTTTGTCAAGATTTGATATATAACTCTTCTATTAAGTATGATTTAGCATTGTTCTTCCTTAAATACATATTCTACATTCGTTTCTTTCATTATAAGTGTTGCAAGTACTATTCAATCTTTAGCCTTCTTTTTCTTTTACTGTTTTTGTTAACATGTATCGTCATGGTCTGAACTTCATCATGATTATACTTTATCCTTTAGCATTTCAACAGGTACGCACCTCTCTATATTCCTTTTTTAAAGAAACTGATTATTATTGTTTTATCTTTTGTTTTAAGAAATGTGTGCTTCTTTTTTTGTTTTGCAGGGTATACCAATATGTATGAGGAGATTTATATGGAAGAATAACTTACAATCTTCAACTGTTACTATAAAAATTGATGACAGTTGTTCATGGTCTGTTATTATCAAATTAGTAGATGATATATACTATTTGCGGATGGATGGTATAAGGTTTTCAATGACTTAGGACATGAAGTTTTCTTCATGATATTCAACTATGTTAGTGATCGTAGTTTCATGTTCAAGTACTTTTCTCATGATCCAAATAAAGAATATGGAAAATTATTTTGCAAGGTAGTTCAAACCCTTTATGAACTCCTACGGTACATATTATTTTTACATGATAGTTTTAATTTATGTTTCATTACACTTGAATATAAATAAATAATACTACCATCTTATTTAGAAAAATTTTGTCTACAGGTTCTTCCGAGTACTTTTATTGCCAAACATTATCAATATCGTTTATCGAATAATTTAGTTACGCTTATTGTATTCGAGTTTCATCAATGGGAAGTCCGTATGAGGATGATCGGTTCAAATAACTGATTTGTTGATGGTTGGTTTAAATTTATAGAAGATCTTCGATTAGATCTTGGTGATACTCTCTGTTTTCAAATTAAGGATGGGGCAAATTTTAATACTATGATATTTAATAAACATGATCGTCAACTTTTGTTAAGCAGTTCTCCTTTGATTTAGCAAGAATACCAACATATTAGCAATGTGGAAAGTTATCTACAAGTTAGTGATGATCCTAACTATCTATTTTTTTCAATGAAAGTAACTCATCAATTGGTATTACTATCCTATTTTCTTTTTAATTTTTGATCTTTTACTAATTTGTCTATATAATAACATTTACAAATTGTTATGTTGTTATCAAATGTAGATCCTTCCCAAATTAATTACTGACTTAGGTGGCTTAGATGAGTTTTGTTAAATAAAGGTCAAATTTGTTGATGAAAATACTTGAGTTAAGAATCTTCGTAGAGAGAATATTTATGGTCAAACAATGTTTGTCAATCCAATACCCATATTATTAATTACTTTTATTTTACTTAGAGTTAAATGCTTGGTTGGTCCCTGTGGTTTGCAAAAATTATAGACTTGGTCCTAGTGGTTCACTAATTACACACTTGGTCCCGGTAGTTGTAATTTTTGCACTCGGGTGGTCCTTATCACTAACATCTGTTAAGTTTTCCAGTTAAGTCCATGTTAAATGACCAAAATACCCTTGCTTATTACCAAGTTATATATATCTTCACATGTCTCTTTTCAAACAAGCAGCACAACCACCACCATATCACCTCCGCCGCCATCTCACCTCCACCCCCGAACACCCACCGCCACCGTCTCACCTCCGCCACTTCTCACCTCCACCCCGGAACACCAAAACACCCACCAACACTGAAACCCACCACCACCAACGAACACCTCCACCACCGGGCAGGCTATCACCACCGCCGATAACCACCACACCACCTCGTTGCCCCTGCTGCTTCACACCGCCACAACCACTTCTTCCCCAAATCACTGCCACACACATATGCATCAATTACACATAACACACGTTAATTTTTAAATAGCAAAAACAATCAGGAACAAAATTACACAAAAACAAATCATCAGAAACTAAACACGATGCAGTGAAGTCGAAGGGGCGACGGAGGAGCCGGCGATGTCGGATCCGATGATGCACATATCGGTGGTGGAAGATGAGTTGCAGGTTCATTTTGCCGGTAGTAGGTTCCGACAGTTCGATGTGCATCATCAGCTGGGAGGTAGAGAGAGAGGTTGAAGGGTGTACGGTGGAGGTTGAAGGAGGTGGAGATGGCGATGGCGATGGCAGGTAGGTTTTGTGGTGATGGGCGGTGGTTTAGTTGACGGCAGCAGTAGCGGCGACTGGTGTGGTGTTCCGACGACCGACGTCATTTTTCCAGCGGGTTGGGTAGTTGAGGGCAGTGAGGGTGGTGGTCGTTGGTTGTTATTGGGTGGTAGGTTTTTTTAGGAGATAAGATGATGATGAAGAGGCCCCCTGTTTTAGGTTTAGGAAAATAGGGAGATTAATTACCTGAAACAGTGAATGGGAGGAGAAGGTAGGAGACGGCGGTGGAGGCAGTGGTGGAGGCGGTGGTGGAGATGGGAGACGGTGGTCTTGTGGTTTTAGAGAGAGAAAAGGAAAGTGAGAGAGAGAGATCAGGGTGAAGAAGAAGAAGGTGTTTATTTATTTTTGTTTTTAATAGTAAGGGTAGTGTGGTAATTTTACATAGACTTAACTGAGAAAGTTAACATAGGTTAGTCATAAGGATCAACCGAGTGTAAAAATTGCAACCACTGGGACCAAGTGTGTAATTAATGAACCATTGGGACCAAATCTGCAATTTTCGCAAACCACAGGGACCAACCAAGCATTTAACTCTTTTACTTATTTTCCAACATTTTTCAATGTATTAGTAATATATTTTTTTGAATATAATTTGTTTACAATAGATACAGTGTTGGTGGATGACATGATATGATTCAAGTCGAACATATTTCATTAGTGATGATTTTTTTTCAATTGGTCAAAAACGAAATCGAGATTATTGGTTACAAGACTTCAACAAGCAGAAGTATTATAGTAATAGGATTTCAATTTATATTTTAAACCCAAAAAACATATTTCCTTCATTTACTTATCCTTTCGGTATATATATAGTATGTTGGTTCGTTGTATTTTCATTGTGAACTTCATATTTCCATAATATCTTCATGCGTACAATTTCTTTTTTATCAGTATAAGAGTAATTTTTTTGTCAAACAATAAAAAACATATCATTTCAAAACCGTGAAGTTCGCAGGTATTAGCACTAGTATATATATATATATATATATATATATATATATATATATATATATATATATATATATATAGAGAGAGAGAGAGAGAGAGGGAGAGAGAAAGTGTAAAATAAAATGTGGCTTAACGTACGACTGTATGCTGGGTGAAGTCCGCACGTTATAAAACCAAAAAATGAAAACCCGCATGTTGCAAAATAATCAAGGCCTCAATTAGCTTTGTGATTGATCAATTGGTTGATCAATTTCGTATGATTCCTTTTAAATTTATTTTCGTTTCAGTTCAAATTCGCCATTTGTTCGGTCAATTTCATCGTTTATGTTCAAATTCATCTTTGATTTTGAAAATTTTTATAAAAAATGACGAGTCGAATAATGACCGTAGAACAAATGATGAATTTCATCCAATTTGTTTCAATTTTCTTTTTCTTTTCAGTTCAAATTGGCCATTGTTAGGTCAATTTCATCGAATTATGTTCAAATTCATCTTTGATTTTGAAAATTTTCATTAAAATGATGATAGACCGTAGAACAGAGATGCAGGAACATGACAGCGAATGCAGGAAATAATCCCGCATGTTGAAAGAAAAATCCCGCATGTTAAAGGAAATAATCCCGCATGTTGAAAAGAGCTCAGCGCATGCAGCGTACGATAACCTCTATTGTACGTTAACCGGCATCTATATATATATATATATATATATATATATATATATATAATGTGTGTGTAATGATATACTACATATTCTAATAAATATAATAAGTTATTATATAGATTAATTTAGCAATTACATTTATGTAATATTCGATTTTTTGTTATTTTATGTGTCTGGTATCTGGGTATTTTGGTTTCTATTATCATATGATCAAATAGGAAGTTTAATTAATTGGTAGAAAGTATAGGAAACAATAATAGAATGACATATGGTAAACAACACAAAACATAGAAAAGGGCGTTTTGATCCTTTTACTTTTTATCTAAAAAAGAAACCCTCGTTCTAATTCCAAAAACCTGCAAATTCACACAAATAAACCAAAACCTGCTACTTACAACTTCAAATCTCTCCCCCACGATAGTCTCCGTAACCGGAACCAGTAACACAACACCACCATCGCCGGAAATAAGGTCTACTTTTCCGGTCACCGAGTTCGCCGCTAACCACCGTAAGGGTATTCAACTTCTCCATCTTTGTCT
The DNA here is from genome assembly GCA_947069175.1 of Scalesia atractyloides. Taxonomy (NCBI): domain Eukaryota; kingdom Viridiplantae; phylum Streptophyta; class Magnoliopsida; order Asterales; family Asteraceae; genus Scalesia; species Scalesia atractyloides. The sequence continues at coordinate 22,847,626 of CAMTDV010000024.1, forward strand.
TCTCCATCGCCAGCTCATACGACGCCACCGCCTCCCTCACAGCAACTCCAGCCACCGCCTCGCTCACCGTAACTCCGGCCACCGGTACACTACTAGTGTTACTCACCTGGTTGAATTCAACTGATTTCGTTTTGGAATGTAATAGGATAAAACGCAATAAAGTTTCATGTTTGTTTTGCAACATCTTTAAACTAAAACCTTATGATATGATATGAGGGTTCATTTGCAGAGACAACAAAGAGACTTTATTTTCCAAGGGTGGAGGACAAGAAAAGCCACATGTGAATGCTAAACATATTTCGTATGGATGATTTAATTGCAAACTCCATGAACATTTTAGAGACTGCTCATGTGATTGTTAAAGAAGTAAGGTGGTTTTGTTTGTTGAGAAAAGTGGGTTGATTATAAAGGATTATATATTTTGTTCGGGAATAAAATGATTGTTGAGTTTTATGAAAAATGTCAACTGCTTCAATTCTATGTTTATATATTGTTTTGTTAGATCACCATGGCCCCACATATGAGTATTTTTCCAACACCTTTTGTATATTTCTAAAACCCAATACCCTATATTGTATATTTCTAAAACATAGTACCCTATATTTCTAAAACGCAATACCCTTCACTGTATGTTGTTATTTTACTAGATTTCTTAATTAGCTTCATAATTTGATCTTGAATTGTGTTTTAATAAACACTACTTTTATTGTGTTTAATTTGTTGCGTTTTTATAATATAACGATAAAACATATTTTCTTTGTGTTTTATAACACAATGATGAAACACAAATTTTATATGTTTTAGTCCATTGCGTTTTATAACACAATGAAAAAAAACATTTTTGAGTTATCTGTTTATTGCGGTTTAGAAAAAAATACATTTTTTGTGAGTTTTTAGTCCATTGCGTTTTAGAAATAAGACATTTTTTGTGCTTTTTGGCCATTGTGTTTTAGAAAAAGACATTTTTTTTGTGTTTTTAGTTCATTACGTTTTAGAAAAAGACATTTTTTGTGTTTTTAGTCCATTGTGTTTTATAAAAAGATATTTCTTTGTGTTTTTTGGCCATTGCGTTTTAGAAATTAGACAATTCTTTGTGTTTTTATTTCATTGCGTTTTAGAAATAAGATATTTTTTTGTGTTTTTTGGCTATTGCGTTTTACAAATAAGACATTTCTTTGTGGTTTTCAGCCATTGCGTTTTAGAAATAACACATTTCTTTTGTGTTTTTGTCCATTGCGTTTTAGAAACAAGATATTTCTTTGTGTTTTTTGTCAATTGTGTTTTACAAAAAAAGTCATTTTTATGCTTTTTGTCCATTTCGTTTTACGCAACTGGGTTTTCGAAAAAAAATCGAAAATATAGAAATAGTATACTTGTTTTAAAGATAAAAAAACGCTCGTATTTTTTGTAAAATTTATAAAAAAATAATGTCGTATGAAAGATTTATTAACGTATTTTAAAAAATTGGGGGGAATTAGAGGAGAGAGAAACTATTGCCTTGGATTGACTAGAATACCCCTAAACAAACTCACGCGCATCTTTTTCTTTCTGCAATTTAACTTATTTAATCTTAACCCTTGATTAATAAATAGGTGGTCTAGATTAATTCCCAGTCTTCCTACCCCTATAAACTTCCTAGTATATCCTAACCCGTTATTATAAACGCACATTTTATAGTATTTAAAAAATATATATATTAATATATAAAAAAGTTATAATTATTAAATAAAAAGTTTAGGAAAGAAGTTAGTTTAAAACTAAAGAATATGATTTAAAAGAGATTGATGAAACACTTTCATCCCTCTCTTTTGGAAAATCAGTTTCAAATCACTCGCCTATATAAAAACTAAAACCTAATAAATTGAGTTTCTGCCAAACATTTATTTTTAATTAGTGAAGAGGGTTACATTTACGTTTTGGGTAATAAGTTGTAAAATAAATAGGTAACCCGAATTATCTATATATTAAAAAGATAAATTTAAGGAATAGTACTTGCCTTATTCAATACTTGCCATGTGACAGTATTTTTTTTAGGGATTTTTATATATATCCCCTTATTAAGGATCTTTATTACATATTTATCCAAATCATAAAATCAATTACATATTTTCCCTTTCTTAAAGAAATTACCCTTTTACTCTTTTCTATTCTTTTTCTTAAATTAATTAAATACAGGTTTCCTTTTCTTAAATCAATTACATGGTCAGATCTAGGATTGTGTTGCACACACATATTTATTTGTATGTGTGTAATTCTAACGCATATGTAATTTCTTGGTATGTTTTATAAGTTTTCAAGGAGTTTTTTCCTATAATGGTGTTAGTGGGTAAAATATTTATTAAAATGGTGTTGATGGAAAAGTATTTACCAAAATAGTGTTTTTAATAGATTCTTTTGTTTCTCATTCCTAATCTCATTGGATAATTCTAATAATTTGAATACCTATTAATTTAATCATGGTATTGTGTCTCTCACTTAACTTAACTTTTTTAAATCTTAAAACCTGTTTATATATAAAAAAACCTTCGTGTGATCTCAAGAACTATTTATACACACTTATACCCTCATAATTATATAATTAATACAAAAAACTGAATATTATATAAGAACTCTATTTGCTATGACTTGTATAAAAACAATCTTTAAAATTCATTTTCAGAATATTGTTCCTGTTTTTTTCTTCCATACAACCTATTAATTTTGTAGCATTAATTTTTGTCAAGTTACAACATTACATGTATCCACATCCATATTAGTGGGATAGTTAACACACAGACTTGATAAATAAAAATATTAATTAACCGTTTCATTGTAATAAAATAAAAATAAAGAAAAGCATTTTAATTTACTTATAAATTTTTTTATCTTATATTAACAGAGGGAATAAATATCGTGTAACTCAAACCTTAAAACTTGATTTAAAAAAAAGTTAACAACAAAATGAGTGATTAAAAATCTGAACTTGATTTATAAAAAAAGAAATAGGCTTTTTTATATGATTCTCAAAGAAAACAAGTTAGGTGAGAGACATAATACCATGATTAAATTAATAGTTATTCAATGAATTTGAATTATCCAATGAGGTTAGGAGTGATAAACAAATAAATCTTGAAGAACACTATTTTGGTAAATATTTTTGTAACAACACCATTTTAGTAAATATTTTATCCACCAACACTATTATAGGAAAAAAAAACTCAATATATACGGGAGATGAGAAAAACCTTTTTTTTAAATCTCTTGTTTGATAGAAATTCTTAGAAATCTCTAGGGTGTGGAGCAAGTTATAGCTTTCAAGGTAAGCTTCATTTGACAAGAAAAAGAAATTAAAAAAAAAAAGGGTATAATTATATAAAATATTAAATAGTTTTCTTTCATCTCATTTATTGCTATATTTGACTAATTAATTAGTCATAAAGACAATCATTCTTCAAATTATAATTTTTCTTATACAAATCAAAATTTATCCTACAAGTTTTGAAATTTATCTTACTAATTCATCCTACACACCTCTTAATCTATCCCACACTTTAAAATAATGTTTTTTCTTCTTTGAAAAAATATATTTTTAGAAAATAAGTTACCAATATAATTTAGTTAACTATAAAAAATGGAAGACTACCAATTAATGATCTATCTAAATTTACTAATATATACGTACATTAATATTAAATACAAAAATTAGATGAAGTAAATTGAAGAATTCTTATTAGTTTAAATTTCTTCTTGTTTATTCTTACCAAAAATTTCTTTTCATTGAAACCTCAACTATATATATATATATGTGTATATATATATATATATGTATATATATATATATATATGTATATATATAGTGTAAGGTTCATGCAGAATCACCTTTATTGTGAGAACCGCGAGAACCACCTTTATTGGAAAAAAAATCTAAAAAAATAAAAAAAGCACTCAAAATTTTTTTTTAATATTTTTGTAATAAAAATCGTTATATTTTGTTACCAAAAAAAATTCGAGCAACAGTTATCCATGCACATGTGCATATGTATCATAACTTCGACAAATTCAGTAATACATTATCACTAGTAGACAATTGAACTTTAATTTACAATACAATCCATAATACACTCAATTTTACATTAAATGCACATGTGCATCATTATGTATAACAATTATATACCGTGTTTTTGTTGGGTTAATCGGTTGTTCGCGGGTCATCGAAACACGTCAAAACCAGGTTTCGCATGAATGGTTCAGAAGGGTGGTTGATGAAATGGTCTAGGATTGACCGAGTTAGCTGGAAAATGGACGTTAAGGAGTAGTGAAAGATGGGATTTAGTTGCTGAAATGAAGGAGTACATGGGTTATTTTAACATGTGTTTTATTTTCTATTTTTAATTATAAATAGGGCCAGTGTAGGTTAGTCTAGTATTCCTTTTTACGTATTTTCCTTTCAAGCAATGTGATAGTTATTTTATTGAGTTTGAGAAATACACATAACATTGTCTCAAAGAGTAAGTTGTGGGAGTGTCGAAGGGGCCTGAACCAATTGGTATCAGAGCGGGTGATACACGAGGGTCGAGGAACGAGAGTGGGTGAAGACAGTGTTGGCCATTTTTGAGAGTCGGTTCGATGAAGAGAGGAGCAACCCTCTAAACTGCAGGGTGAGAAGATAGAGAGAACGAGACAGATGGTGATTATTGTTGAGAGAAAGAAAGAAGAGCAGCAGGTTCTGTGTGAACCGAAAATGGTTCTATTCTAAGTGAGCCATGTGAAGACAAAACTGAGACGTGAAAAGAGTTCTAAGTGAACCTATCGGTTCTTAGTGAACCGTGCGGAGACAATGAAGAAGACAATTTTAGTGATCGAAGAAACGTTCTGTGTGAACAAGAAGCCAAAAGAAGGTTTCTACGTGAACAAAGGGAAAAAGACGATCTATATGACCAAACGTACCTGCTATGTGTGTCGCAGGCATGAGAATGAAGGATCATATCTTTGTGATCAAAAGGATCGAAAACCTTAGTGGTGCTGTGTGAATCGATCCGGAAAAAATCTGTGTGATTCAGGTATTTGTGAGAAGATTGAAGAGATCTGTGTGATCTAAAGAAAAAATTCTGTGTGAAATTGATAAGTGGTGAAGATCTGTGTGATCGAAGGATGGAAATTGTGCGGTTTAGAGAAAGAACCAAGATCTGTGTGATCGGAAAATGCAACGAAACTGAGACCGAAAGGATTCTGTTGATAAGTGTTGTTATTTGTGTGATTAGGGAGGGTTCTATGTGAGCCGTATGAAGAAGATTATGAGTGAATTGAAGTGAAGAAGTTGTGACTAGGATAAGGATGAAGAGTCGAGCGAAAATCGGATACGTTTGTTTGGGATAAGATTCTGAATTAAAGTTCAAAATAGAAAATGGTGGTTCCATAATGGTTCGCTGGATAAGTATTGAGTTTTAAATTCAATTTCCGATTTGAAAATTGAGGGCACATGTTAAAAAAAAAAAAGCAAGCAGGTCACGGAAGAAATTAATAATGGCTATTGGATTGAGGAACTAATGAAGCATGCAGATGGAAATTTAATTGGAAAGGTGAAGCAAGCAAGGAGGCATGCACCTGATTAATTTAATACCACAACCATCACATGTGTCAAAGAAATTGAAGAAGCATGCAAGGGTGAAACTAGAAGCAAGTAAGAGGTGAAACACACCAAGAAGCAGGTTGATTTTTTGACTGAATTTGAGAAAGAAGAAAGCAAGTCAAGTCGGATCTTCGTGTGAACCGATTAAACAAGAAGAAGGTAGCATGATAGAATCTTTGTAATTCGAAGAGCAAGAACGAATGCGAGCAAGAAACGAGCAAGGACGAAAACCGATTAAGGGGGTGATTGTTGGTTAATCGGTTGTTCGCGGGTCATCGAAAAGGTCAAAACCAGGTTTCGCATGAATGGTTCAGAAGGGTGGGTTGATGAAATGGTCTAGGATTGACCGAGTTAGCTGGAAAATGGACGTTAAGGAGTCGTGAAAGATGGGATTTAGTTGCTGAAATGAAGAGTACATGGGTTATTTTAACATGTGTTTTATTTTCTATTTTTAATTATAAATAGGGCCAGTGTAGGTTAGTGTCTAGTATTCCTTTTTACGTATTTTCCTTTCAAACAATGTGATAGTTATTTTATTGAGTTTGAGAAATACACATAACATTGTCTCAAAGAGTGAGTTGTGGGAGTGTCGAAGGGGCCTGAACCAACAGTTTTGGTACAAAAAGTTTGTGATTTTGAATGATGAAGTAGGCTCATATATATGTTTTTTGGTTAGTTATATCTAGTGGTTGATGGTTCATTATAGTTGTCACTTTATGATGTAATATGTTGATTGGATGGTATAACCGGTGTTGATATACATGTAATAAAGTGAAAATATTGGTATTCTATTATAAATGGTAGGAGGTAATGGTATTGTATTATAGATGGTAGGAGGTAACGAAAGTGTATTATGGATGGTATGATAGATGAAAGAGAAAGTATATTCAAAGTAGTGTACCAAAACATCTTATTTCATGTTGATACATATAGATGCGCATGTGCATTTCTTATATTGGTTACGTAAAAAGTAGTGTATTACACATGGTAGTGTAAATGAAAGTACAATTGTCTAATGTTTGTAATGTATTACGGAATTTGTCAAAGAAATAATGAAAATGCACATGTGCATGGTAGTGTATTATGGATGGTATGATAGATGAAAGAGAAAATGTATTCAAATTAATGTACCAAAACACCTTATTTCATGTTGATATATATAGATACACATGTCATTGCTAATATTGGTAACGTAAAAAGTAGTGTGTTATACATGGTAGTGTATGAAAGTACAATTGTCTAATTTTGTAATGTATTATGGAATTTGTCAAAAAAATGACAAAAATGCACATGTGCATGGATAGTTGGTACTCAAATATTTTTTTTTAAATTTGTTTTTTATTGTTGAGTAAATATAGCGACTTTTTCAAATAAAATATTAAAAAACAAAAAAAATTGGTATTATTTTTGGATTTTTTTAGGTATTATTGTTTGTGTTCACACTGGTTCTCGCAGTTCTCGCAATAAAGGGTGGTATATATATAGGGGAGTGTTTAAATGAGAACGCTAAATATCGCGAGAACCGTGAGAACGAATGAAAAAACCCGAAAACTTTGTGAAAAACAATTCAAATTCAAAATATTTTTTACACTTATCGTATTATTCGAATACAATGTTAGAAATTTAATTTACACGTTTAAATTTACATGAATTCTTAAATAAATTTTTTTACACATGTGTAAATTTGTTATATTTACACATGTGTAAAAAATCTAATAAGAGTGCTTTTGATGGGAGAAATAAATTATTTAATGTTGTAAATTCTTATTTTGATGTTGTATTTTAATTAAACAATGAGTTTATATTAAAAAAATTGATTTTGATCGGTTTTTTCATTTGTTCTCACAGTTCTCGCAAATTTGGCGTTCTCAAGATAACCCTCCCATCAATATATATTATTTATTATATATATATATATATAATATATATATATATATGGGATGGATCATGAGAAAACTAGTTTAAATAAGAAAACAAAAAACTAACTAAAAAGCCAAAAAACCATATCAATTTTTTTTTTTGATTTTTTTTATTAAAATTCACTATATATTATATAAAAAAACTTAAAAAAAATAAAAAAAAAAGCATATAATGCACATGTGCAACATAAACATATAATGCACATGTGTAGTACACATATAGTGCACATGTGCACTACAAGTTTTTTTTTTGGAAAAAAAAAGTTTTTTATACATAAAATGCAGCGATTTTTTATTAAAAAAAATTGTAAAAAAAATTGTATGTTTTTTATGCTTTTTTTGGCTTTTTGATTTAGTTTTCTAGTTTTCTCATTTATATCTAGTTTTCTCATGATCCTCTCCCTATATATTATATATATATATATATATAAACAGGTTTCGGTGAGAATGATTTGAAGTTTAAAAACGATGAGAACGGATCCTGGCCTAACACGTGGCATGGCGTGCTAAATGGGATGCGGGGTACGATTTTCATTATTCAACCCGTTTAAAAGAAGGTGTTATCATTATTCCATCGCGTTTTAATGTCTATTTGTTTTCAAATCAATTTTTTTATGAAAAATGTATGGCGTTTTAATGTGTATTTGTCCTCATTTCTTCAACCCGCCAAATATATTGCGTTATCCTTTGTTTCATTATATATAAGTTTTATGCCTTTTTTTTGCAAATCTGATTTAGTTTGTTAATTATAAAAACATGTTATCTATTCATTATTATGGCGTTTCATTATGGCGTTTTTTTTCATATTTTGATTAGTAACCGTAAAAATCAATTATTCTTATTTCGTAACAATTCAAGTTATGGCCTTTTAAAAGAAAGAAAGAAATTCATGGCGTTTTAATATGTAGTACTCTAAAACAAAACACATTAGCCTACATTAGTCATCATGTAAATTACAAAAAGAAAGAAATCCATAGAGTTTAACTTAATCTATATACTGTGTCATCCTTTGTTCTATTCTTCTGAATCCCTTTTCATACAATTCATTAATTTTTGCTGGCCCTAACTTCGAGAACTTTTTTAAAGATTGGATCACATTTTTTCTGTGTTCATTTTTGTGATGCAGCAATAGTTTTGCAATGTATTTAATCCTGGGATCATTTAGTTGTCTTTGTTGTAGGGCATTTGGTGCAGTTTCATTTGCCAGACCATGTTGCCAACCAGTCATCTCCCCCATATACGTTTCCATATGCCTCATTGTAAAAATCCTACAGTCGATCACGTTTTTCTTTGTCCTCCAATCCATTTTTGCCTTATAATAGGCCGTTCTTCATGATCTGGGCCTTCGGGTGTTTTTGAATACGCAACTAGTTTGCAAAAACATCTTGTTGCAGTTTCACATTTTTTGTATATATTATTATGGATTTTTTTGTCAACATAGTTTTTATATAAAATTTTTGAGATACTTACCAACTTTTCCACCCATCCTTCATATTTTTTCTTGATGCTGAGGTCATCCTCTTTAGCGTTGTTATCCAATACATCAACGCTGTTGTGTTTTATATTGAAGCAGGTAACATAGAAATGTCTTTCGTATAATATTGGCACGAAGACCAGCTCATATTGTTGTATATTTTTATCGTTGCGGTCTTCTTTGAAACGTGCGTGTTGCAAAACCGTTTCCATGTTGCTATTGAATTCTCTGTATCGATAACTATCTGTTTTTTTATACGCAGTCGTATTCTGCAAGTTTGATGAATGACATTTTTAACAACAAAACAAAGTCATAATATAATTGCATCAATTAAATATAGCTAAAAGAGTTACCAGCATTATTTGTGTGCAAAATAATCTTGAGGGTGATTCAGGAGCCTTGTATCTTTCTTCATAGTTCAGGATATGCCCCAACTTATAACTATGCATATGTGTGCATACAATCCTGGTCTCATGCTCTCAGCCATCACCCTATGGAGTTCTGACACACCATCGATCTTGAACACTATACTACTACAAAAGAAATAAAAACAGGACATGGTGTTTTTAGTTATTCTTACTTATGTCCATACAAGACTTGGCGTTTTACTATAAATGAATGTAGATACTCATAATTTCCGCATCCAGTGAATATGTACTTGGAAATGTAGGTTTCTTGGTTCTCTTTTGGTGCATTAATAACCACTTGCCTTCTAACATAAGGCGACAAACATGCTCTACTCTTCTTTTGTTCTCTCTTATTCTTTTCTTCCACAGTCTTATTAACATCATCATCATCATCTTCATCTTCATCATCCACTTCATCAGAAGGCATTTTTATGGGTTTAGAATGGTGTTACCTTGTATCAGCTCTGTGATGTCTGGCGTTTTGTCCCCATCACCCTTCTCCTGCATATTTGAACTTTTTGGCATTTTGAGATGTGACATTCGGCGGCTTCTTTATCCATGGTTTTCTGGGGTGCCGCCTCGTCTTCGAAACTTTGCATGAGGTTTTCCTACTTTTAGAGAGTGGAGGCTGACATTTTGTTTCATCAACCAATGTACCATGTTGGTCAACACTTTTGCTCATTATCTCCCCTTCAGTTTTTTCTAGTTGTGAAATGAAGCCGGCACTGAACTGTGTCTCTGTCAGGGGTATGTTTGGCGTTATGTCTTTGACTGGATCAGTTGATTTTGAGTTCAGAAATGACCCTTTGAGTGTACTGTGTTTCTGTTGGGGGGATATTTTGTGTTTCATCAAATACTGGCATACTTGGCGTTTCTTTAGCAGGCTTCAGGTGGTCTTTTATAGCTTTGAGCATTTCATTTACCATCCTTGAACAGTCTAAACCTTCTTTACTTCAATCATTTGGTTTAGGTCTTCCCTCAGCAGTTCCAAAACCTCAGCAATATTCCTTTTAGTTATTTTTTCTCCATTATATCTGAGAATACGATATTCACGTGTTTTGAAATCACAGTCCCACCTTTCAATATCATTTTCATTAATATCTTCTTCATCTGTACTTTCGCTACCATCAACCACTTCATTGGCGTTTTCACCAGCCACATTCTTGTTGCCTTGACCTTTTCCCTCTCACTAGCCAATTCATTGGCGTTTTCATCTTCTTCCCTATCAGTCGGCACTTCATTGGCTTCCTCAGCTTCTTCTCTCTCATTAGCCAATTCATTGGCGTTTTCACTTTCTTCTCTCCCCTCAAGCAACTCATTGGCGTTTTCACCACCAATTGTTGTCACTCCCCTATCCTGACCACCATTTACCTTTTTGGCGTTTTCACCACCTTCACTATCCTCCAACCTCATCTTCATTTTCACCTTCTCTTCTTTGAATTTAAAAATCCAATCCAATCTCCTCTACCTCTTCCTCTTCTCTTTGCACTTCGCTTTCACCACCTTCAACTCCCAACCCAATCTCAAATTCATTTTCTTCTTCTTCTCTCTCATCTGGCACTTCATTGGCGTTTTCAGCAACAAATGTTGACATGTTCTTTAACAATGTCAGACATTGTGAGTATTTTATGTGTACCAAGAGGCTGTTTGGATGTTCAATCTTTGCCTGATTTAGAAATGTTGTCATTTTATTGTAAGAGGTTTATAATTCTTTGTATGCCCCATCCATCTTCTCAGCCATTGCCTGATAAACAAAAAAGAAAAGGAATTATTATGTAAGGCATTTTGTGTTTATTGTTATAATTATCATTCAACAACATACCTCCTCAGCTTCATTGTTTTGTTGTTTCTCACCAGCACTCTGGTCTTCATACTGTGTTAGTGCTCTTATTAGAGCATGGTTCCCTGATGTAGAAACTTCAAACATCCATCTCTGGCTTTCTAAATCTTCAGCCACAACCTTTTGAATGAAAGCCTCTTCTTTGTCACCATCAATCATCATGGCGTTTTCAACCTCAGGGTCGGCTTCAGCATCATCATGACCCAAACCATAATCATCATCCACCTCATCATGATCATCAACATCATCATCATGATCATCACCATCATCATTATCCACCTCATTATCATCATTATTAGCATGATCATTATCATCATCATGTTCCTCATCAACACGCTATATTTTTTTTCTTTCCTTTTGCTGACTTGTTTTCATGAACAACTGGTTGTAACCCTGTTTTCTTAGTCATTTTAACAGTTTTCCTCTTATTTTCATTGTCATCTTGGCGTTTTGACTCTCCACCATCTTTCCTTTTAACTAGTATACTCTCAAACATGTCAAGAGTGCTTGTTGTAACCCACTTTTTTTCCCTTCACAGCCACGTTTTCATTAGGTATACCCATTAAAGAGTTTACCAATTCGTCATTGATGTGTATTGTATGGTTGCCAATGTTTAGATTGTTTGTCCTTTGAATATAATTTTCAACAACCAGTACCCAAGCATTGTGGGTATGCTGTCTATTTTCATCTTCAGCGCAACACCAAATCCCATCTTGTTTACAGCCCGCCTCTGGTCTTTATTGAGATTTATAAACCAACTAGTCAAGTTTGTATGTTTTAATCTTAACAAAACTCTAGCCCCAATGAATTGAAAAAATGGTTCATCAACCTCAACATCCTCACTTAAGGCTTTCCTCTTATTTGCGTTTTGGGTTTTGCATGTCTGCCTATTTATTGTTATCCTTAAACACTCTTTTCCTGTGAATCAAGTTTAATTTAACGACGTGTTTTAGTTCCAGTAAAAAGAGATATAGAACCAGTAGAATATAGACAACAACGGGCATTTCTTGGCGTTTTAATAATACAAATGATGCAAGTAATTTGGCGTTCTCAAACAGCCAAAACATATCATAACGATTCATTTATTTTGGTGTTCAGAAACAAAATATTAATGTTTAATTTAACAGCGTTTTAGTACCAGTAATAAGAGTTATAGAACCAGTACAATATAGACGACAACGGGCATTTCATGGCGTTTTAATAATACAAATGATACAAGTAATTTGGCGTTCTCATATAGCCAAAACATATCATAACGATTCCTTTAGTTTGGTGTTCAGAAACAAACTTCAAAGTATATTACATGATATATGAAATTTTACAGATAAATACTATCAAAAATAACCTTATGTACCATGTTTGCCTGTTTTCTTCTGCTCGGTGGTTTTTTGGCGTTTTGGAGCAGACGAGTCCCCGAATTCCTCATTCATGGAAACTGCAATTAATGATCACTGTAAAACGCCTAAAACATCATTAAACTAGTATAATGTTAATTGAAGTTAACTTAATGTGTTTGCTGCTTTTGGATCTTGTTTGACGGTTCAACGCCATAATCTTCTAGGGTTCTCATTTTCAAGGGTTTTCATTTTCGATGGAATTGTGGGAGGTTTCTCTAGCAGTTATATGTTTTGGTGCCGTGTTGTATGCGTATTGTAGGTACGTGTGACATTTGTGGTGATTCGATCATGTAACGATTTCAAACGAATTATCAAACAATGAAATATTGTGTTTTATTTCCCAGATTTATTTATTTATCATGACAATTGCACATATTCGATTCTTGCACAATTTCAAACTCTCGAACGACTTCTGGAAGTGAAATCGCAAACTGTGACGTAAATGTAATCAGTTTAACACGACGTACACTCTGGAACAATGAAACGAGCTTAACATACGTTAAATAACCTTTACATAACTTAGAAATAAGTTTTGAAGGGTTCGGTATGGCAAAAAACAAGTTTATTTAAGCTCAGGGGCTAGTTTACAAATTTTGCGAAACTATGCCGTTACGCGTTTTCTTAATCTAGAACATGTACGCACATCCAAAAATTTTAGTAATCATTAAAATCTTGTATTTTAGTGATTGGAATGCAAAAATATCATTCGTTGCACATTTACGGTCATTTGCTCGTTCGTTACGATTTTCGTCGTAATTAACCGAAAACCGCAACCGTACGACCAAACGAGCCGACATCCGTGACATTTCCGGACATATTTCAAGTTCCCTATGCTTTATCGTCCTTGTAGAGCTTAAAAATCAGGTTAACGGGTGTTAGAAGTGCCAAAACGCGCCCAAACAAGTGTAGGGGCGTGTTCTGTCAATATTGCAAAGTTGCTGCCATCTAGTAGGGGTGAGCAGAAAACCGAAATAACTAACCGAACCGTAACCTAAATAACCGACAAAACCGAACCGAGATAAACGAACCGAAACAATAACCGACGGTTCGGTTTTCGAATTTTTAATAACCGAAAGTTTTGGTTCGGTTTTCGGATAACCATTTTCAATAACCGAAAATAACCGAACCGAACTGTTAAGTTATAATATAGGCCAAATCATATATTTTTATGTTTAAGTTTAAGTTTTTTAAGTGTTTAACCCATGCTACTAAGAATTATTAATTTTATTCTTGATTGTTAAGTATTTGTAATAAGAACACTACCATGTTTATTTATTATTAAAATGATTTATCCATTGTTTACAAGAAATAAAAAATTAACATGAAAATTAAATAATTTTGAGAGTATTATAAATTAACGTCTTAATAAAAGGTTTGAAAAAACATTAAAATAGATTAGAAGGTTAGGTTTATGTGAACAATATTAATTAAAAAATACTAAATATATTAACTTAAATTTAAACATTTAATAAAGATGCTTAAACTTTGAGTTATACGTTTTACTTTTGAATCTTACGTAACTTGTTTCAAAAACCGAAATAACCGAAAAACCGAACCGAACCGTTGCAAAAACCGAAATAACCGAAACCAAAAAAACCGAAACCGAACGGTTTTTAAAAACCGAAAACCGAACTTTTGGTTACGGTTTTGGTTTTACTCAAAAACCGAACCGAACCGAACCGTGCACACCCCTACCAGCTAGGGGCTATAAGGGCAACCCCATACGGTCCGTAAGGGGTACCCAGCACAGCAGCTTTGCTGTCTTGTTCTTGTTCACTCCTATGGACACTAAGCTCGCGATTTTTGCCACCTTCAACCGGCTTTGGACACCTAGAGGGACACTAATCCATGCCTTAACACCTGGATCAACACTTGGCATAATTTGGGAGCTCCATGATTAGTACAAATACCCTTGATCACCCTCTTCTCAAATTGTTCATTCACCTCTTTTCTCTCTATAACTCTACGTGGAGATTACCACATTATTGGAGATCTCCCATCTGAGTTTTCTAGTCTTTCTTTCATCCTTGAGCTCTTCAAGTGTTCTTCAACACACGTAAGTGCTCTCTCCTTGTCTTCTTTATCTATTTTAGCTATTTCAAGCTAAAAGTCAAACAATGTTTGACTTTCGGATTTGACCATTAATCGGTCAAAGCAAAGTCGTATTGGACATTGCAACGTGATCGTAATCACGATGGTTATGATCCATAGCAATCATGCCTACTGATTACCACGTTTACTAGTCGAAGTGACGAGTCAAAGTTTCGGTCAAAATGCGCATTATGTGCATTTTGCGACGAACTATTTTCGGTTATCAAAACACTTTGTTTTGGTACAAAAACATTTTTTTAACTTAGTTAGACATGTTTTGACATGTCTAACTTGTCACTTTTAGTTTAGTGCTTACTTAGTGTCGTAAGTCGAGCGGTCTTGACCACCGCTTTGACTTTCGAATCCGGACCGTTTGGTCGATCTTAGGATCCGACCAAACATATATTTGTGATCATAGTTATATAGGGAATAACCCTCTGAGGTTATACCTTATGGTCACATCGTTTGGTTAGTGTTATGTTAAGTCGCCTAGTACGCCTTTATAAATGACCAAAATGTCCGTTTTGTTCATAAATCGATTTTTAGCCTATGTAACCAATGTTTTGTCATATACACTGATTTATAACATTATTAAACATGTTTTAGCATATAAGACTTATAATAACACATATCTAACCATCCGATCATGTTTTTACACAAATGAATCGTTAAAGTAGCGTAAAATACCTTAACGTGTCATAACGGGTCAAAAGCACTTATGAAACTTTCCAAATCAGAATGTTAACTTTGATAAACCATTTCATATGAGTTCCAACACTCATTTGGTTTACAAGACCTCATTCTATCTGATTCGCCGATTGAAGTCCCGATATTTACATAGTTATCCGATTTTAGGACACGTTTGATTTCTCGGACTTTTGAGCTTGTTTGATCTTTGATTCAAGGTTACTTTGCAATCCCAATTGAGTACATAGTTCCCCTCTTATATGTTTTGCAAATGTTTTGGGGTGACACATATATGCAAATTGTTTTCAAGCTTTCAAATTACAAATGCTATGGTTTATATTAAACACGACGATTTCCATAATGTGAACGAACTTATTGGTGAGTTGTATCCATGACACGAATGACATTCATTAGCTTTGGCCAAGCTGACCAGTAGTAAGTTATGGTACCATAGGACTGACAATCCCGTTAGTAGGCTATTCACTGGAATTTGGTGGGTAGTTTGGGGAACGACCAAAACTGCTTTTCTTTAACAAATCCTTTGGTGGTTTGTTATTGCAATTTAAGATACCCTTTGTGTATAGACGAGTCAACACATGTTTGAATGTATTCACCGAAACGACCAAAAGTTTTCACAATTAAAACAAGGACGATTTGTTTATAAGACGGACGATGAACAATTGATTTATGACACAAACAATGGACGATTAGTTTATAACAAGGACGATGAACAATTGGTTTATGACACGAACAATGGATGATTGGTTTATAAAACGAACAACGAACAATTGGTTTTTGGTATGTGATTTAGATAACGAGACGCGTGTAACGTGATAAAAGCATGGTGGATATGCTGCTGGTACTTCCTATATATAAGTGTTTTTTCATGTCACATACTTGGCGTTATTCAAATCACTTGAAACAAAGGCTTTCAAACGATGACACGCAACGAGTTTCAATTAAAGATATAAACCATACAAGTTTTCTTTCAAGATGATTTACTACTCGGATTTACAAAATAAATGTTTTGGTCAAGATTCATGGCTACAAGTCTTTTGTAAACTATAACTAACTTGTTTTAGTTGGTTAGTTATCATTACAATACCGAATACTTTTTAATAACAAGGTTTTCAATTAACGACTCTAGTAGTCTGACGAGGTATAGCAATACATATACAAGGCCATGAATTTGACACACTCACAAAACCTATGTACTCGCCGGCATATTTTTTGCTGGAAACCAAGTTTGATGTCGATGCATGCTCATGTAGGATCCGACGCGGACTTTAGTGCCTTAAAATATGAAAGACAATAGTTTGTTTAATTTTTTTTAATTCCAAGACAATGTAAGTATGTAATTTCATTATTCAATAAAACATAACTTTAATTTCCACGTGTTGTTGAAACAATATGTTAATGTGACTCCCCGACGTTTCTGCCACAGTTTGTTGTTTTTACGCGGCCGGGGTGTCACAAATTGGTATCAGAACACTAGTTATAGGGAATTAGGTTATTAGTAATGCTTTGACCTAGACTATAACCTTCCTAGGACCCCAACGCGAATATACTTGCGTTTAGATTTTAATACACTACCATCAGCTATCCATAGGTGATTCCCAAAAACAATACAAAAAGTCACAAACTCTTTCCAAAAACTTTTTGCAAGGAAAAACATCTATCCTTAGATGAATCATTTTTGGCTTTATGCCTTCAAATTTTTCAAAATCTCGTCAAAGTTTGGGCTTAATAATATGAACACATGCAATCTGGAAGGATGGGTGCCTATTCCCTGAGGTTTCTGTCTAAGGCTAGAGTGTCCGTACAAATCAACTTAATCGGACCAGTCACTCTTACATGGGAACTCTTGGGGTGAGTGTCCACTTATAGGCTAAAGCATGTCTTCGCGATACATTATAAAGACCCATTTACTTCTATTAGTCACTGTGTGTCGTTTGTTTGTTTTGAGAAACGAATGAATGACCACCATCCTTATTTCGTCGATATTTTCAATACCTCTTTTGATTTATTTCAATATCAATCTCACATACCTTCCTTCATGTTTGCTTTTAGAATGCCTCCTCGATGTAATGCAACTTAGGATGCTGAAATGGCAGCCATTATCGCTCAGCAAATTGCAGTTGTACTTCCGAATCTAGTGACCCAACTAAATCAAGCGAACAACAACAATAACAATAACAATGCACCTACTCCGTGCACCTATAAACAATTTTGTTCGACTAAACCACTTTCGTTCACTGGGTCTGAGGGAGCCACTGGGTTCTGCAAATGGTTTGAAAGTATCGAAAGCACGTTCCGATTTGTTCAATGTCCAAATGAGCGAAAGGCTGAGTTCGCATCGAGTGTGCTCAAGAAAAGAGCTCTTACGTGGTGGAATGGTATAATGAGAGACAGAGGTGCCAATGTTGCCTTAGCTCAAACTTGGGAAGAGCTTAGGGCTCTTATGATGAAGGAATTCTTCCCGCGTCATGAACAACAGGCACTGGAAAATGAATTCAATGATCTTAAGCAAGATAGTGGTGAGAGTCGTGCTTATACTGATCGATACGAGGAATTGAGTTTACTTTGTCCTTCGATGGTGACGCCTTTGGATAAGGAGATCGAGAAGTATATCGATGGTTTACCCAATCCTGTGCAAGATATCGTCACTTGTAGCAACCCTACTATAGTTCGACAAGCTATTGAGTTAGCTGCAACCTTAACCGATTCACAAGTCAGGAAAGGTAACCTTCATCGCAAGGGCGATAAGAAATCCTCTGCTAAGTCAACCCAAGAGAAACCAAAGGAAAACAAAACCGAACCATCCAAGAGGTCAAGGAAGCGTAAGGCTTCGCAAAATTTTGATGTGACTGCTCAACCCAATCAAGCTCCCCAGAACCAACCAGTTCAACCTCTTGTGAGGAAGCCATATGCTGGTACTGCACCGTTGTGGAATCGGTGCAACGGTCACCACCAAGTTCATCAACCATGTCGTCAATGTACCACTTGTGGAAGATTTGGTCACTTGGCCAACATTTGTCGATCTGTTCCGAAACAAGCAGCACATAACCCTGTTCAACCCCAAGCCAACCCTGCTCAACCTCCATTCCCATCAGGTTCTTGATATAACTGTGGCGAGATGGGTCACTATAGAAACATCTGTCCGAGGCTAGTAAATGCTAATCCTGCTCGTGGACGAGCATTTAACATCAACGCCAACGAGGCTGGTGCTGATAATGAAGTTGTTAACGGTAAGTTCCTTGTCAACAATCACCATGCTTCTGTTCTTTTTTATTTGGGTGCCGATAGAAGTTTTGTGTCCCTCGTTTTCGAACCTCTACTTTCAATGCCAAGCACTAAACTAGGAATGTCCTTGTTAGACGAAATAGCTAGTGGCGAACCTCTTAAACTTGATTCTGTCATTCGTGATTGCCAATTGACCCTCAATAACCACCTTTTTCCCATTAACCTCATGCCAATGCAACTTGAGAGTTTCAAATCATTATTGGAATGGATTGGTTAACCAAACACCATGTCGAAGTTATTTGTTGTGACAAGATAGTTCGAATACCTCTTCCCTCTAGTGAAGTCTTAGAAGTTCGTGGAGAGAAACCCACTAGTAATCTTAAACTCATGACATGTACCCAAGCCCAAAAATACCTACGAAATAACTATGTAGCCTTCTTGACACATATCGTAGAAGAGAAAGGCAAAGGCAAAACTGTGCAGGACATCCCCGTTCTTCGGGATTATCCTGAGGTGTTTCCTGAAGAACTACTTGGTTTACCTCCTGTACGAAAAGTTGAGTTCCGTATTGATCTTGTACCTGGTGCCAACCCTATTGCCAAATCTCCTTACCGTCTTACACCGTCTGAGATGTAAGAGTTATCAAAGCAACTTCAAGGGTTATCTGATAAAGGATTCATTCATCCGAGATATTCACCTTGGGGCGTCATGTCTTATTTGTGAAAAAGAAGGATGGATCCTTCCGTATGTGTATCGATTATCGTGAGCTCAACAAAGTCACGATCAAAAATGATATCCCCTACCTCGAATTGACGACCTTTTTGATCAGCTACAAGGTGCTACATGTTTCTCCAAGATCGATTTGCGTTCTGGGTATCATTAGCTTCGTGTACTTGAGGAAGATATTCCCAAGACTGCTTTCTGCACATGATACGACCACTATGAGTTCACTGTTATGCTATTTGGTTTGACAAATGCTCCGGCTGTATAAATGAACTTGATGAATCGAGTTTGTAAACCATATTTGGACAAGTTACATCATTGTTTTCATCAACGACATTCTCATTTATTCCAAGTCTCGAGCTGAGCACGAACAACATCTATGATTAACAATGGAGCTACTGAAGAAGGAACAACTTTATGCCAAATTCTCCAAATGCAAGTTTTGGCTAAAAGAAGTTCAATTCTTGGGACACATAGTCAACGAGCAAGGTATACATGTGGATCCTTACAAAATCATTGCAATTAAGGATTGGAACACACCCACTACTCCTACAGAGGTTCGCTCATTACTTGGTCTTGCTGGATATTATCGTCGATTCGTCGCGAACTTCTCAAAGATCGCAGTTCCCCTCACTGCTTTGACTCAAAAGAACAAGCGTTTTGAGTGGGGACCCAAATATGAAGAAGCCTTCCAAACTCTGAAACAAAAGCTCTGTGATGCTCCTATCTTATCTTTACCAGATGGCAATGATGATTTTGTTGTCTATTGTGACGCATCGAATCTAGGCCTTGGTTGTGTTCTCATGCAACGAGATAAAGTCATACCCTATGCGTCAAGACAACTGAAAATCCACGGGAATAACTACACGATTCATGATCTTAAGTTAGGTGCTGTAGTTTTTGCTCTCAAGATTTGGAGACATTACCTTTATGGTACAAAATGTGTGGTTTTCACGGACCACAAAAGTCTCCAACACATATCCAATCAAAAGGAGCTGAACATGAGACAACACGTTGGGTCGAACTTTTAAACGATTACGACTGTGAAATTCGCTACCATCCTGGTAAGGCGAATGTCGTGGCCGATGCACTTAGTCGTAAGGAACGTGTTAAACTTCATTGTGTTCGAATTCAATCCGATATCCAGACACGTATCCTACAAAAACGTACATGTGTAAACCAAAGATTGTTGAAAAATGAGCTACCTCAAAGTCTCGAACTTCAACTCGAAACAAAAGACAATGGATTACTCTATTATTTGAACCGTCTATGGGTTCCAAGTCAAGACAATATCCACACCTTATTGATGGACGAAGCTCATAAGTCTCGTTATTCAGTCCATCCTGGTGCAGACAATATGTACAAGGATCTCCATACCCAGTATTGGTGGCCGGGTATGAAATCGGATATTGCCTTGTATGTGTCGAAATGCCTAACTTGTCTTAAAGTCAAGGCTGAACATCAACACCCATCTGGTTTGCTCGAACAACTAGAAATACCGGTATGGAAGTGGGAGAAAATGCCACGGATCTCATCACTAAACTACCGTGCACATCTAGAGGTCATGATGCCATTTGGGTAATCATTGATCGTTTAACAAAGTCAACACACTTTTTAGCAATTCATGAGGATTATTCACCGACAAACTCGCCAAGATCTATGTTGATGACATTGTATCTCGTCATGGTGTTCCGTTGGACATCATATCTGACAGAGATGCTTGATTTCTCATCTCACTTTTGGAAGACCATGCAAGCTGCTATGGGAACCAAACTCAATCTGAGCACTGCTTATCATCCTCAAACGGATGGACAAACCGAGAGAACAATTCAAACATTGGAGGATATGCTTAGAGCGTGTGTGATCGACTTTGGTGGTAGTTGGGATTCGCATCTACCATTGATCGAATTCTCCTACAATAATAGTTATCACGCCTGCATCAACATGGCGCCTTTCGAAGCTTTATACGGTCAAAAATGTCATTCACCTATCTGTTGGAAAGAAGTTGGAGAATCTCGGTTTACTAGACCTGAACTTATTCATGGCACAACAGACAAAGTCAAGAAAATACACGATAACCTTCTGACAGCTAGAAGCCGTCAAAAGAGTCATGCGGACAAGTGACGCAAGCCCTTGGAATTCCAGTCATGTCCTACCCCTTGGAAAGGAGTGGTCAGATTTGGAAGGAAATGAAAACTTACACCACGATACGTTGGACCATTCAAGATCGTTGAGAGAATCGGAAAGGTGGCCTACCGACTTGAGCTACCTCTTAAACTTATAAACGTTCACCCAACATTCCACGTGTCCAATCTAAAGAAATGTTTAGCCGACACAAATCTTCACATCCCCCTCGACAAAATTCACATTGATGACACAATGCACTTTGTCGAGAAACCTGTCGAGATTTTGGACCGTGAAGTCAAGAAACTCAAGCGTAGACGAATACCGATAGTCAAAGTTCGCTGGGAATCCAAACGTGGCCCAGAATTTACTTGGGAATGAGAGGATCAAATGAAAGCGAAATACCCACATCATTTCCACAAGTTTCCTCCAATAAAATTTCGGGACGAAATTTCCTAAAGTAGGGGAGAGTGTGAAAGTTGTGGTGATTCGATCATGTAACGATTTCAAACGAATTATCAAAACAATGAAATATTGTTTTTATTTCCGAGATTTATTTATTTATCATGACAATTGCACATATTCGATTCTTGCAGAATTTCAAACTCTCGAACACTTCTGAAGTGAAATCGCAAACTGTGACGTAAACGTAATCAGTTTAACGCGACGTACACTCTGGAATAAGTTTGATACTAAAAAGTTTTGAAGTTCGTATGGCAAAAAACCTTTAGATAACTTATAAATAAGTTTTGAAGGGTTCGTATGGCAAAAAACAAGTTTATTCAAGCTCAGGTGCTAGTTTGCAAATTTTGCAAAACTATGCTGTTACGTGTATTTCTTAATCCGGAACATGTACGCACATCCAAAAATTTTTGTAATCATTAAAATCTTGTATTTTAGTGATTGAAATGCAAAAATATCATTCGTTGCGCATTTACGGTCATTTGCGTGTTCGTTACGATTTTCGTCGTAATTAACCGAAAACCGCAACCGTACGACCAACCGAGCCGGCATCCGTGACATTTCCGAACATATTTCAAGTTCCTTATGCTTTATCGTCCTTATAGAGCTTAAAAATCAGGTTAACGAGTGTTAGAAGTGCCAAAACGCGACGAAACAAGTGCAGGGGCCTGTTCTGTCAATATTGCAAAGTTGCTGCCAGCTGGGGGCCGGAAGGGCAACCCCATACGGTCCGTAAGAGGTGCCAAGCCCAACAGCTTTGCTGTCTTACTCTTGTTCACACCCATAGACACTAAGCTCGCGATATTTGCCACCTTCAACCGGCTTTGGACCCCTAGAGGGACACTAATCCATGCCTTAACACATGGATCAACACTTGGCATGACTTGGGAGCTCCATGATTAGTATAAATACCCTTGATCACCCTCATTTCAAATTGCTCATCACTTCTTTTCTCTCTATAACTCTAAGTGGAGACTACCACATTGTTGTAGGTCTACCATCTGAGTTTTCTAGTCTTTCTTTCATCCTTGAGCTCTTCAAGTGTTCTTCAACACAAGCAAGTGCTCTCTCCTTGTCTTCTTTATTTATTTTAGCTATTTTAAGCTAAAAGTCAAACAATGTTTGACTTTCGTCTTTGACCATTAATTGGTCAAAGCAAAGTCCTATTGGACTTTGCAACGTGATCGTAATCACGTGGTTATGATCCTTAGCGATCATGCATACTGATTACCACGTTTACTAGTCGAAGTGACGAGTCAAATTTTCGGTCAAAATGCGCATTATGTGCATTTTGCGACGAAACTATTTTCGGATATCAAAACACTTTGTTTTGATACCAAAACATTTTTATAACTTAGTTAGACATGTTTTGACATGTCTAACTCGTCACTTTTAGTTTAGTGCTTACTTAGGGTCGTAAGTCGAGCGGTCTTGACCACCGCTTTGACTTTGGAATCCGACCCGTTTGGTCGATTTTAGGATCCGGCCAAACACATATTTGTGACCATAGTTATATAGGGAATAAACCTCTGAGGTTATACCTTATGGTCACATCGTTTGGTTAGTGTTATGTTAAGTCGCCTAGTATGCCTTTATAAATGACAAAAATGCCCTTTTTGCGCATAAATCGATTTTAAGCCTATGTAACCATTGTTTTGTCATATACACTGATGTTATAACATTATTAAACATGTTTTGGCATATAAGTCTTATCATAACACATATCTAACCATCTGATCACGTTTTTACACAAATGAATCGTTAAAGTGGCGTAAACTACCTTAACGAGTCATAACGAGTCAAAAGCACTTAGATTACAAATGCTATGGTTTATATTAAACACGACGATTTCAATAATGTGAACGAACTTGTTGGTGTGTTGTATCCATGACACGAATGACATTCATTAGCTTTGGCCAAGCCGACCAGTAGTAAGTTATGGTACCATAGGACTGAAAATCCCGTTACTAGGCTATTCACTGAATTTGGTGGGTAGTTTTGGGAACGACCGAAACTGTTTACTTTAACAAATCCTTTGGTGGTTTGTTATTACAATTTAAAGATACCCTTTGGTGGTATAGACGAGTCAGCACAGGTTTGAATGTATTCACCAAAACGACCAAAAGTTTTCACAATTAAAACAAGGACGATTTTTTTATAACACGGACGTGAACAATTGGTTTATGACACAATTAATGGACGATTGTTTTATAACAAGGATGATGAACAATTGGTTTATGACATGAACAATGGATGATTGGTTTATGACACGAACGATGAACAATTGGTTTTTGGTAAGTGATTTAGATAACGGGACGTGTGTAACGTGATAAAAGCATGGTGGATACGCCGCTGGTACTTCCTATATATAAGTGTTTTTATCATGTTACATACTGGCGTTATTCAAATCACTTGAAACAAAGGTTTTCAAATAATGACATGCAACGATTTTCAATTAAAGATATAAACCGTACAAGTTTTCTTTCAAGAGGATTTACTACTCGGATTTACAAAATAAATGTTTTGGTCAAGATTCATGGCTACAAGTCTTTTATAAACTATAACTAACTTGCTTTAGTTGGTTAGTTATCATTGCAATACCGAATACTTTTTAATAACAAGGTTTTAATTAACGACTCTAGTAGTCTGACGAGGTATTGCAATACATATACAAGGCCATGAATTTGACACACTCACAAAACCTATATACTCGTCGGCATATTTTTGCTGACTCGTTTTCACATATGTTTCAGGAAACCAAGTTTGATATCGATGCATGCTCATGTAGGATCGGATGCGGACTTTAGTGCCTTAAAATATGAAAGAAAGTAGTTTGTTTAGTTTGTTTTAATTCCAAGACAATGTAACTATGTAGTTTGTTTTTGCCCTTAATGAAGCGCGTCCACGTTTTAAAGTTGATGTTATTTACGAAAAACGCATTGTGCCAATCTAATCCATTGACTGTTTTGATCCAATGGTTGATAGCCGTTCTCACCGTTTTTACACTTTAAACCGTTTTCTCTAAATCATGCCCCTATATATATATGTATAGGAGAAGGATCCGTTAGGAACCACCCTTTATTGCGAGAACCACCCAAAAATACCTAAAAATCTAAAAAACACCCAAAAGTTTTCTTATTTTTTAATATTTTTTTTGAAAAATTCGCTATATTTCGTCAACAATAAAAAATTCAAAAAAATATAGCTAACAGTTATCCATACACATGGGCATTTTTATCATTTTTTTTACAGCTTCTGTAATACATTACAAACATTGGACAATCGTACTTTGATTTACACTACCACGTGTAATACACTACTTTTTACGTTACAATATTAGAAATGTACATGTGATCTATATGTATCAACATGAAATAAGTTATTTTGGTACACTACTTTGAATCCACTTTCTCTTTCATCTATCATTTCATCCATAATACACTACAATGCACATGTGCATATGTATCATTTCTTTGACAATTTCCGTAATACGTTACAAATATTAGACAATTGTACTTTCATTTACATTACCATGTGTAATGCACTACTTTTTACGTTGCGAATAATAGAAATGCACATGTGCATCTATATGTATCAACATGAAATAAGGTGTTTTGGTACACTACTTTGAATACACTTCCATTACTTCCTACCATCCTTAATACAATATCATTACCTCCTACCATCTATAATACAATACCAATATCAATATTTTCACTTTATTACATGTATATCAACAACATTTATACCATCCAATCAACATATTACATCATAAAGTGACAACTATAACGAAATCATAATCCACTAGATATAACTAACCAAAAAACATGTATATGGGCCTACTTCATCATTCAAAATCACAAACGTTTTGTACCAAAACACGTTATATAATGGTTATACATAATGATGCACATGTGCATTTTGAATAGTGGTAATGTAAAAAGTATTGTATTACGGATGATATTGTAACTTAAAGTGCAATTGTCTACTACTGATAATGTATTATACAATTTATCGAAGTTATGATACATATGCATATGTGCATGGATAACTGTAACTCGAAAAAAAAAAGTTTTTTTAAACAAAATATAGCGATTTTTTTTAAATATTAGAAAAAAATTTGAGTGCTTTTTTATTCTTTTTAGATTTTATTTTGCAATAAAGATGGTTCTCGTAATAAAAGTGGTTCTCCCATAAACCTTACCCTATAGAAACAAATGAACCTCCCATATATATATATATATGATTCGACTAATTTGTGAACCCCCCTATTTGTGAACTAAATGAACCAGTTTAGACCACTCATCTTGTTGAATTTTTATTTCTAATTTTTTTTATCTAAAAAGGTATTATAACAAGTAAAAATATATTTGGCTTAATGTTTTTTGACTTTAAATAAACTACCATCATAATTTTTAAATGATCAATAGTTTATATTTTTAAAATAATTACATCATTAAAACGGGCATTTTATTCTCTTTAATTTGACTATGTTTTTGCTATAGTTTTTAATATAAAAAATTAAATGTCTCAATGGTGTATAGTGATTGTTTGTATTTTATACACATATGTATGATTGTTTGTTTTTTATACAGATCCGTATAATTGTTGTTAGCTGAGTAATTGGTTCTTATACACGTGTGTATTGTGACTGTGTATTTTTTATAGACAACATCCGAGACACATTGTTATTGTACATATATTTTTTATACACAAGTGTATAATTGTAAAGAGAAAACATTTAATTCTAATTAGAGAGAGAAATTATTTAAATTTTACTACCATAACCCTTCTATTTATTTTTTAATCTATAAAAATGAATGGTACAAATTGGTTCATTTTGTTCACAAAAATTACTAGGTTTAGGGCTGTAAACAAACCGAACGTTCAACGAACAATTGTGAATTGTTCAGCGGTAAGTTCGTTTAGTATATCAACGAACACGAATAAGAAACTCCATTCATCAAGTTAGACAAACAAACATGAACAGAGGTTGCGTTCAATCGTTTATGTTCGGTAATGTGTCCGTCTATGTTTGTGAGTGTTCGGTAATGAGTTCATTTATGTTCGCTCGTTAATGTTTATTTGTCTTCGTTCGTTTAAATGTATTTATATTTTGTATTATTGTTTCTAGTTTTAAATATTTGAAACCCTAGTTATCTTAGATGCCTCTCACAACATCCCTCATTTCATTGTTTCAATTTTAGTTTGTGTTAATACTTGACAAACTCTTAACTTTGTGTTAATTATGTTTCTGATAATCATGTCTATTATGTTTCGATAATTATGTTAAGTGT
Organism: Scalesia atractyloides; assembly: GCA_947069175.1. Lineage (NCBI taxonomy): Eukaryota > Viridiplantae > Streptophyta > Magnoliopsida > Asterales > Asteraceae > Scalesia > Scalesia atractyloides. Next base: position 22,874,898 of record CAMTDV010000024.1, read on the forward strand.
TTACTTTAATTTTTTTGTGGATTCTTCGTAATATTTGTGATGAAAATGCATATTTTATTCTAAAATGAATATTGTATTCATTTGTGTTCGTAAACGTCGTTTGTGTTCATTTATGTTCATGAGCAATTGTTAGAGTTCATTTGCGTATGTTAAGTGTTCGTGAACGGTTCACGAACATGTTCGTTTCTTTAATGAACGAACACAAACAATAAATCTCGTTCGGTAAGCATCATGAACAATTCATGAACAAGCTTCTTCTTTACCAAATGAATACGAACAAGGCATTGTTCGTGTTTGTTCGGTTCGTTTACAGCCCTAACTAGGTTCACTATTGAACCCTAGCCCTATACACAAACACGCACACTATATTATAATACATACAAGGAGTATGAAAAGATAATTTTACATAAGTTTAAGACTAAGTAATTAAAACTTTTAAAACATATGGTACAATCAGTTAAAACATCTAGTTGACCTTTAAATCAACATCTTCTCACGATTTTCAGACGACTATTAATTTTTTATAAGTGAATATTTAAAAAATTCATTACAACATAAAATGGAAATGTTTTTCTCTTTAATTTGAGTAATTTAAAAAATTAACATGTTACGTGATTACTAGTGTTGTGTTCGCCGCCGCATCACATGGCACCCTCTAGTGTGTGCGCACACATATATATATAGAGATATTAAACTAGTGGTCATCATTAACAATACCATATTTTTTTTTTTATTTTGTATTTTATTGTAAGTATACATAAATTTTAGCTAAATATACCGTTACCTAGTGTTTATTTTCCTATGTTTGAATACAAGTTATACAATGATTAAAAAGTTATGAGGAATAATAACTTAAATTTTTAGGTATTTGCTTTTTTTTTAGTAATTATTTATTTATTATATATTTGATTTTTAGTAATTAATAATTCTTAGCTATTTTATTTAGCATTCAATTTAGTTTTTTTAGTAATAACTTACGTTTGTTAACTTAAAAAATCTAAATTTGCATCTATGTTTTTTTAACATTATATGTTATTTGCCTGCGCATTGTTGGTATGGTATCTGTTTGGTACAATTCATGGACTCGACATAGAAATCAATACATGTTTTACATCGACCGAAAACGATAAAAACGAACACTTGGGACTGACACCATTGTTGTTCGAACGGTATCGACCAGTTCAAATTGTCACGGTACTGCTACCGATATTCATTTATCGTCACAAATAAAGTTGTATAAATGGACAATTTTTGAATCCGGAAATCATAATAATGAATATAGGTATGGATACAGATGTTGTATGGTAGAGTACGCTAGCCACACGATATTAGTTTATCAAAAGAAGAAAACAATAAAAGTAAATACTGGTACCGAACCGATGTTGTTCGTTTGGTTCACTACAGTAGTGATACATTATATGTTATCAAACAAGAAACTATAAAATTTAAAACATGACGGTACCGATGTTCAGTTTGGTACGTTATGGCAGCGATACGATAATAGAAAAAAAAACAACAAAAATAAATATCGGTACCGTTGTTCACTAGGTTTTTGTTCTTTTTAGCATGATAAGAAAACGATAGCCGCTTTCAATAAAGTTTATATGGAAATGTAGAAAAAATAAATATAGAATGCCAACCAACCAAACCGATGTCAATTGAGCATCATCGGTACCGGTATCGATATTCGTTTTTATTGTTTTCGATCGATGAAAGATTTTCTCTCGATTATTGTATGAAGGCCAGTACCGTAACAACATAATATATACCGACCGAATTCGATCCCGCCACAAAGCACTGGGTAAATAAAAATTAGTTCTATAGAAAGTCAAATCGTTGTAACTCGGTAAAAAATCCAGTAGTTTATTAGTATATTGGGTACCGAATCAAAATAACTTACACTGTAGATAATGGCAACAAGATATGAAAAGATATGCATATTGTAATAAATTATTTCTCAACTAGATTTTGTTGGATTTAACGGCAAGCTATAAGATCTTTGAATTTTAATTATTCTCATTTTTTATTAGGTGTTCCTTACATGTTACTCAGTGGGATAACATGTAAATGTAAGCCATTCGTTGTACGCATACTCAAAATTAGAAGGACAACCTTTATTATATTTCTAAGCGTTTATAGCATATAGTTCAACAATACAATTACCTTCTGCATGTAATTGATCAAAATCATGTATTCTTGTAACTATATGCTAAACACGCTTACCTTAAAAAATTCCGCCTCTCACACACGGTTTCCTACTTTCCGACGGTATAAAAGCAAGAACAATTCATTATACTACCAAAGTTAACCTTGCATGAATTTATACCTAATAATACTTGATGTCATTTGTTTATTGAGTAAAATGCACAGTTCGACAAAAGATTTTAATAATTACAAAGTTGATCTTACTAGTTGCACTTTTTAAACTCGCTTGGTTCTTACCATTTATTGCTGTAAGATTTCTCAGTTAATACACCCACATGCGTGTCACATGAGAGTATTTTGATCATTTTAACATTGAATCTTAAAATATACAAATAACTTTAAGTGAGCCCCATCCCATCACACCGTTTTTCGTCTCTACCTAATGAGAATCTGCAATCAAAATTGTAAGATTACCTAATACTCTATAAACAGGATCTAATCACAAACACTACGTATCGTAATGTGCGGAATCCATCACGATACACGTACACACTGTAAACAAGTATATAAAGGAGTAGAAAAACAGAGAATTCACCAAAATAGAACTTGTCTTAAACACACAACTTTACAAGTTCTCTAAAATTGTCACACCCCAACCCGCAGCGGATTGGTACGGCGCATGATAATTGTCCATAGCTCATGACAACTATCATAAGTTTAAATATTTAAGGCATGATCAAATTAAAATGTCACACATACCAAAGAAATCTCAAATAATTCATACAATACCAAAGTCATAAATCATAACACAAAATCTAATTTATATAATTAACACATGTCCTACATGTCTACCTCTTAAACTCTATCTCATCTAGTTACCTGTATCAGCGTAAAATAGTTTTTGGGTCAACGTAAAAATCTTTTGCTTTATTATTTTAATTGTTTTATCTACAAATTATTTAACATGCAACTTCAAGTGTATTAGATACATCCATAACAATTCACAATAACAAAGATCACCACAATCAAATATGATAATGCGACAAAATAATAAAGACACAATTAGATGCAACGCCCGAAGAGCGATCGAAATGGTGGCGATATCGAGTTCAACCCATGGTCGTGGGGAACCGGTCAGCCAGTGGATCCGCAATAGAAACAATAGACACAAAGCGAGTAACAAATAGGTACATGTATGTGAAACGATAGATGCTAGAAATAAGAAACATGAGTACGAAACATATAATGACACATTAATTTGCATGTTCTTGATATAAATAAAAATATAAGAAATATGACACCTGATCCACCCTAAAAAAAGTTTAAGTGATAAAAAGAGGAAAGAAAAGTTCTATTCACGGGTTGCGAAGGATCCACAAAGGAGTCCGCAAAATGAATTAAATATCCAAAAGAAATCGATGAAAAAATGCACCCTAAAAATATATGTAACAAATATACTAAATAAATGGAATAATTAAATGGGACTAGTGATTCGGATTCTTGATTTAGGGACTTTTGTATAAAATTTTGTAGGACCGGTTTGTTGTTATGTAATCTTGATAAACTTGAAAAACAACACGTATGATATCTATGTAGCTTCGGAATCCAAATTACAAGGTAGAATACACAAGGATTTCCAAATATCTCTGTTTATATAAATTTCGGCAGCATAACGACATCTTTACACATTATTTGAATAAGCCTCAAAATCACATGTTCCAAAAGTTATGAGCTCATGCGCACATACCAACATATATATATGCATTGGTGGTACATGCGCAGAACTCATACGCTATTGGTTCTCATACGTGCGTATGACTCATGCGCGCGTATAAGTCCATTACAAACAAAGTTAAACTTTAAACTAAAACATGTTGCTCTACCAATATCCAAAACAAACTCTAACTAAGGTGTAGGCATTAGACATGATGTATCAACAGACTCCCCTTCGGATGATGTTGTAGTCTTTTCTTGATCTTCAAAATACTTTAATCTTTCATCCCAAAACCCGCTTCCTATACTCCTTCTCATGCTTCTCGAAGCTTTTCTTCGGTATCTGATCAGTGAGTGGTGGTTTCATGTATTTATACCTTGAAATACATGCTTTTTTCGATCTTTCAGCAATCTTTTCCAAGCTCTTCATCTCTTTCTCATCTTGCTTCTTCTCTAGCTCACTCTAGTTACTAGGCCACACTCTCTCAAAATAAATCTCTTAAGCCAAATATATATGAATAACTCTCTATAATGATTTCTTGTTTTCAATCAATGCGAGTAAAGAAGATCTTGTTGAAGAATAATATCTCGATGTCTTTATCAGATAAGTTTACCAACCACAAAGGATCATAAACCCTGATAGTTCTCAAATCCTTCTCACCTTCACATAGCACGATCACTATCTCCCATGTCTTCTTGTTATAATACCACCACATGAAAAACTTGCAGAAATCATGCTCCATCTCCTGAAATGGAATTACACGTAGCACCTTTGGCCTCTTGTACTTTAATGTAACAACAAACTTTCCGGTTTCTAGATCTACTCAGTTTTAGATACTATGCGTTTAGGCTCTTGAGGTTTCCAATGCTTTAATCCAGATCTAGCTTCTCTCTTTATAAACCTGAGTACATGTTGATTTTATTGATTGAGCTTGCAATTGATCATCTTGATTCTGCACAACTCCATAACATCCCACCAGGGTAATGATTTGATGTCGTTGATAACCCTGAAATATTGTACCCCGTATTCTCTTCTAATTGCAATCTTCTTCAACTTGGGGATCCAACTCCAACTGATATCAACCATTGAAATATCGTTGTGTTGTTTGAAGAACTTCTACGGTCATAGAAACTTCCTTTCATCTTTCAATTCTTTAAACCATATGACCCACTGAACAATCGTTTCTACATTGCTTATATGAGGAATATTTCCTTGACGTTCTTAAACTTTTTTTTTCAATACACCTTCAACTTCTTCAGCAAATATCTCGTTGAATGTTAGAAACTATTCGATGATATTGTTTGCGTATCATACTTCAGGATCCTCAAAATCATCTTCAATCTCAACTCTATCATACTCTATCAGCATCTATCACTAGTTCAAACACGTAATCCTCTTGCTTGTCGTCAGTATCTATTTTGTTAGAAACCGAGTTTCATTGTTTGGAAACAGTATTGATTATCACAATAATATTCACAAACTGGAAGAAATCATCAACGATTGTTTTTCATTAATCATAAAAGATTCAAATGTTTTACAACTCGATTGACTCTACAAACTCCCCCTTAGCTAATCACACAAACAAATCAGTTCGTACAAGAGAATATGTGATGCATGTGATGAATAAATCACTAACAGGTGTGATCTAATTAAAGAAGTATGAAAACTCTATTCAATGATTGGCTGATGTAATCTTGATAGAGACATCTAACATTCCTAACTAAAAGATTCTAAGATGTTTGAAAATCTTATCATCTGATATAGGCTATACTAAACACCGACGAGATAAATACTGTTACATAGAGAAACCACCGTTTAAGCTATCCTCTGTTGCAGTTGTCCAGACATCTGTTTGGCCTAACAGATGTTTAGTCTTCTTTATCAGACCTTTGGCTTGATCAGAGCTTTGGTCTTTAAAAGATACTAGCCTTCAACAGATGCTGGTACTATTGAACAACTATTCCAAGTCTTCATCAGACGTTAGCCATGCTCTTGAACAGATGTTCTGAGTAGGTGTTCAAGATTCACTATCTTTGAGGAGAGACTGGTCAATCTTTTGCTTATTTCTTTATCATTGGATCATACTTTGGCTTTTGGATATCATTTGTTTTTTTGTAGGTCCAACAATCTCCCCTAAAACAGATAATGCCAAAACAAATGTTTATTGGATCAACTTTTATTCCTCTTCTTTAACATTAACTTAATTTAAGCCTTGAATTTATGTTCAAATCTTTTAGATAATGAGTCACGAGCATCCCTTTCAAGTGGAAGATTTAGTATATCTTGCAGATCTTCAATCTTTAAGCTCATAATATTGTTCATCAAAGTCTTTTGCACTTCCCCATTTGCCCTTAGCAGAGTCAACTCATGGCTGGCTTTGTCTGAGGACCACTTTTGAATTTTAGAGGCAATGTGGTTTACTAGGAGTGATGTTATTGGAAGATGTGAAGGGATTTTCATTCCCATGACTTGACCTATCAGATCAGCTTGATTGGCATCAGGAAGTTCATACATAATCATATTTTTGATCCCGTCCTTTATATTGTCTTCTTCAAATCTGTTTACATCCTTTGTAGACATATCCTTCTGTCTTTTAAGATGGCTTCTCACCAATGAAGATGCTTAACTTGCAGGTGGAAGTTTAGATATTGTCACAGCCCAACCGATGTCGGAATCATTGGGATGTGGCACTAGCAAATCAGATTGTTCAAGAGAATCCATAACGAGGTGTGTGAGCTAGAGAGCGTTTGAGCGAGCATAAAACATGTAAACAAATAATCCATATAAACGCACAGTATTACATAACCAACTTAAATAACTGCGATTGCGATTTAGTGCGATGAGCGAGAGCGAAGGCAAGAGCCAGTACCGAACAAACAAACACACTCGACACATAAAGTAACATAATTAACTGCGATTCGTGGTTGCGTTAGCGTTGCGAATATTAAGTGTATAAATGTGCAGTGATGCAGTGTGATGAAAATGTATTTAGAATAACATAAACCACTTTTTATATTGAATCTTGCATTACAAGCAGTTACAACAGAATAAACGGTAATAACAGAACAACCGAAAAAGTTGGGTTGTTACAAATATGTTTGTCTTTGAACTGATAGGTAAGTCTTCATATATTGGCTTTCTTGGGACTAAGGGATCTTTGGTTATTATAGCTTCAAGCTTCTTTTAAGTTGCCCTGATTGTTGTCTCATCCCATTTAGCCGTTGATTGCATAGTGCCATATTTGGCAGCCACCATCTCGTCCTTCATTCTTGTGAGCTCAACTACTTTTATGCCTACATGTTTTCTACCTTCAACCTAGTTGGGGAGAGTGGGCTTGATATCTGGATTGAGATTCATCATCTCAATTCTGGATATTTCTTCCAGAAGGCCCTCAACAGACCATCCACTGAATTGAGCTTTTGAAGCTCTATAAGGCTTATTATTCATGATGTAATCTAAATAGTCTTCCTTTAATTCCCATTTCAGGCCAGGGTTGCTAACTGGTCCATGAGAGGCCTTTTTTCTAACATTTTTGGCAAAATCCTAAAGTCTATTCACTTTGGTGAATTCTGCAAAAAAGATTTGTTGTGCCTCTTTGTCACTATTTCCCATGGTTTTGATAGCAACAATATTTTTAGCCTATTTGAGCTTTAAATCCAGGTACTCTTGTACATTATTAGGCTTTTTATATTGTCTGAGGAATAGAAAGGTCACTTTGCTTATGTCAGTTGTGTTATAGAATGACTCTATCTCTTTTGAGACATGTCTTAATTCCAATGGGCCAAGTACGTTAAGTGGAAGTGTCATATGTGAGTGAATGGTAAGTGCAGTAGTAGTGGTGGTGGAAATGTGAGATGTAGTGGTGGTGGTGGTGGTTGTATGGATGGGAGATGCATCAGGAGTTTCTTCATCATTTTCTTGGATAATGAACTTAGTTCTCCTGGTTCTGGTTTGTAAGTTTTGTATTTTTGGTGGTCGTTGTGGGGGTAGTGATGTGGTTTTTCTTTTGAGAAGTCCTTTAGGGGACTTAGATGGTAATGGTGAAGGTGGTTTGTAACCTCTATTGCCACTTTTGATGTGGCAATATATGTTTTGGCAGTGGAGTGGCGGTGATTTGAGTAGTGGAGGTAGGAACAGTGATTTGGGTGATTTGAATAGTGGAGGTGGGAACATTTTTTTGGATTGTGATAAGTGGAGTAGTGGTTGCGATAGATGCAACAGTGCTTTGACTAACCTTTGTTAGAACATCTGTTGAAGAACCTTAGTTGTCATGGATCTCTTTTCTATTGACGATCTCCTGCACCGTGATCTGCAAATTAGCTTCCCTCGTATACCTGCTCTTTTTCTTCTCAATTTCTTTATCAATGTCTTCTTTTCTAGCCTTTTCGAGTGCAGCAATGTCAGGCTTTCTGCTAGTCTTTTTGACTAAGGGTGGGAGCTTCCTCATACAGTCGTCTTCCTCCCCCTTTTGGCATCATCTTATTTAGGGAGAGTGAGAGCCCTACCAGTTTTTTCAAAGATAAAATCTTTGATGGCTTTAACTTCTGCCTGTGTATCTTGATACTTGGCATCCACTGTTTGGCGTATAAGCTCTACCTGCATGGTATACCTTTGCAACTTGCTTTTGAAGACGTAAGTATGGTTGAACATGTGCCCATGTTCTTTTGCAATGACTACATTAGAAAGCCTGGGTGTATAGTTTTTGAGCAAGATTTTCATCATATCCTTGATCTCTCCAAAAGATGTTTCCAACTGTGTCACCCTTTTCGTCAATTTTTGATAGTTTAATGCATCACCTGAGTTAACATGATCACCTGAGTTCCCACCAGAGGTGGTTAAACTTGGTTTTAAATCAATTCCCCCTGTTCTTGGTATTGGGGATTTCCAACTGATGTAGATACTAATGTCTCAACAATTGTTGCCTTCAAGGAGGTCTTAGAAATGTAATCATCATCTAACTGTAAGACCGTTGTCTTATCAGTTCTAGTAGCTGCCCCACTTGAAATACCGACTTGTATCTCTTTTGATACAGGAGGTGTAGCCTCCTTTGCCTGTGGGATAGCAATGATCCATGAACTGTCCATAGTCACTTGTGAACTCTCTTTGATTTGTGTTGAGAGGAACTAAGTATATGCAAGTCAGATGTATCAATTGCAGCAAGCAATTTATGTAAGGGTGAGTGGACTGTTGAAGTAGGTGGTGGTAAAGAAAGAGAAAGATCCCTAGGAAAGGGGCTTGAGAAGCGATAATCAAGTGATATATCTCCCCTTGGTGGTATCCCATGTGCTTACAACACTTACCTTTTGTGAGGAAGAGTGAGGAGTTTGGATGGGTGGAGATGTTTGTATCTGTTGTGAGGAAGTAACAACAGATGTTTGGGTTTGTTTCTTTTGTGTTGCCATAGGGATATCTAGCATCTCAACCCCCAAAGATACCTTTTTGTGGGGTTTCTTTTGGATTTTGGGATAGGAGTGGATATGGTTTGTTTGGAAATGTCTGGTGTGGGTTCCATAGTGCTGGGTTATGCACCATGGTCACCAGGAGCAGTGGGGTTAGCAATAGATGTTGTAACATCTGTTGCTTGGTTTTCTAAGATGTTTTGAATTACCACATTTTCTTGGATTTTAGCCGTCATGTTAGTAAAAGTTTCGTTTGAGAGACTGCTGCTTTCAGTTGCTTCATCTTTTTGAGAACCTTTTTTTTATTAAAATGTTTTTCAGGTAGAAGCTCAACAACCTTGGATAGAAAAGAAAAGGATTGCCAGTACCGTTCTGGATTGCCCTCAAATTTTCTACTAAATCAAGAAACAAGGTCTGGGATAGCTTATGGTTTGAATTTCTCAAAATAGCATACCCGGATACTGAGTTTTTGGGGGTATCTCATCAAAATCAGTGGTTTTAGCAGAGAGGCAAACCAAGAGAGTATGGAAAAAGAATTTCATTTCAGGTGGGAACTTTGGTTTAAAAAGTGTTGCTCCCAGATCTGACCTTCATAGCCCCTTTCTATAAACTCAACATGTAAGTCATTTTTGGGTTAAATTTCCATACATGTCATATCCTCTAGATGGAACATAGTGGAGATGGATTCTGCTGTGATTTCCACATGTTCTTTACTAATGGTGGAGGTAATGAGAAATGGATTTTTGTTTTGCAAAGACAACTTTGCATTTGTTTAGAATTCTCTTAGTGTGGAAAGACAAATGGGTGCTTCAGCGGTGAGGAAGTAACGATATTTTGATGAATTGATTATGTCAATGATGGAATGAAAGTCCGCATTCTTGTTATACTTTACAAGATATGACAAGTAATAGTGCGGGGTTTTGATTTAGAAAGCCATGATGAACTATTGTTCAAATCTTTTGAAAATTTTTTAGAAGTTCTTTTGATTGAAAGCAGAGTTTGATGAAAGCAAATTCGGAGTTTTTCTCTTTTGATATGCTTTTGAAACTTTTCAATAATGGTGGATAGAAGTAAACTTTGTCTCTCATGGGTTTTTATAGGGTTAATGGAACAAGGATGCTAGCGTGGACAACGATTACCATTTAGGCCACGTGGTTAGTTGCTATTTGTCATAACAAACACTCTGATGAAGATATCAAAGATTTGTTTTCAATATATTTGTTTAACCTTGTTGTGCTCAACAGACCTTTGAATATCATGATCAATGTTTTGAAACATCTATTTGACTCTTGGTCAACAGAGTTTTGAAAAACCTCTATTGAAACATTTATTGGGTTAAACAGTGGTTCTTTTGCCTTAAATAGTGGTTATCACACTTGAATAGACTTTTAAATCATTGAAATAGTTGTTTTAACTCTTTTGAACAGAGTTTTTGTTTTTGGTGATTTTGTCAATCATTCTTGATTTTTAAAAAAAAATTTGGTTTTTTTGATTTTTTAAGACATAAATTAAAAAAAAAGATCGAAATAATTTGGGTTTTTCAAAACAATTTTCCTTATATTATTGGGATAAAAGATAGACACACAGGTAACCTATGTTGGTACATTCAAATGACCAACAGTGGTTCCCTGCAGATAATGTTGAATGGGTGTATGGGTATAGTATAGTAGGTTTACGCTTGTTTTGTATAGCTTGGTAGTGGGTTGGTTTTGTGGATTAATTATGATGTTTTGGGCTTGTCTAGATACTAGATAGAGTGTGCGATTGGACCTTGGCCCTGTTTGTGATTGGAACGCCCTATGTGCCTATAAATAGGGTGCTCCTAGGTCATTATTAGTGTTGTTGGTCGTGTACGGTTTTATGCTTTGACGATTTTGTACTAGATAAGCTTCAAGCTTGTGTGCAATCATAATATAAGATCATACTTCTTGTTTCTTGTGTTCACTTTCAATCGTTTTCTTCACGTTGGATTGTGTTAGTGATATTTGGACTTTAAATGGGTTAATCTTACAGATGATCCAAAACATTATTTGCCTTGGATTGGGAGTTATCAACTACTACAATGGCTTCTTGGGATTATTCTTTGGTCACTAGGAGTTTTTGTACAATCTCCAACAGATGTTTTTGACCCTCTGCAAGTTCCTGCACCTTTGGGTCCATGGGAAGTTGACCATTCCCAACAAGATGTTGATACCCATGAGGATGCATGTTTAGCCTAGGCTTTTGCGGCTATTTTCTATATACATGTAAGGCACCATTTTCAACTATCCTAATCCAACACTTTGACATTACACACACACTCATTAGCCGTTGTTTTCATAACCCTAACTTTGGTACCGGCGGTTTTTCTTCACCGGAATCATGGCGGACTCGTTGGAAAATGTCGTCATCGACAACTCCGCTTCTTCTGTTCCGGCGGAAGCAAAACTATTAGCAAAAATGCTCGCACGAAGGAGCTGAAGAAAGGCTAGTCTCATTAATGAATCTAAGAAAGGCTAGTCTCAAACCTTTCTGGTGTCATATGATGAAGGCTTTCTAGAATTTCTTTTGTTAGGCTTTGTATATGGATGGATGTCTAGATATTAATCATCACCATTTCCTCGGTCTAAATCATTTATTATCATTATTTAGTTTCTTTAGTGCATATATATTAAGAGTGTTCACTTAGTTTGGCAAAACAAATCAAAATAATGAGCCTTAAACAAAATCGACCAGTCTTGCTAACAAAGAGTTTGAATCAAGCAAACCAGCTGAATCAATTACTCATCTGACTCTACATCTGATTCTTTAGAAACAACTATTTGTGAAAATTCAGAATCAGTTACATCTGCTGAATCTAGTAATATTTCATCTAGAATATTTGAATCAGAACCAACAACAAAAGTTTATGTTCAGCTACAAAATGTTATTGATTCTCAATCGCTAAACAAAAGGTGTCACTTGAAACTGATAGCTTCGGTGCTACATAGTCAACTGACACTGTTTGTTATAAAGTGAAAGTTACTGACCTAGTTACTTCATCTACAAAACAAGTGCTTATAGAAGATTGTGTAGAGGATGAGGAGGATGATAAATGCTTTGAAAAATAAAATTAAGAAAAACAATCCTTTAGTTTCTGAAAATTCAAACAATATTTCAATTTATGCTAATACTTTAAATTGTGTGGGCTCTATTTTTCAAAGCGATGAATGTGTGGTTGATTGTCTTGACTCTTTTACTAGTTGTTTAAGCTTAACTATTTTGCCAAATAAAACTGATGCATCTAAAAATCTGTTGGTTAAACAAGTTAGACAAGGTGCTAAAACAAATTATGTTCCACCTAAATCAAAAGCCAAAAATGTCACACCCCGACCCGCAGCGGAAATAAGAGTCGGGGCATAATTGGGTTATCACCAAAGCACATGACATTTACTATTATGTTTCATAATTAATGAAGTCAAAGTTACATTGTCAATCATCCAAACATGTTCATTCAATACAAAGGAAAATAACCAAACATAGCAATCCCAATACTAAATCGTTTTATTCTTCTAATCCAGGTCCTATGTGTTCCTAGCTGCTGCTGGTTCACCTGTATCATGTGTAAAATGGGAGTTTTTGGGTCAACATAAGTTGGCGAGTGAACCTTATTAGATAAACATTTGATAATAATTTTATGATTAGTTTATCAATGAAATATTGTGCATAATCATAAAAGAGCAATGTAAGTAGTCAAGCATTGGCAAATAGCAGTTACAATTATAACACTTGATAGCATACATGAACATACCAATATCATACGATAACTAACATAAATGAACTGTGCGATCAAGGCTCAATCAAACGGAGCCGATCGTATTGCATGAACTGGAAATGTAAATTGAACTGTGCGATCAAGGCTCAATCAAACGGAGCCGATCGTATTGCATGAACTGAAATGTAAATTGAAATGACCGATCAAGGCTCAATCAAACGGAGCCGATCGTTGCGGGCACGCCAGGTTCAACCGCATAATAAAATGGGGAACAGGCTCAAACCTCATAATAAAATGGGGAGCGGCGGCCTCGGCAATTGCATGTACTGAAATAATAATTTGCATCCAATAATAATACTTAACAGCAACAAACTAAATACACATGTCATGATATGATGTATGCACAATAATATGTATATAAACAAAGACACATGATACACCCCAAAAACGTGATTAAAACGGGGAATTTGAAAGGTTCACTCACATTGGGTGCGTTGAATTGGAGTTAGTGAGATGCGCACGATTTAGATGAGCGAGTCGACGAGGAATACTAACCTAAATAATAATGAAAAAATATGTTAAAGGGATGGATTTTATTAAGGATTTTAATGAAATTTTTAGATATATTTTTGTGAGTTTATGGCTATTTTCTATCTTTAAAAATGTTATTTTTAAGTATTTTTAATTGATTTTTAAATTGAATTAAATAAAAAAAATATATTATTTTTTTAGTGTTGACCGTTGACCGTTGACCGGTTCGGTCAGCGGTTAATTCTGCGCCGGGTGGGATTCGAACCGGCGACCTTCCGTTCACGTGCACGTAGCTCTACCAACTGAGCTACGTGTCTAACCCGTTATAAACTCGGTTTTAATTATATTTATACTCTTATTTGAATTAACCGAAATTTCCTTTATTTGCAAAAACGTTTTATTTCAATTGAACCGGTGCTCATGACAAGATTCGAACGCGTGACGTGAAGTTCATGTTGCACACAGTCCACCGCTGGACTGTGTGTCTAACCCGGTTATATTCTTGGTTTTTATTATACTTAACAACTATCAGTTTTAAACCCGGTTTAGTTCTGGATTAAAAAGGAATGTTATTACACAAGCGTGCGCGTAGCAAGGATCGAACTCGGGACGTGTATAGTTGTTGTTTGCACACAGTCCACCGCTGGACTGTGTGTCTAACCCGTTTATAATCCGGATTTTAATTACTCTTATGTCATTATTGAATTCATCTTCTTCATTACGAACACAGACCTTACTCAAACATCCGATTCGTGATTAATTTAGTTAATAAACATGATGTCTAGCTTGAATGTACTAAACCGAACAGTTTGGGGAAAGAAGATACCGAACAGGTTGTCTTCCTCAGAGAGTCCGGCGAGAACTTGTCGGCTCGGTTTTTGAACCTTCGGCTGAAAGGGTCTATCAACAGAATTAAGGGATCAGATATGAAATTGAACTAGTGTGTATTGATTATCAGTACGTTTGAAAGTGCATACCGATAACTAACGAGTTTCCGGCAATTCCAGAAATTTTCCGGCGAACACAGAAAATCCAGCAAAGTCGTCTGTGGTTGATTTTGAGTGATGGGTTAATGTTAGTAAAGTTCTAACAATAGATTGAAATCGTAAAGGAGGAATATTTTACCGGTTTGTGTTGAATACGGTTTTCCGGCGACTTTTGCAGAGAATTCCGGCGAACTGTTTTAGGTGCTCAGATGATTTGAAAGTGCGACGAAAAGGAATTGGAGTATTGTTGTGATAGTTCTGAATCGCGAGAATGGACTGAAACTTGAGTTATCCAGGGATTTGATGAACTTTCGGTTTCAAATACCGAAAATGATGAAGCTTTAAGTTCAATCAATTCTGACTTAATTAGAAACCGTCGACCATCGGTTATAACTGAAATTGTGAGGTAAACAATCGATTTGACGATTGGTTTGCCGATTATCGGTTTTCAGATGGCATCAACGGTTAAATCGAGTTTGTGTATAAATTCCATTTGCTTTCCTAGTGTTAACAGAAAACACGTTGTGGCGGAGTGGTTTAGGGAATGGATGTTAAGTTGTTTGAGCGTCTCAGCTGACCCGGGTTCGAGTCCCGGCAGCTTCAAATATTTTTTATTTATTTTATTTTAACTTTTTATCAAATATAATTTTTATAGTTTAGTTTATTTATTAATTATGTAACGTTTTAACTCAAAATAATCATAAATAATTAACGCGACTTTTATAACTTGGTACAAGATTACAAAACGGAGCGGGTTTTGGAGACCCGATTTTTACAAATGTTACAGTATCCCCTACTTTTAGGAATTTCGTCCCGAAATTTAAACAGTTGAAGTAGCAGGAAAAAGATGCGGGTATTTTTCACGCATTGAGTCTTCACGTTCCCAATTAAACTCAGGTCCCCGCTTCGACTCCCAGCGTACCCTAACAATTGGAATGCGACTTCGTCGAAGACGCTTTTCTCCGTAGTCCATGATCTCCACTGGTCTTTCAATAAAATGCATGGATTCATCAATCTGAATATCTTCCAGCGGAATATGGAGGTTCTCATCAGCGAGGCACTTCTTCAAGTTCGACACGTGAAATGTGGGATGAATCCTGTCGAGTTCTTCCGGTAAGTCAAGCTTGTATGCTACAGGACCTACTCTTTCGAGTATCTTGAAAGGTCCTACGTAACGTGGTGCTAGCTTTCCCTTTTGACCAAAACGAACTACTCCCTTCCACGGTGATACTTTTAAAAGCACATGATCACCAATGTTAAACTCCAAGGGCTTCCGTCGTTTATCTGCGTAACTCTTTTGACGACTTTGAGCTGCTAAAAGATTGTTTCGGATTTGATGAATCTTGTCTGTGGTTTCTTGGATCAATTCTGGACCAGTAATTTGTGCTTCCCCAATTTCGTGCCAACAAACAGGAGATCGGCACTTTCGACCATATAAGGCTTCAAAAGGTGCCATGCCGATGCTCGAATGATAGCTGTTGTTGTACGAAAATTCAACTAACGGTAGGTGGGCGTCCCAATTTCCCTTGAAGTCTATGACACATGCTCTAAGCATATCCTCAAGAGTTTGAATGGTGCGCTCAGACTGTCCATCAGTTTGAGGGTGATAGGCGGTACTGAGATCTAATCGAGTGCCCATAGCGGATTGTACTGCTTGCCATGTTCGTGAGGTGAAACGACCATCACGATCTGAAATAATACTTAATGGTACCCCATGTCGGCTTACGATTTCGTTGATAAAAATACGAGCAAGCTTTTCGTTCTTGAAATCTTCTCGAATAGGAATAAAGTGAGCTGATTTTGTAAGTCGGTCTATAATCACCATATAGTGTCATACCCACCAGAAGTGCGAGGTAACCCGGTAATGAAATCCATGGTTATATTTTCTTACTTCCATACAGGTATTTCCGGTTAGACTAGAAGTCCTGAGGGTCTTTGGTGTTCAGCCTTCACCTTAGAACATGTGAGACACTTGGAAACAAAAATGGCAATATCTTTCTTCATTCCAGGCCACCAATAGGTGTACCGTAGGTCTTGATACATCTTATCGACTCCTGGGTGTATAGAATATCGCGTTTTATGAGCTTCATTCATGAGAGTTTCACGAAGATGGTTGTGGTTAGGAATCCAGATACGATCTAGGTAATACAGAATACCATCAGATTTAGTTTCAAGTTTTAGCTCGGCTCCACAGAACATCTCTTTTCGCACATCTTCTTCTGTTATCGAAACGTGTTGAGCTTCTCGAATTTGATCTTTAATATCGGTTATAATTTGCGAACATAGAAGATGAATGGAGTTCGCATAACCCTTTCGACTAAGTGCATCAGCCACCACATTTGCTTTACCAGGGTGGTATCTAATTTCACAGTCGTAATCATTTAGGAGTTCGACCCATCTTCGCTGCCTCATATTTAACTCTTTTTGATTGAAGATATGTTGAAGACTCTTGTGGTCAGTGTATATTTCACACTTAGTACCATAGAGATAATGTCTCCATATCTTAAGAGCGAATACCACGGCTCCAAGTTCTAGGTCATGAGTGGTGTAGTTCTTTTCATGTGTCTTGAGTTGCCTCGAGACATAAGCTATGACTTTTCCTCTTTGCATGAGAACGCAGCCTAATCCTTGCCCTAACGCGTCGCAATAGACTACAAAATCATCACAACCTTCAGGAAGAGTGAGGATTGGTGCATCACAAAGTTTTTGTTTAAGAGTTTGAAAAGCTTCTTCTTGCTTGGGTCCCCATACGAATGGTTTTCCCTTATGGGTTAAAGCCGTGAGTGGCACCGCAATGCGAGAGAAGTTTGAAATGAATCGACGATAATAGCCAGCTAGTCCAAGAAAAGATCTTACTTCAGTTGGTGTACGTGGGGCTTGCCATTCTTGAACTGCTTTGATCTTTGAAGGGTCAACATGTATTCCTTTGTCATTGACTACATGCCCGAGGAATTGCACCTCTTTTAACCAGAATTCACATTTAGAGAACTTGGCATAAAGCTTTTCCTTTTCTAGAAGTGTAAGAACGAGTCGAAGATGACGCTCATGATCAGCTTTAGATTTTGAATAAATAAGAATATCGTCGATAAAGACTATAACAAATCGATCAAGGTACGGTTTGCAGACTCTGTTCATTAGGTCCATGAAGACAGCTGGTGCGTTGGTTAATCCAAACGGCATAACCATGAATTCATAGTGGCCATAACGAGTTCGAAAAGCAGTCTTAGGGACGTCTTCTTCATGCACTCTAAGCTGATGATAGCCAGACCGAAGATCGATTTTTGAAAAACAACTGGCACCTTGTAGTTGGTCAAGAAGATCATCTATGCGAGGTAAAGGATAGCGATTTTTGATGGTTAACTTGTTGAGCTCTCTGTAGTCGATGCACATACGAAAAGATCCATCTTTCTTCTTTACAAAAAGGACAGGTGCACCCCAAGGCGATGAGCTGGGACGTATGAATCCCTTGTCAGTCAATTCTTGCAATTGACTGGCTAGCTCTTGCATTTCAGAGGGGGCTAACCTATATGGAGATTTTGCAACTGGTGTAGCACCAGGTATAAGATCGATACGGAATTCGACATCTCTGATTGGAGGAAGTCCTGAAATGTCGTCAGGAAAAACTTGTGGAAAATCTTTTACTACAGGAATATCTTCAAGTTTCTTCTCTGTGGTCCCCTTCTTGATGATATGGGCTAAAAACGCGACATAATTCTTGCGAAGGTATTTTTGAGCTTGAAGACAAGACATTAAGTTGAGCCCTTTCGACGAGGTTTCTCCAATGATTCGAAGAGTGTGACCGTTTGAAAGAGGAATACGAATAAATTTTTCACGACATACAACCTTCGCATGATGTTGACTGAGCCAATCCATACCGATTATGATGTCGAAACTTCCCAGCTTCATAGGAATAAGATCGACTGAGAAATCGTGGTTGTTTAAGGTGAGTGTACAGTTGCGTAAAATAGAGTCTAATGAAACTGGTTTTCCGTCCGCAACTTCCACCGTTATGGATTCCGCGAGTTTATCCCGATTTTTGCTTAAGATAGGTTCAAATTCTAATGACATGAAACTTCTATCCGCACCAGTATCAAATAACATAGAGGCATATCTACCATTTATAAGAAACGTACCGTTGACCACATTGCCGTCAGCTCTGGCCTGGTTCGCGTTAATATTGAAAGCTCTTCCTCTAGCAGGTGGAGGAGCTTGGTTCGCTTGATTCACAGGGTTGGCTTGGGCCTGAGCATGAATAATATTAACCAGCCTTGGACATGTGTTTCTGAAATGACTTGGGTCGCCGCAATTGAAACAAGCCCGCATAGGTTGGCCCATAGGGTAATTGGGTTGATAGTATGTTTGGGCTAAATGTTGGGTGGGTGGAAATGGTAGTTGTTGTTGTGCTTGACCCATTAACTGTTGGTGGGTTTGGGTTAAAGGTTGGTGGCGGTTTGTTCGTTGAAGCGTGCGGCAGTTTTGAACAGTATGTCCGGCGCGACCGCAGCCGGTGCAGTATTGGCAAGGATAATCAGGGGAGTGGTGATACTGACAACGGTTACATTTTGGTAATGGGCCTGTGTAGGGTCTTTTGTATGGTGCGGGTGAAGGAGTGACTTGAGTGATGGGTGCAACAGGAATAGGGGTGTTGGTTTGGGTGACTGCGAAATTCCTGGTGTTACGCTTCCTCTTGTTAGCAAACTTAGAGGAAGGAATGGGGTGGTTTGAGGTTTGTCCCTCAACAGGGGCTTTCTTCTTCTCTTCTTTGAACTTCCCATTGGGAATTCGGTTTTCGGTCAATTCAGTTGCCAACTCCATGGCAGCTTCGAGTGTTACCGGTGAAACGCTGAGAACCGAATCTTGAATTTTCGAGGGAAGTCCTCGAATATAATGCTCGATTAGACGATAGGTTGGAGTGAATAAGTTTGGAACCATTTGGTTCAACTCCAAGAACCTCTTGTTGTAAGTAGAGTGATCACCCTCTTTTTGCTTTAAGGCATGAAATTCATCCTCCAATTTCTTAATTTCACTTCTAGGACAGAAACGCCTAGTCATGATTTCCCTTAACTCCTCCCAAGTTAAGGCCATCGCATCTTCAGTCCCCCGCTTTCCTTTCTCAGTATTCCACCAAGTGAGAGCTACACCAAGTAGTCTCCCGGTGGCGTAATGAACCTTGCGATCTTCAGGACAATCGCAGTTTAAGAAAACGCTTTCCATCTCCTCGAACCAATGTAGGAGAGCAGTGACTCCCTCAGTCCCTTCGAATTTTGGAGGATCACAGGACTTAAAATGTTTGTAAGAGCATTTGATGGTAGGAGGGTTGGCGATGTTCTGGTCCTGTTGTTGAGGAGGGTTAGTAGGATTTGCAGCAAGGGCTTGTTGTACTTGTACCACGATGTCAGGCAATATCGTGGCCATTTGTTGCGCGATATGTGTGGCCAGACGTTCCTGAGTCTTTCCCGATTTTTTCCCCTTCGATGTTGTCTAGATGACATCTACAGGATCATAAAATGAGAAGATTGTGAGTTTATGGTGTCTTTTTAGGTGTCATGTGTCTTTAAGAAAATGAAAATAACATAAATATCAATAATGCAACTACATCCATAGGATGTCTTGGGTTTGCTCATGTTGGGCCTCAAATGTCCCCCATACCTTCACCTACATAGTCATGTGGGCCCCCATGGCTATTGGCTTGGTAGGATTCACATTAGTATTGGCAATTTAACACTCGCATCCCCCGAATGCAAACCACAAAATATGTTCATGAGATGTTTGGTCGGAACGTGTCCAGGTGTAGACACAATGACAACTCATAGTGGGATTAGCTCACACGACGTTTGGTATAGCATGCTTTGGCCTAATAGGTACTTCGTACTCTCATCGTTAGTCCCCAGGTAGGCAAACTGGTCCTTTATTTTGGATTTATACGAATGCCAGCCTAGACAGGACGTTCCGACTACCGGTACTAGTACCCTTCCAGTTACTACATGCCCGTCATGAGAACTCACTTTGATGAGATTTGAAAAACACGAAAATCATTGTAAAATCAATCATGATGTGATGTGTGCTTTCATGGATGTGATATGTTATGATCATACGATTTCATGATAGGCATTATTTGATAATACATACTTATGAACATGCTTGTACAATATCAAATGTAACATTTAACATAAAACATATAAACATCATGAAATTTGGCATATAACACACAAAATTCTTATAAGTTTCTAATCGACTATAGTATAGGCTCTAAGGGTCTAATAACCTATCCTATATCCCTATAGTCATGGCTCTGATACCAATCTGTCACACCCCGACCCGCAGCGGAAATAAGAGTCGGGGCATAATTGGGTTATCACCAAAGCACATGACATTTACTATTATGTTTCATAAATAATGAAGTCAAATTTACATTGTCAATCATCCAAACATGTTCATTCAATACAAAGGAAAATAACCAAACATAGCAATCCCAATACTAAATCGTTTTATTCTTCTAATCCAGGTCCTATGTGTTCCTAGCTGCTGCTGGTTCACCTGTATCATGTGTAAAATGGGAGTTTTTGGGTCAACATAAGTTGGCGAGTGAACCTTATTAGATAAACATTTGATAATAATTTTAGTTAGTTTATCAATGAAATATTGTGCATAATCATAAAAGAGCAATGTAAGTAGTCAAGCATTGGCAAATAGCAGTTACAATTATAACACTTGATAGCATACATGAACATACCAATATCATACGATAACTAACATAAATGAACTGTGCGATCAAGGCTCAATCAAACGGAGCCGATCGTATTGCATGAACTGAAATGTAAATTGAAATGACCGATCAAGGCTCAATCAAACGGAGCCGATCGTTGCGGGCACCCAGGTTCAACCGCATAATAAAATGGGGAACAGGCTCAAACCTCATAATAAAATGGGGAGCGGCGGCCTCAGCAATTGCATGTACTAAAATAATAATTTGTATCCAATAATAATACTTAACAGCAACAAACTAAATACACATGTCATGATATGATGTATGCACAATAATATGTATATAAACAAAGACACATGATACACCCCAAAAACGTGATTAAAACGGGGAATTTGAAAGGTTCACTCACATTGGGTGCGTTGAATTGGAGTTGGTGAGATGCGCACGATTTAGATGAGCGAGTCGACGAGGAATACTAACCTAAATAATAATGAAAAAATATGTTAAAGGGATGGATTTTATTAAGGATTTTAATGAAATTTTTAGATGTATTTTTGTGAGTTTATGGCTATTTTCTATCTTTAAAAATGTTATTTTTAAGTATTTTTAATTGATTTTTAAATTGAATTAAATAAAAAAAATATTATTTTTTTAGTGTTGACCGTTGACCGTTGACCGGTTCGGTCAGCGGTTAATTCTGCGCCGGGTGGGATTCGAACCGGCGACCTTCCGTTCACGTGCACGTAGCTCTACCAACTGAGCTACGTGTCTAACCCGTTATAAACTCGGTTTTAATTATATTTATACTCTTATTTGAATTAACCGAAATTTCCTTTATTTGCAAAAACGTTTTATTTCAATTGAACCGGTGCTCATGACAAGATTCGAACGCGTGACGTGAAGTTCATGTTGCACACAGTCCACCGCTGGACTGTGTGTCTAACCCGGTTATATTCTTGGTTTTTATTATACTTAACAACTATCTGTTTTAAACCCGGTTTAGTTCTGGATTAAAAAGGAATGTTATTACACAAGCGTGCGCGTAGCAAGGATCGAACTCGGGACGTGTGTAGTCGTTGTTTGCACACAGTCCACTGCTGGACTGTGTGTCTAACCCGTTTATAATCCGGATTTTAATTACTCTTATGTCATTATTGAATTCATCTTCTTCATTACGAACACAGACCTTACTCAAACATCCGATTCGTGATTAATTTAGTTAATAAACATGATGTCTAGCTTGAATGTACTAAACCGAACAGTTTGGGGAAAGAAGATACCGAACAGGTTGTCTTCCTCAGAGAGTCCGGCGAGAACTTGTCGGCTCGGTTTTTGAACCTTCGGCTGAGAGGGTCTATCAACAGAATTAAGGGATCAGATATGAAATTGAACTAGTGTGTATTGATTATCAGTACGTTTGAAAGTGCATACCGATAACTAACGAGTTTCCGGCAATTCCAGAAATTTTCCGGCGAACACAGAAAATCCAGCAAAGTCGTCTGTGGTTGATTTTGAGTGATGGGTTAATGTTAGTAAAGTTCTAACAATAGATTGAAATCGTAAAGGAGGAATATTTTACCGGTTTGTGTTGAATACGGTTTTCCGGCGACTTTTGCAGAGAATTCCGGCGAACTGTTTTAGGTGCTCAGATGATTTGAAAGTGCGACGAAAAGGAATTGGAGTATTGTTGTGATAGTTCTGAATCGCGAGAATGGACTGAAACTTGAGTTATCCAGGGATTTGATGAACTTTCGGTTTCAAATACCGAAAATGATGAAGCTTTAAGTTCAATCAATTCTGACTTAATTAGAAACCGTCGACCATCGGTTATAACTGAAATTGTGAGGTAAACAATCGATTTGACGATTGGTTTGCCGATTATCGGTTTTCAGATGGCATCAACGGTTAAATCGAGTTTGTGTATAAATTCCATTTGCTTTCCTAGTGTTAACAGAAAACACGTTGTGGCGGAGTGGTTTAGGGAATGGATGTTAAGTTGTTTGAGCGTCTCAGCTGACCCGGGTTCGAGTCCCGGCAACTTCAAATATTTTTTATTTATTTTATTTTAACTTTTTATCAAATATAATTTTTATAGTTTAGTTTATTTATTAATTATGTAACGTTTTAACTCAAAATAATCATAAATAATTAACGCGACTTTTATAACTTGGTACAAGATTACAAAACGGAGCGGGTTTTGGAGACCCGATTTTTACAAATGTTACAGTATCCCCTACTTTTAGGAATTTCGTCCCGAAATTTAAACAGTTGAAGTAGCAGGAAAAAGATGCGGGTATTTTTCACGCATTGAGTCTTCACGTTCCCAATTAAACTCAGGTCCCCGCTTCGACTCCCAGCGTACCCTAACAATTGGAATGCGACTTCGTCGAAGACGCTTTTCTCCGTAGTCCATGATCTCCACTGGTCTTTCAATAAAATGCATGGATTCATCAATCTGAATATCTTCCAGCGGAATATGGAGGTTCTCATCAGCGAGGCACTTCTTCAAGTTCGACACGTGAAATGTGGGATGAATCCTGTCGAGTTCTTCCGGTAAGTCAAGCTTGTATGCTACAGGACCTACTCTTTCGAGTATCTTGAAAGGTCCTACGTAACGTGGTGCTAGCTTTCCCTTTTGACCAAAACGAACTACTC
This sequence comes from Scalesia atractyloides, assembly GCA_947069175.1. Taxonomy (NCBI): domain Eukaryota; kingdom Viridiplantae; phylum Streptophyta; class Magnoliopsida; order Asterales; family Asteraceae; genus Scalesia; species Scalesia atractyloides. The sequence goes on from CAMTDV010000024.1 coordinate 22,898,767, forward strand.
CCTTCCACGGTGATACTTTTAAAAGCACATGATCACCAATGTTAAACTCCAAGGGCTTCCGTCGTTTATCTGCGTAACTCTTTTGACGACTTTGAGCTGCTAAAAGATTGTTTCGGATTTGATGAATCTTGTCTGTGGTTTCTTGGATCAATTCTGGACCAGTAATTTGTGCTTCCCCAATTTCGTGCCAACAAACAGGAGATCGGCACTTTCGACCATATAAGGCTTCAAAAGGTGCCATGCCGATGCTCGAATGATAGCTGTTGTTGTACGAAAATTCAACTAACGGTAGGTGGGCGTCCCAATTTCCCTTGAAGTCTATGACACATGCTCTAAGCATATCCTCAAGAGTTTGAATGGTGCGCTCAGACTGTCCATCAGTTTGAGGGTGATAGGCGGTACTGAGATCTAATCGAGTGCCCATAGCGGATTGTACTGCTTGCCATGTTCGTGAGGTGAAACGACCATCACGATCTGAAATAATACTTAATGGTACCCCATGTCGGCTTACGATTTCGTTGATAAAAATACGAGCAAGCTTTTCGTTCTTGAAATCTTCTCGAATAGGAATAAAGTGAGCTGATTTTGTAAGTCGGTCTATAATCACCATATAGTGTCATACCCACCAGAAGTGCGAGGTAACCCGGTAATGAAATCCATGGTTATATTTTCTTACTTCCATACAGGTATTTCCGGTTAGACTAGAAGTCCTGAGGGTCTTTGGTGTTCAGCCTTCACCTTAGAACATGTGAGACACTTGGAAACAAAAATGGCAATATCTTTCTTCATTCCAGGCCACCAATAGGTGTACCGTAGGTCTTGATACATCTTATCGACTCCTGGGTGTATAGAATATCGCGTTTTATGAGCTTCATTCATGAGAGTTTCACGAAGATGGTTGTGGTTAGGAATCCAGATACGATCTAGGTAATACAGAATACCATCAGATTTAGTTTCAAGTTTTAGCTCGGCTCCACAGAACATCTCTTTTCGCACATCTTCTTCTGTTATCGAAACGTGTTGAGCTTCTCGAATTTGATCTTTAATATCGGTTATAATTTGCGAACATAGAAGATGAATGGAGTTCGCATAACCCTTTCGACTAAGTGCATCAGCCACCACATTTGCTTTACCAGGGTGGTATCTAATTTCACAGTCGTAATCATTTAGGAGTTCGACCCATCTTCGCTGCCTCATATTTAACTCTTTTTGATTGAAGATATGTTGAAGACTCTTGTGGTCAGTGTATATTTCACACTTAGTACCATAGAGATAATGTCTCCATATCTTAAGAGCGAATACCACGGCTCCAAGTTCTAGGTCATGAGTGGTGTAGTTCTTTTCATGTGTCTTGAGTTGCCTCGAGACATAAGCTATGACTTTTCCTCTTTGCATGAGAACGCAGCCTAATCCTTGCCCTAACGCGTCGCAATAGACTACAAAATCATCACAACCTTCAGGAAGAGTGAGGATTGGTGCATCACAAAGTTTTTGTTTAAGAGTTTGAAAAGCTTCTTCTTGCTTGGGTCCCCATACGAATGGTTTTCCCTTATGGGTTAAAGCCGTGAGTGGCACCGCAATGCGAGAGAAGTTTGAAATGAATCGACGATAATAGCCAGCTAGTCCAAGAAAAGATCTTACTTCAGTTGGTGTACGTGGGGCTTGCCATTCTTGAACTGCTTTGATCTTTGAAGGGTCAACATGTATTCCTTTGTCATTGACTACATGCCCGAGGAATTGCACCTCTTTTAACCAGAATTCACATTTAGAGAACTTGGCATAAAGCTTTTCCTTTTCTAGAAGTGTAAGAACGAGTCGAAGATGACGCTCATGATCAGCTTTAGATTTTGAATAAATAAGAATATCGTCGATAAAGACTATAACAAATCGATCAAGGTACGGTTTGCAGACTCTGTTCATTAGGTCCATGAAGACAGCTGGTGCGTTGGTTAATCCAAACGGCATAACCATGAATTCATAGTGGCCATAACGAGTTCGAAAAGCAGTCTTAGGGACGTCTTCTTCATGCACTCTAAGCTGATGATAGCCAGACCGAAGATCGATTTTTGAAAAACAACTGGCACCTTGTAGTTGGTCAAGAAGATCATCTATGCGAGGTAAAGGATAGCGATTTTTGATGGTTAACTTGTTGAGCTCTCTGTAGTCGATGCACATACGAAAAGATCCATCTTTCTTCTTTACAAAAAGGACAGGTGCACCCCAAGGCGATGAGCTGGGACGTATGAATCCCTTGTCAGTCAATTCTTGCAATTGACTGGCTAGCTCTTGCATTTCAGAGGGGGCTAACCTATATGGAGATTTTGCAACTGGTGTAGCACCAGGTATAAGATCGATACGGAATTCGACATCTCTGATTGGAGGAAGTCCTGAAATGTCGTCAGGAAAAACTTGTGGAAAATCTTTTACTACAGGAATATCTTCAAGTTTCTTCTCTGTGGTCCCCTTCTTGATGATATGGGCTAAAAACGCGACATAATTCTTGCGAAGGTATTTTTGAGCTTGAAGACAAGACATTAAGTTGAGCCCTTTCGACGAGGTTTCTCCAATGATTCGAAGAGTGTGACCGTTTGAAAGAGGAATACGAATAAATTTTTCACGACATACAACCTTCGCATGATGTTGACTGAGCCAATCCATACCGATTATGATGTCGAAACTTCCCAGCTTCATAGGAATAAGATCGACTGAGAAATCGTGGTTGTTTAAGGTGAGTGTACAGTTGCGTAAAATAGAGTCTAATGAAACTGGTTTTCCGTCCGCAACTTCCACCGTTATGGATTCCGCGAGTTTATCCCGATTTTTGCTTAAGATAGGTTCAAATTCTAATGACATGAAACTTCTATCCGCACCAGTATCAAATAACATAGAGGCATATCTACCATTTATAAGAAACGTACCGTTGACCACATTGCCGTCAGCTCTGGCCTGGTTCGCGTTAATATTGAAAGCTCTTCCTCTAGCAGGTGGAGGAGCTTGGTTCGCTTGATTCACAGGGTTGGCTTGGGCCTGAGCATGAATAATATTAACCAGCCTTGGACATGTGTTTCTGAAATGACTTGGGTCGCCGCAATTGAAACAAGCCCGCATAGGTTGGCCCATAGGGTAATTGGGTTGATAGTATGTTTGGGCTAAATGTTGGGTGGGTGGAAATGGTAGTTGTTGTTGTGCTTGACCCATTAACTGTTGGTGGGTTTGGGTTAAAGGTTGGTGGCGGTTTGTTCGTTGAAGCGTGCGGCAGTTTTGAACAGTATGTCCGGCGCGACCGCAGCCGGTGCAGTATTGGCAAGGATAATCAGGGGAGTGGTGATACTGACAACGGTTACATTTTGGTAATGGGCCTGTGTAGGGTCTTTTGTATGGTGCGGGTGAAGGAGTGACTTGAGTGATGGGTGCAACAGGAATAGGGGTGTTGGTTTGGGTGACTGCGAAATTCCTGGTGTTACGCTTCCTCTTGTTAGCAAACTTAGAGGAAGGAATGGGGTGGTTTGAGGTTTGTCCCTCAACAGGGGCTTTCTTCTTCTCTTCTTTGAACTTCCCATTGGGAATTCGGTTTTCGGTCAATTCAGTTGCCAACTCCATGGCAGCTTCGAGTGTTACCGGTGAAACGCTGAGAACCGAATCTTGAATTTTCGAGGGAAGTCCTCGAATATAATGCTCGATTAGACGATAGGTTGGAGTGAATAAGTTTGGAACCATTTGGTTCAACTCCAAGAACCTCTTGTTGTAAGTAGAGTGATCACCCTCTTTTTGCTTTAAGGCATGAAATTCATCCTCCAATTTCTTAATTTCACTTCTAGGACAGAAACGCCTAGTCATGATTTCCCTTAACTCCTCCCAAGTTAAGGCCATCGCATCTTCAGTCCCCCGCTTTCCTTTCTCAGTATTCCACCAAGTGAGAGCTACACCAAGTAGTCTCCCGGTGGCGTAATGAACCTTGCGATCTTCAGGACAATCGCAGTTTAAGAAAACGCTTTCCATCTCCTCGAACCAATGTAGGAGAGCAGTGACTCCCTCAGTCCCTTCGAATTTTGGAGGATCACAGGACTTAAAATGTTTGTAAGAGCATTTGATGGTAGGAGGGTTGGCGATGTTCTGGTCCTGTTGTTGAGGAGGGTTAGTAGGATTTGCAGCAAGGGCTTGTTGTACTTGTACCACGATGTCAGGCAATATCGTGGCCATTTGTTGCGCGATATGTGTGGCCAGACGTTCCTGAGTCTTTCCCGATTTTTTCCCCTTCGATGTTGTCTAGATGACATCTACAGGATCATAAAATGAGAAGATTGTGAGTTTATGGTGTCTTTTTAGGTGTCATGTGTCTTTAAGAAAATGAAAATAACATAAATATCAATAATGCAACTACATCCATAGGATGTCTTGGGTTTGCTCATGTTGGGCCTCAAATGTCCCCCATACCTTCACCTACATAGTCATGTGGGCCCCCATGGCTATTGGCTTGGTAGGATTCACATTAGTATTGGCAATTTAACACTCGCATCCCCCGAATGCAAACCACAAAATATGTTCATGAGATGTTTGGTCGGAACGTGTCCAGGTGTAGACACAATGACAACTCATAGTGGGATTAGCTCACACGACGTTTGGTATAGCATGCTTTGGCCTAATAGGTACTTCGTACTCTCATCGTTAGTCCCCAGGTAGGCAAACTGGTCCTTTATTTTGGATTTATACGAATGCCAGCCTAGACAGGACGTTCCGACTACCGGTACTAGTACCCTTCCAGTTACTACATGCCCGTCATGAGAACTCACTTTGATGAGATTTGAAAAACACGAAAATCATTGTAAAATCAATCATGATGTGATGTGTGCTTTCATGGATGTGATATGTTATGATCATACGATTTCATGATAGGCATTATTTGATAATACATACTTATGAACATGCTTGTACAATATCAAATGTAACATTTAACATAAAACATATAAACATCATGAAATTTGGCATATAACACACAAAATTCTTATAAGTTTCTAATCGACTATAGTATAGGCTCTAAGGGTCTAATAACCTATCCTATATCCCTATAGTCATGGCTCTGATACCAATCTGTCACACCCCGACCCGCAGCGGAAATAAGAGTCGGGGCATAATTGGGTTATCACCAAAGCACATGACATTTACTATTATGTTTCATAATTAATGAAGTCAAAGTTACATTGTCAATCATCCAAACATGTTCATTCAATACAAAGGAAAATAACCAAACATAGCAATCCCAATACTAAATCGTTTTATTCTTCTAATCCAGGTCCTATGTGTTCCTAGCTGCTGCTGGTTCACCTGTATCATGTGTAAAATGGGAGTTTTTGGGCAACATAAGTTGGCGAGTGAACCTTATTAGATAAACATTTGATAATAATTTTAGTTAGTTTATCAATGAAATATTGTGCATAATCATAAAAGAGCAATGTAAGTAGTCAAGCATTGGCAAATAGCAGTTACAATTATAACACTTGATAGCATACATGAACATACCAATATCATACGATAACTAACATAAATGAACTGTGCGATCAAGGCTCAATCAAACGGAGCCGATCGTATTGCATGAACTGGAAATGTAAATTGAACTGTGCGATCAAGGCTCAATCAAACGGAGCCGATCGTATTGCATGAACTGAAATGTAAATTGAAATGACCGATCAAGGCTCAATCAAACGGAGCCGATCGTTGCGGGCACGCTAGGTTCAACCGCATAATAAAATGGGGAACAGGCTCAAACCTCATAATAAAATGGGGAGCGGCGGCCTCAGCAATTGCATGTACTGAAATAATAATTTGCATCCAATAATAATACTTAACAGCAACAAACTAAATACACATGTCATGATATGATGTATGCACAATAATATGTATATAAACAAAGACACATGATACACCCCAAAAACGTGATTAAAACGGGGAATTTGAAAGGTTCACTCACATTGGGTGCGTTGAATTGGAGTTGGTGAGATGCGCACGATTTAGATGAGCGAGTCGACGAGGAATACTAACCTAAATAATAATGAAAAAATATGTTAAAGGGATGGATTTTATTAAGGATTTTAATGAAATTTTTAGATGTATTTTTGTGAGTTTATGGCTATTTTCTATCTTTAAAAATGTTATTTTTAAGTATTTTTAATTGATTTTTAAATTGAATTAAATAAAAAAAAATATTAATTTTTTAGTGTTGACCGTTGACCGTTGACCGGTTCGGTCAGCGGTTAATTCTGCGCCGGGTGGGATTCGAACCGGCGACCTTCCGTTCACGTGCACGTAGCTCTACCAACTGAGCTACGTGTCTAACCCGTTATAAACTCGGTTTTAATTATATTTATACTCTTATTTGAATTAACCGAAATTTCCTTTATTTGCAAAAACGTTTTATTTCAATTGAACCGGTGCTCATGACAAGATTCGAACGCGTGACGTGAAGTTCATGTTGCACACAGTCCACCGCTGGACTGTGTGTCTAACCCGGTTATATTCTTGGTTTTTATTATACTTAACAACTATCTGTTTTAAACCCGGTTTAGTTCTGGATTAAAAAGGAATGTTATTACACAAGCGTGCGCGTAGCAAGGATCGAACTCGGGACGTGTATAGTCGTTGTTTGCACACAGTCCACCGCTGGACTGTGTGTCTAACCCGTTTATAATCCGGATTTTAATTACTCTTATGTCATTATTGAATTCATCTTCTTCATTACGAACACAGACCTTACTCAAACATCCGATTCGTGATTAATTTAGTTAATAAACATGATGTCTAGCTTGAATGTACTAAACCGAACAGTTTGGGGAAAGAAGATACCGAACAGGTTGTCTTCCTCAGAGAGTCCGGTGAGAACTTGTCGGCTCGGTTTTTGAACCTTCGGCTGAGAGGGTCTATCAACAGAATTAAGGGATCAGATATGAAATTGAACTAGTGTATATTGATTATCAGTACGTTTGAAAGTGCATACCGATAACTAACGAGTTTCCGGCAATTCCAGAAATTTTCCGGCGAACACAGAAAATCCAGCAAAGTCGTCTGTGGTTGATTTTGAGTGATGGGTTAATGTTAGTAAAGTTCTAACAATAGATTGAAATCGTAAAGGAGGAATATTTTACCGGTTTGTGTTGAATACGGTTTTCCGGCGACTTTTGCAGAGAATTCCGGCAAACTGTTTTAGGTGCTCAGATGATTTGAAAGTGCGACGAAAAGGAATTGGAGTATTGTTATGATAGTTCTGAATCGCGAGAATGGACTGAAACTTGAGTTATCCAGGGATTTGATGAACTTTCGGTTTCAAATACCGAAAATGATGAAGCTTTAAGTTCAATCAATTCTGACTTAATTAGAAACCGTCGACCATCAGTTATAACTGAAATTGTGAGGTAAACAATCGATTTGACGATTGGTTTGCCGATTATCGGTTTTCAGATGGCATCAACGGTTAAATCGAGTTTGTGTATAAATTCCATTTGCTTTCCTAGTGTTAACAGAAAACACGTTGTGGCGGAGTGGTTTAGGGAATGGATGTTAAGTTGTTTGAGCGTCTCAGCTGACCCGGGTTCGAGTCCCGGCAGCTTCAAATATTTTTTATTTATTTTATTTTAACTTTTTATCAAATATAATTTTTATAGTTTAGTTTATTTATTAATTATGTAACGTTTTAACTCAAAATAATCATAAATAATTAACGCGACTTTTATAACTTGGTACAAGATTACAAAACGGAGCGGGTTTTGGAGACCCGATTTTTACAAATGTTACAAAAAACGTGTGTGTTGTTGATTTAGATAACAAAATTTTGAAAACACAAGACACCAATAAGCAGGGTAAGGATCAAAGTAAGTCAGCTTCGTCAAGGCCTCAGGGCACACACAGGTATTCATGTTCTGAAAAGGCTGACAGATCTTCAGCAAAGCCACATGTGAAATGACAAATATGTTACACATGCGGCATCATTGGTCACGTAGCAAGGAATTGTATACATCATCTAGAAAAACTCAAGGAAGGGGATCATCAGAAGGCTTCAAAAGGGAATGACAAACAATCTAAACATATTGAAGGTTAAAGAACCTAAACCCCTGAAGAGTTTGTATACCAATATGAAGCCTTCTGATGGAGATTGGAACATGGCGAAACTCCTAACCAAAAATAATCAACTAAAGTCTCCAAAACATAAGAACAAACCACGTGAAGAAATTTTGCAAAATAAAAAGAGGTTTACAAAGAATAAGCAATTGTGGAGACCTGAAAGCCTTGGTCAATCTACTCCTTCGGAATCCTCATGTTCTAGTAATAGAATCGCCTGCTCAAATAGTAATATGGTTTGGATGAAGGTGACATATGTTGATGCAAAGGGTTTACCCCGATCCCCTATGGCCTGGGTACCTAAAACTGATTGGTCCCGCAATACGTACAGGAACGACTATGGAGGATTATCATCAGACTTTGGTAGGCCTGTAAATGAACCGAACGAACACAAACATAGGCATGTTTGTGTTCGTTCATTTAACTTTAACCAAACATGGACACGAACACGAACATATAATCGAACACATTTTTTGTTTGTGTTCGTTCATTAAGAAATCGGCATGTTGGTGTTCTTTTATGTTCGTTCGTTTAAATCCTAAACGAACAGTTCACGAACACAAACGAATACAAATATAAAAAAATTTCACTAAACATATTTGAATAGACATAAACAAACATTAATTAACATGATTGAACAAACATAAGCGAACCCAAATGAACGTAATTGAACAAATATAAACAAACACGATTTAACATTAGTGAACACAAACAAATATGTCTAATAGATTAGAGTTTATCCGAAAACACATCAAAATTAGGGTTCATAGATACTAAAATTAAGTACTTTTTATACAAATATTAAGTAATTGATCAGTTACGATCTAAGAAGAATTTTAAAATTGCATTTTTTATTACTAGAAAACTCAACTATTAATTCGTTATATTTATATAAGTAGTTAGAAAACCTGATATTTATATAAATATAACTATTTATGTATTTACTAAAACTTAAACGAACATTCATGGACATAAATGAACGAACACAATGGGTGTTCATGTTCGTTCATTTAATTAAATGAACATTTTTTTTGTTCGAGTTCGTTCATTTATTAAATAAACGAACTTCCCGCTGAACAAGTTCACGAATAATTCGTGAACGTTCGGTTCATTTACCGGCCTAGACTTTGGTATATTAATAGTGGCTGTTCTAGACATATAACTGTAGACTTGTCCTAGCTAAGTGATCTTGAGGAATTTAATGGAGGATTTGTTTCTTTTGCGGGAGCTGAGAAGGGTCAGATAACCATAGAGGCACTATAAGGAATGGCGATCTTTGTTTCAAAAATGTTAATTATGTTCCAGAGTTGAAGCATAGCCTATTAAGTGTTTCACAAATTTGTGACAATGGCTACTCAACTTACTTCACCAACAAGAGTTGTCTAATCTTATAACTAGGAATTGTCATTCCTGAAGATTGGATCTTAATGAAATCTGATCGAAGAGGGAACGCTTATGTAATTGACATGAATAAACCACCATCTCAAAAATTCTCTGAACCCAGTGCCGTTTGTGAGGATCAGCTCTCCTTAAGCTTAGGTCCTAATTTGAGTATCTAGTCATAAACCGTGATGAATCCATATTATACTAGTGACAATATCTAGACCATGAATGACTTAACCCAAGGACTTCCTTGGGTCACTTATTTCTACATGCGCCATAAGTCATTTCTAGTATTTCAGTGAGAACCATTTATATGAGTATCCTCGTAAGGTTTCTTGACCCCAAGGATCCTTTGGCTCCTCCCATTCTCCTCGTATTTACTACATCAAACATGTATGTGTTTACTATTAGAAATCCTTGGTATCATGAGCTTAATACTTACCTGGCAAGGGTAAATGATCCACACATGGTACGGATGACCTTATTATAACTAACACATTATCTCCATGTAAGTAAAATCTGAAAAAAAAAAAAAAAACATATGACTTATAACTTATAATCTGAAAAGCAAACAACAAATAACTTATAACTTAAAATTAAACCTAAACCACATAATCTGAAAAAATTAAAAACTTATAATCTGAAAAGAAAACTAACCTGAGGAGTTTGTCGATTGTCACACCCTAACCGATGGCGGAAACATTGGGGCGTGGCACTAGGCGAATCAGATTGATCAAGAGATTCCATAACAATTATTTAAAGACAATAATCAGCATTCAACATCCCATACTATCGAACTCATATAATCCTCAAACAATCGTTACATACTTAGAAACAATCTCTTAAACATAACATCCGATTCGATCTTCCCTAGATTTATTACATGATTTTCTAAAGCAAACACCTAAAACTAAGCATCCGTAGCAGTTATCCTCAACCTGCCACATATGTTAAAATAAAACGTCAATACAATTAAGTAAAGGTGAGCATACTGGTTTGCGTACATAATAGCTGTAAAAGCGTTTAGCATACACCACATGACATACTTAAGAGATGTGAACTATGTATCTACCAGAAGAGAAAATAAATGAGAAGTGAAAAATGCGAGCCTTAACAACCCCGGGCCTCCGGGTGGCGGATCAACCTCTAGTATACTATCATGTTAAGCGTGGCATACAAGCAATCAAGCAATACATACAACTCAGCGGATTTCATGTAATATCATGTAATAGCGGGTAGCGAATAAGCATTTGAGATTTGTGTGATGTGATTTAATATAGGAACATTTGTGACACCCAAAAGTGCGTTTAAGCGTAAAAGGGATTCAAGTATACTCACTGTCGGTGGGTTTTAGGAGAGAGACGGGATCTGAGATGAGTTAAGGAGAGCGCCGGATCAGCCTGTAAGTGAATAGAAGTGCATCAGTCTTCCGAAATGCTAAAACGGTGAACGGGTGAGGGAGCAGTAGACAAGTTCGGGCGAACTTGTATGCTAAAACTTACTGGAAGTACAAGTTCGGGCGAACTTGTCTGGTTTCCTGAGAAACTGGACAAGTTCGGACGAACTTGCCCTATTTGCTGAGGGGTTATACAAGTTCGGGCGAACTTGTCTAATTCCTTTGGGAATTGGACAAGTTCGGGCGAACTTGTCTGATTCGTTGAAGTTTATGGCAAGTTCGGGCGAACTTGGTCACCATTCTGGTGACAAGTTCGAGCGAACTTGCTCTATTCTGAGTGAACTTGACTGTTTTGGCATCCAATTCGTGCGTTTTCGCGTTGTTTTCTGAGGAAATCGAGTGTCCATCCCTCCAACCTTAAGGCACTGAGTAAAACTTAGGCTGGAGAGGTCTTTTGGAGCTTTAGCCATTTTACAGAAACTCGGGCTAATCCGGGCGAACTTGAAGGTTCGTACGGGTTAGTCCAGCTTGTGTAAAGTGACGATTTCGTCCTTGTGCTTCCGGATCTGAGATCTTGCTTGACAACGCCTCGTTCCACTTCAAAGTGAACGAAACATACGTCATTTAGTCCGAATACTGTGTAAATATCGATGATTAAAGGTTTTACTTAGATCTAAGCATAGATCTAAGTGAAAAACAGAAGTTTTATAGAAAAAAGATGAAGATTTTCATAAACAGAAGAGATTTGATGAAAACGAAGGCAAAGCCTTGTGCGAAATTGTTGTAAAACGTTGTTGTAGCTTGAAAACGGGTTGAACCTTACTTAGAAAACAAATGGTTTCAGTCTTGGGGAGCTCTGGGCGAACCTGCAGCAAGTTCAAATGAGAAGAGGAGCTGGGTTTTTATAGGTGAGGTGAGAAAGGAGTGGGCAGACATCAAGTTCGGGCGAACTTGCTACAAGTTTGAGCGAACTTGCTTATTTTCTTGAGTTTTAGGACAAGTCCGGGCGGACTTGTTGTTTATTGAAGTATTTTGGTGGGTGGAATAAGTTCGGGCGAACTTGTGATGCACAAGTTCGGCCGAACTTGACCTATTGGCCAAGTTTTGTTCGATTATTTCGCGTTATGAGTTCGTTTGGCGGTTCGGTTCGTATTAGATGGTTATATTAAGCGTCATAATTGATACAATAGTGCGATATAGCGATTCGTGCGTGTGAGAGCATTGCGATAGCGATTATAATCATAACATAAGCAAAATAAAATCACACATAAAACATACTTCCATATAATTAACTGCGTTTGCGATGCGATGAGATAAGTGATGCGATGGCACAAGTGGTTATTGTACAACAACACACTCGGCTATTAATTGTGATTGCGTTAGCGTTTAATAAGCGAAGATGCGATATAGTTGTGACAAAACATAATTACTTAGCATAAACTTTTCAATAATCGAATCTCGGAGTGAATACAAATACAAACGAAGTAAATAGGAACAACATAACAACGAAATTTACAAGTTGTTACAGTCTCCCCTACTTTAGCAAATTTTGTCCCGAAATTTAAGTAGTGGCCGTAACAAAGAGATGTGGATATTTGACCTTCATATCACTTTCCAATTCCCAAGTGAACTCGGCACCACGTTTGCCTTCCTATCGGACTTTCACAATAGTTATGTGAGAGCGTCGTAGTTTCTTTGTCTCTCGGTCCCTGATTTCGACTGGCTTTTCCACGAAATGGAGAGTCTCGTTGATTTGCAGATCTTCCAGGGGTACATGGAGATTTTCTTCAGCTAGACATTTCTTGAGGTTTGAGACATGGAAGGTTGGATGTACGTTGCGGAGTTCCTCCGGTAATTCGAGTCGGTAGGACACTTTGCCAGTTCTTTCCAGAATCTTAAAGGGACCCACGTATCGTGACGCTAGTTTCCCTTTCTTTCCGAAGCGGATCACTCCTTTCCAAGGCGCAACCTTTACGAGAACGTGATTTCCGACTTCGAATTATAGGGGCTTGCGGCGTTTATCGGCATAACTCTTTTGACGACTCCGAGCTCTGATTTGGAGAATTTTGTCTGTCGTTTCTTGAATTAGCTCGGGACTGGTGATTTGTGCTTCTCCGATCTCGTGCCATGCAATAGGCGATCGACATTTTCTTCCATACAGTGCCTCAAAAGGAGCCATTTGAATGCTGGTATGATAACTATTATTGTACGAGAATTCAATTAAAGGTAAATGCGTATCCCAATTACCACCAAAATCTATGCTGCACGTACGAAGCATGTCTTCTATGGTGCGGATCGTGCGCTCAGTCTGACAGTCGGTTTGAGGGTGAAAAGCGGTACTGAGATTAAGCGTAGTACCGAGAGCGGACTGAAAAGTATCCCAGAGACACGAGGTAAAGCGACCGCGCGGTCAGAGATGATGTCACGAGGCGTCCCGTGTCGACATATGACTTCGTCGGTATAAATTCGTGCTAATCGTTCTACCTTAAAGTCCTCTCGTATAGCAATAAAGTGCGCAGATTTAGTAAGACGATCAACGATAACCCAAATGCTATCGTGACCAGAGGAAGTGCGAGGGATTTTCGTAACGAAGTCCATGGCTATGCTCTCCCATTTCCACATCGGATTTCGGGTTGTTCGAGCAAACCAGAGGGCCTTTGATGTTCGGCTTTAACCTTCAAGCTGGTTAAGCACTTCGAGACGTATACGGCGATATCCTTTTTCATGCCCGGCCACCAGTACTTAGGACGAAGATCCTAGTACATCTTGTCGGCTCCGGGATGAATGGAGTATCGAGATTTGTGAGCTTCGGTCATTAGTAGTTCTCGGAGATTATCACGGCTAGGAATCCAAATACGATCGAGATAGTAATAAATACCGTTGATTTAACAACGAGCTGAGTTTCGGCACCACACTTCATTTCTTCTTGCAGGGTATTCTCGTTAAAACAAGCAAATTGGGCGGAGCGAATCAAAATTTCAAGATTATTCAAAGCTTGAGAGTCGTGCACACTATACACATAGCTTCGTCGACCGAGAGCATCGGCTACAACGTTTGCTTTGTCAGGATGGTAGCGTATCTCGCAATCGTAGTCGTTGGTTCAACCCATCTGCGTTGGCGCATATTCAATTCTTTCTGATTAAAAATATGTTGTAAGCTCTTATGGTCGATGAAGACCGTACACTTAGTACCATAAAGGTAGTGTCGCCGTATCTTTAATGCAAAAACAACTGCACCGAGTTCGAGATTGTGGGTTGTGTAGTTCTTCTCGTGGATCTTGAGTTGTCAAGATGCATACGCGATAACCTTGTCTCGTTGCATAAGAACACAAACAAGACCAAGATTAGAGGCATCGCAGTAAACAACAAAATCGTCGATTCCGTCGGGAAGAGAAAGTACAGGAGCGTTGCATAGCATACGCTTGAGAGTTTGAAAGGATTCCTCTTGTTTGGAATCCCAAACGAAAGGCTTGTCTTTATGAGTTAAAGCGGTAAGCGGAACGGCGATTTTAGAGAAGTCGGCGATGAATCGATGGTAGTAACCCGCCAATCCAAGAAAGGAACGGATTTCAGATGCATTCTTCGGCGTAATCCAACTCTTTACAGCTTCGATCTTTGCAGGGTCGACGTGAATTCATTGACTATTAACGATATGGCCGAGAAATTGGACTTCTTCGAGCCAGAATTCACATTAGAGAACTTGGCATAAAGGCAATTACCTTGGAGAAGTTTGAGAACTAAACGGAGATGGCACGCGTGTTCGTCTCTCGACTTCGAGTTAATAAGAATGTCATCGATAAACACAATGACGAAACGATCCAAGAAAGCTTTACACACACGGTTCATCAAATCCATGAAGACCGCTGGTGCATTTGTAAGACCAAAAGGCATGACCACGAATTCGAAATGGCCATAACAAGTACGAAAGGTGGTTTTCAAAATATCTTCTTCCAACACGCGTAACTAATGATAACCGGAACGTAAATCAATCTTAGAGAAACAAGTAGCACCATGAAGATGATCGAATAAGTCGTCGATACGAGGAAGAGGGTAGCGGTTCTTTATCGTAAGCTTATTAAGTTCACGATAATCGATACACATTCGGAACGTCCCATCTTTCTTTTTCAAAAAAGAACGGGTGCGCCCCATGGTGAAGTGCTCGGGCGTATGAAACCTTTATCAAGAAGCTCTTGAAGTTGGCTTGATAGCTCGCGCATTTCAGATGGTGCGAGACGATATGTAGCACCGGGAATTAAATCGATACGGAATTCAACATCACGAGTAGGGGTAAGCCGGGTAAATTGTCGGGAAAGACCTTAGGAAATTCACAAACAACGGGGACATCTTTAAAGGTTTTCTTTTCTTTCTTTGGGTTCACGATATGGGCGAGGACAGCGATGCACTACTTGTGCAGGCACTTATTCGCTTGGGTACATGACAAAAGCATCAACTTCTTTAAGGGAGTTTCACCGTAAACATGGAGTTGATCACCGTTAGGAAGAGGAAAGCAAATCATCTTATCGAAGCAAACAACTTCGGCATGATTTTAACGAAGAAAATCCATGCCTACTATGATATCGAAGCTACCTAACTGCATAGGTATGAGATAGATTGAGAAAATGTGGTTGTTGAGATCGAGAGTACAACCACGTAGGACGGAGTTGAACGGTAACGGTTCTTCCGTGGCGACTTCAACATCGAAAGTCTTTGGGAGTTTAGCGCGTTTACATTTTAAACCGTTTTCAAATTCTAACGATACAAAACAATTATCGACACCAGTATCAAATAAACATGAAGCATAAATACCATTAACAAGGAACGTACCGTTGACAACATTGTTGTCATTCTGAGCCTGGCGATGATTGAGATTGAAGGCTCGTCCACGCGCAGCTCGTGGTTGCTGCTGCTGAGGTTGTGGCTGTGGCTGCTGCTGCTGTTGTTCCTGCTTCACAGGTTTGTTTGGGCAGACATTGCTAAGGTGGTTTGGATCTCCACAAGGTAGCAAGCACGGGCCTTTGGGGCTGGCGCTTGCTGCTGGAACTGCTGCTGATTGGCATGAGGAGGGCGAGGTGGAGCGGTGCTGCTGGAGCTTGGGGACTGGCTGACGAAAACCACTATGGCAGCTAACAGTAAAGTGGCCGTAGATGTTACAGTTGGTGCAGAAACGGCAATTGCCTCCAACTGCATGGTGATAAGTGCATTTTGAGCACAAAGTATGAGGACTAGTATACGCACGCTTTGCAGGAGGTGCGCTTGAAGGAGCAGACTGAAGCGGCTGAGGGTTTGGCGGTGCGATAAGTGCACAGTTCTTGCTTGGTTCTCTCTTTTGCGACCTCGGCGACTGGACTTTGATTCACGAGACTGATCGGTAGGTGCACTCGGCTCCGTGATAGCCTGGTTCGTGACTTTTCTGTTCTTGAAGTAACCAGCCAGTACCCTTTTGTCGTTGATCTCTGTGGCTAGCTGATAAGTTTCCTCGATGGTTACAGGGCGTGCTGCTTGAACAAAGTCAGCGACGCAATCGGGTAAAGCACGCAGATATTTCTTGATTGCTTTCTCAGTAGTGTCCACCTGACTGGGACAGATAATGCTCAACTGCTTGAAACGAGCTGTTAGGCCAGCGTTGTTGGGACCGTCTTGTTTGATATCCCAAAACTCATTCTCCATCTGGCCACGTTGTCGGGACCGTCTTGTTTGATATACCAAAACTCATTCTCCATCTTTTGAACCACATGTGGAGGACAGAACTCTTTCACCATGATTCCTTTGAGTTTCTCCCAAGTGAGCCCGTAAGCTTCATCGTTCCCGCGCTTGTTGCGCTCCGCTGTCCACCAATCGAGAGCCCTCGATTGGAACACGCTGGTAGCGTTGATAGTGCGTAGAGCTTCGGGACATCCACTCTGGCGGAAAGTAACCTCGATGGAATCGAACCAGTGGAACATAGCACTTGGTCCTTCAGTGCCAGAGAACGTAAGAGGTCCACATGCTTTAAATTGCTTGGAGCTGATCGAAGTCTTGGGCACGTTGGTTTTCGAATCAACCAATGAGTTGCTGCTGACGGCATGGATCTCGCTGACAATTTAGGGAATGACTTTAGCCATCTTCTTGGCTACCAGTGAAGCGATGCGCTTATCAGCGTTGTTGCGCTGGATATTCCCCGCGTGTGAGATCCCATGGAAGACATCCACATGAAGGATTGGATTGGATGAGATTCGATTTAGTAGGTTTATGTCAAAAGTTTACTTATTACTATTATTCAAGCAAGGCACAAAATCACATAAGCACGTATTCACAGAAGCACGTAAGCACATAAAACACATAAGCACATAAGCACGTAAGCACATAATTCACATAAGCATATATTTTGCACGTATTCTCCTTCTTATAAGTACAGCGTAGCGCGTTCGGGATGCGAGATATAAGCGTAATAAGCGAGTAAAGCTGCATATGAGGCACGGATGCCCTCATGAGCGTAGGCGAGTTGCGCGATTAGTTTGGTTGGTAAGTTAATTAGCGTTTTAGATTACGAGAGTTGTGCGAGTAGTGCATATACTGATGGAGCGTAAAGGCGATAAATCGAGAAATCAATAAAGCGAGAAATCGAATAAAGCGTGAAATCCATAAACTTAAACATATAAACAATAATAAAACTCGATGATGCGTAAAATCGACGATGATAGGCTTAAATCAATTGGGAGTGTCTAGGGTTTTGAGACAGCGACTACCCAAAGTGGTTCGAAGATTCTCTGAGTTCGGACACACGATTTGGCCTAATAGATAAATGCTCTCGCCGGTCAACGGTTAACGGAATTTATCCTTCCAGTTACGTCGTGTTCCAAGTCATCGAAGTAATTGAGACTTTGGTGAGATTGAAAATCGAGGAGTGGAACTAGTTATCAAGATGCGGGTTTTACCCCTAACTTAACAACTTCATTCCTAGTTGTGGTGATGCTCACCGATCAAGTCGGGAGTTCCACTAGATAGAAATGGAGATTTTCGTCGAGGTTTGGATATCACTCCTAACTCAATGAATGTATCTCGTGCGATAAGGGATGCGCGGAGTGAATGATCTCATCGAGAGTTCTTGGTTTTCACACCTAATCTCAACTTGATCACTCGTTTTGTGTGATACGAGCGTTCTTCAGCGTGTATTGTGGTTGCTTTAGGAAAACCATAGTTTAAAAGTTCATTTCAAAGGATTCTGGTCAAGTTCGGGAGAACTTGGCATCAGCCTGATGTCAAGTTCGAGCGAACTTGCTCATTCCTGAGTGAACTTTGTTTGATGTGGTAGGGGACTGACAAGTCCGGGCGAACTTGACAAGTGAACTGATCAATTCGAGCGAGCTTGCCCCCAAGTTCTGGCGAACTTGTCTGTTCGTATTAGTTTCATCGTTTAATCGATGCGTAACAGTCTGATATGGTATCCTAACTATAGACTAGGTCAAACATGGCAATTCTACCTAATTTTCCCTATAGTTATGGCTCTGATACCAATCTGTCACACCCCAACCGATGGCGGAAACATCGGGGCGTGGCACTAGGCGAATCAGATTGATCAAGAGATTCCATAACAATTATTTAAAGACAATAATCAACATTCAACATCCCATTCTATCGAACTCATATAATCCTCAAACAATCATTACATACCTAGAAACAATTTCTTAAACATAACATCCGATTCGATCTTCCCTAGATTTATTACATGATTTTCAAAAGCAAACACCTAAACTAAGCATCCGTAGCAATTATCCTCAACCTGTCACATATATTAAAATAAAACGTCAATACAATTAAGTAAAGGTGAGCATACAGGTTTGCGTACATAATAGCTATAAAAGCGTTCAGCATACACCGCATGACATACGTAAGAGATGTGAACTATGTATCTACCAGATTCAAGTAAACCAACAAACCACAATTGATCGAGGCATGCGAACAAGTGTCCACATCCTAAAAGAGAAAATAAATGCGAAGTGTAAAATGCGAGCCTTAACAACCCCGGGCCTCCGGGTGGCGGGTCAACCTCTAGTATACTATAATGTTAAGGGTCGCGTACAAGCAATCAAGCAATACATACAATTCAGCGGATTTCACGTAATATCATGTAATAGCGGGTAGCGAATAAGCATTTGAGATTTGTGTGATGTGATTTAATATAGGAACATATGTGACACCCAAAAGTGTGTTTAAGCGTAAAAGGGATTCAAGTATACTCATTGTCGGTGTGTTTTAGGAGAGAGACGGGTCTGAGATGAGTTGAGGAGAGCGCCAGATCAGCCTGTAAGCGGACAGAAGTGCATTAGTCATACGAAATGCTGAAATGGCGAACGGGTGAGGGAGCAGTAGACAATTTCGGGCGAACTTATACTTTGAGGTACAAGTTCGGGCGAACTTGTATGCTAAAATTTACTGGAAGTACAAGTTCGGGCGAGCTTGTCTGGTCTCCTGAGAAACTGGACAAGTTCGGGCGAACTTTCCCAGTTTGCTGAGGGGTTATACAAGTTCGGGCGAACTTGTCTGATTCGTTGAAGTTTAAGGCAAGTTCGGGCGAACTTGTTTCACCATTCTAGTGACAAGTTCGAGCGAACTTGCTCTATTCCGAGCGAACTTGACTGTTTTGGCATCCAATTCGTGTGTTTTCGCGTCGTTTGCTGAGGAAATCCAGTGTCCATCCCGCCAACCTTAAGCCACTGAGTGAAACTTAGGCTGGAGAGGTCTTTTGGAGCGAGTTTAGCCATTTTACAGAAACTCGGACTAATCCGGGTGAACTTGAAGGTTTGTACGGGTTAGTCCAGCTTGTGTAAAGTGACGATTTCGTCCTTGTGCTTCCGGATCTGAGATCTTGCTTGACAACGCCTCGTTCCACTTCAAAGTGAACTAAACATACGTCATTTAGTCCGAATACTGTGTAAAAATCGATGATTTAAAGGTTTTACTTAGATCTAAGCATAGATCTAAGTGAAAAACAGAAGTTTTATAGAAAAAGATGAAGATTTTCGTAAACAGAAGAGATTTGATGAAAACGAAGGCAAAGCCTTGTGCAAAATTGTTGTAAAACGTTGTTGTAGCTTGAAAACGGGTTGAATCTTACTTAGAAAACAAAGGGTTTCGGTCTTGGGGAGCTCCGGGCGAACTTGCAGCAAGTTCAAATGAGAAGAGGAGCTGGGTATTTATAGGTGAGGCGAGAAAGGAGTGGGCAGACATCAAGTTCGGGCGAACTTGTATCAAGTTCGGGTGAACTTGCTACAAGTTCGAGCGAACTTGCTTATTTTCTTGAGTTTTAGGACAAGTTCGGGCGGACTTGTTGTTTGTTAAAGTATTTTGGTGGGTGGAACAAGTTCGGGCGAACTTGTGATGCACAAGTTCGGCCGAACTTGACCTATTGGCCAAGTTTTGTTCGATTATTTCACGTTATGAGTTCGTTTGGCGGTTCGGTTCGTATTAGATGGTTATATTAAGCGTTATAATTAATACAATAGTGTGATTTAGCGATTCGTGCGTGTGAGAGCGTTGCGATAGCGATTATAATCATAACATAAGCAAAATAAAAGCACACATAAAACATACTTCCACATAATTAACTACGTTTGCGATGCGATGAGATAAGCGATGCGATGGCACAAGTGGTTATTGTACAACAACACACTCGGCTATTAATTGTGATTGCATTAGCGTTTAATAAGCGATTAGATGCGATATAGTTGTGACAAAACATAATTACTTAGCATAAACTTTTCCATAATCGAATCTCAGAGTGAATACAAATACAAACGAAGTAAACAGGAACAAAATAACAACGAAATTTACGAGTTGTTACATCGATGGAGACAGTGGTCGACTGAGCTGAAAGGAGGCGGTGGTCGGAGCAGACAAGGGGAGCAGATGAACAGAGTAGGTGAGGAAGGAGGATGCGGCTGAGGAAGGAGGATGCGACTGGATGGCGGAGCAGTCGAGGGGTGGCCGGAGAAGACGTCGACGTCGGGGAAGGGAGAAGGGTGGGTGTCGGCTGGTGTAGCAGGAGAATTTAGGGTTTGTTTTTTAGAGGTGTTGTGTGTTTTGAGTTTAAAAGAGGTAAGAAAAGGGTGTTTCATGTCAGCACCAAAAAGATGTGGCACAAACATTTTTTAATGATTTCACTTTGAGAAAACAAACAATCTACAGACTCAAAGGTCTGCGTGTGGTCTGCGTGGGGCAGACATAAGAGCTTAGAAAGAGCTTTTTATAAAAAACAAACAGAACCTAGGTCACTATTCGTATAATAGATTAACTATCAAAAGTAAGTATGTAACAAATCATTAGTAGTAACCAATTAACAAAATTAAATGTGGAACAAACATTGCACCAAAAGATTGGCGCAAACATTTTTAATGATTTCACTTGAGAAAACAACAATCTACAGACTCAAAGGTCTGGTGTGGTCTGCGTGGGCAGACATAGAGCTCAGAAAGACTTTTATAAAAACAAACAGAACCTAAGTCACTATTCGTATAAAGATTAACTATCAAAGTAAGTATGTAACAATCATTAGTAGTAACCAATTAACAAAATTAATGTGGAACTAACATATTTGACATAAACATGTGTCGATTTAAAAATGTTGTGATGGTTCACAACGTATAAACACAATGATTGTTCTATGATATTGGTTTTCACTATAATAACATATATACTCGTTCTTGGTATCTATATGACTGAGATTTTGAGATTGTCATCAAAACTCAGTCCAATAGTGATTAGACGAATACTCATCTCAATTAGAAAATATATATAACCTACTATTCAAGATTTCCATTTTCCTTCGATTTTAAACTAGATAACGAAGTGGAAACTAGAAGTTTTGACTTTTGATTATAATTTTAATTTAATTTAATACTAGAAGTTCCATTAATATAAAAGACCATCATTAAAGCATTATAAAGTCGCTAGTAATCATGTCAAACATAAAATGTGCAAGTCACGCTTAACTTAAATCCTCTTCACTTTGTTTCTCTTAAATCCATTTCACTTTGTCACATACAAAAAATATCAAAAAGAATATTATCAAGTCAACGTTGATGGAAAAAATAGTATTATCAAGTCAAAGTTGATTATTGATGACTCGTATGAACAGTAAAAGCCATTCCTAATCAATCAATAGATTTATTAATTGTCAATCGTAACTCTAGATGTTTTGTCGCAAATCCGTTGCTAAAATTACTGGAAGAAAAGTGGAAAAGGTGATTATTTTTCGAGTTCTTTTCTATCTACATTGTATTCTAATTCCTAAAATTATATGCAAGTACATCTAAAACCAATTTTCTTTTTTTAACGGCTTAAATTACGTCAAATCTGTCTTTGGCAAGCCCGAACCCTTAACCTCAAGGGAGCAACACCTTAACTCCAATGGTTTGTTAACAGGAACCAGGACCGGTTAATAATCAGTAGAAAATTAACCGGTTAGTGGTTAACTTTAAGTCAGTTCGTATCCGGATATAGATCTTTAGGATAGTAACCGGTTATTTTTAACCATTTTTTAAATGATGTACCGGTTAACCTGAAAAAAAGAGAAAATAACGTCGTTAATTAACCGAAAATAACTTGTTATTAACCGAACCGTATGAAGTAAATAATTGAACCAGTTAAAGAAATAATCGGTTAAAGCAATAACCGGTTAGAGGACAAATTGAAAATTAATTGCCCGAACCGGTTAATCGAACCGATTAGGAATAATAGCCGATTTGTGCAACTCCTACAACTGAAACCAATTGAAACCAAAAATTTTGTATTAGCTAGCTTTATACCCCGCGTGCGTTGCGTTGCGTTGCGGTACGGTGCGCTAAACAAAATCATTCTTGGTGTGATAACATGTACGTTTTTAATTTGATTACTTATACATTACAACTCATAACTAGATCATGCTAAACCGAACAATCTTTGATGTGATAATAGTTTATTTTTTGATTATTTAAAACTCAAAACATGATCTCACGAAAAATTTATGTCGAGACGTTGATAAAAATATGTTGGTCAAATAAAAAGTTTATAGAACTTTTATTAAAGTGCAGGGTTACCATCGTAAATTACCCAAGAAAAACAAAAGTAAAAATGAATGGCTAAAGTCTAGGGTGTTAAATGCAATATTTAAAATAAAAATCACAAAACTTTCAAAGAACCGAGGTAATCAATGTCCATTAATAAAAATGTGCCACTCCACCACTTGCCATATTATTGTTGTAATATCTTTTTTTAATGACAAATTTGAATCACTGACGGATCACTGAAATATCATTGTGTCATCAGTGAAACTATCTTATCATATCCATCCCATAATGCCTACACACCAGTTTAGGAGAATCCCCATTAAATATGGAAAAAACCTCCTTGTGGGAATTGAACCATGACCTATTGATCCTAAAGTATTATCCCACCACCAAAATGCCACTAGGCTATAAAGCCATAAGCTTTTGTAATATGCTTTCGAGACTATTTAAAGTTACATCCTGGAATCAACAAAAAAAAATAATAAAAAAATCTACTGGATACCATGTGGCATCCACTATCCACTGATTTATCAACCACCTAAGTACACCAATCACACACGACGACTACCCCCATTAGAAAATATTTGTCAACCGCCTAAGTACACCGATCAAACATGACAACTATTTCCCGACATGAAATTTGTATATATATATATAGAGAGAAGAGAGAGTAATTTACATTTACAAATTTCTATAAAGCAAACTAAAAATATCAACAAATTAATAAAGTAATAGAATTATCTTATACCGCCTTTAACAAAACTATGGATGAACTAACAAACAATAATTTGTCCTAATTTTCAATATCGACATCATTAGCCGACTCCCGAATAAGTTTTGTTTATATGGGCTATAAGTACTTAACCAATTTGTTTTCAGATTAATGCCTAACGTCACATGATCCACATGTTTTCTAATGGGGTCTGTCTAAACTGAAAACTAACAGCGCCAACATTTTAGACCCTGTATTAAATTTGAAAAAGAAAAAAAAAGTCATTAAAAAGAAAAAAGCTTCAATCAAAATGTCAAGTTAGCCCTGAAATAGATTTGATGATAGTTGTTGTCTCCTTATAAACCATTTGATGAGGCAGAATTTTTACTTCGTTTTTTAATATGATACATATTGGTGAATAGTAAGGTCCAGTTAGCCCAACCCATGATACATCATATTTGCATGATATTAAGCCCACCAAAGAAACCCTATGAGGAAATTTAAAATGGTGTCACTTAAGTCAGGCTCTACAAAATTCAGAATTTGATTTAAATTAAAAAACTCGAAATTCGACTTGATTCGTCAAGGTTTGAATTCGAGCCGATTCGCATTTGAGTCAGCGATCGAATTTGAATAGAATACGAATTTATTATTTTTCAATTCGATTCGATTCGAAATCGAATTCAATTTATATACACACGCACACATAACTTCTAAGTTTCGGCCAAAGTATGAATTACATCCGTATTATCCATAATATTACCAAACTTAATGACAAATAGCACATAATACTTACTTCTAAATTTTAGCCTAATTTAAATCGCTATCGATAACCAACCTATCATATAAATTTTGGTATTTTGCCATATTGATAGTTAATTAATTTTGAAGATCATTATATTATGTTAAATATAATTAGTTTGTAGTAGTTTTAAAAATGAAGTTAAACAATTTGTTGTTTAGGGTTTATTTGAATTAAATGGAATATATTCGTATTCGTTTGGAATTCAAGTTTCGAATACAAATCGAATCGAATATGAATTCAGGTAAAAAAATAAAAGTTCGAAAAATTTCGAATACAAATCGTAAATTCGTTATTCGATTAGATAAACACCCCTACTTCCTTCATTACCAATTGTAAAAACTTTTATATTTTAATCAAGGCCGGATATTAGCATATTGACTATATTTAAGATTAGGTATTACCCTCTTCACAACGTGAGGCTATGGGTTTTGCTAGTTTCTCTTCCCCCATTGTAAAGGCCCATTTAAAAAAGTAAAAAAAAAAAAGAAAAACTACACCCATACCAACTTCAACGGTACATTTTTTTCAAAAAAATAAAAATAAAAATAAAACGTACATTATATCTATTTTAAGGTTTCGTTTTTACTTGTCGCAAAGGACATTCAAAATCTCATGGACGACCCTGTATGAAATTATGGGGATGAGCATTTGTGTATCGGTATCGAAAATACCGGTACCGAATGCTATCATACCTAATCATTTTCAGTACCCATTTTTTAGCGATTTCGAGTTCAGTATATTCGGTTCGGTATTGGATATTCTATCGTTTTTTTTCGTTCAAATACCGTACTATGGCGTACTGTTTCAAGCATTTTTGGTATCGATACCCATACCCATTTTTGAATATTTTCGGGATCAGTATTTTCGATACCCGTACGAAACTCATCTCTATGAAATTATATTTAATATTATCATATTCTAATAAATACTATAAACCAACAGACCTAAAGAGATTAATAGTCATTCGGAGAACCAGCTTATTCAACATCAGAAAAGGCACGAAGTGTAGAGGATCCCTGACAATGGACATCAATATAAGCTTAAAGCAAGATACAGAGTTGTGTCGAATGAGTAATCCATTGTCAAGTGTGCACTTTAGGTAACAGAAATGTGTTGAAGAGCACCAACAAACTGACGATATTTGACCGAACCGGAAATAAGAGGACTGTCCCCAAGAGATAAAACTTGGGTTATGCTGATAGGAGAGGAGACCGATTTGCTATTGCAAAATCAGCTAATTGAATGAGCTCAGAGATGTTTCTACCGAGAGTATAAGGTCCTTAAGCCAACACCTTACAATTGGACACCATCGCTTTGAAAACTCTATAAGCCAATTTATATTTGAAACTATGCAGCGGAAATTTTACTGAATACATTAAGTTAATGTAGAAGAAACCACCAAAATTCCATTTTTTTATTTAAAAACACAGTAAGAAGAATGCCAAACAAGCTAACATACATGCAAAATCCAACTACGCTGTTAAGTTCTGACAGTTAGGTTTGTTTAAAACAATTAAGTCGATAACAAAACTCTTCAATAATAACATAAAAACTGAAATTCAAATAAAACAAAAAATGTTTAATCACACCCACACCTCGAGCTAGTATCCACCTAAGTGGAAAACCCCAAACCATTGCCAACCAACCCAGCACGAAGTCTTACCGACTTCTTATCCATAACCCACATGGGTCCACTATATGACCCATTCCTTGTTACAACTACCACTAATCTAGGCGACGCAATACTATGCAAAACATTACCAGGTATAGTACGACACAAGAAACCTGAATGATCAACACATCTTGTACACACTTACCCACCACTTTCATCTATTGTTAACATGAAAATCACATATGGTGTGAAACCCTATAATTTAGTTGGGTCACATCACAAAGACATGCCTGAAACCCAATTGATGACCCTAACCCTCATTTGTAACATATACGCGCCCTCTAATAGCTTGTTACCACAAGAGTGTAACGACTACCCGAACACATCGACAGCTCACATCCCGTACAACCCACATCAGGTATCTCAAAGATGCTAATATACACAAAAGCACATCAACGTCTAGAACCCCAACCATGTCACGTCATCATGGATTAACCACACGCCTCTTGTAATCATCTTTTTACCCCATCCCTTTACCTCTAAGGACACATTATATAAGACCCCTACGACCCCATCGATGTATAACCCGCAATACCCATCTTTAAATTTAGAACCTTAACACACCTACGCTTCTAGCCTTTCACCACCCAGGCATGGAAGGAATCTATGACTCTTAACACTCAAAGTCCCAACTAACACAAGTCATGCAACAAAGATCAACCTATAACATTGCCACACACTACTCGTTTAACCCTGAGATCCCCCAATTTAGGGTACCCTTCCCAATTGTAAAAATATTAGACATAAAATGTCTTACTAGTCATGGTGATTAGAAGATCGAAATTTCTCAAAATTTTCATGTTATGTTCAATTGTTTTATTAGTTTAACACTGGCCAGTTGAATTTCAGGGCGGAATACTTCTAACTAGGGAGACTATGACAACCGTCACCGAATTATGTTTGACTTTGACATTACTTATTCCTTGATCTTGAATTGATGCATTATATGAACCTTCATTAGTCTTACATTAGTCTTACATTAGACATAATTCCTAGATTTAGAGGGTGTTTGGGATTGCTTATTTAACTCCAAAAGTGTTTTTTTTGTCAAAAGTGTTTATTGACTAATGACTTTAAAAGAAAGTGTTTAGATTAGCTTTTATAGTGAGAAAAAACAATAAGTCAATAAGTTGTTTTTTAAAAATGTTTAGCTTAGCTTATTGATGTAAAATGACAAAAATGACATTATTATAGATCTAAAACCATTTACTACTTATATATATATATATATATATATATTTGAACGATGACTTTCTTTTTGAGTGACTCAATGTCACACCGTCTAAACGGTGACCCTAGCCAAGATCTGCCCAGACTACGTTGTCTTAACCGGGCCCGCACTGGGTTGGTCAGACTTGGTTATGGCGTTCCCCCGAAAACCGTCTGCCTCCACACGAGTTGCCTTACTGAAGTAACAGTCGAAAGAAAACCGGGGCGCGACTCAGGATCCAACCTCCCTCGGTGGGTTTGTCACCATCATTGCCCAACCACAGAGTTATAAGCCCAGTGTTATATCCACCCCAATATGACACAAGTAGAAATTGAATTTAAGTCTCCATTAAAAAATTCAAGTGTCCTGCCACTAGGTCAAAAGTGAAGGGATACTACTTTTATGTACAATATTATATACTTAACAAATTTTGGACAAAAATTATAATAAAACGTTACAAAATATATAATATAAATTAAATTGAAGTGATATTTGAAGAGTAACTTGTTTGAAGAGGAGCACTTGTAAATGAAATTGGAGTGCTATTTGAAGGTGAGTGTTTGTCTTGGAAGCTCCGACCAATGGCGATATAATCTAAAAATTCAAGCTAAAATCTTCATGAAATATCATATCTAGAGGATAATTACCTTGCAACACTTCTAAATCAGCATTCCATAAGATCATTAGCTACTCATTGTTCCAATTAAGTTCATCAGCAACACCTTTTGACCTATTAAAACATTTCAAACCAATTCCTCAAAGTAACAACACTCCAATCTCATCCTATCGCAAAGAATCAGCAATTTGTGAATGAACGTAACTAGCTATACAATTCTATCAATTTAAGCATATCAAATCATAAAACCTAAAATCAACATATTGCATACTAGACGAAGCAAGTGACAGTTTAGAAAATATGGTTTTTTTACATATTTCCCCCTCCTAAGCCGGCTTATTACATATTTCCCCAAATGAAAAAAACAATTACATGTTTCCCCTCTCTAATCCATATAAATTACATATTTCTCCTTTTCATTATAATTACTCTTATTAAATGACTATTTTACCCTTAATGAACTATTAAATTAATATTTACGTTTTCCCCATTTTATTATTTCCTCTTAAAATTGCTAATTCTACTGCAGTATTGCATTTATGTTATCTGAGAGTAAACTAAAGCTACCTAATGGCCTGTTCTTTTAATGTAATACAAGAGACTAATTATCTCATCTCCCTTTTCTATTAAAGGAGAACGATCATGACCTAAGCTTTGATTACGTGTCAATCTTAGACACATGCCAACTCAGCTTTTATTATGTCATTTTTGCATCATCATATTTATATTTTCATTCATTAATACATAATTGTTTTCCCTCTTATTTTTAATTTTTAAATTTCAAAATCTCTCTTCTCTGTTAAAGTCAGTAAAGTTGAGGGGGAGATTCAAAATTCAAATCTCCACGTATATATCTACACACAAAGGGATTTGGGAGATTCAAAATTCAAAATTCCTCATTGCAGAGAAGAGAGAGACCAGAGATTCATTCTCTGAACGTGAGCAAGAAATGGACTGCAGAATTTGAACCGGTGGCTTCGATCTACCAGGACCTAGAGGTAATGAACAACTAAGGCCCATATTTTTCGGTTCAGTTTACACTTTTAAGCATAGTTGATCGGTTAGGTTTTCGAACGTAAATTAGATAGTCTAATCGGTTAGGTTTTGATCTATTATACCGACATGTAGTCTGTTAATCGAATAGTTAATGATCTACTATTTTTCGATTTGCAACTTGAGTTTGTTATGATACACTCTGGAATTTTAGGTTTAAGTTTAAGTTTTTGAACGGAATTGTGTAATACTATCGGTAAGGTTTTCAATTTGCAAATTGCTTAGGTTTTAATGAGAATTTCGTGCAGTTTTTTTATTTATCTTTGTTTGATTAATTTTTCGAATACATATTGTATTGTTTGGGAGATTAAAGGTATGAGGATTGTGGATGAAATCATGAAATTGAAGCTCATTTGTTCTAATTGCTTGATTTAGTTACATATCCACCATGAACTACCAAGTAAGTCATTTTAATTTTCAATTAAAGCTTATTGTTTTGTTTAATTTGTTAAATATAATGATCTTGAACCTTGTGATTGATAGGATCCGATAATCATTTGTTGTGTGTTGTTTCAGTTTCTCTACATGAATTTTTTTTTATTTCGAACCATTTTATGAAGGTAAAGTTTAATTCCCATTCGATTTTAGATGATTAAAAGACTGAAACAAATTTTGTGGTGAAACAAAATGGGTTGCAGGGACAAATCTTATGTGATTGTTTTGGCAGGAGGTTGGATTTGTGTTCATCAATCTTTGTTTGTCCATCAGTTTTAAGGATTAAATTTAAATGGATGTCGTGTTTGTAAAATTTGGGGAAGAAAGTGATTTCTTGATTGAAGGAATAAGTGCCATTTCACTCAAGTTTAGCCTCATAGTCTCAAATCCAAGGTGCTTAATGTTATTTCCTCCTTTCAATTGTTCATTACATTGTTATCATTTGACCTTGTGATTGATGATCACTAGGAGGTTGTCTTCCTACAAGTTATGAACGAGTCAGGTTAAGCTGCATATAGTTCATTTGTCCAATTTAATAAGCAGATGTTGCTTGTTGGTAGGTACTATGTTATAACATATTAGCCTGCTTAATTGTTTTGGTGTTGATCTTTTCAGAGTTAGTTACTTCTAATAGTTATTATTACATTTTGCAGAGCACAAAAGAGCAAGATGTAACAGTTGAACGAAGAGGCTAGACACTTCAATCATGCTCATGTGTAAGCACTAAGTTTAATATTGTATTTTACCTTATCTAGCATGATCCACTTATTTTGAAGTTGCTAAATTGTTCGTATTCGTTTAAAACCTAAACGGACAATTCATGAGATTTGAGAATGAAATGGTTTATGAATTGAAATACTTTCATAGATGAATTTGTTTACTGCTAAATGTTCATCATGTGTTAAAAGGTAATGGATTGCAGTGAGTTACCTTACGGTAAGATACTTGCATAGATGAATTTGTTGAATTTGTCTACTTTGTAGAATGTATGTTCAAAGTGCCAAACGAGCTGAAGGTATGTATGATGTAAGTGGTAAAAAATGGTTCAGGTATGCATGTGGTTGTGATTTTGGTCGATCTCTATCATCATTTATTTTAATGTGTATTTTATTAAAAAATGAAACTTTTTATCAAAATCAGGACATTTTGAAGCTGAAACAGTCAACTGAGAGTTATAAATTAAATTCAAAAACATGGCTTCATTGTGCATTACCAAATATAATTAAATGAGTATGAGTTGCTTTGGGTTATTATTGATCTCACGCAGGTTGATTGGTTTGAAAGTGACCGTAAGCATCTTTAAATGCTTATAATATTTTGTGATGACATAAGATATATTTTATTGTTGTAAAAATGTATGATTCGTTGTTTACAACCCGTGTTCTAAAAGGTACATAAATATTTCAGATCAGAGACGCTTTGAAACAGAATCAAAGGTTCTGGGACAAATGTTCGCAGCAAATCAAGGGTATGTTAGCTTTTAATGCTTTGATTATATAATAATAATAATAATAATAATAATAATAATATAATCTATACTATAGTTTGAGCTTAAGAAACATCTGCATAAAAACAAAACGATGCTACTCTTGAAAGTAACGGCAATCATGTTCAGATCGTTAGTCCCAAGAACACGAGCTCAAGAATAGGTGATATCTATAGCGCTTCAACTTTCGAATCCGTTAAAGAAGCTGTTTCGAAGTTCGGTGGGATTGTTGACTGGAAAGCCCACAAAGTCCAAACTGCCGAGGTATAATCTTCTTCAACCTTGAAAAATGGCACGTTTTATTTATTTCGAAAGGTATTTTAGATATTTTTATGTTGTCGTGCAGAAACGCAAGTATATAGAACAAGAACTTCAGAAAACAAACGAGGAGATTTCGTTACTGAAGCAGCCGAAGAAGCGAAGCAACAAGTATTAAAGGAGTTAGACAGCACTAAACGGCTCATAGAACAAATCCCTATGGTACTTTTGTAATTAAACTTAAAACATAGGTTCTTTTATGGTACTTCACGGGACTGCGTACGAACCGGAAATCGGAGTTACGCTTTCTTTGGAGGAATATCGCAAACATGAAACAATATTGTTTAGTGTTACTCTACCTTCAAGGAAAGTCCAAGGAGCAGGTATAATTATAAATTTTGCTATCAAATTCGTTCTAACAAAACAATAGAAACGTTGTTGATTATGTGATTTTTTTTCTTCATTTTTTGTAGTTATGAGAAGGTTTAAAGCTATTGAATGGGTTGAAAGTGTAGTTAGGCCATTGGGGATACCAATACAACCATCAAACTTTTTGATAGCAGTCGATAGGTTAAAGCTTCATGTTTCCACCAACTAATGGTTGTTCCATCGTAAAGACTTCTGGTATGGATCCTAACCATAAACTGTGATTTGATTTTAAATCTAAAGAATAGGGTTATCCATGTTTTTAAATGTCAATTATGGATCTTAACAAAATAATAATAATTATAATAATAAGCAATAGGCAAATAATATCGATTACAGAAGTTTCTGTTGCTTGATTTTAGTGATTATGGATTTATATGTTGTTATTGCAGCAATCAGAGTTGGTTGAAGGGCAAGCATATGTTGTTGCAGGTTTTAAACGAACACGAACAGTTTAGCAACTTCACAATTCAAAGTAACATACTTACATTTTTTTTGCTGTTGTAGGTTTTAAACGAACACGAACAATTTAGCAACTTCACAATTCAAAGTAACATACTTACATTTTATTTTATCGTCTGAGTCGTACAAAACAAGCGCGTCTGTAACTAGCGATTACTCCGTAAGGAGCGTACGTCCGTAACAAGCATCGAGTCCGTTACGAATCGTAAATATATAATATTTTTATTTTATCGTCCGAGTCGTCCGTAACTAGCGTCGACTCCGTAACGAGTCGTAAAATATATAATATTTTTATTTTATCGTCTAAAACGTCCGTAACGAGCGTAGTTAGTAACTAGGGTCGAGTCCGTAACGAGGCGTAATATATAATATTTTTAGTTTATCGTCCGAGTCGTTCGTAATGAGCATATGTCCGTAACTTGCATCGAGTCCGTAACGAGTCGTAAATATATAATATTTTTTATTTTATCGTCCGGGTTGTCCGTAACGAGTGTCGTCCGTAACGAGTGTCGTCTGTAACTAGCGATGACTCCGTAACGAGTCCTATATATATAATATTTTTATTTTACAGACGACTCGTCCGTAACGAGCGTACGTCCGTAACTTGCATCAATTCCGTAACGAGTCATAAATATATAATATATTTATTTTATCGACCAAGTCGTCCGTAACAAGCGTCGAGTCCGTAACGAGTCGTAAATGTATAATATTTTTATTTTATTGTCCGAGTCGTCCGTAACTAGCGTCGACTCCGTAACGAGTCGTAAAATATATAATATTTTTATTTTATCCTCCGAGTCGTCCGTAGCGAGCGTACGGCCGTAACTTGCATCGAGTCCGTAACGAGTCGTAAATATATAATATTTTTATTTTATCATCCGAGTCGTTCGTAATGAGCGTACGTCCGTAACTTGCATCGAGCCCGTAACGAGTCGTAAATATATAATATTTTTATTATATCGTCCGAGTCGTCCGTAACGAGTCGTAAATATATAATGTTTTTATTTTATCCTCCGAGTCGTCCGTAACTAGCGTCGTCCGAGTCATAACGAGTCGTAAATATATAATATTTTTATTTTTACTAACGAGTCGTAAATATAATATTTTGGGAATATTATTATAAAAATATATAATCATTTTATTTTAACCATCATTTCCTCCACTAGAGGTCAATATCTTTTTTACAACTAATTGATCCCATTTTTTTATGTAAATATCTGTTTTATCGTCCGAGTCGTCCGTAACAAGGATCGTCCGTAACTAGCGTCGACTCTGTAACGAGTCATAAATGTATCATATTTTTATTTTATCGTCCGAGTCGTCCGTAACGAGCCTAGTCAGTGACTATCGTCGAGTCCGTAACGAGTCGTTAATATATAATATTTTTTTATTTTATTGCCCGAGTCGCCCGTAACGAGCGTACGTCCGTAACTTGTATCGAGTCTGTAACGAGTCGTAAATATATAATATTTTTATTTATCATCCTAGTCGTCCATAACGAGTTGTAAATATATAATGTTTTTTTTATCGTCTGAGCCGTCTGTAACGAGCATCGTCCGTAACTAGCGTCGAGTTTGATAGTGTTTCCAAGGTATCATTTTTTATCAAAATAAGTGATATAGTAAACAGGACTGCAGCGACGTGCATTCAGGTGCGATCTGGTGGTGATTTGGGAGTGTTTCAGGCTGCATTTAGTGACCAAACAATGGCGAAGAACATCGGTATTGAGCTGCCAAAAGAGTGTAGCAAACAGGACTGCAACGTCGTGCATTCAGGTGCGATTTTTGGATCAAAACATGGCATATGAAGCTGCAGCAATTTGGGATGTTTGGTAGCTACTTTTGAGGTATTACTTCGAATCATTATGCTTTTACGTAAAAGTCAATTACTTGATAAGTCTTCATTACAAATATGATTTGGATTTGGGTCCTATGCTTTCACTCCAAAAGTCAGAGATTACAGATTATGAATTCCTATACAGAATAAGTGATAATTTTATTTTAACGTCCGAGTACTTTTTACTCTGGAATTAAAAATATCTAATTATCATAAGAATATTTAATAGTATATTGTTTAAGTGACCAGGTTTCCAGAAACCTGATGGACGTGCCTTCGACGTTCGTGACCTATGTGTCGTCAGTACTATAGAGTGCGGTGATAGAGACGTGGAGTTCATGGCGAACTTAAGGATATACATCGAGATGTTGAGCACTCGATGGAATTGAAGCTAAAATTTCTTAATTCTTGTTGTTAGATTTTTAAATTTCTTATTGTTATTGTTAGATTTGAAAGTCTCTTAGTTCAGTACTTGATGTAATTGTTGCTGGTTTAATGCCATAAATTTTAATTGCATTAATCTTTCTTGTCGTATTATAATAAATATTTATTTTACCAAGCATAAGTATTATAAAATTGTTTCTGAATTGTTTCTAAATTATTTCTGATATAAAAGGAGGTGGAGGAGCATGTTAAGATGATTACAAAACAAGTGAATACTAGACACACTTTGATGCAAATATGATATGTATTGTTTTTATTAGTTATTTTAAATGTTTTTATATAACAAATCCACGACAATCTAAATTAACCGATAATTACTTACTAATTAATATAATAAAACGTTACTAAAACTACCCGTGTTTTACACGGGTCCGACTACTAGTTTCACAATAAATGTTCTTTTCGGTCATTTTATATAATCAGAATGTGTTGTGTGCTTGACTTTGATAATGATTATTTCAACTTCACACAGCAGAAGCACATCAAATACTATTTGGAAGTTTACTATTATTCATGATTATAGTTGAAAATAATCAATGTAGTTTAATCTTATAATATTAATCCATAACAGTTTACTTTCCTTAACAATTGTACCATATTTGAGAGTTCTTATCCAAAGATTAATCTTAACAATTGTACCATATTTGAGAGTTCTTATCCAAAGATTAATAAGTAATGTAGCTTAATCTTACTATTTAACAGTATTATGGGACCCACATTGTATCTATAACAGAGATCACCAAGCATCCATTGGATCTGATATCATGCTGTGAAGTTTTGATAGCCGTTTACCCAAGATCCCTGAATTAACTCATGAATCCTTAATCACAAAACATAGATTTTTGCAATTGTTCCAATAACTCCTCAAGCAGAAAGACACGGGACCAACGTAAAAAGAAACTCAGTTCTCTATGCATTTAAAAACTTGATTGGATATACATACTCGATTGAATATGTACTGATTCACCATAATAAGTGGGTGATGATGTGTGCATGTGTTATGTGTTTGTGTAAACCAAGGGTTTTAGGGTAATGGGCGAGAGTAGATTGGCAATTTTATGTTCAAAAAACCAAAAACTATTTAAAAAGCCAGGTTATGTGGCTTTTGTAAAACTACGTTGTTAAACTTATTGTTTTTGAAAAAGCCAATAAATTAATAAGTCATTTCCAAACTCAATCCCTAACACTCTTTTTTAATAGGAATTTAGATCAAAACCCTAGTTTCACATTAATCTTCACCGGAAGTTTCTAGTAAATTAGCAAAAATTGGTGACGAGGAAATAACCTTCTAAAGTTGGTAATAACACATTACAATCACCAACATATCACGGGGTATTACTTTTAGCCAAATTTATAAAAATACCCAAAAGTTCCTAATTTAGAAGATTAAAATAAAAGTTGTATTAAGATGTAACATGTTAAATTAATTGTTGGGCTTTTGACTAATTGAGTAAGGTTTACATTATAAAAATTAATCAAAAAAATAATCTCTAATTAAGTATAACCCCCTTTAACCGAAATCTTCCATCTCTCTTTCTTAATTTTTTTTCTAATAAAAACCTTAATTATTCTAATCTAACTACTAGGTTAGAACCCCCATATGGTACACGGGTTGAGTAAATACATATTATCGTAAATAAATAGTTTTAAGAACTATAATATTGTTAATTTGTTGCTTATGATTATTATAAGATTAATGAATAAATAAGTAGATTAGTATGTTAATACGTAGCCTTCTTTAGAAACCCATATATTACAAAGGTTAAATATCAAAAAAATAAAAATAAAAATTATAAACTTTTTTAATTAATTATTACACGTGTATTACAAACCCGTGTATCACATGGGTTGACATTATTTGGAATCGTTAATTAGTTAATTATTAAAAATGGTAAATTTCTTTAATTAATTATTAAAAGTTAATTTTTTAGTTGCAATATATGACGGACTCATTCCATTGTATTACCATTAATAATATATTTCAATTAAATATATTCATTGCTCATTGTGTTATATTGATACATTAATATTTATGGGTAAATATTGTAAATACATAAATTAGCTTTCAGGTACTATACACAAACCCGTGTAATGATTTGTCACTAATTAAACTTTTTTAACCTTTTTAATTAATTAACTATTTGGAATAGATTATTAATCTAAAAACCCTCCCAATCTCAAAATTTAATTACATATTTCACATCCCTAAACTCTATATATTACACATATTTATCCATTTAATTAACAATATTCTTATAGAATTACTCTTTTACCCTTAATGAGTTTATTAAATGACTAATTACATATTTTCTATTATAAAATTAAATAAAAAAATTATGGTACTTAATAAATTTTTTATCTTACTCTTATTCGATAGAATACTTATATTGATTATATACTTATATTTTTACAATTATATCAAATAAAAGATTTTTTTTCTATAAACCATAACAACAGAAATATGATAAACCAACACAATTCTAATTCTAATTCTATGTTATTTGAAACAAATAATAAAACTTGTAATATCTTTATTTTTTTAAGTAGTTACAGTAGAGTTTTATATATATTTCTTTCCTTCATGCATGAAGCTTGGTGCCCATTTAGTATTGAATTACGTGTAAATCCCTGAAACATATATTTTATTAAATAATCGTGGGATGTGTTTCGAATAATCGAGCTATACGAAATGGCGTACCATGATTTATGTAAAGAGTTTATATAAAAAACATATTTTTAATGTAATTGATTTTATTAGAATGGGACATATGTTTTTGATGTAATTGATTTTATTAGAATGGGAAATATCTAATTAGTTATTTAATAAACTCATTAAGGATAAAATAGTAATTCTATAAGAGTATATTTAATGAAATGGATATGTAATTCTATAAGAGTATATTTAATGAAATGGATAATATGTAATATATGGGGTTTAGGAAGGTGAAATATGTAATTAAATTTAAGGATTGGAGAAATATGTAATAAGGTTTCTTTAGGAAGAAGAAATATGTAACTAAATTTAAGGAGACTTCTTAGAAAGGGAAAATATGTAAAATTACCTAATAATAATTATCCATTACTAAATAGAAGATAAAGACTTTAAAAAAATAGAAGATAAAGACTTTAATTAAAAATTAGTTATCCAAAATTAAGTAGAAGATAAAGACGGGAAAACAAAAAATGCATAGCTTCAATGAATGACAAGTGTCTCCGTATTGTTACTTTATTATATGTATAGATTACTAGTTTAGTTATCGTGTGTTACACGAGTGACCTCACAATAAAATATATTATTTAACTTTTTTTAATCAAACAAATTTTTAATTACTAACATAGATATTAAACTACACCGAATTGAAAGATTTGACTCTATCTCTGGTTTTTACTCTTGATAAAACGACGTACAATAACCATTAGTGAAAACGGGTTGTCTCAAGTAAAAACCAACCCTAGCTAGATAGTGATTATCATTGGCTTTTGTTGATTGTCATCGTAAAACATATAGCTAATGGAAATTGTCTCGTTTGAAATGCGAAATGAGTCTTTTGATTTGAAGGTATCAAATTTAAATCTAGGTAACACAACTATAAACACAATTTGATTCTAAATATTTAATATACAGTAACTTTGATTTCATAATTCAAAAATAGTTCTAATGAATAACTAATATCTTGTAAAAACTGACCTAACCACCTTAGTTGTAAGCATTTTTATACCCTTGATTATATGAGGTTTACTCTTTTACAAAAAGATCAAAGTCACCTTTAATTATGTTTTCCATGCATTCACCAAAAGAATACTTTTTACATGTTAACCAACATACTGACTTCATAAACGATTTCGAAACAAATTGTTTGTGCAACTAATTTCGCGTAAATAATGTTTCCTTTATATCTTGTGAAGCCATATGAATAATAATCAATTTATTTATCAAACATAGACTAAAAAGGTAGTCAAATAAGCAAAATACCAAACTCTTAAGGAGCACCACATTTATTAAAAAGGCAGTACGCTTGGTTAGCCGCATATGAACAATCAATCTTAGAAATTTCAGTATAAATTTTCGTCAAACCTAATTGCTTAATGGTATGCTAATTGTAAAGTTGTAGTATACAGTCTATCGGAAAGACATGTATGAACAAAAATCATTTTTTATAGGAAGCAATATATAGCTAATGCTGTAAATCCTGAGGCATGAATGTGAGCTTCTTTTCTTCTTTCTCGTCTTTATTATCCTCTTTTAGCTAAAAAGGAAAACTCTCCACCACAAAACCAATAACATCTACAAATAAAACAATATTAAATTAGAAAAAAAATGAAAATTATATAATTAGATAGTAAAAGAATCTTCAAAATACAGATAGCAAACACCATTAGGACTTTTAAAAAACTTATTGTTCTCGTTCTGGTCCTCTTCAATAGAATCAAAAGAAGAAAAATTGAAGCCCCACCCAGGACCAACAACTTCATCACAGGCAGAAACTATTACGTCGTCGTTTAGATTAATATTCATTAGACTCTGAACATACTTGACTTTCGGTCGATTCTCAGCTAACGATGGATTTGAATTACCAGACACTGCTTCTCGTTCAACAGATGTTCATATTTCGTTGCTGTTTTGGCTAACACAAAGGTCTGCATCCTGGTCCCCTTTGATAAAAAAACATTACATACTTTAATTTACAAACAAATGTTCATATTTTGTTACTGTATGAAATATCAATAAAGTTAAATACATGTATACTTACTTGTTGGTCCATGAAAATCATATCATAACAATACACCTTTTTGCATTGTTGAATGCAGGTCAGGTCCATAGTCTAACAATGCAGATTTTGATAATGTAGTCGTCTTGGTAGAGATTCAAATTGTTCAGCAAGGTGATGACTGGTTGTTCAATTCTATACAACATGTGAAAAAGTAAAAGTTAGTAGCATATTATAATACGATAAACAAAAAGAACAATATAATACTCAATCAGAATCAAGTAATGTATTGTGACTAAAGTGTAACTTAGCACGTGTACACTTACGCTCGTGTGTGTGAACGATGATGATGTTGAAGGAGGAAGGAGTGAGAGTTGTAAGTACAATGCGATAACAAAGTGGTGTTTATTCTAGTATATCATAAAGTATTTTTTATCATTATTTTTGCCAAATATTTTGATTATAATGAGATAATCAAAAAATCGAGAAATATGTAATATAGATTGAAACCGTAAAATGGTATTTTCCACACACACACACACACATACACATATATATACACACACACACACACTTGACAAAAAAAAACAGTTATTTGGTCAAAAGATTAAATAATCATTCTATTACCATTCTTGAAATACGAATTAGATGAAAAAAATCAAATTAAATCAAATTTAAATTTAAATTTAAAAATCTTTCTAAAATATATAATTAACTTAAATCATTTAAAACTATAATTTGTCATTTATAATCCAAATCATACTAAAATTAAATAACAATGTGTTTTGGCTAGCAATAGAAATATATGCAAAATAAGGAAAGTTATTAAAATGAAGAAGGGAATTAAAGCAAAATAATTTTCCCTCCTAAACCAAGTGTAGTAAGAGATTGCCACATGGCAATAATAAACTTAAGTTTATGCCATGTGGCATAAGATTGTTTTGATTTATTATAATTTATAAATCCTTAATTCAAACAGCTAATTTTTACCTAATATTAGCAAACAATCCCTATCCCTTAATCACTTCAAATGGTACCCCTCCCTTATACCTTTATGCTTTCGGCCTCAACACCCTCACCATCTCTC
Organism: Scalesia atractyloides; assembly: GCA_947069175.1. NCBI lineage: Eukaryota > Viridiplantae > Streptophyta > Magnoliopsida > Asterales > Asteraceae > Scalesia > Scalesia atractyloides. The sequence continues at coordinate 22,938,885 of CAMTDV010000024.1, forward strand.
ATACTCTCTAATAAAGACCTTGGAACAAAAATCAAGAACCCTCGTCATGAACGACAAGTTTAGTTTTTTTTAACCAAATCAATATTCGTAGTAGTATTAGCTGATTTGTTTTCTTATTAACCCGAATACTTAATCATGCATAAAAACACATAAACACTATAATATTATCATCTTAGCAGATAAACACTGAAAGTTGATGAAAAAGACGATATATAAGCTTTCTTTAAAGATCAGATTGTGATCAGAAACCATAGTTCGACTTTAGAGAGTCATAATCTTTGACCAAAACATAATCAAACTAAATGATTCTTTAGTCTAAAATCAAACTCATATAATTAGTTATCAAACCCAAGTGGTTTCATAATTATTTAATATTTTTCAGTACCCAAACAATGAAAACAATACAGAAGTTCAAATCTGACTTCGAACAACAGATTTAGTCCAACTTCACGAGGGTATAACTCCCTCAATTTTTACCCAAACGACTTGATTCTTTTTCCAAAAATTTATTTTATGAGTTAAGAAGCAAAACAAAGTTTCCTTACTTGATTTACTTGATTCGGTTGAGGATTCAACCTCCAACAAATGGAAAACTTTTTACTTTGTTAGAAAATAGCTCATGTTACCTTTCCGTTTAATTTATCAAATTTGAGATGGTTAAACTTATCCAAAAATTGCAACAAACATATTTTAAACGTATTAATACATTTAAGTTACTATAAAAAAATCATAGTTTTGTTAGTTTATTTTGTTTTGTTGGCGAAAAACTCTCCTAATGATGTCTCGAATGCTGATAAAAAAACTCAGAGTTGTGAACTTTAAAAAACCAATGTTTCAACCTTTTTCCTTAAAAAATCAATGTTTCAACCATTTAAATCCTAACAAGACATTTAAACTTTTGTATAAGTCGTCATCATCATCATACTCAGTAAATCCTATCAATAGTAAAGCTGAGTTAGGGTTTGAGGAGGATAGATTCAGACAACCTTACCTCTACCCCGTAGAAGTAGAGAGGCTCCTTCCAGTGATGTCACATCCCGACTCGCAACGGAAGCGCACACAGGGAGCAACAGACACACGGTACAAACGCGTTTTTCATAAAAAAACATTGTATTATCATAATCAAGCATCAATTACATTGTTTAGTTACACACTAACGTATACAGTACATGTACAACTTCCAAAACAGTTTGTTTTTACTACTATGCCTCTATCCACAGTACTATCCAAGCTTCAAAACCGGTATCATCACGAACACTTATCCGTTATCCATCTTAAGCTTTCCTGAAAAGCATATTAAATTTTTGAGAAAGTCAACTACAAGTAGTTGGTGAGTTTCACTATTTTAGTTTTTTTACAATTAGGTTTGAACAAAATGATTATGCATATTTGATGTAATTACACTAAGCCCACAAGTGAAACCTTGACTATTCACAAGTGTTGTGTCCCACATCTGACACATCAGCACTTTTCCACCCCAAATAGCTTTGTCTAACACCACATAGCGTGCTCAAAAAGAGTGCATGGGCATGTGCAATTGCAATAGAACCCATGGAATTCGTGCCAACTCAATTGGATTTTTCAGACCAACAGTACTATTCACACATCCACCAACATATAGCTGATCACTCGTGTTTGTGGGGACTTTTCGCATGTTATTATAACTCAGATAATTCACATCGAAACACGTTTGTATGTGCAAGTACGTATGTATGTAACATGAAATTAACACCAACGTAAAATAGGAAAACCGTTTGAAAATGGGGACATAGTCCCAATATGTTAATGACACAAAGTATCAACTATTCCGAACCTACTGTCAGTGAGGTAGGGTTAATTACCGAAAATAGATCCCATGTTGGTAATTGATATATCTTAAGTTTGGATGAGAATATTCATCCAAGAATGGACTTATAGCATAGCAGTAGAGCGATGGGTATTTCCTTAGTGTCAAAATTGTGTTTGGTTTCCGTGCACTGTTTTGTGTGCCGGTCACAGTTAACTGTTCTAGATGTTCGGGCAAGTGACTGATCGTAGCGAATGTCCCATATTGTTCGGCTTTTTAAATGATTTGTTGTTTATTAAGGAAGTTTGGGCATTTAGGGGGACCCAGGTTGCCCTAATTTCAGTTTCTATTTTCGTCGTTCGGAAGTTTCCCAAACTGGTGTGTAAAGCATCCGAAGTACCCATTTTACCCCGGAATAGTCTGGAATAACCCCGATGTTCCAATTATTGCCAATTTATCCATCGGTCAGTTTACAATTCCGGTAGGTTCCTTAAGCGTTTAAAATTGCCGATTTTGTTTAAAATAATGAAATTTTAATTCTAAAAATTATTATTCAATGTATATTTTGTAAAATCCTGAAAAGTTTTATATAAATTGGTAAAAATATATAGAGTTCTAGAGAAAAAAAATTAGAATTTATAAAGTTAATTTAGCAATTTTAATAAATTCGTTTTAAAACTGTATTTAACTAAATAATTTGAGCCCAAAAATGATACGATTTTCAAAAATTCCCAAAATCTTCATAGAAGGTTCCCAAGGTATCCAAGGACTCCAGGGAAAAATTTTCCGACTTCGTTACACCGCGTTTCCGGCTACCAAACTTCGCGAAAACATGATTTTTAAAATTATATTCAAACTCAGCCAATGGTTCCCAAACTTTCCCAGAACATTGTCGAAGTCAAAATCATACTTGGTGATTTATTGAGTTTAGTATTTTTATAGAATTTTATTCTTTAAACAGTTTAAAGTTCAATAAAAACCAATTCCAAGCCTGACAAATTTCAAGTTCATTGAATACCCACGGACCAAGTTATGCTAAAACCAATTCTGTATATCCTAATTTCGATTTTTGCAAATTATACCTAACGATTCTTGCGTTTTCAAGCAACCCTTTTGCTTCCAGAAGTGAAATATCCTTATGTTCAGTACCTACACATCATAAACAACACAAATATGCAAAAACCCATGTCAATCAAGCCTTAGAATTATTATTTTTCGATTAGCGTTTGTTTAGTGCGTTTATTGTCAAATAATTCGTGTTTTTGTATCAAAACCATGTTTTTTCACCATGAATCATCGTGAATGACCTTGATACGTCTTATTCAGGTTATAACCTGATTTGGGTGTCAAGAGCATCAAAAGCTCTTGGTTAAACTTGTTTCTTTTTATGAAAATCTTGATTTTATATATGAAAATCATAAGAAATGTGCCCCGGGTTCGGTAAACTGACTCCTTTTATGGCTGGATTCTAATGTTTCTCTGCTAAAATGGAGTTGTGTGTGTAAAAAGGTGTTAAATTTGGTGAAAAGTTGTTAAAAATTGAAAACAAAAACAATATATATGTATATATAGTCCGATCGGAATAGGCTAAAACTCCATAGGCCCCTTTGACTTGGTCACAGCGGTTTGGGGTGGTTATGGATGAGTGAGTATAAGTTGTGTTTTGACGTTTAGGTACGTTTTCGCGTCTTAAATGCGCCCCGGTTCTGTAAACAGAATCCTTTTCGCGCGTTTTTCGTGCGGTTTTTCATATTTTTGAGAAACGAACCCACCGACAATGAAAACCTGAATGCTTTGATATTTTGACTTAAAATACATTGTATTAGTGTTATATGAGTGTTTTTAGGCTTGACTGGCCGTCCGATGCATGTATGGTTGTTTCCGTGTGTGTTAAATCAAAGAAGTTTCGTTAACCGGAACTGTCTCGTTTAAAGTGCTCTTTCACAACAAGGCTTCAAATCCTAGGTCATGGTCTATGTATCATGTCTAAGTAATTCCATACTCTTAGAATCGTCTATGGCACTATCCTTTGGATCTAAATCAATGTTATTCAGTTTGTGCACTATTAAACATTAAGCTTCCGTTTAACATGTTTTCTACACCCTAAGCACCCCATATCGCACTGTTTGCCATTATTGGTCAGGTGTTACTCATAAAGTACCTTCGGATTCATCCAAGTCGTGATTAGTATCATTTCGTGAATCTGTAAGTTGTACGTGTAATTAGGGTTTAAACAAAACTGGGGTTTTGGGCACATGGTTTTGGCACAGTTAGGGTGTACCTGGTTTCGTCATAGTTGTCACATTCTCCCCTGGTTAAGAAATTCCGTCCCCGAAATTCCTTCTATCATTAGTTTTCTTGATGGGGAAAAGGTGCAGGTATTTCCTGCGGAATTCATCCTTCCGTTCCCAGGCGTATTCGGGCCATCGTTGGGAGTTCCACCGGAGTTCTACCATTGAGATCTTGTTTGTGGCGTAACTGTTTGACTTTTCCGTCTACGATTTCCACCAGTTCCTTCACGAAGTGGAGTTTGTCATCAACATGCACATCTTCCAATGGTATTATAGCTGCCTCTTCAGTAAGACACTTTTTCAGATTTGATACGTGAAAGACATTATGACACTACAAAAAATGCCACTTAATGACATACAAAAAGTGCCATGAAAAAACAAGAAAGTGCCACTAGATACGCTCATAGGAATGGGCGGCAGACAAAAAAAGTGTCGCTAGAAGCGCTGACACTAAGCCCTTTAGTGACACTTTTTCAATCTGCCACACAAAGTTTTGAGACTTTTAGTGGCACCTTTTTTTGCCACGGTATAAAAAACTTTTGTGGCACCATTTTTGTACCTTTAAAAAGTAATATTAATTACAAATCCATACTAGTTTTAGTGGCACTTTTTATACCACAAATTTTGTATCTGTGAACGTGTTTCTAATTAAATATATGTATTATTTTAGCGACACATAATTTTGTCACAAATCACATTATTTACAATATAAAATAAAACTTTGATTAAATCATAATATTATAACTTCAATAATAAGTTCAATTCGAAACATATTCTAAATCTTAGCAAAACATCGTGTAATAAGTAACATATTCCAAATTCAAAATGTTTACACGTGGAATCCAAACGTTCTTTTGGGTGAGAATTCATTGTCATAAAACTTAGCTCCAAAGCTTCTCATGATATTTACCCTGGCATCATCAACATATAAACAAGCATTACTATTAACGAAAAAAACCCTAAGAGTTCTTTATTTAAACAAGCATTACTATTAACTAAAAAACCCTAAGAGTTCTTTATTTTATGAAACTCAATTTTCTTGATTCAAAAGAAAAACATGTATAAGAAAATGGCCCGAACACCTAACAATAAGACAAAAAAACAAACAAATAATATGTAGTCATTTATAATTGGCACAAACACCTAACAATTAGACAAAAAAAAAACAATATATTACCTTAACTTTAATGTCAACAAAACTATTGGACACCACTAACTGAATTACCATCCAAAATCATTTTGACAAGCCCTTATCACTTGTAGACGTGACGCAAAACTAAGTCCCATAACTATCCCTCACATGATTTTTCTTGATGACTTTGTTAGTAACCAGCAATGAGTGACCACGATTGGAGTTTTACATATGATTAGTCAGTAGAATTAGATTCATTTGACCAGACAAAATATATAAGATAGACAGGATAATATAAGATGCCAGCATAAATCAGTTAGATAAATATATTACAAAGATAAACCAGTTTTTCATACTTAATAACATCTAGAGTTTCAGATTTAGAATAAATAATATTTTTTGCAGCAAATCAAAGCCCTTTGGCTGCATTTTGATTTCCCAAAACAATCCTAATAGTTTACAAGATTACCTCCCAAGAATACATGGTGTTGATTACAAGCTTTAGTCTTTCATCAACTTCCCCTGACTCGTTTCTTCTGGTACGCCATGTACAAAGTCCTGCAATGAAACCACAATCCTTGATGAATGCTTAATGGACAATATTACCAATGTTAGCATCTCAAATAAGCGACATTTGTGTAAGGCGTAAAATACCTAAGTTCATGTATCAGTGACAATAGCCAGTTGGATCTTTACAATTCCAACTAATAAAAACAATCTTTGGGCTTTTATTCTCATTCTCTGCCAGCAGGGTATGGTGTCCAAAAATGATATTAGGGCCCAACAATGAAAATTTTGCATTGTTCATAAAATCCCCTATGATTAGAGCACCAAAATCCACATAAAATTTCTTTGTTCGTTTAACACATGCAGCCACATAATTGTTTGATAATCTGACATTTTGCATAAAGGTATTACATCTACAAGCAAATGAATGATAATCAAGTCAATGAAAATGCCCAAATAAGATCAAGTAAAGTGACATTTATATAATCCAGATAAAACAGTATCAATACTTAAATCGGTCAAGTAACCTATGATTTTTTAGAACCAGACCACATCTGCTCAAACTAGAAAAAAGTCAAAAACAATAGACGAAACAGTATATGAAATCTCAACATCTGATTCTGACGTAGGATTTTAAAGGTTCATAAATAAAGCGTGATGCAACCCTAAGTGAGAGAATCGTGTAGGTATGATTTAAGCGAACGTGATGCAACCCTAAGTGAGAGAATCGTGTAGGTATGATTTAAGCGAACCTGTTACACCGGTCTCCGGCGATGCTAGAGACTTTAAAGAGATGATTCTGAGGTGGAACTTGGAGGAGTGAAGGACGTCAGGTTTTCTAAAACTCGTTCTCGGGCAAAGATGCCTGATTTTCTAGACGATATGATTGGGGCAGCCACCAAAACCAAGAAAAAGGCCAAACAATATTTCATAGTGAATTATATGAATCCAATTAACTATCACTTTTAGCTAAGAAACAAATTGAAGTATGTCAAGTACCAAAAGATGTTACTCAATTACAAATCCACAAATCGTTAACGTTACCATCAGCAAAGATATATAAAATCATCATGTTCATACATCAGAACACTAACAACAAAGTAGAACTGACTAAAAAATAAGTAGGGCACAGAAAAACAGATTTCATAAGGTCAAATTTACAAAGTGACTTCATTAATTAGCAACCACATATCATATAATCATCAAATTTATTTAGAAAATAATGTATTATAATTTATAATAATGTTTGGGCTCCTTTAGGCTCGCGAGCCTAAAGCGATCTTTGTATGTAAAGCCCGGGCTCGGGCTTGATAACTAAACAGGTCATAATTCATGCTTGAGCTCGGGCTCGGCTCGTTTGAGCTCTTTAGGGATTCACTCACGAGTAGCTCTCAAGCCGTTGCACATCATTTACGCCCCTTTTTCAAAATAAAATATTAAGAAGTAAATTGTTTTTTGGCTGAAGATAAACCTGAAAACAAATCTTCTTAGTTTTTAGTACAATGAAAAATGCTAAATAAATAAATTCATTTGTTTCAAACCTCTATCCCAATTCTAACGCTGCTCATTATGATTTCTTCATATATTCAACACAATGAACACTACACTTCATTAAAAAGAAACCATAATGCCCTAAACAAATCATCAAACCGTTCATGCACAAAACTTGATATAGCTTTTAATAGAGTAAATTGCACAAAACATCCTTTATGTTTTCTCAAACTTGCAGGTTCCAGCCTTAATGTTTAAAAGTTGCTAAAAACAACCTTTAAGTTTATTTTTGTTGCGTGTTCAATCCTTTACAGCTAACCACGTTATTTTCTTCAGTTAAGTTCCCTTACATGCATAACATGTGAGGGTATATTCGTCATTTTGGTTGATCATGTGAGGGAACTTAACTGAAGAAAATAACGTGGTTAGCTGTAAAGGATTGAACCAGCAACAAAAATAAACTTAAAGGTTGTTTTTAGCAACTTTTAAACATTAAGGCTGGAACCTGCAAGTTTGAGGAAACATAAAGGATGTTTTGTGCAATTTACTCCTTTTAATAAGATTTTTACCCTAAGAATCAATATGTTACGGGTCAAAATAAGTAAAGGGGGCTAGATGTAATTGTTTTATAGTGTAGGGGGTTAGTTGTTAGTTAGTAGCTATATAGTGTGTGTTGTACGGTATCAATGATTTGAGATAAACTTATTCTTCTTTGTGTTCTTCTTTCTCTTTATCGATCTTGTGCCTTGATTACCGACTGTGTTCGTAACAATGTCATCAGAGCTATCTTTCCTCTGACCTTGGGTTAGGGTTAGTGTTAAAATGGATTTTTTTTCTACAACAAAGCAACGTATCAATCAGTCTCACTTGGATTTCAATCGCAATTAGGGCAACAACAGCATAGCATCAGATTTCAGTCGTGTTTCTGTTAAATTTCAATCAGATTTTAATTTGATCAAACTTAACAATGGTGTTCTTATGTTCTTGTGGGGGTTTGATTTGGGAGAACAGGGTTCATGTTTGTGGAACTAGTATTTGTTCTTGCGGGGGAATACAATTTGATGGTAGGGCTCATTTTTGTGGCTACAAACCAAATTATTCGACACCACCAACCGATTATGAACTTTGGAGGGGTTTAAGAACTTCTTATGAGTGGATGGGATCACCAAAGTGGGGAAAACAGAGCCCTAGTTTGTTCAACACCAAGAATCAAGAAACAAAAATTCTAAATACTGCATCAGCTATGGAAGAAATCCAGAACTTACAACAAACAGGTTCATTTCAAGATTATTGTAATTCATTTGATTTTCTTCTTAGTAAAGTTTTTTAAGTGAGGATTATGCTACAAGATTATTCATAGGGGGTCTCAAACCTGAAATTGGGGGCTGGGTTAAGTTGTTTGGACCAAAGGAACTGACGGAGCTTATGAAATGGCAAAGACCCAAGTTAATCTGCTTGCCATTTTTGATAGCTATAAAGGATTCAAGAAGGTAGTTGGTCAGCCTGTTAATATACATTATGGGGTAGGAATTAGTGAGACTAAAGAAATTCTGGGTGAACCAAAACCAAGTGGGTTTGAAAATAAGCCTCAAGAAATAAGTAATAGTAAAGTTTCAGAAACATTGCCACTACTTCTGCAGCAAAACGAGAATATGAAAGTGCTGAATTCTATCAGATCAGTGGATCAAATGAGTGGTCTGGGTGATGAGGAATGTTATCGTACATCTACACTGATTCCAATCCACACAACAGTTGATAAAACAAAACCAATCTCTCTAGTTTCAAGCGGCATTCTTTTGGATGTTAATGGGCTAGATAAAGAGCGATTAATGGGGTTGACAGTAAAATTGAAGCAGCTAGATGATGGCAAACAGAGTAAATCTAATATTCAACTTGCTGGAACTCCTAAAAGCAACCAAACAAATAAGAATGATAAATCATTCCAGGTAATAATAGATGATAGGCAATTAGGAGCATATGGAATAGATGCAATAAATCCATTAAGGCTCACAAAAATGCTTCTTGATGAAATTGGTCGAGACATTCATACAGAAGATCAAGGGTGGAAGTTAATGTTGTGAGGTATTTTAACTTTGTTAAAGCTCATGAGAATGGGAAACTTGACAAATTGCTGTTAAAGAAGAAAAAGGAAGGTGCAAAAAGATGGTTAATAAAGTGGTAATGGAAGAATGATATTAAAAACTTTAAAGAGCTGCAAGAACTGCAGCTGCAAAAACATCAAATAAGGTTACAATCTAAGGAAATAATAGAAAAAAATGTTGTATCGATGATTTGAGATAAACCTAAGGTGTCCCATAGATTTGCAGGTATTAACTCTTTGATATTTGAGATGCAACTGAATTTAGTTTTTCAGTCAGCCTATTTTTGATATTTGGAAGGTGCCATGTCTTAGTGATATTGTTGTTGGAACTCTTAGCTATGAAGCCAATATTTTTATGGGCTTGGGTGGTTGAATGGGAGAGATATGATAAAAAGTAGGTTCCTGATCATGAATGATGTTTTTGTTTGTTCAACATTTTGGGTTCCGCTGATATGGTGTATATGGAGTTCGAGTTGGAAAAAAATCACAATACTCGCTACACTTATTGAGATGCATGTAATAGCAAGAAACATAAATGTGATTGTGTGGGTTTGCGATCCGGGTTCCATAATCCAAATTCTGGGAGTTTCTTTCGTACGTGGACTTTTGAGGACAAAAGTCTTTGAAGGAGAAGGGCTAAGTAGAGGAGGAGGTGGTGATGGAGTTTGGTCGATATATCATGTGAGGTTTAGTGGTTATTGTTCTTTGTATCCTCTTTTGGTCATCGGAAATATTGTATAGTTGGTACAGTAGTACTACAGATGGTACAATGGATCCGGAAGGAGCTGCTCGATCTTTTCATCGAATGCTTTTTGGGATAACATGGCAGTGGTGTAACAACCAGAATTACAATTTGTTCGGGACCATTGATCTTCACAGTTAAAATAAATCAAAGGCATTTGTTTTTGATACTTGTGACTAGTGGGTCTCTTATTATTATTTTGACTTTTGAGGTCAAAAGTCTTATAAGGGGAGAGTATTGTTACGGGTCAAAATAAGTAAAGGGGGCTAGATGTAATTGTTCTATAGTGTAGGGGGTTAGTTGTTAGTTAGTAGCTATATAGTGTGTGTTGTAAGAGATTGAGGTATCAATGATTTGAGATAAACTTCTTCTTCTTTGTGTTCTTTCTCTTTATCGATCTTGTGCCTTGACTACCAATTGTGTTCGTAACACAATAGAAGGCTAGAAGCAATTAGATGATACACTAGAAAAGACCCAGATTCAGATCATATACATTCCGTGCGAAGATGATATCTAAACAAAAAGTAACTTTCAGATCTGTGATCAGTAAACAAAAACTTAAAAGAAGAAATTACCTTCTAAATTAAAGCGGTGGGGCGATGGAGTGTGGAGGGAGGGAAACACCAATCAGAGAGGAATTGATTTAGCGTGATGGGTGTGGGCGGCAAACCTGATCGGTAAAAGGGTTTGTCGCGTGGTAACACCACACCCTTTGCCGACCGGTGAAGTGTTTGTTGTTGTTGTAAAAAAACATTATTTTTTAAAACTATGGAACGCGGATTCGGTTTTTCGAAGCTTCATTCGTGTCCGCAGGACGTGCGGGCATGCACAAGCCTAGCCAATTTCCGGTTGGGTTGCACCCTCTGCGCGCGGGTAGGACTTGCGGTAAAACATGACACAAACAATTCAATGGAGTCTTAAGGATCTTATCTTATAAACAACTCCTTAGTTTGTTCCCACACCAATGTGGGACAAAGTACTTTCTTTGAATTTTATGTTTTTTTAGTTAGATTTTAATGTAATGGGTTTTTGTAATTAATTTTGATGTTTTAGTTGTCTTATTTTATCACATATTTTTTTTTAAAAATGAAAACAAAAAAAAGTTTGCCACTTTCAAGTGTTTAACCATTGCCAACACTTTTCACCATAGTTTAAACTTTTTTGGTCAACTGACATGTTACCATCTGAATGGTTAATTTTAAAGTTTGCCACTTTTAAGTGTTTAACCACTCACTTCATCGGTAAGAGGGCTAAAGGGGGATGAATGAGGGAAATCAGTTAAAATGTGAGCGCTCAGTTTTTTAATGGGGGAAATCAAAATTTGGGAGAAATAAAGAAGGGTGGGAATTTCATTTTGAGGGAAAGTAAAAAAAATATGACGAAGGAGGATTAAATTTTAAGGAATCGTAAGAATAAAAATCATTTATAAAACTAATATATAAATTGAATACAAATTCTAACTATAAGCAAAACTGAAAAAAATAAGAATTAATTAAATTTCATGAAATGTATGTTTTTAAATGATTAATATATATCATAACTAGAAATTAACTATATATATTATCTATGATATAAAGTTAAATGATAATTATAAATGGTTACAAATAACCATTAGTTTATAATTATGATTTTAATATGTCATTTTTATGTCATAAAGGTGAAATCAGGTTAAAGGGTGAAATTAGTTGTAGTGAGTCATATTAGATTGTAATACCCAAATATTGGTTATATATGTCTTAAAGGACGTATTGGGGCCTTAGTCATTGCAGTTCTTTATGGACCATGTTAGACTTTATTGGGTCATGTTACTTTATAAAGAGGTATAGATTGTGTTGTATGAGTCATACTAAATCACAATAGGCCGTGTGTGTATATACATATATGTTGTCTTAACAAAACATATTGTACCTGAGTTGTCATTAATGCTTTTAATGGACCATGATATACAATATTGACTCACGTTAAATCTTAAAGGGGTAGGATGAGTTGTATTGAGCCATACTAGATCACAATGGAAAAAATTTAATATATACGTCTTAGTGGGCCATATTGGGCCCTAGTAGTATTGTAGATTTTATTAGACCTGGTAGACTTTATTGGGTCTTGTTAGACCTTAACGGGTGGGTTGGGTTGTAGTGAGCCCTACTAAAAACACAACGGGTAATAATTGATCATATGCATCTTCGTGAAACATATTGGGCCTTAATAAGTGTTTTAACTCTTAATGGGTCATGGTGGACTTTATTGGGTCACACTACGTATTTTGAAGGATGTATTGGGGTTTAGTGCATCATACTTGATCACACATGTTGTAACGTCCAACCTCTCGCATGTCGATTTTTCCGATAAGGCTCACAAATTTGTTTTCGGTTGCCTTGGGGTAATTTCTAGGAGATCGCTCATCTTGGCAATGCACCTACCTGAGCACTAAGCCCATCTTTGTACTACTTCATAGTAGGGATGAGAATCATACCTACCGAACCGGTATCGAAAATCGTCAAAATTGAGTACCGGTACCGAAAATGTTCGGTATGGTACCGGTACGGGACTGGCACGGTACTGATATTTGAAGGTAAAAAATGGTATTTTACTGGTACAAAAAATGCCAAAAAGTGACCCACCGAATTGGTACCGAAAAAAATTGGTATGGGATATTTGGTACGGTACCATACCACATGCTCATCCCTCCTTCCAAGGAGTTTTGAACAATTTAATACTATGAGTTTTCCTTTCATACATTACCATTAAGCTCAAAAAGCATCATGATGTTCAAGTATAATAGGACTTTAATAGTCATTATAGGTTTTTAAAAGATCATGATGGACTCTTTGAGTCACATTAGATCTTAATGTTTAAATTGGGTTGTATTACACAGTCCTATTACATCACGATGGTTAATATATATCATATGTGTATTAATAGTTCGCATACGAGTTATATTGGTTAAATAAAGTCAAACTTAACTAATATGACCCCTGAACATATGTATGACCTCTTATATGCTATTTGTAATTTATATAATAAAAATATAAAAGTCATCATTATAATAAAGTATCTTAGTTTCTGCTAAACGTATAATTTATTTATAGATTTGATATAGATTTAATAACTAATTTAGTTATGTGACTAATTATTTCAAACTAGTAATAACACCCGCGCGCGTTGCGGCGCGGTACATCGCAAACATCGAGTGGATTAGTCCAGACGTTATGTGATGCGTCAACCATATGAAAACACGCGTTTCGACATATTCGATTGACCTCAATGTCACCTACATAAGCATTGTAATTTGATCAAACATAAAGTAAATCAAATTTATACCGAAACGTAAAATCAAAAACTTAGAAAAGATAAAAAGTATGAGGGGTCAAAGTTAAAAAATAAAAAAAGTATTCGGGTTAAAAATAAATTTGAAAAAATTAAGCTAAAACAAAAAAAAAATGTGAAAAATAAAAACCTTTAATTTAAAATGAAAAATCAATTTTTTTAGAACCCTCTCAAAGCACATATTACAACTATACGAAGCCAAAAGTTGTTTCAAATTTATAGTTTGTAAATTCCCTTTAAAACTAGTATCTCCATCTCAATTTTCCCTCCAATTACTACCCTTATAAAAACTCTAATTTTCACCCACTTTCCCCCTAAAATTAAATATGATGCTTGCCACTATAATTTTTGTGAGAACATTATGAGTGAAATAAATTTAGCAAAAAGTTTAAGGATAGCAGGAAAAGGTACGTACAAACAAATTTATGAGAAAATTAATATAATTACAAAATGAAGTTACATAAAGTTAATAAAATAAAGGCAAATAACAATTGTAAGATATAATATATATAGGATTAGGATCAAGGAAAAACCATCCAAAGTTGTGAGAACTTAGAGAACTCGACCTTCCCTTGCGAGTTCGACTCTTTTTTGACACCCTAATAATTTTCATTTTTTCACACCCTAAATTAAAATGTTAGAAAACACTTCGTAAAATATATATAAATTTTTTTTCGAAGTGATGTTTTTTCGATCCCTTACAGCGGCTGTAAAATAGTGATGACATAAGCATGACATCACCTTTTACAGTGTTTACGGATGCCGAAAATGAAAAAAAAAGTTTTTTTTTGGAAAAGTTGATTTTTAAGGATTTTTGGTGAAAAAAATTATTTTTGAAAAAACATTCTGTAAGGCCGAGTTCTCTATTTTGTAGGTAGTACGAATCGGGATAAAGTGTGCCGATTTGGTTAGCCTATCCACTACTACCTAAATCGCATCATAGAGATGTAGGTAAGTGAGTCACAAAGTCCATTGTGATCTGGTGCCACTTCCATTAACAATTCATGCATTTCGGAAGACACGAGACGATAAGGTGCTTTGGCAATTGGTGCCGCTCCGGGTATTAAGTCGATATGGAATTCGACTTGTCGATTGGGGTGACAATCTGGGTAATTCATCGGGCAAAACATCAGGGTATTCACGTACAACTGGAATATCTTTAATGCGTCTTTCTTCTGGCTTTGCCGCTGCCACAGCTGCCATGTGTAGTATACATCCCTGTCGTAGGCATTTCAATACCTTAAGGTGAGATATAAGGGGTAACATGGTGCCAAACTTTTCTCCTTATACCATGATCTCTTCCTTGTTAGGAAAGGGAATCCTAAAAATCTTCCTTTCACAAATAATCTTCACCTTGTACTTGGACAACCAGTCCATTCCCACTACTATGTCGATACTTCCGAGTTCTACATGTAGCAGGTCAATAAGGAATTGGTGGTCGTTAAGAGCTAAAGGTCGCTACGAATGATTTGGTGTCTAGTTATAGGTTTACCGTTAGCAAGTTCTATAGAGTAGGGACTTGTTAGTTCAATAGCCCACATATTTAATAGGGGTAAGAAGTTAATGGAAACATATCTCATGTACGCGCCCGTATCAAACAACACGGAAGCATATTGATCAGAAACGCGAAAGGTACCTGTCACCACATTCGGATCCTTGCGTGCATCACCTAATCCAATCACAAAAGCGCGCCCTCGGGCTTGGTTTGAAGTAGAAGCTTGTCCCTGGTTCATTCTCCGCGTCGGTCCTGGGTTAAGTTTGGGACAATTTCTTTTAAAGTGTTTTGTGCTGCCGCATTCAAAACAAGCACGGGGGTAAGTCAGTTGCTGGTTTTGTTGTGGTGGTCGTTGGTGGATTGGCTGGGTTCAAGGGACTGAGTGAGCGGGTTGGTTCGAACGATTTGAAGGTTCACTGATGGTTCCACAATTACGGGCGTAGTGCCCAACCTTCAGACATTTAGTGCAGATAACTATTCGGCATGTTCCCAGGTGGTGGTAATTGCATTTATTACACTTTGGTAATGGTACTTTGTAGTTATCCTGGTTTGTATATGAGGTGATCATAACATAGTTTTGGTTAGTCAATCTTGTACGTTTGTTCGGTTGGGTTCCCTGTGACTTCATATCATAATCCGGCCTCTTAGCATTAGATGATTCTCCAGGAATTTTCAGAATGTTTCTTCTAACCATATCAAAAGTAATCGTGCCAGCCCTTGACACGACGTTTTGCATAGTCAGGTGTTCTACCAAATTAATGATACTCCTTACCTCCGGAGCTAATCCCCATATGTATGTTCGATATGTTTGGATTCTAGTCTCACCATGTCAGGTAATAAACAAGAAAGCACATTGAAATGGTTGGTGTATCCCGCCAGGTCCGCTCCGTGCATTTGCAGATTCCAGAATTCATGTTCTACTTTCTAGATTTCGTTCGCCGGACAGAAACGTTCCATTAAAAGTACCTTTAGTTCTTCCATGTCATTGCGTTAATGGCGGCTTGTCCATGGATTTGAACGATGGTATTCCACCAATTCAGTGCGTGATCTGCAAATGTGCATGTGGTATATTTCACGACATACTCCGCTGGGCAATTGCTAATGCTAATGAAAGATTTTATTTTCTAGATCCATTTGACAACACTAGTTGGGCCATCAACACCATTAAACTCTATTGGTTTACACTCCATAAAGTGTTTGTACGTACACCCCTACCTTATATTGTTCTGATCCGTCGGAACAACGTTAGGATTAGGCAGGGGAATTGGTGAGGTTGCGTTAATACCGACGGTGACCTGTGCTACTATAGTCGGAATCACCACCTATAGTTGTTGCGTTATCATCTAGGCAATTTCAGCCTCAGTCACCATATTTGCTCGCTTTAGGGCCATTTCTATAACACAAAATATACACACACATATATATATATAACATATTGAATTGCATTGCATAACAACCGTTAACAATCACATAACCACATGAAAAAGTATAAACAAAAGTCACCATGTATATGTATATGTATATGTATATGTATATGTATATGTATATGTATATGTTATATGTATATGTCTTTGTACAACGGTCAAATTGGCATGTAGAATTAACCCACAAAGGATCAGTGCTTGTAACATGCAAGTCAAAACTTGTCCCTACAGTGACGTACACATACACTATCACGATCAAGTACTGATAATAACTGTATCACGCATCACTATCTTGACAAAGGCATACAGCTGCCCAGTGCTTGATAGGATGTCAAAAGATATATACATAAGAAAAAGCTCCTTCTATTTGAGTATCTGAACTACCAACCACACAAAGCCTGCCACTAACAGCGCGACTACCCCCATACATAGATATAACAAGGTCTGCGTATGTCCTTGCCGATAGCTGAATTGACATAGACTGCTGGACTGTCATCATTGTCTGCTGGGTACCGATGATACACTCGTACATCCTACTCTGATGATGAGCGTCCTCTGCTCGTGTAGTAGTGAGCGCCACTATCTGGTCAAACAAATATCTGATCCAGCTGGTGATTTGGGGTGAAACTAGTCGCTCCTCTCGTGGTACCGATAAACCCCACACAGACGGGGCAGGCTCCTCGGCTAGGCGGGAGGGATCTCCCCGCTCACGAGTATGGAATGGAGATTAGAACTCCGGTGCGGGTCTAGAAAACTGGAAGTCACTCAATATCCGATGCCCGAAAGGGAGGTACAGCTGGTGAGGGAGGTGGAGTACGGGTGGCTGGGGGAAAGGCTGGAACTGGCAACAGGACCCTTATGCGGACCATCTGCCTGAGACTGATAGCTGGTGGAAGGGAACGGTTGCGGGAGGCTGGGAGGTCTGGTGTGGGAGATCGTGAAATAGTTTCGGGGTGGGGCTCCGTCTGGCCATGTCAGGGTGGTAATATGGATCTGAGGTATGGTTGTATTCTGCGGTAGCATGCTCATAGTGAGGTGGTGAATGATAAGTGCTAGTAACCTCAGTCACTCGTTTGGCGGGGGATCGAGGTGGGTAACTATCACAACCGTAACCCTACAGGTAGGGCTCGTCATAAGCAGTTCGTAAGGGATCACTGAGTTCGCATGTCCTGACTCTTCCTCGGAGTCCACATTAGAATCCATGGACGGGTCCTCTTCATAACGTTGACTTTGCTCGGTAGACATCCTCTCTTCAAAGAAACATGCTATGAAAACGGGCACTAATGACTGACTACAGTAAATACTAGGCACCCAAAATATATACACGTTTGCACCGAAAGTTATATATATATATATATATATATATATATATATATATATATATATATATATATATATAAATATAATAAATATGTGTGTGTGTGTGTGCACGTTTATCTTTGTGAGTGTTTAGGTCTGCTTCATCACCTCTCACATTGACGATATCAGAAATCCCAAATACAAGAAGATATGTTATTATGTTCCGGACTATAATAACTTATTTGCTCTACAAGATCATCCTAATAATACCCACTCTAACCCAGTCACTACAGGTTCCAATTTGGAACGTCAAACTTATGATTATAGTCTAGGCTCTCTGAGGATACCTAAATCTCTATAACCGATGGCTCTGATACCATCTTCTATCACACCCCGACTCGCAGTAGAAGCACACGTGGGGAGCAACAAACACATCGTACAAACGTATTTTTCATAAAAAATTGTATTATACATAATCAAGCATTGATTACATTGTTCAGTTACACACTAATGTATACAATACAGGTACAACTTCCAAAACAGTCCCATCTTAAGCTTTCCTAAAAAGCATGTTAAAGTTTCGAAAAAGTCAACTACAAGTAGTTGGTGAGTTTCACTATTTAGTTTGTTTTACAATATGTTTGAACATAATGATTATGCACATTTGATGTAATTATGCTAAGCTCACAAATGAAACCTTGACTGTTCACAAGTGTGGTGTCCCACATTCGACACATCGACACTTTTCCTCCCTAAGCAGCTATGTCTAACACCACATAGCGTGCTCACAGA
Source organism: Scalesia atractyloides (assembly GCA_947069175.1). NCBI lineage: Eukaryota > Viridiplantae > Streptophyta > Magnoliopsida > Asterales > Asteraceae > Scalesia > Scalesia atractyloides. The sequence goes on from CAMTDV010000024.1 coordinate 22,957,272, forward strand.
GAGTGCATGGACATTGGAAATTGCAGTAGAACCCATGGCATTCTTGTCAGCTCAATTGGGTTTGTCAAACCAATATTACTATTCACACATCCACCGGCATATAGTTGATCACTCGTGTTTGTGGGGACTTTTCGTGTGTTAGTATAACTTAGATAATTAACATCGAAACACGTTTGTATGTGCAAGTATGTATGTATGTAATATGCAATTTACCCCATGTAAAACATGAAAACAAATTGAAAATGGGGTAAGGAAACTCACGTAACAGCGTAGTCCCAGTATGTTAATGACACATAGTATCAGCCTCAGTAAGGTAGGGTTAATTACCGAACACAGTTCCCATGTCAGTAATTGATATATATTAAGTTTGGATGAGAATATTCATCCAAGAATGGACTTATAGCATAGCAGGTAGGGCGATTGGTATTGCCTTAGTGTCAAAAATCTGTTTGGCTTCCATGCATCGTTTTGCGTGCCGATCACAGTGAACTGTTCTAGATGTTTGAGCAAGTGACTGATCATACCAGATGTCCCATATTGTTCAGATTTAAAAATGATTTGTTGTCCATTAAGGAAGTTGGTGTTTAAAGCATCTGAAGTACCTACCCCGGAATAGTCCGGAATACCCTGACATTCTAATTATAGCCAATGTAGCCATTGGTCGGTTTACAATTCCAACAGGTTCGTTACGCGTTTAAAATTGTCGGTTTTGTTTAAAATAATGGAATTTTAATTCTAAAAATTATTATTCCAATGTATATATTTTGTAAATTTATGAAAATTTTTATATAAATTGGTAAAATATTAGAATTCTGGAAAAATATTTCAGAATTTATAAAGTTAATTTATCAATCTTATTTAGGTTATAACCTGATTTGGTTGTCATAAAAATCAAAAGTTGTTTGTTAAACTTGTTTCTTTTTATGAAAATCATGATTTTATATATGTAAATCATAATTTTATATATGAAAATCCCAAGAAGTAAAGGAAACTATGATTATACCTCTAAAATTTATGGCTGGATTCTCATGTTTCTCTGCTAGAATAGAGTTGTGTGTGTAAAAAGGTGTAATGTTGGGTGAAAAGTTGTTAAAAATGAAAAAAATTAATATATATATATATATATATATATATATATATATATATATAATTATAGGGGTGGGATTTAGAGAAAACGGTGAGAAGTGTGAAAATGATGAGAACGACCATCAGCCGTTGGATTAAAACAATCAATGAATTAGGATTCGCGGTGGTGTTTTCGTAAATAACATCAAATTTATTACTTGGATGTGCTTCATTAAGGGTAAAAGGGTCTTTCCACTGTTATTAAACAAAACGCCATATTAATCATAAAACGCCAATTATTACACACCGCTCCCTTGCATATGAAACGATGTTTGTATTTAAAACGCCATTAATGATAAAACACGTTGTAAATATTTGTTTTGAACAAAAATGTAACTAAAAGTTAATTATTAACATTTATTAAAAAAAATTTCCCTCCTAAAATACGCGCCAGATCATCATTATATAAACAAACGTTTAATCAACTCAATTATCACTGCAAACAAAATTAGTTATACTAAAACACCATTAATAACCAAAACGCCAAAACTCTGATGGGAAAGTAAAAATGGCAGCCATCGTTTCATGGAGATACACACTCAGAACGAGAAGATTCGTGATCCGTTGTGACAACAGAAGAAGAGTGTTTGTTAAAACAATCAGAGTCATCTTGAACCTTGTTGGTGCATATGTCTGTTGCCTACGTCATTATGTATCGAATCTGAGTGAATAGGGCTTAATCTGTTAGAAACGAGGCGTATTTAAGATAGTCTAGGGTCAAGTTCGCCCATGATTGTTTGTGAGAAGCCAAGTTCGGGCGAACTTGACTATGTCAAGTTCGGGCGAACTTACCTCTTGTTCTCCCTTTCCAGCGAACTTGATAACCTATAAATAGGTGCCTTGGGATTTCATTTGTAAGAGTGGGAGAGATTTTGGCACAGAGACGGCGAAGCTCTGTCGATCCGGTTCTCGAATATATTGAACTTTAGATCAATGAATACAATCTTTAAATGAATAATTCTTGTTATTTGGTTAACTTGTCATTAGTTTCCGCCTAATCGAACAATAGATAACAAATTTAGGTTCCCGTGCTAATCGTGGACATTCCTACAAGTGGTATTAGAGTCTGGATACCTAAATTTGCTGGAATCAAGACAAGAATTTCTCTATTTCATCTCCATTCTATCATTTTTTTAACATTTTCATATATTTGATGATTTCATGGTCAAAAATGGGTGATTTTTGTATATGTCATGTAAAACACACTAATAAGAAACCCCTGAGAGTTTGAACATCAAATTCAATCAAATTGAATATAAAAAGTTGGAAAAACCATGTTTTGGAATCAAGTTTCAGCCGAACTTAACATCAAGTTCGACCGAACTTGATTAAAATTTCTTTGATTTTAATCAAGTTCGACCGAACTTGATAGAATTTTCAGGATTTCTTCTGAAGTTCGCTCGAACTTGAGAAATATTCCAACATTTTTACACAAGTTCGACCGAACTTGAGTAAATTGTTGATTTTCTCACACAAGTTCGCCCGAACTTGAGAATTTTCTTGAAAATTTTCATAAGTTCGATCGAACTTACCTGTTTTTCTTGAATCTTTTCACAAGTCCGCTCTAAAGTGTGATTTTTATCAAATCCTTCATCAAGTTCGACCGAACTTGATAAGTATGTGACAAGTTCGCCCGAACTTGTCTAAGGTTCCTAAAAAAAACGTCACGAACATTATATATCGTTAGAATCGTATCGACGAGACGATTTTAAAGATATAATCAGGTAAAAAAATTTTCGGAAAAATTGTAAACGTTTTTAACGTACGATTGTCGATTAAAACGTCAGTTTTTGCTAAAATTGTCTATTACTAATCAGTTTTCGAGTGTTTTTTGATTGTATTTTTAGATAAGTCTTCAGGTTATCAAAATGGAAGATTTCCACAACGTGTTCATTTCTCAAGTGGCTTCCTCATCAAATGCGAACATTTTTGCGGCGAACCAAATGAATATCGACAATGAAATGGGCATTACGTCGAAACCGCCAAAGCTAATGAGCATGGACGAGTTTGAAGGATGGAAAGAAAAGTTTGTGAATTGGATACAAGCGAATCAATTCAACAGCTGGGTCGCAGTTGAGGATGGTTACAAGTGGCCAAAAGATGAGCGTGATCAAGATCTTCCGTTGAACAAATTCTCACCTACCGACAAAGACAATTATGTTGCTGAGAAGAAAATGATTAGCTTGATCCAACAATCAGTAAAGGAAGACATCCTGATATTATTGCCGGAATAAGAAATATCACAAGAATTATGGCATTCTCTCTGTGACAAATTCAAAGGAAGCGATGAAATGATCAAAAGTAAAAAGGTCTTGATCAAGAAAGAGTTTGAGATTTTCACGATGATCAAAGGTGAGACGATGAAGCAGATGATTGATGGATACCGTCATCTCATGGTCCAGATGCGAAGACATGATATCAAAAGATCTGACGAAGAGCAAATCGAGAAGTTGGCCGATGCACTTCCGAAAGAGAATGGACAACATATCTGATGATTCTAAAGAATAGTCCATCTTGGAGACATTTCAAGTTGTCATCTTTCATCGACAAATTGGAAGGTCATGAAATGGAGTTGTTGAACATTGCTAAATCAAAGAATGCTAATGTTGTTCAAGATGTCGGTGTTTATTACAAAGGAGGTGTTCAAGATACTCCGATTCAAAGCCCGAAAATTCAAACAACATTTAGTGCAAATACAAATTCTTCTCCAAATCAAAGTTTTCCATATGCTGGATATACAAGTGCTAGTTCAAGCTCTTCATTCCAAAATCAGACAAGCCAAGCAAGTTCTGATTCAAATGTTTTCCAGTGCAATATAGCAGTTGATTTGAAGAATGTATTTCCAGAAAAAGTGGCTAAATAGCACATAGCACTTCTCGCTACCGTTCTCGAATCATATGAAAGTCTTGTTGCTGGAAAGATCGGTAATCCAGAAATGACAGCACAAGATTATGATCAGGTAGACGAAGAAGAATTGGAGCTAATTGATATCAAATGGAGTTTGGCATCTATCATCAGAAGAGTTACAAAATTTGTGGCACTCACTGGAAGGGATATTGGTAATTCAAACAACAAGCTTGGTTTTGACAAGACAAAAGTCACATGTTTCAGGTGTCATCAAAAGGGACACTTTAAACGGAATGCAACAATCAAGAAACAAGTGGAAACCAAAATCCTTTCGGCAGTAACAATGAGTACTAAAGAAAGCTCTTCAATATAAGCCATATCCAAAAATAACGCAAGTCGAAGTAGAAGATAAATCTGCAAAGAAAACCGAACAAGCTCTTGTTGTTACTCATGAAGAAGATGGCTTTGACTGGAACAGATACATTGGAAAGAAAACTGGTGTTGCTATGATGGCAGAAGTAGTGGACGATTTTGAAACATCTTATGTTGATGCTGCTCTAGAAAACGCCATCTTGGAAGGTTATAGGCAGAGAGCTGAGGAAGAAGAAGTAGCTTACCTTGAGATGCAAAAACAAGAAGCTTTGAAATCAGAGGCAGAAAAGGTAAAAGCTGAGGTAAGTATGTCTGAAAAAGAAGTTGTGAAAGTTGTGGAGGTTGAAAAACCTTGCACAAAGTGCGCAAATTCTTGTGAACCTTGTCTAGATAAGGTCAAAGTCATAAGAGAATTGACTGTACATAATGAAAATTTTCGTTATGATTACAGAAACATGAAAGAAGCTTATGACAAAATACAAGGCAAATATAAAAATATCAAAAAAGCTAATCTTGAACTTGGTGCTAATGTAAAAATGTTAAATGCAACAGTAATTGAAAAACAAAAAGCTATTAACATGTACATTAATACCATTGTTGATACAAAGTGTGAGCTTCATGACATAAATATAGAAACAGAACGAGTAAGACAATTGTTAAAAAGTTACACCACAAACGCTTATGTCATTGATCACATTCTTCCTACGATCTAATCGGAGGAAATTGATGGTAAACCAAAGCGTAAAGAATACGAAAGTGTTCCTCCACCACTTCTTGCAAGTTATTCCTGCAAGAAAATGATGAGATGAAAAGGCTTTCCATATATTTCTTTTATCAGTAAAGAAAAATAAATTGCATGAGAACATTGACGTAGACTTTACGAAATCAAATGATGACAATGAAGCGGTGGTTAAAAATGTGGTTAACAGTGTTTTGGGAAATGATTCTGATGAAGACAACTCTGAAAGCGCCAAAGCAAGTTCGAACAACTCGGAATCACAATCTGAAGATAACGATACATCATCAGAACATGTTCTAAGTGATGATCCTAATGTTGTCATGTACAAGATTAAGGAATCTGATAGATTATACTTTGATGATAGTTTTCCGATTCGGAACGTAAAAGAGGATCAACTTGACAAATTTTTCAAACTTGTAGAAATTTCATCAGATGATCTTGAGAAAAACGAGAAAAGATTTTACTCGAAACCCAAAAGGAATGCTAACAATTATCGAAAGTTTGGTGGTGATTTTCCTGAGAACAGGAGAGCAGGGTTGGGTTTGGAGGAAAGTGAAGAAGAACCGAGAAGGAACCAGAAGTTGCCATTTCATGAACACAAAGGTAAACACATGAAGTTTGTGTATGGGACAAATACGGTTCAAGAAGAAGGTATGATTGGTGAGAAATCAAATGATGAATTCAAAAAGGAGAAAGAACTTCGGGACAAGGCTAAAAACAAGTCAACAAGTGAATTGAAACCACTAGTGGAAATGTTTCTGATAATCGAACTTGCTTTAAATGCAATATGTTGGTCATATTGCTCCCAAGTGTCTTAATCTAAAGCTTGTGTTTCTACGAAAAAAAAAACTGTGTCAAAAGATGAAAAACAAAAACAACCAGAGATTATGAATCTAATACAGTGTCAAATAGAAACTATGAATCAAAAGATGAAGTGAAACCTAAAACGAGTTTAAGGTTTGAAAACTCAATTTTTGAAAAAGGTGAAACTTCAAAATTTAATGAAAACAAAGATTCTAGATTCTATATCAAGAAAGCGAGAAGCAAGCTACAATCATGGGTTGCTAAGAAAAGGCTTTCATCATCAGAAAAACCAAAGTCTGTTGCTGATAAAACTGAAAATGTCAAAATAAACGAGTCAGTGGTTAAACAAACAAAGAAAGAAAAGGACAAAATGTTTTCAGAATCGACATTGGACGAAATGTTTGATGATGATTTTGAATATGATGAAGAGTTAGAATATGGTTATGATGCTTATCATGTCAAACCCAAAACCAAAAAGGTTTTGGGTTTCCTTATTCAAATAGTTGCTTTGTGTGCAGGAGTTCCAAAAGATCCGCTTGTCAAAGTCAAATCTGGTTAATGGAGCTAATGAGTATTTAACTTATCTAGAAAGTCATAATCTTTGACGTTTTTGAAATCACAAGTGGTTGAAAAGTAAAATTTAAAATTTTTGAAAAATCCATCACGTTAAACAGAACACTGATTGTTATATCATAACCAAAACCAAAAAGGTTTGGGTTTCCTTATTCAAATAGTTGCTTTGTGTGCAGGAGTTCCAAAAGATCCGCTTGTCAAAGGCAAATCTGGTTAATGGAGCTTCTGAGTATTTAACTTATCTAGAAAGTCATAATCTTTGACGTTTTTGAAATCACAAGTAGTTGAAAAGAAAATTTAAAATTTTTTGAGAAAATCCATACCGTTAAACAGAACACTGATTGTTATATCATAACCATTTATAAATTCACGTTAACAAAGTTTAATGGTTTGTTCTGCTGGCAGGTGATGATGCAGAAGATGAAAAAAGAATCGGACGACGAGTTCTCGTGATCCTCATTGGTTTGTTATTTTTTTAGAAAGAATATTTCTTTAAATCTACAATCCAAAAATATTTTTTAATTTTAGGGGGAGTAAGAAAATTTTTTAGAAAAATCAAAAACATATGAAAAAGTTGAAAATTCAAAAAACATTGAAAAAGACAAAAAGAATTTTGTTGTCAAAAAGGAATGATAGTACATCAATGGACTATCACAGTATGCTAAAGAATTGTAAAGTTTAAAAGTAATAAACGAGTCTTACTGTGGATGTGTCGATAGGCTTAACACGTTCAGTAGATTGTTTTGAAATATAAACTAAATTTAGCAACTGCTTAAACTTGTGGTTTAACACATCTTGGATATATGGACTTATTACTCCGAAATTTCGATTGAAGGGTTGCCTGATTCTGAGATACGAGATCTTTATAGATAGTTGATATCTGGGGTATTATAAAGTTCTTCTGATTTTGCGGAAGCAATAGCCTAGAACTTTTATAATGCTTTTGCTATAAACCCCTAAAAGTTGCATGCAATCTGGAAAAGATTCCTTAAGTGGAACACACCTTAAAGACGAGCCTTCATCTCTTTTCTGTACGATAGCACTAACCTGAGCTATCAAGGTCTTGCATTAACCAAATGACAGATATCAATTATGCTATATTCACCTGTAGATGAAATCTAGGGAATCTGGATTGGGAGTATATTCAAGAAGTGGGAACCATAGTTAAGTTAAGTTTTATAAATCATACCTAACATATCTTGGAACAGTTGAGAAACGTGGTAAAGATTAAGTGGACAAACATATCGACAATCTAGGTAAACGAGTTTAAAACTTAAAGTCATCAGAAGGTCAACGGTACTTGTGATATGTCTCAAACAACTGATATGATCCTAGACACGAATTCACAAAAATATGTATGTAAATATGTTTGTACATAGTTTACTTTCTTAATTGCTTTTCAGATAAAAATAAAAAAGATTTTCAGTGTGTTTTAGCATAAACTTTCCAAAATTCAAAAAGATTTTGTTTCTACATTAGTTTTCAATGAGCCAATGTTGGAGAACAGATCATCGAAGTCTGGTAAGGTGCTGAAAAAATGGTGATAGAAAGTTCATTAAATTCAAACTTTAAAATTTGAAGAAAACATCAGTTTGTTTATTACAGGTCAAATTGAGGTCATTAACTTGGACTCAGTTGACATAGTTAATCAAAGTCATTAATTTGGTTTTGATCAACCAAGTGGATTTCATAATTGAATTTTTTTTCAAATGGACAAATTCTTAAATGTTAAAAGTATTCAATGTCATTAAATTGAACTTGAATAACTAAGATTTGAAAAAGATTAAAAAGAAGATTCAAACTTTGAAGTTTTATAACAAAATTTTGAATCTGAAATGTTTATTTGAATGTCAGAAAGTATTTAGATAGGAAGTAAAGATTGAGGGGGAGTTGATAAAGGAAAATTTGAAGACACCAGAAAGCTTAAAGCTAGGGGGAGCGGAGCAAGCTTAAAGCAAATAGGAGCATGATGATTTAAAGTTTTATCAAGACAAGCTAAAGAAGAGAAAGATGATATAAAGATCAAGATGATAAAGTTTATTCAAGAACTAAAGATCGGAAGACTCAGAAGATTTTAAAAGTCAAAATGACTGCGGCAACATCTAAGGGGGAGTCTGTTGGTGCATATGTCTATTGCCTACGGCATTATGTATCGAGTCTGAGTGAATAGGGCTTAATCTGTTAGAAACGAGGCATATTTAAGATAGTCTAGGGTCAAGTTCGCCCATGATTGTTTGTGAGAAGCCAAGTTCGGCGAACTTGACTATGTCAAGTTCGGGCGAACCTACCTCTTATTCTCCCTTTCCAGCGAACTTGATAACCTATAATAGGTGCCTTGGGATTTTATTTGTAAGAGTGGGAGAGATTTTGGCACAGAGACGGCGAAGCTCTGTTGGATCCGGTTCTCGAATGTATTGAACTTTAGATCAATGAAAACAACCTTTAAATGAGTAATTCTTGTTATTTGGTTAACTTGTCATTAGTTTCCGCCTAATCGGACAATAGATAACAAATTTAGGTTCCCGTGCTAATCGTGGACGTTCCTACAAACCTGGAGGAGGAAGTACAAAAGGGGATCTTAGCACTTGGCGTCCCTCTAGATAACCACTGTGATAAAACACATACGGTTATAAGAAGACTAACTATAAAATTTGGAACAAATAACGCAAATGAAACAATGGACCCAGTCATCAAATCAAGGGTTTTGATGATGACACTGACATGGTCACTGTTATATGTGACAACAGAGAGCAGGAAGACTACATGCTTCAAAACATCATGACCAAGCAGGGGCTTGGGTTCATAGAGGAGTTACACAACGCAACATGTTTGAACACATACATGAACCCAAAATTGGAGTTGTTGTATGCATGTTCAAATGGAGGCTTCAAAATCTTCAAGAACAAAACGCCAAAGAAAGCGAAAGTGACGACTTGGATGAGAAACTGGATGAAGAATCCGAAGAAGAAGACGAAGGGAGTGACGGATACTTCTCAGACATAATCTCTTCTGACCAAGAGTTTTAATTTTTTTTTATCTTGTAGGGTAATTTTTTCTTTTTTTTTCTAACTACTTTTTAAATAATAAAATATTGTTTCTTCCAATTATCTATAAAACGTTAAAATGCCACAATTGCAAAAAAGTTAATTAATGAGTTCTATAATTCTTATCAGTGAAAAGCCAGATACTTTATTACCATCATTTATTAAAATGGCAGATACAAAAACGCCAAAACATGGAAGATGGGACATGTCACAGCCTCAACATATAAAAGCTGAACAAACAGTAACTGAATAGACAGATACTTTTAGTGCTACCATTTATTAAAGTAAAATCCAGCCAAAAACTACGCGACAAAAAACTCTTATATAAACAAAAATCTCAAAACCAAATTGGTCACACCAAAAAACACAAAACGATATTTTCTTGGCCAAACCATTCACTTAACACGCCATGGTCACTTGGCAGTCCATTTCACTTAAAAACCGCCATGTTCTCATGCTCACACCCATAAACTTTTGCTGAATGAGATGGACAAATCCTCAAGAAAACGGCTATAGCGACGATGATTTGTCGCTTTGTATGCTCTTTCCTTGAGGAAGGTTTGGATGAGAAGAAGAGACTGATATCAGTGTCAATGCTATTTTGGAGTGCATTTTTACAAGATGTAGAGTGGGATGAGGATGAGGATAAGCGCATGTGTAAATGCTATCTTAGAAATCAAGCGAAAAACCCACTCACAATTACACCCCAATAATAGCATCGACAACATACGACTCGGTCTATGTCTATGTCGACGACATCCAAAAGAACCACCCAAACAACCCAACAACAACATATCATCACAAAACCAAAACGCCATATATAATGGATCGATCAGCTTCGTCTAGAGCTTGGCGTTTCAGCCGAGTAGGGGCTGAAGTTCGAGAAGAAGGGACTGATAGCAGTGAAGATTTAGAAAGGAAATTTGATAGCAGTAAAGAAGAAGAGACTGATAGCAGTGAAGATTGGGAAAAGGGAATTTGATTAGCATTTTTAGTTTTCCTTATTCTTTCCTAATTTTTTTGGTGCCGTTTTCTGTGGCTTGTTATCTACTTCTCAGCTAATAAAGAACTTCTCAAAGATTACTTATAGAAATGCCAAAATGCCAAAAAACGGAAAAACAACAAAACCCCAAATTCAAATGTACAGGTGAATAGAACACAAAATGCATTACCGTACTAAAGTTTTAGTTTACATCTTTATCTATAAAACGAATAAAAAAAAACGCCAAACTTAAAAGGTGGAAAGTTTTACAGCCCTAATCAGACCGAACAAACAGTAACTACAAACATTAACTGAGGCGACGGATATTTGATTACTAACAATTATTATATTGAAAACCACACCATGACACAAAAAAAATCAACTTTTTTATATTTTCTAAACGCCATAATTACCTGAGCGTTATAGGTCTGCATCCTATATCAAAACGACAAAAAATACACATCAAAAAAAATATTTAGGTCTGCATCCTGCTATGGTTTTTGGCGCCAAGACATAGTTTCTTACTTAAAAAAAACGCCATAAAAACGTAAAACACCCACTAAAAATAAAAAGCCCCACTAAAATATAAAAAGATATTTTTCCTATGTTGTTTTTTCTGAGTTTTAGTTCCTATATTTTATCATGTTTACGTATCAAAACGCCATTAAATATACAACGCCAAACGAGAAAGATGGAGGGTGTTACATACTTAACAGATAAAGCGAACAAAAACAGTAAACCTGAAACGACAGATACTTATTAATTGCATTCATTGTAATAATATCCCGCCCAAACTACCCGTCAAATATGTCTTATAAAGAGAAAGGTCTCAGCACCTTCCGTTGATCACTCCACAGAATAAACGTCATGTTTCCTAAATACCACTCACTGTAAAAGAGCCAAAAGTGTTAAAAAAGTCAAAGATGGCAAACAACTTCTCATGAATATTCAGTATTATTTTCAATGAAAATTCGGTGAATGGATTCTTAGGTGAGGGAGATGACTCAATAAGCTTTTACTGAATCAGATGGACAATCTTCAGAAAAAGAGACAGATGACAGCGATATGTCATTTTGTGTGCTTTTTTCTTGATGAAAATTGCATGGGAAGAAGGAGGCCGATACCAGTGCAAATGCTATTTTAACTCCATAATGAAGATGAAGAGATGAGCAAACATCATCCACTCACACGACGTCGATCTCCGTCCCAACATCCACAAAAGCCACTTCACGCAAAGAAAAACAAATATAAACGCGTCAAACCCAAAACGCCATATATATGTGACAGTTCTTAAAGTTTCAAAAGAAGAAAGCGACTGATGACAATGAAGATTTGGGGGGAGATATTGCATTCGGATTGTTAATTTAATTTTTTTCGCTTATATTTTTTATAGTGTTTGTTATCTAATTTTCCGCTTAAGAAATACATTATTCTTCTGCAAAAAAAAGGCTTGTAAAACGCCAAGATGACACAAAAAGCAAACTCTAAAAACAATAAGTTCTATATAATGAAAACGCTGAAAAAATCATTTTAGACTATTACATCTACTTGTTCTTTTTAAACGCCATAACTTTAATATGATAACGCCATCTATTGAGCGGGGTTGAAAAATGACAATCGTACCCCGCGTTTAATTTAGTGTGCCTTTGCCAGGTGTTGGGCCAGGATCCGTTCTCAACGTTTTCACACTTGAAAACGTTTTCTTGGATCCCGTTTATATAATATATATATATGTATATGTAGTCCGATCAGAATAGTTTAGACCCCCTAGGCCCCTTTGACTTGATCAAAGGCGTGTTGGGATGGTTATGGATGAATATAAGCTGCGTTTTGATGTTCAGGTTTGTTTTCAGGTCTTAAACGCGCCTCGGGTCCAGTAAACGGACTCCTCTTTGCGCTTTTTCGCGCGTTTTTCATATTTTTGAAAAATGAACCCACCGACAATAGAAACCCGAATGCTTTGACATTTTGATTAAAATACATTGTATTAGTGTTATATGAGTGTTTTTAGGCTTGACTGACCGTCTGATGCATGTTTGGTTGTTTCAGTACGTGTTAAATCGAAGAAGTTTCGTTAACCGAAACAGCCTCATTTAACGTGCTCTTTCACTATAAGGCTTCAAATCCTAGGTCATGGTCTATGTATCATATCTAAGTAGTTTTGTACTCTTAGAATCGTCTAGGACACTATCGTTTGTATCTAAATCAATGTTATTCGGTTTGTGCACTGGTAAAAGGTAAGCTTCCATTTAACCAATTTTCTACACCGTAAGGCACCCATATCGCACTGTTTGCCATTATTGATCATGTGTTACTCATAACGTACCCTTTGATTCATCTGAGTCGTGGTTAGTATCGTTTCGTGAATCGTGTAAGTTGTACATGTAAGTAGTGTTTAAACAATATTAGGGTTTTTAGGCACACTTAGGGTTTTGGCACAGTTAGGGTGTACCTGGTATCATCATGGTTGTCACAAGTGAGACCCCCGACTCTATAGTAGTTTTGTATCAATCCTTGGACCTAAGGCACATAACATGTCATACCCTCAAATTCCACGTGCAGGGTTTTACCGCAGGCGCGTAACAAACCAGTATCAAGCCACTAATCATATTGAACCATTTCAAAATAATCAGAAAATGTTTAACTGCCACATTCAACATGAATAGTGATAATAGTTTCAAATGTTCGAAAACGCAAGTTAAGCTTATAGTATAAAAACCCAGACATAGTAAAAATCCACAGTTGTTTTGCATAAATAAGGAAAATAGTTTAATAAAAAAGCAATGACATTCCAAGCTTCAAGTATCCACGTGTTTCGTACGTAGCATCCTGCAAAGCATGCTTAAATATATCAACAAAAACTTGGCGAGTTCACACTTTTAGTTCAACGAAAAATTCAGTTTAAATACAAAAGTTATTAAGGCATGTCATGGGTAGCTAACCCACTATTAAGCAACTAAACTGGTGGTACCGAATACTAACAATGTAAGTTTTTGTGCCCCACATCAATTTCTATCGGCATTGATGTAAAGTAAAGGTCAAAAGTTCACTCCTGGCTTTGCGCATGGTTGGTATAAAGGTAGGACTTTCAAGATAGATGTTCGTTTATTCCACTATAGACATGAAATTAAACTAGAATATTTAAGTGGTAGTATTCCTTCCAGGAATACATATGTAGTCCCAAACCAGGGATGCATGCTTTTTTTTAAAGTAGTGATCTCGCTTTATGTTTAATAATTTTAGAAATATATACATATTGTTTTGGTTATTTTTGTTGTACAATTATCTCTTATATATTTAAGTCCCCCAAATAGGATAACACAGTTTCCTAAAATTAATATATTGTCCATTCGCTTAGTATTCGTTTATTTATATTTCTGGGTGATTGTGAGGATTGCCTTTATTTTAGATTCAATCCATTCCTTTTCGTGCGTTAATTCTCGTGGAACCATCCTTCCAACCCGTGAGTAATTATATCATTTTTACCTTGTTTCTAATCAAAGTTTTTGGGGTGTAGCGTGTTACAAATATTCGTGTTTTATTCATTTTACTATTAACATGAAAACTTCAATGTGTTATTGTAAGGATGTATACTTGTGTTTTATTTTAGTTGTCATGTGATTTCAGTTTAATGTATTCTAGCATGTCATTGTGGATCCACGGCTGACTAGGTTCCCCACGGCCATGGGTTGTAGCCTAGTATCACCACAAGTATTTGATTCGCTCTTCGGGGCTTGAGTCTCATACAGTCATACATTCGTTGAGTCATATTATCACTTGTTTCGTTTATCCACTTGTTTGTGTACTCTCGTTGGTGTACATGGTTTCGTTGTTGTTATTGTTGTGGATATATTGTGATCTTTATATCAACATTTGAAGAGCATGTTAAAAATTTTCTTAAAATAATATAAAAATCATTTTATAAAATATGGATGACTCACCAACTTTTGTTGACCAAAAACTATATTTTTTCTAACATGATACTAGTACACGAGTAGGCAGATTTGCAGTTGAAGACACATTTGATGTGTGATGTACACAAAATCAACATATAAATTACATCAATTAAGGCATAAAACTAACCCTTTTTAGCACTAAAGTTGGAATAAAGCACGTTTCTTTGTTCCTTTTTATATTTTCAGGATAAAAAGAGCTCAAACAGACAAAAGAAGCAAATAAGCAGCTAAAACCAACATAAATATAGAAAGAAGGAATAGCAAGCCATGCCCGACCCTTCAGCAGCACCCCAAAAGAAAAAAATCAGATCACAAAGACGAGCACGGGCCGTGCCCACCAGGCACGGGCGTGGTCAGGCCTTGCACTACAAGACAAAACATTCAGAAGCTTCCACGCCCACCACGGGCCTTGTCCAGAGTAACACGGGCCGTGGTCAACTATAAGATTTGGGAATCTGGATAGTACAGCAAACAGGTGACCACGGGGTCAGTGCCCAGAGGCCACGGGTCGTGTGGGGCCCTCTGCTGACAAAGAAATTAATGAAGAAAGAGAAGGATGTTGCCACGGGCGTGTCGCTGACACGGCCGTGGCGGGCTTCTGTTCAGGCTATAAATAAGGGTGCTTGGTTACCCACAAAGGCATCCCTTGGCAAAACCACTTCTCTTTCACTTTGCCACCACTCCACCACCACTACAACACCAACACCCACCACATCATCCATCTTCCATCTTTAGAGTGTGTAGTAGTCTCGGGATCCAAGATAGATTTTAAGGGTTCTTGTCAAACAAAGGCCGTGCTTGGTAAATTCCTTACATCACTTGGTGAAGACTAATCTTTTATGTATTACTTTTAGTTTTTAATCTTTCGGCACTTTTTATTTGTGTTTGTATTAATGACTTTAATAAGTAGTTTCTTATGTTGAAAGTGAATTTTCTTAACCATTTCTTCATGATGTCATTGATTTGCTCATTCGTGTCTTTACAGTGTATATAAAGCGCATTAACTACTTGGAAGGGGGTTAGAAAGGTGGTTTGGTAAAATTCTTGTCTCGTTCAGTGTATTGATCCTGCGAGGACTTGGTTCAATCCTATTGGGGCCTCCTTCAATGCTCAACGGGTATTGGATGGCGGGGGCGCGAATGGCTTGAATCCCTCATATGTAAACTACTATTAATATTTTAAACCGGCTACTTGGGATTGTATCCCTGCTGACTTAAACCACTTAGCCGAGGGTAACGTCACCTTCAAAAGAGGGGCCTACCACTTTTTGCATTAATAACTTAATTAATTATCTTCCAATATTCCGACCTTTTGGGATTGTATCCCTGCTGACTCAAACCACTGGATTGAGGGTAACGTCACCTTCAAAAGAGAGGCCTACTACTATAACTAAGATAATCTCTTAAAAAGTGCGAAAACTATCAAAGGATACATAAAGGAGAAGTTAGAACCAAGTGATTCTATCTTGTCTATTTGTATTTCATTTTATTTTCTTTAACTTATTATTTATCTTTATGTTTTTAAAACTTTTATCAAAAATTTAGATTGATTAGACGTTGACGATAAACCGGTATTAAAAGCTCTTGTGTCCTTGGACGATCTCGGTATCTTACCAGCGCTATACTACACTCACGATTGGTGCACTTGCCCAAGTGTGTTTTTAGTGTTAGTAGAATATCGTGTTTATAAATCTAAAACTTGACTATGCGTAAAATAGACTAAAAATAACAATAAAAATATAGTACGCTTAGCACACACCAAGTTTTTGGCGTCGTTGCCGGGGACACAAGGATTTTAAGAAGGTTCAAAATCAACGGCCTAATTATTTTTTATATATTTTTCTTTTTCTTTTTAGGAAATTTTTTATTTTTAGAAATTTGCATACGTGCAGCACGAGCCGTGTTCAACCAACACGTGACGTGCTCAAGTATCAGCAGCAATATAACCTGTTTAAGTCAGACAGTAGCTGAACACGGGGCCGTGTTCGTCACCCAGTTACTGAAAAACAGGACCGTCTGATCCCGACAGTAGATAACTTCTAACACACACATGGATGATATTGATTATCTTTTATTTCGCCAATCTTACGGCGAGTGGTGTCAACTACGTGGAGGAGCCCATCAAGATTTAGAATGCTATATTTTAAATCTTAAACCCATTTTCTAGCAGACCCATCTCTCTCGTGGGAAGATCACCATAAGGTTGGCAAAAGTAAAAATATTACCCAACCAAATGCACTCAAACTTCCCTTCCATACGACTTTACCTCCTCCGAATTAAGCCAAATGGAAGAAAAGATTCTCCGAAAAATAAAGGAAATAGAGCTTATGATGAAAAAGAGGCACTCCTCACAAGCTCAAGGCCAAGAAGAATCATTGAGTTCGCATTTGGAATCCAACAATGTCGAGGTCACAAAAAGTACTTTAGTCTCTTACGTTAGCATTAGCGATAGTCGTCCCTGTGTCGATTGTGCCATGAAGGACTCTCCATCGGCCCCCACCGATGCGCTCATAGACCTGAGCGATTCGACATACACCTTCTTTAACGAGAGCCCGGATAAGGGGAATAAAGGTTGGTTTCGCCCACCGGTAAAACTAAGTTTTTACCCTTTCCGATAACCTCTTGCGTTCATGCATAAACCAGGAGCAACTTAGGTACATTATGCACTTCGGTGTTGTTCCCTCCAGTAAAGAACCTCCCGATTACTGAGGTCCTTAAAAGACAACACTTCATAAAACTCCAACACGGGCCGTGCTCAACCAACACGTCCCGCGCCCACTGAAAAAGTCACCACGGGGTCGTGCCCAGGCCAACACGCCTCGTGCCCCTAATACGGACAAACGTGTCAGAACAATGTCTGACCACGGGCCGTGCTCAGCCGGCACGGGACCGTGGTCAGTGTGTTGTCGCTTTCTATAAAGTCAGCCTTGTAGCTGCATGTTTGGCCTCATTCCAAAGACAAAGATCTCTAAGATTTCTCACATATACCTTACAAAGGTATGTTCTTAAAGAAGTTTCATCTATCCATCTTGTCTTTGCCACTTTTGTCACTTTCCTTCTTCTTCCTTGAACCCAAATCCTCCATGGAAGCTTGAAAGTCCATAACTTCAAGCTTTATTTTTGCAAAACATATGTTTTAACCCTAAGAATTTTAATAAACAACATGTTTATCACATTGCTTTAAGTTATTTCTGTTCACAAATGTCTAAACCCTGAGAGAAATAAGCTAAAACAATGAAACTTTTTGAGTTCAAAACTGTGCGGGAGGACGAACACGGGCCCGTGTCCGCTAGACACGGGGCCGTGGTGACTTTTTAAACTCTCGTGGTTTTAAAATTTCACTCTTGTTTTCTTAGTATGTCGACCCAGAACAGTGGAAGGTCGTTAGCAACCTCAAGAAACAACCAAGGAAGAAGGAGACCATCGATTGATGCTACCCTAGTTCATGGCATGTATGCTTTAAGAGAAGCCATCGACGAGATGGCATCGGTGGAAGAGGCTCTTGTTTATCTGTAAACTTTATAACCATATGTACCACGTATTATTGATGGGATGATTTATCAACATCTTTGAGCGTTTTCAATAATAACTCATAATGAATTTTAATGTGCAATATAGAGTTGCAATATGTAATAGGAGATTGTATGGGTCACAATGGGTGATAGTTTGTTGTAGTAGGTTATAACCGGTCTTCTATGACTTTTCAATTATTGGTTAATGGTTATCTTTGTTTTGGGGTATAGTGGGTCTTACAAAAACATCCTTGGGAAACATATTAGTAAACTGGAAAAGGTAAATAATGATAAGTTTTTTGTGTTAAACTAGTTCTATTAGTCAATTTCTATAACTGATCTACAGAATTTTTGTGGATCGATTAGCACAAGCCTAGATCTATCACTTAATTTTGAAAGTTTATTTAATTGTTTTGAACAACAATTTAATCTACTACTAATTCCACATCATGAACCCTCATAGAACTAGAACCCTTGACATCATAGGGAGGTACAACATATTAGCGATACCCCAACACTTTTGGTGTCATGTTTCTTAGTATAAATCGGGTTATACTGGTTCAATTAAAAAAACGTCGATACGTACCGTCTAGTTCTCAATTATATAATAACACCAAATTAATTTTGAGATCCAATTAAAAAATTGGATTGTTGATCAGTAAAACTTTTTCATCTAATATAGTTTTTTTTGTGTTTCGCACTACATACCAATATCTTCGTGTTTACTTACATGCAGCTAATGGTTCTAGAATATTCACTAGTTGTTGGGATGTTTTTTCTAGTGCATGTTTTTTTTTTAATTTTGGTAAAGTGCTGTTTGATAAATAATCACTTTGGATATTATATGTACATATATTAGTATATGTATGTATAGTTGTATAGTTAGTTACAGTTGTTAGTTAGATGTATAATAATTTATAGTATAACCCAATAAAAGTTATATAAGTATAATATATATAAATCATAAATACAAATGTTTAATTTTTTTTCGAATTTTGAATCGAATCGAATTTGAAATTATAAATTTGTATTCAATTCATATTCGATTTACTTTACTCGAATTGAATAGAATTCGAATTCTTATAATCGAAATGAATTCATGATAATGGAATCGAATTTTGAATTTTTCGAATTCGAAACAAATTTTGAACACCCCTAGTGGCGTATACAATGAAATTGTAACCCTTCACATTTTGTACTTTCCTTATTTAGAAAGTGTATTCATATTTCTATTTATAGAAACTTGTATTCGTATCGCATTCGTATTTCAATTTCAACATTGTATTCCTAGACTTTGATCGTAATGAAATTTATATTTATTACGTACTTGTTATGCTTACAATTCAACTTTTATACGCAACTGATACTTATCATACGTGCAAATATTCATACATACATACTATCAGTTAGTTAGATGTATAGCTGGCAGTTAGTTGTGTAGTTGTCTTCTGTATATATACTATCATGTGTCATAAAGTATAGTAATTCAAAAATTCAAAACGAGAAGTCGGGAATAACCACTCCACATTACATATTAAAATTTTTAGGGTTAGAAATCTATTGATAGATTTGTTACTTAGGTTTTAGTCATGGGCAATGTAGTTACACTTGTTAGTTAGATGTATAGCTGGCAGTTAGTTGTGTAGTTGTCTTCTGTATATATACTATCATGTGTCATAAAGTATAGTAATTCTAAAATTCAAAACGAGAAGTCAGGAATAACGACTCCACATTACATATTAAATGTAACATTCGTCGAAAAACAGGTTTTCCAAACCCGCTTCGTTTATAAATTAAATACCCAGTTATAATTTTTCGTTGCGTATTTATTGCTCGGACAAATTTTAAACAATACATAATTAATATATATATATGAATTTTAAACCAAAATTATTAAATAACAAAAAAAATCGTGAATTAAAAAATATATGGAGACGCCGGGTTTCGAACCCGGTCAACCACAAACGCAAACACACAACACACCACTCCGCCACACGCTTTCCTTTGTGACCATACTGAAATAAATAATACTTAAAGTAAACCCGAATTCAAACCATAGTTCACCGTGCACTCAGAACTCGCGATCACCGGAAAATCCGGCAATCCGCGAGTTTAGCCACTTTCCTTTTGACTGAAACACTATAACCGACTTCGACATCGGTTATAACTGACGTCTAACAGTCAATTACGGTCATAACCGCCGGAGAAATTTTGACCGTGAACCAAGACTCAAACTCAGACTAAATTCATCCAGTTCTACCCTATAAATACCCCCTCAACCTTCCGGAAATCATTTCGCTCATAACTGCACACTTTTTCGTAGTGAAATTCCTCAGAAGCTCGTCGCCGGAGATTTCCAATTTCGCTGGAACATTGCCGGAAATCCTTGATCAGAAAAACCGCGTCCGTTCATCAGACGGTATAATCATCTAAACTCTTCCTGCTATCTTTTAATTTATACTTCAATTATTCAAATCCATAATCAAAACTGTTAAAACAGTTCATACCGCCGGAAAGTCCGTTCACCGTCGGAATTTCGATCGGAGATAGGAATCTTCTTCAATTCGGTAAAACTTCCTTAAATCTTCCTCTGTTATGCTATTACTATATTAACATTCAAACACAGTTAACCAAATAGGCATAACTTAGTTAGCAATGGGGATCGGGTTCTGGGTGGTTTATACGAAGAAGATGAAGTCGCTAATAAGTATTAATATAATTAAAATCAGAAAACTAAACGGGTTATACACACAGTCCAGCGGTGGACTGTGTGCAAATACAATGTTCAAGCCTCGAGTTCGATTCATGTACGTATCCGGTTCCTGCAATAAGAAAACATTTTTTTCGGTTCTTTTAAGTTTTACAGAACACCTTTCAGATAGTACATAAGTATAAAATAAATCTTAATTTAAATGGGTTAGTCACCCAGCCCAGTTGGTTGGGCTGGGTGCAAATCAAAGTAATGGTCACGGGTTCGAGTGTTAACAGGCATGCCGGTTCGATTAGTTTAAAAACCTTTTTAATTAAATAAAATTCTGAATAATCTAAATAGTATATAAATATAATTAAAATCAGAAATATTTCGGGTTAGACACGTAGCTCAGTTGGAAGAGCTGCGTGCACGCAACCGAGAGGTCACGAGTTCGAACCTCACTCAGCGCATAATTAAATACAGTCCGACCGGTCAACGGTCAACGGTCAATGGTCAACGGTCAAAAAGTCAACTTTTTATTTTTCTTTTATTTATTTATTTAGTTGAAAAATCAATTAAAAATACCTCAAAATAAGGTTTTAAAGCCTAAAAACTTGCATTAATTCACAAAAAAATAAAACTAAAAATCTTATTAAGAGCACTAATTAAAAATATTAATTTCAAATGAACTTTATTTATTTATCGAATCATTACATTATTATTTAGGTTAGTTTTCCTCGTCGGTCGAATCACAAATTCGTACGCATTCATCATTATCAAGGAACGCACCCACTGTGAGTGAATTCTTACAAATTCCCCTTTTTATTCATGTTTTGGGGTGTATCATGTGTCGCTTTAATTAATTCATTTATTCAAACTCGTGCTATTACCATTGTATGATCTAAACTCGAGATGTAAATATTGTTTGTTGTGATGCGTGTTTACATTTTGTCAAGTTGCGTGCAAATCATTCATTAGGCCAATCAGTTCCTCGTTGGAGACGGGTTGAGCATCAGGTGCCTCATTGTTCTTCATTTGGTGTGTGCTTGTGCATTGATTGAGATTATGTGATTATGTTGTTGGTTGTGATGTGTGTTTATATTTTTGTCAAGTTGTGTGCAAATCATTCATTAGGCCCATCAGTTCCTCGTGGGAGACGAGTTGAGCATCAGGTGCCTCATTCGATCGGCTCCGTTTGATTGAGCCTTGATCTCATTATTCATCATTTGGTGTGTGCGTGTGCATTATTTTGATATTATGTGTTTGTGATTAAATTTACATTTACGTTTATTCATATTTGGTTGTGCACAATTTTATTCAAATAACCAACATAACTAATCTTTTCAAATACTTAAATAAGATTCACTCGCCAACTTTTGTTGACCCAAAACCCTATTTTTACACATGATACAGGTGATCCGGTTGAGAAAAGAAACACATAGGATGGCCTAGAAGAATAAACAAGTTAATGCCTGGGAATGAACGTTTAGTTTTGTTCTCCTTTGTAATTGTACTCTAGTTTGTAATTTGAATGAAAATGTATCTGAACATGTTGTGTTTGTATGTTTATTGTAACTTCTTCTTTAAAGAGAAATAATAAATATGAAACTTTATAATAAATGTCATGAGCTTTGATGAAAACCCAATCATGCCCTGACTATCATTTCCGCTGCGGGTTAGGGTGTGACATTAAAATTTTTAGGGTTAGAAATCTATTGATAGATTTATTACTTAGGTTTTAGTCATGGGCAATGTAGTTAGTTTGGTAATGGTAATTTTAATATTTGGAATAAATTCTTAAAATAATGTATAGTATAACCCAATAAAAGTTATATATGTATAATATATATAAATCATAAATAAAAATGTTTAATTTTTTTTCTAATTTTGAATCGAATCGAATCTGAAATTATAAATTCGTATTCAATTCATATTCGATTTACTTTACTCGAATTGAATAGAATTTGAATTCTTATGATCGAAATGAATTCATGATAATCGAATCGAATTTTGAATTTTTCGAATTTGAAACAAATTTTGAACACCCCTAGTGGCGTATATAATGAAATTGTAACCCTTCGCATTTTGTACTTTCCTTATTTAGAAAGTGTATTCATATTTCTATTTATAGAAACTTGTATTCGTATCGCATTAGTATTTCAATTCAACATTGTAATCCTAGACTTTGATCGTAATGAAATTTATACTTATTACATACTTGTTATGCTTACAATTCAATTTTTATACGCAACTGATACTTATCATACGTGCAAACATTCGTACATACATTCTCGATACTCGACTTATACTCGCATACGTTAATTATACTTGAAAACGTATTAAATACTCAAGTTTATGCATGAAATGATAGTTAATAAGAAGTTCATGGGCTAATCAACTTATACTCGTAGGAAGTTTATTTCAGCTCCTGCATTGGTCATCTCCTCCACCTCCACACGCACCCAATCACCTTATAACTCTATTAAACACCAAAACCCTACTTCATCCCTATATAAACAAGCATCCACACCACTATTTTCACTTTCCAAACTCTTCTACACTCTCATAATACTCTCAAATTCCCTGGAATATCATGTTTTGGGCAGAAACATCTAAGTTACAAAAGTGAGTTCATACTTACTTTTCTTCCATTTTCTTCACTTCTTCTTCATCTACAAAGCTTGGAACACCTCTAGGAGTGTTTCCACAGGTTTTCCATGGAAAACTAAGGTGGAACATCACCATTTTGAAGTCCAAACTTTCTGTTTTGGAAGAAATCTTTACAAACTTTCATTAAACCAAATTTTTTTCATACAAACTTGTGCCTCTTATGCACCTAATCAAGACTATGGGTAGGGAGCTTGGCCAAGGTTGTTTCATACAAAATTGGAGGTGTCAATTACCTCCAAAACTTTCTATTTTATTAGGGTTTTAAACCCACAAGTGTTGAAACCATCCAAGCTTGTTCTTGTGACAAGAGTTGTGCTTTGGTATGATTGTAATAACTTGGAAGCCTTGGCTATCCTACCATCTTTCCACCACCTCACTTGATGTTTTACCATCCCTATCTCAAGTGGTTTGCTAGCTTGAAAGTAACCTAACCCCGTCTAGCCGCTGACACCTAGTTAACTCTTTCTATGTCGGAAGTGTCTCACCAGGTTCATGTTCACTTGGCTACTTGATATAGTGATTATTGTACATTTTCCTTTCTTATATTTCATTCATGACCTTCCGAATTGTTCTTGTGACAAATTGTGTATTGGTGAATCATATAATGAGGTTAAATGGATGTTTATCATCCTACCTCCATGCTTGACTTATATGACACCTATGATACTTATGAAGGACTTAGCTTAGAACTATATATATATATATATAATAGGACAAGGATCCGTTAGGAACCACCCTTTATTGCGAGAACCAGTGTGAACACAAACAGTAATACCTAAAAAATACAAAAATTTTTTTGTTTTTTTAATATTTTTTTTAAATTCGCTATATTTACTCAACAATAAAAAAATTAAATTTTTTTTAGTACCAACTATCCATGCACATGTGCATTTTTGTCATTTCTTTGACAAATTCGTAATACATTACAAACATTAGATAATTGTACTGTCATTTACACTACCATGTGTAACACACTACTTTTTACGTTACCAATATTAGCAATGCACATGTGCATCTATATATATCAACATGAAATAAGGTGTTTTGGTACACTAATTTGAATATATTTTCTCTTTCATCTATCATACCATCCATAATACACTACCATGCACATGTGCATATTCACCATTTCTTTGACAAATTATGTAATACATTACAAACATTAGACAATTGTACTTTCATTTACACTACCATGTGTAATACACTACTTTTTACGTTACCAACATAAGAAATGCACATGTGCATCTATATGTATCAACATGAAATAATGTGTTTTGGTAGACTACTTTGAATACACTTTCTCTTTTATCTATCATACCATCCGTAATACACTTCCATTACCTCCTACCATCCATAATACCATACCGTTACCTCCTAACATTTATAATACAATACCAATATTTTCACTTTATTACATGTATATCAACACCGTTTATACCATCCAATCAACATATTACAGCATAAAGTGACAACTATAATGAACACATCAACCACTAGATGTAACTAACCAAAAAGCATATATATGAGCCTACTTCATCATTCAAAATCACAAATGTTTTGTACCAAAACACGGTATATAATAATTATACATAATGATGCATATATGCATTAATGTAAAATCAAGTGTATTATGGATGGTATTGTAAATTAAAGTGCAATTGTCTACTAGTGATAATGTATTACTGAATTTGTGGAAGTTATGATACATATGCACATGTGTATGGATAACTGTTACTCGAAAAAAAAAGTTTTTTTTGTAACGAAATATAACGATTTTTAATAACAAATTATTTAAAAAAATTGATTGCTTTTTTGATTTTTTTAGATTTTATTTTGCAATGAAGGTGGTTCTCGCGGTTCTCACAATAAAGGTGGTTCTCGCATGAACCTTACCCTATATATATATATATATATATAATATATATATATAATATTATATGAAAACATAACCGAACCATGAGGTTAATCGACATGATTACTTGTCATGATAGTACGTTATATTATCTAAGTCTTAAACACATCGTTACGATTCTAATGGGTAATTTAACCCATGAAATCAAATTCACCCATACGGGATGCTATAGTATCAAAAACGGGTGTTTCAAGTCTAGATAATTACTTTTAAATACATACTTTGCATTCCAAATCCAAATCTTTAGTTATCATTCTGATTATTCACACACCTTCGTTTATCCCATGTAGGTATTCTCGATGTTCCATCTATGAACTCTCCAACCTCTCACGAAATTTCCTAAGGAAAGCTTTGCAAAACCGTGAGTATACTTGAACACATTTTCCGTTTATACATTTTAGGTGCACCATGTTTAACTATACAAATCATGATTCACATCTAAACTTGTTATGACCACACTCTAAGAATTTTAACATGAAACTTGTATTATTCTTGTTATCACATGCTATGTATACTTGTGTTTAGATGCTCATTTACTTTGCTAGCCTTCATTGACAATTATAGCACCACAGGATTAACGCAACACTCGTATTCTTGTGGTATTGTTAAGTAAACTATTTTACACCATGTCATTTCGGTGACAATGGTAAGCACGATTGCGTTAGACTTTGGTTTGACATATAGTTAACACATGATAATATGATAGTAACATAATATGCAAATTGCCATGTTGGATATGAGACAACTTTTTTACTATTATGCTATGTAACAAAACTTGTATGCTCGCCAATGCTTTTGTGTTGAACTATACTTTTAACATGTTGCAGGTTGATGATGTTGACTATGATGAAATCTAGTAGGGACGACACTAGAAACGCATCTAGAAATATTAGATTTTATTATTTCACTATGGTTAACTTTGTTGTACTTTGATTTTCCAATGTTGTACTTTGCTACAATGTATTGCAATTTGACAATTGTTATCAATGAAACGAAATCTTTTTGAATTAAATATTGTCACAAGTAGTGTTATGATGTCTCGAGCAATCTAATTTCGTCCGCCCGATGATTCCGCTATCGTTGGGGTGTGACAGAAACACCATCGGTAGTCCTTGATTACGATCGAATGGTGGCGCATGTCAAAAACTTGTCGGAATTTTCATCGTTTCAAGATTTTATTGATTGGTGCAACTGTTGTTAAACTAAATCCAGCTCAGTTCCTAAGAATCAGAAGCGCTAAGGCAAAGAAAGATCAGTACAATACACTTGAAACTATTGTTGATGATGAAATCAGGTTGTTTAATCCTTCTCTTCGTTATGAATCGATTTGAAATCACATGTTCCTCTGTTTGGTAGTCATGGTGGTCAAAAGGTGAACCCTAATAGCGTATACTATTGGATCTAGGGTTTCTAATGTGAACACACTAATTGCGGAATCTGAATTTTCACAGATAAGTGTAAAGCTATGGACCCAATCCACATGTATTTGATTTGGGCCTTCATTTAGTTCAACAGATTTGCATTTTGGGCCCAAGTATTTTGCTAATTGGGCACAACAACAGATTTCTCCTTATTTTGGACTTTATGCAGATTTATCAAACATTCGTGAGAAAGTAGATTCATGGATACCCGACTCTCACGCCACTGCGCATATGACCGCCAACTTTCTATTGTTTTTTATGTTGCTCCCTACATCGGCTCTGAGGAGTTGTTGTAGGCAATGGTATGGCTCTTACTATTTCTCATACTGGCAATTCTTTACTTCATTTAGCAATCGTACTCTTACTTTTAGACATGTTCTTGTGGTTCCCGGCTTAGGAAAAAACCTTTTATCGATCACTCAGTTAGTGATTGATCATCCTATAGCTGTTATTTTCTCATATTTAGGTATGTTCATTCAAACTCTTGATGGACAGCTTCTCCATCACACGTGTGGTAGTCGACATCAGCTATATCCTCTTACTGCTTCTGTTTCTCGTGATACTTGGCATTCGCGGTTGGGTCATCCGCCTGATGATGTTATGTCAAGATGTTTGTTTTTAATGTTCGTTTTTACCTCTGACAAACAAAACCCAACACACACATTGTACTGCGTGTAGTGTTTCAAAATCGACTAGATTGCTTTTTTACTTGTGTTGTATCCCATTCTACTTCACCTCTACACATGGTTGTAAAACAAGGTTTCCAAGGCCGAGTAGTCCCGAGTAATGCTCCAAGGTAGGGTGCCGAGGCAAATTTCTTCAACTCCGCCTAATTACTCAGAATCGATCAAACGCGGTCAACCTTGGCCAGAATCAGATATCGTAGGTCAAATGGGGCTGAGTTTGACTTAAAAAAAATATAACATAATTTCTAGGCCTGTTATATCAAAGAATGAATACCATTTTCACGTATTTTGTTATATATATTAGTAA
This sequence comes from Scalesia atractyloides, assembly GCA_947069175.1. Lineage (NCBI taxonomy): Eukaryota > Viridiplantae > Streptophyta > Magnoliopsida > Asterales > Asteraceae > Scalesia > Scalesia atractyloides. The sequence continues at coordinate 22,984,913 of CAMTDV010000024.1, forward strand.
ATTTATGTTATTTGACATATATTTAATTTCTGAAAACTAATTTCTTTATAATTTAACATGTCGAGTACTCCCTGAGTACTATCTGCCTAGACCGACTATTCTCAACTACCCGGTCGACCGACTAGGGAGCGCCTAGCGACTTTTGCAACCATGCCTCTACATATTATACATTGTGACATTTGGGGTGCCTCACCTGTTATGTCTAGAGATGGATACCAATATTCCATTGCTTTCATTAATGATTTTAGTCAATTTACATAGATGTATCCTTTGACTTATCGTTCTCAAGCGGTTGATTGCTTTCGGCATTTCAATCCGCTAGTTAAGAACCCCTTCTTGTGTACCATCAAACATCTTTAGTATGATGGTGCTCCTGAGCTCATTCATGGTTTTTGGCTCGTTTTCTTTCAGATTCTGGCATTGCTTATCGTATTTCATGTCCCTATACTCCCCAACAGATTGGGGTTGCTAAGTGGAAAAAACCGTTCTGAGGTATCTCGAGCTTTATTGTTTCATGCTCGGTTACCAAAGAAATTCTAGTATGATGCATATGCCGCTGCTGCCTTCCTTATTAACCAGTTACCATCCTCGGTTCTTCATAAGTCGTCTCCTTGCGAGGTTCTATTTGGATCCGGTCCCAATTACTCTCTCTTCGTACCTTTGGGTGTTTGTGTTATCCGTTTCTAGGTGATACTCGAGCGAATAAACTTTCACCCAAGTCTACTCCATGTATCTTTGTTCGCTATGCTCCATCTCATCTGGGTTATCTTTGTTATGATCCTCATACGTCTTGTACGTATACTTCTCGACATGTTCGATTCCATGACTAGATTTTTAATATTCCAAGGAGTCTACTACTCCCACAACTTCTTCGGATTCTATTCCATTCTTAATTCCCCCTCCTTCGTTTCCGACTTCTATTTCTTCTCATTCCTCTTCATCTATTCCTATTATTCCTTCATCATCTTCTCTTGTTGTTTACTCTCCTGATATTCCTTCACCTCCTTTTTCCCCTCCTCCTCCATCTTTTCCGACTCACGTGATGGTTACACGAGTCTCGTGATATAACACCGCGGCCGCATCAGTTTCCTGATCATGTTCTTTTTCATGTCTCTACCACTCCCACAACTGAGCCTTCCACATTTTGACAGACTCAAAAGTACTATGTTTGGTGGGATACGATGCGTGTTGAGATTGATGCACTTCATGCCAACCAGACTTGGTGTCTGGTTCAGGCTCCCACTGACACCAACATTGTTGGTTGTAAGTGGGTTTATAAGAATAAACATAATCTTGATGGATCGGTGAGTCGTTATAAAGCCCGACTTGTTGCCAAAGGCTTTCATCAGACTGAGGGTATTGACTACACTGAAGACCTCCTAGAGTTTGGTTTTCCAAGCTATCTACCGCTCTGCTTGCTGATGGTTTTACCCAGTGTCTTTCAGATGTATCGCTCTTTGTTTACAGTCAGAATTTGATACTCTGTAATATCTTGATCTATGTTGATGACATCATTATTACTGGGAGCTCTTTTGATTTTGTTACCGGCTTGTTGGGCGCTTACATTCTTAGTTTGTGCTCAAGTATTTGGGACAATTGTCATATTTTCTGGGTTTTCATGCCATATTTTCTTGGGATGTTTTACACCTATCTCAGCAGCCCTACTTACTTGATTTACTACCGCGTACTAGTCTTGCTGATTGTCGACCATTATCTACTCATGTCTCTTCCGGTAGACAGCTTTCTCGGCATACTAGTGATCCTTATTTTGACCCTACTATGTATCGGAGGACTGTTGGTGCATTACCATATCTTGTGTTGACACAACCAAGATTGCTTATGCGGTACACAAGGTGTGGCAGTTTCTTCAAACACCTATTGATCGACACTGGGTCGTTGTCAAGAGGATTTTGTAGTACCTTAAGGTCTAACTTGTGTTGATTTACATAGTGATGCTGACTGGGCTGGGTCTCCCGACGACCGACCTTCCACCATAGGTTATTGTGTTTTTCTTAGGCCAAACCTCATTAATTGGAGTTCCAAGAAAACAACATACAGTTGTTAGAGCTAGTACTGAGGTTGAGTATCATACTCTTGCTCATACAGCTGCTGAGTTACGATGGATTACATCTAATTGCATGAGTTACATATTACGATGACTTGTCCACCGTCTCTTTGGTGTGACAACATTGGGGCCACATATATTGCAGTCAACCCGGTGTTTCATCAGCGCACCAAACACTTGGAGATTGACTTGCATTTTATTCGTGACATGGTTTTGGCAAGTATGTTACATGTTTGGTATGCTTCTACTACCTTCAGATTCCAGATCTATTTACCAAAGGATTGTCTGGTGATCGTTTTGACAGTCTTTGGTCTAAGCTTCACATGAATGCTCCCCATTCAACTTAAGGGGCATATTAGTATATATATATATATATACAGTTAGTCACAGTTGTTAGTTAGATTTATAGCTGAGACTTAGTTGTGTAGTTGTCTTCTTTACATAAGACTATCATGTATCAAATAATGAGAAAACAGTTATTGTAGTACCTTTCACACCATAAAAGTTTACAGGTTGCTCTCTTTTGGAAACTTTCATGTGTTGACACATGAAAAGGTAATGAAACATACATTGATAAATACCACCATATCTATTACATCGCGTATTTTCAAAGAAGTAAAAACTAACTACAAAAAGATGGCGTCCAATCATCCTATCTCTCACCCGCCACTAAAAGAGTAAAAGTCGTATCTGTATTAAATACATATTAATAGAAAGTGATTTTCTTTTGATAAAAGTTATTGTAAGTTAGTCTTTATAACAATTAATTATCAATAATCAGCAAAGTTGTAACCTAAGCTTGCTCTTTAGTGAATTAGTTAATCATCAATAATCAGCATATTAAGTTAATCCTTTTTTTTTATAATCACGTAACAACAAATATAAACGTTTACATTATATAAGACATCAATATTGTTTTACAGTTTCAGAATTTTCTAATTCTGCGGTAATATACCAAACTAAAAAAAAGATAAAATTATACAGATTAATAATAAAAAAGAAAGAAAGAAAGAAAAAACTAGAAAATAGAACAAGTATCGTAAAATGTGTTTTATTACTGTATTTTCGACGGTAATTTCATATACCACATTAAACTTGCAAAATATCATATATGTTATAGATACAAAACTAGTTTTGTTTCGTAAATATGATATTTTACAAGTTTAGTGCAAATATATAAAGCTTTGTTTGTAGTATAAGAAATTCACAGCTTCACAACCTCAGGGATGTGAACCGGGTACCGATCAATGCAATCCTCCCACGGACCACCGGTCGGAGTTTGGATATTCCGGTTACACTTCCACACCGCGCTGTTACACTTGAAACCACTTCCGAAGGCAATTTGCCAGATCCTATCCCCTTTCTTCATCCTTCCTTTCGATTCGATGTAGCTCAATTCATACCACAACGACGAGGACGATGTGTTACCAAACCTATGCAACGTCATCCGTGATGCTTCGACGTGCTCTGCAGACAACTGGAGGTTCTTCTGCAACTCGTCTATCACCGCCCGACCTCCTGCGTGTATGCAGAAATGCTCGAATGCTAACTTAAAGTCAGGAATGTATGGTTTCCACTTTGGATTGAAGATTTTTCGACCGATGAGAGTCAAAAGAAAGAGGAGCTGCTCCGACGCTGGTAGCACCAACGGCCCAATCGTTGTGATGTTCGATTTGAGAGCTTCTGCAGCAATTGCCATGAGATCCTTGGACAAATTGATTCCAACGAGGCCTTGCGGATCTTCCTGTTCAAATACACATCTATATGCCCTGTCGTCCGAACCTTTGTGTGTTCGGACGACATGGACCAATTTGTATTTGGCGCGGCTCCTTTCGCATCGCTTATTCGACAGCAGAATTGCAGCCGCGCCCATCCTGAACAGACAGTTGGGAAGGAGCATAGCTCGCTCGTTCCCTTTATAATAGTTCGGAGTAATAATCTCCGTGCTAACCACCAACGCGTTTGCACTCGGAACAACCTGAAGCAAATCTCGAGCTAAATCGATAGAGATTATTCCGGCACTACACCCCATACCGGACAAATTAAAACTCTTGATATTACTCCTTAACTTGTACTTGTTCACCACCATCGCCGACAAAGACGGCGTTGGGGAGAACAAGCTACAGTTAACTATAAGGATATCTATATCCTTCGGTTTCAAACCTGTTTTCGCGAACAGGTCATCGATGGCGGAAAATATTACAAGTTCCGCCTCGCCCCTTGCCGACTCCATGGTAGGATTCGGCGGGATGTAATGAATCGCGGGGGGCAAACTCGTCTCTTCACCTAATCCAGAACGTTCTAGAATTCTCATTTGGAACTCAACACTCTTAGGGTTATCCTTGAGGATCAACCTGGAGTGTTCCATGAAGGTTGAGAACGGGACACGGCACGTGATCGAGCCTTGTAGCACGTGTAATCCACAAGGTAGACTGACCGTGGTTTTGACATGAAGTAGATTGTTGACATGAAAACGATGATAAACACAGAACATAGTATTTGAACAAGGTCGAGTTGGATCGACTTGACGGTGGTGATTAGTTCGTTGGTCCGCGACGAAGGAGATGGGCGATGACGGTGGCGATAACGGGGATAAGTAACAATGTGAGGAAATGGTTAACTAGGTACTGGTACCCGAGTTTGACATACTTGAGCTTAACTGAAGAGGTGACATCCGGTGAGTTTTGTGGCATTTTGAGATAGAGATTTAAATTTGAAAGAAAAAAATAAAACAATGGTTGATATGTGAAGGTTGAGGGTTGGATCCGGGAGATTTAAAGGCGAGACAATGAATGAAGTTATGAAGACAGATGAGAAGATATAAATGATGGGTCATCTTCAACATCGTTGGCCAACGGCCCCTGGTTATCGGTGTGACATCTTTTAATAAAAGTATAAGACATCTATGAGCTTTTAATAGTAATGCTAATAATAGTTTGTAAGACATCTTCGACCCTTTTTTAATCCACATCTTATGATAAGGATTAATTCCTTATAATTTTATCCCTTTCCCGGGCTTACTAAGCTTTCGGATTACGCTCCCGTCACCCGGTTTGCTTCCGCACTATTTTTACCTGTTTGGTTAACTTCAACCAAACGAAAACTTTACTTTTATTTACCTTGAAGAATTCACTTCCTCCATATTTTAACCCGTACCTTGAGTTCACCATTTATAATCTGCGTTCACGATACTCGGTTTACGCTTTAGACTCGATTGATTTGTTCATGTGAAATCCATCACTTATGAACTAACCAAACTTATCTTTAGTCTTTATTTTGACCCGTTTGGTCGTTCATGTGAAATCCATCACTTATGAACGAACCAAATTTATCTTTATTCTTTATTTTGACCCGCTTGGTCGTTCGTATGAAATTCATCACTTATGAACTAACCAAACATATCATTATTCGTTGTTTCCTCTTCCAACTTACATAAATAACAAAATTATCTTACTAAATACTACGAAGCAATAAAGCCATGTACCTTAGAGCTTTCCTTTGAAGCCCGTATCCGCACTAGCTTAAATTCCCGAACCTCACTTGAGTTGCCTAAATAGTTCAACCCATTTATCATTAGAATTCCGTAGCTCATATCATAACATAATAGTTTGCCATTCATAATTCATATTTTTTATCATAGTTTTCAAACGTTTAGCTTTCATTTAGGCATTTTCTCAAACATTTAGCTTTCATTAAGCAACCGAACACCATGTATTCACAATTCACCGACTCAATATGATCATTGTGTATAAATTAACACTTAGGGCTGAATTCATCACCCAACAAATGATTTCCTCATCAAGTTATTTCATATTTAGGTTGTTACTAAAAACCCATTATCACCTACATGATCAATGATCCGAACATCTCATTTATGTTAGATTCTTCACTATTTCAAGTATAGTAACCCTAAACATTCATACATCATCAATTTGGGTTATTTAATCAATTACCCACTAAACTTTCAACAATCTAATTCATGTTCATACAACACTTTGCCAAGAAGATGAATCATAACATACCTTATGAATATCAAGTTTAGATCATCAAGATTTCAAGTTCATGCATTTGATTTGAACACAATCCACCCTCCAATTTGACCAATTTTGTGAATGAGGGTTTTGGTGAGTTCCTCCCTTCTCTGGTCAAACACACACATACCCACACAAGAGTGTGTTGTATTTTATTTTCTTTTTGTTTAAATAATAATTAGTTCCCTCATTAACCCATTTTAGTCCCTCATGTTTGTTCCAATTTTCTTTTACAAATCTTAACTCTCTACTTTTATTACTCTATCAAGTATTATTTAGCTAGGTTAGTTAAGCTTGGTAAATTACATTTTTAATATACATATATACACATAGATATATAACTTGGTATTTTTGGGGTGTTACAAGTCCACCCCTCTTAAAGAGGTTTCATAACTTGAATACGTACCGAATAAAGAAGTGTATAGTCTCATCCTTTCTTCTTTGGACTCCCAAGTAATATCCGATCCTTTCTTATGCTCCATTTGACCTTTACTTGGCCAATATCTTTGTTTCTCAAGTCTTTGACTTTTCGGTCAAAGATTGCAATAGGCTTTGCTATATAGTTAAGTTTGTTATCAATCTCTATATCTTCGAGGGGCACATAAGCCACTTCATCCGCCAAACACTTCCGTAGATGAGAAACATGAAATGTGTTATGTATACCGCCTAATTCTTCAGGTAGTTCCAAGCGGTATATTACCTTGCCCACCTTGTCAATTATTTTGAAAGGCCCAATAAATCGAGGGCTTAACTTCCCTCTTTTTCAAAATCGGATGATCCCCTTCCACGGAGATACTTTAAGCATTACCCTATCACCAATTTGAAACGCGATAGGTCTTTGTCTTGTATCCATATAAGACTTTTGCCGATCTTGGGCCGCTTTTAAATGGGCCCGGACCGCATCGATCTTCTCGTTTATGGCTCTAACCAACTCAAATATTAACCTAAAAGAACACAAAACACGTCGAACTATAATAAAAGTATACATACCTTCACATGGCTGACACCGGGATCCCATCTTGAATAGCATTGATCCAAATTGCGCATCACATAGTTGTTGTAATCTTTGACGATTCTCATGATTATATCGGATGTGCCTTTTGTTCGTTTTGTCTCCTTAAACAACCCAATAGATTTGACTTATGCAAAGATTATTTAAAAATGTTAAGTTAAACCATGATTGCATCATTCATATTCCGCTTATAAACATCTATATTGGATAATGAGTGAACTTACATATTCGTACACATCGTTTGTTGCTCCACTTGCATTAGAAATTTGTACACATCGTTTGTTGCTCCACTTGCATCAGCATAACTGAAAGTTCAAGAACCAAAAGCAATTAGCACATACATGTTTATAACCAGTTTGGGGGTTAGATAGCGTGTGCACATTTTTAACATTCTATAAAATATGTATGTGACTGATGAATAAAATATAAAACATATTAAAATCTTTAAAACAGAATAGTAAACACTTAAAAATATAAATCATAATATTAAACACAATAAAACAAAATATTAAACACCATAAAAACTCAACAAAACAAACTTCTTAATTACTGGGGTGGCAAAATCTGCTAGAAACCAAACATGAAAAAAAAGCTTTTAAATTTCAAAAATATTGCACTATTAATGTTTATCCTATAAATACATAGTATTGCACACCTATTTCTATTGCTAAAAAAAGTTTAGGCATGGATCCGATTCTAAGTTCAAATGTTCTGAAACACTAAACATGAACAGTTGAAGCTTCTAAGGTCAATTTTCTATTTGTTATGATATAATAGCAATAATGCATATATGATTTTTGTTTGTTAACATATTTGATTATGCAGATTCAATTGCATGATGAACATACTGATCTAAACAAGGCAATCGCTGTACAAGCTTCTAAGGTTGTATTTTTTAAGATTTTACTTTTTATATATCTTTCATATTAACATGTCTGTTTTGTTAAAATATGTGTGTCCTATTGCAGAATGATGGTGATAATAGTGTTAACATATTAAATGCACACCACAATGAAATCGACTAACCAATGGTTTCGCTTATGATGTATACCTACAAGTGGATGCTATAATAAATAATATGCGAATAAGAAAACCATCAGAGATGAGTACAAAATTCAAAGTGTCGCCTCCGTCGTATCGCACGGACACCCTGCTAGTACAAAGATAATATGAACACTTTGCTGCTCCTAAGCCAAAGCACAAAGGTCCTTTGGTATCATTTGTTAATATAGGTTTGTTGGATGGAGTGGTTTACTTGAGAAAAGTTTATGAAAGGGATTACCGGACAAGTTAGAGTTTTTTATGTGTTTGATGATGAGACATTGGTTCTAAATACTATGTATTACATAAAAAATGTATTTTAGAAAACCTGACACACCAATAGAAAACCTTGACAAATTTCTATACATATCTAGTTCAACATGTTTTTTTAACTTATAGTTTATTTAAATTAAAGATAAAAAAACTTTCAATTTTAAAGATACTTTTTTAGTCTATAAAAATTTATCAACGTTAAGAAAAAAACAACAATCTAGTAACTATTTACATACCCATTTGTCCATCTTTACCAAAACCTAAGTGAATGGAGTTCACGTGTCCGCCCTATAATCTTAAGGGGAAATGAATTTTATCACCCTCAACTAATTAATTTTGACCGCTGACACTCTCAACTTTCATTTTGCCTTCCACCACCCCTAACTTAACACTTGGGTTGCTGTGTCACCCCGTCATTAACCATGCACTAAGTAGGTTAAGTTTTTTTTGCTGACGTGTCTGATTTATCCAACGTGGCATTCTGACGTGGATCTGGAGCATATTCTTTTTAGCTATTTTGTTTAAAACATTTTTGGTAAATAAACAAAAAGTAATTATAAAACTTATATATAATATATATTACGCAAATATCAGTTTATATCCCCCCGCCTTCTCTCCCCCTCTCTCTATCACTTAAAACCACCAACATCCACCCCACACCACCATACTGCCATCCACTCCACCAACGTCCTCCGCAACCACCCACACCACCACCGTCCTCCGCAACCACCCACACCACCGCCCTCCTCCCCAACCACCCACCCCACCACCATACTCCATGCTCCAGAACCATTGGGTAGATCGAGGATTGAATGTAGGGTTTTGATTTTGGGGGAAAAGCGGAACGGTGGTCCCGTCGCAGAGAGGGGGTGGTAGTGGCAGTGGCGAGAAAGGGGAAGGAGATGGAGTCGAGTTTGGTGCCCAACCTTTGAGGTTTCAAAACACCACATCAATAGTCTCCCATTCAGTCACTTTTCCTCGCCGGACTTTATATATTTCTTCCGGCGAACTCTCCGGCGATGGTAACAGAACTGACTATTTGTGATGACCGTGTTGTGGGTAACAAAACCGACAACGGTTTGTGGTGGTTGGTCAGGTGGGGTGGTGGTAGAGAGAGGGGACGTTGGACGGTGGTTTGTGGTGTTTAGTCAGGTGTGGTGGTGGTAGAGAGGGGGAGAGAAGTAGAGATAAATAGAGAGAGGAGGGATGAGTTCTTTACCGGAGTGTTGTTTCGATTGTACCGTGGAGTCGATGCACCGAGTCGACGCACATGAGTGTTGTTTTCGATTGTACTTCCAGCGATAAGGATTCAATGGCGGAACCATCGGGAGAGAGTTTGGCAACAGAGGTTGCTGCCGGTAGTGGTGGTAATGGACGGTTTAATTGGTTGCGAGATTCCTGTGTGGTGGTGGTAATGGAGAGTTGTGGAATTAGCAAATAGTGGGATTTTTTTTGTTATTTATAAAGTATACTCCAGATCCACGTCAGCATGCCACGTTGGATAAATCAGACACGTCAGCCCTAGTTAGTACCTAACCTAGTTAGTACCTAACCTAGTTAGTGCCTTGGTTTTTAACGACGAGGTGACACAACAAGCCAAGTGTTAAGTAGGAGGTGGTGGGAGCCAAAGTAAAAGTTGGGAGTGACAACGGCCAATTTTGATTAGTTGGGGGTGATAAGATCCAATTCCCCTAATCTTAACCATTAAATATTCTCTGAAATTCTCCTTACACATTTTAGGGTTTTACGGATTTTTTGTATGATGAGATTTTAGAGGAAAATACTCGGATAGTCTATATTGTTTTGTCGAAATTCCTCTCATCTATGAGTTTAAGAAATTATGGATATTGTCGTTGTTCTTTAAGAACTTATCACTCTTTTCATACATTTGATTAGGATTTGCGGAATTGGTCTGTAATAATCCCAACTAGACGTCATTAGCAATTGTTAGTACCACCTTTGAATATTCTCCATGCTAGTCCCACATTTCACATATTTTGCCTCCACCGGTCCTCAGATAATAGAACTAAACGGAGTTAAGTTTTTTTTTTTCGAATACAAACTGACGTGTTAGGGCTTTTGATCAGAACGAGGATACGAGTATATTGGTGTAAAACTTACCTCGAAAGGTGCTCAAACGACTTGATTTTTGTTAATTGGAAGTTTAAACGCCCGAATTAAAGCACCGTTTTCATCGTTTGAAGCACTATTTCAAAGTAAGTTTTACATTATTCGACTCGTATCCTCGTTCTGATCAAGATCTCTAAAATGTCAGATTGTAATTCAGAGAAAAAATTAACTCCGTTAACTTTTCTTAACTAAGGACCGGTGGAGGAAAAATAAGTGAAATGTGGGACTGACATGGAGAATATTCAAAGATAAGACTAACATGGCCAATGACGTCTAATTTGGATTGTTACAGGCCAATTTCCCTTAGAATTTTAAACTTTGTTGTCATGTGGGTGCAAATTCACTATACAAATAAAAGAAACCACCTTGAAATTAAAAAAAAAACAAATAAAATTATAAAAAAAAAAACACCCAACGAGAGCAAAGCAACTTTCATCTTAATTTTTGCAGGTAACTACCTTAACCCACGACCACCGGCTACGACCACATCCATCTGTCTTTTTCATGTTACCCATATTGTGATGGTTTCCTCGAAACTGAATCATTTTTTATTATAAAAACATATAAAAATGTGTATCAGAAAAAGAAAAAAAAGTATTATGATTTCACTTTCTAATTAGATTGATCATTTTTTATTTTTTTTTTGTTTCTCGTAAAAAGTTTCTTAGGCATCTGTACATCGGATAATTATAGTAAAAATCACAAGTGCATAATGCATTAATATGATACATAAGAAAGAATTATGAAACCGACTCTCTTCCAGTTTCCAACTACTTATGATTTTTGTTTAATATGAAATATCAAATAAAAAGACACTTTTTTAGAAAGTGTAGTAAAAATTTATATGGTCCTGTCTAGTTAGTAAGAATTTCTATGGCCCTGGTCTAGTTGTATTTTTAAATGATAAATGGACAACATAAATATCTGTTCTTTGTCCTTAAATGACGTACACTACTATTATTATCTTCATGGGGGAGTCTACGATGACGACTCACTTCCTCTTGAAGTCGATGATTTAACTTGGTTTTTGAAGCAAAACGTGTATTACCGGACATGATAATCGGCCCACACCATCCCCCCGATGATAGTGGAGGCATCCCTCCCGTTTGGTCCCTCCCCATCAGAGACTAAGGTAAGGGCGACAGGGCAGGAGCTAACTCAGAGGGACAAGACGCAGCAGCCCGGATTCGAACTCGTGCTTATTGATGCAACTAAACCACGCCTTGGCCAACTAAGCTACACCCCTGGGGGACTGCATCAATTTAACTTGGTTTTTTTTAAGATTATTTTACATGATTTTGGCTTATAGAATTTGTTCATTGAGATTGTAATTTCTTTTTCTAGATATGAGTTTGTAATAATCAATGAAAAGTAACATATACTCTAATTTTCTGTTATTCTTTAAGTTGTAGCATACTAAATTACGAGTTTCAATGCTAAAATAAAGCTATATATATGGGAGAGAGAAAGTTATTGTATAAAATGTCTTAACGTACGCGATGTGAAATCGCATGTTATAAAAAAGCGCTGATGAAAATGTTGGAATGTCTGATGAAATTGCATGTGGTTGGTTTGATGAAATCGCATAGTATGGAAATCAAAGTCGCATATTGGATTGTATGACAAAATCGCATGTTGTGCATTGAATTCGAACTAGATCGCACGAATTGGATGATCACGTACATTTTGTACGACAAACCATTTTGTACGTTTATATATATAATATATATATATATAATATATATATATATAAGAAGTTAATCTTGAATTAAGAGATAAAGATAATGACAGGTTATAAATAATTATGGTAAATTATTTATTAGTCTTTATAGAGATAATTGTTGGTTTTATTACATAGGTTTCTCTAATTAATGTTTCATTTATATTAATATGGTTTGAGTGGGGTTAGGACTATAACAAGTTTAGTATATATAAATGGTTAGGGTTATTGTATTTGTGTGCTATCATTGGTAATTAATAAAAGAGTCGAACAGTTCATTCAAATATTATGTTTGCGTGTTCGTTCAAGGGTCTGATTTCCAACAATTAGTATCAGAACTACTTAACGGGTTTGCAAGTCGTTTCCCGAGAAGGGGGAGCCGCCCCTAGCGGGGTTGCAACTGTGGTGAAGCGGCGATCTTGAAGACGAACATGGAGAGGAGTAAAAAAAGGAAGTTTGGAAAAAAGGTGGATTTTTACTTCTTGGGTGGATGCAAGAATTAAGGTCTATGAAGCTGCTTGCGGAATTAACTGGATTAATATGGAATTTGGAAATAACTCAATATTATTTTATCTTGATGGAGGTGCCATGTGGGATTTAATAATGGTACTGTATTTCAGGAATCAGACGAATACTTCAAGGTTGTTAAATATTGAAAAGTAATCAGAAGAAGTTTTATTCATCGAAGTTGGTTAACATTGGTGATGTTAATTTCTGGCGATTAATGATTAACAGCGGTTCAGTGGGTGGCGAATCAGTCACGGTGAGACAGGTTAACTCAGGTTTGATCGTGTTTTATTTGTCGGATACTTTTTTTGCCAAAGGAAAAATCACAATGAGAAGTTCGATTTTTTTTGTGGTGGAAAAACCAACGGGCGTGTCGCTGATAAAACGAAGGAGCGTGGGGCTAGGAGATTCGTTTGACGACCGAGGGACATAACAACAAGTGGTTATTGTCTTTGTTGGTGGGTTGATATTTGTGGTGAGGCATATGAAGGAGGACTATGACAGGGTGGAAAAACTACGATCAAAGAAGGGTCAAACTGTTTGACATAAATTAAAGCAAACGTTGGTTTGGGTCAATGGATGTCATGGGGAGTAAAAACGGTAGTGTCAGGTGATCGGTTCAGTTCATTTCGATGGTGGTAAACTTCATAGCATTAGCAATTTTCAGTCCAGGTAAGATCAAGACCTTGTCCTTTCTGCCAAGGATAAGAACGGAAAACCGGTGTAGGTTGTTCTTTTGGCTCAAGTATCCGATCGGAATTTGCGAATAGATGGACGGAAGAAGATTCGTCAAAGCGGGGAGGCTTTGAATCTTGTCGCGTTTAGCAAGGAAAGAATAAAACGGTAAAAGCAGAAAGGCTTGTTTTTTCTTTTTTGATCAGTGGTCAAGAACAGTGAGGTTTTAATGACCCGGGAAGGGATGTCAAATTTGGTCAAGGGATTGAAGTTGTCGACAATGATGCAGATGTGAAGAAACGAGTCCAATTCAAGATTAAGGAGGAGAATGAAGAAGTTAATCTTGAATTATGAAATAAAGATAAAGACGGGTTATAGATAATTATGGTGAATTATTTATTCAGTGTTTATAGAAATAATTGTTGGTTTTATTAGATAGGTTTATCTCGTTAATATTTTACTTATATTAATAGAGTTTGAGTCGGGTTATGACTATAACAAGTTTAGAATGTATAGATGGTTAGGGTTATTGTATTTGTATGCTCTCATTGGTAATTAATAAAAGAATCGAACAGTTCGTTCAAATATTGATTTCCAACAATATAAATTTATAAAAGGTGAATTGAGCTTGTGCATCAATTTTGAATAAAACGTCAACTAAAGCCTTTAACTGGACTTTGATATTCATTAGATATCCAGATTATACGCAGAAGAATCAAACAAGCTATGTTTGATGATTTGTGATGGGGTATGCTGATGCGGAACGGAACCAATAAAAGTGCTAGATATGTTCTAGTAAACGTCAAGACAAGACCGTGGTGTATGGTCCCTTTTCGCTCACCTTCACATCACCACCACCTCATCACCTTCTTCTTCCTCTTAGTCTTCCCATCAACAAGAGATGGTTTCACATCCATCCCCATCCAATAATATTAAGAGAGAGAAGAAAAAAAGGGAAGAATTTCCCGAGCTCACCGAAATCTCCAGGGTGGCGGTGTTCCTCAACGGGGATGAGCGCCACATCAGAACCTGACCACCTTCCCTGACCTACACCCTGCAGTCCAAATTTTAAAAATCAATCATATAAAATAAAAAAATAAACTATTGAAACATATTAGGATGACTATATTTTGAGATATGGTTCATTTTTCACAGTTCTTCCACACTCCCACCGGTTTAGAAATGAGTCACCTGTTCGAGTTATTTACCCCACATCATTCTTCCTTGTTTGAAAAGAACTCTTCTTTGAATTCTTAGAATAGGGAGTTTTAGTTTGTGAATTGTTTTGCTTTTCTATTTCCAGAAATTCCCGCGGTACCAATAGCACCTTCGGTTTCATATTTTTCATTCATTTTTATTTTTGTTGTTGGTTCAATACTCTCCATCCTAAGAACACAAATGCAATTATTAACTTAATAATTGTCTCTCTTCTCTTCGTCATTTGTTTTCTTGATCTCTTGATCCTCTATCATGCTAACATTTTTTGTTACCTCCAACATTATGGGAGTTTCTTTATGCTTGTTGTAAACTTTTCTATTTGATTTGGCAAATCAACTATCATTGCAAGATTCGACGTAAGAATTATCACTTAAAAAAGATGCATACCTTTTGTAATGTATCAAGTCGGAACAAAAAAAAAAAAAAAAGTAGATGCACGGTACCCCTAACCGCGGAAGGGATCCCCTTCCCACGCTAGCGACCCGACAACGCTGCCTAGCGGTGAATACCCAGCCGACTCAACAAGGGAGCGAAGAGCCATTCGAACCCTCGCCGAACCGGTTTTGATAGGAGCCGCCCAATGGTTATCAAGTCGGAATAAGGGTTGTAGGTCGTCGGTTTTCCCATAATCAAACTTTATAAGTTGTCAGTTTTCCCATAACCATACGACTTGTGTTACCTTTTATGTCGATGTGTCGGTTCATTCTTCTTACATGAATGCAATTAATTTGGAAAAGAATTTCTCTAGTATTTACGTTTTGTTGTATTTATATGCAAGTGTACAACTAGCATATTAATTCAAATATTTATTGTTTTGGTACATATAAATATTTAGCAACTACTTTTCTCTGAAAAGTACCAACAAAGAAACAGCTCTGGATAAATACAGATTTTGCAACAAAAAATTAAAAGGCATTTCAGATTTTACATTGGCAAATGTCCAAATATAAACGTAGTACGATTTAAATACCAAGGATTTTGATTTGCAGGTATTTTATAAATACCAAATACTTGACAATAATCTGAAATTTACCAACAACATCGATAACACTTGATGCTATTTTTATTAGTGACGGATATCCGATCTGACAACCAGGTTCTTTGGTAATGTCGTTAGTAGCGACAATTACAAAATAAAGGTAGGTGGTTTAGAATGTCACAATTATTCTGGCAGTGATAGAGTGTGGTTTAAGCTAGATTAATTGATTAAAAATCATAACTGCTATCGTTATTATTCGTTCAAAACTTGGTGATAAATTGATGTTACACAACTCATTTCTTTGATCACAACTTACTTTGATAAAAGGTCATAACAACCCCCTTTTGCAGAATCATATTTTATCTTTTCAAACTATTTTCTTTAATGCGTATGAAGCGCTACTTCACACTTTTGTCTTTTATTAAGAGGTTGGTTCAATCTTAAGCAAGAAGTATATTAGAATTTATTTATTATAACTAGGAATACATAAGATTTGTCATAAAAAACTATTGTCTTTAATATAGTAATTAGTGTGATTTTTCCGCGCTACTCGGCGGAAATTTAGTCGGTATAGGTTTGGTTTGTTATGATGCCAACACCTGCTAGAGCGACCAAAAAAGTTTATGTAACGCCCCAGATTTTAATATTTTTTTATATTATAATAATAATAAAAACGGCTCTTGAAATAGTTACAATGACGGCAGAAGGTGAATCGGGTCGGTTTGGGTCTCCATTCAGATTCGTGTTCGGATCGAACCCGGGTCAGCTTTGGTGTTCACTCAAGTTACAGCGGCGCGGTTCAGCTGTTCCAGTTCAGGTCACTCATTCTGGTCAGATCAGTCGTTCCAGTTCAACCTCGATTCGGTTCAGGTACGGGTCGTGCTTGATTGTTTCAGTTTCGCATTCAATTTAATTGGTTTGTTGAGTTCACTTTTGGTTCCATCTCGATTCAGCAGGCTCGGGTCAACCTGGTACTCAAAGCTCGGGTCACGGTCCATCTTCTAGTTTCGGTCAACACTCGGGTCTCGTGGTACTCAGTCGAATTCGACGTATAGTTAGTTTATTGGATATAATCGTTATAAGTATATATATTTACATAACTTGTATGTAGACGTAATTATATATATTGTTTCGTTATTATTGCGTTTTGAAAATTTTGTCGACACTTATGTTGTCGGGATTGTTCAAAACAAGAGGAAACTCTTCCCGATTTTCTACAGGTAATATATTTATTAAACTATTCGACAAAATATATTTATTATTTGAACTATTCGACGGAATATATTTATCGATATTATTTTTTTGTCGACAAAAATATACTTATTTTCTTTATTATGCTTTTCGACAAGAACATAAATTTATTTATTATATTTTTCGACAAATACACTTATCTAAATGACCAAATATATATATATATATATATATATGTATAATATAATATTGTATATATATATATATGTATGTATATATATTATATTATATATATTATATAATTCCTTTCGACAATATATATATATTATTCTTTTCGTTAAAATATATAAATACATACTTTAGAATCGAAAACTAAAGATAACATATCGAATTCGAATAATTTTTACAACAAATGAATATGAAGGTAGACATATTTAATCATTATTTTGACAAAACTTCTATAATACTTTCGGCAAATTTTAAAACTAAAATTGTTGTACAAACCATGCTATATATATATATATACTACGTTCATCCAGCTTCAATTCAAATCCTTCGTCTAATCTCGATTACTCATACGCATTCGTTTGCTATTTAAGGTGACCTCGGTGTCCCCTTTCTCCCACTCATCAACTCGTCGCGGATTACCAAAGAAGACTTAGCAATTTTGTGAGTACACTCGACCCACTTTTGTTTATATCACTTTTTGGGTGTAACATGTTTCCATATACAAAAATCACAAACACTTAAACTTTATGAAATGCACAAACAATCCTATACACATGACTACTTGAATCGTATACTTGTTGCTTGTCTGGGATATTCGTTATGCTATGCTTTAGTCATTAACTATTTTTAGCCTTCGTTTGACATGCTTAGCGCTATAGGAATTCACGCATCCACCTCCATCATGTTATTCGTGAGGTCATGTTAAAACATCGTGATTGCGTTAAGGGTTTGATTATTGGTATTGCATGCCTTGATATTGCTCTTGTATAGATTTGGTTGCCATGAGGATTGTTAAAACTTTATTCGTATACGTATGCTATGCTTAAACTTGTGTACTCGTCTTTGCTTTTGCATTGACTTTATTTTAAAACATGTTACAGGTTGAAGGAGATGATGCTATGAAATCAAAATAGCAATGACTTAGATACACACATTTTAGACGTTAGATTTATAAATGTTGTACCAAATTTTGTTATTTTTTATGAACTTATTGTATTGCTTCATGTTGTATTTGACAATGTTGTGAAATGAAATTTGGATTTAATTAAATATGTCATTTATTAGTGTTGTGAGCAATGAGCAATCTCATTTTCGTCTCATCCCGATGTTTCCGTCATCGGTTGGGGTGTGACAGATTGGTATCAGAGCCATAACTATAGGGAATTAGGAAAATTGCCATGCTTTTGACCTAGTCTATAGTTTAGCACCACATTCGACCATACGTGATTCACATGCTAATTTCTTGAAATGACTCTTATGTGCTAAATTCATGAAATGCTTTACATGTTCATACTTGTTACATTATCTCAATCATACGCTTTCCTAATGCATTACTCGATTATACTAAACTCGAAAACACTCATATTGCACAATCGAGACGACTCCACCAAAATAGGCGTGAAGTCCACAATTTGGTGAATGACTCTCAATCCACCCAATCTTTTACGCGAAATTCGCTATCAAGTTAGGAGTGACATCCTCACCTTGACGGGGAATTTCCAATTCAAACTCTAGTGGATCCTCGACAAAGTGTCGAACTATAGTTTGACCCGACGAGTACCACCACACTTAGGGTACGCAATCGCCAAGTTAGGAGTGAAACCCGCACCTTGTCGATTAAGTCTCATTCCTCGATTTCAATCTCGCCAAAGTTTCGACTTTCCAATCGATTAGAGACGTGTAGTAACTGGAAGGGTAAAATGTCGTTAATCGCTCCTCGACGAGAGCATTTTACCTATAGACCAAGCACGTTTCTCTAATTCGAAAGGATCTTCGAATCACTTTGGAATAGCCTACGTTTCTCTACCCGAAACAATCTAATGTTTTATAAATTTCAATTTGTATGTGAACCTTATATATTCTTGTTACACTTCACATCATTTTAAGGTTTTTTACACAAATCATACTACACTTTTTCATATATATCTATACGTATTTACATGCATGATTTCAAGACGTCACCAACTATACTTATATTTCTCGAAAATCCCGAAATGGAGACCCACCGTCGAGATAGCAGTGATTTCCTTACCTTGACAGTCAGACTCCGTTTCTTTCTTTCTTTAAAACGACCTCACCAACGGGTTAGGGGTGATTCCGATACCTCGATGATGGTTACCAACCCTTCTTCTTGGAGACTTTATTATGTAAACCACGCGTTTAAAATTGAATGCCTAAATCTTTTCTCGTATTGTCAAAAATTCCTACTTAAGCGAATTTCAAAACGTACTACTTGATCAAACGTAATTATTATCCTACAACCTGTTTCATACAAATCACGTATACGTATACTTGGTCATCACGTGAAACGTTTTGTTTCTCGATTTTTAAAACTTGACGGAATGCTACCTACCAACTTAATCGGTCTAACGAATACCTTGCCCACAAGTCTTATGTTTAACTTAATCACTAAAACACGCTCATGCAATAACTTTATGATAAGAATTTTCGTTTGTAAACAAAAATATCAAACCAATATCTTATAGGCATTATGGGATCGTTGTACTAAAGGTGTGTTTGGGATTGCTTTTGCAATCTAATATTTTTATTTTGTGTTTGAAAGCGCAAATATTAAATAATAAATAAATAAAAATCTATTTTTAGTGTTTGGTAAATAATTAATAAAAAAATATAATAATAATATATATAAAAAAACTGATTTGTTTTACGTATTTTAGAGATCAAAGCTCATCTATTTATAACTTCATATATACATGTATATATATTTTCAAAACACTCAAATAGTTGATTACCTGATTATTGTGATATCAAATAACATAATCAAATCCAAACACTATCTTCATGCAGCACGTTTTGTTACAACTAATTATCTGATTCTGATTATTCAGAACGCATAATCTATTTTCAAAACTCCACCCCAAACACCCTCTAAATCTCTTATCGTGATTAATAAAACATTTTGCTAGACACTTTTCAACGACCATTAAATCCATTATTCCAGATTCCCTCTCAAGGGTCAACGTTTCACAAGAACCATTAATTTCTAGTTTCTTATTTGGATGTAATATCTTTTGAAAACGATGCGAACTTATTATTTTAAGACCTTATCATACATCACCCAAAATGTCACCTCAATTTCAAAACACGTGGGCAAGAAAACTTTATAAGGACCAACCATCTTCGACTTACTTAAGTTCTTCTAAAACAAGTGTAGCATTCCTGTCTTTTACAAAATACGTAACGCAAAATCAATAAGTACTTTATATTCTTTTATATTCACAAGCTAGATCCTACGTGTAAGTCAAACTTAAACCTATTTTAAAAGCGATAACCTCAAAGTTTTTGCTCAAACAACTATACATGCATATCCTCGTACATGGTTTAGTCAATGTTGCATGACATTTTAATTGTATCATTCGTCTTACATACCCTGATTTCTCGACTATTTTATGTAATAAATTTGTTGCATACAATTCATAGCTTACGCACAATCATCGTCTTTTACACTTTTTGACGTTCATAATTATACACATATTCATGTTCATGAACATACGTGTCATCATTCATGGTTATACTTATAATCACATTCATGCATATATGTCTTACATCCATGCTTATACTTATTTCCATACTTATGCTTATACTCATACACATACCTATACTTATACTCGTATTCATACATTCGTGCCTATGCGCGAGCGAAACCCCAAGGATTCGCTTACGTGGGTCACATGCTTATTTGCACGCAAACATGCTTAACACACTACATTCTTACACGCACACAAACTCATTTTCAGAATTTATGAACACCTTAATCCATACGCCGCTAATACAAGCTATGCGGATCATGCGACGATCGGTATAATCACGGGTGCACACGGGATTATAGCGATAAGCGCATGAGAACCATAGAGTGTACTACCGTGTATGGTAAGACAGGAACGCAACATTGCATCGAATAACGGAACGGTCGCGGCATGGCCAAAACATGGTGGATACACCGCTGGTACTTCCTATATATAAGTGTTTTCACCATGTTGCCAAACTTTCGTAAAACGTGCCATGAGAAATTCAGTGTTTTACAGACCATAGTAAGACCTAATATGCAAACTTTAAACAACTCACAACTGCATTGCTAAGTGCGCGATACACATTATCCGCGACGAGTCTTAATCCCTAACGCAACGTTTTCGTTTGTTCATATACATATGTCATCCTTATACTCGTATTCGTCTATTTAGTCAAACGCTCATTCTTATGACTTCAGTATCCCCCGTTATCCTTGTCTTTCTACATACTCGTTTACAAACCATAAGGGTTAAACATTCAAACCCTAAATGCATTCAAACTCTAAAGCTATCTTCCATTCTCGTTGAGGTACAACACACTTAATTGGCCGCTACCTCGATAACAAGCTTATTTTAAATACCTAACCTTCTCGTTTTCCATCGTTAAGCAACTCTCCACAAAAACGAGATTTATTAACGCTCTTCAAAGTCGATAGAACTTCCTAACAACCTACGGTTCGACCACACTCACCATCAAACTGCATACCATTTCATACGAAAGCTTTTCAGCTTAGATGGCATATCGTCAAAGTTATTCAAGCTCGTTTAAACCACTCTCCTATTTGCATACTTATACGTTTTACTTATGCTTGATGCCACAAGTCATTCTATTCAAGTAACCTCTTCCGCAAACCTAACTTTTGTTAACTCTAAACTTCATGCTTTCCCTCATGTATCCAGAACTCCAAGACTTGCGCGTTAACCCTCATCCTTTAGCAAATCCCTTGTAAGTCTTCCTCTTGAATAAATTTCGGGACGAAATTTCCTAAAGGAGGGGAGACTGTAACGCCCCAGATTTTAATATTTTTTTATATTATAATAATAATAAAAACGGGTCTTGAAATAGTTATAATAATAAAAACTCGTATATTTATCACAAGTCGAGGTGTTATTCATAATATATATACGTATTATATATATATATATATGAATATTTACCGTAACGACGTACGATATTACACGTATTATTATTATTATTATAATTTTTATTTTTTTTCTTTAAAAAAAATTCGCGTGCGAAATCGGGTCTCGAAGAGTGTTTGGGCTGCTAACGGGCTTTAGGCCCGGTCCCCTTGAAACCCTAATGTTTATAAGAACACCTTATCTCCTCCATTTGTAAACCCAAGCCCCCATTGTCCCTGTCCCTTTGATTTTCCGGTGACCGGAGCCGCGTTTCTGGTGAGCTCCGACGACCCCCAAACACTCCGGAAACCACCTCCTCCCTAAACCACCTCTCGGCCACCTCCCTCTCTCCTTGCAACAGAGCCGCCGGCCACCGCAAGGTGGCGGCGCACCAGCAACGAAGCCGCAGCAGTGGCAGTCCCTGCAGCGGACACCCATCGCCTCTCCAACCTTCACCACACTCCTCCCCCCTCTCCCTCGCTAGCTGTAAACCGAAGGCCGGCCACCGTAGAGCGGCGGTGGCAGGCAACACGCAGACAACAGTGGTAGACGGCAGCGACGACAGAAGGTGAATCGGGTCGGTTTGGGTCTCCATTCAGATTTGGGTTCGGATCGAACCCTGGTCAGCTTTGGTGTTCACTCAAGTTACAGCGGCGTGGTTCAGCTGTTCCGGTTCAGGTCACTCATTCTGGTCAGATCAGTCGTTCCAGTTCAACCTCGATTCGGTTCAGGTACGGGTCGTGCTTGATTGTTTCAGTTTCGCATTCAATTTTAATTGGTTTGTTGAATTCACTTTTTGGTTCCATCTCGATTCAGCAGGCTCGGGTCAACCCGGTCAAACCATGGTCAAAGCTCGGGTCACGGTCCATCTTCCAGTTTCGGTCAACACTCGGGTCTCGTGGTACTCAGTCGAATTCGACTCGACATGGTATAACCCTCGTATAGTTAGTTATTGGATATAATCGTTATAAGTATAAATATTTACATAACTTGTATGTAGACGTAATTATATATATTGTTTCGTTATTATTGCGTTTTGAAAATTTTGTCGACACTTATGTTGTCGGTGATTGTCCAAAAACAAGAGGAAACTCTGCCCGATTTTCTACAGGTAATATATTTATTAAACTATTCGACAAAATATATTTATTATTTGAACTATTCGACGAAATATATTTATCGATATTATTTTTTTGTCGACAAAAATATACTTATTTTCTTTATTATGCTTTTCGACAAGAACATAAATTTATTTATTATAATTTTCGACAAATGCACTTATCTAAATGACCAAATATATATATATATATATATATATATATATATATATAATTCCTTTCGACAATATATATATATTATTCTTTTCGTTAAATATATATAAATATATACTTTAGAGTCGAAAACTAAAGATAACATATCGAATTCGAATAATTTTTATAACAAATGAATATGAAGGTAGATATATTTAATCATTATTTTGACAAAACTTCTATAATACTTTCGGCAAATTTTTAAAACTAAAATTGTTGTACAAACATGCTATTTATATATATATATACTACGTTCATCCAGCTTCAATTCAAATCCTTCATCTAATCTCGATTACTCATACGCATTCGTTTTCCATTTAAGGTGACCTCGGTGTCCCCTTTCTCCCATTCATCAACTCGTCGTGGATTACCAAAGTTTACTTTGCAATTTTGTGAGTACACTCGACCCACTTTTGTTTATATCACTTTTTGGGTGTAACATATTTCCATATACAAAAATCACAAACACTTCAACTTTATGAAACGCACAAACAATCCTATACACATGACTACTTGAATTGTATACTTGTTGCTTGTCTGGGATATTCGTTATGCTATGCTTTAGTCATTAACTATTTTTAGCCTTCGTTTGACATGCTTAGCGCTATAGGAATTCACGCATCCACCTCCATCGTGTTATTCGTGAGGTCATGTTAAAACATCGTGCTTGCGTTAAGGGTTTGATTATTAGTATTGTCACACCCCGACCCGCAGCGAAAAAGGTGATCGGGGCATGATTGGGTTTTCATCAAAGCTCATGACATTTGTTATAATGTTTCATATTTATTATTACAATTTAAAGGGAATCATACAATAATAACTACAACATGTTCTACACATCTTTCTAGACTTCATTATTTTCTTCTAAGGCATTTCCTATGTTTTCCTTGCTTCATCCTATTCACCTGTATCATGTGTAAAAATGGTTTTTGGATCAACAAAAAGTTGGCGAGTGAATGTGCGTGTGTCAAGGATCGAACTCGGGACGTATGCGTATTGTTTGCACACAGTCCACCGCTGGACTGTGTGTCTAACCCGTTCATAATACTGATTTTAATTAATCTTATAACCTAAGCGACTTCGTCTTCTTCGCTCAAAACACAGGCAACGGTTAACCATGCTGTTACTTGTTAAATTAATTTAACGAACTTTATAAGCGATTGTAATGTATTGAACAGAAAGGGTTTGGGGAAATGATTGTACCGAAACAGGTCGTCTTTTTCAGAACTCCGGCAAAGATCCGTCGACTCTGTTTTGTGAACTTCGGCTGTTAGGATAATTTAACAGCTTGGATGGATTAGATGTGAAATTGAATTACTGAGCAACGATTATCAGTAGGTTTAAATGATCATACCGGTTAACAGCGAGATTCTGGAAATTCCAGAAGTTTTTCGGCAAAAACAGAAAATCCGGCAACGTCGTCTGGGGTTGATTCTGGGTGATGGAATGATGTTAGAATTTGTCTAATAATGGAATGAAACAGAAAAAGTCGAGGTATTTACCGTGTTGATGAAAGTCTCGGTTTTCCGACGACTTGCAGAGAATTCCGGCGATTGAAATTGATTGAAGAATCAGTGCGATTTTGAGCGAAAAGTTTACCAGAGGCTAGGGTGTGCATTTATAGGGAAGAATCAAGTTGAATTGGGTCTAATTACCGTCTTGATTCGTTGGTTAGCCGTTCTCTGGCGGTTACGACGGTTGTCGCGGAACTGGACGTCGGTTATAACCGATGGCGTCGTTAATTCTTACGTTAAGTCAAAAGTAACCGATGATAATTGGTGAAATCATCGGGTTTTCCGGCGTCAGCGGATTTGGGCGCGCTGTTGACTGGGTTTTTATGTATTAATTGTTTCAATATGTTAACAAACAACACAAGTGGCGGAGTGGTTGGATGGATATGAGTTAAGACTTTGAGTTCTCGGCTGACCCGGGTTCGAAACCCGGCATCAGTATTTTATTTTTATTTCATTATTTTTAATAGATTTTCAATTATAAATTTTATATTCTAATATACTTTTAATTATGTATCGCTTAAAATTAATTTGAGCATTAAATATGCAACGAAATATTTAACTGGTTGTTCGGTTAATAAACGAAGCGGGTTTGGTAAATCCGGTTTTTTACGGATGTTATAGTATCCCCTACTTTTAGAAATTTCATCCCGAAATTTAAGTAGTGGCATGTTTGTCACAAAAGGATGGTGTTTTAATTGACCATTACATACATAGAAGGGCGTAAGAGTTTAAATTTTGTTTGAGGCGGTAACGTTCCTTGTAAGGGTTGAGTACCCTGCTACAGGAATCGCTTTTTGATGCCTAAGGTAATGAATATTGATAAACAGAGTTGATTGACTAAATATGATTTCATGCGCAAGAGTTTTGATATGTTTGGAAAGATAAGGTTATATCCTAAAACAAAACTTCTACTACTAAAACCTACATGGAACTTCTCATAACCGCCTGACAATGCCTCTGATCCTTTGGCAAGAATACTTATATATAGGAAGTACCAGCGGCGTATCCACCATATTCTTGTCAAATTTTCATTGGTTTTATCAGTAAGTTATGATTGGTTCTATGATGTGACTCTAGAACATAAATAAACACAACAACCAATGTCTGAGTCCTAATTCTGATAGTATACATGTTTGAATGGTGACAGTACCTCTCTCATTTGTTATGATGGAGAGGTTAGTCTATGTAGAGATAGAACACAATCCAATTTCTTTAAATGATGAGATGATATGAATGCTAAATCAGTGAGTATAACACAAACTTCAACCAAGACAATACTAAATCCTACATGGAACTTCTTATAACCGCCTGATAATGCCTCTGATCCTTTGGCAAGAATACTTATATATAGGAAGTACCAGCGGCGTATCCACCATATTCTTGTCAAATTTTCATTGGTTTTATCAGTAAGTTATGATTAGTCCTATGTGACTCTAAAACATAACAACCACAACAATCAAAGCTTGAGTCTTAATTCTGATAGTATAAATATTTGAATGATGACAGTACCTCTCTCGTTTGTTATGATGGAGAGGTTAGTCCATGTAGAAGTGAGACACAGCTCAACTTCTTTAAATGATGAGACTGAGATACGTCGTGAGGTATGATGATATGAATGTTAAATCAATGAGTATAAAAACAAAACTGAAGTAGTAATTCGCATTAAGATCCTTGGATAAATTTCCAATTTATAATTGAGATACGTGAAAATTGAGATAACATAAAGGAAAAACATAAAAACTAAACGCTTGGAGTTGAATCTTGATTTTTGGTGAAGGAGACTAGTTGGGTGGTTCGTCATTATCTTCAACAGGATTGGCGTTGATGTTGAAAACTCTTCCTCTTGCTGGTGGCCTAGTGGTTGGGTTTTCTTGATTTGCTTGGTTAACTGGGTTTGCTTGAGCTTGGGCGTGTATGATGTTAACCAATCGAGAGCACGTGTTTCTATAATGGGTAGGGTCACCACAATTAAAACAAGCTCGAACATAAGGTAACATGGGGTATTGGGGTTGTTGATATGTTTGGATCATGTTTTGAGTAGGGGGTGAGATTTGGGTTTGAGGGGTGCGGCAAACCTTGCTCAAATGACCATAGCGTCCACAATTCGCACATAGTCGACAAGGTAAGGTAGATGGATGGTGATAAAAACAGGTGTTACATTGAGGGTGAGGTCCAAGGTAAGGTTTCTTATTTGGGTAAGTTGAGTTGGGTGCTACTTAAGTGGTTGGGATAGCTTGGAGGGGTACGGCTTGTGAGACTGTTTGATTGCGTTGGGTGACAGCGAAAAGTTGCCCATCTCGTTTTCTCTTAGAAATAGGTTGAGGAGAGGATTCGGTTTGGGTGGAGTTTAAGGTTTCAGTCGATGCTTTATCCTTCTTCTTCTCCTCCTTGAAGTCTTTATTCCGTATGAGGTTCTCGGTGAGCTCTGTAGCTAACTCCATTGCTGCTTCCAAGGTTGCAGGTGTGGTACTTATTACAGAGTCTTGAATTTTTGAAGGAAGACCTCGAATGTAGTGCTCGATCAAACGGTAGAGGGGAGTGAACAAGTTGGGAACCATTTGATTTAACTCGAGGAATCTCTTGTTATATGTGGTGTGGTCGCCTTCCTTTTGTTTCAACGAATAGAACTCATCCTCTAATTTCTTGATTTCGCTCCTTGGGCAAAACCGTCTTGTCATGATTTCCTTCAACTCTTCCCAAGTCAAAGTCATAGCATCTTCAACACCTCGTTTGGCCTTCTCTGTGTTCCACCATGTAAGTGCTATTCCAAGTAAACGACCAGTAGCATAACGCACTTTGCGATCATCGGGGCAATCGCAATTTAGAAAAGTGTTTTCCATTTCTTCAAACCAATGGAGGAGAGCGGTGACACCTTCAGTCCATTCGTATTTTGGAGGGTCGCAGGATTTGAAATGCTTGTAGGTGTATTTAGTGGTTTTTGGGGGAGGATTAACAACATTTTGATTTTCTTGGTTGACTGGATTAGCGGTAATGGCTTGTTGGACTTGAACTACAATGTTGGGTATTACGGCAGCCATTTGTTGAGCGATTTGGGCAGCCATGCGCTCGCGGGCTTTTCCTGATCTCATTTTCCTACGTGCGAGGCTAGAAGACATCTACAAGGAATACATATCAAGAGTATGAGTTGGATGTTTTAGGGATCATGTGTCGTATTTAGGAATGAACATTCATAAAATAAATATAGAATAATAAATCTACTACATCCATAGGATGTCTTGGGCTTTGCTCGTAATTGGGCCTTGCATGCCGCCATACTTCACCTTCGTAATCATGTGGGCCCCCATGACTACCGGGTTTTTCATATGGTTCGCATGTGTTAGCCTGGTTACGTACACTAAAACCCGAAGAAAATCGAGAAATATGTAGGTAACGTATGATATTCGGAATGTATCCAGGTGTGGACACGGTGACAACTCAAAGTGGGGTTAGTTCGAACCACGTTTGGTGTGGCATGCTTTGGCCTAATAGGTCCTTCGTACTCTCATCGTTAGTCCCCAGGTAGGCAAACTGGTCCGTTATATTGGATTTATACGAATGCCAACCTAGACAGGACGTTCCGACTACCGGTACTTGTACCCTTACAGTTACTACATGCCCGTCGCAGAACTCACTTCGATGAGATTTGAAAAATGAAAAATGCAACAAAATCTTGAATGACGGAAGTATGAAGATGATTTGAATATGTGAGCATTGAAATATATATGATGAATGTGTATGTAATTATGTATGTTTGACTGTAAGTATAATTCACTATGTATCACAAAATGTAGTATTGGAAGTATTTGCTTGCATTTGTGTATGTAATAAATATGAAAGAAATAAACATCATGAGTTTGCATCTAACCACATAAACATTTAAAATCTAATCAACTATAGTATAGGCTCTAAGGGTCTAATAACCTATCCTATATCCCTATAGTCAAAAGCTCTGATACCAATCTGTCACACCCCGACCCGCAGCGAAAAAGGTGATCGGGGCATGATTGGGTTTTCATCAAAGCTCATGACATTTGTTATAATGTTTCATATTTATTATTACAATTTAAAGGGAATCATACAATAATAACTACAACATGTTCTACACATCTTTCTAGACTTCATTATTTTCTTCTAAGGCATTTCCTATGTTTTCCTTGCTTCATCCTATTCACCTGTATCATGTGTAAAAATGGTTTTTGGATCAACAAAAAGTTGGCGAGTGAATCCTTTGAAAAACATTTAAACAAATTTATTGAATTGATTATAAAATAAAGTGCATAACCACATATGAGTAAATATAGATGTAAACTTATTCACAAAACACTTAATATTAAATAATGTACACACATACAATAATAGATTGTTTTGAGGCACACGTTGTTCAACTCGTCTCCCACGAGGAACTGATGGGCCTGATGAATTAGTTTTGAGGCACGCGTTGTTCTACGAACTGATGGGCCTAATGAATGAGTTTTAAGGCACGCGTTGTTCAACTCGTCTCCCACGAGGAACTGATGGGCCTAACAAATAATTTGCATACAACTTGACAATATATGTAATACATAACTACAAATAATATTTACATTCTAAGTTTAAATCATAATATGGTATGGCACGAGTTTGAATAAACGAATTAGTTTAAGCGACACATGATACACCCCAAAACGTGTAACAAAAAGGGGAGTTGTAAGATTCACTCACAGTGGTTGCGTTTCTTGGATTGATGATAAATGCGCACAAATTCGGATTTAATCGGCAAGGGAACTAACCTAAATAACATAACGGTTCGGTAAATAAGCGGATTTTATTAATCAATTTTAGTATGATTTTTGGATATATTTTTGTGAGTTTAAGGCTATTTTCTAACTTTAAAAACGTTATTTTTAAGTATTTTTAATTGATTTTTAAATTAAATAAATAAATAAAAATAATAAAAATGTTGACTTTTTGACCGTTGACCATGACTGTTGACCATTACTGTTGACCGTTGACCGGTTCGGTCGTTTGTATGTGTGCGCTGGGTGAGACTCGAACCCGTGACCTCCCGTACGCGTGCACGCAGCTCTACCAACTGAGCTACGTGTCTAACCCGCAATATTTCTGTTTTTAATTATATTTATACACTATTTAAGTTAATCCGAAAATCATTTATTTTAAAAAAGATTTAATGGTATCGACTCGGTGCTCTCCAAGGTCTCGAACTCGGGACCTGTGGTTTAGTTTGGCACACAGTCCACCGCTGGACTGTGTGTCTAACTTGGTAAATATTACGGTTTTTATTATACTTAACGTCTTACTGCGTGTGGGTCCGGTTCGGTTTAGAAAAAAAACATTTAATTAGAGCGAATGTGCGTGTGTCAAGGATCGAACTCGGGACGTATGCGTATTGTTTGCACACAGTCCACCGCTGGACTGTGTGTCTAACCCGTTCATAATACTGATTTTAATTAATCTTATAACCTAAGCGACTTCGTCTTCTTCGCTCAAAACACAGGCAACGGTTAACCATGCTGTTACTTGTTAAATTAATTTAACGAACTTTATAAGCGATTGTAATGTATTGAACAGAAAGGGTTTGGGGAAATGATTGTACCGAAACAGGTCGTCTTTTTCAGAACTCCGGCAAAGATCCGTCGACTCTGTTTTGTGAACTTCGGCTGTTAGGATAATTTAACAGCTTGGATGGATTAGATGTGAAATTGAATTACTGAGCAACGATTATCAGTAGGTTTAAATGATCATACCGGTTAACAGCGAGATTCTGGAAATTCCAGAAGTTTTTCGGCAAAAACAGAAAATCCGGCAACGTCGTCTGGGGTTGATTCTGGGTGATGGAATGATGTTAGAATTTGTCTAATAATGGAATGAAACAGAAAAAGTCGAGGTATTTACCGTGTTGATGAAAGTCTCGGTTTTCCGACGACTTGCAGAGAATTCCGGCGATTGAAATTGATTGAAGAATCAGTGCGATTTTGAGCGAAAAGTTTACCAGAGGCTAGGGTGTGCATTTATAGGGAAGAATCAAGTTGAATTGGGTCTAATTACCGTCTTGATTCGTTGGTTAGCCGTTCTCCGGCGGTTACGACGGTTGTCGCGGAACTGGACGTCGGTTATAACCGATGGCGTCGTTAATTCTTACGTTAAGTCAAAAGTAACCGATGATAATTGGTGAAATCATCGGGTTTTCCGGCGTCAGCGGATTTGGGCGCGCTGTTGACTGGGTTTTTATGTATTAATTGTTTCAATATGTTAACAAACAACACAAGTGGCGGAGTGGTTGGATGGATATGAGTTAAGACTTTGAGTTCTCGGCTGACCCGGGTTCGAAACCCGGCATCAGTATTTTATTTTTATTTCATTATTTTTAATAGATTTTCAATTATAAATTTTATATTCTAATATACTTATTAATTATGTATCGCTTAAAATTAATTTGAGCATTAAATATGCAACGAAATATTTAACTGGTTGTTCGGTTAATAAACGAAGCGGGTTTGGTAAATCCGGTTTTTTACGGATGTTATAGTATCCCCTACTTTTAGAAATTTCATCCCGAAATTTAAGTAGTGGCATGTTTGTCACAAAAGGATGGTGTTTTAATTGACCATTACATACATAGAAGGGCGTAAGAGTTTAAATTTTGTTTGAGGCGGTAACGTTCCTTGTAAGGGTTGAGTACCCTGCTACAGGAATCGCTTTTTGATGCCTAAGGTAATGAATATTGATAAACAGAGTTGATTGACTAAATATGATTTCATGCGCAAGAGTTTTGATATGTTTGGAAAGATAAGGTTATATCCTAAAACAAAACTTCTACTACTAAAACCTACATGGAACTTCTCATAACCGCCTGACAATGCCTCTGATCCTTTGGCAAGAATACTTATATATAGGAAGTACCAGCGGCGTATCCACCATATTCTTGTCAAATTTTCATTGGTTTTATCAGTAAGTTATGATTGGTTCTATGATGTGACTCTAGAACATAAATAAACACAACAACCAATGTCTGAGTCCTAATTCTGATAGTATACATGTTTGAATGGTGACAGTACCTCTCTCATTTGTTATGATGGAGAGGTTAGTCTATGTAGAGATAGAACACAATCCAATTTCTTTAAATGATGAGATGATATGAATGCTAAATCAGTGAGTATAACACAAACTTCAACCAAGACAATACTAAATCCTACATGGAACTTCTTATAACCGCCTGATAATGCCTCTGATCCTTTGGCAAGAATACTTATATATAGGAAGTACCAGCGGCGTATCCACCATATTCTTGTCAAATTTTCATTGGTTTTATCAGTAAGTTATGATTAGTCCTATGTGACTCTAAAACATAACAACCACAACAATCAAAGCTTGAGTCTTAATTCTGATAGTATAAATATTTGAATGATGACAGTACCTCTCTCGTTTGTTATGATGGAGAGGTTAGTCCATGTAGAAGTGAGACACAGCTCAACTTCTTTAAATGATGAGACTGAGATACGTCGTGAGGTATGATGATATGAATGTTAAATCAATGAGTATAAAAACAAAACTGAAGTAGTAATTCGCATTAAGATCCTTGGATAAATTTCCAATTTATAATTGAGATACGTGAAAATTGAGATAACATAAAGGAAAAACATAAAAACTAAACGCTTGGAGTTGAATCTTGATTTTTGGTGAAGGAGACTAGTTGGGTGGTTCGTCATTATCTTCAACAGGATTGGCGTTGATGTTGAAAACTCTTCCTCTTGCTGGTGGCCTAGTGGTTGGGTTTTCTTGATTTGCTTGGTTAACTGGGTTTGCTTGAGCTTGGGCGTGTATGATGTTAACCAATCGAGAGCACGTGTTTCTATAATGGGTAGGGTCACCACAATTAAAACAAGCTCGAACATAAGGTAACATGGGGTATTGGGGTTGTTGATATGTTTGGATCATGTTTTGAGTAGGGGGTGAGATTTGGGTTTGAGGGGTGCGGCAAACCTTGCTCAAATGACCATAGCGTCCACAATTCGCACATAGTCGACAAGGTAAGGTAGATGGATGGTGATAAAAACAGGTGTTACATTGAGGGTGAGGTCCAAGGTAAGGTTTCTTATTTGGGTAAGTTGAGTTGGGTGCTACTTAAGTGGTTGGGATAGCTTGGAGGGGTACGGCTTGTGAGACTGTTTGATTGCGTTGGGTGACAGCGAAAAGTTGCCCATCTCGTTTTCTCTTAGAAATAGGTTGAGGAGAGGATTCGGTTTGGGTGGAGTTTAAGGTTTCAGTCGATGCTTTATCCTTCTTCTTCTCCTCCTTGAAGTCTTTATTCCGTATGAGGTTCTCGGTGAGCTCTGTAGCTAACTCCATTGCTGCTTCCAAGGTTGCAGGTGTGGTACTTATTACAGAGTCTTGAATTTTTGAAGGAAGACCTCGAATGTAGTGCTCGATCAAACGGTAGAGGGGAGTGAACAAGTTGGGAACCATTTGATTTAACTCGAGGAATCTCTTGTTATATGTGGTGTGGTCGCCTTCCTTTTGTTTCAACGAATAGAACTCATCCTCTAATTTCTTGATTTCGCTCCTTGGGCAAAACCGTCTTGTCATGATTTCCTTCAACTCTTCCCAAGTCAAAGTCATAGCATCTTCAACACCTCGTTTGGCCTTCTCTGTGTTCCACCATGTAAGTGCTATTCCAAGTAAACGACCAGTAGCATAACGCACTTTGCGATCATCGGGGCAATCGCAATTTAGAAAAGTGTTTTCCATTTCTTCAAACCAATGGAGGAGAGCGGTGACACCTTCAGTCCATTCGTATTTTGGAGGGTCGCAGGATTTGAAATGCTTGTAGGTGTATTTAGTGGTTTTTGGGGGAGGATTAACAACATTTTGATTTTCTTGGTTGACTGGATTAGCGGTAATGGCTTGTTGGACTTGAACTACAATGTTGGGTATTACGGCAGCCATTTGTTGAGCGATTTGGGCAGCCATGCGCTCGCGGGCTTTTCCTGATCTCATTTTCCTACGTGCGAGGCTAGAAGACATCTACAAGGAATACATATCAAGAGTATGAGTTGGATGTTTTAGGGATCATGTGTCGTATTTAGGAATGAACATTCATAAAATAAATATAGAATAATAAATCTACTACATCCATAGGATGTCTTGGGCTTTGCTCGTAATTGGGCCTTGCATGCCGCCATACTTCACCTTCGTAATCATGTGGGCCCCCATGACTACCGGGTTTTTCATATGGTTCGCATGTGTTAGCCTGGTTACGTACACTAAAACCCGAAGAAAATCGAGAAATATGTAGGTAACGTATGATATTCGGAATGTATCCAGGTGTGGACACGGTGACAACTCAAAGTGGGGTTAGTTCGAACCACGTTTGGTGTGGCATGCTTTGGCCTAATAGGTCCTTCGTACTCTCATCGTTAGTCCCCAGGTAGGCAAACTGGTCCGTTATATTGGATTTATACGAATGCCAACCTAGACAGGACGTTCCGACTACCGGTACTTGTACCCTTACAGTTACTACATGCCCGTCGCAGAACTCACTTCGATGAGATTTGAAAAATGAAAAATGCAACAAAATCTTGAATGACGGAAGTATGAAGATGATTTGAATATGTGAGCATTGAAATATATATGATGAATGTGTATGTAATTATGTATGTTTGACTGTAAGTATAATTCACTATGTATCACAAAATGTAGTATTGGAAGTATTTGCTTGCATTTGTGTATGTAATAAATATGAAAGAAATAAACATCATGAGTTTGCATCTAACCACATAAACATTTAAAATCTAATCAACTATAGTATAGGCTCTAAGGGTCTAATAACCTATCCTATATCCCTATAGTCAAAAGCTCTGATACCAATCTGTCACACCCCGACCCGCAGCGAAAAAGGTGATCGGGGCATGATTGGGTTTTCATCAAAGCTCATGACATTTGTTATAATGTTTCATATTTATTATTACAATTTAAAGGGAATCATACAATAATAACTACAACATGTTCTACACATCTTTCTAGACTTCATTATTTTCTTCTAAGGCATTTCCTATGTTTTCCTTGCTTCATCCTATTCACCTGTATCATGTGTAAAAATGGTTTTTGGATCAACAAAAAGTTGGCGAGTGAATCCTTTGAAAAACATTTAAACAAATTTATTGAATTGATTATAAAATAAAGTGCATAACCACATATGAGTAAATATAGATGTAAACTTATTCACAAAACACTTAATATTAAATAATGTACACACATACAATAATAGATTGTTTTGAGGCACACGTTGTTCAACTCGTCTCCCACGAGGAACTGATGGGCCTGATGAATTAGTTTTGAGGCACGCGTTGTTCTACGAACTGATGGGCCTAATGAATGAGTTTTAAGGCACGCGTTGTTCAACTCGTCTCCCACGAGGAACTGATGGGCCTAACAAATAATTTGCATACAACTTGACAATATATGTAATACATAACTACAAATAATATTTACATTCTAAGTTTAAATCATAATATGGTATGGCACGAGTTTGAATAAACGAATTAGTTTAAGCGACACATGATACACCCCAAAACGTGTAACAAAAAGGGAGTTGTAAGATTCACTCACAGTGGTTGCGTTTCTTGGATTGATGATAAATGCGCACAAATTCGGATTTAATCGGCAAGGGAACTAACCTAAATAACATAACGGTTCGGTAAATAAGCGGATTTTATTAATCAATTTTAGTATGATTTTTGGATATATTTTTGTGAGTTTAAGGCTATTTTCTAACTTTAAAAACGTTATTTTTAAGTATTTTTAATTGATTTTTAAATTAAATAAATAAATAAAAATAATAAAAATGTTGACTTTTTGACCGTTGACCATGACTGTTGACCATTACTGTTGACCGTTGACCGGTTCGGTCGTTTGTATGTGTGCGCTGGGTGAGACTCGAACCCGTGACCTCCCGTACGCGTGCACGCAGCTCTACCAACTGAGCTACGTGTCTAACCCGCAATATTTCTGTTTTTAATTATATTTATACACTATTTAAGTTAATCCGAAAATCATTTATTTTAAAAAAGATTTAATGGTATCGACTCGGTGCTCTCCAAGGTCTCGAACTCGGGACCTGTGGTTTAGTTTGGCACACAGTCCACCGCTGGACTGTGTGTCTAACTTGGTAAATATTACGGTTTTTATTATACTTAACGTCTTACTGCGTGTGGGTCCGGTTCGGTTTAGAAAAAAACATTTAATTAGAGCGAATGTGCGTGTGTCAAGGATCGAACTCGGGACGTATGCGTATTGTTTGCACACAGTCCACCGCTGGACTGTGTGTCTAACCCGTTCATAATACTGATTTTAATTAATCTTATAACCTAAGCGACTTCGTCTTCTTCGCTCAAAACACAGGCAACGGTTAACCATGCTGTTACTTGTTAAATTAATTTAACGAACTTTATAAGCGATTGTAATGTATTGAACAGAAAGGGTTTGGGGAAATGATTGTACCGAAACAGGTCGTCTTTTTCAGAACTCCGGCAAAGATCCGTCGACTCTGTTTTGTGAACTTCGGCTGTTAGGATAATTTAACAGCTTGGATGGATTAGATGTGAAATTGAATTACTGAGCAACGATTATCAGTAGGTTTAAATGATCACACCGGTTAACAGCGAGATTCTGGAAATTCCAGAAGTTTTCCGGCGAAAACAGAAAATCCAGCAACGTCGTCTGGGGTTGATTCTGGGTGATGGAGTGATGTTAGAATTTGTCTAATAATGGAATGAAACAGAAAAAGTCGAGGTATTTACCGTGTTGATGAAAGTCTCGGTTTTCCGGCGACTTGCAGAGAATTCCGGCGAGTGAAATTGATTGAAGAATCGGTGCGATTTTGAGCGAAAAGTTTACCAGAGGCTAGGGTGTGCATTTATAGGGAAGAATCAAGTTGAATTGGGTCTGATTACCATCTTGATTCGTTGGTCAGCCGTTCTCCGGCGATTACGACGGATGTCGCGGAACTGGACGTCGGTTATAACCGATGGCGTCGTTAATTCTTACGTTAAGTCAAAAGTAACCGATGATAATTGGCGAAATCGTCGGGTTTTCCGGCGTCAGCGGATTTGGGCGCGCTGTTTACTGGGTTTGATTTCCAGATTTATTTTATGTATTAATTGTTTCAATATATTAACAAACAACACAAGTGGCGGAGTGGTTGGATGGATATGAGTTAAGACTTTGAGTTCTCGGCTGACCCGGGTTCGAAATCTGGCATCAGTATTTTATTTTTATTTCATTAATTTTAATAGATTTTCAATTATAAATTTTATATTCTAATATACTTATTAATTATGTATCGTTTAAAATTAATTTGAGCATTAAATATGCAAAGAAATTTTTAACTGGTTGTTCGGTTAATAAACGAAGCGGGTTTGGTAAATCCGGTTTTTGACGGATGTTACAAGTATTGCATGCCTTGATATTGCTCTTGTATAGATTTGGTTGCCATGAGGATTGTTAAAACTTTATTCGTATACGTATGCTATGCTTAAACTTGTGTACTCGCCTTTGCTTTTGCATTGACTTTATTTTAAAACATGTTACAGGTTGAAGGAGATGATGCTATGAAATGAAAATAGCAAGGACTTAGATACACACATTTTAGACGTTAGATTTATAAATGTTGTACCAAATTTTGTTATGTTTTATGAACTTATTGTATTGCTTCATGTTGTATTTGACAAT
The DNA here is from genome assembly GCA_947069175.1 of Scalesia atractyloides. Classification (NCBI taxonomy): domain Eukaryota; kingdom Viridiplantae; phylum Streptophyta; class Magnoliopsida; order Asterales; family Asteraceae; genus Scalesia; species Scalesia atractyloides. The sequence continues at coordinate 23,022,464 of CAMTDV010000024.1, forward strand.
GTTGTGAAATGAAATTTGGATCTAATTAAATATTATCATTTATTAGCATTGGGAGCAATTAGCAATCTCGTTTTCGTCTCATCCCGATGTTTCTGTCATCGGTTGGGGTGTGACAGTTTAAATCGTATTTTACATTAATTGAAAACCATAAAAACGAACACTTGTACTTGTATAAGCTAAATCAGTACCAATATTTGGTCTGAATCAGTTTGGTTCGTTACGGTACCATGTTGTGAACAAAATTTATATCGAAAAATGAAGAAAGAAAGTTAAACTCACCTGCATATATATATATATATATATATATATATATATATTAAACTGGTTTACGAACACAAGTTATCAAAAAAAAATTAGTTAATGAATGAAAGTTATCGAAAGAAAATTGATTAACGAACACAAGTTATAAAAAGAAAATCAAATTGAATGAGTAAAAAAGGTATATTAAATATATATTAAATTATTAGTTTTAGATTATGTTCAAATTACTAAATTACTAAACTATTATAATTATAAATACAACAAAGGAAATAGCTTTAAGAAAAGTCAAAGAAAGTATTAACCATAGAGCACAAAGGAAAAACTTATAAAATGAGAGGGTCAAAATGGGCAACATAAAAACTTAAAAGTTTCATAGTACACACATAAACTTTACTATTTCTCCTTGTGTTATAGATTAATAATATATATAAATATGGGTTTAATGGGTGTGAATGTTGTCACACGTGTGTCACAAGAAAAGTAGTGATAGATTTTATAACCATACTATGATTGTTGAATACAAGGCAAACTTGTTTTTTTTTTAACGGCAGAAGTTATATTTCATAAAAAAAACCATCCTAGCAAGGAGCTAGAAATGGCTGAATAATACAAAGACACCAAAACAGTTACTACATAATGAAAGCAGATTACAATTTAAAACTACAGCAATTCTCCTAATCAAGATCCTCCATCTTCCCCTATTTTTCACCCAAAGATACGCCATGGTCTTGATGTCATCAATAAGCTTTCCAACAAACACTGGTTTGGCGGAGAAAATCAAGTTGTTTCGTGCCCGCCAAATACCCCAGCAAGCCGTGAGTATGATTGCCTGCACCACTTGAGCCTTTCCTGTCAAGATTGGCATGTTTATGGTATTCAAGAAGGTCACGAACCGAGAAAGCGATGATGTCCGGGATATTACACCAGTTCGCCACCCACTGCCAAACTCGAGTTGTTTTATGACATGCGGTTAAGAGATGATCCATTGACTCATCTCCATCCTCACAGAGACGACATATAACGAACCAAAATTGATATTTCTCTTTGATAGAGCCGTTAGTGTAGGTATTCGTTCCATCTCCGCCCACCACCCAAAAATGTTGACCTTCATAGGTAGCCATTTGCTCCATTCCATAATGTAATTATTAGCTCCACTCCACAAGGCAAACTTGTGACCTGCAAGTATTCAACTAGAGGAGAGGGAACTTGTGACTCTTATTACACATCAAATCCAGGTGGTGTCGGTTAACAAGAAACTGACATTCACATTGTGTGGAAACATATCTAGTAATTCATTCATATGGGACATATCATCCTCCTTTCATCATTGAATTTGAACAAATCACAAGTTCACCCTTTTTTTCATCCTCGATTACAATTTCTTCCCCCCTAGATGTTGTAACATGAATCAACATTTTGTTGTAGACAATAGTGATCCCATGATTATCGATGAATCCTTGTCAATCCCCGCAATTATCATAAGCGTCAAATTAATCTCAATACCTTATATATCATTTCGACATGATATATATCCATACTATCTTTCTCGGTTTTTTCTTGGGTGTAGGAGTGTTGGAAAAACATATATAGGGAAGAAGTGTTACAATTTGATGCGCACAATAATGTTTATGCTTTCTCTCTATCGGGGTGTGTCATTAGCCTATATTTAGGCAAATTATCATGATGCTTAACTTCTTAGCTTAACATGTTTAGGTAGAGGTGCATATTACTAACTAGCTTATAACCCGTGTATTACACAGATTAATTATAAAAATAAACTTAGATTGAATAATATTCTAATTTGTAAGTGTTATAAATCATACTTCTATATAACCCTAATCACATAGTTAAATAAGTGTAATAAAAGTATAATCTAGTTATTGTGTTTTCTGATTAGTATTAATTTAAGGATGGTTTAGTATAAAAGATCTAATTATTGTATTTAGTTATTTTACGATAATATTTAATAAAATACATTGTATTTATCTAATAATATTAATTTAATAGTGCATCGTAATCTGGTTATTAATATATATAAATTAAATTTATTATATTCGTTAGGATAAGGATTGAAAAAATATTTTTAAATAAATACTAAGTCTAAAATGTAAGGTTAAGGGATAGAGTAACACATGACATTAGTTGAAATCCATAATATAAGTTAAATTAGATTTGATGTTTTGTTTGTAACTTTATCATATTTATTGAAAATTAATACTTTAAATCATTTGGTTTTAAAAATATATTGATTAATCTTAATGAGGTGTTATATTAACAAATAGAGTTATTATAATAATGCTTGGGTAACTAAACTGGAAGTCATAATAATAATAGTTTTGTTATAGATAAAAATAAACTAACGATTAAAAGACTTTAGATTTTTTAAAGGATCTTCATATTAAATATAAACATATAAAAAAAATTATATATAATGACCATTTATCGTATGTCACAAAGGTGAAGATAATATTGATCTTTAATATGTAAAATTGGTATATTCAAGAGATAAAGTAATTCTTATATTTTTATCTCTATAACGTATAATACAATTTAATAACCCAAGCATCATGGTAGATCAATTTTTTTGAGGTAGAGGGGGTTTATTTAGAATTATTTATTAATGTTGATAATGGTCCTTGTATTAATTTATTATTACTTATTATTATGGTTGGGGTAGCATAAGAAATTGAGACATGCCATTTTGGTTGAATCCTATATTAAAGTTAGATTAGTAATTCTATGTTTCAATAAAGAAACATGTTAAGAGCAATGTCTAAACTCATTAGAATGATGTTCATGTTCAACTCATTAAATATTACCCATTGCAGGTGTTTTGGTGATAAATTATAAGTATAAATTTTAGGGATATTAGATTTAAATAACCTCAATTTTTACTAATTGACCAATAACACTCCCAACTTTCGATTTGTACACCAGCACTCCCAACTTTCAACTTAATGGCTGATAACACTTCCTAACTGACTAAACCCTAACCTAGTTAGCTGCCACGTCATCAAAAAATACCATGTCAGCTGCCACATCAGCCGCCACGTCATCAAAAATGCCACATCAACTGCCACATCAGCTGTCACGTCAGCAAAAAGGGCCACATCAGCAAAAACTAACTGGGTTAGGGTTTAGTCAGTTAGAGAGTGTTATCAGCCAATAAGTTAAAAGTTGAGAGTGCTGGTGTACAAATTGAAAGTTGGGAGTGTTATTGGCTAATTGGTGAAAGTTGAGGTTATTTAAATCCAATATCTCTAAATTTTATAACCAAATTTAGAATGTGAGGTTGATGCTTGTGAAAGTGGCAAGTTTAGTATTTAGGATCCTTAATGAAAAGTCAGGATCCTCAATTAGTAAAACAGTTTTAAATTGTAATGCAACAAATGTAAGGTAAAACGATGAACATAAATGATTTATCACGGGGAAAAAGCCTTTGATCCTCTTCGAGAAGTTGATCTCCAGCAAAAAAACCCCCGAGAGTTGGAAACTACATAGCTCCACTAATATTAAAATAAAAAAATTACAAAAGTACAGCTTGTGGATCGATCTAAGTGTTACAATGATGATTGAAGTGATTGCGAGTAAGTGTATAGTGTTTGCAGTATATAATCGGTGTCTCTAAAATGATCACATCAAGTCTATTTATAGTACAAGCTTAGAAATGAATCCTAACTATACTCCCGACAAATCTGGGATCCTGAGAAGAACCATTCAGCGACTGTTGGGCAGCTTCAACTCTTTCCCCCACGTTTCCCTAAGTTAACTTCGCGATAATTCGGGTACAAGCCTCCTACTAGCTTTTAACATAAGAATATTCCTGCAAAACATCCTTTATAGATAGAAGCAATCGATTAGTAACAAACACATTCAGGATCCTAAGTCTCATCAGGATCCTGGTACGTATTAACCATACCAGGATCTTACTGCTGATTTACAAAATTCAAGATCCTGACTATAGAAATTCTACCCTAAACAGCAGGGAGGCAGCGCCAATTTGGGAATCTTTTATCGATTGATCTCATCATCAATGAAATATGTTGAATGATACATAATAAGTCGATTGGCAATAATCGATGCAATGGTTCCATGCACTAGCATATTGGTGTAAGAAAAAAAAACTACTAAGCCTCAATACAAATAAAATAAGACATAACCACCATAACTTTTAGGAGCTTGAAGCAAAAGCTTTAATAACAAAAACTTTTTGGGCCGACCTCACCTCTTTTCCTGCTTGGCGAGCTAATTAAACACTAACAATTAATTATTATATTTTTATATTTTATTCTAACTAACAGTGAGAAACTAAATATACTTATACAAGCACATTGCGTCTACTTTAACCACAAGTGTAGATAAATTGAAGAAGCAAAGAACTTCTTCACCCTCCTGGTGTAACATCTGAATTCTCATACTACTAATATTGTTTTTTTTCCTACAAGAACCTTACAGATTTGCTTTTAATTGTCCTAGTGGAGACTTTTTAGAAGGTCATCCATCCTAATACAATTTCCGCTCAAGCACACTTAACGGTGGAGTTCTCTCATCCACAACCGTTGTGCCCAAAACGCGTTGGTGGTTATTTGAGGTGCGGTGTTCCTTATGAGCCTAATATCTCTCTTATTCACGACCGATGTAGAGTTTGCCTAGGGTGTTACAATCACTCTATTTTGGACTCATCATCCTCGAGAAGGTTTGCCCCACCATCCCAATCGGGTATAAGGGGTTTTCCTATGGTGTCATCCTAAACAACCCTGGGGACTGATCATAATCGATGAGGTTTACCTGACCATCCCAAATGACATAAAAGTAGCTCTGATATCATTTGTAACATTTGGCCTTCGCTTTGCCTCCACAGGGAACTCATGAATTTTATTATGGTTTCTTCTCTCGTTACAACTATTACTTCTAAAACGCGTTTGTTGATATTTTAGTTATGATATTATCTTGAACACAACATTTCTTTTGAGAATAACCTAAGCCTAGAATTAAATAGCAAGATGCAATCACCCTCTCATGAGCTCGAGTTTCCCTTCAACTTCTTGTTGTGTAATTTCTTTGTCTTTTCGTTATACATTTTTCCCTTCGATTTCTTGTTATGTAATTTCTTTATCTTTTCGTTATAAGTTTACTGACTTGTTGGTCCTGTGGGGTTATAACAATAGGCATTTAATTGATTTCACCACTTGATAGATCAAACATGTGGAAATAAAACTAAAAGAAAACTAGTCAGGAATAGTAATCAATCAAAAAAAGGTTTTGCTCTTAAAACTTAGTGTTAAACGATTGTAACAAAGAAAAACATACAATTCAGTATTTAAAATTCAACTCAATCATTAACAAGAAGGTTTATAAAATTTTCATTTCCCTCACACTCTGATCTCTTGTTATATATTATCAGTGTGATGTCTAACTCTGGACTTCATCCATAGCAACCGAGCCTTTATTTCTATTATACACCAACAAAATAAAATCAAATTTATGTGGTTGAGTTTCGTCAGTAGCAAATGCCTGCAATACTTGATTACTAGTAAATTCACTACCAACTGATTAGTAGTGGCATCCTACGTTATGTTTCATCAGTAGTGATCGTCAGTAATTACTCCATTACAGCGACTGACCCACCCATCAACATGAAGATTCTACTAAGACGGACTGGTTAGCCCCATTGGCGAAGTTCAGAGATCATCAAAATTTCCTTGGCTCTTTAATGTTGTTCTTTATTAGCTACAAAACCTTCTGAGCTATCAACTTTTGAGCTTCACTTCCATGTTCGACCAATTATTACGATGTTTGACTGACGACGATTGTGTTAATGACTTGTAAAAAGTAATGTTATGTTTCATTAAGCTACTATAGTGTTAACACGTTGTTAATATTTCAATGTGGCGTATAGTTTTTTTCTTATTGTTCTAGCGGATGTAATCATGATGGTTTAACAAGTTGTTAACCGGTATGTGATATTTTAATAAAACTTCCGTTGGCCATTCAAAAAAAAGTATAGGTTTTAACAGAACATGTAAATCTTTTGCCGACTTATGAAAAGTAATGTTATGTTTCAGTAAGTTAGTATAGGTGTTAACACCGCATGTAAGTCTTTTGCTTGACATCGTGCATAATAATACAATAATTATACATAAATCACAGAAAATCCAAAATACAATCGAACACAAACTTTACAGTCGATTATGATAAATTTTACAACAATACAACCAAATAGAAATTTAAACACGTATAGTTTTAAGTTAACACACTAGAATAGCTATCTCTAACTTTAACCATTTAACTATCATATTTTAGTTTGCATCCTCTAAAGTTATTAAAACCACTAGAACTTGTATCAAAGTGTAGTATTATTATTTTCTAAAAAAAAAAACGTGTTACGTACTTCAAGTTCATCATTCATCAAAAGCATTGATAAATTTGTTAATAGTCAATATAGTAGTTATAAAGTCATAAATAACTAGTTGGGGGTTAGTTTGTTGGGTTGCATTTATTGTAGCCTGCCAATGATTACGGGTATGGATATTAGGTAGTAAGTAATAGATATACATGGTAACGTGTCTAACATGAAGACGAGTCGAAATGTGTAGGGTTTGCCATAGAACTACACTGCTATAAAGAATAAAGCTTATCTCTACCCACATCACTGCAAACGTCGTTTTCTTCCATAATGATCTCACAAAAATAGTCTTGTTTTACCCTTAAGTTCTAACTCTAAGTGGTCATATTTAATTAACGTGGGGTCAACATTGCGAACTAACGAGTTGGCAAAGTTGAATATGGAGCCTAAAAGAATGTTTTAGGTCAAAAGTAACACGCATAAGGTCGGTTTGTCACGCAATCAACTAACTTTTATAACTATTTTACTATTTTGTTAAGTTTTATTGATAATTATATTATTATTATTATTTTTACTATTACTACTACATACAAAGTTTGGGGGAATAGTGCCAGGCAGCTGGCTAGGCACTTCCCTATTGGACCAAATCGTTTTTTTGTTTTTTATATATTTTCAAATTACGGTTTTACCTCCGGTTTAAAATTACGGTTTTACTCCCGATTTAAAAATTACGTTTTTACCCCCTGTTCAAAAATTACGCTTTTGTCCCCAGCCCAAAATTACTATTTTGTCCTCGATTCAAAATTACGATTTGGCCCTCAGCTCAAAATTACGTTTTCGCCCCAGTTCAAAAGAACAAAATAGTGTTTATGCCCAAGCTTAAAATTACGATTTTGCCCTCTCTTCAAAAATAGATTTTTTCCCCATTTAAAAAGTATGATTTCGTCATCAGTTCAAAATTACGTTTTTGCCCCTGCTCAAAATAAAATTAGGCTTTTGGCTCCAACTCAAAAATACGATTTTGCCCTCGGTTTAAAATAAAATTATGGTTTTGCCTCCAGCCTAAAATTACGATTGTGCCTTTAGTTCAAATTTATATTACTGTGTTGCCCTAAGTTCAAAATTACAAATTTGTCCTTGCGCATATATAAAATTTTGCCCCTGGTTCCAATTTACAGTACTGCCATCACTTTAGCTTTTGCCAAATTACGATTTTACCCAGTAAAAAAAATAAAACTTTCCCTTAGTTAGTATTGCCATTGTTTTAGTTTTTTTTAGCAAAACTAAATAAGTGTTTCTTTTAATTGGTTGACTCAATTTAATTGTTTCCGTGTTAAGGAGCTACCTAACACTCGCTCATTATTCGGTCATCGCCCCGCAACGCGGGCGGGGCATCAACTAGTTATATAGTAAATGTAAATATAAAAACTGAGGTTATGTGAATTGTAAATTGTTATATTAAGTGATACAAGTTAAAACAATTTAACATGGGTTAAGAAAAGAATTTAGAGTTAAATTAAAAAACAAATCGTAAGTCTTCATATAGGTTTTTTAAACGTTATTTATATTGCTATTCAAAACAATGTTCTTTAACCTGAGTTTAGAAAAACAATTATCGTTAAACCAAAAAAATAGATCATAAGACTTTACAAAAAAGTTTTTACATGTTATTAAATTATTTCATTAATATTTCCTTTAACTATTTTTTTAAGAATGTTCTTTAATAGAAATAGAAATGTCTTTATTCTTTTACAAGAAGTTTTTAAATGTTATTTAAATTAGTTTTTTAATATTTCTTTCAACTAATTTTTAAGAAAGTTCTTTAATTAGAAATGTCCTTATTCTTTCAAAAATGTTTTTTAACTTACAAAACAACAATTTTCATAAACGTTTTTCATCAGTCATTTTAAACGGTTGCACATATATTTTAATTTTAGGGTGTTAAACTAATTGTGTTTTCGACGGAAACTAACCCAACCAAATAAAATTTTGACATAAAACACATGTCATAGAATTAAATTAAAAAATGAGTTAAACGAGCCAACCCTCGAACCCGTCAGATTGACACGAAACTAACCGTTTATACAAAATCTAAACTCGATTTCACGTTAAGTATTTTTCGTATCACATATATACACCATTATCTTTCGTATTTCGACAATTTTTTATTTTTAATAACTAATATAATAATAATAAATCAACCATGTATAACTCATATTATTTGTTCATGCTATTTCATAAAATGTTTTGAAGAAGTATATTCTAAATTATTTAAAAATGTATTTATATAAACAAAATTTAATAAAAACCTATTAAAAAAAGCATTTGTAAGAAAACTAATACGTTTATATTTTCATAAAGCTTCATGATCCAACAACATGTTTTTTATTTTATTAGTAACTTATTTTTTAGCATGTTTTTAGTTTTATTAGAAACTTATTTTTAACTCATGTTAAGAGATATTATTTTAAATAGAAATTATTTTTACCGAATAAGATTAGAAGTGAGAAAAATGAGTTTTCAAAAAACATCCACTTTAATAAATTTTTTTCAAACAATCCATTTTGATAAATAATTTTTTCAACTACACCCTTTTGAAAAAACAATCGAACAAATTATTAAAAATGTATTTATAAGTAACAAAATTTAATAAAAACCTGTTAAAAAAGTATTTGTGAGAAAACTAATATGTTTATATTAAAAAGAAAGTAAAAATCTTTTCATAAAGCTTCATGATCTAACAACATGTTTTTAATTTTATTAGTAACTTATTTTTTAGCATGTTTTTAGTTTTATTAGAAACTTATTTTTTAACTCATGTTAAAAGATATTATTTTAAATAGAAATTATTTGTACCGAATAAGATTAGAAGTGAAAAAAATGAGTTTTCAAAAAACATCCACTTTAATAAATATTTTTCAAACAATCCATTTTGATAAATATTTTTTTCAACTACACCCTTTTGAAAAAAACAATCGATACAAATTATTTAAAAATGTATTTATATATAACAAAATTTAATAAAAACCTGTTAAAAAAGTATTTGTAAGAAAACTAATGCGTTTATATTAAAAAGAAATTAAAAATCTTTTCATAAAGCTTCATGATCCAACAACATGTTTTTAATTTTATTAGTAACTTATTTTTTATCATGTTTTTAGTTGTATTAGAAACTTATTTTTTAACTCATGTTCAAAAGATATTATTTTAAATAGAAATTATTTTTACCGAATAAGATTAGAAGTGAGAAAAATGAGTTTTCAAAAGACATCCACTTTAATAAATATTTTTCAAACAATCCATTTTGATAAATAATTTTTTCAACTACACCCTTTTGAAAAAACAATCGATACAAATTATTTAAAAATGTATTTATATATAACAAAGTTTAATAAAAACCTGTTAAAAAAGTATTTGTAAGAAAACTAATACGTTTACATTAAAAAGAAAGTAAAAATCTTTTCATAAATGTCACACCCCGACCCGCAGCGGAAAAGGTGATCGGGGCATGATTGGGTTTTCATCAAAGCTCATGACATTTATTATAATGTTTCATATTTATTGTTACAATTTAAAAGGAATCATACAATCAAATCATACAAATACAACATGTTCTATACATCTTTCTAGACTTCATTATTTTTCTTCTAAGGCAATTTCCTATATGTTCCTTGCTTCATCCTGTTCACCTGTATCATGTGTAAAAATGGTTTTTGGGTCAACAAAAAGTTGGCGAGTGAATCCTATGAAAAACATTTAAACGAGTTTATTGTATTGATTATAAAATAAAGTGCATAACCACATATGAGTAAATGTAGATGTAAATTTATTCACGATACACATAATATTAAATATTGCACACACATACAACAATTGATTGTTTTGAGGCACGCGTTATTCAACTCGTCTCCCACGAGGAACTGATGGGCCTAATGAATGAGTTTTGAGGCACGCGTTGTTCTACGAACTGATGGGCCTAATGAATGAGTTTTAAGGCACGCGTTGTTCAACTCGTCTCCCACGAGGAACTGATGGGCCTAACAAATAATTTGCATACAATTTGACAATATGTAATACATAATAACAAACAATATTTACATTCTAAGTTTAGATCATAATATGGTATAGCACGAGTTTGAATAAGCGAATTAGTTTAAGCGACACATGATACACCCCAAAACATGAAGAAAAAGGGGGAATTTGTAAGAATTCACTCACAGTGGGTGCGTTTCTTGGATTGATGATGAATGCGAACGAATTCGGATTTAATCGACAAGGGAACTAACCTAAATAATAACATAATAGTTCGATAAATAAATAAACTCTTATTTGAGATTAGTATTTTCAATTAGTGTTCTAAATAGGATTGTTAGGTTTATTTTTGTGAGTTCAAGGAAATTTTCTAACTTTAAAAATATTATTTTTAAGTATTTTTAATTGATTTTTGAATAAAATAAATAAATAAAAGAAAATAAAATTTTTGACTTTTTGACCAGTTGACCGTTGACCAGTTGACCGGTCGGACCGTGTGTATGTATGCGCTGGGTGAGACTCGAACCCGTGACCTCCCGTACGCGTGCACGCAGCTCTACCAACTGAGCTGCGTGTCTAACCCGAAATATTTCTGTTTTTAATTATATTTGTACACTATTTAATTTAATCCGAAATCATTTATTTAAAAAGGATTTAATTATATCGGACCGGTGCCCTCAACAGGTCTCGAACCCGGGACCTGTGATTCAACGTTGCACACAGTCCACCGCTGGACTGTGTGTCTAACCTGGTTAATATACTTGTTTTTATTATACTTAACATCTTTCAGTGAGTCAACCCGGTTCGGTTTTAAAAAGAGCATTTTTATTTCAGAGAGTGAGGTTGGGTCAGGGATCGAACTAGAGACGTGCGATAGTTGTTTGCACACAATCCACCGCTGGACTGTGTGTCTAACCCGAGATATAACCCGATTTATATTACATATATATACAATCCAAAACTTCATCTTCTTCGTAAACATTACCCAGAAAACAAAATCGACTGTTATCTTTATCTAATCGATTCTGATTATTGGTTTACGAATTAACGGAATTATATGTGAATGCAAAAAGGTTTTAAAGGTTCATACCCCTGGAGAACAGCACTTTGGCGATTCCAGTGACCAACTCCGGCGAGTTCCAATTTTTCCGGCGAAGCTTGACTTGCGACAGAGGCTTTACAGGGAGTTGAGGCGAGTGTGGGTGACTTCTATCAAAGCTCTAACAGTCCTATTTTTAGAGTAAGGCACAGTGATGAAATGGGTTCGGTTTTCCGGCGAGTTGCAGAAAATTTCCGGCGAGTTGTTCTTGCTGATTAGGGACTTGTAGGGAGGTTAGCGAGTGTGTTGAGAGCTGATTCGAGTGAATAAGCGAGTTGGGTTTTCCTGACTGAATGTATTTTTAAGTATATGTGATTTCAAGTTTTCGGTTATGAAATTCACGGTTCATGAATGAAATTGAATCGAGTTTTCGGTTATAACCAACGTTTATCATCCGTTATACTTGCTTGATTCGGAGTCAAAGGAAACCGTCGTAATTTCGCGTATTTTCCGGCGTCTGCGGATTTGGGCGCGCTGGTTTTGAGTTTCGAGTTTTTTATAAAGTATTAATTGTTTCAGTATTATCAACAAATGACACAAGTGGCAGAATGGTGTGTTGGCTGTTTGGTCTTGAGAGTGACCCGGGTTCGAAACCCGGCATCAGCAATTTATTTTTATTTCATTATTTATTATAAATTTTCAATTATAGATTTTAAATTCTAATATATTTATTAATTATGTATTGTTTAAAATTTGTTTGAACCCTAAACATGCAACAAAAATTTTAACTGGTTGTTCGGTTAATAAACGAAGCGGGTTTGGTTAACCCGGTTTTTGACGGATGTTACAATAAAGCTTCATGATCTAACAACATCTTTTTAATTTTATTATTAACTTATTTTTTAGCATGTTTTTAGTTTAATTAGAAACTTATTTTTTGACTCATGTTAAAAGATATTAATTATTTGTACCGAATAAGATTAGAAGTGAGAAAAATGAGTTTTCAAAAAACATCCACTTTAATAAATATTTTTCAAACAATCCATTTTGATAAATAATTTTTTCAAATACACCCTTTTGAAAAAAACAATCGATACAAATTATTTAAAAATGTATTTATATATAACAAATTTAATAAAAACCTGTTAAAAAAGTATTTGTAAGAAAACTAATGCGTTTATATTAAAAAGAAATTAAAAATCTTTTCATAAAGCTTCATGATCCAACAACATGTTTTTAATTTTATTAGTAAGTTATTTTTTATCATGTTTTTAGTTTTATTAGAAACTTATTTTTTACCTCATGTTAAAAGATATTATTTTAAATAGAAATTATTTTTACCGAATAATATTAGAAGTGAGAAAAATGAGTTTTCAAAAAACATCCACTTTAATAAATATTTTTCAAACAATCCATTTTGATAAATAATTTTTTCAACTACATCCTTTTGAAAAATCAATCGATACAAATTATTTAAAAATGTATTTATATATAACAAAATTTAACCTGTTAAAAAATGTATTTGTAAGAAAACTAATACGTTTATATTCAAAAGAAAGTAAATATCTTTTCATAAAGCTTCATGATCTAACAACATGTTTTTAATTTTATTAGTAACTTATTTTTTAGCATGTTTTTAGTTTTATTAGAAATTTATTTTTATCTCATGTTAAAAGATATTATATTAAATAGAAATTATTTGTACCGAATAAGATTTGAAGTGAGAAAAACGAGTTTTCAAAAAACATCCACTTTAATAAATATTTTTCAAACAATCCATTTTGATAAATAATTTTTTTCAACTACACCCTTTTGAAAAAAACAATCGATACAAATTATTTAAAAATGTATTTATATATAACAAAATTTAATAAAACCTGTTAAAAAAGTATTTGTAAGAAAACTAATGCGTTTATATTAAAAAGAAAATATAAATCTTTTCATGAAACTTCATGATCCAACAACATGTTTTTAATTTTATTTGTAACTTATTTTTTATCATGCTTTTAGTTTTATTAGAAACTTATTTTTTAACTCATGTTAAAAGATATTATTTTAAATAGAAATTATTTTTACCGAATAAGATTAGAAGTGAGAAAAATGAGTTTTCAAAAAACATCCACTTTAATAAATATTTTTCAAACAATCCATTTTGATAAATAATTTTTTCAACTACACCCTTTTGAAAAAACAATCGATACAAATTATTTAAAAATGTATTTATATATAACAAAATTTAATAAAAACCTGTTAAAAAAAGTATTTGTAAGAAAACTAATACGTTTATATTAAAAAGAAAGTAAAAATCTTTTCATAAACTTCATGATCTAACAACATGTTTTTAATTTTATTAGTAACTTATTTTTTAGCATGTTTTAGTTTTATTAGAATTTATTTTTATCTCATGTTAAAAGATATTATTTTAAATAGAAATTATTTGTACCGAATAAGATTAGAAGTGAGAAAAATGAGTTTTCAAAAAACATCCACTTTAATAAATATTTTTCCAACAATCCATTTTGATAAATAATTTTTTTAACTACACCCTTTTGAAAAAAACAATCGATACAAATTATTTAAAAATGTATTTATATACAACAAAATTTAATAAAAACCTGTTAAAAAAGTATTTGTATGAAAACTAATGCTTTATATTAAAAAGAAATTAAAAATCTTTTCATAAAGCTTCATGATCCAACAACATGTTTTTAATTTTATTAGTAACTTATTTTTTATCATGTTTTTAGTTTTATTAGAAACTTATTTTTTAACTCATGTTAAAAGATATTATTTTAAATAGAAATTATTTTTACCGAATAAGATTAGAAGTGAGAAAAATGAGTTTTCAAAAGACATCCACATAATAAATATTTTTCAAACAATCCATTTTGATAAATAATTTTTTCAACTATACCCTTTTGAAAAAACAATCGATACAAATTATTTAAAAATGTATTTATATATAATAAAATTTAATAAAAACCTGTTAAATAATGTATTTGTAAGAAAACTAATACGTTTATATTAAAAAGAAAGTAAATATCTTTTCATAAAGCTTCATGATCTAACAACATGTTTTTAATTTTATTAGTAACTTAATTTTTAGCATGTTTTTAGTTTTATTAGAAACTTATTTTTTAACTAAAGTTAAAAGATATTATTTTATAAAGAAATAATTTGTACCGAATAAGATTAGAAGTGAGAAAAATGAGTTTTCAAAAAACATCCACTTTAATAAATATTTTTCAAACAATCCATTTTGATAAATAATTTTTTCAACTACACCCTTTTGAAAAAAACAATCGATACAAATTATTTAAAAATGTATTTATATATATAAAAAAATTTAATAAAAACCTGTTAAAAAAGTATTTGTAAGAAAACTAATGCGTTTATATTAAAAAGAATTAAAAATCTTTTCATAATGCTTCATGATCCAACAACATGTTTTTAATTTTATTAGTAACTTATTTTTTATCATGTTTTTAGTTTTATTAGAAACTTATTTTTTAACTCATGTTAAAAGATATTATTTTAAATAGAAATTATTTTTACCGAATAAGATTAGAAGTGAGAAAAATGAGTTTTCAAAAAACATCCATTTTAATAAATATTTTTCAAACAATCCATTTTGATAAATAATTTTTCAACTACACCCTTTTGAAAAAACAATCGATACAAATTATTTAAAAATGTATTTATATATAATAAAATTTAATAAAAACCTGTTAAAAAAGTATTTGTAAGAAAACTAATACGTTTATATTAAAAAGAAAGTAAAAATCTTTTCATAAAGTTTCATGATCTAACAACATGTTTTTAATTTTATTAGTAACTTATTTTTTAGCATGTTTTTAGTTTTATTAGAAACTTATTTTTTAACTCATGTTAAAAGATATTATTTTAAATAGAAATTATTTTTACCGAATAAGATTAGAAGTGAGAAAAATGAGTTTCAAAAAACATCCACTTTATTAAATATTTTTCAAACAATCCATTTTGATAAATAATTTTTTCAACTACACCCTTTTGAAAAAAACAATCGATACAAATTATTTAAAAATGTATTTATATATAACAAAATTTAATAAAAAACTGTTAAAAAAGTATTTGTAAGAAAACTAATGCGTTTATATTAAAAAGAAATTAAAAATCTTTTCATAAAGCTTCATGATCCAACAACATGTTTTTAATTTTATTAGTAACTTATTTTTTAGCATGTTTTTAGTTTTATTACAAACTTATTTTTTAACTCATGTTAAAAGATATTATTTTAAATAGAAATTATTTTTACCGAATAAGATTAGAAGTGAGAAAAATGAGTTTTCAAAAAACATCCACTTTAATAAATATTTTTCAAACAATCTATTTTAATAAATAATTTTTTCAACTACACCCTTTTGAAAAAACAATCGATACAAGTTACAGAAATTTTGGGTGGCTCGATTGTAAATAAAGAAAAGAACTATAGACTAGGGTTCCTTCATTTAAGGAGCGCCCAAATTTTCTTGATTTTAGTTCTCAAACTTTCTTGAATGTATATTAAAATCGTACATAAATTTTGGTTATCTGAATATAGCTATCCAAATTTTGGTTTTGTCAACATTTTAGATTGTAGTGTTGGGATAAAGGGCTTTCTATTATTTATCATTGTGATATTGTGATTGTTGATCAGCGTTTCACAAATTGAATTTCAATACGTGTTTTAGGGTTTAGCCGGATATAATTTTCAGTTTTGACGCACTTCACAAATTGGATTTCAATACGTGTTTTAGGGTTTAGCCGGATAAAATTTTTCAGTTTTGACTTGAAAGTGTTTTTTTTCATTAAAACTCACACCAACTCTAAAATCACACGGTGTGATTTTGTCTTTTAAAACCACACGTTGTGGGTGTTTATTATCGGCGTTGTTGCCAATCCACGCCCACACTTCCACACCACCCCCCCCCCGTTATTAACGACGTTGTGGACTAGGCTTGGAAAACTTCGAACGACGTTGGACGCTGTTTATTGGTGGCTATCAAACTAGCAGGTCAAACGACTAGTTTGACCCAAAAAAAAATTTGACAAAAAAAACTTTGTTTTTTTAAAAAAAAACCTATATGTACTAACATATTCCACACCATTTTTTTAACAAAACCACACACTCCATCACTCCCATGTCACACCCCGATTCCCAACACAATCCCGGTAGGGAGTATCGTGACGTAAGTTGATATCATAGTAGACAAACAACACAAAATAGCACAGCAGAAGTCTTGGAGTTAAATTACTAATACAAACGTGAACGTTCAAAAGTTTTCAAAATAATAATATACAGACGTTTGTAATAAAATCCACAGGCAAATCGAATAATTCAAAATGAAATAACAGACTATAGGCTTCGATGCAAAGGAGTTGCAAATTTCTCTTAAGCATTACCGAGCACTTCCAACCTATTTCGTAACCTTGCTACCTACGCTTAGTCTTTTAAAAATACGTCAGTTTTCACTGGTAAATACAAATAACCGACACATTTTGAAAATATTTCAAAATGGTTTATGTACACAATGGTACATGTATTTTATAAATAACTTGGGATAAACTATTTCTCATGTTCTCAGTTTCACATGCTTATTAATACATTTAGGGCCCGAAAACTATGCCGAGATCATGATTAATTGACACACCACTTTAATACCTTTATTAAGTATACCCGTAGTGGGTTATAAAATATTTTAATAAAGCATTAGCATCTGTCAGGCGTATGCCTACACCCGTGCTTAAGTCGTGGCCATTTACAATTAATGAGCAGTGGATATCCAGGACACGGTCGTATTAACCCCAATGTTTAATATTAAGCAATAAGGATTAAAACTGGATTATTTGGATTCCCGACACATTGGCCATTGATCCTATACCTGATGATGCGGTATTAACATAGCGTATCCCAAGCCCTATAGGGAAAATAGGTTAAGAGTATTTACCTGGCTTAAACAGATCTTAGAAAACAAGAAAATATAATAAGCACAACCGTAATTAAAATAACTAGCTTGGTCGCAATCTACCGGAAGGCTCTAGTTTGGAGTGAATGGTATTAATAACCAATTAGAATGTTAACGGGTCTTATTCAAGTCATAGACTTGGACCTTTTAACTTATTCTAGTGAAAGCGGTACAATATGCTAGATTAAGCGGTGACCGGAATAGAATGTAGTTTAGACCCAACACGTACTAAAACTTGTATATTATGGGTAAACAATATACATTCTGGACTTCGAGATTAAAATGGTAAGGTTTGACTCGTTTCGGTAAATTTACGTAAAAGGATTACATAAGCTTGACCGTACGCATAAATGCGATACCGGGTAACCAGATGAGTTATAAACAAGTTCAATATGTCAATATACTTTAAATAAGTTGTAATATCAGTAGGATATCAACTTATATGCCCGTTAAGGTTTTAAAATCGAATTATGCCTCATAAAGGCGTTTTAGTCATTATGCGTCGTATTTAAAGAACTTGCATAGAAATCTGAGATATAATTGATTACCTACTGTAAAATATTATATTTATCTTATGAAATCAGTAGGCAATGAGTTTTGATTGATAGTTATGGTTAAAAACCATATTATGCGCCAACATGGCGTTTTGGTCATAATATGACATAATTTGCGATAATTTTACAAAACTCAGGTGATGATCAGATTCATAACTTCAAAATAATTTGGTTACACTATCATATCAGTAGGTAATCATTTTGCAAGTTCATCCTTGATTAAAACCATATTTTATGTAAAAAAGGCATTTTGGTCAAAGTTGGCATATTATAGACACTTGCGTATAAACTCGGAATCTGATTATGATCCTTTAGTATAACCTCAAAGGATTATACTACATTATATTAGGATAAAAATGCAAGTTAGAATCAATAGCTAAAGTTGCTAATCGGTTCGTAATTGAAAGTCAAAGCAAAAGTCAAACTTTGCGACTTTCGGTTGCGAACCGACACTAAAACTGGAAATGACGGGATGAACATGTTTATACATGCCCTAATATTATTTACCAACTTATTCAAGTGCAAAACATGAGTTATAACATTTATAAGTTCATTTTATAAGTTTTTCCGAAAAATGGCGTTTTGACTTTTAATTAAGCATAACTTTGACCCGTCATTTAACCAACTTAACGTGATTCTCAGGAGGTGCCCTTTTGAGGGATTTACACCTACCTAATTATGATCGCGCAGCCATGTTCGATTCTAACAATGGCTGGACCATAATGGTCTTAACCGAAAGTCAAAGCGTTTATCGAAAACGCTTGACTTTTGGCCATGGAAGCCTATAAACTGAAAAGAGAAAGGATGGAACACTTACTAGTGATCCAAGAGAATGTTTAGAACTCAGGGGAGGCTCCTTTATAATTAGGAACAACTCCAATAGAGAGTAGAGGAGGAAAAAGAGGATAAGCAAGGAATGAAAGCAACATAAGTTGATATTTATAATGGGAGATGATGCACAAGATCATCCCAAGTGTTAGAAGCTGCTTTAGGATGTCTCCAGGTGGTTATGGACATGTAAGGAGCTGCAAGAAGGTGGCAATTCGCGAGAAATGTGGCAACACTGCAAGCTGCCAAACAATCTTGCCACTGGCAGTCTCTTATGGACCGTAAGGGTTATGGCTTACAATCCGTAAGCCAGTTAGCGCGCCCATGGTTTTGAATCGGATACGGACCGTAAGGACTAAGCCTTGTGGTCTGTAACCGCTTATCAGAAACATTCCTTTATCCTTGCTTATAGTCCGTAAGCACTAAGGGTTACGGTCCGTAAGGGTCACTAAGAGGCCAAAAGAATTGGCATGTTGACACCTTTAATCCCTTAGGTAACATACTTTTAATAAATGCCATGATTAGCCCCTTGGCTATATCAAATGTCTTTTAGAGGTCATCTAAGTGACATAACAACTCAATTAGTCCCTCTCGTCCAACGCGTTGGCACATTCAAGAGTTATCTGGACACGTCTCATTATAATTCGACATAATTTTTCCGAGGTGTTATGTCGCAACCCCCGACCCCTACCCCGGGAGCGGGAGCCGCGAGGACCGCTGACAGGTGGTACCGGTGTTTAGTAATTTGGCAGCAGAATTAAAACATTAGGACCGTAGTTAGGAAATATTATCAGAGTTTCAAAACACCAAACTTTTATATTACACAAATGGGATAAATCCCAAGTTTCAGTTACAATACATTATAGGGATAAACCGTAATTTATGAAAAACATAAACTCCTTTTTATTTAGGTAACTTTTATCGCCACTTTTCTAAGCCTTCAGTGCTCTCCAGCTGGCTTCTAATAGCTTCACATTAAGTTACCTGAAACACGTTTTAAAAACATTTTATCAGCAAGAAATACTGGCAAGTGCATCCCAGTTTAATCAAAACAGTTTTTATACTTTACAGTTATTGAGAGCATTCGCATTTACAATGTTTATATCTACACAATTACTCATTCAGTACTGTCAACACCTAACTTGTGGGTCATACTACTTTGGGTCCTGTCACCCAATAGTAACGGTTCCTGTCACACTCCTGTAACTGTGGACTAGTAATGCATACAAAACCCCAACATATTGGTAGTAATTGTAGAATACATATACTCAATTACTGTTAAGCATAATTAAAACATTTGAGGTTTTGGTAAAACAGTTTGACTCACAAAAAGATTTACAAAAAGAGAATGTACTCATATTGAAAACTTAGTTATTCCTACGGCCCTTCTGGTGATAATTCCTGATTACTTCCTAGAATTTCTATTAAAACATACAATGCACACGTGTTAGTAAATTAACCCAAGTCATTTTAACCATACAACACGCGACAGAACTCCAACGAACTTAGTCAGGCAGAGCCTAGACATGCGTTGGCGATTCTAGATCGATCAGGTAGGGTGTCCATACAACACGAGATAGGACTCCAACGAACTTAGTCGGCAGAGCCTTGACATGCGTTGGTCCTAAATCGGGTAGGATAGTGAATTAGTGATCGGGGGTTAAGATACTTACAGCGGGCAGCGTTTCACAGGTTTAGGGGGTTTCGCAGAGAAACAGAGAAAGAGGGAGTATACAGTCGAATTTTTCGTTCGATTTTGAGCAGAGACTTCAGTCCCACCCTGCTCTATTTATACCCGAAATTGGCTTCTCCCTCGCGTCGCGCAGGATTTTTGGACCTCCCTTGCGTGGCGCCTGAGACACCTAGCTAGGCTAGGTCAGCCTTGTCACAAGTGTAGGGTTGCCACATGGCGCGAAACGGTGACACGTCACCTGGACGTCCCGCGTGTCGCGACAGAGACACCTGTCTCTGGCACGTGTCGCCTGGGATACCCAGGTGAGCCTGTCTCGTTTTGCGTGTCGAGTCTCGATTCGCGTATCTGATTCTTCGTTTCGGTTTGGTTTGGGTATTTTGGAGAGTTGTTACATCCTCCCCACCTTGTTTTAAATCTCGTCCTGGAGATTTACAGGAATAGGTGTGCATATTTCTTTTGCATTTTTTATTCTAGTTCCCATGTGTATTCTGGTCCTCTCTTTGAATCCCATTTTACTTTGACCACCAATCTCTTGCGTTTGAGATTCTTGATCTTTCTATCTTCAATCTGAATGGGTTTCTCCACAAACTTAAGTTTCTCATTAACCTCTATATCTTGAAGAGGTTTATCACCAATGATTCATCTGCTAAACATTTCTTGAGATTACATACATGGAATACATCAATGTATTCCTGCCATTTCCTCTGGTAATTGTAGCTGATAAGCTACTGGCCCTATTCTTTTGATAATCTTGAAAGGCCAACATACCTTGGGCTTAGCTTTCCTTTCTTACCGAATCTTACAACTCCTTTCCATGGTGAGACTTTTAATAGCACTTTATCTCCAACTTGAAATTCCAAGGGTTTACGTCTATTATCGGCATAGCTCTTTTGACGATCTCATGCTGCTTTCAGTCTTTCCTTGACTTGAATGATTTGGTCAGTTGTTTCTTGCACAATTCAGGACCTGATAGTTTGCTTTTCTCCAATTCCCGCCCAACATACTGGTGTTCGGCATTTCCGTCCGTTAGAGTGCCTCAAATGGTGCAGCATTGATGCTGGTATGATAACTGTTGTGTAGGAAAACTCTATTAAAGGTAAATGCTTATCCGAATTTCCTCCAAAATCAATTATGCAGGCTCTAAGCATATCTTCCATTGTTTGGTTGTCCTTTCACTTTGACCGTCTGTTTGAGGATGATATGCTGTACTTAGATTTAGTCTAGTTCCCATTGCTTTTTGGAAACTTGTCCAAAAATGAGAAGTAAAATGGTTGTCCCCTGTCAGACACAGTAGATAAAGGAATTCCATGCAATGAAACTATTTCATTTACATACAACTTGGCTAACTGTTCCATACTGAAAATTTCCTTCATTGGTAAGAAATGAGCAGATTTGGTTAATCTGTCTACAATTACCTAAATTGTATCATTACCTTTTCGTGTCCTGGGTAGTTTTGGTAACAACGTCCATTGTTATCAATTCCCATTTCGAAATTGACATTTCCAATTGTTGCAATAATCCTAAAGGTTTCTGATGTTCAGCTTTAACCTGTGAACAGGTTAGACATTTGGCAACGTAATTTGCTACATCCTTTTTCATTCCTATCCACCAAAAATTCTGTCTTAAATCTTTATACATCTTATCACTTCCAGGATGCATTGTATACTTAGTCTTATGGGCTTCCTCTAAAATTCGATTTCGTAAGTTTCCTTGGATAGGAATCCAAATCCTTTTCTTATGGAATCTCCAAATTCCATATGTTCCTTAATTTAATTCCTTAATCATTCCTTTTAATCCTTCAGCATCATCTTTGAAGGTTGTTTCCTGTACCTATTTAATTTGCTCATTTAAATCTATCTGCAGGTTTAGTCTAAGAGAGCGTACTCTTCTCGGCTTCTCCTGATACTTTCGACTTAAAGCATCAACTACTACGTTCGCCTTTCCTGCATGATACTGGATATCACAATCATAGTTACTAAGGATTTCCATCCATCTTCTCTGTCTCATGTTTAATTCCTTTTGTCCAAAGACATATCTTAAACTTTTAGATCTGTGAACACAACGAACTTACTACCATAAAGATAGTGTCTCCAAATATTAAGGGCAAAAATTATTGCTCCTAACTGTAGATCATGGGTTGGTATAATTTTCTTCATGCTTCTTAAGTTGTCTAGAGGCATAAGCTATTACCTTTTGACGTTGCATCATCACACATCCATATCCTAATTTAGACGCATCACAATAAACTACAAAGTCTTCAGTTCCTTCTAGCAAAGCGAGTATTGGTGTGTTGGTTAACTTTTGCTTCAAAATCCTGAATGCTTCTTCTTCTTGTTGTGGCCCTCATTCAAACTTAACTGATTTGCAAGTTAGCTTGGTTAACGGGATCGCTATTCTAGAAAAATCCTGATAAAACGTCTATAATATCCTGCCAATCCAAGAAAACTTCTTATTTATGTTGGTGATTCTAGGACCTTCCATTTGGTAATTGCTTAGATCTTTGTAGGATCCACATGAATTCCTTCGTGGTTTACCAGATGTCCAAGGAATTGTACTTTTTGTAACCAGAATTCACATTTGAAAATTTCTCAAAAAGCTCTTCCTTCCTCAGCAATGTCAGGAGTATATGCAAATGCTCTGCATGATCTTCTATGACAACCTGGGAAACTTCTTATACTTTCGTTGTACTATTGTTGACTAAATTCTTGTGCATGACACTTGGAAATTCTTTGTGTATGACACTTGGGAATTTCTTGTAACGTTGCGTACCATTATAAACGAACTAACTCTTTGTGCGTGGCAAGGGATTGTCGTGGGGAAATTATGTCCCGACAAAATCAGAATCAGCCCCAAGGTCAGCAGCAGGGTATAAACCGGGGATGCTATCAGTGTGGTAGCACCGCTCATTTCAGAAAAGACTGCCCACAGTTGCGTAACAACAACAATAATGGTCGAAACAACCACAACCACAACAACCACAACAATAATAACAACAACAACAATGGGAACGGTGGCACAGGAGGTGCCAAAGGTCGTGCATTTACATTGGGGCCGCGGAGAGGCCAGAAACGACACGAACGTGGTCACCGGTAAGTTTCCCCTTAATGAACATTTTACTTCTGTGCTTTTTGATACGGGTGCGGATAGGAGCTTTATATCTGAGTATTTTAGGAAGAACCTAAATCTCACGCTTAAACCATTAGAGACCCCTTATGTGATAGAATTAGCCAATGGTAAATCGGTAGATGTGACCCAAATCGTATCCGGCTGTCAACTCAAACTCGCGGGCCACACTTTTACCATCGATCTGATGACAACTACCCTGGGTAGTTTTGACGTGGTAGTCGGAATGGACTGGCTATCCGACGTCCGGGCTGAAGTTCTCTGCTTTGAAAAGTCTATCCGTATTCCACTCACGAACGACGAAATCCTGACGGTACAAGGCGACAAGGCAAGCGCCGTCACCAACATTATCTCAATTATGCAAGCGCAGAAGTATCTTCGGAAAAAGAATTCCTTCGCTTTACTCGCACTAATTACCGAACAGCCTAAGGACGAGAAACGTATAGAAGACATCCCTGTCGTCCGTGATTTTTCCGATGTATTCCCAGAAGAACTACCTGGTCTTCCACCACATCGATAATTGGAGTTTGAAATCGAATTGGCAAGCAATGCAACTCCCATCGCCAAAGCTCCATACCGCCTAGCTCCAGCCGAGCTGCAGGAGCTGTCTACCCAACTTCAAGAGCTGCTAGAAAAAGGATTTATCCGACCAAGCGTTTCGCCATGGGGAGCTCCAGTCCTGTTTGTCAAGAAAAAGGACGGGACTTTCCGCATGTGCATCGACTATAGGGAACTCAACAAGGTTACAGTCAAGAACCGATACCCGTTACCTCGCATCGACGATCTATTCGACCAACTGCAAGGGTCAAATTACTACTCTAAGATTGATTTACGGTCCGGTTATCATCAGCTACGCGTCAGGGAGGAGGATATCGCTAAGACAGCATTTCGCACTCGGTATGGCCATTACGAGTTCTTGGTCATGCCATTCGGTCTCACTAACGCACCTGCGGTATTCATGGACCTCATGAACCGCGTGTGTAAACCATACCTCGACAAATTTGTCATTGTGTTCATCGATGACATATCATCTACTCCAAAAGTAAAGAAGAGCATGCTGAGCACCTACGATTACTGCTAGGATTACTTCAACAGGAAAAGCTATATGCCAAGCTCTCGAAGTGTGATTTCTGGTATCCGGGAAGTTCAGTTTCTCGGGCACGTCGTGAATGAAAAGGGTATCCACGTAGACCCTGCCAAGATTGAAGCCATCAAAAACTGGGAAGCACCTAAGACACCGACGGAAATCCGCCAATTCTTTAGGATTGGCTGTTACTACAGACGCTTCATCGAGGGTTTTCAAAGATTGCACAACCGCTTACTACCCTCACCCAGAAGGTATCAAGTATAATTGGGGTGACAAGCAAGAAGCAGCATTTCAACGCTGAAGCAGAAACTTTGCAGTGCACCCATCCTGTCCTTGCCGGAAGGGACA
The DNA here is from genome assembly GCA_947069175.1 of Scalesia atractyloides. Lineage (NCBI taxonomy): Eukaryota > Viridiplantae > Streptophyta > Magnoliopsida > Asterales > Asteraceae > Scalesia > Scalesia atractyloides. Next base: position 23,047,759 of record CAMTDV010000024.1, read on the forward strand.
GATGACTTGTAGTGTATTGTGATGCTTCCATTCAAGGATTGGGATGCGTACTCATGCAACGTGATAAGGTCATCGCGTATGCGTCACGACAGCTGAAAGTTCACGAGAAGAACTACACGACGCATGACCTAGAATTGGGAGCAGTAGTGTTTGCACTTAAGATTTGGAGACACTACCTTTATGGAACGAAGTGCACAATCTTCACTGACCACAAAAGCCTCCAGCACATCTTTGATCAGAAGGAGTTGAACATGCGACAGCGTCGCTGGGTCAACTCTTGAAGGTTAGGGTTTGAGAGATGCCATTGGGTATCACCGGAAAGCTATGTGTTTGAGCAGCCTTCAGCCAGCCGCACACTTGAAACCCGAATTGTCACACTCAACCCATATTCATGGGGCTCCCTCAATGCGCGAACCCAGTTAGTAGAGCCTTAAGAGGAAAGTTCAAAGCTGAATCAGTGGGAAAATGGAACGCGATTGGGACGTAAAGCCCAATGGAGCCCTATCTCTGGCAATGTGTGCCTCTACGGGACCTCAGATGAGCTAGTCTGTATGAAGCTCACAAATCTCGATTCCTATCCATCTTCGTCGGTTGGATTAAGGTTTGAAGACTTTAATCTCCACTGTTTAAATCTCGTCCTAGTTAAGGAATAGGTTGCATTAGATTGCACTTTAAATCTATAGCTGATATCCACGACACTTTGGCTCTCTTTGGCACCGAATTTATTATGCACTAACAAAACTTGTTTAGTAGATTATGCCTTTATAATAGAATGAATCCATCCATAACTATAAGTCCTCATCAATTCACTATCTTAGTATCTCATATCTCCGACAGACTTTCACCAAGGCACCAGGAAAGGCACCAATGGTGGAACTCATACCACCTTGCGTGGAACGTACTAGCGGCTGGCCTAAAGTCTTTTGAATCTGAAGTCACATTACCGGCTAGTTCCTTCTTCCGATTTACCGGTTTATGCGGATTTAATCATTTACAATGGAAATTCAATGGTTTAATCCTGTCATAAACAAACTATGTTGAACAATGCTAGGAACTTTAGCCTAAGGATTGATGATCGACTCTTACAGTATGACACGATTCGCTGTAGGAGAACATTCTCCGAGTATACGATGCCGTAACACCTAGTCGACATTGCGTCTGGATGCCTCAAAGGAGCATGATGCTTGATGGAAGATGTTGTAAAATAGTTGGAAATTACAGGACTGATCAATTCACCAAAACACATTGCGCCTCCTAGTCTTCATGTAGGATGGTCCAGAAGAGTTGACGTCAGTTGAGGATATGCTGAATGGATTTAGCGTAGTCCCATTGTTTTGGAAATGCCGCACAAGGATGAAAAGACCGTCTGGGGAAGAGACGTAGAACTGCCAGCATGTAATATTTTTGTTTTCTTCAGTTTTAATTTTTCCACTTGTATATTAAACTTGAGTAAATATGAATCGTTGTTTGATTACTTATTACTAAACTTGTAGATTTCAGTTTTCAGTATTTCTTTGATATTTAACATATTGAGTTAAATACATTACGAATTATTACAATGTGCAATATCCAAGGTTTCGATAACATTTGGATTTAAGATTTCGGAATGTTCTATGTATGTGCTCATCCTATATCATCTGCGACTGGAAGATGTGTTAACTTTAACTTGATCCAGATGCAGTACTGCTTATGGAGCTAAACGATCATTAGTCGTGATAGAATCCAAATCCTTTCTTATGGAACTCAGAGTCAGGTCTTTAATTTAATTAATATTCCTTTAACCTCAAGCACATCTTGAAGGTGGTCCGACATTTGGATTGGTCCCTTGGATCGAAAAGTCGAATGTTTTTGAAATGTAACTGCTTAGGCCAAAAATATCGCCTGCCTCAACTCTGGAAGTGGGCTTCCTGAATGGGAATCCAAGTCCATACTAGTTGACCTGTTACTGCCTTGCATCATGGTTATTCCTTTTCAAGGCCCTGATTAAAGAATTGTCGTGAAACAAGTAACATTCAAAAGAAGTCTAAACCAAAATGGTGGTGAAATTAGCTTACACCGAAACGGTTATATTTGATGTTCTTAGTTCTGATTAGCAAACGTTGAGTGAAAAGACTCGATTATCTCGGGGGAATTTGTCGACAAATTACAGCAATGGTTAAGGCCTTCTAGAACCCGTAAGAACATCAAGGCATTCGATTTGCTCAAAATCTACTCTTAAGCTGTTGTGGCCAAAATTAAACTACAGAGTTGCAATACTTGGTTACGGCCTTATAAAAAAATATTTAAGACTCCACAATTCCTGCCAATCCACGAAAACTTCAGATAATTGGTATTTCAACCTCCATTTAATGCCTACGACTTGTAGATCAAAATCTTCCAACAGTCACAATACCAACAATTAGCATATGAAACCAAAATCAATTGAAAATCTAGAAGTTCTCAAGCAAGCGCAGTGCAACCCTGTAATCTCCATGTCATAACACTGGACTTCTTGTCTTGCCGGTACATTGCTGCAAATTGTGGCAATGGACTTGGAATCTGGTTGTCGTGGGGAAATTTATTGTACCGAAAAATCAAAACAACCTAAGGTCGCAAGGGTAAGAATCGTGGGGAATTATGTCCGTTGGTAGCACCCAGGTCATTTCAGATAAAACTGGCCCATGTGCGAACACACAAATGGTGGAAAACAACCACATACAAAAAAACAATAATAATACAACACAACAACACAATGCAACGTAAGATAACAAAAAAGTTGCAACTGTTTGGGCGGGAGAGGCCAGGCGAAACACACGAACTTGGTCACCGGTAAGTTTCCCGATAATGAACATTTTGTTCCTGTGCTTTTTTACGGCTGCGGATGGAGCTTTATATCTGGCTTTTTAGGGTAGGAAGACTTTAACTGCATATTTTAACATTAGCTAACCCTATGCTGAACATTAGCCCATGGTAGTGATAGAAGTTACCCAAAATCGTAGATGTGCCAACTCAAACTCGCGGCACCAAACTTTGGCCACGATCTGATTACAACACTGGTAATTCCCTGGGTGTTTTGAGTGGAATGGACTGGCTATCCGACGTCCGGGCTGAAGTCGCTTGAAAGTCTAATCCGTATTCCACTCCAACCGAAACACGAAATCGCGACAAGGCAAGGCAAGGCCGACCAACATTATCTCAATTATGCAAGCGCAGAAGTATCTTCGGAAAAAATCCTTCGCTTTACTCGCACTAATTACCGAACAGCCTAAGGACGAGAAACGTATAGAAGACATCCCTGTCGTCCGTGATTTTTCCGATGTATTCCCAGAAGAACTACCTGGTCTTCCACCACATCGACAATTGGAGTTTGAAATCGAATTGGCAAGCAATGCAACTCCCATCGCCAAAGCTCCATACCGCCTAGCTCCAGCCGAGCTGCAGGAGCTGTCTACCCAACTTCAAGAGCTGCTAGAAAAAAGATTTATCCGACCAAGCGTTTCGCCATGGGGAGCTCCAGTCCTGTTTGTCAAGAAAAAGGACGGGACTTTCCGCATGTGCATCGACTATAGGGAACTCAACAAGGTTACAGTCAAGAACCGATACCCGTTACCTCGCATCGACGATCTATTCGACCAACTGCAAGGGTCAATTACTACTCTAAGATTGATTTACGGTCCGGTTATCATCAGCTACGCGTCAGGGAGGAGGATATCGCTAAGACAGCATTTCGCACTCGGTATGGCCATTACGAGTTCTTGGTCATGCCATTCGGTCTTACTAACGCACCTGCGGTATTCATGGACCTCATGAACCGCGTGTGTAAACCATACCTCGACAAATTTGTCATTGTGTTCATCGATGACATACTCATCTACTCCAAAAGTAAAGAAGAGCATGCTGAGCACCTACGATTACTGCTAGGATTACTTCAACAGGAAAAGCTATATGCCAAGCTCTCGAAGTGTGATTTCTGGATCCGGGAAGTTCAGTTTCTCGGGCACGTCGTGAATGAAAAGGGTATCCACGTAGACCCTGCCAAGATTGAAGCCATCAAAAACTGGGAAGCACCTAAGACACCGACGGAAATCCGCCAATTCTTAGGATTGGCTGGTTACTACAGACGCTTCATCGAGGGTTTTCAAAGATTGCACAACCGCTTACTACCCTCACCCAGAAAGGTATCAAGTATAATTGGGGTGACAAGCAAGAAGCAGCATTTCAACTGCTGAAGCAGAAACTTTGCAGTGCACCCATCCTGTCCTTGCCGGAAGGGACAGATGACTTTGTAGTGTATTGTGATGCTTCCATTCAAGGATTGGGATGCGTACTCATGCAACGCGATAAGGTCATCGCGTATGCGTCACGACAGCTGAAAGTTCACGAGAAGAACTACACGACGCATGACCTAGAATTGGGAGCAGTAGTGTTTGCACTTAAGATTTGGAGACACTACCTTTATGGAACGAAGTGCACAATCTTCACTGACCACAAAAGCCTCCAGCACATCTTTGATCAGAAGGAGTTGAACATGCGACAGCGTCGCTGGGTCGAACTCTTGAACGATTATGAGTGTGCCATTCGGTATCACCCGGGTAAAGCTAATGTGGTAGCTGATGTCCTCAGCAGGAAGGAACACTTGAAACCTCGTCGTGTACGAGCACTACAACTCACTATTCATTCGGGGCTACCCGATCAAATACGCGACGCCCAGTTAGAAGCAGTTAAGGAGGAAAACATCAAAGCTGAATCAGTGGGAAAAATGGAACCGATTGGGAAGTAAAGCCCAATGGAGCCCGGTATTTCATGAATCGCATATGGTACCTCTCTACGGGGACCTCAGAGAGCTAGTCATGGATGAAGCTCACAAATCTCGATACTCTATCCATCCGGGTTCGGATAAGATGTATCAAGACCTTAAAGTTGCGTATTGTGGCTCCAACTATGAAACCGATAATAGCTACCTAAGTGAGTAGATGCTTTTTGACATTGATGCAAAATCAAGTGGATATCAAAAGCCATTGAGGGCAAATCAACAACAACCTAGATGATCCCAGATGTGGAACAAGGGACCAGAAATCTCCATGTATTATTATACTAACACTCCGCGAACCTTGGGAGGGTGTTTTACCCCACATCTGGGTGTATTGTGGATACGATTCTGACTAGAATCCTGCACACTTCCAGCTATTAAAGAAATCAGATAACATGAGAAGTTGGACTGCATCTACATTAAGGAAGTACGTATCTCGCTCGACGGAGTAAGCATCGTCCATAATATTCACGATAGAGATGCTCGTCTTCACGTCAAACTTCTGGCTAGTCACTCCAGAATAGGTTGGAACATCAGACTGGATATGAGCACAACTTATCACCCCTCCAGTGCCGGTAAAAGCGAAGAGGACCATACAGGATCCTTAGGAAGGACCAGCTTAGGAGCATGGAATGGACTATCGAAAATGACTTGGGGAAACTTACACTGCCTCTGATATAAGTTTCTTCATATTATCAACTTGCTATACACGAGTATTTATAGTGCAGCATCCATTTGATTGGCATTTTAGGTCGTAAATGTAGATCACGTTGCATGGCAAAGTCTGTGACAGTCAACTATAGGATACTGAGTTAATATTAAGTACTAGAAAATATTGTAAATATCAGAAACTGTATTGGTGCGAGTCTAAGGCGATGGATGACTGGAAAGCTACGATGCCAACGACGCAACCGCTCAGATTCCAGAGTAGCGAACGCGTCTACTAAGGTGTCACCCTGGAAGGGTGTAATCCCGTTTTGGAAACAACGGGGCAAACTTATTTCCCTGACGTAAAAGTAGAACTGTTTTTGAAATCTGAAACTGAACGGACCCGTAGCATACCAAATAGCCCTCATCCTGCCGAATTCAGTGGAGTCACAACGTATTTCCAGTGTCAAATCTGAGAATGTCTATCAATGCAACATTAGTTAACCTCATTAGGATAGTCCAAGTGGATGACAACTAACTTGTAGAGAAGCTCTATCGAGACTCATGGATCGTGAGATCAAGATCGGAGGCTACACGCAAGATCACCGATCGTTATTCGTTCGAATTGGGACCTAAGAAGGACTCGAGTTCATCGTGGGATGAGTTGGATCAAATGGAAAAGCAAATAACCCACACCTCTTTGCAACTAAGCCACAAACTAACGATAACAGTAACAAAATTTTCGGGTACAATAATTCTCATTCAACAAGGGGATGTTTGACAACCTGGAAACTTCTAATCTTTCGTGTCATCAATTGTTGACTAAAGTTCTTGTGCATACGAACACTGGTCATCATTGTGTAGACACCTGGAATTTCATTAACATTGCGTACCAAAAACAGAACACTCTTTGTGGTGGCATCTGAACATGTACGTACATGCTAACCGAGTTTAACTCAATTTTCGAGCCGAAATTCTCTTCAAAATGGGATAATGGATATCCGGGTTTTCGGATAAATTATAGTCGACACTTGTAATAAATATGCCGTGCTAAGTATAAACGGAATGATCGTATGAGTGTTGTATGTATGTTATTTAAAAAGTAATTTGGAATATGCACAACAACGAACTGTGTGAAACTAGAAACTTGAACCACAATCTCGGCCAAAAGAAACAAGAATCAAAGATCAAACCTGAAACTTGCCAAAGCTCATTCAATACATTGGCCGCGAGAGTCAAACGACACAAACTCACAAGTATCAAACCAAAACAACCTGTCTTGTACTCTCGGCGCATAGATAAAAACCAAACCCAAGTTACCTGGCCACTATTACACAAACCAACCGTAAACCTTAATCATCTCGGCCGCAAACCAAACCCAAACCATATACCAACCAAGTCCCTCGGCCAGAGTGTTTTATCTAATACGGCAACTCATCTCTCTCCTTGCCTTATTTTTCGAACAATGCTATCCGATCAATTCAGAATTCACAAAACCCTAGACCAAACATGCCGCGCGCTCCCTTTCTTCTTTTAACCGATCGGGATTCAAAGATTTTGTTTTCATAATCTCAGTACGACATAACAACCCTTTTACTTGCTCCCTTGATCGCCAAGATCAGTTTGATACTTCCACCACATCGACAATAGTTTCAATGGCACAATCACTCTCGGTCTTACAGCCTTATCTCCAGTCCGGTCAGGTGTCTACGATTGCAAGATCAGAATTTTTTTTTGCTTTTCTCGTCCAAGCAAGCAGCAGCCGAGTCCGCTTTGTCAAAGGTCGGCTCCGTTTGTCTAGTGACTCAAGGTTAAGTGAACATGTTTGATTTGAGATCATTTCGGATATAATCAATTTATGTGCTATGAATGATTAGTTGCTTCGGATTAGTAGTATCGCTTGAATGGTTAGTTGTTTCGGACGATATTTATGAAGATGAATCGGCTGCAGTTAATCTTTGTTTATAGTCATGCAGTTTTCGGACTATAAGCATTGCCAAGCATGATTGAATGAGATGTTAGACTAGCCGATTTGTTGATGATGTTTACATGAATGACTTATTGTTTCGATTGTTTACACTAGTTTAATGTTGTTTTGAAAGCTTGAATGTTGAAGGCTGTGATTTTGCGTATAGAACTAAGTATTGAGAGGGTTTGCATGATAGGTTATCAGTACTCTAATTGAGCATCAAAATCAGTCTGACACTTAAGATTAATCGCATGACGGGATTACACGCAATTTTAATATAACATGCTTAACAGGAAGCTGAGTTGAAAGTTACAAGCCGATTATCATCCTAGGTCATGTAACTTGGGTTAGTTGTCAAAAACGGATTTCCTGTGTCTAGAACGTTAGATTTGAATAAGGAATCTAATGGCGCGGATTAAATTTTTGAAATGTATTGTATTTTTAAGATGGGTACTACAACAAGGTTCCAGTAGGTAAAGCTGAATTAAAATTCTGAATTACTGATTGGTTGTGTTTTCAACTAGATTTTAAATACTAGGTAGAAGTGATCATGATTCTGTACAAAACTAGTGATAAAAATTTCGGAACTCCAACTGGAATTTTGGTTCAATCGGAACGATCAGTGATTTTTCAATAAAGTTCTTCCGTGGTACTGCAGTCAGAAAGGGTAACACTCTGACTCGCAGTTAATGACATAATATTTATGGTTAATGAGTTAAAGATTTAGGATTGGAAAACATAATATCATAAAATTACTATGGTAATAAAATGTCCCGTACTTATAAAATATGGGTAATTTTGGGAATGTTCAGAGACTATATTTAAAAAATCTAGATATACACGTCGGATAATGATGTTAAGACGAAAGTTGATAACTTGTGATGATTTATGCATTAAAGTGTGCAGTGATTTGGACTATGTCAAAAGTAAAGTTAAATTTGATTTCTATGATCCCATGTGGAAATACTTGCATTGCATGTTTGAGTGTTAGCTAATGTTGTTTGTGTGTATCCATCTTTGTGAGTAAATTGCGTGTGGACATTTGTATTGGTAGTGAATTACCCACTACGTTGAATTAATTGTTTTGTTAGGACGTCAACAACGTCCATCTATATAACATCTTTGCCACGATCAAACTCGAGTACTAATAAAGGTGAAGCTTATGGCCCTAACTTTATCGCGTTTTCAAACGAAACTAAGGGGAGAAACATGTATACACTCTCATACTTCAAACTATTGATACGCTTATACGAATTTACGTCACATAACTATACGTAACTAATACAGTATGTATTTAGGAGCACTAAGCACTTTATCAATTAATCCTCGGACAATCCGTGGATCGTATACAGTCTGGTTAAGTAGCTGGGGAGATTTATAAGTAGAAACCCTGGGTCTGACGAGTCCCATCCGAAGCTATCGCGCCTAGCGACCGCTCGATATTCCAAGTGGTGATGATTCGCCTACTAACATCGCCCTGGTAATGTGAATACGTCTTGGAAAACGGGCAAACTAACCACGTACAGCCTTCGAATCGAACGAATCACTTAGCTACCATTGACTTATTAGGAGTTCACAATATACTTAATATTGAACAATTACGATGAAACTTAATATTCCAGGATTGAATAATGGAAACAATCAACTATTATCCGTTGGATAATAACCAACAACTTATATCGTTTGAGACAATATGGAAGGCACACAAATTCATTAAATTCGTTGGACATAGTGGAACCTGTAGTTACCGGTTGGGATAACGGAGACCAATACAAACATAACTGAACCCAAACCTTTTATGAACAACCTGTAACTCAACATCTTTACAGTGAACTATGTTTCTTTACATTTTTCAACAGGAGTAGGACATCTGGTACCACATGTCTATTGTAACAAGACTCATTTAGAGTCCATTGTAATTAGTATTGTTTTTGGGATTTTTCTTTAAGTTGTTTTGACTATTGTTGGCTGCGCATCATTACTTATTTAACGTTTACCTCAAACTTTTAAAACATAATCTTCACTGGATAATATATGGTTATTGAATAAAATCTACTGAAAGAATAATTTAAGTAAAACGTATAATCAAATATATAGAGTCGTTTGATGTCTAGTTATTCAGATTATTGTATTGTTCACAACCGACCCTCGTGTAAAACTCGCAAGAAATTGAGGTGTGAACCATCTTCCTTACATAGAGTAAATTAGAATCAATCAACCTAAACGACAATATAATATTATCGCAGTATTTTACATACCTGTTCATCATGTACCAACAAATGCAGCTGGGGCATTGATAAAACCAACAATGCTGACATGTAAATTCTAATGAAACCAAACCAACCCGTCCTCTGAACAGTGTTTTAGAAACGTCCTCTCTCTGTACTTTCAATTGATGATATCCTGAGCTAAGTCGATCTAAAACCAGAATCAGGACTCCTCGGAGTTATCGAACAAATCTCCATTCTCGGTAACGTGGTACAGTTTTTTATTGTCACTTATTCAATTCTCGGTAACAATCACATAAGCTTGATCCCTTTCTCTTGCAAATAACATTGTGTATTCCCCAATGCAAGAATACTTGTTTGGTGTAACACCTTTCTCTAGTATCCGTCAGTTAGTTCATTCATTTTTTGCTTGCATTCCGCAGTGCAAGCACTAGGAGTGCTTTGCAATCGGTGTCGTTCCTAGTGATATTAGGTGATATTCTAATTACCTCTCGATCTGTCGGTATTATATCCAGGCAAACTATTCTGGGAAATACATCTAGGAGATTCAGATATTACGGAATATCTTTAATTAATTTTCTTATAGTTATATGATTTATGGAATCATATACACATTCTCCTTTTGATAATTTAACTTACAGCATTCATTCTGATGATGTAATTATGATTGACTTGTTCGACTTGTCTCCCTTTGATTGTGATCATTGCAGATGCGCATCTACTCTAAGACTTTTGATCAAAACTAAATATTCGGTGCATGATTGGTTTGCCAATCAATCGATTCCTAATATCGATCACAATAATCCGCTGACATCACATTGGAAAAAGTTAAGCAAACAAATATGAATTAAATTATTTTATCTTTGCTTCCTTGCGAAAGGATTTCGTATTCTTGATAGAAGATAGGCAATTATGCCGTTCCACAATTCTGAATCTTGTGTATTTAGTTAATGGTTGAAGAAAGTTTACAGAAAGGTAAAATTTGGAAATTGTTGGTTGTCACTAGAGTAAAATAATATTTGCATAAACATATTTATAAAAACGTACCAGCAATCACATCCGGAATTTTGTTAATCGGACGATCAGTGATTTTTAAATAATTCTTCCGTGGACTGCAGTCAGAAAGCGGTAAATCTGACTGCAGCTTAATGAATTAATATTTATGGTTAATTGGTAAAGATTTAGGACTTGGAAAAATTATATAAATTTCTATGGTATAAATGTCACCTACTGTAAAAATATGGGAATTTTTGGAATGTTAGAACTATTTTATAAAAATCCTAGAAAACAGCTGAATAATTGAGTGTTAAGCAGAAAGTTGATAACTTGTGATTTTATGCATTAAAGTGTTGCATGGATTTGGAATATGTTCATGATAAAGTTATTTGATTTCTATGATCACATGAGAATACTTGCATGCATGTTTTAGTGTTAGATATGTTGTTTTGTGTATCACTTTGTGAGTAAATTGCGTGTGGAATTTGTATTGGTGTGATTACACACTGACGTGGGAAATTTAAATTTGGTTTGTTAGACGCAACTAACGGTCCCCCTCTCTTATAACATCTTTGCCACACTAACCGAGCTAATAAAGGTGAGTTCACGGCCCCTAACTTTATCCGTTTTTAAACAACAGGGGAGAAACATGTATACACTCTCAAACTCAAACTCTTTACGTTATACGAATTTAACGTCACATAACTATACGGTAACTAAGTTAATGTTAATGTAATGTTATGGGCACTAAGCAGCTTTATCACTTAAGTCCTCGACAATCTCCTCGGGTCGTTAGTATTTGGGTTAAGTAGCGGGGAATTATAAGTAGTACTACTGGGTCTGACGAGCCCCATCCGAGCTAGTCGCGCTAGCTGACCGGTAATGGTCAACGGGTGATGATTGGCCTAACATCGCCATGGTCATGTGATAGGCCTGGCAAAACGGAGGGACAACTGTCAGCTTCGATCGCGAACACTTAGTGACATGACTTTAGGCTACTACCTATATACATTAATATTGAACTTAATTACGAACAACTTAATATTCCGGTTTGGAATATTGGAAACATCAACTTATTATCCCGGGTTGGGATAATGGAAACAACAACTTAATATTCCGGTTTGGGAATATTGGAAGCAACAACTTATTATTCCGGGATTGGAATAGTGGAACTGATTAGTTATCCCGGTTGGGATAACGGAGTAAAAAAACTATAACTGAACAAACGCTTTTATGAAAACCTGTGAACTCACTCATCTTTAATGTTGACACTTGTTTCTTTACATGTTTTTTCAGGACGCTAGGAGCTCTAGGTGCACGCACATGCATTGAACAAGACATCATTATAGAGTCCTATTTATTAGTATTGTTTTGGGATTTTTCAAGTTGTTTTGGGGTTTGTGTTGGCGCCCGCATCATTACTTATTTATGCTTCCGCTCAAACTTTAAAACTAATACTCTGCTAAATATTGGTAATTGATATAAATCTACAAAGAATAATTTTGGAAAACGTATAATCAAATCATATAGAGTCGTTCGACGTACTAGTGTTTCAGATTCTGTTTGTTCACACGCCTCGTGGGAAAACTCCGCAAGTGGAAATTGAGGGTGTGACATCTTCCTTACTCATAGAGTAAATTAGAATATCATCTATAAAGACAATTATGAATTTATCCAGGTATGGTTTTACATATCCTGTTCATCATGTCCATAAATGCAGCTGGGGCATTGGTTTAACCAAATGGCATGACTGTAAATTCTAATGACCGTACCTCGTTCTGAAAGCAGTTTTAGAAATGTCCTCTTCCTGTACTTTCAATTGATGATATCCTGAGCGTAAGTCGATCTTAGAAAAGAATCAGGCTCCTTGGGGTTGATCGAACAAATCATCAATTCTCGGGAACGGTAACCGATTTTTTATTGTCACTTTATTCAATTCTCGGTAATCAATGCACATAAGCATTGATCCGTCTTTCTTCTTGACAAATAACACTGGTGTTCCCCATGGCGATGAACTGGTTGTATGAACCCTTTCTCTAGTAATTCGTCCAGTTGTTTCTTCAATTCTTGCATATCCGTCATGCTAGACGATAGGGTGCTTTGGCAATCGGTGTCGTTTTCCTGGTATTTGGTGAATTCTAAATTCAACCTCTCGATCTGGCGGTAATCCAGGCAACTCTTCTGGAAAACATCAGAGAATTCAGATATTACGGGGAAAATCTTTTAATTATTTTCCTTTAGTGTTAATGATTATGGAAATCATATACAAACCCTTCCTCCTTTCTGTACATAACTTACAGCTTTCATTACTGAGATGAATTTTGTTGACCTTGTCGACTTGTCTCCCTTGATTGTGATCCATTCGCCAGATGGCGCATCTACTTCTACAGACTTTTGATCACATAATATTCGGGCCTGATTGGTTGCCAATCAATCCATTCCTAATACGACATCAAATCCGGCTCAATCCATTGGAAAAAGGTTAGCAAAAAATTATGACTTAAAATTTTTATCTTTGCTCCTTGCAGGATTTCGCTTATTTTGATAGAAGATGCATTTGCCGTTTCCACCAGACAATCTTGGTGTAGTTTAGTTAATGGTTGATTGAGAAGTTTACAGAAAGAAGTATTTATGAAACTTTGGTTTGCACCAGAGTCAAATAATACTTTGGCATAAACATCATTAACTAAAAACGTACCAGCAATCACATCCGGAATCATCTTGGCTTCCTCGGCGGTCAGCACGAATGCTCTGGCATTTCTCTTGGGTCCTTTCGTCGTCTTCGCTTTGTTGGTTGCTGCTGGAGCCAGTTTCGGACAATTGGTTTTAATATGAGCGTCTTCTCTGCAATTGTAGCATAGCCTATTGCTAGCTTTCTTTCTGCAGTCTTCTTCCTTATGTCCTGGAAATTTGCAGAAATTGCAGTATGTAGAGCATTTTTCCCTGAATGTTTCCTTTTACAGTACTTACATGGGGGTGAAGAAGAACTTGCCCCTTTCCCGCGATTAGAATTACTATAACGTAGTTACTGGGTGATCGTTTAAGCTAGGTTCTTTTTCTGGTTCTCAATATGCGTACGCACCAATTCAACTATCAAGGTGTTTGCTAGTTCTACTACTTCTTTGATGGTTTGTAGTCTAGCTGCCTTGACTACATGTCTGATCTTACTGATTAATCCCCTGATGTAACGGGAGATTAATACTGGTTTTGGTGAGGCCAGGGTTGGTACAATCCTTGCATATTCAAAGAATGTGGTAGTATATTCTCTACATTCTACCCTGATCAGTCTATGATTCAGAAAATTATTAGCAATCTGTTCCTTTTCATTAGGAGGACAAAATTTCGTTTCAACTGTTTTCTTAAAGTTATTCCTTTCCATATTGTAAACCTTGTCACTTACTTGGGACTGAAGAATGGTATTCCACCACTTTAAAGCTGCATCTTTAAAAAGATTAGAAGCATACATGACTTTATCTTCATTTGCACATTTACTTATTTTTAGGACTGCTTCTGTCTTTTCTATCCAGCACAAGGGTGAAATAGCTCATTCCTTGGCTGAGAATTCTATCGCTTTGCATGATAAAAATTATTTATAAGAACAACCATATGAGATGGTTATTCTCCTTTTTGGAATTGGAGCTTGGATTAACAATTCGGGATTTCCATTCACGTTGCGATTTGATTCAGTGGGTATACGTTTATTTCCGTTTCTGGAATCATTATTTTCTGCCTTTTTAATAGTATCGGTAATATAGGGCATAGCATCTATGATTCCTTGGGCCATTATGTGTTCGATAGCACTTTTATCTACTTGGATCTCGTTATTATTGCTATTCTGGATTTCCTGTTTTACTTCGTTTGACATCTGAATTGTAAACATTTATCAGGTATTAATATCACAGAATAAATTAAATAATAATCATTCAAACACAGTGAACCAAAATCGTCGAGCATTGGGACTTTTACTCTTTTCATATATATGCATCTATTACAAACATAACAGAATTCAAACATTAGTAGTTATGCATCGATATATATGTATATATGATATATATATATATGTATATATGCATCGATATATATGTATATATGTATATATATATATATATATATATATATATATATATGGTGAAGTATAGAGAGAAAACCAACTTGAGTTGAGAAAACTTAAGAAAACCCTATGTAACATTTTTATTTTTTTCTAAAAAAATAGAGAATGTAAGTTACATGCTAATGAACATTTTGTAACAAAAAAATATAAAAAGCGCCGAACGGTTTTTTTATAATTTTTTTTTAAATTTTAATGTTTACAAAAAAAAAAGCTAAAAAACTGATTTTTTTTTATTTTTTTATAAAAAATCCACTCGGCGCTTTTTATTTTTTTTGTTACAAAACACTCATCAACATGTAACTTACATTCCCTATTTTTGTTAGAAAAAAAAATAAAAATGTTACATAGGGTTTTCTTTAGTTTTCTCAACTCAAGTGGGTTTTCATTTTATCCTTCCCCATATATCTATAGGTGATATATATTATTATCTATTTTAGTTATTGTTTTTGTGGTTTTTTTTTGTAACAAAACACACACACACACAATATATATATATATATATATATAATAATTATATATATATATATATATATAATATATATATATATATATATATATATATATATATATATTAGGCGTCTGCTTTCTTAAAACTGCATCTCCCGCTCGTCATATTTCCAGACGAGCTTCTCCCCGATTTGGTGGATTCGGTTTCCTTCCTCCACTAACTCTTCACCATATTGGCGGAGTTCCTCCACATGCTCTCTTGGTAGCACTGGGGCTGTACTTGTAACATCCGTCGAAAAACGGGTTTCAAAACCCGCTTCGTTTATTAATCGAATAGTCAGTTACAACTTTCGTTGCTTATTTAATGCTCATTTTAATTTTAAACAATACATAATTAATAAATATATTAGAATTTATAAACTATAATTAATAAACAATAAAAACGGGTGAAGAAAAAAATAAAGGAAGCTGCCGGGTTTCGAACCCGGGTCAGCCGGTTCAACAAACACCCAGCATACCACTCCGCCACTTGACTTCTTTGTTATCATATTTAAACAAATAATACTTAAGATGAAATTCGAGTTCAAACCGGATTTCCAGCGCGGCATAACTCGCAATCACCGGAAAATCCGGCAATCCGCGAGTTCAGCCATTATTCCTTTTGACTAAAACGTTATAACCGACGTCGACATCGGTTATAACCAACGTCTAACAGTCAATTGCAGTCGTAACCGCCAGAGAAAACTTGACCACGAATCCATACCAAATTCAAACTAAATTCATCCTGATTCTTCCTTATAAATACCCACCCAAATCTCTGGTAATCTTTTCGCTCAAAATCGCACAAACTCTCGAAGCTTTAGCACTCACCGAAGATAATTTACAGTCGCCGGACCTTCAACCGAAAACCGAGACTTACACCAAATCGGTAATTTTCTCGACTCTTTCGTTTTCAAACCATTGTTAGACTTATATTAACTTAAATCCTTCAACCAGAATCGATTCCAGACAACGCTGCCGAGAATTCCTACACCCGCCGGAAAATCTCTGAAAATTCCGAAGTTTCGCTGTGAATCGGTACAATCATCTAAACCTCCTAATATCCTTTGTTTAGTACCTTAATTGCACAAATCATTGATCTAAATCGTCGATTGATTCACTCAGACGGAGATCACCAGTCAAAGTCGACGCCCCCTTGCCGGAAATCTGAATTAAACACGCTGTTGTTGTACATTTTGTTCTTTAATCTCGTTTACAATTACATTTCAACTAATTATAAGTTTTGATAATCAAGTTAAACAAAACAGTCGGAACTCTCTGATCTGGGTGTTTGTAAACGAAGAAGACGAAGTCAGGAATAAGCATAAGTATAATTAAAATCACATAATCAAACGGGTTAGACACACAATCCAGCGGTGGACTGTGTGCGCAAACAAAGCCAACATCACGAGTTCGAATCTTACAACGTACCGACTTTCAGAATTTAAACCAACCTTTTTTAAAACTGAACCAGAACGAGTCACAAAATGATTATAAGAGTAATATAAACTGTAATTTAAACAGATTAGACACACAACCCAACTGGTTGGGCTGTGCGCATACAAACCGAAGGACCAGAGTTCGACTCCGGGTCCCTGCAGCGGTTCGGCCATTTTTAAATCATTTCAATATTAACTCAAATAAAATAACAATTAATTAGGATATATATATAATTAAAACAGAGAATATTTCAGGTTAGACACGTAGCTCAGTTGGTAGAGCTGCGTGCACGCGTACGAGATATCCCGGGTTCGAACCTAACTCAGTGCACACTCAACCACATTCCGACCGGTCAACGGTCAACAAAAGTCAAAATTTTTATTTTTTTATTTATTTATTTAATTTAAAAATCAATTAACAATACTTAAAAATAATATTTTTAAAGTTAGAAAATGACCTTAAACTCACAAAAATAAATCTAAAAATCCTATTAAAATTGTTAATTAAAAGTATTAGTCTCAAATAAAATCCAATTATTTACCGAACCATTTCGTTATTATTTTAGGTTAGTTTTTCCTCGTCGATCAAATCCCAAAACTCGTGCGCATCCAACATCATCAAAAGAACGCACCCAATGTGAGTGAATCTCTACCAATTCCCCGTTTTAATCACATTTTTGGGGTGTATCATGTGTCGCTTAATTATTTATTATATTTAAACACTTGTGCATCCATCATATCTGTGATCAAATGTGTATTCAATATGTATCAATTGTTGTGTGGATTATGGTTAGATTAAAGTTATCATTTTCAGTACATGCATTTCATTAGGCCCATCAGCTCCCCGTGGGAGACGGGTTGAGTACAGGTGCCTCATTCAATCGGCTCCGTTTGATTGAGCCTTGATCTCACATACATCATCATACATTTCATACGATCGGCTCCGTTTGATTGAGCCTTGATCTCACAATACATTATCATTCATGTCATATACTCATTCATGGTGGTTTGTGATTGTTTGTTTTATAATGTTTGCTCACATATGAATATTGCACAACTTTTCAATATTAAATACAACAAGAAATCAATAACAATGTTTTTAAACAAGGTTCACTCGCCAACTTTTGTTGACCCAAAATTTCCCCCATTTTACACATGATACAGGTGATCCAGTTGAGGCAAGAAACACATAAGACGGCCTAGAAGAATAAATCAGTTTAAGCTTTGGATTGTTTTACTTAGTTTCATTTCCTTGTATTTGTATGAATTTGATTTGAACATTTAAGTTGTAATTTGAATTTAATAAATATGAAATATTTTAGTAAACATCATGAGCTTTGGTGATAACCCAATTACGCCCCGACTCTTATTCCGCTGCAGGTCGGGGTGTGACAGATTGGTATCAGAACCATGACTATAGGGATATAGGATAGGTTATTAGACCCTTAGAGCCTATACTATAGTTGATTAGAATTTTTAAATTGTTTATGTGTTACATACAAAATTCATGATGTTTATATGCTTTATGTTTATTATTACATTCAATGTTATGGAAGCATGTTCATAAGTACATATTATTATACAATGCTCATCATGAATCATATCCTCATAACATATCATATCTATGAGAGCACACACCTCACAATTCCCATGATTTTTGCAACGATTTTTGTATTTTCAAATCACATCAAAGTGAGTTCCCATGACGGGCATGTAGTAACTGGAAGGGTACGAGTACCGGTAGTCGGAACGTCCTGTCTAGGCTTGGCATTCGTATAAATCCAAAATAAAGGACCAGTTTGCCTACCTGGGGACTAACAATGAGAGTACGAAGGACCTATTAGGCCAAAGCATGCTATACCAAACGTCGTGTGAGCTAACCCCACTTTGAGTTGTCATTGTGTCTATACCTGGACACCCTCCTACCATACATCTCGCAATCATATTTCATGGTTTTCGTTCGGGTGATGCGAGTGTTAAACCGCCAACACCAATGTGAATCCTACTAAGCCAATAGTCATGGGGGCCCACATGACTATACAGGCGATGGTATGGGGGACATTGGAGGCCCAAACATGAGCAAACCCAAGACATCCTATGGATGTAGTTGCATTATTGATGATTATGTTATTACTTTTAACGACACATGACACCTAAAAACTTCTTAAACTCACAATCTTCCTATGTATGTTCCTGTAGCTGTCGGCTAGGCAACTACGTGGAGGTAGAAAGTCAGGAAGGTCAAACGAACGCTTGGCCACCCAAATTGCAAAAGAAATGGCCGCGGTGCTTCCTGACATCGTAATTCAAGTCCAACAAGCTCTCACTGCGAATCCCATCAACCCTCCCAATCAAGAAGACCAGAACGTCGACAACCCTCCCTCCAAAAAGTGCTCCTACAAACACTTCAAGTCTTGCGATCCCCCAAAGTATGAAGGGACCGAAGGTGTCACTGCTCTCCTCCACTGGTTTGAGGAAATGGAGAACACCTTCCTCAATTGCGATTGTCCCGAGGATCGCAAGGTACGTTACGCAACCGGGAGACTGTTTGGGGTAGCCCTTACCTGTGGAACACAGAAAAGGGTAAGAGAGGAGTCGAAGATGCTATGGCCTTAACATGGGAAGAGTTAAGGGAAATAATGACAAGACGCTTCTGTCCAAGAAGCGAAATCAAGAAGTTGGAAGATGAATTCCATTCGTTAAAACAAAAGGAAGGAGATCATACTTCTTACAACAAAAGATTTCTCGAGCTAAACCAAATGATCCCCAACTTGTTCACCCCAGTGTACCGCTTGGTTGAACACTACATTCGAGGCCTCCCCTCGAAAATTCAAGACTCGCTTCTAAGCACTTCGCCTGCAACACTTGAAGCCGCTATGGAACTAGCTACCGAGCTTACCGAGAATCGCATCCGAAACGGAAAATTTAAGGATGAGAAAAAGAAAGCCCCCATTGAGGCCCAAACTTCAAACCATTCCATCTCCTCCTCAAAGTTTGCTGGTAAGAGGAAACGAAACAGCAGAAATTTTGCTGTCACACATACAAACTCTCCTATCACTGCCGCGCCAATCACCCAAGTTGCTCCCTCAGCTGCACCATATAAAAAGCCATACTCCGGCCCATACCCAAAATGCAACCGTTGTCAATACCATCACCTCCCTGAACATCCCTGCCAACATTGCACCAGCTGTGGCCGTGCAGGTCACACCATCCAAACCTGTCGCACACTTCAGCGAATGAACTGCAACCAACCCTCAACCCAAACCCACCATCAGATAGTGGGTCAAGCCCAACAACCCTTACTTCTACCATCTACACAACATACGGCCCAATCCTACTACCAACCCAACTACCCCATGATGCAAACCCATGCGAGCTTGTTACAACTGTGGAGACCCAAACCACTTTAGAAACACTTGTCCACGCTTGGTGAACATCATTCATGCTCAAGCTCAAGCAAATCCGGTGAACCAAGCTAACCAAGTTCCTCCACCTGCTAGAGGAAGAGCTTTCAACATCAACGCCAATCAAGCTAGGGCTGACAACAACGTGGTTAACGTACGTTTCTCATCAATGGTAGTTATGCATCCATGTTATTTGATACTGGCGCGGATAAGAGTTTTGTGTCCTTAGAATTTGAACCCATCCTCAACCAAACTCGTGATAATCTCATGGAATACATAACGGTGGAAGTTGCTGACGGAAAACCGGTCTCATTAAATTCTATTATACGAAATTGTACCCTCACTCTAAACGATCACGATTTTCCAGTTGATCTCATTCCTATGAAGTTGGGAAGTTTCGACATTATAATCGGTATGGACTGGCTCAGCCAACATCATGCTGAAGTAGTATGCCGCGAAAAGTTCATTCGCATTTCTCTTGCAGACGGTCAAACCCTACGAATCTTTGGAGAAACCCCTTCGAAAGGACTCAAATTGATGTCCTGCCTTCAAGCCCGAAAATATCTCCGCAAGAACTATGTCGCATTCCTAACTCACGTCGTCAAGAAGGGAAGCAAGGAGAAGAAACTCGAAGATATACCTGTAGTGAAGGAATTCCCACAAGTCTTTCCCGACGACATCTCAGGACTTCCTCCCATGAGAGAAGTCGAATTCCGCATTGATCTTATACCTGGCGCTACACCAATCGCAAAATCTCCTTATAGGTTAGCCCCATCCGAAATGCAAGAGCTGGCCAGTCAACTGCAAGAGCTGACTGACAAAGGATTTATACATCCTAGCTCATCGCCTTGGGGTGCACCTGTACTTTTTGTGAAGAAGAAAGATGGAACGTTTCGCATGTGTATCGACTACAGAGAACTCAACAAGTTAACGGTCAAGAACCGCTACCCATTACCTCGCATCGATGACCTTCTAGACCAACTTCAAGGCGCCACCTGTTTTTCAAAAATCGACCTTCGTTCTGGTTATCATCAACTCAGAGTACATGAAGAAGATGTCCCAAAGACCGCCTTCCGAACTCGATATGGTCATTACGAATTCATGGTCATGCCATTTGGTTTAACCAACGCCCCAGCAGTATTTATGGATTTAATGAATAGGGTATGCAAACCTTACCTCGACCGTTTTGTCATAGTCTTCATCGACGACATCCTCATCTACTCAAAGTCTAAGTCTGATCATGAACGACACCTTCGACTCATCCTTACACTCTTAAGGACAGAAAAGTTGTACGCTAAGTTCTCGAAATGTGAATTCTGGTTAAGGAAAGTACAATTCCTTGGACACGTCGTCAATGACAAGGGAATTCATGTTGATCCCTCAAAAATCAAGGCAGTACAGGAATGGCAAGCGCCACGTACCCCTACCGAAGTATGATCATTTCTTGGTTTGGCTGGTTACTATCGCCGCTTCATTGCCAATTTCTCCCGTATTGCTGTACCACTCACGGCTTTGACTCATAAAGGAAAACCCTTCATATGGGGACCTAAACAAGAAGAAGCCTTCCAAACCCTTAAGCAAAAGCTTTGTGACGCACCTATCCTCACACTTCCTGAAGGTTGCGATGACTTTGTAGTATATTACGACGCGTCAGGGCAAGGACTAGACTGTGTATTAATGCAAAGAGGAAAAGTGATAACCTATGCTTCTAGACAACTCAAAGTTCATGAGAAGAACTACACCACCCACGACCTAGAACTTGGAGCCGTTGTGTTCGCTCTCAAGATATGGAGACATTACCTCTACGGTACCAAGTGTGAAATATACACTAACCACAAGAGTCTTCAACATATCTTCAATCAAAAGGAGTTGAATATGAGGCAACGAAGATGGGTTGAACTTCTTAACGACTACGACTGTGAAATTCGGTATCATCCTGGCAAGGCAAACGTGGTGGCCGATGCGCTCAGTCGAAAAGGTTATGCGAACTCCATTCGTCTTCTATGTTCGCAAATCATAACCGACATCAAAGATCGAATCCGAGAAGCTCAACATGTTTCTGTAACAGAAAACGACGTACGCGATGAGCTGTCTTGTGGAGCGGAACTTAAAATCGAAACCAAATCCGACGGTATTCTGTACTATCTAAATCGCATATGGATTCCCAATCACAATAACCTGCGAGATTTCCTTATGAATGAGGCGCACAAAACACGGTACTCTGTACACCCAGGAGCCGACAAGATGTATCAAGATCTTCGATACACCTACTGGTGGCCTGGCATGAAAAAGGATATTGCTGTTTTTGTTTCCAAGTGCCTTACCTGTTCCAAAGTAAAAGCTGAACATCAAAGACCTCCAGGACTTCTAACCCAACCTGAAATACCTGTATGGAAGTGGGAAAACATAACCATGGACTTCATTACCGGGGTACCTCGCACCTCCAGTGGGTATGACACTATATGGGTAATCATTGATCGTCTTACAAAATCAGCTCACTTCATTCTGATTCGCGAGGACTTCAAGAACGAGAAGTTAGCTCGTATCTACATCAGCGAGATCGTAAGCCGTCATGGTGTACCTTTAAGCATCATTTCAGACCATGATGGTCGTTTCACTTCACGAACATGGCAAGCTGTACAAACCGCCTTGGGTACACGATTAGACCTCAGTACCGCTTTTCATCCTCAAACTGATGGACAATCTGAACGCACCATCCAAACTCGTGAAGACATGCTTCGAGCATGTGTCATAGACTTCAAGGGAAATTAGGACACTCATCTACCATTAGTTGAATTTTCGTACAACAATAGTTATCACTCAAGTATCGGCATGGCTCCTTTCGAAGCTTTATACGGTCGTAAGTGCCGATCTCCAGTGTGCTGGCACGAAATTGGGGAAGCTCAAATCACCGGTCCAGAATTAATTCAAGAAACAACAGACAAGATCCATCAAATTCGAAACAATCTTCTAGCAGCACAAAGTCGTCAAAAGAGTTATGCAGACAAACGACGAAAGCCCTTGGAATTTAACATTGGTGATCAAGTACTTTTAAAAGTATCACCGTGGAAGGGAGTGGTTCGTTTTGGCCAGAAAGGCAAGCTAGCACCACGCTACGTAGGACCTTTCAAGATACTCGAAAGAGTAGGACCGGTAGCATACAAGCTTGACCTACGAGAAGAGCTCAACAGAATTCATCCCACATTCCATGTATCAAACTTGAAGAAGTGCCTCGCCGATGAAAACCTCCATATTCCCCTAGAAGATATTCAGATCGATGAATCTATGCACTTCATTGAAAGACCAGTAGAGATCATGGACTTCGGAGTGAAACGTTTAAGACGAAGTCATATTCCAATTGTCAGGGTACGCTGGGAGTCAAAACGAGGACCTGAGTTTACTTGGGAACGTGAAGACTTAATGCGCGAGAAATACCCACATCTTTTTCCTGTTACCACCACTACTTAAATTTCGGGACGAAATTTCTAAAAGTAGGGGATACTGTAACATCCGTCGAAAAACAGGTTTCAAAACCCGCTTCGTTTATTAATCGAATAGTCAGTTACAACTTTCGTTGCTTATTTAATGTTCATTTTAATTTTAAACAATACATAATTAATAAATATATTAGAATTTATAAACTATAATTAATAAACAATAAGAACGGGTGAAGAAAAAAATAAAGGAAGCTGCCGGGTTTCGAACCCGGGTCAGTCGGTTCAACAAACACCCAGCATACCACTCCGCCACTTGACTTCTTTGTTATCATATTGAAACAAATAAATCTTAAGATGAAACTCGAGTTCAAACCGGACTTCCAGCGCGGCAGAACTCGCAATCACCGGAAAATCCGGCAATCCGTGAGTTCATCCATTATTCCTTTTGACTATAACGTTATAACCGACGTCGACATCGGTTATAACCGACGTCTAACAGTCAATTGCAGTAGTAACCGCCGGAGAAAACTTGACCACGAATCCAGACCAAATTCAGACTAAATTCATCCTGATTCTTCCTTATAAATACCCACCCAAATCTCTGGTAATCTTTTCTCTCAAAATCGCACAAACTCTCGAAGTTTTAGCACTCGCCGGAGATAATTTACAGTCGCCGGACCTTCACCGGAAAACCGAGACTTACACCAAATCGGTAATTTTCTCGACTCTTTCGTTTTCAAACCACTGTTAGACTTATATTAACTTAAATCCTTCAACGAGAATCGATTCCAGACAACGCTGCCGAGAATTCCTATACCCGCCGGAAAATCTCTGAAAATTCCGAAGTTTCGCTGTGAATCGGTACAATCATCTAAACCTCCTAATATCCTTTGTTTAGTACCTTAATTGCACAACTCATTGATCAAAACCGTCGATTGATTCACTCAGACGGAGATCACCAATCAGAGCCGACGCCCCCTTGCCGGATATCTGAATTAAACACGCTGTTGTGGTACATTCTGTTCTTTAATCTCGTTTACAATTACATTTCAACTAATTATAAGTTTTGATAATCAAGTTAAACAAAACAGTCGGAACTCTCTGATCTGGTTGTTTGTAAACGAAGAAGACGAAGTCAGGAATAAGCATAAGTATAATTAAAATCACATAATCAAACGGGTTAGACACACAGTCCAGCGGTGGACTGTGTGCGCAAACAAAGCCAACATCACGAGTTCGAATCTTACAACGTACCGACTTTCAGAATTTAAACCAACCTTTTTAAAACTGAATCATAACGAGTCACAGCATGTTTATAGGAGTAATATAAACCGTAATTTAAACAGATTAGACACACAGCCCAACTGGTTGGGCTGTGCGCATACGAACCGAAGGACCCGAGTTCGACTCCGGGTCCCTGCAGCGGTTCGGCCATTTTTAAATCATTTCAATATTAACTCAAATAAAATGAAAATTAATTAGGATATATATATAATTAAAACAGAGAATATTTCAGGTTAGACACGTAGCTCAGTTGGTAGAGATGCGTGCACGCGTACGCGAGGTCCCGGGTTCGAACCTCACTCAGTGCACACTCAACCACAGTCCGACCGGTCAACGGTCAACAAAGTCAAATTTTTTATTTTATTTATTTATTTATTTAATTTAGAAATCAATTAAAAATACTTAAAAATAATATTTTTAAAGTTAGAAAATGACCCTAAACTCACAAAAATAAATCTAAAAATCCTATTAAAATTGTTAATTAAAAGTATTAGTCTCAAATAAAATCCAATTATTTACCGAACCATTTCGTTATTATTTTAGGTTAGTTTTTCCTCGTCGATCAAATCCCAAAACTCGTGCGCATCCAACATCATCAAAAGAACGCTCTCAATGTGAGTGAATCTCTACCAATTCCCCGTTTTAATCACATTTTTGGGGTGTATCATGTGTCGCTTAATTATTTATTATATTTAAACACTTGTGCTTCCATCATATCCGTGATCAAATGTGTATTCAATATGTATCAATTGTTGTGTGGATTATGGTTAGATTAAAGTTATCATTTTCGGTACATGCATTTCATTAGGCCCATCAGCTCCCCGTGGGAGACGGGTTGAGTACAGGTGCCTCATTCGATCGGCTCTGTTTGATTGAGCCTTGATCTCACATACATCATCATACATTTCATACGATCGGCTCCGTTTGATTGAGCCTTGATCTCACAATACATTATCATTCATGTCATATACTCATTCATGGTGGTTTGTGATTGTTTGTTTATATATGTTTGCTCACATATGAATATTGCACAACTTTTCAATATTAAATACAACAAGAAATCAATAACAATGTTTTTAAACAAGGTTCAGTCGCCAACTTTTGTTGACCCAAAATTTCCCCCATTTTACACATGATACAGGTGATCCAGTTGAGGCAAGAAACACATAAGAGGGCCTAGAAGAATAAATCAGTTTAAGCTTTGGATTGTTTTACTTAGTTCATTTCCTTATATTTGTATGAATTTGATTTGAACATTTAAGTTGTAATTTGAATTTAATAAATATGAAATATTTTAGTAAACATTATGAGCTTTGGTAATAACCCAATTATGCCCCGACTCTTATTCCGCTGCGGGTCGGGGTGTGACAGTACTGGCTCAGGGTAAGGTGGAACTGATTCTTCATAGGGAGATGGGTTTTGTAGTAGATTCCCAACACAATCTCGGTGGGCCCGATAGGGAGTATCGTGACGTAAGTTGATATCGTCATAGATAAACAACATAAAATAGCACAGCGGAAGTCTTGGAGTAAAATTACTATTACAAACGTAAATGTTCAAAGTTTCAAAATAATAATATACAGACGTTTGTAATAAGATCCACAGACGGATCGAATAATACAAAATGAAATAACAGACTATGGGCTTCTATGCAAAGGAGTTGCAAATTCCTCTTAAGCATTACCGAGCACTTCCAGCCTATTTCAGAACCTTGCTACCTACGCTTAGTCTTTTGAAAATACGTCAGTTTTCACTGGTAAATACAAATAACCGACACATTTTGAAAATATTTCAAAATATTTTATGTACACAATGGTACATGTATTTTATAAATAACTTGGGATAAACTATTTCTCATGTTATCAGTTTTACATGCTTATTAATACATTTAGGGCCCGAAAACTATGCCGAGATCGTGATTAATCGACACACCACTTTAATACCTTTATTAGGTATACCCGTAGTGGGTTATAAAATATTTTAATAAAACATTAGCATCTCTCAGGTGTATGCTTACACCCCGTGCTTAAGTCGTGGCCATTTACAATAAAATGAGCAGTGGATATCCAGGACACGGTCGTATTAACCCCAATGTTTAATATTAAGCAATACGATTTAAAACGGATTATTTGGATTCCTCGACACATTGGCCATTGATCCATACCCGACCATGCGGTATTAATATACCGTATCCCAAGCCAGTATAGGGAAAATAGGTTAAGAGTATTTACCTGGCTTAAAGAGATATTAGAAAACAAGAAAATATAATAAGCACAACCATAACTAGCTTGGTCGCAATCTATCGGAAGGTTCTAGTCTGGAGTGAAGGGTATTAATAACCAATTAGAATGACGGGTCTTATTCAAGTCATAGACTTGGACCGGTTTACTTATTTTAGTGAAAGCGGTACGATATGCTAGATTAAGCGGTGACCGGAATAGAATGTAGTATAGACCCAACAAGTACTAAGACTTTTATATTATGTGTAAACAATATACATTCTGGAATTTGAGATTAAAATGGTAAGGTTTGACCCATTTCGGTAAACTTACGTACAAGGACTACATAAGCTTGACCGTACGCATAAATGCGATACCGGGTAACCAGATGAGTTATAAACAAGTTCCATATGCCAGTATAACTTCAAATAAGTTGTAATATCACTAGGATATCAACTTATATGCCCGTTAAGATTTTAAAATCGAATTATACTTCATAAGGGCGTTTTAGTCATTATGCGATGTATTTAAAAACTTGCATAACAATATGAGATATGATTGATTACCTATTGTAAAATTATTATATTTATGTTATGAAATCAGTAGGCAATGAGTTTTGATTGATAGTTATGGTTAAAACCATACTATGCGCCAAAAGGGCGTTTTGGTCATAATATGACATAATTTGCGATAATTTATCAAAACTCAGGTTATGATCAGATTCATAACTTCAAAATAATTTGGTTACACTATCATATCAGTAGGTAATCATTTTGCAAGTTCATCCTTGATTAAAACCATGTTTTATGGAAAAAGGTCATTTTAGTCAAAGTTAGCATATTATAGACACTTGGGTATAAACTCGGAATCTCTTTATGATCCTTTAGTATAACCTCATAGGATTATACTATACTATACTAGGATCATAATGAAACTTAGAATCAGTAGCTAAAGTTGCTAAATCGATTCGTAATTGAAATTCAAAGTAGAAGTCAAACTTTGCGACTTTCGGCTGTGAACCGACACTAATACTGGAAATGACAGGCTGGACATGTTTATGCATGTCCTAATATTATTTACCAACTTATTTAAGTATCAAAACATAGGTTATAACATTTATAAGTTCTTTTTATAAGTTTTTCCGAAAATGGCGTTTTTACTTTTAATTAAGCATAACTTTGACCTGTCATTTAACCAACTTAATGTGATTCTCAGAAGGTGCCATTTTGAGGGATTAACACATACCTAATTACAATCACGTAGCCATATTCGATTCGAATAATGGCTAGACCATAATGGGCTTAACCGAAAGTCAAAGCGTTTATCGAAAACACTTGACTTTTGGCCATGAAAGCCTATAAACTGAAAAGAGAAAGGATGGAACACTTACTAGTGATCCAAGAGAATGTTTAGAACTCAGGAGAGTCTCCTTTATAATCAGGAACAATTCCAATAGCGAGTAGAGGATGAAAAAGAGGAAGGAGCAAGGAATGAGAGCAACATAAGTTGCTTATTTATAGTGGGAGATGATGCACAAGATCATTCCAGGTGTTAGAAGCAGCTTTAGGATGTCTCCAGGTGGTTAGGACGTCTAAGGAGATGCAAGAAGGTGGCAATTCGCAAGAAATATGGCAACATTGCAAGCTGTTAAACAATCTGCCGCTGGCACTTCTTTACAGACCGTAATGGTTATGGCTTACGATCCGTAAGCCAGTTAGCACGCCCATGGTTTTGAATCAGATACGGACCGTAAGGACTAAGCCTTGTGGTCTGTAACCGCTTATCAGAAACATTCCTTTATCCTTGCTTATAGTCCGTAAGCACTAAGGCTTACGGTCCGTAAGGGTCACTCAGAGGCCAAAAGAATTGGCATGTTGACACCTTTAATCCCTTAGGTAACATACTTTTAATAATGTCAATATTATCCCCTTGGCAATATAAAAAGTCGTTCAGAGGTCATCTAAGTGATATAACGACTCAATTAGTCTCCCTCGTACAACACGTGGCACATTCGAGAGTTATCTGGACACGTGTCATTATGTAATTCGACACAATTTTTCCAAGGTTTTACACCCCAACTTCCCCTTCTCTCCCAAGTTTTTATAAAATTGTAAAAAAAATGGAAGACTCCAATTTTTCTTCTTCTACGTCGTCGTCGTCTGGGCTTGATGATTTAATTCTATTCTCGCCAGACGACGAGGGACCGACACTCATAATTTCAGCGGTTCAAAAGGTGGTTCAAACCATAATGCAAGAAGAAGGTTGCTCCTCGGAACCCATGAAAAGAAAAAAACACAGTACATGATCGAGTCACCGCACATGATTTATTGGTACGTGCTTATGATCAAGTAAATTAGAATTCTTTTGACAAAGAAAGGTTGCGCGTGGTCGTCTAGGATTTAGTACGTTGAAAAAAGTCACGGTCGCGCTTAGATAATTGGCTTATGGGACGGCTTCCGACACTAAGGATGAATATATAAAAATGTCAGAATGGATGGCGAGGGAAAGTCTCCATTATTTTTGTGAGTGTGTTATCGAACTATAGTTAAAAGATATTTGAGAAAACCTTCATTTGGTGACGTACAACCACTTTCGGAGGCTCATGAAGAGCAACATGGTTTCCCTTGGATGATCGGTTGTTTAGAATATATTAAATGGGTGTGGGAAAATTGTCCAACATCGTGGGCCAGGCAACATAGTAACAAATGGCATAAGAAACCAGCAATGATGCTTGAAGCGGTTGCATCTCAAGATCTTTGGATTTGGCATGCATTCTTTAGTATGCCTGTTGGAAATAACGATTTAAATATCCTTAATCAATCACCCATTTTCAGTGACCATATGAACAATGTTGGGCCGAAAGGATCTTTTTTTTTGGTTAACGGCGCAGAGTGTAAATACAATTATTATCTAACCGATGGTATTTACCCAGATGGGGCCATGTTTGTGAAATCATTTACAAGGAGAACAACGTGATGAAAAAAGACGTAAGTTTAATGGGGCTCAAATGGCGGCACAAAAAGACATCAAACGGAATGTGATGTATGCATGCGTTATTTTTCATAACATGATTTCGGAGGATGAGTGACACGCAATTTGCGAGTACATTGAG
The DNA here is from genome assembly GCA_947069175.1 of Scalesia atractyloides. Taxonomy (NCBI): domain Eukaryota; kingdom Viridiplantae; phylum Streptophyta; class Magnoliopsida; order Asterales; family Asteraceae; genus Scalesia; species Scalesia atractyloides. The sequence continues at coordinate 23,077,881 of CAMTDV010000024.1, forward strand.
GAGACGAGTCAACAAAGCACCGTAGAATTAAGTGATCAACAAAAAGAAGCAAACTTGATTGAAATTAAAGATGATACAACACATCACAACCTTTGATCGGATTTGTTTGAACATATTTGGAGCCTTCCACGAGACGACTTTGACGAAGACGAAGAGGATGATTGACGTTTATGTACTTTTTTAATTTTTTAATTTATGTTATCTATTTTTTTAATTTTTATGTTATTTAGGTTTTTTATTTAATTAATATTAATGTTCTTAAATTAAATTTAATTGAATTTATATAATTTTCAAATAGAAAATAATAATATTAAATAGGCCAGGTGTCGATTAACCCCCCTCCTCCACGTCCCTTCCCACACCCCCTGTTTTCTACCACACCACTTTTCTAACGCGCGCTGATGTGTTGTTCATATGTTACATAACGTTCAATTTTTATACCCCTTCACACCATATAGTCTAAAAATAATATACAAAACCATGTATGTCATCATATAGTCAGATGTTAAGATTTTAACAAATTTTCATTTTACGCAAAAGGAATTGTTTTAGACTCTCCTACCGGCCCTAAAAATTGTTATTTTTTAATTATTTATTTTATGATATATATATATGGTACCTCTTAGATTACTAGATAGTTATTTTTACTATGATATATATATATATATATTGTAGAATAAACCAAGGTATGTTCTTTTCATCTTCGTTATAGCTCATTGTAAATTACTTTTATAACATTTTAGCAGAAAAAAATCTCACAAAACTATGTTTTTTAACAACAGACAAAAAACATGACATAGAAAGGGTAGAATACTTGTATTTGTTTTTAACGAAAAGAAATATTAAATTATGTGACTCGCTATTATTAATTAAAGTGTAGAATACGTGTTCTTGTGTATAACAAAAAAGAAATAGAAAATTATGTCTCTCACATTGAATTGATGACATCTCTGCCAAGTTTTAGAACTTTGATCTTCCTTTTAACCATAATACCGAGTTAGCTTTAATGTCCCAACCCAGGAATGCTATTTCCTTTGAACTCCTTTTTGTTCCTTGTTTTCCATATATGCCACATAGTCGTTTGGAAAATCATACATACCATTTTCTTCAAATCTTTAGATCCTGCCATTTATTCAATCGCTTGTAAGGCCTCTTTGCTGGAATTAAATGGCATTGATGCTGGTAATTTTAACCAGACTAGAATCTTCCACCATATCGATCTTGCCATTCACACATGTAACCAACATATGCTCTACCGTTTCTTCTTGCATCCCACATTTCAAACAAAGTCTACCATGCATGTCTACGCCTCGTCTTGCTAGTTCAGTCTTCGTCGGTATTCTGTTTAAGCTCGCCTTCCAACTTAAATAGTTTATTTTCGGTGTTGCCCAAATTTCCACTCCGTATCTTGTTTCGAAGCTGTGGTTTTATTAACTTGTTCACGGGAAAAGTTACTGTTAGATCATGTTCCACTGCGCCTTTCCATTTCCATATGTCTTTTCCACTTTAAACCCAACCTATCCATGATGGCCGAGTTCCACCATAATAATTGTATATACGCTGTACAAAGGGAGAAGTAAGGATATCATTCAAGAAGATTTGGGAAGGGCTAAGACAGTTGGTCTTGACAACATACTGATAGAGGTGCGGAAATGTTTGGGAGAGGATGGAGTTTGATTGCTAGCTAGTTTTGTTGGTAATTTACGAACTTCAAGTCACAAGCCAGTGAACTTAGGGGATCAATGTGGACAAGTAGGTCATAGTTGGCTAAGTTTCCTAATTATGTTATAATTATCTTGGTAATGTCGTGTCCACCAAGTTAAGGTGCCTATATAAACAATGTTAGGGTTAGACATTATTAAGAAAAAAGACTAGAGAGAAACCGAGTAATGGTTTGAGAGTTATTGTAATCAACTTTTTTAGTTATATTTTCTTGGTTATTATAAAAGTTATTGGAGAGTTATTCCATTTGTATTCTAGTTCTTTGTTTGATTATCGATTGGGACTTGAATTGGTATCATAGCCAAGTTCAATCTTCAATATCAAACGGATACTCGAGTTATTAATCGGCAACCAAGGTAGTTACGGGCATCGGCGATTTCTATCGAATGATTACGAGCTGAGACATAGCTAGTAATCAACGAATAAAAAGCATCGACGAAACAGTTTTTCCAGTGGGAGCCGTTTGTTCCTGTTCAGTGGCAGTAATCGGGAAAACATGTGGTTTCTTTCGATCTGTGATTTTGTGATGAAGCTATTTCACGTGAGTCTTGTTTGTTTTTGTTTATTGTTCCGTGATTAAAGAATACGAGCTTTTTATCAAAATAAGAAGATCTTGAATGGAGTTACCAGCAGAAAATCGTTTTGAAAAGGTGATAAATCTTGATTGTCTTTGCAACGGATTCTTTTTAAAGGATTCTATTTATCTGGGTTTAGAGTGGTATTCGTGACCAGGTTTTTGCAAGCAAGCAGGATTGGTTCTGAGTAGTTGTTCAGGACTGATTTGTTTGTATTTTTTCCAACAGATTGGAGCAAGGGGGTTCTACGCCGTTAACTTACAAGAGACGATGGACGGGGACAAACCACCACCGATTTGTGGTTAAGGATTAGAGTACCACAATTACAACGTTTAGGCGATTCGTATCAAGGCAATATTCAAGCTGTAGAACCAAGCAAAATGGATGTAGAGGCCAAAAAGGATGACATGGCAGTTGAACTTCTACTTCAGACAATACCCGAAGAGCTCGTGTTCCAAGTAGCTTAGTTTTAGACTACAAAGGAAATATGAGAGGCGTTGAAGACACGGTATGTTGGGGTTGAACGGGTTCGAGACGAAAAGATTAAGCAATTGGAGATAGAGTTCGAATATTTAGAGATGAAAGAAACAGAGACGATTAAATCTTTCGCAGGTAGGATAAGTCAGTTGGTTACCAAAGCAGCCAGTTTGGGAACCACCTTCCAAGACAAAAAAAACTTAACAGAAAATTTTAGGCTCCGTTCCAGGGAAGTATGTTCCAATTGTAGCTTCAATTTTAACAATTCGCAGATTTGAAGGCCATGACCTTTCATAATGCAATCGGTAGACTAAAGATGTTCGAAGACAGGATTACGGGTATCAACTCTTTAGCCCAAAATCAAAGTAAACTAATGTTTACCAATGGTGAGTCATCCTTGAATCACAAATCCTATGACAATACATGGGGGTGTGGACAAGGCGGTTCAAGTCACCGAGGTAGATGTCAAAGCCGGGATAACGAGGACCAAGATAGAAGTCAAAGTCGAGATGGTAAAGTTAAGGGGTCAAAGCAGGCGAGTCAAAGAAAAAATAATGATCACCAAAGGGGAAGAAAGGATAGATAAAAGGTTCAGTGTTACCGTTGTGATAAATTTGGCCACTTCGCGTCATGGTGTCCCAGGTTGTATGAAGAAACAGGAAGAAGCTAACTTAGCTAAAACCGATGATTTTGATCCATCATTGTTTATGATGAGATGCGATCAAAAGATGGCTTTTCTAAATGAAGAATGGGTGATTCCTAAGCATTTCGAGACCGAGCCAATGGAGAAAGACACTGGGTATTGCAAGTTCAAAATCTAAAAAACATGGATACTAGTGATGTTTCTCAACAATAATCAGATCTAAAACATCAATTGATTTGATGTTTTGACCCGAAAATGACAGAAAACTCATAAACGGTTTTAAGAACAATGTAGGAGAATAACACAATAACGAGGCTTGATTATAGTCTAAAGATGTTTACAATCTGAACACGACTTTGCTAATACGCTCTAATCCACACACACAAAGCTGGAAATCAATCCATCAAAAAGCCTAACCTCATAAAGAGAAAAATAAATCTATTTACAGACTTCTTGCTAGGGTTACTGGGGACACTACCAAACTAACGCTATGTGCGTAGGCGACCGTCAAGCAGTCGTCGCATAAGTGACGCCTATGTCTGACTTACATGATTAGCACACTACGACATTACAATTATAAAGAGGACAAGCGACACTAAATATGCTCCCAGAATGTCGCCGGTGAGCAAAACAACCTTGTCTTAACTTATACGGCATGCTACAGTCTTTATGGTTCCATCAATCTCCCCTGAGACTGCTGTATACCGTTTCTTGATCACTCTTGATGGGATGGTTTAGAAGGATGAGTGGATGTAGAAGCAAGCACGTGACAAAGACCCAACAAGTATCTTGACAACGGAGCATCGAATCACATGACGGGTAATCAAGCTTATTTCTTTGAACTTAATGAGCGTGTCATGGAAAGGTGAAGTTTGGAAATGGATCTTGTATTGACATACGGGGAAAAAGGTCGGTATTGCTAAGGGAAAATTGGGGAGCAACGCCTGTTGACTGATGTTTACTATATATCGAGTCTACATAGAAATATCATATGTCTTGGTTAAGCAATAGAAGGTGGATGTGACATTCACATGAAAGGCGATTTGCGAACCATTCATGATGATACAAGTAAGCTAATGATGAAGGCGACAAGGACCAAGAACCGTTTGTTCAAGATCAACCTCAAGATAGCATGTCCCAGTACACAAGTTAGGATGATTGGAATGAAGAATTTTAATGGTGAGGATCTACAAAGAGTTTAACTGAAAGATAATATGCTAGGTACGAGTCTGGTTCTTCTCAAAGATCCAAGTTTATTGAAGAAACCCAAAATTCAAAGTCCATAGAAAAATGTCCAAGAATTCAAAGGAAAAGGTTAAGCAAGGAATTGAAACCCAAGGAACTACGTTTAATGATCAAAGAAAGCTAGTGTTTGCTCAAGATCGCAGCCTCAATGGTGGTTCGAGTGAATATAACCAAAGGACGAGTCGTGTTCAAAGACTAGTTGAGTACAAGGTCCCAAGAAAGTTTGAGCTAGGAAGGAGCCGAAAAAACATAGTTAGAGATCAGGAGAACTTCCAAGATAATCAAAGTAATGGAGACATTTTTGGAGTTGAAGGCCTACCTATTTTGAGTCTAAAATTACGGGGGTGATTGTTGTTAATTTACGGACTTCAAGTCACAAGTCGGTGAACTTGAGGGATCAATGTGGACAAGTAGGTTATAGTTGGTTAAGTTTCCTAATTTTGTTATAATTATATTTGGTAATGTCTTGGCCACCAAGTTAGGGTTAGCCTATATAAGCCAAGTTAGGGTTAGACATTCTTTAGAAAAAAGACTTTTTGAGAAAATCCGAGTTATGGTTTGAGAGTTATTGTAATCAAGTTTTTGATTATATTTCTTGGTTATAATAAAAGTTATTATAGAGTTTTTTCATTTGCATTTGTGTTCTTGGTGTGATTATCGACTAGGACTTGAATTTTGTTTAATCTTATTTTTTCAATCTGGAAAAATCCTGGAGCAGTGTGGTAGTGCCCTTGTATAAGAACAAGGAGATGCCCAATGTTGTGGGAACTACAGAGGGATTAAGCTACTAAACCACACTATGAAAAAGTACAGGGAGTAGAAGAGAGATCTATATATGGTGTTTATTGATCTTGAAAAGGCATATAATAGTGTGGCACGTAGACTGATTTAGGAATGTTTGGAGGATAGGGGAGTTCCTAGGAAGTATATAGACTTAATTAGGGATATGTATGAGAGGACTGTAACTAGGGTGTATGCGCCTGTAGGAGATACATAATCTTTCCCTGTGGAAGTAGGATTCCATCAAGGGTATGCGTTGAGCCCGTTTCTTCTTGCGGTTGTCTTGGATGAGTTGTCTAAGTCGATTCAAGATACAGTTCCGAGGTTCATGCTTTTTGTAGATGATATAGTGCTAGTTGCTGAAACTAGATAAAGCCTAAATGCGAGGCAAGAGGAATGGAGAACAACTTTAGAAGGCAAAGGTTTAAGGATTAGATGCTCTAAGACTGAACACTTTTATTGTGATTTCAGCGGTGCAGGTGACAATGGGGACACTCAAGTCACCATTGAGGGTCAAGTGGTCCCGCAAAAGACTAACTTCAATTACTTATGATCGTTTGTGTAGAGGGTCGAAGAGATAGATAGTGGCGTATCGCACCTTATACAGGTTGTGAAGGTGGAGAGCAGCCACGGGAATTTTGTGTGACAGGAGGTTCCCAACAAAATGAAAAGGAAAACTTTATAGGGCCGCGGTTAGACCTACTAGGTTATACGAGACAAATTGTTGGGCCATCAATAAAACACAATCGTGACAGATGGAGGTAGTAGAGATGAGGATGTTGATGTGGATGTGTGACCACACGATGTTAGATTGAATAAGAAGTGAGCTTTTTAGGGAATGGTCAGGAGTAGCTAGTATATCAGATAACTTAAAAGGGAGGAGATTGAGATGGTCTGGGCATGTGAAAAGGAGGCAGTTGACAAAGCCAGTTAGAGTAGTGAAAACCGTGACGGTGGAAGAAAGAAGGAGTAGAGGCAGCCCCAAATTGACTTGGGGTGAGCGAATTAGAAAATATTTGGTAGAGTTGCACATATCCGAGGACATGGTTCATGATAGGAGTTCATGAGGATGTAGGATTAAGATTGAGGAATTTTAGGGGAGGGTATGGATATGTCCTACCTTTGTCTTGGGGGGGGGGGGGTTACATATGATGTTCTTGTATTTATGCAAATATGGTGTTTTCTGATGATATATCTGACTGCTACGCTTTCTACTTTTTCATCTTTCGTTTATCTATCCGTTGTTTGGTTTGGAGGCGGGGATCTCTCTAGAAGCAGCCTCTATATCCTCGGGATAGAGGTAAGGTTTGCCTACATCCCACCTCCCCCAAACCCTACCGTTAGCTTGCTATTTGTGTGATTTACTAGGCATGGTTGTTGTTGTTGTAAAGTGATCCCTTCTATTGGGATGATGTAATTTATTGGAGAAATGTATACATAATCATACCCTTTCGTATGAAAGGGATTTTACTTTTTAAGTGCAAGGTTCCGGTACAAATGAGTCTTAACACAAGAAATTAAGGAGAAAGTTTTTAATTTTTTTTAAATTCTCATCTTGTCATACACGTATTTTAGTCCCAGAATCTAAAATAAAAGTTTGTGTATTTACACTAGTATAGTATTTATAATTACTCTAGGGTAATTATAATCAGTCAAGGGCAATTACACATAATTATTCTACTAGAATAAAAACACGATTTGTTTTTACATTTTGTAACTAAACATCATCCTTAAGTAGATGGGAAAAAATTCAAAATTTTTTCCTTCACTTCTCATGTTAAGACCCATTTGTAACTTATCTTTACACTAACTTTCAATTAGAGAGTGGCAGTCTGGGGTTGTTAATGAGTTGAGCCGGGACAAGCTCAGGCTCGAATCGATTATAAAGAGAGTTAGTTCGGCTCGGATTGGAAACCAAGCTAAAAATCTAAACTCGGGCTCGGCTTGGTTTAAACTGAACTGGATCGGCTCAGCTTGGTTTGGCTCGATTTTAAAAAAGAAAAACTAACTCATAGCACTCAAAATTCAGTAATCTAAAATATTATTCAATGGTTCAAAAGAACATATCTAAAATAAGTTTAACCTAATACATTGCTAGCCAAAATCATGTTCAACAACACAAAATAAGTTTTAAATTTCAACGAAATACATTATTAGTTTATTAGCAAGATAATCAACCTTCAAATATCTCATAGATATCAAATTACACTCCAAAATACATGTAAAAGATAATCATTTGATGGTGTAGTATCGGTTAGCAATAGACCTCTAGTTATGTGGTCAAATCCTCCACGAAAAATAAGAAAGTCAACATATTTTGATCAATTCAACGTGAAAAATATCGCTCCCTCAGCAAAACTAATCTGGGGTAAAGTTGAGCCAAAAGATACCTATTCAAGATAAAATCATGAGCAAGTGGTATTTCCTTAGGATCTACTCAAGCGTTTAGAAATTGATTAATAGGTAAAGATGCATGTATAAACTATGTATATAAAAATAAAAGTTATTACAAGTAAAATAATTCGAGCTAAGCCGAACCAAGCTACCAAGCGAGTCAAACCAAGCTACCAAGCGAACCAACCCGATCCAATCCGACTTGTTGCTAGTCGCGCCGAGCTAGGCTCACTTTCTAACTGAGCCGAGCAGAGCCAACTCAGCTCAGTTTCAAACAAAGTCATATCGAACGAGATTTTTCCGAGCTAAATCTGAGGGAACTTTGAGCAAACTATAAGCCGCGAACTTTTTAGACAGCCTAAGTGGCACATGAGATGTTTGAGAGGATAGGGTAAATTTAGCAATACCTATTTTATTTACATCATTTTTATTATTTGCACCGTGACATTAGTTGATTAATATTTTTATTACTTTTTAATATTTTGACCTTGTGATGTGTTTATTTTATCTACGTTTCAATACACTTTATAAAAAATAGACTCGTGTTCAGTGTAACGTTGTATGGTCCGTTACAAAACTTTATATTTGATACGTTTCTATTTCTTACAAATTTTACATCGAAATATAGACAAAGATAAAAAAAATCACAAGCAAAGCTCGTTTTCATAAGGGTTTTTATATTGAAAAGTTATAAAAAAAAACAAGTCTATAAATTAACTAATATCAAGAGTTGGGTATTTATAATAGGACTCCTTTATAAATTATTACAACCCCCATAGTGTTAATGGGACCATGAACATCTGTAACCTAACTTATCATAACTTTTTCTTGGAAAAATTATATACGAATCTGTACGTCAGTATTGTGCCCTGTTGTTAGAAAGGTAAAGATCGTTGATATTGTTTTAGTAGGCAATATAAGCATGAATAACGCAACATAGACGCTTAACTACTTAAGGGGAATGTATTCTAAACCTGGTATGTCTATAATTGTATTAGCAACCGGTTGATCGCAGCTCAACGATAGAGCAGGAGATAATAGCATAGTGAATTCGAATTGACAACGAAGATGACAAGCATGTAAAAGAACATAATATCCCGTCATCCAGAGTGGTTGTTGTGTATCTAAACAACCTTCCCAATTTGCGTTTGGATATCTTGTTAATTAAACGAAGATTTGGAGAATGCCTATACGCAATCCAAAAACTTAGGGGCCATGCATGTGTTTTAAATACGAGTGATACCACTAAAGTGTGGTAGTTGTAAGGGTCATTCATCCTCTAGTTAAGATTTTTAATTTTTTTATAATTAAATTAGGTTTTAACTCATACAGCAGAATGTATATTGTTAATAATTTAACCTTATTTATATACTATAAATTTGTAACTTTTGTATGCATATACTATTATATCATTTGTTTTGGGAAATTTTCAAAAAAAATAAAAGTTGAAATTTTGATTTTAAGCCAACTGTTTGAATTTCTTATAGTTTTAACTTCACAAAATTAAATCTGTTTACTTTGAAGACAAAACTTTTCTACTTTTACAATTTAATCTCAACTCTTTTTTATATATAATTTGGTACCTTATCTTTCGCAAATTTTCGTTTTACGTTTCGAATTAAAGTTTGCGAGTTATCACGGAGCGACGTGTGTGTGTGGTCAACGTTTTTACGTTTCGTTCATAATTTTGGGAGGTAATACGGTTAAACGTCCATATGTAGTTCAGATTTTACGTCTTTCATAGGTTCATCGGGACGCGTGAGTCATTGATCGATTTTGTTATTTTTTTATATGTTCTATCTTTCAGTTTCTTGCAATTATAACCTCACAAAAATGATTTTTTTTAACTTTTAACCTAAACTTTTTATCTTTTGTAATTTAACCTCACAACTTTTTTACTTTTAAATTTAGTCCCCTATAATTTTCTTCCTTCCTAAATTTTCGTTTACATTTCGTATTAAATTTTGTGAGTTAACACAGCGCAATGTGCGTGTGTAATTCAACGTTTTTACGTTTCGTTTATAATTTTGGGAGTTAACACGGCGCAACGTCCATGTGTTGTTCAATGTTTTACGTCTATTTTTTCTCATTTGAAAGGTTTGTCGCAACACATGAGTCCTGGATCAACTTAGTTATTTTTTTAAATGTTCTACATTTCGGTCTATTTCTTCGCTTTAACACACCACAACTTCAACGTTGGTGATTGCTGACAGTTGTGTGGGATTGTTGCTATTTGACATGCTTTTACGCCCTCGCCGCAACGCGGGGGGTGCTTATTTCTAGTTTATATTATAAATGTAAATCCTTTCAAAAACAAAACACATTTATTTAAATAAATTTTGGAAATTCGGAATAATGCGAATAGAAATTTATTTAGTAAAATATAATACTAAAAAAAGATTACATCTAACGCTAAATGACATTCTCTCCTCTAACTTATTTTCAATTAACGTCACACGACATTTTCATTTTTAATTCATTAATAATTAATATCTAATTCTAACTTAAGATTAAAAAAATAAACATAAATGATCTATAAGTTTTAAAAACTATGATTGCAGTACTTCTTAAAATAAAATGGTTTAATTACAAAAAAGTTTTTATCCATATATGAGTTTTATATATAAAATCGATATATGAGTTCTTCTAACATATAAATAAAAGATAAAGAAGAGCAACTAATCAGATGACTAACTAGCAAAAAGACTAAAATTTTATCAAACTCTGTTTAAAATTATAGACGGAGATAACTTAACGTTTTGAAGTTTTGTAGATGAGATAATATTAAGTTTTTTAGCTACACCGCTTTATGATCAATAAATGTGTTTTTAATTTAATAAAGCGAAGAAATATGTTAATTATACCCATTTATGACATAGTAATTAACCTTTAATAATGAAAAGATTTTATTCGTCATATATAAACCTTTAACATATATCATAACTTTACAATAACTATTTATTACTTAAATCCGTATAACAATTATTAGTAAAAGTAACGATTAGTGATCAAAGTTTAAAAGTCCAAAACATAGTTTCAGGAGTGAATTTCGAATTTTGTCTTTTATCTTATACCCATTTTCAGGCGGTGTCCTTTGTCTATCAAATTGACGAGTTTTGTACTTTATATTTTCAAATCATGCACATTATGTCCTTTAGGCTTAACTCAGTTAGTTTTTTTAGTTAAATTAGTCCCATGAGGGCATTTTTGTCAATTCATCTTTGTAGGGACTAATTACGTAAATAACATAAATAACCAACCTTTTTCAAAAAAATAAAAAAATACTTTAAAAAAAGGTTTTAGAAAATAAACCACATACTCTCTCTCTCTCTCTCTCTCTCTCTATCTTTCAGATTTCTCACATCTCTCTCCCCACACCACCACCATTATCCACCCCACACCACCACCATTATCCAACCCACACCACCACCATTATCCACACCACATCACCACCATATTGAGTACAACCACCATCCACTGCTCCCCACCTGCCAAATAACCCCAACCATCGCATCTCTCCAGCCACCACCCAGTCGATGGTTGTGAGACGGTGATTAAGGGTTTTCAGACCAAATTATCACAGCGGCTAGAAGTAACGAGGGTTAACCGTTCAAAGTTTTAGACCAAACCATCACAGCGGCTACAAGTAACGATTGTAGACGCAGAATCGGCCAACAGTTAGGGTTTCACAGAAATCTAGGGTTTCGTCGTTCAATGTATCAAGCAATGGTGTTTCACAGCGGTAAGGGTTTCACAGCGGTGTAGTGATGGTTGTGCTATAGGTGGTTGTAGTTGTTGTAGGCGGATAGGGTTTCACAACGGTCTAATTTACGATTTTTGTGAATGTTGCTGGTGGTTGAGGATGGTGGCTGGAGGTGGTTGAGGGTGTGTAGTGGGGTCAAAGTTTCAGTGGGGTTTCACGGTGGTGTGGTGATGGTTGTGCTGCAAGTGGTTGAGGTTGTGGTTGTGCTAGAGAGATAGCGGTGGTTGATGTCACACCCCGACCCGCAGCGGAATAAGAGTCGGGGCATACTTGGGTTATCACCAAAGCTCATGATATTTACTATTATGTTTCATATTTATTTAAATCGAAATTACATTCTCAATAATCCAAACATGTCCATACAAATTCAAAGAAAATAACCAACTAAACAATTCCAAGCTCTAAATCATTTTATTCTTCTAGTCCAATCCTATGTGTTTCTGGCTGCAGCTGGTTCACCTGTATCATGTGTAAAAAATAGGGGTTTTTGGGTCAACATAAGTTGGCGAGTGAACCTTGTTAGATAAACATTTATAATTGATTTTCTTGTTATTTTATCAATGAAAAATTGTGCATATTCATAAATGAGCAAATGTAAATAGTCAACCAGCAACAATGTTAACCACAAACTATAACATATAATAACATACCAACAGCATACCATAACGTATCAACTTGCATAAATATATAACATGAATGAAACTGTGCGATCAAGGCTCAATCAAACGGAGCCGATCGTATTGCATGTACTGAAAATGATGAATGTCTGTGCGATCAAGGCTCAATCAAACGGAGCCGATCGTATGTGGGCACGCCAGGTTCACGCTCATAATGTAATGGGGAACATGCTCAACGCTCATAATGTAATGGGGAGCGGCGGCCTATGAAATTGCATGTACTGAAAATAATGAATTAAATCTAACAATAACCACACAAACAACTGAATCAAACTGAATACACATTTGTTCATGATATGATGTATGCACAATGATTTAAATATAATAAATAGCCAGACACATGATACACCCCAAAAACGTGATTAAAACGGGGAATTTGTAAAGATTCACTCACATTGGGTGCGTTGGATTGAAGATGGTGAGATGCGCACGAGTTGGAAGAACTGAACAACGAGATTTAACTAACCTAGATAATAACGGAAAAAAATATAGTAAATGAGTGGATTTTATTAATAATTTTAATGAGATTTTTAGATATATTTTTGTGAGTTTAAGGTTATTTCCTATCTTTAAAAACATTATTTTTAAGTATTTTTAATTGATTTTTAAATTAAATTAAATAATTAAAAATATAAAAATATGTTGACTTTTTGGGTTGACCGTTGACTTTTTGACTTTGACTGTTTGACCGGTTTATTGTGTAATTGCAATGCGCTGGGTGAGGCTCGAACCCGAGACCTCCCGTACGCGTGCACGCAGCTCTACCAACTGAGCTACGTGTCTAACCTGAAATAATTCGTTTTTAATTATACTTATATATTAACTCAGCTTATCCAAAATTCTTTTATTTTCAAAAACATTTTAAATCATTGAACCGGTGTCACTAACAGGTTTCGAACCCGGGACCTGTGCTTTAACGTTACACACAGTCCACCGCTGGACTGTGTGTCTAACTTGGTTAATATACAAATTTTTATTATACTTAACAACTAACGTAACTTAACCCGGTTCAGTTAGAAAAATAAAATGTTTTTATTACATAGAGGGTGCGTGTATCAGGGATCGAACTCGCGGCGTGTGATATGTATATGCACACAGTCCACCGCTGGACTGTATGTCTAACCCGAGATAATATCCAGATTTTATTAAACTTATAATCAAACTATCATCTTCTTCTTCATTTCAAAATTACAGACTGCGATTACACCATTATATCTTGTTTAATTCGATTGATAAACATTGTACAGACTAATATGAAATGACAGAGACGATATTTAGAAGTAATCATACCGGTGAACGATTTATCACAGAATTCCGGCAAGGTGTCGGCTCTGTTTTTATGAACTTCAACTGAGCAAGCAAATTAACCGTTTTGATTAGCTAATCGTGGAATTGAAGTGCTAAACAAGCGTTAACAGAGTGTTTGAATGTCCATACCGTTTCACAGAGGAAGATAAGAACTTTCAGAGATTTTCCGGCGAGCAGGAATTATCCGATAACAGCGTCTGAATTTGATTTCAATTGAAAGGTCTGAGTTAGAAAATAGCTTAACAATTGATATACCACGACGGTATTGAAAGACTTACCGTTTTGATGGAGAACACGGTTTTCCGGCGACTTGCAGAAACTTTCCGGCGACTAAAATTTGATTCTCCGGTGGACTGAAACTTGAGCGAAAATGTAATTGAGAGTCTGTATAGTATGTTTGAGTCGCGAAGGAGTACAAAGATGGAAGTAATACTGGAATTGAAGATTTTCGGTTATAAAAACCGATCCTCTTCTAGAATTCAAGTTCATTCAAAGCAACTTGATTGAAAACGTCGGTATATCGGTTATACTCAGTGAACCGGAGTATTCAGATCGTCATTGAGCGTTTGATGACGATTTCAGTTACAGTTGGCGCAATCGGTTGATTTATGTTTGTAGATAAAATTTATTTGTTTCCTAGAGTTGACAGAAAACAACAAGTGGCGGAGTGGTTATGTGTGTGGGTGTTAAGTTTTGGGTTTCAACCCGGCTGACCCGGGTTCGAGTCCCGGCAGCCTCATTTTATTTTTATTTATTTTATTTTTACTTTTTATCAATTATAATTTTTATAGTTTAGTTTGTTTATTAATTATGTATCATTAAAAATCAAAATAGCCATAAATACGCAACGTGACATTTAAAACTTGATATTCGATTACAAATGGAGCGGGTTTGGAAAACCCGTTTTCGACAAATGTTACAGTATCCCCTACTTTTAGGAATTTCGTCCCGAAATTTAAGTAGTAGAAGTAGTAGGAAAAAGATGCGGGTATTTTCACGCATTGAGTCTTCACGTTCCCAAGTAAACTCAGCTCCCCGTTTCGACTCCCAGCGAACCCTAACAATTGGAATGCGACTTCGTCGAAGACGTTTTTATCCGAAATCCATGATCTCTACAGGTCTTTCAATAAAATGCATAGATTCATCAATCTGAATATCTTCCAGAGGAATGTGGAGGTTTTCATCAGCGAGGCACCTCTTCAAGTTCGACACGTGGAATGTGGGATGAATCCTGTTGAGTTCTTCTGGTAGATCAAGCTTGTATGCTACAGGTCCTACTCTTTCGAGTATCTTGAAAGGTCCTACGTAGCGTGGTGCTAGCTTGCCCTTTTGACCAAAATGAACTACTCCCTTCCACGGTGATACTTTCAAAAGTACATGATCACCAATGTTAAACTCCAAAGGCTTCCGTCGTTTATATGCATAACTCTTTTGACGACTTTGAGCCGCTAGAAGATTGTTTCAGATTTGATGGATCTTGTCTGTGGTTTCTTGGATCAATTCTGGACCAGTGATTTGAGCTTCCCCAATTTCGTGCCAACATACAGGAGATCGGCACTTACGACCATATAAGGCTTCAAAAGGTGCCATGCCGATGCTTGAATGATAGCTGTTGTTGTACGAAAATTCAACTAATGGTAGATGATCGTCCCAATTTCCCTTGAAGTCTATGACACATGCTCGAAGCATATCTTCAAGAGTTTGAATGGTGCGTTCAGATTGACCATCAGTTTGAGGATGATAGGCGGTACTGAGATCCAATCGCGTACCCAAAGCGGCTTGTACTGTTTGCCATGTTCGTGAAGTGAAACGACCATCACGATCAGAAATAATGCCTAACGGTACACCATGTCGGCTTACGATTTCGCTGATATAAACACGAGCTAGCTTTTCGTTCTTGAAATCTTCACGGATAGGAATAAAGTGAGCTGATTTTGTAAGTCGTCAATGATTACCCATATAGTGTCATACCCACTAGAAGTGCGAGGTAACCCAGTAATGAAGTCCATGGTTATATTTTCCCATACAGGTATTTCGGGTTGGACCAGAAGTCCTGAGGGTCTTTGGTGTTCAGCTTTCACCTTGGAACATGTAAGGCACTTAGAAACAAAAACAGCAATATCCTTTTTCATTCCAGGCCACCAATAGGTGTATCGAAGGTCTTGATACATCTTACCGGCTCCTGGGTGTATAGAGTATCGTGTTTTGTGAGCCTCATTCATAAGAATTTCACGAAGATTGTTGTGGTCAGGAATCCATATGCGATCTAGATAGTACAGAATACCATCAGATTTAGTTTCAATTTTAAGTTCAGCTCCACAGGACAACTCCTTTCATACATCATCTTACGTTACTGAAACATGTTGGGCTTCTCGAATTTGATTTTTAATGTCAGATATGATTTGCGAACATAGAAGATGAATGGAGTTCGCATAACCCTTTCGACTGAGTGCATCAGCCACCACATTTGCTTTGCCAGGGTGGTACCGAATTTCACAGTCATAGTCATTTAGAAGTTCGACCCATCTTCGTTGCCTCATGTTTAACTCCTTTTGATTGAAGATATGTTGAAGACTCTTGTGGTCAGTGTATATTTCACACTTAGTACCATAGAGATAATGTCTCCATATCTTAAGAGCGAACACAATGGCTCCAAGTTCTAGGTCATGGGTGGTGTAGTTCTTCTCATGAATCTTGAGTTGTCTCGAAGCATAAGCTATAACCTTTCCTCTTTGCATTAGAACACAGCCTAATCCTTGCCCTGATGCGTCGCAATAGACCACGAAGTCATCACAACCTTCAGGAAGAGTGAGGATTGGTGCATCACAGAGTTTTTGTTTAAGGGTTTGGAAGGCTTCCTCTTGCTTGGGTCCCCATATGAAAGGTTTTCCCTTATGATTTAAAGCCGTGAGTGGTACAGCAATGCGAGAGAAGTTTGAAATGAAACGACGATAATAACCAGCCAAACCAAGAAAAGATCTTACTTCAGTTGGTTTACATGGCGCTTGCCATTCTTGTACCGCTTTGATCTTTGAGGGGTCGACATGTATTCCTTTGTCATTGACTACATGTCCGAGGAATTGCACCTCTTTTAACCAGAATTCGCATTTGGAGAATTTGGCGTAAAGCTTTTCATTCTCTAGAAGTGTAAGGATGAGTCGAAGATGTCGCTCATGATCAGACTTAGACTTTGAATAAATGAGGATGTCGTCGATGAAGACTATAACAAAACGATCGAGATAAGGTTTGCAGACTCTGTTCATTAGATCCATGAAGACAGCTGGAGCGTTGGTTAAACCAAATGGCATGACCATGAATTCATAATGACCATAACGAGTTCGAAAAGCGGTCTTTGGGACGTCTTCTTCATGCACTCTAAGTTGATGATAACCAGATCGAAGGTTGATTTTTGAAAAGCAGCTGGCACCTTGAAGTTGGTCAAGAAGATCATCAATGCGAGGTAATGGATAGTGATTCTTGATTGTTAACTTGTTGAGTTCTCTGTAGTCGATGCACATGCGAAACGATCCATCTTTCTTCTTTACAAAAAGGACAGGTGTACCCCAAGGCGAGGAGCTAGGGCGTATGAATCCCTTGTCAGTCAACTCTTGCAATTGACTGGCTAGCTCTTGCATTTCAGAGGGGGCTAACCTATAGGGTGACTTTGCAACTGGTGTAGCACCAGGTATAAGATCAATACGGAATTCGACTTCTCTAACTGGAGGAAGTCCTGAAATGTCGTCAGGAAAAACTTGCGGGAAATCTTTTACTACTGGGATGTCTTCAAGTTTCTTTTCCATGGTTCCCTTTTTGATGATATGAGCTAAAAACGCGACATAATTCTTGCGAAGATATCTTTGAGCTTGAAGACAAGACATTAAGCTGAGCCCTTTCGACGAGGGTTCTCCAAAGATTCGAAGGGTCTGACCGTTTGAAAGAGGAATGCGTATAAACTTTTCGCGGCATACAACTTCTGCCTGATGTTGACTAAGCCAGTCCATACCGATTATGATATCAAAACTTCCCAACTTCATAGGAATAAGGTCAACTAGAAAATTATGGTCGTTTAGAGTAAGAGTGCAATTACGTATAATAGAGTTCAATGAGACCGGTTTCCCGTCAGCAACTTCTACTGTTATGGATTCCATGAGCTTATCACGATTTTGGTTTAAGATAGGTTCAAATTCTAAGGACACAAAACTTTTATCCGCGCCAGTATCAAACAACATGGATGCATATCGACCATTAATAAGGAACGTACCGTTAACCACATTGCCGTCAGCTCTAGCCTGATTATCGTTAATGTTGAAAGCTCTTCCTCTTGCAGGTGGAGGAGCTTGGTTCGCTTGATTCACCGGATTGGCTTGGGCCTGAGCATGAATAATGTTCACCAGTCTTGGACAAGTGTTTCTAAAATGGCTTGGGTCACCACAATTGTAGCAAGCCCGCATAGGTTGTACCATAGGATAGTTGGGTTGGTAATATGTTTGGGCTAAATGTTGGGTGGGTGGAAATAGAAGGGGTTGTTGGGCTTGACCCATTATTTGTTGGTGGGTTTGGGTTGAAGGCTGGTGGCGGTTCGTTCGCTGAGGCATGCGGCAGGTTTGAACAGTATGACCTGCGCGACCGCAGCGGGTGCAATATTGGCAAGCATGATCAGGAGAATGGTGGTGTTGGCAACGGTTGCATTTTGGTAACGGGCCAGAGTATGGCCTTTTGTATGGTGCAGGTGAAGGGGCAACTTGGGTAATGGGTGCAGCAGGGATAGTGTAATTGGTTTGTGTGACGGCGAAGTTTCTGGTGTTACGCTTCCTCTTGTTAGCAAACTTAGAGGAGGAGGTGGAATGGTTTGAAGTTTGACCCTCAACAGGGGCTTTCTTTTTCTCTTCTTTAAACTTACCGTTGCGAATTCGATTCTTGGTCAATTCAGTGGCTAGTTCCATAGCAGCTTCAAGTGTTGCTGGTGAAGTGCTGAGAACTGAATCTTGAATTTTCGAGGGAAGACCTCGAATATAATGCTCAATTAAACGATAAGTTGGGGTGAACAAGTTAGGAACCATTTGGTTCAACTCTAAGAACCTCTTGTTGTAGGTGGTATGATCTCCCTCCTTTTGCTTTAAAGAATGAAATTCGTCCTCCAACTTTTTGAATTTCACTCCTAGGACAGAAACGCCTAGTCATGATTTCCCTTAACTCCTCCCATGTTAAGGCCATTGCATCATCAATTCCCCTCTTCCCCTTTTCAGTATTCCACCAGGTGAGAGCTACCCCAAATAGTCTCCCGGTGGCGTATCGAACCTTGCGATCCTCAGGACAATCGCAGTTGAGGAAGGTGTTTTCCATTTCCTCAAACCAGTGGAGGAGAGCAGTGACACCTTCGGTCCCTTCAAATTTAGGAGGATCACAAGACTTGAAATGTTTGTATGAGCATTTGCTGGTAGGAGGGTTGCCGATGTTCTAGTCATGTTGTTGGGGAGGGTTAGTAGGATTTGTAGCGAGGGCTTGTTGTACTTGAACCACAATGTCAGGAAGCACCGTGGCCATTTGTTTCGCGATTTGTGCGGCCAAGCGTTCGTGAGATCTTCCTGATCTTTTACCCCCTCGGTGTTGTCTAGCCGACATCTACAGGAACATACATAAGAAGATTGTGAGTTTATGGAGTCTTTTTAGGTGTCATGTGTCTTTAGGAAAATGAAAATAACATAAATATCAATAATGCAACTACATCCATAGGATGTCTTGGGTTTGCTCATGTTGGGCCTCAAATGTCCCCCATACCTTCACCTGTATAGTCATGTGGGCCCCCATGGCTATTGGCTCGGTAGGATTCACATTAGTATTGGCGATTTAACACTCGCATCACCCGAATGCAAACCACAAAATATGTTTACGAGATGTATGGTCGGAATGTGTCCAGGTGTAGACACAATGACAACTCAAAGTGGGGTTAGCTCACACAACGTTTGGTATAGCATGCTTTGGCCTAATAGGTACTTTGTACTCTCATCGTTAGTCCCCAGGTAGGCAAACTGGTCCTTTATTTTAGATTTATACGAATGCCAGCCTAGACAGGACGTTCTGACTAGCGGTACTGGTACCCTTCCAGTTACTACATGCCCGTCATGAGAACTCACTTTGATGAGATTTGAAAATACAAAAATCGTTGTAAAAGCAATCATGATAATGATGTGGTGTGTGCTTTCATGGATATGATATGTTATGAGAATATGTTTCATGAAAGGCATTATATGATAATATATATACTTATGAACATGCTTGCATAACATTGAATGTAACATTTAACATAAAACATATAAGCATCATGAAATTTGGCATGTAACACACAAAAATCTTAAAATTTTCTAAACAACTATAGTATAGGCTCTAAGGGTCTAATAACCTATCCTATATCCCTATAGTCATGGCTCTGATACCAATCTGTCACACCTCGACCGCAGCGGAATAAGAGTCGGTGCATAATTGGGTTATCACCAAAGCTCATGATATTTACTATTATGTTTCATATTTATTTAAATCGAAATTACATTCTCAATAATCCAAACATGTCCATACAAATTCAAAGAAAATAACCAACTAAACAATTCCAAGCTCTAAATCATTTTATTCTTCTAGTCCAATCCTATGTGTTTCTGGCTGCAGCTGGTTCACTGTATCATGTGTAAAAAATAGGGGTTTTTGGGTCAACATAAGTTGGCGAGTGAACCTTGTTAGATAAACATTTATAATTGATTTTCTTGTTATTTTATCAATGAAAAATTGTGCATATTCATAAATGAGCAAATGTAAATAGTCAACCAGCAACAATGTTAACCACAAACTATAACATATAATAACATACCAACAGCATACCATAACGTATCAACTTGCATAAATATATAACATGAATGAAACTGTGCGATCAAGGCTCAATCAAACGGAGCCGATCGTATTGCATGTACTGAAAATGATGAATGTCTGTGCGATCAAGGCTCAATCAAACGGAGCCGATCGTATGTGGGCACGCCAGGTTCACGCTCATAATGTAATGGGGAACATGCTCAACGCTCATAATGTAATGGGGAGCGGCGGCCTATGAAATTGCATGTACTGAAAATAATGAATTAAATCTAACAATAACCACACAAACAACTGAATCAAACTGAATACACAATGATTTAAATATAATAAATAGCCAGACACATGATACACCCCAAAAACGTGATTAAAACGGGGAATTTGTAAAGATTCACTCACATTGGGTGCGTTGGATTGGAGATGGTGAGATGCGCACGAGTTGGAAGAACTGAACAACGAGATTTAACTAACCTAGATAATAACGGAAAAAAAATATAGTAAATGAGTGGATTTTATTAATAATTTTAATGAGATTTTTAGATATATTTTTGTGAGTTTTAAGGTTATTTCCTATCTTTAAAAACATTATTTTTAAGTATTTTTAATTGATTTTTAAATTAAATTAAATAATTAAAAATATAAAAATATGTTGACTTTTTGGGTTGACCGTTGACTTTTTGACTTTGACTGTTTGACGGTTTATTGTGTAATTGCAATGCGCTGGGTGAGGCTCGAACCCGAGACCTCCCGTACGCGTGCACGCAGCTCTACCAACTGAGCTACGTGTCTAACCTGAAATAATTCTGTTTTTAATTATACTTATATATTAACTCAGCTTATCCAAAATTCTTTTATTTTCAAAAACATTTTAAATCATTGAACCGGTGTCACTAACAGGTTTCGAACCCGGGACCTGTGCTTTAACGTTACACACAGTCCACCGCTGGACTGTGTGTCTAACTTGGTTAATATACAAATTTTTATTATACTTAACAACTAACGTAACTTAACCCGGTTCAGTTAGAAAAATAAAATGTTTTTATTACATAGAGGGTGCGTGTATCAGGGATCGAACTCGCGGCGTGTGATATGTATATGCACACAGTCCACCGCTGGACTGTATGTCTAACCCGAGATAATATCCAGATTTTATTAAACTTATAATCAAACTATCATCGTCTTCTTCATTTCAAAATTACAGACTGCGATTACACCATTATATCTTGTTTAATTCGATTGATAAACATTGTACAGACTAATATGAAATGACAGAGACGATATTTAGAAGTAATCATACCGGTGAACGATTTATCACAGAATTCCGGCAAGGTGTCGGCTCTGTTTTTATGAACTTCAACTGAGCAAGCAAATTAACCGTTTTGATTAGCTAATCGTGGAATTGAAGTGCTAAACAAGCGTTAACAGAGTGTTTGAATGTCCATACCGTTTCACAGAGGAAGATAAGAACTTTCAGAGATTTTCCGGCGAGCAGGAATTATCCGATAACAGCGTCTGAATTTGATTTCAATTGAAAGGTCTGAGTTAGAAAATAGCTTAACAATTGATAGACCACGACGGTATTGAAAGACTTACCGTTTTGATGGAGAACACGGTTTTCCGGCGACTTGCAGAAACTTTCCGGCGACTAAAATTTGATTCTCCGGTGGACTGAAACTTGAGCGAAAATGTAATTGAGAGTCTGTATAGTATGTTTGAGTCGCGAAGGAGTACAAAGATGGAAGTAATACTGGAATTGAAGATTTTCGGTTATAAAAACCGATCCTCTTCTAGAATTCAAGTTCATTCAAAGCAACTTGATTGAAAACGTCGGTATATCGGTTATACTCAGTGAACCGCGAGTATTCAGATCGTCATTGAGCGTTTGATGACCGATTTCAGTTACAGTTGGCGCAATCGGTTGATTTATGTTTGTAGATAAAATTTATTTGTTTCCTAGAGTTGACAGAAAACAACAAGTGGCGGAGTGGTTATGTGTGTGGGTGTTAAGTTTTGGGTTTCAACCCGGCTGACCCGGGTTCGAGTCCCGGCAGCCTCATTTTATTTTTATTTATTTTATTTTTACTTTTTATCAATTATAATTTTTATAGTTTAGTTTGTTTATTAATTATGTATCATTAAAAATCAAAATAGCCATAAATACGCAACGTGACATTTAAAACTTGATATTCGGTTACAAATGGAGCGGGTTTGGAAAACCCGTTTTCGACAAATGTTACAGTTGAGGGTGGTGATTGGAGAGAGGTAGAGAGAGCGAGAGCTAGAGACAGGGAGAGAGGAGAGATAGAGATTGGTTGAGTGTGTTGGAAGGTGGTGGCCGGAGGTGGTTGAGGGTGGTGGTCGGAGGTGGTTGTTGGTGGTGGCTGGAGAGAGGTAGGGAGAGAGAGCTAGCAAGAGAGGCGGTTGCTTCTTTAAACATAAATATATATACAAACATATATTATTTTTGTTTTATTTGTTTTTTGTTAACATACTTTTAAAGTAAAACAAGAGAAGGTGTGGGCTAAAAGGCTTGGGTGGGAGGTTATGGGTATTGGGCCATAAAGGCCAATTGGGCCAAGGATCAAAGGAGTTGGGCCGAAGGTTCGGGTTAGGCGACATTGCTTGGGTTGAGGTTTGGTTTGGGTTAAAAATTAACACTGATTAGATGTGTTAATTGCTTTGGGCCACTGGTTCGGGTTAAACGTGGCGAGTTTTTGTGATAATTAAAATTCGTATATTATAACTTGTATATAATTCATATTACAAATTATTTACTAACCCGCTATATTATGAAATACAACGGTTCGGTAAATACCTGAGCTTACGAGGTGTCACAACTTGACTAACAATAAAAGGGTATACATATTAGGACGTGGTTAACCACAACACTTCATAGTCATATAATTCTAACCGAGCAAAACTAAGGTGAGTTCACGACCCATACTCCTCTTTTAAAATTATTTAAACGAGGGAGGAGAAAACATGCGCAACATTACGGTAAGTAATGTACATTTTAATTAGAGTTTTTGTTATATTATTATGGTCACTAGAGTGATACAGTATCACAAGTTAAGTCCTTACATTCTTGGACCGTTAGTATTTGATAGCGAGGAAGTTTTGAGTAGTACTATTGGTGACAAGCCTCACCCGGGTTGGTCAGGCTAACCTGACCGGTCAAGGTCGAACGGGTGTAAAATTTGCCTAACATTCCATCATTGTCAGTGATAGACATGGTAACAAGGCAAATAACGCATAACGCAGTCAGCTTCAGTGTGAAACACTTAGTGACATAATACACAGGCTAGTTACCTACAGATATTACAACAAACTGTTAATAATTACTCGGATAAATTACACGTTTTGTCCTTTATCTTGATACTTTTTCAGGCGGTGTCCTTTTGATAGGTTTTGCCCTTTATAGGGAATTTCGTTGCATGTTTTGTCCTTTGACCTTAACCCTATTAATTTTTTTGGTTAAATGGGTAATGTGCCTTGCACATGAAGGCATTCTTATCATTTCACCATCCCATGGACTATTTTGAGGGACTATTTTGTAAAACAATATATAAATAAGAAAATAGATTCACTCTCTCTCTCTCTCTTTCTCTCTCTAAAGTCCCCCCTCTCTCTCTCTCTCTTTTCTCTCTCACTCTCTCTCTCTATGATCGGATTTCCCAAATAAGAAGGATCTAATGCTGTAAACAAACAAGATTGAGTAATAAAGGGTTGCAAGATTAAGATGAATTGATCAAAGTATGTGGATAAAGTTGAAGATCAAACCCACAGCCATACTAAACTGCCACCAACAACAACCACACGGCACCATCACAATCACCAGATCTCCGGTCGTGAACTCGAATCTCCAGTGGAATAGGAAGGCGATGGTCAGGGTTCGATGACGGAGGGCGCTGAGGTGGAATCGGAAGGCGGCGGTTGGGGCACTATAGATCTCCGGCCGTGAACTCGAATCACTGGCCATGATGGTGCTAGAGTGTGAAGCTGATTCTATGGTGGTATGGTGACGGTGGTTATAGATTTAGGGTTTTGGTGGAGGTTGTGATGGGTTGATGGTGGTAGAGTGTGATGGTGGTAGAGTGTGAAGCTGATTGTGGAGGTTGTGGTGGGTTTTGGTTGAGGCGTTGACTGATTTGTGGTGGGTTGATAGTGGTGGTTGGTAATTTGGGTTGTTGGTGGTGGTGGTGGGTCTTGGGTGAAGCTGTAGGGAGGGAGAGAGAGTGGTGGATATAGAAAATTAAAGGGAGAGAGAGGTGGTTTTAATTTTAAAAAATGTTTTGTTTAATATTTATATAATATTAATTAACGGGGTAAAAAGACTAAAACACCCTTGGGTAACAAGACTTAACAAAAAAAATCTAACTAGGTTAGGGCCAAAGGACAAAACATGCAACAACATTCCCTATAAATGGCAAAACCTGTCAAAATTCATTGAAAACGACACTGCCTGAAAAAAGGGTATCAAGATAAAGGACAAAACGTGTAATTTTTCCTAATACTTAAAGACAAACTGATAAACCTGTGAACTCACTCACCATTGTTGACACTTTTTCTTGCATTTGTTTCTCTGGTCGCTAAGGTATCACACATCAGCACTAGGATGCATCAGGAGTCGCATTGATTTCATCAAACATTTAGACTCAGGTTTAGTAAAATTAGCTATTTGATATAATAATATTTTTTACGCTTCCGTAACTCAATTGTGTAAACAGTATTTTCTCATGAATGAACAAACATGAAAATTTTTAAACTCATATAGTGGTCGTTCAATATGGCTAATGACTTTGATTCTGCTTTGTCACATGTACTGAGTCTTCCACTTGAAAGAGATCCAGATGTCTCTCTCTCTCTCTCTCTCTCTTTCTTTGAAAGATTTGAGAAGAAATTCAAAGCCCCAATGAAAGAGAAGTTTTAAAGGAATAAAGTTTAATCAAATAAACATCTGTTTTGGCATCATCTGTTCTAGGGGGAGATTGTTAGAACTACAAAAGAACAGATGATATTCAAAATCCAAAACATGACCAAAGGATCATCCCCCGTTAGAAGAATTCCGTCAGAAACTTTGTTTGTGTTATCATTGTCTCGTGATTTGGTTGTGAAGAGGTGAGGATATTTTGATTTTCATTTGGTCCTCTCTTTCCCACGTGAACTCCGGTCCACGCTTAGAGTTCCAACGAACCTTGACAATTGGTATTTGCTATGTCTCCAAGTTTGACCTCATGGTCCATGATTTCAACAGGTTCTTCGATGAACTGCAACTTATCTTCGATTTTCAGTTCTTTGAACGGAACAACAAGCGTCTCATCAGATAAACACTTCTTTAAGTTTGAGATGTGAAACAGATTGTGCATGCCATTGATTTCTTCAGGTAGCTTCACTCTATAAACCACAATTCCGATATTCTCTATTCTTTCAAATGGTCAAACATAACATGGATTCAGCTTGCCTCATTTCCCAAAACGAACCACGCCTTTCCAAGGTGAGACCTTCAGCAAAACCTTGTCACCCACTTGAAATTCCAATGGTTTTCTACATTTATCAGCATAACTCTTCTGGCGGCCACGAGCTGCCGCCATATGATTTCTGATTGAATGATTTTCTCGGAGGTTTCAAGCACAAGTTCCGGACCGGTGATCTGGTTGTTCCCGACTTTAGCCCAACAGAGAGGGGATCAGCATTTCCGTCCATATAACGCTTCAAATGGCGTGGCCTGAATACTAGAGTGGAAATTGTTATTGTAGGAGAATTCCACCATAGGTAGGTGTCTCTCCCAACTATTTCCGAAATTGATAACATATGCCTATAGCATGTCTTCAAGAGTTTGGATGGTACGTTCAGTCTGACCATCGGTTTAGGGATAGTAGGCAGTGCTCGTATCTAAGCGTGAGCCAAAAGATTTATGCATAGATTGCCACAGGTGAGATGCAAAACGAGGGTCATGATCGGAGGTGATGGAGATTGGCACTCCGTGCCGAGAGGCTACTTCCTTCATGTAGATGTTGGCAAATCTGTTATACTTGTCTGTTTCTTTATTGCAAGGAAGTGAGCAGATTTGGTTAGGCGGTCCACGATCACCTAATAGTGTCATTCTCGCTTTGTGTTTTGGGTAATCTAGTTATGAAATCCATGGAAATTTGTTCCCATTTCCACATCGGTAGTTCTGGTTGTTAAAGCAAGCCAGACGACTGTTAGTATGAATCTTGACCCTAGCGCAGGTCAAGCACTTACTCACATACTTGGCTATATTCGCTTTCATCTTAGGCCACCAATATAGTGCCTTTAGGCCATGTTACATTTTGTCGGAACTAGGGTGAATCGATTATCAAGACTTGCGTGCTTCGTCCATCACAAGATCTCGCAAGTTTCCATACAATGGACCCATATTCACTCCATGAAATAGCAAATACCGTCTGATTTATTTTCGTGTTGTTTCTCCATGCCCCGCATGGATTCAGCTAGAAGATTCTCCTCCTTCAATGCTTCAACCTGAACATTGCGAATTTGTTCTGGAAGATTCGAATGAATAGTAAGTTGTAGAGCTCGAACTCGTTTAGGTTTAGTTTCTTTTCGGCTGAGGGCATCATCTACAACGTTAGCCTTGCATAGATGGTATTTGATGCCGCAATCATAATCATTCATGAGTTCAACCCATTGACATTGTCGCATGTTTAACTTCTTCTATTGGACTATGCCCTCTTGTTTAAGTTAACAGCGGAAACAAGATTAAAATCCAGACACAAATCAAAACCACAAGTTCATAGCATAATTAAAATGTAAATTTTAATAACCCACAATACCCCAACCATTGCAAGGCTCTGTCCAGCTGTACCTAACGACCCTCAAAGCATGCAACAGTGTGTCAACATAAAGTTGGCGAATTCACAATTTTAGTTAAGCGTAGAGCATAAGCGTAAGTTCACATGCAAAGCGTTATAAGTACGACTTGACTAGCTGACCCTCATCAACGTAACTAAACTGTGTGTACCGTATGCTAACATTATAATTTTTGTGCCCTCATCAATGTCTATCCACATTGATGCAACAAAAAGGTCAATAGTTCACGCCCGGCTCCCAGCATGATGTAAGGTTTGTCAAACCTAATAACGCTATCAAGTAATACCCCGCCTGCCAACCCGGCATACTAATCGGTAAAACGTGTAGGGACTTCCCGATATAGTTTACGTTTAGTTTAGTGTACTATTCCCACGTCTAAGGATAGTAGAGTATGTGTGATACCAATCAAGTGATGCGCGTGTAGCCCCAAACTAGGGGTACCGTATGTGTCTCCCAAATTAGGGACACATGCTTTGAGAAAAGAGTTGTGAACTCATCTTAGCTTGCTCGGCTAGAAAATATGTGAATAGTAGCAGAAGTGGTCAACCTCGTTCGAAATTGATGATTGCATGGACTCGAGCTTGGTTCTTTGTTCTTGATCGAATAGAGAGAGAGGTATACGAGTGAGAGAGATGTACGTAGGGCATAATTCGAATTAGGATTTTGGGTTCACAGGTTGCATGATATGTTTTTTTGAATAAAACAAGAGAAGGTGTGGGGATTAAGGGCTTGGGTGGGCGGTTATGGGTATTGGGCCATAAAAGCCTATTGGTCAAAGGATCAAGGGAGTTGGGTCGAAGTTTCAGGTTAGGCGACATGGGGATTGGGTTGAGGTTTGGTTTGGGTTACAAATTATAAACCGAAAAGATGTGTTAATTGCTTTGGGCCATTGGCTCGGGTTAAACGTTCTGGTTCCGGTTCGGGTTGAACGTGGTGAGGTTCGCGATAGTTAAAATTTGTATATTATAACTCCTATATAATTCGTAGTACAAATTATTTACTAACCCGCTAAATTATGAAATACAACGGTTCCGTAAATACCTGAGGTTACGAGGTGTCACAACTTGACTATTAATAAAACGCTAAACATATCAGGATGTGGTTAACCACAACACTTCGTAGTCATATAATTTTAATCAAGCAAAACTAAGGTGAGTTCACGGCCCCTACTCTCTTTTAAAATTATTTAAACGCAGGAGGAGAAACATGCGCAACATCACGGTAAAGTAATGTACATTTTAATTAGAGTTTTTGTTATATTATTATGGTCACTAGAGTGATACAGTATCACAAGTAAAGTCCTTACATTCTTGGACAGTTAGTATTGGATAGCGAGGAAGTTTTGAGTAGTACTATTGGTCTTGACAAGCCTCACCCGGGTTGGTCATGCTAACCCGACCGGTCAAGGTCGAACGGGTGTAATATTTGCCTAAAATTCCATCATTGTCAGTGATAAACATGGTAACAAGGCAAATAACGCATAATATAGTTAGTTTCGGTGTCGAACACTTAGTGACATAATACACAGGCTAGCTACCTACAGATATGACAACAAACTGCTAATAATTACTAGGATAAATTACACGTTTTGTCCTTTATCTTGATACCTTTTTCAGGCGGTGTCCATTTCAACGTATTTTGATAGGTTTTTCCCTTTATAGGGAATTTTGTTGCATGGTTTGTCCTGCGACCCTAACCTTATTAATTTTTTGGTTAAATACGGTCATGTGCCTTGCACAAGAGGACATTCTTGTCATTTCATCATCCCAAGGACTATTGTGTAAATAATATATTGAGAGACTATTTTGTAAAAAAATATATATAAATAAAAAAATAGATCCATTCTCTATCTCCTTCTCCCTCTAAAGTCTCCCCCTTCTCTCTCTTTTCTCCTTCTCTCTCTACGATCTACTCTCCCAAACAAGATTGATCTAATGTTGAAAGCAAACAAGATTGAGTAATAAAGGGCTGCAAGATCAAGATGAATTGAACAAAGTATGTGGATAAAGTTGAAGATCAAACCCACAACCACACCAAACTGCCACCAACAATAACCAAATGCCACCACCACAACCACCAGATCTCCGACCGTGAACTCGAATCTCCAATGAAATCAGAAGGCGGTGGTTAGGGTTCGATGATTGAGGGCGCTGAGATGGAATCGGAAGGCGGTGGTTGGGGCACTCTAAATCTCCGATCGTGATGGTGGCAGGTGTAAAGCTGATTGTATGGTGGCATGGTGGCGATGGGTATAGATCTAGGGTTTTGGTGGAGGTTATGATGGGTTGATGGTGGTAGAGTGTGAGGTTGATTGTGGAGGTTGTGGTGGGTTGATGGTGGTGGTGGTGGGAGGTGGTAGGTCTTGGGTTAAGCTGTAGGGAGAGAGAGAGTGGTAAAGATAGAAAGTTGTAGGGAGAGAGAGTGGTAGAGTGAGAGAGGGGTGGTTTTATTTTTAAAAAATGTTTTGTTTTATTTTTACATAATATTAAATAAAGGGGTAAAAAGACTAAAATACCCATGGGTAAACAGACTTAACAAAAAAGTCTAACTAGGTTAGGGTCATAGGACAAAACGTGCAACAAAATTCCCTATAGAGGGCAAACCCTATAAAAAATCGGTTGAAATTGACACTGCCTGAAAAAGGATATCAAGATAAACGACAAAACGTGTAATTTTTCCTAATACTATTAAACACAAACAGTGAAACAAACATTATTTGATAAACCTGTGAACTCACTCACCATTGTTGACACTTTTTCTTGCATTTGTTTCTCAGGTCGCTAAGGTATCACACATTAGGACTAGGATGCATCATGGAGTCGCATTGATTTCATCAAACATTTACTCAGATTTAGTTAAATTAGCTATTTGATTTAATAATATTTTTACACTTCTGTAACTCAATTGTGTAAACAGTATTTTCTCATGAATGAACAAACAGGAAAATTTTTAAACTCATATAGTGGTCTTTCAATATGACTAATTACTGTGATCCTGGTTTATCACATGCCTTGTGGTAGAACTCCGCATGTGAATTTGAGGCTTACTGAGTCTTCCACTTGACAGAGATCCAGATGACTCTCTCTTTGAAAGATTTGATAAACAATTCAAAGCCCCAATCAGGGAGAAGTTTAAGAGGAATAAAAATGATCAAATAAACATACGTTTTGACATCATCTGTTTTAGGGGGAGATTGTTAGACTGACAAAAGACAGATGATATTCAAAAGCCAAAACATGACCAGAGGATCAAGAAATAAACAGTAAATTGAACCATACTTCTCTTAAAGATAGTGAATCTTGAACACCTAGATCAGAACATTTGTTGAAGACTTGCTATCCACTGTTCGAAGCATTGAAAGCGCTTTTGATGAAGAAGCAAAGCCCGTTCATGGCCAAAGCTTTGTTGACGACAAAGGTCTGTTCATAAAGACCAAACATAGCAACAGAGGTTGAAGAATGTGGCACCCATCAATTGTCCATATTCGTAACCCGACCCATTTCTGTATTCGATTTTGAAATTTCCAATTAATAAAATAAATGTTCAATTTCTTTTACTTATGAATGTACTATGGCATCCTACCGTGTACTTGATATCCAGCTTAGTTATACGTTGTATGTATACACTCTATTTTGTTTCAATAAAATACCATGGGCCGATTAATATTATATATAGACCCTGAAATAAATATGATAGAGATAAAAATAAGTAAATAAATACAAACTAGTTATAATCTGACTCAACAATCATGTTTAGATGATGTACACAATAACATTTGAATTACAATAGTTAAGTTATTGTTGAGTTCATTGCTTTCAATAAAAAGTTAGTGTACACTTTGCATTTAATATAATTAAATTTATTATTAAAGCAAAAATGGAATATCAAATGTGAATTTTAAAATTTGCAATTAAGGGAGACTTCAATGGCATTTAAGTGTGAATAAACAAAGGTAATCAAATTAAGTCATATTAATATAGGGATGAGTGAATACTGAGTACCGAATATATTCGGTACGCTACGGTTCGATACTGGTACTTCGGTAAATACCGGTACCGAATCAGTATCGAAAATATCAAAAATCAATACCGAATCAGTACCGAAAATATACCCGGTTTGATAAATTCAAGATCAAAATCAGGTACCATTTGCTCAATCCTTAGGTGAAACTCCTCATCTTCACTTTTGAAACCCACAAAACAACCCAAGGATTTAATATATGGAAGAATTAATCTAGTAACTAATCACCCTAAACATTATATGAGAAAACCATCGCATCCCTTCTGCATGACCCTAGAAAGGATCGATCATATTGTCTTGAAACCCAATCACAATTCCATTCCATTTCCAAAAATTCTAATTCTCTGCAAGTTTGAAGAACACTATTTGGGCTCCAATCTTTTTTAATGAGGTCATTTTTGAGTTCCTTCCAATTTATTTTTCAAGTTCTACAAAAACTCTCTATCAATTTTCGTTGATAACAGGCAATTGTAGTTCGTTTAGAATCGCATAAATTCTAGGGTTGTTAGCATTTGGGGACTTCTATGTTTTCTATATTTTCTGAAATTAAACCAATTAATTTGTTTCATTATGATTTTATACTTGTGTTATGATGTAATTGTAGTACTAAAAATATTAATCATGTTTGCCTTTTTTTCTAGGATTTATTTTGTCATGATCTAGATATTTATTCTTATGTTTTTGTTAGATTATCATGCTAGAAATCTTTGTTAATGAATCTAGATTAGTAAACTTATGAATTTTCAAAATATGAGTTGTGAAATTATTAGATATAATTTTATTAATTTAAATATAGTTCATGAAAACTATATAGTATGCTAGAAATCTATATTGTATTAATCTAAAATTTGTGCGTTTAGTTGTAAACAGTTTAGATATGTCATTTAAATATATGTGCAATCAATTTAATGTGAAACTTAAACTAAGTGGTTAAGATAATTCATTGAGACATAAGTAAACTTTTAGACAAATTGGAATATATATATATATATATATATAGAGAGAGAGAGAGAGGGGCCGGTTATAATACAAAATGCCTTAACGTACTCTATGTACTATCAACATGCGAAATTTGGTTTATAACAGCGTATTTGATTTTGTTTCTCTACATGCGAATTTGATTTATTTCTCTACATGCGATTTTGATTTATTTTTGAACATGCGATTTCGTTTTTTCTTTATGCACATGCGATTACAAGGTTTTTTGAACCATGCGATGTGGTATCATAACGTCCGATTTTGCCATGGTGTACGCAGTGTACGTTAACGCAGATTGTACGATATACCCTTTCTATATATATAGGTTAGGTTCATTTGTGAACAACCTCTTGATAGTGAACTGTGTGAACTAATCGTAGCCCTTTATTATCAATACACAAGTGTAAATCAATGGCCAGAATTTGATGACGAAAATTCACTAGTGTATTTTACGATTTGATGATTTAAATCAATGGACAGGATTTGTTCACTCAGTTCACAAATACACTAGTGTTCACTATACATATATATATAATATATAATATATATATATATATATATATAGTGGGAGTTGACTACAAAGCCTAAGTTTCCTAGAAAGTGTAGGAAGCAATAAGAATGTGACACGTGGCATGGAGGGATTTTAACTAAAAGGGCACTTGTGTAATTTGACATTTTATTTTATTTTTGGAAGTTATCTCTCATTAACTAACCATGCACGAGATTATGGAAACTGTTTCTCCATGATTTTCTGAATGGTGGTTTCTAATTACATTCATACGTACATATCAATCAATAGCAAATCGATTGCTGGTAATGCTGGAGGATTTCTTGACATTGTGTTTTAACAACAAGCAGATTAATATCGTTGTGTTTTAGTATTCATGCTGGGGGATTTCTTAACGCTGTGTTTTACCATTCATGCTGGTAATGCTGGAGAATTTCATGACATTGTGTTTTAACAGCAAACAGATTAATACCGTTGTGTTTTAGCATTATGCGGGTAATGCTGGAGGATTTCTTGATGCTGTGTTTTACCATTCATGCTGGTAATGCTGGAGGATTTCTTGACATTGTGTTTTAACAGCAAACAGATTAATTTGTGTTTTAGCAGCAAGTAGACTAATTTCATGACGATGTGTTTTACCAGCTGCAATCCTTCATGAACAATTTCTTAACGATGTGTTTTACCAAATGCAATCCTTCATGAACAATTTCTTGATGATGTGTTTTACCAACTGCAATCCTTCATGAATAATTTCTTGATGCTGTGTTTTACCAGTTACAAGTTAATTCACAAATGACATGTCTTTTGTGGTTTCTTGATGGTGTGTTTTATAATTTTTGGGTTCTTCACGAGAAGGGAGGGAGAGAAAGAGAGGGAAAATCGCAAATGTGGGGTGGTTTATGGAATGACAGTTATTTCCGTATTTAAAACAAGCTAAATGACACATCTACCTTTAATTAATTAAATCTTCCTATTATTAAGAACACATATTACCAAAATGCCACCAAGATGATCTCAACCATCAAACACACCCATCAGATGGCCCAGATCGCTTCCTACACTTTGTAGGAAAAACACACTTGGCGCAGGAACCCCACTATATATATAATATAAATATATTATATATATATATATGGGAGGGTTTAAATGAGAACGCCTATCGCGAGAACCGTGAGAACGAATGAAAAAGCCACGAAACTTGGTCAAAAACAATTCAAATTCAAAATTTCTTTTTACACTTATCATTATTATTCGAATACATTGTTAGAAATTTAATTTACACGTTTAAATTTACATGAATTCGTAAATAAATTTTTTCTACACATGTGTAAGTTTGTCATTTACACATGTGTAAATCTGTTATATTTACACATGTGGAAAAATCTAATAAGAGTGATTTTGAGGGAAAAATGAATTATTTGATGTTGTAAATTCTTATTTTGATGTTGTATTTTAATTACAATGAGGTTTGTATTTAAAAGAAAATAGTTTTGATTGGTTTTCTCATTCGTTCTCACGGTTCTGCGATATTTAGCGTTCTCAAGATAACCTTCCCATAATATATATTAATATATATATAAATAATTATAATATATATATATATATATATATAGGAGGGTTTAAAGGAGAACGCTAAATATCGCGAGAACCGTGAGAACGGATGAAAAAACCACAAAAACTTGGCAAAAAAAAACATTTCAAATTCAAAATTTCTTTTTACACTTATCATTATTACTGGAATACAATGTTTTTAAATTTAATTTACACGTTAAAAGTTACGTGAATTCGTTATTTAAATAAATTTACGCATGTGTAAGTCTGTCATTTACACATGTGTAAGTTTATTATATTTACACATGTGTAAAAAATCTAATAAGAGTGATTTTGAGATAAGAAATGAATTATCTAATGTTGTAAATTCTTTTTTTGATTTGTATCTTAATTACAATGAGTTGTTGTATTAAAAAAATTGGGTTTGATTGCTTTTTTTATTCGTTCTCACGGTTCTCGGAATATTTAGGGTTCTCAAGATAACCTTCCCCTATATTTATATAGGGTTAGGATCATGTGTGTAACACCCGGCGTGTTCATACTTTCCATATATAGAAAGCTCGTGTTCATTTCTATTTTTGGAAACTTTTGTAACTTGTATTCGTTCTTCGTTGTAATTTTTGTAATCGTTGTAAACCGAGACTTGAATCATAATGAAAACTCATATTTTTATTCCTATTCGTGTTATGCTTATTCGTAATCATTTATACTTAAACATATTCATACATTCATGCTTGATAATCGTAAACGTGTGACAACTCGTAATTACGTGACAATCATACTTTATACGAGACTTATATGTGAATCTCATACTTAATCGTGCTTCATTTTAAACATATGAGACCCTTAAACCATGCTTGTTATGCTTAAAAATCTTAATATGGCCCAAACATGTATTATATAAACACATAAAACAAGACCCAATCCACCAAAAGAAAAAAAATAAAATTGTTGTCCCTGACCCGGCCCTTGCAGACCGCATGGGGACACCCATACGGTCCGTATGGGTGTCTAGGCGGCAGAAATGTTTTGGCTCGCGAATTATGCACGGATCCCCACTCCAAACTCCTCCCTAATGGCCTTGTTTCACCATTAAACACCCTCTAACCGCCTCCAACTCTTCCTCCTATAAATACCACCTCTAATCCAAGCATTTGTACACTTTCATCACTCTCAAATCTCTCTCAAACCTCCCCAAATCAGTTGATAATCTTCAAGTTCGAGCAGATTCAACCTCTTCCACTAAAGTGAGCATAACTTGCTCATTTCTCAACTTTTTTACTTGATTCTTCTTCCTACTTCTTTGGATAAGTCTTAGGTTTGATCCCACGGACTTGCCATGGCATTTCCAGACCTAGGTATTCACCAAAAAGACTCCAAATTAGGCTGAAACTTTCTGATGTGATGAAAACTCTTTCAAAACTTATGTTTCCTTCATTCAACCTTGTGTTCTTGAGCTTCTAATCAACTTTATGATTATTGAGCCTAACCTAGGTTGTTATACATGTAGATATGAGTGTTTAGACACTCTAAACTTTCTGTTTTTGAAGAGCTTAAAGCTTACAAGTGATGCCAAGTCAAGAACTTGTTGAAGGTGTGACTACAAGGTTAGCTTGGGCTATCCTACCTCTAAGTCCACACATCACTAGATGATTTCTCATCATTATCCTTAGTAGTTTGCTAGTTGAAAGTAACACAACCCTGTCTAGCCTTCGACGTGTGTCAACGCCGGCTCACCGGGTTGTAGATTACTTGGCTACTTAGTGTATAGTAACATGTATTTCACTTCTTCATTATTCTTGTACTTGTCCTTGACCCTGCTTGTTGTTTATGACAACTTGTGTAGTGGTGAACTCTTAAGTATTTCTAAATGGATGGCTATGCCACCTACCTCCTACATGACTTATATGATATCCTTGTGGACTTATGATATGATATAACTATTATAATCTATATAGACTAAAATCGGAACCTTTTTAATGACCATATAATCATATGTCAAGTTAATAACTTTAATCACTAGAAGTGTTTAGTTCCTCGTTTAGATTCTAATAGGTGTTACAACCTATGAAATCACATAAACCCTAATGGATTCCCATAGTATCAAAACGAGTGATAGACCTTAGTGAGTATTTTCGAATACTTTACTTTGTTATGCAATATTCCAAATTCCGAATTACCATAATCATCCAAACACTCACACCTACGTTTTCCTCTTGTAGGATAACCCGGTGTTCCTCCCGCAACCAAACAACTCTTCACGGAATTAACAAGTCGAAAAGCTTGCAAAACCGTGAGTACACTCGACCCACTTTTCGTTTATCACATTTTGGGTGTAACATGTATACCATATACAAAATCACTGAACTTAAACTTTATGAAATGCACGAAACAATCCAATATTCATGAATGCTTTGATACATTACTAAATACCATAGTCATTAGCTTATCTTAAGCCTTCATTTGACATGTATAGCGCTATAGGAGTAACGCACCACCTCCCTCGTGAAATCTAGAGGCCATGTTCAAATATCATAATCTGCGTTAACAAGGGGTTTGACTAGAAATATTGCAGGCCATGTATAATGCTCCCATATAAACTTTGTATCATGTGGATTTGTTTTAAACTTTATTCGTATACTATGCTTATGCTTAAACTTGTGTACTCGCCTTTGTTTTATTGAACTCTATTTTAAAACATTTTACAGGTTGATGAAGATGATGCAATCGAAGTAGTGTTAATGCTAGATACACACATAGACATTTTAGGTTTATTAATGTTGTATCAAATTTTGTTATCTTATTGTTGTATTTGAATTTTCCATGTATTGTAATGACTTTTGATTATGAAATGAAATTCGGATTTAAATAAATAGTGTCACCGTTAGCGTTGTGAGCAATGAGCAATCTATTTCGTTCCGCCTTGATGTTTCCACCATCGGTTGGGGTGTGGCAATGTGAGAAGCACTAAACTAATTGAGAAACTTGAGAAATATTCTAGACCACAATTTTCCCAAAGCTTTTCGTAATATACATATATGTATAGTTTAAAATTGACTATATACATATGTGTATAATTCAATATACATATATGTATATATAGTCAATTTTAAACTATACATATTGTATATTACGAAAAGCTTAGGGAAATGTGTGGTCCAGAATGCTACTCAAGTTTCTCAAATAGGGGGACTTCTCTTAGGATCCCACCATATATATATATATATATATATATATATATATATTAGGGTTAGGATCATGTGAGAAGAAGTAGGCTATTTGAGAAACTTGAGAAGAAATCTGGACCACACATTTATCTCTAAGCCTTTCGTAATATACACATATGTATATTACGAAAAGCTTAAAAAAATATGTGGTCCAGATTTCTTCTCAATTTTCTCAAATAGGGTGCTCTTCTCTTAGGATCCCTACCCTCTATATATATATATGTGTGTGGCTAGGATCATGTGAGAAGCAATAGGCTAATTGAGAAACTTGAGAAGCATTCTGGACCACATATTTTCCTAGAGCTTTTCGTAAACTACACATATGTATAGTTTAAAATTGACTATATACATAGGTGTATAATTCAATATACATATATGTATATAGTCAATTATAACCTATAGATATGTGTATATTATGAAAAGCTTAGAGAAATGTGTGGTCCAGAATGCTTTTCAAGTTTCTCATATAGAGTGAACTTCTCTTAGGATCCCTACCAATATATATATAGGGGATGCGTAAAATGAGAACCACCTTGAGTTGTGACGTAGGAACCAATATAAACTATTGATCAAAAGTGTTTTAATGGATGAGATTAAAAGACAATAAAGTAGTTGTAATCATTGTACTGTAATTAATGAGTTTTTGTTTTTAGTGGGATAAGGGTAAATTGGTACTTTTACTAAGTTCTTTAAAGATTGTTAATTAAAGTTGTAATTATTGTGCTTTAATTAATGTTTGTGATTTAATTAATATGGTTTAATTAATGTTATTTTTGAATCAGTAAGAAAATTATTTTACGCAGGGTTCAAACTTTTTTGTGCACCGGTTTTAAATATTTGTACGCGCGGGTTCAGACTTGTTTTACGCGCGGTTTCAAACTTTTTTTACGCACAGTTTTAAACTATTTTTACGCGCCGGTTTTAATTTTTTTTTACGTGCAGTTTTAAATTTTTTTACGCGTGGTTTTAAACTTTTTTTACGCGTCGGTTTATAACTTTTTTAACATACCGGTTTAAAATTCTCTTTGCGCGCCGGTTTTAAACTTTTTTTACGCGCGGTTTAAAAAAAAGTTTACGCGGGGTTTTAAACTTTTTTTACACGCGGGTTCAAACTTTTTTCCGCGTGGTTTTAAACTTTTTTTACGCGCCGATTTTAAACTTTTTTTACGCAGGCTTTTAAACTTTTTTTACGTGCCGGTTTTCAACTTTTTTACGCGCGGTTTTAAACTTTTCTTACGCGATGGTTTAAAGCTTTTTTACGTGCCGATTTAAAAAAAATTTACGTGCGGTTTTAAATTTTTTTACGCGCTGGTATAAAAGTTTTTTTATGCGCGGTTTTAAACTTTTTTTACGCGTGGTTTTAAACTTTAAAAAAATTTACAAAAAAACAATTTTTTTTACGGGTTTAAACTTTCTTACAAAAACAAAAAATATTTTACGCCAAACAAAAAAAATGTATTCACATAAAAAGCTTTTTTACAAAAACTTTTTTTACAATTTTTTTTCAAAATCTTTTTTACAATTTTTTTTACACCAAACATCTTTTTACGCCCCCGACAGCCCGATTTCGGGTTTACGAAATTTGAGGATCTTACCAAACGAATTCACCACAAAAATCACAACTCAATAGATGTCTCATGTTGAATTTTAAATAGAAGAGAGAAAAAAATGTGACATGTTGACATTTAAATAGAAGAAAGAGAAAAGATGTGACATGGAAAGTAAAAGACTAAAATACCTTTTGATTGAATTTGGTTACGGATGATGTGTGTGTGTAATATATATATACATATATATATATATATATATATATATATATATATATATATATAGGGTAGGGTTATATAGAAAACCCTAAAAATTTGAGAAAACCCAAAATCCCGACATTTTTTTTAAATAACACATGTAATATACATTTTTAAGAGTTTTTGGCCAAAAAAACAAAAAAGCGCCGAAGGAATATTTTTTAAAAAAATAAACAAGTTTCAGCATTTTTTGTCTAACACATGTTAGTCACAAAAGTTGATGAAATTTGTTTATTTTTTTTTAAATAATCCTTCAACGCTTTTTTGTTTTTTTTACCCAGAACTTTTAAAACCACGTATATTACATGTGTTATTTTTTTCAAAAAAATAAATGTCGAGAGGTTGGGTTTTCTAGGGATTTCTCAAATTTTTAGGGTTTTCTATCTAAACTTATCCTATGTATATATCTATATATATATACAGGGGAGGTTCATTTGGGAATACTAAAAAAGTGGGGAACCGGTGAAACTCTTAAAAATTCAACTTAACATGTTAAAATATTTTTTTTAAATGACGTTTTTCCTTGTAAATACATGTAGAATCATTTTTGATAAAAGAATGAAAACTAAAAATACAAAAAAAATGTTTAAAAACAGTTAAAAATGCTAAAATATTTTTTTTTACAAAAATAATTTTTTATTGGAATAGTTTCAACCTATTTTTATATGAAAAGAACGCTCAAAAAAGTTTGAAAATGGTTTTTAAATGTTAAGTTAATTTTATAAGATATTTTTATTTTAACTGTTTTTTTAAGCATTTTTTATATTTTTAATTTTTAATTTTTTATCAAAAATGATTCTACATGTATTTATAAGGAAAAGCGCCAAAAAAATTTATAAAAAAATGATTTTTAACATGTTAAGTTGAATTTTTAAAAGTGTTCTCCGTTTCCTCACTTTTTTAGTGTTCTCTAATATATATATATAGATATATATATATATAGGGGAGGGTTCATTTGGGAATACTAAAAAAGTGGGGAACCGGGGAAAACTCTTAAAAATGACGTTTTTCCTTATAAATACATGTAGAATCATTTTTAATAAAAGAATGAAAACTAAAAATACAAAAAAAAAATGTTTAAAAACAGTTAAAAAAGGCTAAAATATTTTTTTACAAAAATAATTTTTATATTGGAATAGTTTCAACCTATTTTTATATGAAAAGAACGCTCAAAAAAGTTTAAAAATGGTTTTTAACATGTTAAGTTAATTTTTTAAGATATTTTATTTTAACTGTTTTTAAGC
Source organism: Scalesia atractyloides (assembly GCA_947069175.1). Classification (NCBI taxonomy): domain Eukaryota; kingdom Viridiplantae; phylum Streptophyta; class Magnoliopsida; order Asterales; family Asteraceae; genus Scalesia; species Scalesia atractyloides. The sequence continues at coordinate 23,118,502 of CAMTDV010000024.1, forward strand.
ATTTTTTTATATTTTTAATTTTTAATTTTTTATCAAAAATGATTCTACATGTATTTATAAGGAAAAGCGCCAAAATATTTTATAAAAAAATGATTTTTAACATGTTAAGTTGAATTTTCAAAAGTGTACCGTTTTCTTACTTTTTTAGTGTTCTCTAATAAAACTCACAAAATATATATATATATATATATATATATATATATATATATATATATATATATATATATATATATATATATATATATGTGTGTAACAACATAGGTCTACGAGCATTCACATCTCCTCCCTATCCTTGATCATATATATATATATGATGTAGGTTTTTTAAAATGGTAAAACAAATTTAGAAAAATGTAACTTTTAGTTAAATTATATGGTAAAGGACAGAGAGGAGATATGAATGCTCGTAGACCTCTACTATCGGCCATAGAAGAGGTCATGGACGGAAACTAATTTCAATTGCAGATGATATGTGGACCGGGCTATTAATTTAATGCATTTTGAGGACATGTGTGTCACATGACATCAACGGAAATATTTTTCTAGTTCAAGTCAAGGACCACTATGCACAAGCCCAAATCCTAAATCACACAGGAATGATTTGGATAACACACAAGTACAACCCAATTCTCAAAACAATCTTGGGCCTGTTATTCTCACATGGAGTTAGCTTGGGCCTGATAGTAAGTTGATGGATTTTACATGTGTTCGGTGAACTAGATATGGTTTACTTTAATATATTTAGTTTTCCGATTTTAGAATTCATGTTTAATCTCTCCTCTGCTGCTTGTGGGGAGTATTAGATCAAAATTATGTTTAGTGTAGGGACTTGAGGTGTAACATTGCGGTTTATATAAACCACATCTTTTGTAACCCTAATTACAACAAGCTTAGCTTTGAGCATGGCTCTTCAATTCACCGTTTTGATGAGGATGATCCATAATTGGTTGTCTAAGAGTGATTATGAGAGGCGCTAGGCGTACTGACCAAGCCGTCCTGTTTAGGGTTGTTAGAATAACTAATTCAATGTGTGTAACTAATATACATGTGACGACGGTTTGGTGTTGATTAAACCTATGACACGTATTCATTATTTGGTTATTACTCTGGTAGGTTAGTTATATGTGACCAACTTCGTTAGCATATCTAACTATTTGATGATTAGAAATTGCGTTTAAATAACGAAGTGAATTTACATTGTCGTCCGACCCGGGTTAGTTTGTTTTTAAGTGGAATAGGTGGCTTCCTATCAAGGTGAATATTTTTAGATAGGGGCCACTCTCAAACAGTCACCAACCAAGGAGGCGCTTCAGCACCAGCAAATTCATGTTGTATCGTCTCTTTGCCCTTTGTGTCAAGACGGTGAAGATACATGGTATGATCTTTTCGAGTAGATCAACACTCCCAAGAAGCAAGAGAAAAGAAGGAGATTTTTAAAACAATTTTCTCATCCATTTTCTCAAAGAAAATAAAAGAATTTAAATATGCCATGGCATGAGCACATGATGCCCATGATTCCTTATTTTTGGGAGACATGCATGCAACCCCTACTATCATGCCCCACGATCCTACAAGCATCCTAATTTACCATGCAACAAATAAATAACATGTGATAAAAATAAACAATTGACTCAATCCTTATTTATCCCACGAATTCAGCAACTGGATTGCAACTGGGTCAACCCAAAAGTCATGCTGGCCTTTTGTGCATCCTTTTGGGCCGGCTGTTGGGCTCGTTACTGGACTGGCCCGCATCAACTGCCCTTCCCTCGAAACTGAGCTCGTCCTCGAGCTGGAAGTCTGGAAATCTTGCTCGAATATCCACATGAAACTCCCACGTTGCTTCCGCTACATCCAGACCAGCCCAAGCTACAAGTAACTGACGTTTTCCGTTTATCCAACGAGAATTAGAATGTGACTCAGCTGAATGTTGTTGTGTTCTTCCTCAAGTGTTGGTGGTAATGGAATATGCTCTGGATTTCCACGCGCCTCACGTAATAACGATACATGAAACACCGGATGGATTTTTGAAGTGGCCGGTAATTGTAAACGGTATGCGACTGCGCCGATGCGTTCAAGTATCTTGAAAGGCCCATAAAAATGTTTTGACAGCTTCTTGGAGGTACGAAACTGGACCGATTTTTGGCGATAATTTTGCAGTCGTAGGAACACCATATCCCCTACCTTAAATTCTTTATCTAACCTGTGCTCGTTCGCCAATGTTGTCATTCTTTGTTGCGATCGCTTCAGTGTTGTTTTCAGCTCGGACATTAACCTTTGAAACTCTACTAAAGTTGCATCAATGGATGGATTACCCGACCCGCTGAATATACTGAATGCCGCTTTGAACCCGGTGGCCATATAAGGCTTGAAAAGGCGACATATTGATGGAGCTATGATGGGCTGTATTATACCAGTACTCCACTAGATAAAGATACTTGCTCCAAGCTTTTGGCCCATCTCCCGCGAAGGACCGTAAGTAATTTTACAAACACCTATTGACAACCTCCTTCTGCCCATCAGATTGTGGGTGATAAGCCGTTGAGTATTTTAGCTTTGTGCCTACTTGCTTGGAAAGCTCCTACCATAACTTGCTTAAAAATAATTGGTCACGATCTGTAACAATACTCTTTGGCATGCCATGCAAATGGTAAACGTTTTGAAGGAATAGGGAGGCTAAACTTACAGCTCCATAATTCGGTTCCAATGGAATGAAATGAGCAAATTTTTTGAAGCGGTCTACCACGACCCATATAGCCGTCTTGTCGTTGGAGGTTGGAAGGTCCGTAATAAAATCCATGTGTGTCGATGCCAGCTCACCTGGTTGTAGCTTACTTGGCTACTTAGTATAGTGAACATGTATTCCATTTCCTTAGTGATTATTAATCTTGCTCTTGACCCTCCTTGTTTTCTATGACAACTTGTGCAATGGTGAACTCTCATGAGGTTCCTAAATGGATGGTTATACCACCTACCTCCTACATGACTTCTATGAAACCCTTATGGACTTATGATGTAACTATTATAATCTATATAATATATACTAAAACCAAAACCTTGATAATGATTATATAATCATGTGTCAAGTTACTAAGTTTAATCACTAAAAGTGTATGGTTCCTCGGTATGATTCTAATAGGTGTTACAACTATGAAATCACATAAACCCTAATGGGTTCCCATAGTGTCAAAACGAGTGCGACCTTAGTGAATATTTTCGTACACATACTTTGTTATGCCTTATTCTAAATCCCATCTTCCATCAAACATTCCAATACTCACACCTACGTTTTCTTCTTGTAGGATAACTCGGCGTTTTCATACTTTCCATATTTAGAAAGCTCGTGTTGTATTTCTATTTTTGGAAACTTGTGTATCTTGTATTCGTTCTTCGTTGTAATCTTTGTAATCGTTGTAAACCGAGACTTGAATCATAATGAAACTCGTATTTTTTTCCTATTCTTGTTATCCTTTTTCGTAATCATTTTATACTTAAACATAATCATACATTCATGCTTGATAATCGTAAATGTGTGACCACTCGTAATTACGTGACAATCACACTTCATACGAGACTTATACTTGAATCTCATACTTAATCGTATTCATTTTAAACATATGTAAACCTTAGACCATGCTTGTTATGCTTAAAAGTCTTAATATGGCCCAAACATGTATTATATAAACACCTAAGACAAGGCCCAATCCACCCAAACAAAAAAAATAAAATTGTCATCCCTGACCCGGCCCTTGCGGACCGCATAGGGACACCCATACGGTCCATATAGGTGTCTAGGCGGGCAGAATTGTTTTGGCTCGCGAATTATGCACGGATCCCCACTCCAAACTCCCCCCCAATGGCCTTGTTTCACTATTAAACACCCTCTAACCACCTCCAACTCTTCCCCTATAAATACCACCTCTAATCCAAGCATTTTTACATTTTCATCACTCTCAAATCTCTCTCAAACCTCCCCAAATCAGTTGATAATCTTCAAGTTCGAGCAGATTCAACCTCTTCCACTAAAGTGAGCATAACTTGCTCATTTCTCAACGTTTTTACTTGATTCTTCTTCCTACTTCCTTGGATAAGTCTTAGGTTTGACCCCATGGACTTTTGTGGCATTTCAAGACCTGGGTATTCACCAAAAAGACTCCAAAGTATGCTGAAACTTTCTGATGTGATGAAAACTCTTTCAAAACTTATGTTTCCTACATTCAACCTTGTGTTCTTGAGATTCTAATCATCTTTATGATTAGTGAGCCTAACCTAGGTTGTTATACATGTAAAAGGAGTGTTTAGACACTCTAAACTTTCTGTTTTTGAAGAGCTTAAAGCTCACAAGTGATGCCAAGTCAAGAACTTGTTGAATGTGTGACTACAAGGTTAGCTTGGGCTATCCTACCTGTCCACACATCACTAGATGATTTCTCATCATTATCCTAAGTAGTTTGCTAATTGAAAATAACACAACCCCGTCCAGCCTTCGACGTGTGTCGACGCCGGCTCACCGGGTTGTAGATTACTTAGCTACTTAGTGTATAGTAACATGTATTTCATTTCTTCATTATTCTTGTACTTGTTCTTGACCCTCCTTGTTGTCTATGACAACTTGTGTAATGGTGAACTCTTAAGAGGTTCCTAAATAGATGGCTATGCCACCTACTTCCTACATGACTTATATGATATCCTTGTGGACTTATGATATGATATAACTATTATAATCTATATATACTAAAACCGAAACCTTTTTAATGACCATATAATCATATGTCAAGTTACTTAGTTTAATCACCAGAAGTGTTTAGTTCCTCGTTTAGATTATAATAGGTGTTACAACCTATGAAATCACATAAACCCTAATGGGTTCCCATAGTGTCAAAACGAGTGCTAGACCTTAGTGAGTATTTTCGTATACTTTACTTTGTTATGCAATATTCCAAATTCCGAATCTACCATAATCATCCAAACACTCACACCTACGTTTTCCTCTTGTAGGATAACCCGGTGTTCCTTCCGCAACCAAACAACTCTTCAGGAATTAACAAGTCGAAAGCTTGGAAAACCGTGAGTACACTGTTTATCACATTTTAGGTGTAACATGTTTACTATATACAAAATCACTAAAATTGAACTTTATGAAACGCACGAACAATCCAATATTCATGAATGCTTTGATACATTACTCGTATGCATATATCTTGGACCATTCTTATGTAATACCATAGTCATTAGCTTATCTTAAGCCTTCATTTGACATGTATAGCGCTATAGGAGTAACGCACCACCTCACTCGTGAAATCTAGAGGCCATGTTCAAATATCGTAATCTGCGTTAACAGGGGGTTTGACTAGAAATATTGCATGCCATGTATAATGCTCCCATATAAACTTAGTATCATGTGGATTTGTTTTAAACTTTATTCGTATACGTATGCTTTTGCTTAAACTTGTGTACTCGCCTATGCTTTTGCATTGAACTCTATTTTAAAACATGTTACAGGTTGATGAAGATGATGCTATCGAAGTAGTGTTGATGCTAGATACACACAGAGACATTTTAGGTTTATTAATGTTGTATCAAATTTTGTTATCTTATTGTTGTATTTGAATTTTTCATGTATTGTAATGACTTTTGCTTATGAAATGAAATTCGGATTTAAATAAATATGGTCACTGTTAACGTTGGGAGCAATGAGCAATCTATTTCGTCCCGTCCTTAATGTTTCCACCATCGGTTGGGGTGTGGCAATGTGAGAAGCATTAGACTAATTGAGAAACTTGAGAAGTATTCCGGACCACACATTTTCCCAAAGCTTTTCGTAATATACATATATGTATAGTTAAAATTGACTATATACATATGTGTATAATTCAATATACATATATGTATATATAGTCAATTTTAAACTATACATATGTGTATATTACGAAAAGCTTAGGAAAATGTTTGGTCCAGAATGCTTCTCAAGTTTCTCAAATAGGGGGACTTCTCTTAGGATTCCACCATATATATATATATAAACACACACACACACACACATATATATATATTATATATATATAGGGCTAGGATAATGTGAGAAGCACTAAGTTAATTGAGAAACTTGAGAAGCATTCTTGACCAAGCTTTTCGTTAAAATACACATATGTATAGTTTAAAATTGACTATATACATAGGTGTATAATTCAATATACATATATGTATATAGACAATTATAAACTATAGATATGTGTATATTATGAAAAGCTTAGAGAAATGTGTGGTACAGAATGTTTTTCAAATTTCTCAAAAAGAGTGAAATTTTCTTAGGATCCCTACCAATATATATATAGGGGATGGGTAAAATGAGAACCACCTAGAGTTGTGACGTAGTAACCAATATAAGACATTGATCAAAAGTGTTTTAATGGATGAGATTAAAGACAATAAAGTAGTTGTAATCATTGTGCTTCAATTAATGAGTTTTTGTTTTTAGTGTGATAAGGGTAAATTGGTAATTTTACTAAGCTCTTTAATGATTGTTAATTAAAGTTGTAATCATTGTATTTTAATTAATGTTTGTGATTTAATTAATATGATTTAATTAATGTTATTTTTAAATCACACAGTAAGAAAATTATTTTACGTAGGGTTCAAACTTTTTTTGTGCGCCGGTTTTAAACATTTTTACACGCGGGTTCAGACTTTTTTTACGTGCTGCTTCTAACTTTTTTACGCCCGTTTTTGAACTATTTTTACGCGCCAGTTTTAAATTTTTTTTATGTGCAGTTTTAAACTTTTTTTACGCGCCGTTTTACACTTTTTTACGCGCGGTTTTAAACTTTTTCTACGCGTCGGTTTAGAACTTTCTTAACGTGCTGGTTTAAAATTTTCTTTCCGCGCCGGTTTTAAACTTTTTTACGCGCGGTTTTAAACCTTTTTTATGCGCAGGTTTAAACTTTTTTTACGCGTCGTTTTAGAAACTTTTTTTACACGCGGTTTTAAACTTTTTTACGCGTCGGTTTTAAACTTTTTTTACGCGCCGGTTTTAACCTTTTTTACGCGCTGGTTTTCAACTTTTTTTACGCGCGGTTTTAAACTTTTTTTACGCATCGGTTTTAAACTTTTTTTACGTGACGGTTTTCAACTTTTTTTGCGCGCGGTTTTAAACTTTTTTTACGCGATTGTTTAAAACTTTTTTACGCAACAGTTAAAAACTTTTTTTATGCGCCGATTTTAAACTTTTTTACGTGCGGTTTTAAATTTATTTACGCGCCGGTATAAAAGTTTTTTTACACGCGGTTTTAAACTTTTTTTACGCGCCGGTTTTAAACTTTTTTTACGCGTGGTTTTAAACTTTTAAAAAAATTACAAAAAAAAAAAATTTTTTACGGGTTTAAACTTTTTTACAAAAAAACAAAAAATATTTTACGACAAACAAAAAATATTTTATTTTTACAAAAAACTTTTTTACAAAAACTTGTTTTACAATTTTTTTCAAAAACTTTTTTACAAAATATTGTTTTACGCCAAACATCTTTTTACGCCCCCGACACCCGATTTCGGATTTACGAAATTTAAGGATCTTACCAAATAAACTCACCATAAAAATCACGACTCAACAGATGTCTCATGATGAATTTTAAATAGAAGAGAGAGAAAAAATGTGAAATGTTGAGTTTTAAATAGAAGAGAAAAAAAATGTGACATGTTGACTTTTAAATAAAAGAGAGAGAAAAGATGTGACATGTGAAGTAAAAGACTAAAATACCCTTTTGATATAATTTGGTTATGGGTGATGTGTAAATATGCTATTGGATGATAGGAGTTCTCATGGTTCTCGCAACTGGGATTGGTTCTCTCTTGAACCGAATCCTATATATATATTATATATATATATATATATATATATATATTAGGGAGAGGATCATGAGAAAATATATAAATGAGAAAACTAGAAAACTAACTAAAAAAGCCAAAAAAAGCATAAAAACATCAAATTTTTTTTGAAAATTTTTTTGTAAAAAATCGTTGCATATTATGTATAAAACTTTTTTTTCAAAAAAAAAAACAAAACTTGTACTGCACATGTGCACTATATATGTACTACACATGTGCATTATATGTATATGTTGCACATGTGTATTATATGTTTTTTTAAGTTTTTTTATATAATATATATAGCGAATTTTTATAAAAAAATCAAAAAAATAGTTTGATATGTTTTTTTTGGATTTTTTAGTTAGTTTTTTGGTTTTCTTATTTAAACTAGTTTTCTCATGATCCATCCCCTATGTGTGTGTGTGTGTGTGTGTGTGTGTGTGTGTGTGTGTATGTTGTTGTTGGTGTGTGTGTGTGTGTGTATTATGAAGGTAGGTATATAGAAAACCCTAAAAATTTGAGAAAACCCAACCTTCCGACATTTTTTTTGAAGAAAATAACAGATGTAATATACATGTTTTTAAGAGTTTTTGGCAAAAAAAAAAAAACAAAAAAGGCCGAAGGAATATTTTTAAAAAAATAAACAAGTTTCAGCATTTTGTCCAAAACATGTTAGTCACAAAAGTTGTTAAAATTTGTTTATTTTTTTAAATAATCCTTTGCCGTTTTTTTGTTTTTTTTTTACCCAAAACTCTTAAAAACATGTATATTACATGTGTTATTTTTTTCAAAAAAAAATTATCGGGAGGTTGGGTTTTCTATGATTTTCTCAAATTTTTAGGGTTTTCTATCTAAACTTATCCTATATATATATATATATATATATATAATATATATATATATATATATTATAAATATAAGGGAGGGTTCATTTGGGAACACTAAAAAAGTGGAGAACCGGAGAAAACTCTTAAAAATTCAACTTAACATGTTAAAAATCATTTTTTTAAAATCGATGTTTTTCCTTATAAATAAATGTAGAATCATTTTTAATAAAAAACGAAAACGAAAAAATATAAAAAAATGTTTAAAAAAGTTAAAACATATTTTTTACAAAAATGATTTTCTATTGGAATAGTTTCAACCTGTTAAGTTTATTTTATAAGATATTTTTATTTTAACTGTTTTTTAAACATTTTTTATATTCTATATTTTTAATTTTTTATCAAAAATGATTCTACATGTATTTATAAGGAAAAGCGTCAAAAAATTTTATAAAAAATTGATTTTTAACATGTTAAGTTGAATTTTAAGTGTTCTCCGTTTCCTCACTTTAGTAGTGTTCTCTAAAAAAACTCACTATATATATATATATGGAATGAGATGTAGAAGGTTTTTCAAAATTGTAAAACATATTTAGAAAAATGTTATTTTTATTTAAATTATATGGGAAAGGATAGAGAGGAGATATGAATGCTCGTAGACCTCTACTATAGGCCATAGAAGAGGTCATGGATGGAACCTAATTCAATTGCAGATGATATGTGGACCGGGCTATGAATTTAATGCATTTTGAGGACATGTGTGTCACATGACATCAACGGAAATATTTTTCTTGTTCAAGTCAAGGACCACTATGCACAAGCCCAAATCCTAAATCACACATGATTTGGATAACACACAAGTACAACCCAATTCTCAAAACAATCTTGGCCTGTTATTCTAACATGGAGTTAGCTTGGGCTTGATAGTAAGTTGATGGATTTTACGTGTCTTCGGTGAACTAGATATGTTTTACTTTAATATATTTAGTTTTTCGATTTTATATTTTGTAACATCCGTAAAAAACCGGGTTTTCAAAAGCCGCTTCGTTTATTAAACCGAATCAGTTATTAATTTTGTTGCGTAATAATGCTCAAATTAATTTTAGACAATACACAATTAATAAATATATTAGTAATTTAAAAACCATAATTTAAAATTTCAAATAAATAATGGATAAAAAAAATAAAGGCAGACGACGGGTTTCGAACCCGGGTCGCCCACAAGCCAAACACGCTAACACACCAACTGCTCTACACACACTTATGTGCTATAAATCTGAAACCATTAAACTTTATTTAGGATCCACGGCTAAAACTGAAAATCTCAAAGTTTCGGCAAATATGTAACCGCCGGTATTACTCAAAATCACGAAGGAAAACCGACGATTTAATCAAGCCTTTAACCCAAAAATCGTTATCAATCATTGGAACCAATCAAAATCATAACTGAAGGAGGATTAAACCTCTTGACCGAAACCGCCGAACATGTTAGCTATCAAGTCCGAGGATTTGTAAATCTCGTTCAATTCATAGCCAAACCCTCACCACATCGTGAAAACAAGTCTCTGTTTCACCGGAGTTCACCGGAAATCGCCGGAATTCTCTGCGAGTTGACCGAGAGTTATCGCCGGAAAACCGAAAAACTATCCCACTGTTGCCTTACCTTATAAACAGGACATTTAGAACTCATACCGAAATCACCCACACTCACCTTAAACTCCTGTAGAATCTCTGTCGCAAGAAATACATCGCCGGAATTCTCTGCAAGTCGCCAGAAAACCGAACCATTTCATCTCTTTTGCCTTACCCTATAAATAGGACTTCTAGAGCTCGACAGAAGTCACCCACACTCACTTCAAACTTCCTTAAGATCCTCTGTCGCAAGTTACACGTCGCCGGAAGTATCTGCTATCGTGGGAATCTCGCCGGAGAAACAGGGGATCCCTGTTCGGTATATCTTTCACCTAATCCCTTTCATTTTTATTAATCTCATGTGTAGATTATTTAAAATTTACTAAAGGAATTGCTTAATGAATCAAAACAGTCGGGTTGAGAGTTCTGGTTGATTTAATGAAGAAGATGAAGTTTAGGTTGTGTATATATTTAATATAAATCGGGTTATATCTCGGGTTAGACACACAGTCCAGCGGTGGACTGTGTGCATTTGAAACATAGAGATACCAAGTTCGAGTCTGTCCTTGTTCGATTCGTCACAATTTCAAACCTTTTTATAAAACCCAAATACGGAACCTTTCAGTTAGTATTTAAGTTTAATAAAACCCAGTATTCTAACCAGGTTAGACACACAGTCCAGCGTGGACTGTGTGCAACGTTAAACAACAGGTCCCGGGTTCGAGTCCTGTATTGTGCACCGGTTCGACTAGTTTAAAAACCTTTTTAATTAAATAAAATTCTGAATAATCTAAGTAGTATATAAATATAATTAAAAACAGAAATATTTCGGGTTAGACACGTAGCTCAGTTGGAAGAGCTGCGTGCACGTATACGAGAGGTCACGAGTTCGAACCTCACTCAGCGCATATAATAAACAAGGTCCGACCGGTCAAACGATCAACTGGTCAACGGTCAACTGTTCAAAAAGTCAAAAAATTTTATTTTCTTTTATTTATTTATTTTATATTAAAAATCATTTAAAAATACTTATAAATAATATTTTTAAAGTTAGAAATTTTCCTTGAACTCACAAAAATAAACCTAACAATCCCATTAAGAACACTAATTAAAAATATTAATCTCAAATAAAAGTTTATTTATTTATCGAACTATTATGTTATTATTTAGGTTAGTTTCCTTGCCGATTAAATCCGAATTCGTGCGCATTCATCATCAATCAAAGAAACGCACCCACTGTGAGTGAATTTTTACAAATTCCCCTTTTTATTCATGTTTTGGGTTGTATCATGTGTCTCTTAAATTAATTCGCTTATTCAAACTCGTGCTATACCATTATATGATCTAAACTTAGAATGTAAATATTGTTTGTTGTTATGTATTACATATTGTCAAGTTGTATGCAAATTATTTATTAGGCCCATCAGTTCCTCGTGGGAGACGAGTTGAACAACGTGTGCCTCAAAACTCATTCATTAGGCCCATCAGTTCGTTGAACAACGCGTGCCTCAAAACTCATTCATTAGGCCCATCAGTTCCTCGTGGGAGACTAGTTGAACAACGCGTGCCTCAAAACAATCAATTGTTGTTTTGTGTGTTAATATTTAATATTATGTGTTTTGTGAATAAATTTACATCTACATTTACTCATATGTGGTTATGCACTTTATTTTATAATCAATACAATAAACACGTTGAAATGTTTTTTTTTCATAAGATTCACTCGCCAACTTTTTGTTGACCCAAAAACCATTTTTACACATGATACAGGTGAACAGGATGAAGCAAGGATCACATAGGAAATTGCCTTAGAAGAAAAATAATGAAGACTAGAAAGATGTATAGAACATGTTGTACTTGTATGATTTGGTTGTATAATCTCCTTTAAATTGTAATAATAAATATGAAACATTATAATAAATGTCATGAGCTTTGATGAAAACTCAATCATGCCCCGATCACCTTTTTCCGCTGCGGGTCGGGATGTGACAGATTGGTATCAGAGCTTTTGACTATAGGGATATATGATAGGTTATTAGACCCTTAGAGCCTATACTATAGTTGATTAGATTTTAATTGTTTATGTGGTTACATGCAAACTCATGATGTTTATTTATTTCATATTTATTACACACTCAAATGCATGCAAACACTTTCACTATTATATTTTGTGATACATAATGAATTATACTTACAGTCAAACATACATACTTACATACATATTCATCATACATATTTCAATGTTCACATATTCAAATCATTTTTATACTTCTGTTATTCAAGATTTTGTCGCATTTTTCATTTTTCAAATCTCATCAAAGTGAGTTCTGCGACGGGCATGTAGTAACTGTAAGGGTACAAGTACCGGTAGTCGGAACGTCCTGTCTAGGTTGGCATTCGTATAAATCCAATATAACGGACCAGTTTGCCTACCTGGGGAATAACGATGAGAGTAGGAAGGACCTATTAGGCCAAAGCATGCCACACCAAACGTCGTTCGAACTAACCCCACTTTGAGTTGTCACCGTGTCCACACCTGGATACATTCCGAATATCATACGTTACATACATATTTCTCGATTTTCTCCGGGTTTTAGTGTACGTAACCAGGCTAACACATGCGAACCATATGAAAAACCCGGTAATCATGGGGGCCAACATGATTACGAAGGTGAAGTATGGCGGCATGCAAGGCCCAATTACGAGCAAAGCCCAAGACATCCTATGGATGTAGTAGATTTATTATTCTATATTTATTTTATGAATGTTCATTCCTAAATACGACACATGACCCCTAAAACGTCCAACTCATACTCTTGATATGTATTCCTTGTAGATGTCTTCTAATCTCGCTCGTAGGAAGATGAGATCAGGAAAAGCCCGCGAGCGCATGGCTGCCCAAATCGCTCAACAAATGGCTACCGTGATACCCAACATTGTAGTTCAAGTTCAACAAGCCCTTACCGCTAATCCCGTCAACCCAATCAATCAAGAAGATCAAAATGTAATCAATCCTTCCCCAAAGCCACTAAATGCACCTACAAACATTTCAAATCCTGCGATCCTCCAAAATACGAAGGGACTGAAGGTGTCACCGCTCTCCTCCATTGGTTTGAGGAAATGGAAAACACTTTTCTAAATTGCGATTGCCCCGATAATCGCAAGGTGCGATATGCTACCGGTCGTTTGCTTGGAATAGCACTTACATGGTGGAATACAGAGAAGGCCAAACGAGGTGCTGAGAATGTTATGACTTTGACTTGGGAAGAGCTGAAATAGATCATGACAAGACGTTTCTGTCCAAGAAGCGAAATCAAGAAATTAGAGGATGAGTTCTATTCTTTGAAACAAAAAGAGGGCGACCACACCACATACAACAAGAGATTTCTCGAGTTGAATCAGATGGTCCCCAACTTGTTCACCCCTCTCTACCGTTTGATCGAGCACTACATTCAAGGTCTTCCTTCAAAAATTCAAGACCCTATAATAAGTACCACACCTGCAACTTTGGAGGCAGCTATGGAGTTAGCTATAGAGCTCACTGAGAACCGCATACGAAATAAGGACTTCAAGGAATAGAAGAAGAGGGATAAAGCATCAACTGAAACCTCAAACTTCACCCAAACCGAATCCTCTTCACAACCCATTTCTAAGAGAAAACGAGATGGGCAAATTTTCGCTGTCACCCAACACAATCAATCAACTTCACAAGCCATACCCCTCCAAGCTATCCCAATCACTCAAGTAGCACCCAACTCAACTTACCCAAATAAGAAACCTTACTTTGGACCTCACCCTCAATGCAACACCTGTTTTATCACCATCCATCTACCTTACCTTGTCGACTATGTGTGAATTGTGGATGCTATGGTCATTTGAGCAAGGTTTTCCGCACCTCTCAAAACCCAACCTCACCCCCTACTCAAAACATGATCCAAACATATCAACAACCCCAATACCCCATGTTCCCATATGTTCGAGCTTGTTTCAATTGCGGCGACCCTACCCACTTTAGAAACACGTGCCCTCGATTGGTTAACATCATAAACGCCCAAGCTCAGCAAACCCAGTTAACCAAGCAAATCAAGAAAACCTAACCACTAGGCCACCAGCAAGAGGAAGAGTTTACAACATCAACGCCAATCCTGTTGAAGATAATGACGGCCCAAACGAACCACCCAACTAGTTTTCTTCACCAAAAATCAAGATTTAACTACAACCGCTTAGTTTTTATGTTTTCTTTATGTTTATCTCAATCTTCACGTATCTCAATTATAAATTGGAAATTTTATCCAAGAATCTTATGCGAATTACTATTTCAGTTTTGTTTTATACTCATTGATTTAACATTCATATCACGTATCTCCGTCTCATCATTTAAAGAAGTTGGGCTGTGTCTCACTTCTACAGAGACTAACCTCTTCATCATAACAAACAAGAGAGGTACTGTCATCATTCAAACATGTATACTTTCAGAATTTAGACTCAGGCTTTGGTTGTTGTGTTTGTTTATGTTTTAGAGTCACATAGAACTAATCATAACTTACTGATAAAACCAATGAAAATTTGACAAGAATATGGTGGATACGCCGCTGGTACTTCCTATATATAAATATTCTTGCCAAAGGATCAGAGGCATTGTCAGGCGGTAATGAGAAGTTCCATGTAGGATTTAGTAATGTCATGGTTGAAGTTTGTTTTATACTCACTGATTTAGCATTCATACATCTCAACGTATTTCAATCTCATCATTCAAAGAAGTTGGGCTGTGTCTCACTTCTACATAGACTAACCTCTTCATCATAACAAACGAGAGAGGTACTGTCATCATTCAAACATGTATACTATCAGAATTAAGACTCAAGCTTTGGTTGTTGTGATTGTTTATGTTCTAGAGTCACATCATAGAACTAATCATAGCTTACTGATAAAACCAATGAAAATTTGACAAGAATATGGTGGATACGCCGCTGGTACTTCCTATATATAAGTATTCTTGCCAAAAAAATAAAGGCAGACGACGGGTTTCGAACCCGGGTCGCCCACAAGCCAAACACGCTAACACACCAACTGCTTTACACACACTTATGTGCTATAAATATGAAACCATTAAACTTTATTTAGGATCCACGGCTAAAACTGAAAATCTCAAAGTTTCGGCAAATATGTAACCGCCGGTATTACTCAAAATCGCGAGGAAAACCGACGATTTAATCAAGCCTTTAACCCAAAAATCGGTTACCAATCATTGGAACCAATCAAAATCATAACTGAAGGAGGATTAAACCTCTTGACCGAAACCTCCGAACATGTTAGATATCAAGTCCGAGGATTTGTAAATCTCGTTCAATTCATAGCCAAACCCTCACCACATTGTGAAAACAAGTCTTTGTTTCACCGGAGTTCACCGGAAATCGCCGGAATTCTCTACGAGTTGACCGAGAGTTATCGCCGGAAAACCGAAGAAACTATCCCACTGTTGCCTTACCTTATAAACAGGACATTTAGAACTCATACCGAAATCACCCACACTTACCTTAAACTCCTTGTAGAATCTCTGTCGCAAGAAATACATCGCCGGAATTCTCTGCAAGTCGCCAGAAAACCGAACCCATTTCATCTCTTTTGCCTTACCCTATAAATAGGACTTCTAGAGCTCGACAGAAGTCACCCACACTCACTTCAAACTTCCTTAAGATCCTCTGTCGCAAGTTACACGTCGCCGGAAGTATCTGCTATCGTGGGAATCTCGCCGGAGAAACAGGGGATCCCTGTTCGGTATATCTTTCACCTAATCCCTTTCATTTTTATTAATCTCATGTGTAGATTATTTAAAATTTACTAAAGGAATTGCTTAATGAATCAAAACAGTCGGGTTGAGAGTTCTGGGTTGATTTAATGAAGAAGATGAAGTTTAGGTTGTGTATATATTTAATATAAATCGGGTTATATCTCGGGTTAGACACACAGTCCAGCGGTGGACTGTGTGCATTTGAAACATAGAGATACCAAGTTCGAGTCTGTCCTTGTTCCGATTCGTCACAATTTCAAACCTTTTTATAAAACCCAAATACGGAACATTTCAGTTAGTATTTAAGTTTAATAAAACCCAGTATTCTAACCAGGTTAGACACACAGTCCAGCGGTGGACTGTGTGCAACGTTAAACAACAGGTCCCGGGTTCGAGTCCTGTATTGTGCACCGGTTCGACTAGTTTAAAAACCTTTTTAATTAAATAAAATTCTGAATAATCTAAGTAGTATATAAATATAATTAAAAACAGAAATATTTCGGGTTAGACACGTAGCTCAGTTGGAAGAGCTGCGTGCACGTATACGAGAGGTCACGAGTTCGAACCTCACTCAGCGCATATAATAAACAAGGTCCGACCGGTCAAACGATCAACTGGTCAACGGTCAACTGTTCAAAAAGTCAAAAATTTTTATTTTCTTTTATTTATTTATTTTATTTAAAAATCATTTAAAAATACTTATAAATAATATTTTTAAAGTTAGAAATTTTCCTTGAACTCACAAAAATAAACCTAACAATCCCATTAAGAACACTAATTAAAAATATTAATCTCAAATAAAAGTTTATTTATTTATCGAACTATTATGTTATTATTTAGGTTAGTTTCCTTGCCGATTAAATCCGAATTCGTGCGCATTCATCATCAATCCAAGAAACGCACCCACTGTGAGTGAATTTTTACAAATTCCCCTTTTTATTCATGTTTTGGGTTGTATCATGTGTCTCTTAAATTAATTCGCTTATTCAAACTCGTGCTATACCATTATATGATCTAAACTTAGAATGTAAATATTGTTTGTTGTTATGTATTACATATTGTCAAGTTGTATGCAAATTATTTATTAGGCCCATCAGTTCCTCGTGGGAGACGAGTTGAACAACGCGTGTCTCAAAACTCATTCATTAGGCCCATCAGTTCGTTGAACAACGCGTGCCTCAAAACTCATTCATTAGGCCCATCAGTTCCTCGTGGGAGACGAGTTGAACAACGCGTGCCTCAAAACAATCAATTGTTGTATTTGTGTTAATATTTAATATTATGTGTTTTGTGAATAAATTTACATCTACATTTACTCATATGTGGTTATGCACTTTATTTTATAATCAATACAATAAACACGTTGAAATGTTTTTTTTTCATAAGATTCACTCGCCAACTTTTTGTTGACCCAAAAACCATTTTTACACATGATACAGGTGAACAGGATGAAGCAAGGATCACATAGGAAATTGCCTTAGAAGAAAAATAATGAAGACTAGAAAGATGTATAGAACATGTTGTACTTGTATGATTTGGTTGTATAATCTCCTTTAAATTGTAATAATAAATATGAAACATTATAATAAATGTCATGAGCTTTGATGAAAACTCAATCATGCCCCGATCACCTTTTTCCGCTGCGGGTCGGGATGTGACAGATTGGTATCAGAGCTTTTGACTATAGGGATATAGGATAGGTTATTAGACCCTTAGAGCCTATACTATAGTTGATTAGATTTTAATTGTTTATGTGGTTACATGCAAACTCATGATGTTTATTTATTTCATATTTATTACACACTCAAATGCATGCAAACACTTTCACTATTATATTTTGTGATACATAATGAATTATACTTACAGTCAAACATACATACTTACATACATATTCATCATACATATTTCAATGTTCACATATTCAAATCATTTTTATACTTCTGTTATTCAAGATTTTGTCGCATTTTTCATTTTTCAAATCTCATCAAAGTGAGTTCTGCGACGGGCATGTAGTAACTGTAAGGGTACAAGTACCGGTAGTCGGAACGTCCTGTCTAGGTTGGCATTCGTATAAATCCAATATAAAGGACCAGTTTGCCTACCTGGGGAATAACGATGAGAGTAGGAAGGACCTATTAGGCCAAAGCATGCCACACCAAACGTCGTTCGAACTAACCCCACTTTGAGTTGTCACCGTGTCCACACCTGGATACATTCCGAATATCATACGTTACATAGGAAGCAAGGATCACATAGGAAATTGCCTTAGAAGAAAAATAATGAAGACTAGAAAGATGTATAGAGCATGTTGTACTTGTATGATTTGATTGTATAATCTCCTTTAAATTGTAATAATAAATATGAAACATTATAATAAATGTCAAGAGCTTTGATGAAAACCCAATCATGCCCCGATCACCTATTTCCGCTGCGGGTCGGGTGTGACATATTTCATATTTAATCTCTCCTCTGCTGCTTGTGGGGAGTATTAGATCAAAATTATGTTTAGTGATAGTATAGGGACTTGAGGTGTAACATTGCGGTTTATATAAACCACACCTTTTGTAACCCTAATTACAACAAGCTTAGCTTTGAGCATGGCTTTTCAATTCACCGTTTTGATGAGGATGATCCATAATTGGTTGTCTAAGAGTGATTATGAGAGGCGCTAGGCGTACTGACCAAGCCGTCCCGTTTAGGGTTGTTAGAATAACTAATTCAATGTGTGTAACTAATATACATTTGATGATGGTTTGGTGTTGATTAAACCTATGACACGTATTCATTATTTGGTTATTACTCTGGTAGGTTAGTTATATGTGACCAACTTCGTTAGCATATCTAACTATTTGATGATTAAAAATTGCTTTAAATAGCTAAGTGAATTTACATTGTCGTCCGACCCAGGTTAGTTTGTTTTCAAACGGAGTAGGTGGCTCCCTCTCAAGGTGAATATTTTTGGATGGGGGCCACTCTCAAACATTCACCAACCAAGGATGCGCTTCAGCACCAGCAAATTCATGTTGAATCGTCTCTTTGCCCTTTGTGTCAAGACGGTGAAGATACATGGTATGATCTTTTCGAGTAGATCAACACTCCCAAGAAGCAAGAGAAAAGAAGAAGATTTTTGAAACAGTTTTCTCATCCATTTTCTCAAAGCAAATAAAAGAATTTAAAATGCCATGGCATGAGCACATGATGCCCATGATTCCTTATTTTTGGGAGACATGCTTGCAACCACTACTATCATGCCCCACGATCCTACAGGCATCCTAATTTAACTTGCAACAAATAAATAACATGTGATAAAAATAAACAATTGTCTGAATCCTTATTTATCCCACGAATTCAGCAACTGGATTGCAACTGGGTCAACCCAAAAGTCTTGCTGGCCTTTTGTACATCCTTTTGGGCTGGTTGTTAGGCTCGTTACTGGACTGGCCCGCATCAACTGCCCTTCCCTCGAAACTCAGCTCGTCCTCGAGCTGGAAGTCTGGAAATCTTGCTCGAATATCCACATGAAACTCCCACGTTGCTTCCGCTACATCCTGACCAGGCCAAGCTACAAGTAACTGAAAGTTTCCGTTTATCCAACGAGAATTGAGAATGTTACTCGGCTGAATGTTGTTGTGTTCTTCCTCAGGTGTTGGTGGTAATGGAATATGCTCCGGATTTCCACGCGCCTCACGTAATAACGATACATGAAACACCGGATGGATTTTTTAAGTGGCCGGTAATTGTAAACTGTATGCGACTGCGCCGATTGTAACACCCCAAATCTCGTAAAACAGCACGCGGCGGAAACACTTGGGGAGTCACGTTAATAGATTGTTTCAACAGCGCATGGCATTCGAAGTTTCGTTTTATTGATTATTAAACATAGTTCATAATGTCATATTGTTTTAGAACTTTTGAACACATAAACAAACAAACATAGTTATTAGCTTTCTTATTTTATTAATACTAAGGCCCGCGTCCTATCCTAAGTGAGGCATGCATCAGTATCATCTAGCATTGTTCCCTGAAACATATGTGAAAAACGAGTCAGCATAAAAGAATGCCGGCGAGTACATAGGTTTTGTGAGTAAGTCAGATTTATGGCATGTAACATATAAAAAAAATGTCTGGTCTTGCAATATAATTAACCAACTAAAACACGTTGGTTAAAGTTGATGAAATCTCGTTGCCATGAATCTTGACTAAAACATTTGTTTTTGTAAACCAAGTAGTAAATCGTCCTTGAAGAAAACTCGTATGGTTTATATCATTATGTAAACGTCGTTGCGTGATATCATTTGAAAATACCATCCAATTGATCTAAATAACGCCACGAAATGAAATATGATAAAAGCACTTATATATAGGAAGTACCAGCGACGTATCCACCATGTTTTTATTACATTAAACCGTCTCGTTATCTAATCACTTACCATAAACCAATCATCCATTTCGTCCGTGTTATCAATCGTTCGTGTTATAAATAAATAGTCATTCGTTTTTGTCATAAACCAATCGCCATTCGTCTATGTCATAAAACCATTTGCCTATCGTCCATGTTATAAAATCATTCGTTTATCGTCCGTGTTATAAAACCATTCGTCAATCGTCCTTGTTTTAATTGTGAAAACTTTTGGTCGTTTCGTGAATACATTCAAACATATGTGACTCGTCTATACCACCAAAGGGTATCTTTAAATCGACTAACAAACCACCAAAGGGTTTGTTAAAATAACAGATTCTGTCGTTACCCCAAACTATCCACCAAATTCCAGTGAATAGCCCAATAACGGGATTTATCAGATCCTATGGTACCATAACATACTACTGGTCGGCTTGGCCATTGTTAATGAATGTCATTCTTGTTATGAATATAACGCACCAACAAGTTCGTTCACATTATCGAAACGTCTTGTTTATATAAACCATAGTAATTTGTATTTGAAAACTCAAAAACCTTTAGCACATATGAATCACCCAAAAACAATTTGTAAAACGTAAAAGAGGGAGGGTCTATGTACTCACTTGTTATTGCTATTGTAACCTTGAATCAAAGATCAAACAAGCTCAAATGTCCGAGAAATCAAGCGTGTCCTAAAATCGGATAATAATGTAAATATTGAAACTTGAAATCGGAGGATTTGGATAGAATGGTACCTTATAAACCAAATGAGTATTGGAACTCATATGACATGGTTTAATAAGTTAACATTCTGAGTTGGAAAGATTTTTAAGTGCTTTTGACCCGTTATGACCCATCAAGGTAGTTTAAGCCACTTTAACGCGTCATTTGCGTAACTACGCGTTCGGATAGTTAGATATGTGTTGTGATAAGTCTAAATTACCAAAATATGCTTAATAATGTTTTTGATCAGATTATATGTCAAAACTTGTGTTACATATGTTTATAATTGATTTCTTTGCAAAAAGGGTATTTTGGTTATTTTTAAGTAATATTATAACTAATTACCATAACACAATCCAAACAACATGACCATAAGGTATAACCTTAGAGGGTTATTCCCTATATAATTATGGTCACAAATATGTATTTGGTTGGGTCCAAAGATCCACCAAACGGGTCAGATTCAGAAGTCAAAGCGGTGGTCAAACCGTTCAACTTACGACTCTAAACAAGCACCAAAATGGAGGTGACGATTTAGACATGTTTTGATATGTCTACATAAGTTTATAAAAGAGTTTTGGCATCAAACAAACTGTTTTGACACCCGAATTTAGATCTGTTGCAAAATGCGCAAAAATGACATTTTGACCGAAACTTTGACTTGACATAGAGACTTGAAATGATAGAAATCAGTAGGTATGATCAATAGGGATCATAACCATCTTGATTACTATCATAATGCAAGGTTCAATTGGATTTTGAATTGATCAATTCATGATCAATTCTGAAAGTCAAACAAAAGTCATATTTTTCGACTTTTAATCCAATCAAACTACAAGAATTGAACTAGGCATGATAGAGAATACTTACAATCACCAAAGGAATGCTAAGAACTCAGATATTGATCACCAAAGTGTTGCAAATTCGGATTGGAAGCAGAATGGAGCAAGAAAAATGGTTGCAAAAGTTCAAAATTCAAGAACACCTTGATATTTATGGAATTCTTGATGTTGTAGGTGCTTAACAAGTATCCCATGACCCACCCACAAGTTAGATTAGTGTCCAACATATGTCAAATGCAGAAACAAGGGTGGCAAGTTCGATTGGTGAGTCATTGAGTGAATAAACAAGTTGCTGCCAAGTTTCTGGTGAGCTGGGCTAGGCTTACGGACCGTATGGGCTTAGGTCTTACGGTTCGTAAGGCCCCTAGCTTGCCACAACTTTCATAATTGGCAGAAATGGTCCCTGCACTCGTTTCGTCGCGTTTCGGGCACTTCTAACACCCGTTAACCCCATTTCTTAGCTCCATGGACGTTAAAGTATAGGGAACTTGAAATGTGTCCAAAAATATTCCAGAGGTCGGTTCGTTTGGTCGTATGGTTGCGGTTTTCGATTAATTACGACGAAAATCGTAACGAATGCGTGCGCGACCGTAAGAGCGTAACGAATGATATTTTTGCATTCCAATCATTAATATACAATATTTTAATTATTACAAAAATTTTGGATGTCCGTACATGCCCCAGATAGCGATTTACGCCAAAAGGCATAGTTTCACAGAATTTGCAAAATAGCCCCTGAAGTTACAAAAGTGTGATTTTGCCATACCGAAGCCCTCGAAACTTATTTCTAAGCTATGTTAAGGGTATTTAGGGTATGTGTAGCTTATGATCTTGTTCCAGAGTGTGCATCGCTACGAGAATCGGCGGACTTTCGTAGTTTGTCGTAAATAGTCCCTGTGATCGAATAAGCTTGTTTTTGACATACCAAACCCTTCAAAACTTATTTATAAGTTATGCAAAGGATATTTAAAGTATGTGTAGCTTACGTCACTATTATGGAACATACGTCACGTTAAAACTGGTTACGTTGATATAACAATTTGCGATTTCACTTCCAAAAGTCGTTAGAAAACTTGGAATCGTGCAAGAATTGATTGTGTACAAATAACATAATAAATATACAAAATTCACAAATAAATCATAAATTTCTTTCATTGATAAACCTGTTCATCATTGTTACATGTTTGGATCGTCACAGATATCACAGTCTCCCCTACTTCAGAAATTTCGTCCCGAAATTTAATTAGAGGAAACTCGTGGAAACAGATGTGGGTACTTCGCTTTCATTTGATCCTCACGTTCCCAAGTAAATCTGGGCCATATTTGGATTCCCAGCGAACTTTGACTATCGGGATCGTCTTTGCTTAAGTTTCTTGACTTCATGGTCCATAATCTCCACCGGTTTCTTGACAAAATGCATAGTATTATCAACGTGAATCTCATCAAGTGGAATATGGAGATTTGTATCGAAGAAACATTTCTTTAGATTGGGCACGTGGAATGTTGGGTGAATATTCCCGAGTTTAGGAGGTAGCTCGAGTCGGTAGGCCACCTTTCCGATTCTTTCAACGATCTTAAATGGTCCAACGTATCATGGAGCAAGTTTTCCTTTCTTTCCAAATTTCACTACTCCTTTCCAAGGGGATACCTTGAGCAGGACGTAGTCACCAACTTGGAATTCTAAGGGCTTGCGTCGCTTGTCCACGTAACTCTTTTGACGGCTTCTAGCTGTCAGAAGGTTATCGTGAATTTTATTGACTTTCTCGGTTGTGTCGTGAATGAGTTCAGGTCCAGTAAACTACGACTCTCCAACTTCATTCCAACATACAGGTGAACAACATTTTCGACCGTATAAAGCTTCGAAAGGCGCCATGTTAATACTGGCGTGATAACTATTGTTATAGGAGAATTCAACCAACGGTAGATGCGAATCCCAACTACCACCAAAATCGATCACGCAAGCTCGGAGCATATCCTCCACTGTTTGAATCGTCCTCTCAGATTGTCCATCCGTTTGAGGATGATAAGCAGGTGCTCAGATTGAGTTTGGATCCCATTGCAGATTGCATAGTCTTCCAAAAGCGAGATGAGAACCGAGTATCTCGGTCAGATATGATATTCAAAGGAACACCATGACGAGACACGATCTCATCAACATAGATCTTGGCGAGCTTGTCAGCAGAGTAGTCCTCACGAATTGCCAAAAAGTGTGCTGACTTCGTTAAACGATCAATGACTACCCAAATGGCATCATGACCTCTAGATGTGCGCGGTAGTTAAGTGATGAGATCCATCGCAATGTTCTCCCACTTCCATACCGGTATTTTTGGTTGTTCCAACAAACCAGACGACATTGATGCTCGGCCTTGACTTTGAGACAAGTAAAGCATTTAGATACATACAAGGCAATGTCATTCTTCATACCTGACCACCAATACTGGGTACGGAGATCCTTGTACATTTTTGTAGCACCAGAATGAATCGAATAACGAGACTTGTGAGCTTCGTCCATCAATAGAGCACGGAGATTGTGTTGATTCGGAACCCACAAACGATTCATGTAATAGATTAATCCATCGCCTTTCGTTTCAAGTTGAAGTTCGAGTTGATGAGGTTGTTCGTCTTTCAACAATCCTTGGGTTACACAAGTGTGTTGGGCTTCAAGAATACGTGTTTGGATATCATATCAAATTCGAACACAATGAAGCTTGACACGTTCCTTACGACTAAGCGCTGTCAGCCACAACATTCGCCTTACCGGGATGGTAGCAAATTTCACAGTCGTAATCGTTTAGGAATTTGACCCAACGTCGTTGCCTCGTGTTCAGCTCCTTTTGATTGAATATATGTTGGAGACTTTTGTGGTCTGTGAAAACCACACACTTCGTTCCATAAAGATAGTGTCTCCAAATTTTGAAAGCAAAGACAACAGCATCTAACTCAAGATCATGAGTTGTGTAATTCTTTTTGTTGACTTTCAACTGTCTCGACACGTAGGCTATGACTTTATTTCATTGCATGAGAACGCAACCAAGGCTTAGATTCGACGCGTCACAATAAACCACAAAATCATCATTGCCATCGGGTAAAGACAAAACAGGAGCATCACAGAGTTTTAGTTTCAAAGTTTGAAAAGCTTCCTCTTGTTTTGGTCCCCACTCAAAAGACTTGTTTTTCTAAGTCAAAGCAGTGAGGGGAACCGGGATCTTTGAAAAGTTCGCAATGAATCGTCGATAATAACCAGCAAGACCAAGGAATGAGCAAACTTCCGTGGGAGTAGTGGGTGTTTTCCAATCCTTAATCGCATCGATTTTGGAAGGATCCACATGAATACCTTGTTCATTTACAATGTGTCCCAAAAACTGAACTTCTTTCAGCCAGAATTCACACTTGGAGAATTTGGCGTAAAGTTGTTCTTTCTTCAGAAGTTCCATTGTTAATCGGAGATGTTGTTCGTGCTCGGCTCGAGACTTTGAATAAATAAGAATGTCGTTGATGAAAAAAATGATGAACTTATCCAAATAAGGTTTACAAACCCGATTCATCAAGTCCATGAAAACTACTGGAGCATTGGTCAAACCGAAAGGCATGACTGTGAATTCGTAGTGACCATATCGCGTGCGAAAAGCAGTCTTTGGAATATCTTCCTCATGAACACGAAGCTGATGATACCCAGAACGCTGATCGATCTTCGAAAAACAAGTAGCACCTTGTAACTGATCAAACAGATCACTATGCGAGGTAGGGGATATCGATTCTTGATCGTGAGTTTGTTGAGCTCACGATAATTGATACACATCCAGAAGGATCCATCCTTCTTTTTCACAAATAAAACAGGAGCACCCCATGGAGAATAGCTCGGACGAATGAAACCTTTGTCAGATAACTCTTGTAGTTGCTTCGATAACTCTTGCATTTCGGACGGTGCAAGACGGTAAGGGGATTTGGCTATTGGGTTGGCACCAGGTACTAGATCAATTCGAAATTCAACTTGACGTACCGGTGGTAAACCAGGTAGATCTTCGGGAAAGATCTCAGGATAATCTCGAATAACAGGAATGTCTTGAATAATTTTGCTTTTGCCTTTCTCCTCTGTGACATGTGCGCAGGTACTTTTAGGCTTGTGTACATGTCATGAGTTTTAGGTTACTAGCAGGTTTCTCTCCATGAATTTCCAAGGTTTCACCAGACGAAAGCGGTATACGAACAATCTTGTCAAAACAAATAACTTCGGCATGATGCTTGGTTAACCAATCCATTCCAATAATGATATCGAAGCTTCCGAGTTGCAATTGGTGTGAGGTCGATAGAAAACAAATAGTTGTTGAGATTCAACTTGCAATCACAAATAACAGAATCAAGAACAAGAGGTTCACCATTGGCTATCTCGACTGACAAGGGCCTCCCTAGTTTCGTTCTAGACATCGAAAGCAAAGGCTCAAAGGCTAAAGATACAAAACTTCTATCGGCACCCGAATCGAAAAGAACAGAAGCAGCATGATTGTTGACAAGGGACGTACCGTTAACAACTTCATTGTCCGCACGAGCCTCGTTGGCGTTCATGTTAAAAGTCGCCCTCGAGCTGGATTTACATTGGCTATCCTCGGACAGTTGTTCCTTAGTGACCCATTTCACCACAATTATAACATGAACCAGGCGGAAATGGAGGTCTAGCGGCATTTCCTTGAGGATGTACTGGGTTCTGTGCAGCTTGATTTGGAGCAGTTCGAAAAATATTTGCGGTGTGGCCAAGTTTCCCATAAGATGTACATTGTCGACAAGCCAGATGAGCTTGATGATGACCATTGCACCGGTTACACAAAAGTGTTGTACAGCATATGGTTTCCTTGCAGGAGGCTGTGTTGGATGGTTCTGTGGGGCCTGATTCGGCTGAGTAACAACTGCAAAGTTTTGGGAAGCCTTACGCTTCCTTGACTTCTTCGACGACTCGGATTTTTTCTTCTTGTCTTTTTCCTTGTCTTGCGTGGTTTTGGCTGCCTGTTTCTTGTCGCCCTTGCGAAACAGTTTACCCTTTCTAACCTGAGACTCAGTCAGGGTTGCAGCCAACTCGATGGCCTGACGAACAGTGGTAGGGTTGGTACCAGTAACAATATCTTGCAAAGGGTCAGGCAAACCATCGATATACTACTCAATAGCTTTATCCAGTGGGGTAACCATTGAGGGGCATAGTAAGCTCAATTCTTCATATCGATCTGTGTAAGCACGATTCTCGCCACAATCTTGTTTAAGATCATCAAATTCCCTTTCCAGAGCCCTAAGTTCATGACGAGAACAGAACTACCTCATCATTAGAGCTCGAAGCTCTTCCCAGGTTTGAGCCATAGCCACATCGGCACCCTGGTCTCTCACCACACCATTCCACCATGTTAATGTTCTTTTCTCAAAAACACTAGATGCAAACTCAACCTTTTGCTCGTTTGGGCATTGAACATGTCTAAATGTGCTTTCCAGACTCTCGAACCATTGTAGGAGTCCCGTAGCTCCCTCAGACCCAGAGAATGTAAGCGGTTTAGCCGAACTGAAAGTCTTATAGTTGCACAGAGCGTTGTTATTGTTAGTGTTGTTTGCTTGATTTATCTGAGTTACTAGGTTCGAGAGTACGGGAGCAATTTGTTGAGTGACTAAGGCCGCTATTGCAGCGTCTTGAGTTTGATCACGTCTAGGAGGCATTCTAAAAGAATAAGGAAAACATGAGAAATGCGTGAGATTGACATTCGGATATACAAAGAGATGTATTGAAAATATCGACAAAACAAAAGGATTGCGATCATTAGTCCGTTTCTCAAAACAAACGAATGATACACGATGACTAATCGAAGTTATGGGTCTTTATAATGTATCGTGAAGACATGCTTTAGCCTATAAGTGACACTCACCCCAAAAGTTCCCAGGTAAGAGTGACTGGTCCGATTAAGTGGATTTTTACGAACATACTAGCCTTAGACAGAAACTCAGCATACAGGCACCCACCCTTCCAGATTGCACGTGTTCACATTATTAATGTCACACCCCGACCCGCAGCGAAAAAGGTGATCGGGGCATGATTGGGTTATCATCAAAGCTCATGACATTTATTATGCGTTTCATATTCATTAATACAATTTAATGGAAATTTACAATAAATGTTACAACATGTTCTAACTATCAATCTAGGCATCTTTGTTCTCTTCTAAGGCATTTCCTATGTTTTCTTTGCTTCAACCTGTTCACCTGTATCATGTGTAAAAAGGTTTTGGATCAACATAAAGTTGGCGAGTGAATCCTATGGAAAACATTTGAACAAGTTTATTTAAATTGATTATGAAATATGTGCACAACCAAACATGAGTAAAAATAGATGTAAACTTATTCAACAATCATAAGATATTAAATAAAACACACATGAACAATAATGGAACATTTAGAGGCACGCGATGCTCAACTCGTCTCTCACGAGGAACTGAGGGGCCTAATGAATGAATTGCATAAACATGATAATATGAATGACACAACTACAAACAATATAAACTCAATGATACACACATGAACAATAATGAATTTGATTTGAGGCACGCGTTGTTCAACTCGTCTCCCACAAGGAACTGATGGGCTTAATGAATGAGTTTCATATAATTTGACAAAAGGAAATAAGTAATCACAACAATATAACAATCTAAGTTTAGATCATGATGTGGTATGGCACAAGTTTAAATAAACAAGTTAATTATTTTTATAACACATGACACACCCCAAAACGTGTAATTTAGAAGGGGGAGTTGTAAGATTCACTCACAGTGGGTGCGTTCGGTTGATGATGTTGAATGCACGCGAAGTGGTTTTAACCACGAGTGAGATTAACCTAGATGAATCGCATTATGGTTTGGTAAGTAAACGGATTTTATTAATCTATTTTAGTAGGATTGTTGGGTGTATTTTTGTGAGTTTGAGGCTATTTTCTAACCTTAAAAATGTTATTTTTAAGTATTTTTAATTGATTTTTAATTAAATAATTAAATAAAATAATAAAAAAATTGACTTTTTCTGACCGTTGACTTGACCGTTGACCTGACCGTTGACCGGTTCGAGTGCGTATTGTTGTGCGCTGAGTGAGGCTCGAACCCGAGACCTCCCGTACGCGTGCACGCAGCTCTACCAACTGAGCTACGTGTCTAACCCGTTATATATCTGATTTTAATTATATATATATATTAATTAGATTTAAACAGAAATCCTTTATTTTAAAAAAATGATTTTTAATCCAGAGAACCGGTGCGCTCCACAGGTCTCGAACCCGGGACCTGTGGCTTGTGTAACACACAGTCCACCGCTGGACTGTGTGTTTAACATGTTATATAATCCAATTTTTATTATACTTAAATACAAACTACTTGTTAACTTTACTGATTTATTTAAAAAGGTAACATAATGGTCCGGGTCGATGCAGAAAACCGGACTCGAACTCATGTGCTTTGATTAAACATACACACAGTCCACCGCTGGACTGTGTGTCTAACTTGGTTATTATTCCGGTTATTAATATACTTAACATATACCTGTGTGACTCCGGTTCAGTTTAACAAAAAAATGATTTTTATTGAAGCAGCGTGTGTGAACAGGATTCGAACTCGAGACGTTTGTGTTTAATGTGCACACAGTCCACCGCTGGACTGTGTGTCTAACCCGAGTAATATTTTGATTTAAATTATACTTATACGTTCCGGATACATCGTCTTCTTCATCAAGTTATAACCAGAATAGACGACTGGCTGGTTCAATGATTAAATCAGGTTCCTTTAACGTTTTAGGTTAATTATAGATGAGATATAAGTAAAAAGAAAGAAAATTAGGCGTGAGGTATACCGACTATCTTCCTCTGTTTTCCGGCAGAACTCCGGCGACAGCAATCCCTTCCGGCGACGAGTGTCTTGCAGCAGCGAGTCTCCAGGAAGCTTACAAAGGGTGTGGGTATCTCCGGTATAAGCTCAGGGGGTTCAGTAAGGCTCAGGAATGGGGAAAACGGTTTTCCGGCGACGAACAGAAAAATTCCGGCGAGAGAGTTTTCGCCGAGAAAGGGTGTGGTTTTGAGCGAAAGTGTTTGCAGAGGTTCGAGGTGGTTTTTATAGGGAGAAACCGAGATGTATTTGGCCCGATTTCCAACTGGATTCATTGGTTTGAATTTCTCTGGCGGTTATAGAAGGTGTCGCGGACTCAAACGTCGGTTATAACCGATATATGTTTAAAGTTTACGTTATAACGGAATGATTCGTTAAATACTCGCGAGATTGCCGGGATTTCCGACGACTGAACTTTGGGCGCCGGTTTTGAATTCGCAACGTCATGATATTAATTAAATGATTCTAATATTTAACAAATAACATCAGTGGCGCAGTGGTTTAGTGCGCGTGTGTTAAGTCGTTTGCTGGACCGGTACTGACCCGGGTTCGAAACCCGGCAGAACCAATGTATTTTTATTTTGCGTTTTTTAACAGTTTTTCAAAAACTAATTATATATTCCGTATAATAATTGATTATGTATCGTTTAAAATTATTTTGGGCATTTAATTCGCAACGAAAATTTTGACTGACTCTTCGGTTGATAAACGGAGCGGGTTTGGTAAATCCGTTTTTGACGGATGTTACAATTAAAACCCAAACTTTGACGAGATTTTGAAAACATTGAAGGCTTAAAGCCAAAAACAAATCATCTAAGGATAGATGATTGATTTTCAAAACGGTTTGTAATTTGTGAGAATCATTGTTTGTATATTTAACTAAGGATAGGTGATTGTATTGTATTTTAAAACTAAACGCAAGTAAACTCGCGTTAGGGTCCTAGGAAGGTTATAGTCTAGGTCAAAGCATTACTAATAACCTAATTCCCTATAACTAGTGCTCTGATACCAACCCGTAACACCCCAAATCGCGTAAAACAACACGCAGTGGAAACACTTGGGGAGTCACGTTAAAAGATTGTTTCAACAACACATGGCATTCGAAGTTTCGTTTTATTGATTATTAAACATAGTTCATAATGTCATATTATTTTAGAACTTTTAAACACATAAACAAACAAACAAACAAACATAGTTATTAGCTTTCTTATTTTATTAATACTAAGGCCCGCGTCTGATCCTAAGTGAGGCATGCATCAGTATCATCTAGCATTGTTCCCTGAAACATATGTGAAAAACGAGTCAGATAAAAGAATTCCAGCGAGTACATAGGTTTTGTGAGTAAGTCAGATTTATGGCATGTAACATATTGCTTTACCTTACTTGACTACTAGAGTCGAGTAGTGAAAACCTTGTATATAAAAAAATGTCCGGTCTTGCAATATAATTAACCAAC
Source organism: Scalesia atractyloides (assembly GCA_947069175.1). Lineage (NCBI taxonomy): Eukaryota > Viridiplantae > Streptophyta > Magnoliopsida > Asterales > Asteraceae > Scalesia > Scalesia atractyloides. The sequence continues at coordinate 23,149,924 of CAMTDV010000024.1, forward strand.
TAAAACACGTTGGTTAAAGTTTATGAAATCTCGTTGCCATGAATCTTGACTAAAACATTTGTTTTTGTAAACCAAGTAGTAAATCGTCCTTGAAGAAAACTCGTATGGTTTATATCATTATGTAAACATCGTTGCGTGATATCATTTGAAAATATTGTCCAAGTGATCTAAATAACACCACGGAATGAAATATGATAAAAGCACTTATATATAGGAAGTACCAGCGGCGTATCCACCATACTTTTATTACATTAAACCGTCTCGTTATCTAATCACTTACCATAAACCAATCGTCCATTTCGCCTGTGTTATCAATCGTTCGTGTTATAAATAAATCGTCATTCGTTTTTGTTATAAACCAATCATCATTTGTCCGTGTCATAAAACCATTCGTCTATCGTCCGTGTTATAAAACCATTCGTCTATTGTCCGTGTTATAAAACCATTAGTCAATCGTCCGGGTTATAAAATCATTCGTCTATCGTCCGTGTTATAAAACCATTCGTCAATCGTCCTTGGTTTAATTGTGAAAACTTTTGGTCGTTTCGTGAATAAATTCAAACCTATGTGACTCGTCTATACCACTAAAGGGTATCTTTAAATCAACTAACAAACCACCAAAGGGTTTGTTAAAATAACAGATTCTGTCGTTACCCCAAACTATCCACCAAATTCTAGTGAATAGCCCGATAACGGGATTTCTCAGATCCTATGGTACCATAACAAACTACTGGTCGGCTTGGCCATTGTTAATGAATGTCATTCTTGTTATGAATATAACGCACCAACAAGTTCGTTCACATTATCGAAATCGTCTTGTTTATATAAACCATAGTAATTTGTATTTGAAAACTCGAAAACCTTTAGCACATATGAATCACCCCAAAACAATTTGTAAAACTAAAAGAGGGAGGGTCTATGTACTCACTTGTGATTGCTATTGTAACCTTGAATCAAAGATCAAACAAGCTCAAATGTCCGAGAAATCAAGCGTGTCCTAAAATCGGATAATAATGTAAATATCGAAACTTGAAATCAGAGGATTTGGATAGAATGGTACCTTATAAACCAAATGAGTATTGGGACTCATATGACATGGTTTAATAAGTTAACATTCTGAGTTGGAAAGATTTTTAAGTGCTTTTGACCCGTTATGACCCATCAAGGTAGTTTAAGCCACTTTAACGCGTCATTTGCGTAACTACACGTCGGATAGTTAGATATGTGTTGTGATAAGTCTAAATTACCAAAATATGCTTAATAATGTTTTTGATCAGATTATATGTCAAAACTTGTGTTACATATGTTTATAATTGATTTCTTTGCAAAAAGGGTATTTTGGTCATTTTTACTGTAATATTATAACTAATTACCATAACACAATCCAAACAACATGACCATAAGGTATAACCTCAGAGGGTTATTCCCTATATAATTATTGTCACAAATATGTATTTGGTTGGGTCCGAAGATCCACCAAACGGGTCAGATTCGGAAGTCAAAGCGGTGGTCAAACCGTTCAACTTACGACTCTAAACAAGCACCAAAATGGAGGTGACGATTTAGATATGTTTTGATATGTCTAAATAAGTTTATAAGAGAGTAAGGCCCCTAGCTTGCCACAACTTTCATAATTGGCAGAAATGGTCCCTGCATTCGTTTCGTCGCGTTTCGGGCACTTCTAACACCCGTTAACCCCATTTCTAAGCTCCATAAGGACGTTAAAGTATAGGGAACTTGAAATGTGTCCAAAAATGTTCCAGAGGTCGGCTCGTTTGGTCGTACGGTTGCGGTTTTTGGTTAATTACGATGAAAATCGTAACGAATGCGTGCGCGACCGTAAAAGCGTGACGAATGATATTTTTGCATTCCAATCATTAATATACAAGATTTTAATGATTACAAAAATTTTTGGATGTCCGTACATGCCCCAGATAGCGATTTACGCGAAAAGGCTTAGTCTCGCAGAATTTGCAAAATAGCCCCTAAAGTTGCAAAAGTGTGATTTTGCCATATCGAAGCCCTCGAAACTTATTTCTAAGCTATGTTAAGGGTATTTAGGGTATGTGTAGCTTATGACCTTGTTCCAGAGTGTGCATCGCTATGAGAATCGGCAGACTTTCGTAATTTGTCGTAAATAGTCCCTGTGATCGAATAAGCTTGTTTTTGACATACCAAACCCTTCAAAACTTATTTCTAAGTTATGCAAAGGATATTTAAAGTACGTGTAGCTTACGTCACTATTCCGGAACATACGTCGCGTTAAACTAGTTACGTTTACGTAACAATTTGTGATTTCACTTCCAGAAGTCGTTAGAAAACTCGGAATCGTGCAAGAATTGATTGTGTGCAAATAGCATAATCAATATACAAAATTCACAAATAAATCATAAATTTCTTTCATTGATAAACTTGTTCGTCATTGTTACATGTTTGGATCATCACAGATATCACACCGATGCGTTCAAGTATCTTGAAAGGCCCATAAAAACATTTTGACAGCTTCTTGGAGGTACGAAACTGGACCGATTTTTGGTGATAATTTTGCAGTCGTAGGAACACCATATCCCCTACCTTAAATTCTTTATCTAACCTGTGCTCGTTCGCCAATGTTGTCATTCTTTGTTGCGATCGCTTCAGTGTTTTTTCAGCTCGGACCTTAACCTTTGAAACTCTACTAAAGTTGCATCAATGGATGGATTATCCGACCCGCTGAATATACTGAATGCCGCTTTGAACCCGGTGGCCATATAAGGGCTTGAAAAGGCGACATATTGATGTAGCTATGATGGGCTATATTATACCAGTACTCCGCTAGATAAAGATATTTGCTTCAAGCTTTTGGATCATCTCCCGGAAGGACCGTAAGTAATTTTACAAACACCTATTGACAACCTCCGTCTGCCCATCAGATTGTGGGTGATAAGCCATTGAGATTTTATCTTCGTGCCTACTTGCTTGAAAAGCTCCAGCCATAACTTGCTTAAAAATAATGGGTCACGATCTGTAACATTACTCTTTGGCATGCCATGCAAATGGTAAACGTTTTGAAGGAATAGGGAGGCTAAACTTACAGCACCATAATTCGGTTCCAATGGAATGAAATGAGCAAATTTTGTGAAGCGGTCTACCACGACCCATATGGCCGTCTTGTCGTATGAGGTTGTAAGGTCCGTAATAAATTCCACGTGTGTCGACGCCGGCTCACCAGGTTGTAGCTTACTTGGCTACTTAGTATAGTGAACATGTATTCCATTTCCTTAGTGATTATTAATTTTGTTCTTGACCCTCCTTGTTGTCTATGACAACTTGTGTAGTGGTGAACTCTCATGAGGTTCCTAAATGGATGGTTATACCACCTACCTCCTACATGACTTCGATGAAACCCTTGTGGACTTATGATGTAACTATTATAATCTATATAATATATACTAAAACCGAAACCTTGATAATGATTATATAATCACGTGTCAAGTTACTAACTTTAATCACTAAAAGTGTATGGTTCCTCATTATGATTCTAATAGGTGTTACAATCTATGAAATCACATAAACCCTAATGGGTTCCTATAGTGTCAAAACGAGTGCTAGACCTTAGTGAATATTTTCCTATACATACTTTGTTATGCCTTATTCTAAATCCCATCTTCCATCAAACATTCCAATACTCACACCTACGTTTTCTTCTTGTAGGATAACTCGACGTTTTCATACTTTCCATATTTAGAAAGCTCGTGTTTTATTTCTATTTTTGGAAACTTTTGTATCTTGTATTCGTTCTCGTTGTAATCTTTGTAATCGTTGTAAACCGAGACTTGAATCATAATAAAAATTGTATTTTTATTCCTATTCATGTTATGCTTTTTCGTAATCGTTTTATACTTAAACATAATCATACATTCATGCTTGATAATCATAAACGTGTGACAACTCATACTTACGTGACAATCATACTTCATACGGACTTATACGTGAATCTCATACTTAATCGTATTCATTTTAAACACTAGAAGTGTTTAGTTCCTCCTTTAGATTCTAATAGGTGTTACAACCTATGAAATCACATAAACCCTAATGGGTTCCCATAGTGTCAAAACGAATGCTAGACCTTAGTGAGTATTTTCGTATACTTTACTTTGTTATGCAATATTCCAAATTCTGAATCTACCATAATCATCCAAACACTCTCACCTATGTTTTCCTCTTGTAGGATAACCCGGTGTTCCTCCCGCAACAAAACAACTCTTCACGGAATTAACAAGTCGAAAAGCTTGCAAAACCGTGAGTACACTCGACCCACTTTTCGTTTATCACATTTTGGGTGTAACATGTTTACCATATACAAAATCACTAAACTTAAACTTTATGAAATGCACGAAACAATCCAATATTCATGAATGCTTTGATACATTACTCGTATGCTTATATCTTGGACCATTCTTATGTAATACCATAGTCATTAGCTTATCTTAAGCCTTCATTTGACATGTATAGCGCTATAGGAGTAACGCACCACCTCCCTCGTAAAATCTAGAGGCCATGTTCAAATATCGTAATCTGCGTTAACAAGGGGTTTGACTAGAAATATTGCATGCCATGTATAATGCTCCCATATAAACTTAGTATCATGTTGATTTGTTTTAAACTTTATTCGTATACGTATGCTTATGCTTAAACTTGTGTACTCGCCTTTTCTTTTGCATTGAACTCTATTTTAAAAACGTTACAGGTTGATGAAGATGATGCTATCGAAGTAGTGTTGATGCTAGATACACACAGAGACATTTTAGGTTTATTAATGTTGTATCAAATTTTGTTATCTTATTGTTGTATTTGAATTTTTCATGCATTGTAATGACTTTTGCTTATGAAATGAAATTCGGATTTAAATAAATATTGTCACTGTTAGCGTTGTGAGCAATGAGCAATCTATTTCGTCCCGCCTTAATGTTTCCACCATCGGTTGGGGTGTGGCAATGTGAGAAGCACTAGACTAATTGAGAAACTTGAGAAGTATTCCGGACCACACATTTTCCAAAGCTTTTCGTAATATACATATATGTATAGTTTAAAATTGACTATATACATATGTGTATAATTCAATATACATATATGTATACATAGTCAATTTTAAACTATACATATGTGTATATTACGAAAAGCTTAGGGAAATGTTTGGTCCAGAATGCTTCTCAAGTTTTTCAAATAGGGGGACTTCTCTTAGGATTCCACCATATATATATATATATAGATGGGTAGGATCATGTGAGAAGCATTAGGATATAATTGAAAAACTTGAGAAGCATTCTGGACCAAATATTTTCCTAGAGCTTTTCATAAAATACACATATGTATAGTTTAAAATTGACTATATACATAGGTGTATAATTCAATATACATATATGTATATAGTCAATTAAAAACTATAGATATGTTTATATTATGAAAAGCTTAGAGAAATGTGTGGTCCAAAATGCTTTTCAAGTTTTCTCAAATAGAGTGGAATTCTCTTAGGATCCCTACCAATATATATATAGGGGATGGGTAAAATGAGAACCAACTTGAGTTGTGACATAGGAACCAATATAAGTCATTGATCAAAACTGTTTTAATGGATGAGATTAAAAGACAATAAAGTAGTTGTAATCATTGTGCTTTAATTAATGAGTTTTTGTTTTTAGTGAGATAAGGGTAAATTGGTACTTTTACTAAGCTCTTTAAAGATTTTTTATTAAAGTTGTAATCATTGTGCTTTAATTAATGTTTGTGATTTAATTAATGTGATCTAATTAATGTTATTTTTAAATCATTCAGTAAGAAAATTATTTTACGTAGGGTTCAAACTTTTTTTTGTGCGCCGGTTTTAAACATTTTTACGCGTGGGTTCAGATTTTTTTACGTGCGGTTCAAACTATTTTTACGCGCCGGTTTATAACTTTTTTTATGTGCGGTTTTAAACTTTTTTTACGCGCCGTTTTAAACATTTTTACGCGTTGGTTTAGACTTTTTTACGCGTTGGTTTAGAACTTTTTTAACGTGTCGGTTTAAAATTCTCTTTGCGCTCCGGTTTTAAACTTTTTTTACGCGCGGTTTCAAAACATTTTTACGCGCGGTTTTAAACTTTTTACGCGCCGTTTTAGAAACTTTTTTTACGTGCGGTTTTAAACTTTTTTACGCATCGGTTTTAACTTTTTTTACGCGCCAGTTTTAAACTTTTTTACGTGCCGATTTTCAACTTTTTTTACACGCGGTTTTAAAATTTTTTTACGCTTTAATTTTTTTACGTGCCGGTTTTTTAACTATTTTTACGCGCGGTTTTAAACTTTTTTACGCGATGGTTTTAAACTTTTTTTCGCGCCAGTTTAAAACTTTTTTTACACGCCGTTTTTAAACTTTTTTACGTTTGGTTTTAAATTTTTTTACGCGCCGATATAAAAGTTTTTTTACGCGCGGTTTAAACTTTTTTACACGTGGTTTTAAACTTTAAAAAAATTTACTGAAAAAACAATCTTTTACGGGTTTAAACTTTTTACAAAAAACAAAAAATATTTTACGCCAAACAAAAAATATTTTATTTTTATAAAAAAACTTTTTACAAAAACTCTTTTTACAATTTTTTTTCAAAAACTTTTTTACAAAATTTTTTTTACACCAAACATATTTTTACGCCCCCGACACCCGATTTCGGGTTTACGAAATTTGAGGATCTTACCAAACGAAGTCACCACAAAAATCACGACTCAATAGATGTCTCATGTTGAATTTTAAATAGAATAGAGAGAAAAAATGTGACATGTTGAGTTTTATATAGAAAAGAAAGAAAAGATGTTAAATGTTGACTTTTAAATAGAAGAGAGAGAAAAGATGTGACATGGGAAGTAAAAGACTATAATACCCTTTTGATTTAATTTGGTTATGGGTGATGTGTAAATATGCTATTGGATAATAGGAGTTCTCATGGTTCTCGCAACTGAGATTGGTTCTCTCTTGAACCGAATTATATATAATCCTATATATATATATATATATATATATATATATGGGGGGATTCATTTGGGAACACTAAAAAGTGGGGAACCGGAGAAAACTCTTAAAATTCAACTTAACATGTTAAAAATCATTTTTTTAAATCGACGTTTTTCCTTATAAATACATGTAGAATCATTTTTAATAAAAAGAATGAAAACTAAAAATATAAAAAAAATGTTTAAAAACAGTTAAAAAAGGCTAAAATAATTTTTTATTGGAATAGTTTCAACCAATGTTTATATGAAAAACGCTCAAAAAAGTTTAAAAATGGTTTTTAACATGTTAAGTTAATTTTATAAGATATTTTTATTTTAACTGTTTTTAAACATTTTTTATATTTTTAATTTTTTATTTTTGATCAAAAATGATTCTACATGTATTTTAAGGAAAAGCGCCAAAAAATTTTATAAAAATTGATTTTAACATGTTAAGTTGAATTTTTAAAAGTGTTTTCCGTTTCCTCACTTTTTTAGTGTTCTCTTATATATATATATATATATATATATATAACAACATAGGTCTACGAGCATTCACATCTCCTCCCTATCCTTGATCATATATATATAGGTGAGGATCATGCGCAAAGTGTGATTTTCCTAGAAAGTCTAGGAAGTGATCTGGGCCATCTGATGGGTGTGTTGAATGGTTGAGATCATCTTGGTGGCGTTTTGGTAATATGTATGTCTTAAAAATAGGATTATTTAATTGATTGGGGTAAATGTGTCATTTAAGTTGTTTTAAATAAGGAAATAACTAACAATCATATAACCACCTCCAAAAATGTCGCAAATTTTTTCTCTCTCTCTAATCCCTCACATTTGAAACCACCTAATCACACAAAAAATAACGATAAATCAGATCTAGATGTGTTCATGGTAGTGTGTTTATCGATAAAACACAATGTGACAAACTAGTGACTGACTGCTAAAACACAGTGTGATTAAACAGTACCTGAAACCAGTAACTGCTAAAACACAGTGTGATTAAACAGTACCTGAAACCAGTAACTGCTAAAACACACTGTGATGAAATAGTACCTGAAACGAGTAACTGCTAAAACATAGTGTGATGAAACAGTACCTGAAAGGAGTAACTGCTAAAACACAGTGTGATGAAACAGTACCTGAAACCAGTAATTGCTAAAACACAGTTTGATGAAACAGTACCTGAAACGAGTAACTGCTAAAACACAGTGTGATTAAACAGTACATGAAGCCAGTAACGACTAAAACACAGTGTGATGAAATAGTACCTGAAACGAGTAACTGCTAAAACACAGTGTGATGAACCCAGTATAAAACACAACGTGAAGAAATCGTAATGATTTGAAATTGTCAAAGAGATATACGTTTCCATAAATATCTGGATGGTTAGTTGGCATATATAATATTCCAAAATTAAATTAATAATTAAGTTACCATCATGCCATTTTAAATAAAAGAAACTAAAAGCCACATGTCACCTCCCTATTGCTTCCTAAACTTTCTAGAAAACATAGGCTTTCTAGCCAACTCCCACTCATATATATATATATATATATATATGAGGAATGAAATGTAGAAGGTTTTTTAAAAATTGTAAAAAAAATTTAGAAAAATGTAACTTTTAGTTAATTTATATGGTAAAGGATAGAGAGGAGATATGAATGCTCGTAGACCTCTACTATAGGCCATAGAAGAGGTCATGGACGGAAGCTAATTTCAATTGCAGATGATATGTGGACCGGGCTATGAATTTAATGCATTTTGAGGACATGTATGTCGCATGACATCAACGGAAATATTTTTCTAGTTCAAGTCAATGACCACATGCACAAGCCCAAATCCTAAATCACACATGAATGATTTAGATAACACACAAGTACAACCCAATTCTCAAAACAATCTTGGGCCTGTTATTCTCACATGGAGTTAGCTTGGGCCTGATAGTAAGTTGATGGATTTTACGTGTGTTCGGTGAACTAGATATGGTTTACTTTAATATATTTAGTTTTTCGATTTTAGATTTCATGTTTAATCTCTCCTTTGCTGCTTGTGGGGAGTATTAGATCAAAATTATGTTTAGTGATAGTATAGGGACTTGAGGTGTAACGTTGCGTTTTATATAAACCACACCTTTTGTAACCCTAATTACAACAAGCTTAGCTTTGAGCATGGCTCTTCAATTCACCGTTTTGATGAGGATGATCCATCATTGGTTGTCTAAGAGTGATTATGAGAGGTGCTAGGCGTACTGACCAAGTCGTCCTGTTTAGGGTTGTTAGAATAACTAATTCAATGTGTGTAACTAATATACATGTGACGATGGTTTGGTGTTGATTAAACCTATGACACGTATTCATTATTTGGTTATTACTCTGGTAGGTTAGTTATATGTGACCAACTTCGTTAGCATATCTAACTATTTGATGATTAAAAATTGCGTTTAAATAATTAAGTGAATTTACATTGTCGTCCGACCCGTGTTAGTTTGTTTTTAAATAGAATAGGTGGCTCCCTCTCAAGGTGAATATTTTTGGAGGGGGGCCACTCTCAAGCAGTCACCAACCAAGGATGCGCTTCAGCACCAGCAAATTCATGTTGAATCGTGTCAAGACGGTGAAGATACATGGTATGATCTTTTCGAGTAGATCAACAATCCCAAGAAGCAAGAGAAAAGAAGAAGCTTTTTTAAACAATTTTCTCGTCCATTTTCTCAAAGCAAATAAAAGAATTTAAATATGCCATGGCATGAGCACATGATGCCCATGATTCCTTATTTTTGGGAGACATGCATGCAACCACTAGGCATCCTAATTTACCATGCAACAAATAAATAACATGTGATAAAAATAAACAATTGACTCAATCCTTATTTATCCCACGAATTCAGTAACACTGGGTCAACCCAAAAGTCTTGATGGCCTTTTGTGCATCCTTTTGGGCCGCTGTTGGGCTCGTTACTGGACTGGCCCGCATCAACTGCCCTTCCCTCGAAACTCAGCTTGTCCTCGAGCTGGAAGTCTGGAAATCTTGCTCGAATATCCACATGAAACTCCCACGTTGCTTCCGCTACATCTTGACCAGCCCAAGCTACAAGTAACTGACGTTTCCGTTTATCCAACGAGAATTGAGAATGTGACTCGGCTGATGTTGTTGTGTTCTTCCTCAAGTGTTGGTGGTAATGGAATATGCTCCGGAGTTCCACGCGCCTCACGTAATAACGATACATGAAACACCCGATGGATTTTTGAAGTGGCCGGTAATTGTAAACGGCATGCGACTGCGCCGATGCGTTCAAGTATCTTGAAAGGCCCATAAAAACGTTCTGACAGCTTCTTGGAGGTACGAAACTGGACCGATTTTTGGCGATAATTTTGCCGTCGTAGGAACACCATATCCCCTACCTTAAATTCTTTATCTAACCTGTGCTCGTTCGCTAATGTTGTCATTCTTTATTGCGATCGCTTCAGTTTTGTTTTCAGCTCGGACCTTAACCTTTGAAACTCTACTAAAGTTGCATCAATGGATGGATTATCCGACCCGCTGAATATACTGAATGCCGCTTTGAACCCGGTGGCCATATAAGGCTTGAAAAGGCGACATATTGATGGAGCTATGATGGGCTGTATTATACCAGTACTCCGCTAGATAAAGATACTTGCTCCAAGCTTTTGGCTCATCTCCCGCGAAGGACCATAAGTAATTTTACAAACACCTATTGACAACCTCAGTCTGCCCATCAGATTGTGGGTGATAAGCCGTCGAGTATTTTAGCTTCGTGCCTACTTGCTTGAAAAGCTCCTGCCATAACTTGCTTAAAAATAATGGGTCACGATCTGTAACAGTACTCTTTGGCATGCTATGCAAATGGTAAACGTTTTGAAGGAATAGGGAGGCTAAACTTACAGCTCCATAATTCGGTTCCAATGGAATGAAATGAGCAAATTTTGTGAAGCGGTCTACCACGACCCATATAGCCGTCTTGTCGTTGGAGGTTGGAAGGTCCGTAATAAAATCCATAGAGATATCTTGCTACGCTCCGATGGGATCGGTAACGGTTGAAGGAGACCATAAGGTTTATGGTTAGGATACTTAACTTGTTGGCATGTTTAGCAGTTTTGTATAAAGGCAGTGACTTCGGAACGTAGCTTAGGCCAACTAAAAGAAGCTGCGATCCGTTTGATTGTGACCCTCATTCCCGAATGACCACCCACCGGAGAAGAATGAAACTCGTGACTTTACATCAGGCACAAAGATTCTTGTGTGATGGTACACGAGACCTTCTTTAACAGAAAAGTTGTTTGATTTTAAAAGCTTAGAGACCAATTGTTTTCCTTCCTCTGTTCCATAAAAAAGCTTTAATTCTCCAACCCACTGAGGACTTGTAATAGAGATTGCCAAAACTTGGGATTGATCAATTCTGCTAAGTGCATCTGCCACCCTATTTTCTTTACCCGGCTTGTAGTAAATTTCGAAATCGAACCCGATAAGCTTAGTGGCCCACTTATACTGCTCCGGGGTTTGAACAACTTGAGTCAACAAATGTTTTACGGCTTCTGTAATGGCAAAAAGTTCTCGTACGTAAGCCGATGAGGCTTGCATCCGAGGACACATCTTCTTACTAAAAAATGCTATGGGTCGATCATTTTTTGATAAAACGGCTCTGACCGCTACATTTGAAGCATCAGTTGTAACATCAAATGGATAAGAAAATTTTGGTAAAGTTAAAGTTACCAAGGAGATCATGGCTGCCTTCAATTTATGAAATGCAATCTTGCTATTTTCTGACCATGCAAAAGAGGATCTTTTAGGAGATCTGTAAGGGGAGCCGCAAGTGTTGCATAATTTTTAACAAACCGTCGGTAATACCCGGTAAGCCCTAAAAAGCCACGTAAAGTGGTCATCGATTTTGCTTCCGACCAATCTTGTATTGCTCTTAGCTTGTCGGGGTCAGCTTGAACACCCTTCTCGGATATGATATGGCCAAGATAATCAGTAGAAGGGACCCCAAACGTGCATTTGGATGGCTTAGAAAAAAATTTGTTGGTTGAAAGTATCTCAAAAACCAGATGCAAATGAGAATAATGTTGTTCGAGTGTACGACTGTATACCAAAATATCGTCAAAGAAAACGAGAACATACCAGCGCAATACATCACGAAAAAGATCATTCATGGTTGATTGAAATGTTGATGGTGCATTCGTGAGCCCGAAAGGCCACTAAGAACTCGTAGTGTCCATCAATTGTTCGAAAGGCCGTTTTGTGTGTATCTTCTTCGGCTACTCGGATCTGATGGTATCCCGCCGTGAGATCAATCTTAGAAAAAATTGATGCACCTTGTAATTCATCGAGTAGTTCGTCAACAGTCGGAATAGGGAACCGATCTTTTACAGTGATGGCATTAAAAGCTCGGTAATCTACGCAAAAGCGCCATGATCCATCTTTTTTTTTTTACCAACAGAACCGGGGATGAATAAGGCTCTAACTAGATTGGATAACCCCATCACGTAACATGTCGGATATAAGGGATGTCATGATTTGTTTTTGGTAGTGTGAATAATGATAGGGACGAACATTGATTAGTTTGGAGAATGGAAAGGTGGGTATGTGATGGTCATGCGTGCGATTTGGAGGAAGGTAGGTTGGTGCTTGGAATATATGGTTGAAGGTTTGTAGTAGGTTGTTAATTGTGGGGTCATTGTGAGGAGTGATAGTGGTAGGGTTAGTTGTGGGGGAAGGTTGTACGTGAAAGTAAAGTGCATGAAGAGAAGCTAGACTGTTTTTGGAAATTAGGTTTTGCAAGGATGAGTTCGATACCTGAGTGGTAATAGCTTTTGGGCCAACGTTGAAGGTGAGTTGTGGAATAGCAAAATCCGCTAACACCGGCCCCAGCGTACGCAACCAAGCTAAACCTAGTATTACATCAGCACCCTCCACCGGTAGAATAAACGCCGGAATATTGAAGTTGGTGTTCTGGATCGATAGGTTTAGAGATGGACATACACCATTACACGTCAAATTCTCGCCGTTTCCAACCATAACGGAAAACTCGGGAACGTTTTGTTGTGCAAGTTTCAAGAAGGCAACAATACGTGGTTGGATGATATTATGCGTGCTTCCGGAGTCGATAAGTATTTGGATTGGCTGATTATGAATATACCTGGTTACACGAACTGCTTGAGGTGAAGACAACCCAAAAAGGCTTTTGTCGACAAAGCAAAAAACTGGTTTGGATTTGTTGGATCGATCAGGTCAATGGTGATGGATAAGAAATGATTGTCAGTTAAAGGGTCAGGTTCGTTATCAGCGATGAGTAAGAATTGTGGGGGATTGCATTCGTGGCCAGGAAAATATCTTTCCGGGCAACGAAAACAAAGACCCTCACTTCTTCGCTTTTGCAAGGCTTCAAGAGATAACTTTGTGAAAGCTAATTGTGTTTTAGGCCATCCGTAGTCATAAAGCCCCTTTATGGGCGTTATGCGACACGTGTCGTGCCACGTCACACAGGGGCTTTATGGGGCGTTATGTCACTAAGGCCGTAGTCATAAAACTCCTACCTCATCATTACTCAATTAATTAATTTTCAATTTTTTTAATTAATTTCTAACTTTTTAAAATTAAAAACCATTCCGTTACATAAAAAAATCAATAAAAAAAAAAAAAGACGTTAAAAGAAAATAAAATAAAAAACATTTTGTTGATTGTAATCGACAGAACCGGATCCGAAAGGGATGGGTCGAGTGGGAACCGGAGGCACGGGGCGGGTAGGATTACCACTTTGGTTTGGGCCCGCACTCGATCGGGGAGGAATAAAACCACGGTTGAAGGAATGCATTGTATAAGATTTGTGGATTTTAAAAAAAAGCTAGAGAGAAAGAGGGTTTGAGACTGTGTGGTTTATAAACAATACGGGAGAAGGGGTTAGTATTTAAAGGGAATATTGAAAATTAATTGAATTTAATTTATTTTTTTTAGATTTGACCGTTTGTAACGGTCATAATTTGAAAATCATGCAACATGGCGCCGCGAAGGAGATGGCGCTGCTTTTTTTTTTTTTTGACCATAAAGCCCCTCGTCGTGGTGTTCCAGGCGCTATGGGGCAAAAACCAAGCCACAAAACGCTCCATTACAGGGGTCTTAGGTGTAGATGGGATCCGCAGTAGGGGTGGTGGGTTGTTTTTTTGTAAGGTTTGTTGGTGTAGTGGTGGAAGAATGTGAGGAATTGGGTGAATGAAAGGTACGTGGCTGAAAGATTTTAGGTTTGGCGAGATTTAGTTTATCTTCGACACGCTTAGATAAACCGTAGGCTTGGTGTAGTGTGGTCGGTTTGAGAATAGCAAGTTCGGTTTGTATTTTGTCTTTGAGACCCGAGAGATAGCAATTGAGTAACGCTTCACTCGACAACCCAACGACACAATTACATAATTTTTCGAACTCGGCTTGAAACGCCGTAACTGTGGTCGTTTGCTTCAATATGAAAAGAGTCGCCTAATGGTTCTCATAGTCCGATGGACCGAACCAAAGCTCCACGGGCGACAAAATTCTTTCCATGAGCCCAGTAGGTTGTTGCTAGTGAGGTACTTATACCAACTCAACGCCTCGCCGGTGAAATAAAACACCGCCAAGGAGAGTCGTCGGTCGTCAGGGATATTGTAGTAGGTGAAGTAATTCTGGGCCTGGAAAGTCCAGTCCAGTGGGTTCGAGCCGTCAAATAGGGGTAGGTTGATTTTTGGGGGGTCTTGGGTTTGTGAGTTCGGTTTGGGTGTTGGATGGTGAGGGGTCGAAAGTGAATTTGGTGGGTTCTTTTTGGTTGGTTAGGAAAGCTAGTTGTTGGTTGGTAGTATCAGTTTGATGTTCATGGGAGGCTTGGATGGCATCAAACTGAGCAATGGATCGAGCTTCGTTTGAGGAGTTAGTAGTGGTATTGTGGGTAAGGAATTGAGCGAACTGATCGCAAAGGGTTTGTAGAACTTCATCGGTGGAGTTTGACTCTTTGCGAGGAGGCATTGTTCGACTGGATGAAAGCACCAAGTTGGTATGATCTTTTCGAGTAGATCAACACTCCCAAGAAGCAACAGAAAAGAAGAAGATTTTTGAAACAATTTTCTCGTCCATTTTCTCAAAGCAAATACAAGAATTTAAATATGCCATGGCATGAGCACATAATGCCCCACGATCCTACATGCATCCTAATTTACCATGCAACAAATGAATAACAAGTGATAGAAATAAACAATTGACTCAATCCTCATTTATCCCACGAATTCAGCAACTGGATTGCAACTGGGTCAACCCAAAAGTCTTGCAGGCCTTTTGTGCATCCTTTTGGGCCGGCTATTGGGCTCGTTACTGGACTGGCCCGCATCAATACAGTTGACCACATCTTCTCTGGATGTGCTTTTTTCCATAGCTTATGGGTTACTATCTCTTCTTGGTGTCGGTTAATGCCCCTATATGCGTTCACCTTTGAAGACGTTCTTAGAATGCATGAGATGATGAAGGTTTCGGAAAAAGGCAAGAAAGTGTTTCGCTTTATTCTTCTTTTTTCTTGTTGGGCTATATGAAAAGTGTCGAACAATCTTATTTTCAACTGGAAAAAGCCGGGAGCTTGGTGCCATTTTGGAGGGAGTTAAAGCTATTGGGTTTCTTTTTTCTAAAAAATCTAGCGAACATTGTCGGATTGGATGAGCGTCTTGGGGTCGTTTTGATTTCTTGTTTGTAATTTTTCATTTTTTGTTTTCTGGCCCGTTTGTTTGTTGCTTGTTCCTCTAGCGTCTTGCTAGTAAGCCCGTTGTAATGAAATTCCGCAAGAGTTTACATTGTCAATAGTTGAATTTACGCAATCGGATTGGTGATACTTTTATGACCAATTGTGGCATTTCGTTAATAGGAACGTTACTTAGCAATGTGTCGAACAAAGATGTAATAACTCGTCTTGAAAAGATGAAAAACTCATAGAGAACAATCGTGGCAATTGTAAAACCTTTTCTCTATCAAAATATGAAAAGTATTAGGTTTACCACAATCTTCAACAAAATCGATACATCATATCTAATAATATAATCCACACAAGATTGAAGCAACCGTAAATCACGGCCGCTCGCTCTGCTGCCACAAGTTAATGATATCAGTAGCCTGATTAAGAAGAATAATCACCTGCTTTTGAGATATCCATGGCTTACCTCGAGCATCACCTTAAGTTCTTCCCAAGCATCTTTTCTTGGCCAAAAGTAATAGGGACTAACCGGAATAGTCCCATAACCTGGTATCACTTGGTCCAAGGCTAACCCGATGTTTTTATCCATCCACGTGAACTTCAGCACCAGTCTTGTCTTCTCGATCGGCTTCACCACCACTCCAAGCTTCTACAAATTTCACACAATCGAATCAACATAGCCAGTTACTTTCTTTTGAAGTACGGTTTCTAGGTTTAAGATTTGAGTTTTTTGAACCGTTGTGATTGACAAAGAGACCATTGATCATACAAAAGAATAAAGATGGATGGTTTGCTAGGTCTGGATAACGGGTCAAAACAGGTTCGGATAAAACAGGAAGCATTGGGACGACCCGCAAATACTTTTTTATTCATTAATTTAAAATTTGATCAATAAAAATGTATTAAAAAGGATTACAAAACTATTTTATTGCAAAAAAATGATCCAAGTTTTTTTTATAAAGTTATTTAGGAAGTTGATATGCAACTTAATACATTGCAGATGCAGTTTCTTTGCAAATGAATCTTTTAGCTCAACTAATTTGAGCACTTATTGGCTATTGCAACTTCCATATTTATCCTATGGCCATTCAAGGCCATTTAACAAGCAGTATACCTCAGGCTCGAGCAAGTAATAATACGAGCCGAGCCTCAGCTAGTACTTTTTAATCCGAGCAGGAAACCAAGGTCATATTTAACTTGAGTCGGCTCTTGGCTCTTGTCTGTTCTGAATTTTCATGATGTTCTTTATACGAGTTTCAAATATCAACTTAATGTTAGCGCTAGTTACTACTATCATTATTAGCACTTTTGTATGGTTATTGCTTTGATTCTCTTAATATATCTAGTTTACTATAATGTATACGTAAAAAAGGGTTTTTTGTGAGCTATGCAGTTAATGCGGTAAAATATCAGATATCGGTCAAGTACCGATATTTGAGATATAGCTTATCTCAGTGAGATATCGGTGGGATATCGGTAATTATAATATAATGCAGAATTTATATATATATCAATTTAACACTAATAATTCGGTGATATATCGTCAAATATCGGTTATATATCGATTATATCGGTCACATATCGGTGATATATCGGTTATATCGGTCAAATATCAGTTAATATCACCGATAATATCGGTACCGAATTTCTGACCGATATTTGACACCGATATTTTTACTAGGAGACCGATATAACAGATATGTCATGAGATTAACTACATAGTTTGCTGGGGTCTTAGTGGGAGCAGCTTCATAAAGGTTTGCCCTTGTCCGGTCATCCCACCCTCCCCAAATTCTACCAGTAACTCTGCTAAGATTGAGATTTTACTGGGTATGTTCGTTTAAATATCAACTTAATAGCAATATCACATTATACAAGTTTTACAAAACAAGTGTTCCAAACTACCAATATACAGTTCAAATAAAACTGAGAATTAATAAAGTCAGCTCAAACGTTTACACGAGTCAACCGGCTCAAGCCATTTCAACTCGAAGTGAATTCCAAGATAGCTGTCACCGAGCTAGTTGGAGCCAGGCTTAGTTCGAAAGCCCTAATCCATATATAGCATACAGAACTTACATATTGTGCCTACTATCTACAGGATACTTATAGAAATCCATAAATTTAAATGTAAATTTCAACTTCAAATTAAAAACACATTTAAAACCAGCAATAAAATTTCATAATTTATATTATTTCTAATTTCAAAACTACTAAAATTCACAAATACATATACACATAATTCTTCATAAGTACCTTAGTCACACACAGTCAATCAACGAACACTGCACTAAACCGAAATTCAAAAAGAGATATAGATATAAGAACTGAAACCTCAGATTCCTCCGGCACTGTTTCCGATGCAATTGTTCCGGCGGCTGCCATGGCAGGTTTAGGGTTCCGGGAAACTTGTGGAGGCATGGCTGAAATTGGGGCCGGTAGAGAGTTTAGACAGGGTGGGATTGAATGTGTAGGGTTTGTAAGAAGAAGTAGAAGTGAAATTGAAACTCAGTTGCGCCATACCTAGTGACGATAACATTTTGGTGAGATGCAATGTTGGAGAAGATGAGATTGTGATAAAAGTTATGTTTTGTATTTTTTGATATGATTTTTTTTTTTTTTTTGCAATATATCAATTACACCCGGCTACGTTGAGCGATAACGCGTTGATATGTTGTAAAGTGTAAAAGGGACTAAATGTGTAATATGTGATAGTGTAAAGTCCAGGGGCTTATGTGTCATTTAGTATAATGCAGGGTGATTGTTATAAGAAAGTCGTTGAGTAGTTAAAGTTAGTTGATCAATTGTATAAAGTCTGTTAGTTAGCTAATTAGAAGTTATTCGGTTGTTGGGTAATCTCTCTCTGTTTTTTCTTCTTCATTTCGACTCTTATCATTGGTATCAGAGCTGCCGATCCTTGGCACGCTCTGGATTCGTTCAATTTCATCACAATTCATTTAATTCCGGGTGTAACTCGATTCAAATTCATCTTCATTTCGATTCGAATTGATCATTGATTCGGTCAATTTAACAATTCAATTCATCAGATTTGATCATCATTCGGTCAAATTCATCTTCATTTCGATTCGAATTGATCATTGCTTCAGTCAATTTAACAACAAATTAACTCAAATTCTTCAGATCTACAATAATGGTGACGCGTAATAGAACAGATTTAGAGAAGACAGTAAAAGAACATGGTGTTACTCTCTTGAAGGTGGACGCATTCATGCAGAAATCTGAACAAACATTTGCTAGCCTTAATGCGAATGTTCAAGCATTATTGGCTAAACTAAATGGGAATCCAGTCATGAAATGGTCAATCACACAACAACAGGTCCAAACAACATAAATGAGCGGCTACACAGGATTGGAAAGATTGATTTTCCAAATTTCGATGGAAACGAAGTTGATGATTGGATATATAAGTGTGAACATTTCTTCAACGTAGATGAAACTCCTGAAAATTTCAAAGTTCGTTATGCAGCAATTCACCTTGAAGGTAAAGCAGTTAAATGGCATCAAGCCTTCTTGAAGACTAAAACCGTGCCTATTTCTGAGATTACATGGAAAGAATATTCTGAAGCTGTTGTAAATCGTTTTTCTTCAATCCTATTTGAAGATGCGATGGGTACCTTAACTTCTTTGGTACAAACGGGGTCATTAGAGGAGTTTTGTGATCAATTTGATGCTTGTTTACTCAAGGTTTCACTTCCAGAACCTTATGCTGTGAGCATTTTCTTGAAGGCGATGAAACCTGAAATTAGTGGACCGGTAAGAATGTTCAACCGAAAACCATGAAAGAAACATTCTATCTAGCCAAGATTCAAGATACAACCAATAAATCGTTGAGATCTTACGGAAGCAGCAGGTATTATTCTAACAATTCTACAGTAGGAAATAGAATGCAAAGTGCAGTTAAGCCTCCTACTAATGTATCTCATCTACCCTTGTTACCATCCTCCCCTATTTCAAAAAGATTCCATAATACTAAACAGATATCTAGTAAGGAGATTGAGGGAAAAGGGCAAGAGGGGAAGGCTTCTGGTGTCTAAGTTTACACCAGGGCATAAATGTGCCAATAAAAAGTTGTTTGTATTAGAAGTGATAGTGGTAGACGAAGATGATGAAAAAGGATGTGATTACATAATTGATGAGACTGTGAATCATCAGGATTAGCAGGATCCACCACAGATCTCTATTCATGCCTTAACTGGTATGGTTTCATATTCTACAATGAAGGTAGTGGGTACTATAGGAAATAAACAGTTGAGGATATTGATTGATTCGGGGTCAACTCTATGTGAATGAGAGTCTAGCTAAGAAGCTTAAATGTCCTTTGAAGCCTATTGATAGTGTTACAGTAGGAGTAGCTAATGGCAATGAAATTGTGTGTGAAAATTATTCCCTTAATTTTTAATGGTTCATGCAAGGTAGATGGTTTACAACTGATGTGCTGGTTATTCCTTTAGACAGCTACGACATGGTTTTGGGGGGTACAATGGTTACTTACTCTCGGGTCTATTGTATGGAACTTTGTAGATATGACTATGCAATTCACTATTAGAAACACTAAGTGTAGTCTTAAAGGGGTTGACAGTAATAAGATCTCCTTATGTTCAGCGAATAGTATGCACACTCTATTGGGTCAACAAGACAAGGTAGTAGAAGCCCACTTGTTTAGTATGAAGCTGCAACCTACCACTAAAGAGTTTCAACATGAGACCAAAGTAACTGCAGTGGGAGATAACATTCAGATAGACAAGTTGTTGTATGAATTTGAAGATGTGTTCAAAACTCCTACTCCTTTACCACCAAAGAGAGCATTTGACCACAGAATTTTATTAAAAGATGAATCACAAGTGGTCAACCTCAAACCCTATAGATATCAATCAATTCAAAAAGATGTGATTTAAAAGTTGACCAGGGAATTGATGGAAACTGGAGTGGTCAGGGGTAGTTCCAGTCCGTTTGCTGCCCCTGTGGTTCTAGTGAAAAAAAAAGGATGGAACCTGGAGATTTTGTATTGACTACAGAAGATTTAATGATGTGATGATTAAAAACAGTTATCCAATTCCATTGGTTGACGAGTTGTTTGAGGAATTGGGCCATGCAGTGGTGTTTTCAAAGTTAGATCTTAGAGCTGGATATCACCAAATCCGAATGCATGATGATGATATCCATAAAACTGCATTCAGAACACATGAGGGCTTGTTTGAGTTTGTAGTAATGCCTTTTGGGCTTACTTCACCTGCCACCTTTGAGGCATTGATGAATTCCATTTTTAAAAAGTTCCTAAGAAAGTTTGTACTGGTCTTCTTTATGATATACTAGTTTATAGTGACTGTTGGGAAGCTCATATTGGTCACCTTAGGCAAGTGTTGTTGATACTAAGAGACCAACAGTTATATGCCAAGAAGTCTAAATGCAACTTTGGAGGATCTTCAGTGGAATGCATGGGTCATATAATCTCTAACAAGGGAGTGTCAACTGATCCAAAGAAAATAGTTGCTATTAAAGAATGGCCTGTACCTACTGATGTTAAACAGTTACAAGGGTTTTTGGGCTCAACTGGATACTACAGAAGGTTCATCAAATCTTATGGGCTGCTAGCAAGGCCTTTGACTGACTTACTTAAAAAAGATGCATTTAAATGGTCGGATAAGGCTACTAGCAGCATTTGAACAATTAAAAGAGGCTTTAATGTCACCTCCTGTACTAGCTCTACCTGATATGTCCAAAGTCTTCACTGTGGAAACAGATGCTTCAGGTAAAGGTATAGGAGTTGTGCTGATGCAAGATGGTCACCCTATTGCATTTATAAGTAGGCTCTATCATCTAGACAACAAGTATTTTCTGTCTATGAAAGAGAATTATTAGCCATTATATTTGTTGTTCAGTATTAGCATCATTACTTGGCTGTTGGGCATTTCATAATCAAGACTGATCAGAAGAGCCTCAAACATTTACTAGAGCAGAAAATAACTACTCCATTACAACAAGTTTGGTTATCCAAGTTAATGGGGTATGACATTGAAATACTCTATAAACAGGGAAATGATAATGGAGTAGCTGATGCCCTTTCAAGAGTGCATTCTCCTGCAATCTTAGCATAGCTGTGAACACTTTTGATCATGTTATTTGGAATAGAGTTCAACTCACTTGGGATTCTGATTCTCAGCTTGAAAGTATAAAGGGGAGTTTACTAAATGGGCAGGCACATCCTAAGTATAGCTGGAATGGCAAGTTCTGTTTAAAAAATGAAAAATTGCAGTGGTCAAAGATGTGAATTAACAGAAAGACATCATCTTGTTATGTCACAATGGTGCTATGGGAGGTCATTCAGGTATTCATGCTACTAGTCAGAGAATTAGATCCTTGTTTACTTGGAAAGGGCTTTATAAGCAAGTAAGAAATGTCATAAGGCAGTGTGTTGTCTGTCAAAAGGCTAAGTATGAAACAGTGGCCTCTCCAGGGTTGTTACAGCCACTGCCAGTTCCTAATAATGTGTTTTCTGGGATCTCTATGGATTTCATTGGAGGGTTGCCAAAATCTCAAGGAAATGACTCAATATTATTAGTGTGTGACAGACTTACTAAGTACAATCATTTTATGGCCTCAACTCATCCATATTCTGCTGCTCAAGTAGCTCAATTTTTCCTTGATCAAATATTCAAATTGCATGGTTGGCCGGATTCTATAGTCTCTGATAGAGACCCTATTTTTATCAGCCAATTTTGGAAAGAGTTCACAGCACTGCAAGGTATTCAGTTGAACTTATCGACTGCTTATCATCCACAAACAGACGGGCAGACTGAAGTGGTGAATAGGTGTTCAGAATCTTACCTTAGGTGCATGGTTATGGATAAGCCTACGGTATGGGTGAAATGGCTGTCATTGGCAGAATTCTGGTATAACACTAACTTCCATACAACACTAGGAATGACTCCTTTCCAGGCTTTGTATGGATATCCTCCTCCATTATTTGTTCCCTATGTTTCAAAAGATGTAAGGATGGCAGCTCTTGATGAAGTTTTGATGGACAGGGAGGAAACTATCAAATTGTTAAAATTTGCTTTGTTGAGAGTGCAGAACAGGATGAAACTAGTTGCTGAGAATCACATAAGTGAAAGGGAATTTAGGGTGGGGGATCAAGTCTATGTTAAACTGCATCCTTATGGTCAAACCACACTAAGGTCTTCTCATTTCAACAAGTTGGGACCTAAATACTTTGGACCTTTTATGATAATAGAACGGGTTGGAGCAGTTGCCTATAAACTGGACTTACCAGATGAGGCTCAAGTACATCTAGTGTTCCATGTTTCTCTGTTGAAGTTAGCCAAGGCAACACTGATCAATCTACACCTTTGCCTCAGAATCCAAGGTTTATGTTTAAACCTTTGCAAGTGTTGGAGAGGAAGATGGTGAAACGGGGAAGTAGAGCTTCGGTCAAGGGTCTGGTTCAATGGGATAGTCTTCCTATTACTGAAGCAACATGGGAGAATTTAGAAGACTTGCATATTCGGTTTCCAGATTTCATTCTTTGAGGTCAAAAAATGTTATAGAGGGAAGTATTGATATGTTGTAAAGTGTAAAAGGGACTAAATGTGTAATATGTGATAGTGTAGAGTCCAGGGGCTTATGTGTCATTTAGCTATAATGCACGGTGAATTGTTATAAGAAAGTCGTTGAGTAGTTAGGGTTAGTTGATCAACTGTATAAAGTCTGTTAGTTAGCTAATGAGAAGTTAGTGGTTGTTGAGTAATCTCTCTCTGTTTCTTCTTCTTCATTTCGACTCTCATCACGCCTTTTCTTAGTGTCGTGTTACGACTGGCTATTTTGAAAATCCAAACGAAGGGAAACACACTAAGTAACCACACATTCAAAAAGCACCGAAAATTAAGGTGTTGTTTGTTTCTTAAGAGGTAAAATGGTGGGTGGTAGACGTGGACAGTGGTGATGGTGGACCAGTGCCGGAGACAAGTGAAAAGGAAGGTGGGCACATGCCTACCGTCCGTTCCACATGAGAAGCGCATATATCTTATGTATTTTCCTTTCCAATATCATGCCTTAAACCTTTACATGAGCTACCTTACCCAATTCACCAATAGCCCAATAGGCTATAATTTGCGTGAAACTTACATCAACAGAACAAAAAACGATTTTTGTGAAATAAGAAGAAGCAAACAAGAACAAAATCAAACAAAGGATTTTCTGGATCGGAGTCTTAGACGCTATGCTTTTATATTTGTGATTACCTTTTTATAGGGTTTTTAATTTTTTTATTTATGTTGACTTAATATTTAATTTATGCTTTCTAGGGTTTTTAAATTTGGTAAGCGAGATGTTGAACCTACTTCGACGAGTGAAGTTGCTTAATCTAATTTGGTGATGTTTTCACGTAACCTCAAACAAGGTGCCTATTTTTTTACCCATTTATAGTCTTATATACTTGTAGAGACTTAAAGTTATTTGTTTTGTTAATTTATATTTTTTTTATGTAAGAACTCTTAATGAAGATGTCATCGAGCGTTTCCAAAAGATAAAAAAACCATAGAGGATAATTGTAATAGATGTAAGACGTTATTATATTATATTATTTAATAAACTATGTTATTTTATCATCGTCTTTTTTCGTGATCCATTTTTAGCCAACCCGTATTGTGCCCACCCTAGAAAAAAGTTCTGTATCCGTCACTGTGGTGGACGGTGGTGGTGGGTGGTGGACGGTGGGTGGTGGTGGTGGACAGTAGTCGTGGGTGGTGGTGTTTAGCTCTCTGCAGACCTTAAAATATTTTAGAAGTGACTGTGCCAAGTCTGCACTAACAAGAGTTTACGTAAACGTTTTTTAATGAAACGTCTTCGAAAAAACAAACAGTCTGAAGATGGCAATGTCTGCGCGTGATCTGCGTGACGCAAACAGAATAGCCTGGGCAGATCTTTTTTAGAAAAACAAACACCACCTAAGTCACTATAAAAAGTAGAGTAAATAACAACTTTTGTCATGTATCTATATAGCCAATTTCAAGCAATGTTCTTTGCCTTTAAAATTGACAAGTTTTGTACTTAATATTCTAAAATGTACATGTTATGTTCTTTAACTCTAACTCATTTTATTTTTTCAGTTAAATCATATTACACAAGGGTACAATAGTCTTTTTACCCAATTATGTAAAAACATTAGAAATAAAACAAAGATAAATTAATGAAATTCAAATAATATATGTATAGAAAACCCTTTGTACCCCTCTCTCTCTTTCTCCACCATCATCAGTCACAACCCCGGGTCTACAACCATCCACCCTCATCAGTCATATCCTCCTTCACCACCATTACCACTCTCCACCATCTACCTTCTGCTACCATCGTAGCCCTCAGACCTGACCTGCAACCACCCACTCTCTACCATTGTAGCCCCAATCACCATCATTACCACCAGACCACAACTCCATCATTGTTGAACCCACTACCAACACTGCATCGCCGCTGCTATCCACTACTCTACAGCACTTGTCTGCTTTCAGTTAGAAATCAAGCGAGAATCAGAGAAAAAAAAAAGAGGAAAAGGTCCATAACAATGGTCAAAAACGGATAACAATGGTCAGAAACGGATAATGAAGAAAGGTAGAAGTCTTGGAACAAAGAGTTTATCAACTAAGGAATAACACCTAAATGAGAAAGAAAACGAATTAAAAAAATAAGAGATTTGCATAGTTTCGATGCATAAAAATTTCATTTATTGGAATCAAAAGTTATTATTATTATTATATTCAATTTCGACTTTTTTAGCTGGAAATAAATTAAACTTGGGATTTAACAAATTTCAGTGTATCGATTCACTATTTAGCATTTTCCAGGATTATGTTTTCTTTTCTTCATTAATCTATTACTCACTCCATACTCTCTCTACCAAGAACCCATGTACACCTTCTCTGCATATGAAACATTCTTTGTTCTTCTTGTTGGTGCATATTATGTATGTTCGCTACTATGCGAATAGGCTAGTTAGAGTGTGTGTTGAATATTGTATAATTGAGATAAGAACATATGACTTTGGAGAGGACGAGAGGGGTTCGTACAGATGTAACACGTTCGTACGGATGTAAACTCATCCGCACGGGTTAGTTCATACGTCCCAAACCTCAAGTATAAATAGTGTAGTGTGTTCGTTAGTTGATAAGTTTTGGAGATCCCATAGGGGAAATGCTGGTTTTTTCTCCAACTGGTGAAATGGAGTATTCTCTTTCGGTATGAATGAAAAGCTTCCATTCTACTTCTTCTTAATAACATTCTCCCGAATTAGCTCTATCCCGTCCAAACTTCCTGTCTAAACCCGCCCGATCCAGAACTATCACTTCTATACATTTGTAATTTGTAAATGTGGTTTGAAATTACTGGTTCACGACTTGTTTCCTCTCTAATTGTTTTCATGGTGAGTTGGGTGTGTATAACATGAGAAAGAAATTTACGAGATTTAATCCTTCTTCATAGGTTTCGGTTTTCAATCACTACCCGAACTGAAGAAACTGAGTTTACTCAACACCCGAAATGAGCCCCCTGGTCCGATCAATGGTTCTTATTTATCCAACTTTTCTGGTTTCAACCCGGGTCATGTCGTATATGTAACAGGGCTTAATGTTAGATTTTATGTTGATTTATATGTAAATGGGCCACTTCGTACGAAGTGCCCTTCGGACGAAGTGGCAGGACACCCGTGTGCGAAGCTGTCATGTCTATAAATAGGTGAGAAGGAGTGTTGAGTCCTTAGCTGTTTTTCTGATTGTATGGCGAAGACCTGTCAGTTTAGTCTCTGATTTTTACATGTTTATCAAAGTTAATGAAACAGAGGCATTGAAACAATATATCTTATCATTGTCAACTAGTTAATGATGAATTTTGCGCACATTAATTAGCTCAAGTCCGGTCTTGTGCTTTAGGAGGAGAGACGATCCTCCCACAATATATATATATATATATATATATTATATATATATATATATTAACTTTTTAAATCCTTGTATAAACCTATTCACTCTATAATTTTTACACAACTTCTCATCTCTCATTCTCTTCACTCTCATATATTTTTAAAAAACTAAAGCCTTCACTCTAAAAAATATGCATCCCTAGTACCCGCGTTTCGTTCCTACTCGTCCAAGCGGCGGTTCGGAGCAAGACCTGAACCAAACAAATGTTCCAAACCAACCCTTTGTTTCGGTTCCCACCCGAACAACCGTCTATGGAACCGGGTTTGCCGACTTTAATCACAACCAAACCGGTTTCATGAACCTCTTGAACCAATCCTTTTCAAGGGACCCAAATCAATACGGTTGGAATCCGAACTTCAACATTGGAGGTTACGGCTCGCCCCAAGGTTACAGCTCATTACAAGGTTATGGCTCGTCCCAAGGTTGCGGGTCGTTGCCCGACTATCTCCCGGAGACACAATCGGACCAAACCTGACGAGGCAAACAGGTGTCATCTAAAAAAAAGAACCAACTGTGACCCGAACCAAAAAAACGTACAAGTGTGGGAAGATGATGAGGAGTACGCGTTAGCCCGGGCTTGGATCGACGTATCGAAGGATACCGAAATTGTTAAGAGTTTTATATACTTTTTTATTTTTTATTTTATACTTATAATTTTATTGTTAAAAATTGTACAATTTTTTTTTACTTTTTTTGTAGCCGGCAACCAAACTAAAATTTTGTATTGGAGACGAATCCAATAACTTTTTTTTGATCTCGTCGGCAAAGGAATGGATTACCGGCCACATGATTCCATATTGGGCAAGTGGTCCGACATGAACTCTAAATGCACACGATTTCAATCGGTTTATCAACGTATTAGAAACGGTTGGAAAAGACGAGAGAGCGATGAGGAAGTTCCAATACTTAGGGGTTTGGAGGCTTCTTTGTAATAGCTCTAAATGGACCAGCATCGCTACGGTGGGAGGAAGTTCTTCCGCTAGGTCGGGAAATAGAAGACCTTCAAAGAAGGCAAAAACCTCTGAGTCTATTGATCTTGAAACTTTAGCGTCCGACGCTCGAAACATCGACTTAAACGATTTTAATCCATAATTTGCGGGTAAGGACGTGGCAGAGGAGTCGGAGACGGAGCTACGACGACCACCGGCGGGAAAAACCAATGGAAAATCGAGGCCACCAGAGTCATAGTCGGGGGATCTGATTTGAAAGAAGAGTTTGCCGAGATGAACCAATGCATTGAAAGAAGAGTTTGCCGAGATAATCGCCTACGCTTTAGAGCCAATTTCAACGCCTTTCTGGTTAAGTGGTCGATCGACTTCGAGTAATGCTCAATGTCCCTCTCCATTTGTCTCTCCTTCATAAGTTCAACAACTTCCCGCTTCTCTTCTATACGTTGAAAGAAGAGTAACTAGTAAATAACCCTACACGTTAAAGCGGAAATTCGGACAGTATTAGTTTGGTTCATTATGGTACTGACACACACTATATTAACCAAAAGAGAACTTAAAAACCTAAGTGCAAATATGCCCAGAAAGATATTAACACTTGTTTTACATCGTTTGAAAGTTACAATATCGGTACCCGTACAGGACCAGCACTCGTATTGATTTAAACCCATGATACATGGTTGCGTTTATTTTTTCTTTCGACATTGCGATACAAATTTTATTTTCAAAAGAGTTGCATTCAAAACAACGTTACGATAACGAAGAGAGTAGGTATAGTAACATTTACAATGGTTTTATTACTCTAAAGTGGTATGATGCAACTCAAAAAATAAAATAGTATTTTTCATCTATCTCATAAAAAACAAATTTCATCCCAATAACACCGATACCGATGTTGGTGAGTACTGACTAAGCTTTTCACCATATCTTCATTTTGAATATAGCTCCGTCTTAAATAAGTATACAAACTACGTTTTAAATAAAATTTATATTGAAATGTAGAAAAAAAACAACGTAACGTATTTAATTTATATGAAAAAACAAACGAAAGGAAGTTATATTTAGGGTGTGTTTGGGATTGCTTTTTCAACCTGATTTTTTTAATAATTGTGTCACACCCCGCCGAAGGCGAATTGCAAGGCGTGACACGAAATGATTTCCAAGCATCTGGTTTGCAAACATCTAGTAATGATTAAAATATTTATAACGATGCCAAGGTATTTAGATTTCACAAACGTTAAAGACAAAGTGTTTAAACATTATTCAACACAAAAGTTTAACATAACAAAAGGGTTCCACTCGTACAACCAAAGCATATGGAAGTTACAAGACACCCCGACCTAAGGCACCGTTTATTGATGAAATGCAAGACTCCACTTGTTGTGAATCACCGTTTATTTTCCTGAAAAACATGCTTAAAAAGTCAACAATAAAGTTGGTGCGTTCCACGGGTTTTAATGACACAAATGTAATCTTTAACATTCGATAAAAACTAGTATGCATAGTCTAATGAAATCATGATGATCAAATCATAGTCTTGCAAAACCATGACGTATGTGCTAAAACATAAGCCCGTAACCAAACCGTAACAATGTTGCCTCGTCACGTCGCACACCATGGCAACGTCTAACAAATAGGACACAATTGCACCCAAGGTTACGACTAACCAAGGGCGGGGCTTGTTGGGCCCAATAGATCTATTCGACTGTTCCGCGGTCTCGACAGACTAATGGTTACTAAAAATGAAATACCACCACGAGGACTTCCCGAGCTCAAACCGATAAACTTATGCACACATAATAGACCGATAGATTTCATCCCCAACTACCATACCTTGTACCAAGCATGAAATTCCCCCGATTTAAATAAAAATAATTTAAAACAAAAAGGGGCCGTGAGAACTCACCTAAGCGTATCCTGTGCAAGCTAGCAATGAAATGAGGTCCAAACAAGCTACCCGACCTACACGTGTCCTAAACCAATAAGACACTAGGCCTACCATGAGTCTACCCGGCAAGTCGTTCACCAAACTCGCTTAGGCTAAAAAGATTTATTAATATTTTAAGTAAATATTAAATTGGACGACTCGTTGGTGATTGATTTATACAAGTGTTATGACACATATATATTAACATACAAAATATATATATTAACACATAGGCACACACGATATCGGGATCCCATCCCGAACATACCCGTAACTTGCCATGTCTACACACGGCAAAACCGACACATAAGTATATATATTCTTTCTAAAAATAATATATATTTTATGAAGGCATAAAACTTTTCTTTTAAGAGGTCTTGGTATATTGTAGAAAACAATAGCAAGTGAGAGACAGAAGTAGGAAAAAGAAAAAAAAAACAGGTTGAAGTTTTGGCATTCTATGGCCGATTTTCGTGTCGTGAGAGAATACGTGAAACCATCCCAGCATATACTAGGATTTTATTATGAATTAATATTGTTTTTTACCCCTTTTTTATCATGAATATCAATTAATTAAAGAGTAAATTGCACAAAACATTCTTTATGTTTTCTTAAACTTGCAGGTTCAGTCTTAATGTTTAAAACTTGCTGAAAACAGCCTTTACGTTTATTTTTGTTGCAGGTTCAGTCCTTTACAGCTAACCACGTTATTTTCTTCAGTTAAGTTCCCTCACATGCATAACATTTGAGGGTATATTCGTCATTTTGGTTGATCTTCCTCCAACTTCAATTATAAAAAAAGAAAAGAATATTTAATTTTCAACATCTTTTAAACAAATTCTAACCGAGGGACTAATATGCAATATGACCAAACTTTTACAAACCAAACACTCGCTTTTCCAGTCTTCTTCTTCGACGACTTCGCCGGATTCCGGCGAACCCGGAATTAAGATGGGAATCTTGTTAACCGAGCCGACTAAACTGTAAAGATTAACACAAATTTTGATCACGCTAATCAAACTCTTCAGGAATATCACCAGTTGGAAGAATCGGCACCTTATTCGCATCAGACGGAAACGAAAAACCACTCTTCAACCCTAGATACCTTTCACAGAACTCCGACGCCGTCAAATCAGAGAACTTCGTAACACCGTGTTCAGTAGTCGAATCCAGCAACTGGTGACGCTTAGCACGAATCAGGTTAGACTTAAACACTGTCAAACGGTAATTCGTGCTCCTCTGCAGTCGCGTACGTTTTACCAAACTTTGTTTAAACAAACTGAAGTGGCGCTCGGCATTGAGTAGATGATCGGTTGAGGTTTCTTCCTCCGGGACCACTTGCCAGATAAACGGATCATTGGCCGATACTGCGGCGGCGACGGTAGCGGATAAGAGGAGGAGAGAGAGACGAGCCATGGTGGGGTGAGATATTTTGGCGTGTGTGTGGGGTTCACCGGAATCCGGCAAAGTCGCCGGAGAAGAAGGTTGGAAAAGAGGGTGTTTGGTTTTTAAAAGTTTTGTTTTATTGCACATTAGTCCCTGGGGTTAGAATTTGTTTAAAATAGGTTGAAACTTAAATTTTTTTTTTTTATATAATTGAAGTGGGTGGAAGATCAACCAAAATAACGAATATACCCTCACATGTTATGCATGTGAGGGAACATAACTGAAGAAAATAACTGGTTAGCTGTAAAGGGTTGAACCTGCAATAAAAATAAACGTAAAGACTGTTTTCAGCAAGTTTTAAACATTAAGACTGAACCTGCAAATTTGAGGAAACATAAAGAATGTTTTGTGCAATTTACTCTTAATTAAATAAACCTTTTTTTCACCGGACACTAGTAGTGTATAACAAAGAATTAGTTAGATCAACCAATCAAGTAAAGTTGCATAAAAGTGTAGTTTAAACCATCCATGTTTATCTTATGACTTTATATATCAAACTTTAATTTATACAAAACCATATTTTTTAAAAAGAATATCACCAAGTCTTGAGTTTATATAATTGAAATTTCCCTACACTTAAGCTTCATATTACAATTTAACCAAATAGCCACCAAACTTACGGCTACATGCTAGCAATGTATGTAATACATTTATTTATTTATTTTTTTGTATTAAAAACACCACATTTTCATGTCATCATTCTAACAAGAATTTAACATCAAAAATCACCATTACACCTTATAACATACTTAATCCAAACATAATTTATCAATCACCAACATTATCTTTATGACAAAATCCATATCTAAGACATCAACATAAATATTAAACCCATAGATTAGTTTATCTTTATAAATAATATAATAATAATATAATAATAATAATAATAATAATAATAATAATAATAATAATAATAATAATAATAATCTAGTAATCATCTTGTTTGGTGAAACACTACTTGCACACACTAACTTTTAATCTAGAAAAAGAGATGAACAAGATGAACCAAAAATTCTTACCACTAGCTCAAGACTAGGGATGACAACCTTCTAATTTTGCAAGAAAAAGAATGTTGTTAAGCTCCACACCAAGAAAAACTCCAAAGATCTTCTTAAATGTCCACCCTTAGAACTAAGCAAGCCTTGATTTGGATGAGATATGATTGGAAACTAGATAAAAGGTTTGGGTTTAGTGGTGCCGTAGGTTTAGAAAAGAAGGAAGAGTGGTGATATTGCTTGTTTAGTGAGTTGAATATGGTGAGGTTTTGGTGTTTTAGTTCAGCCGTAGGTTTAGAGGGAAATGAGTGAGAGATGAGTTTTTTTTTCTTTGGATTGGTTAAGGAAAATAATGGTTGCTTAGTGGGTGCTAGTTGTCATAAGGTATGTGGTTAATCCCTAACCACATGATTTATCTAACTCTTGCAAGGTAAATTTTGACACCACATCACCACTAGTATGTGGTAATTTCTGTGGGTTTGGGACCGTAGATAACAAGGGGTTGGGTCGGGTAATATGTAGTGTACTAGTTGTTAATCATGCCCCCTTCATACCATACAACTTAGAACTTGTTAAATTTTGACCAATGCCATGTGTTTATAATGTTAATAAATTAATTGTTCTAGCACATAAATAATACATTAGTGACATGTAACGGGGTGGATTGGCGTAGTATAAGATGAATAAAAATTAGCAAAATGACAACTACACGATAAAAATGATTAATATTATAATTTAGTTTTTATAATATGTTTTTATCTGTTTTCACACCCAGCAATTAATAATGCCAATACTTTAGTGTTCCAGACATATTGGAACAGTGTCGCACTTTACAGTGTACCGTATAATAACCAACGCCCGTTTTTTTACCACTTTTACCGTTTCGCGATAAATTAATCTTTATTTATGGATACCCAATGCAACGCTATGCACTAACCTGAACCTTGCTAGACTCAGGGACTCAATTACTAAATAATTAAGTCAAATTTGCACAGAAATAATGTAAGAATAGTGATTAGAATGTACGGATTTACCTTGAAAATTGGCGGTTGTCACATATTGTGTTTTGAAATCGCAAAAAATCAATTTTGAGTGTTTGGTAAAAAAAATTAATAAAAACTGATTTTTTACGTTTTGTAGAGATCAAAACGTGATAATCCAAAAATAGAAAAATAGATCACCTCTTACTGTAGGAAAACAGGATTCCACAAAAACTGATTTTTTTACGTTTTGTAGAGATCAAAGCTGATTTATTTTTTAAATTATATATATTTGCCAAACACTCAAATAGTTGAGTATCTGATTATTGTGATATCAAACAACATAATCAAATCCAAACACTATCTTTCTACAGCATGTTTTGTTACAGCTAATTATCTGATCCTGATTATTCAAAACACAAAATCTATTTTCAAATTCAACCCTAAACACCCTCTTATAATATAATGTGTGTAATAAAAACTTAAAAAAAGTCAAATTTACTATTCACGTAAATTGATAACTGTTATAAACTATAGAGTTAAAATATTTATCGTATAACTTTGCACGACGCATTGCATGGATACAAGTTTGGATCACTTTAAAAAATTGTTAACAAAATCCAGTTTGTGCAGGTTCTTCTGGTCTTATTTTAAACTTTTAAACTACAAAAAAATAATTAAATTTATAACATCTCCAAACTCAAGCCCATGCTTCTACATGATACTTGCCACTTTTCTCCAACATCCTCAGCCACCTTACAGCAGCTTCTCTGGACACACTGCCTTCTTCCGCCACAATGTCCTCAGACACCGCCAACACATCCGCCGGCATATTATTTGAAGAACCCGCAACATAAACCGCAGCTCCTTTACTCAACAAATCCCATACTTTCGCGCTCTGTTCACGCATCTTATGTTGAACATACACTTTCTGTGGCTGGTCTCTTGAAAAAGCAACATAAAACCCACCGCCTTTTTCTTCGGAAAGCACCTTACCTTTTTGTGAATGCAAAGCCCAAAAATCTTTGTACAAGAAATCATTTTGCTCGTTTCGACACCCGAAAAAGAAAAGAATCGGAGAAGTTGGTACGTGTTTACTCTCCATTAAGGCCCGTTCCTCCACAAACCCACGGAAAGGTGCACAGCCCGTTCCAGGCCCAATGAGAATGAGCGGGAGTGAGGGCTCGGGTGCAGGAAGAGCGCCTTTGTGGAACCATGCTGGTATGCAGACTCCTGTTCAATAACACCATTCACATGTTGAATAATATATTGATATGATTCTTTTGCTTTTTAGTAAAATGCCATTTCCGTCCCTAAGGTTTGGCTTTCACATGTTGAATAATATATTAATATAATTTTTTCGAGTAAAATGCAATTTTCGTC
This sequence comes from Scalesia atractyloides, assembly GCA_947069175.1. NCBI lineage: Eukaryota > Viridiplantae > Streptophyta > Magnoliopsida > Asterales > Asteraceae > Scalesia > Scalesia atractyloides. The sequence goes on from CAMTDV010000024.1 coordinate 23,184,316, forward strand.
CCCGAGGATTGGCTAGTTCTGCGACTTTCATCCAAAGGTTTGTTTTTTCGCATCTGGATCCAAAGGTTCAAAATCTTGTCATTTTCATCCGGCTCATTAACTTTATCCATTTTTCCCCGTTAAGTCAGGGGTATTTTCGTCTTTTTGTTAACTTAAAGGGCAATTTAGTCTTTTGAATACTTGCACATTATGCTAAATGCTTGTACATAAAGTGAACAAGACCGAATTGCCCCTTTAAGTTAATAAAAAAGATGGAAATACCCCTGAGTTAACGAAGAAAAATGAATGGAGTTAACGAACCGGAAGAAAATGGCAAGATTTCAAACCTTTTAGATCCAGACTGCATTTTACTCCTTTTTTTTGTTTTGTAAAGAAGAAGGTATACTTTGGTTAGGATCGAGTGAAGCTAGCCAACTGGAACATAAACCGCTGCGTTCTCTCTTGAAAGGAGTGGTCCATGAAACTATGCTCACAGTGAGGTGTACTTGATTAGGGTGAACCAAAATAGAAGACGAGATCGAAAAGGCCCGCGTTTTCAAGGGAGGAATAAGCTGTACCAGCCACTGGAATGGCATATTAACTGATGGGAAATCCTCAAGTACCTACATGATATTGTAATAATAATGTATTTGTAATCATGGCTCATGCATTAAGAATTTTTAGCAAAATAATTGGATAAACAATCATGTGTGGGTCAACCTATTAATATTTACCTCTAAAACAGTCCTTCGTTCTTTCTGGTTGTATTGATAAAGATCATCTCGTCCTTCGGGTGAGGCGAAATATTCAAGTCTCTCCTTCTCATGTTGAGCACTGGCAAAAAAACTCATCACCTATACAAATAAATGGCTCGAATAATCAGAATGTGCAAATATATTCATAATAAATAAAAGAGAAAGTCACAAAAGTAGCTTTGTCATAAACAAATTACAAAACACTCATTTAGCAATTGATATGCGACATCATACTGTGCATAGATTCGCGTAGTTTATACTTTATATGCAGTGTTATTCGCGTATATATTTGTGTATGTATCATTCATCACGTATAGAAAGAAAATAACTAGGGTCATGCAAGGTAAGATGGCTACTTTCGTGATTTTCTTTAAATTAAACCTAAACTTAAGCAATCTAATGAGAAAACTAGAATGGCTCATGATGTATAGAATTCGCATATTAAGGATACACAAAAATCTATTTACCTCAAAGAAGTAACGTCTGGGTGAAGCTGATGCGATATCCATAGTCAACTCAATAAATCGTTTTAAATTTATGGGGACGTTTGTTACACCATCCTCAAGAAAATCATCTTTATTTCTATGCTTAACCTGAAATCCAAATTTAGATCATATGAACACCAACTCTTCTATTTAAGTTCTAACATAATAATTAAACAGACTTCAAAATTGCATTAGTGTTGTCAAAAACTCGAAACTCGAAATTCTTTAATATAAACTAAACATGGAAAAGAAACCCATGTGAAATGCATGAATAAAAACTCACAATAATATATGATTCGGGATTTAAATTACAACGATTTATAAAGGCGTCTATAGCTTCAGGGCTTTGTCCGGGGAGAATCTCAACAACATCCCCAACTTCGTAATTGATGGTCTGAAAAAAGAAAATCAGCAACAGATATATAAGAGTGATTCTTGGTTTAAAACAATTAAATAAAAATATTAATTAAAAAAAATACCACTAATGAAGTACTTACAGATGAAAGCGCCTCAAATTCAAAATGGCGTACATCTTTCCCGCAACCTGGTCTACTTATTAGATGATTTTTCACCTATATCAATAAAGAACAGTATACATTATGTTATAAACATACCACAAAATCCAGTTATTCTCATAGTTAGATTAAAATACAGCTCATTTATATATACTGTAGATTAAAATCACTACCATTTTCAAAAAGCAGTCAGGTTTACTCTTGTCACTGGAGCTTATTCCAGACAGCATTGCCCGAGACGTCAATATTTCCTTCTCAAATGACTTCAAATCTGTAGCAAACAAACGATTATCAGCAACTTATCAGAATGATTAATTAATTAGCAAAAAGCCTGATGATAAAACTACGGTTAAAATAGGAACAAACAAATGGACAAAAAAGAAATACAGTAAATGACGGACTAAAAATAGTACTTACCAATTTCTGCGGAAGATTGTGAATAAACTTCACGAGAGTCGAGATATGTGATATCTACTTTGGGTGGATGAAGCGTCTTTATATCCGAAACCGAAATGTCTACACCTTTTGGAAAGAAAAGTGGATTTTCGTTATATAACATTGTCCATAAAGAGGACATCCATGGGTCTAAGGCTCCTTCATACCTGCGTTAAAAATCATAAGCATCTTTTATATATTTGATATATAATATATAACTAGTATAAGACCCGCGCGCGTTGCGGCGCGGGTACATCGCAAACGTCGAAGGGGTTAGTCCAAGTGTTATGTGATGCGTTAATCATATAAAAATGTGCGTTTCCCCATATCCGACTGAACTCAATGTAACATATAGATGAGTTGCAATTTGATTAAAACGTAAAGCAAATCGAGTTTATGCCGTACAATCATAATGTATTATATGCGAGTCGACTAACTCGAATTTATACCATCAAGTCAAAACGCATTATATGTGACCCGATTCATATGTAGGAAACATACAAAATAAAGCACGAAAGCATATACCAAATTTACGTCAAAACGTAAAAAGCAAAGTTTAAAAGTTGAGGGGTCGGTATAAAGCATATGTGCAAAAAACGTAAATTACCAAAGTATACGTAAAAAATGCAAGTTACAAAAGCAGAGGGTAAAAAAAGAAAAATTCTATATGCAAAAAAATATGAATTACAAAACTATAAGCTAAAAGTGGAAATTTTCAAAGTCAAAGGTTGGTGGTGAAAAAACCACCGACTTTGTAATTTAAGTTATATAGAAATGTGATGTGAGAACAACATATACTCCACATGATTTCAGTTTTGGAAGTGACAACAATACCCTGAAGGATGTTGATCGTCACCCAAGCCTTTTTCAATAATCGTTGTTCCCCCAAGATCCGCAAGCCTTTTGTCAAGCTTCTTTGCTACGAACTGGAACCAAATATATGCATGTAAGTTGTTAGCAATCGTAATTTACAAAAACATTAACGTATCAATAAATTAATAGCTTACATTGTATTTCTGGTAACCTGAATCGCCCAATCCAAAGACCGCATAGCGTGTGTTTTCTAGCCATTGTTGACCTAAGCTTCTTTGCAAAAGAAATGTCCAAAATGCCTAAAGATGGTTAAAAAATCAGGAAAAAAAAGAAACACTAAAATATGTAATTTTAAACTTGATGTGCAAGTAAGAACCAACCTTCATGGGGTTTGGAGTGTCGCCTTGTCCAGTTGTGGAGACGACAAAAATTACAAATTTCTCATAAGGTAAAGCGCTCTAGTGGAGGCCCAAGTAATATGCATAACAGAGACATAACCCGTTGGTTAATACAAATCACACTATACACTTAAATAGTCTTTTGTTATTCCAAAAATTACTAATAGACAAATTCATTAGCTATGCAAGCAATTTGTATGCCATATAAAATAAACAATGCTTTTGAATCTACCATGTGACATTACTATTGAGTGTTTTCAAATAAACAAATCATGACTGGAACATAGTAGAGAAAACTTGCATCTATATTTTTGGCATGTTTGCATAATTTTATAACTCCAAACTTTGCCATACTTAACAGTTAACATTCAAAGAGTGTAGAGAGATATAACCATGTGTACCAACATCAGTCAAGTAACCTACAAACTATAACCCGATTCCCCAAACGCATCAAATATATACGTGCCTGTGTAAGTTGAGAACATTGGTGTTACCACATAACTCCATAGCTGAACCTTTACATAAACAAAATGCAGGAACTATGATGGGAATCAGCTATGAGAGGGAAGTGAGTTATAGGTATTATGGGCAGTTGGCCTAAAGTGTAACATGGGGGTAGTATAAGTAATAGAGAATAAAGCGTGTTAGAGGTAGGATTGAGTTTGTTTAGTTCGCTAGGGCTCCTGCGTTAATGCAGGGAGAGAGGGCTATGCCCTGGATTATCTCTGTAACTTTCCTTTACGTTTTCAATACAATCGATCTGTCCTTTGTTTCTATTATCTTCTCTAGATTTCATCTATCACAATTCATCACAAATCCGAAAACCCTATCTAAATAATTCAAAACCAGTGTGGCAATCTCAAAGACGAAAGTAGCCCGATTTCATAAGCTTGACTTACCGGATCAAATTCGTCCAAGGAAAGTATACGAACGGGGCAACCTCTTCTTTCAGCTTCACGGCCTAATCGTTCCGCAGCATCTAACGCGTTGCCCGTTTCAGTGGCATATAGAATCAACAAAGGCCGAGTTTTCTCCATTGCTGCAAGAAATCAGAATGCCTTAACAAAACCACTATTTACGGAAACTAAAACAGTATCACACATGCCCGGATGTTCCACTTTAACCATAATAAGTAAATAACAAAAACTGCCCTAAACATTAGTTCTAAAGCCATGAACAACTTTGTTTCGTTATTTTCTATAATATATACCACCTAAAATTTTTTGGGTACTAAAGAATAGGTAGTAGACACTTCTGAGAGGTTTTTACTGTTACTAGTTGATTGCTGTAATGCACAGATGCTTGCTTTTAGCTGCTGTAGGAAACAAACTTCAATGGCATTTTGTCGACTGGTGCAGTAAAAAAAAGATGGGATTTTTACTTAAAAGGGGTTGAATAAACAGGCTAACAAATCATGTGTAAAAACTATGATATAACAATCAGATTTGAAACGAACTTACGGATAGATATGTTGGGATGATTAGCCTGAACTTGGTGTAGGAAAAATGGACTTGAAGATGCCTCTGTTGTTATTTGGGGGTTAGGGTTTTAAACCATCAATGAAGAGAGACAAAGCAGGAGCGTATGGAGTATGTAGAGTAGTAATCGCAAGAGGGGATGCCAAAATCTCCGCTCGTTTGTTAATCGTGCAGAAAGTAAGTGAAACTGGAACAAGGTTAGCTAGGTCGGATCATCGATGAAAAAATTTGTAATTTATAATTGTGTCTAGTTGAGGGGGTAACAGGTTGAACTTCTTATGTTGGGGAATTTTGTAAACACTTCTCGCAGTCTAGTCGCTAGTCGGCCGGTGAGGTGGGGACCAGTGACTACTTGGGATTAATTGAGATTAGTCGGATCGGGTTTTTATATATAATTTTCAAATAGGTAAATATTTTATATAGCTAGGTTTTAACTCTTACTCTTCATTCCTTTAAGTATATAAGATTAACTGTTAGAATTCACAAGGTTTGGTTGAAAACTGGCCGGAATTTAGAGGTTTTGGCCGAAATATACAGGTTTTTTGCCGGAATCTAGATTGGCCGACTAGACCCGACTAGCGATTAATGGATTAATTAACGAAAAAATACTCAGTTATTGGCCGGCTAGCGATTAACCGCCGACTAGTCGCCGCCTAGTCGCGATTTTTACAACCTGCTTATAAGTAATTCAATCGGATACAACTAAGATTGAGAAATCGAACTTTAATATTTGTGTGTGATGAATTTGAAAGAACCAGGATGTCACCAAAATTTTATTTACGAATTCCGAGTCTCGTTTAACAGGAGGAGGTGAAGGAAAATGAATTAAGAGAGAAAATGAAGGAAAAATGTGATTTTTTTCATGTTCCCGAGTTTAATGAAAAGTAAAAGAAAAGAGGAGAAATGAAGCATTTTATGTGTTCCAGAGTTAGGAGGAAAAAAAAGAAATGAACAATTTTACCATTATACCATTGAAACATAAACATTTTAATTAGATATGAGGGTAATTTAGTAATTGATAAGATTTTCTCCCATAATCTCTTCGATTTGAGAGGATAAATATACGTACAAATTTTCTTCCCATTTCCCTCCTTTCCCCTCCCCTTCTATCCTTAAAAATCTCGGGAACATGGTTTTTAGATATTTTAATCTCTTTTCTTTCCCATTCCCTTGTTAAATGAGACTCGAGATAAATTACAAAAATTATCCTTTATGTTGACCTTATATTGCAAACTATGTCTTTTACCTTCGATAATTACAGAAAAAATGTACTCTATGTTTACTACCACCACCCCTCACCACAATCATTGTCACCACCACCTACCTACCACCACCACCACCCCACCTGCGACCACCAACACCACCACCCCACTTGCAACCACCAACACCACCATCCCACCTGCAACCACTAACACCACCACCCACCTGCCACCACAGCCACCTGTCAAACTAAAACCCAGGCAACATCAAACCACCTTGACATGTGCTGCCGGAGCGATGAAGGCTTGCCTCTAAACACGTCGTCAGACTAGCTAGCCACTTTGACATGTCGGTGCCGAGATGGTGTAGGTGGTTGGTGATAGCGATTTAAAAGAGCGTTTGAGTTCTTGCTTTTTTGCTCTGCTTTGCTCAAGACTTTTGTTTTATCTTCAAATCTTTGGTGAGCAATTTTGATAGGGTTTGTGATGGGGATACCAATTATCTTGATTCCATTTTTGTGTTGGATGGAATTGGTGACCGGATTGGACTAACTAGGGTAGACTATCGTCTCAACAACTTACTCTGGCTAATGGAATCCAAAAGTGAAGCTTTATGATGCAGATTTGGTAGACTATAATGCTTTGGGTAAGGGTGGCCGGTGTAGGTCAAAGTCAGGAGAGAGAGAGAGAGAGAGAGTATAAGCAGACGGGTTAAAAAGAGGGGTCGAATTAGGGGTTTAGGGTTTTAACTTTTAACAGGAGAGACAAGTGGGTAGGTTAAATTACTTAAATGCCCTCATGCGGGCCTCATGTGACATGAGTTAACTAGAAAAATAAACAGAGTTTGGCTAAATGATATAACTTGCTAGGGTTTGTAAACATTAGGTATGTTTACTGTACTTATTAAAGACAAATGACAGTTTGCAATAAGTAACAAATATAAAGAACGATTTTTGTAATTTACTCTATATATATAAAGAAAAAGTTGTGTTCATTTTGTTAAAGAAGTAATAAAGAGAAATGGAAGGACAACTTTTGTCTATTTTTTTTTCATTTTTAGTCTTTTCAAATTGGAGAGATTTGTAGGAAATATTTTTAATACATAAAATCTTTACTTTTATTTTCATTTCTTTCTTTAATACATAAAATCTTTACTTTTATTTTTACTTCATTCAAACTCGAGAATACGATAGTTGATTAAATTTTTTTCTTTCTATTTTTTTTCTCTCCTTAATTCATTTTTTCTTTTGTTTGTTAAACTCAGGAACAGGATTTGGGGTCGGTACCAGCCTGATGGCAATTATCCTTCTTCAATTCATATTCCTTCAAAAAGAGCCATTTTTATATTGAAAATTGTAGGCATTTGTTTATAAAATTAATTTTTTAAGCCAGGGGCTCTCTCTTGTACTCGCCAGGGGCTGTCGTCCTTTGGACCTGCTCCTAGGGACGCTGCCCCCGGACCCCTGCCAAGGGGGTGTTGCCTCCTTTGATTACATGGTCCGCCCGATTACTTTGAATTATAACAATTCAACTAGCGTGCACTTTCGCACATGTTAACTTGCTTGATGTGCGTCACAATTCACTTTGGTCACAAAGTAAATCCCAATTACACTAAAATATCTACCATTGAACAAGTGAATCCGAACTCCGCACAACCATAGATATGATTTGATTCGTGTTTGTGTGAGCACTTAAAAATTAAAATCTAGTCGGGTTCGTGTGTGTTTCGGGTTGACCTATTCAACGTTAAATGACAAAATTGAGTAATAAATAGTTAATTGATAATAATTTAATCAACCAATAAGAGTTAAACTCCAATGAACATTTGTATATTATGTTTATTTGCTTCTTTTCTTTTGGAATCAATTATCAAGCAATAAGAACAATTCTTTAGGGTCAACCCGCTCGTCATCTATCTTTTTTGTTTCAAACCTTTCAACCCCACAAAGTTACAGTGTCTTATATTAAATCAACAATTATGGTTTGATATACCTTTTCTTTTAAATAGCAAAGGCCAGGATACGCAGGATCACACTTCCGCCTAAGAAAGGAACGTGTGACCCGACCCACCCTAAAGGAAACTCACAAGTGGGAAACCCCTCTGACTCAACCCGGAATAAAATGTCTAAGACAAGACTCCAACCCATGACCTCTAATTTGGAAAGTCATAGAGCTGCCACTCAACCAAAAGGCGTGGTGGTTGGATATGCAGCGCTAAGATCAAGATTAGAAAATTTGAAAGATAATAGAAATATAGAATCGATAGCTAAAAGCAAAACCGGGAACCAATCTCATGCAGGTTGAACTGGTCGCTTTGCTTCACAAACCCCTAAATGATCTTATCAAACCAATGAAAAAAAAGTAGTACATGGAAACCAAAATCAAAGGGAAGAACTTGTATCGAGAGATTATGCGGTTTTCACACATAATAAACACTAATTGCAGGTTTTATATGTTGTTCAAACACGCATAACATCAACCAATCTCACCTTCACACCTCAAGAACACCGAATTCAACGATTGTCTTGGTTTGATACGATATTAAAGACTCGCGTCTATTTGGCAAATGACTAATGTCAAACTAAACAACAAATCACAAACCATGAATATCGTCTAGGAACAGAACAACGTAGCTAGACCCCAACGGGTCTCTTGGATTCTTCTTGAAGCGCATACTCTTTCTTCATTTCTTCCAAAACTGTGTCATTTGTACTGCAAAACAGAAAGACAGTACCTATTAGTTCACTATTTAAAGATTCATCAAATCAGTACTTACAGCATCCCATGGCTAGACGTTAACAAACTTGTTGAAAACGGGTCACACCCATATTACCAATTTTAACCTATTAAACCTTTACCATATTGAATCTTTAACCTACTTTCAACTCTCTGATTCGGTGATGATACTCAATGCACAAATTTGGGGTGTCTCAGATTAGTGTGTTTGCGAACCCAACTTGAAGTCCTAATAATCAATGAAGTATTTGGATAAAAGTTATAATGATTCTAACTTTCCAAATTATTTAGGGTCAAAAGAATAGCAATTAAAGAAACAGATAACTATTGAGATAATGTAAAACTACCTACTTATCCTTAGCTTTAATCGACTGATTATTTGATTATATGAAACTGCAAAAGTTCCTTATAGAAACTTTCAAGGAGGTGGCACAGCGGCAAGCTGCGTTTTACTCAGTCTCATTGATTAGCAGGGTATTAGTGGGCCCGTGAGTTTTCAAATGACAGGTTCTCACAGTTATAGAATAATTGCCTTACAAACAAAATGTGAAGCTAAATGCCACCTATTTTCCTTTGTAACCATTAAGCACCACAAACATTGATAACACTTTGGTTTTAAAATGCGCGCATCACATGATGTAGTGATGAGATCGCATCACGTTTTGCGATTCCATGATGCGCGCATCACATGATGTGGTCTAATGTGGCGCCTTATGCAGTTGACTGGTATTTGAACAAATTAGATCTTTAATTGAACAAATTTGACTATAGATGATGAGAATATATTATATTTTAGTGTTCAAGGTTCACAAGTTAAAATATTAGCTATAAATATTTTTTTAGTATTTTTAACTAAAGAACACCTCGCATACGTGATTCGTGCGCTTCGCGCATTGCGCATCACGCATTGGGATCAAAAAACATCGGATCGCTACACGCATTTTAAAACCAAGGATGACATTGAGTTTGTTGCATCAGGTTGCACCTTTTTTAATAGCAATTCATAGATTTTATAGGATTAATAGTTAAATACACCACAACCTGCACCCGGATTTGAACTCCCAACCTTTTAGTTTGTCGATACCGTTTAACTACCAGTTGCACCTACTTTGTTATTTGTATAGCTAAACAGTCGCAACTTTAACTTTGTACAAGCAGGAAATATGAAAGAGAAGCACAAGTCCGGTAAAAGATATGAAGAATGAGCTTACTAGTCATGAAGACAATTATTTAACTCTTTAGCTTGTGCACGGCATTTCCAAACAACAGAAAACGTTCTCCCTGTAGCACACTCAGCATATTTAGCAGTGTAATGATCACATTCCTTTAACGCCTTCGCCTTCATTTTGCTTTTTAAAGCTACAACAAATGAATAACAAAATATATTTCATAAAAGTCAAGAGCAGAAAAGTGGAAAACTCATCTTGATGCAAAAACATACAAACTGATATTTCTATCGGCTCTCATCAAACGAAAAAGAGTTTAGTGCCATTCACGATGGATATCCACTTTTGTCATTTAGGACCAAAGTTTCAAAATTGTACCATTTTCATCCATGACATTCTCGAAACGTGCCATTTCCGTCTAAAAAATCTGAATAAAATGTCATTTTCGTCTCTGAGCTAACTGAGTTTTTTTAACTGGGGTTAGTTTTTTGAACTAAAATGGCATGTTTCGAGAATATCAGGGAGGAAAATGGTACAATTTTGAAATTTGGCTTGAAATGGCAAAAGCGAACAAACCACAGGGACATAATGACACTTAACTCAACGAAAAATTATGCCCCCCTTATGTCTTTGTTTCATTGGCTCTCAAAGTCAACGTTTACAACTTAAACGTCTTTGTTCAATGACTCAACGTTCATTTTGGTAGAAAAAATGTTCCTAAAAAATTGTCCATTGGTGATTTTCCCTAAAAAAAATCAGCTGAACGAGCAGTAGAAATGAATTAATCAAGCTATCTTGAATTGTGGTGAAGCTTTTGCAACATTTTTTTTCAACTTAAAACAAATTTACACTTTTTGATATGAAAATAATGTGGTTGCTCAACTTTTGAAATGAAAAGCACTAAGAAAAACATTATAAGAAAATTCAAGGGTCCTACTATACTCACATCTAATTGGATCTTTTTTTTTATTGGCAAGGAACGACGTGTCAACCACCATGACACCGGGTGCTGTGGCCAAGGTCGACTACTCGACCGCCGCCAGCCCCTTGGCTCTCCCCAGATGCGCGGAAACCCGACCTCCACCGCCCGAAGGCACGACAGTGAAATAATCGGTAAAACCTCGTCTCCCATCCAAGTCGAACTGGCGCCACCCGTATTCACTCTTCACCTGAGGAGAGTGGGAATCGAACCTAGGTCACAAGGAACACCAATTCTCTCCCCAACCACTCCACCACTACCTCATTGGCCCTAATTGGATCTTTTGACACCCACTATACGACTCGTATATGTGTAGACAAGTCGTATATATGCTTTGTCAGGTGAGGTGTCTATATACGACTCGTATAGTTCATGTAAACATAAGATATACGAGTCCTGTAGTTCATGTAAAAAACGACATACGATACGTACATACACTTATACGACTCGTATACTTGTCGGGGAGATCCATTAGGGTGGAAATCGAGGGTAAACCAACTGAATATTATGTACAACTGTGGCAATTAATTTCATACGCAGTGAAGTGAAAGAAGACTAACAAAATTCCTAAACATGATTGCAAATCATGACACTCGATTTCCTAAAAACGTTCACGAATCTCAAATAAACCCTAGAACATTAATCGAATTGGAATGAGAAAATGATAGGGATTTAGGGTTTATACCTTCTTCGACCTTCTTCTTAACGTGATTTTCTCTGGCTTCTTGAACGTAACTCATTTCTGAAAAGATGAATCCAAAGGGCAAAGCAGAAGGCTTCCAAACTTGTATTGCTTTGGTTTTTGATCAGCTAACGTGAGGTTTTAGTGCCGAATCGACCCGGATACAGGAATACAAATACGGGAGACCCGACATCTTATATTTTTAGGCTGTTATATTTTTTATTTATACTAGTAGGGTGTCGCGCGATGCGGCGAGGGTGACACTTTGCATTGTAGCGCTCATTTCTGATAGTTATCTTATTTGTATAATATTTATGATAACATTAATGTGGTGGATACATGTCATAAGTGTTACACATGTTTAGTAATTGTTAAATTTAAAATTTAAATGATCAAGTACCTCAAGAAATAATTGGTGTAATAAAGTAACATACGAATAAGAAAAAATAAGTCTTAAACTTAACTAAAAATTATATAAAGTAGCACACAAATAAGGAAAGATTAGTCTTAAACATAAAATGTCAAGTACTTTGCATCATGAGGTTGAAAATTTATTAATCATACGACTTAAACATCTCAAGGATCTCATCCATATTGTCTGACCACCATTTCTCGTCATCGAGATCAACGTCCTCAGGAATTTCTTGTATCTCTTCTTGTTTGATGGTTACATCTTTTTGAGGATGATTTTCTTCTTCGATATCAACTTTAACTAATAAATCAGTAGTAGCTGCTGGAGCAGTTTGGAGAACTGAAAGAAATGTTAAATATTCTAGCTACATATGCTAATCACGTTATTGTTATATATAAGATCTGATAGATAGGTAAATACCTGACACATCTTCCATTTTGCTCCCTATCTTATCCATATTCAAATTCTTAATTAATCTCCAAGGGAAAAATAAATAAATGAGTAAAAGAGACCAAAATTTGTAAAATAATAACATCATGTAACTATAATTAGAATGTAATTGCGTAAACCACCAAATGCATAAAAAATCATCACATTCTCACTCACAAGTATTTCATTCGTCACCGTAACACCTCTTGATAAACGAACGTATTCTGAAGAACATGAATTTTTGAAAGTATAAAAACTAAAAAAATGAGTTGTATTTAAATCAATGATTTTTAATTACATGTAGCTTTTTACATCTAATTATTCTTATCTCTATGAGCCATGGTTTAATTTATAATCCTAAAAAATGTAAACAAAATCTAGTTTTAACTTATAATCCTTAAAAAATGTAAGGATTGTAAATATTTTTTCCAACTAACTATTCTTATCTCTATTTAGTATTTATCTAGTAAATAATTTTTTCAACTAACTATTCTTATCTCTATTTAGTATTTATCTAGTAAAAATTGTAAATTTTTGGAGTATTATGTATATTACTTTTTACAAAAAAATGTTTGTAGAAACTTTTTTTATAAAACAAAATGTTTTGTTTATAAAAAAAAACAATTTTATACTTGTAAAGTTTTATTTTTTAATTGTGATAGTTGTAAAGTAAGTTTATTTTGTTGGTTAAATGATAAGGTTTATAATTTTTTTCTTTAAAGTTCATATCTTTTTTTAAATATCCAATGGTACTCATCCAATAAGCTTTAAGCTTAAAATTTTGTTTTTATAAAAATAAAATATAAAAGTTGACTCGTTAATACGTTTTACACCTTTTACTTTAATTGTCAAATTTCGTTTTTATATATATAAAAAATAAAAAATAGTATCTCCTAAGTACATTTTACACCTTTACGTTTAATTGTTAAATTGAAAAGATGATTTTTTTAATCAAGATTTTTTTTTACAAAATTCATTGATTCATAGAAACTTAAATAAAGGGTACTGTTATAGAAAAGCTTAAATAAAGATTACCCAGTAAACGAACGTATTCTGAAGAACATGATTTTTCGGAAATAAAAAAACTAATGAAAATGAGTTGTATTTAACCAACGATTTTTAATTACATGTAGCTTTTTACAAACTAACTATTCTTTTCTCTATGAGTCTTGGTTTAATTAATAATCCTAAAAAATGTAAACAGAATCTATTTTTAACTTATAATCCTTAAAAAATGTAAAGATTGTAAATAATTTTTCCAACTAACTATTCTTATCTCTATTTAGTATTTATCCTAGAAAATAATTTTTTTAACTAACTATTCTTATCTCTATTTATTTTATGAGTAAAAATTGTAAATTTTTTGTAAAGAGTAAATTTTTATCTATATTACTTTTTACAAAAAAAGTTTGTAAAAACTTTTTTTTTATAAAAACAAAATTTTTTGTTTATAAAAAAAAGTATTATACTTGTAAAGTTTTGTTTTTTAGTTGTGATAGTTGTAAATTAAGTTTATTTTGTTGGTTAAATGATAAAGTTTATAATTTTTCTTCTCTAAAGTTCATATTTTTTTTTAAATATCCACATGGTACTCATCCAATAAGCTTTAAGCTTAAAATTTTCGTTTTTATAAAAGAAAATATAATAGTTGACTAGTTAATACGTTTTATACCTTTTACTTTAATTGTTAAATTTCGTTTTTGTAGATATAAAAAAAATAAAAATAGTAACCCTAAGTACATTTTAAACCTTACATTTAATTTTTAAATTGAAAAGATGAACCTTTTAATCAAGATTTTTTTTACAAAAGTCATTGATTTATAGAAACTTAAATAAAGGTCACTGTTGTAGAAAACCTAAATAAAGATTACCCGGTAAACGAACGTATTCTGAAGAACATGATTTTTTGGAAAAAAAAAACTAATGAAAATGAGCTGATATTTAAACCAACCATTTTTAATTACATGTAGCTTTTTACATCTAACTATTCTTATCTCTAGGAATCTTGGTTTAATTTATAATTCTAAAAAAATGTAAACAAATTTAGTTTTAACCTATAATCCTTAAAAAATATAAAGATTGTAATAATTTTCCAACTAAATATTCTTATCTCTATTTAATATTTATCTAGAAAATAATTTTGTCAACTAACTATTCTTCTCTCTATTTAGTATTTATCTAGTAAAGATTGTAAATTTGTAGAGTATTATTTATATTACTTTTTTACAAAAAATGTTTGTAAAAACTTTTTTTTTATAAAAACAAAATGTTTTGTTTGTAAAAAAATAAAAAAAAAACAGTTTTATACTTGTAAAGTTTTTCTTTTTAGTTGTGATAGTTGTAAAGTAAGTTTATTTTGTTGGTTAAATGATAAAGTTTATACTTTTTTTGTTTAAAGTTCATATCTTTTTTAATATTCACATGGTACTCATCCAATAAGCTTTAAGCTTAAAATTTTCGTTTTTATAAAATATAATGTGACACCTCGAAAATTTCATCCAATAAAATTCCGACACGTGTCCCGAAATCTTTGGTTGCCACGTGCTAAACGAGAGGGACAAAAATCGCCAACATGTTATTTTATAACCTCTGAGTGGTGAATATTAAAGTCGAGGGGTTAAACGTGTCAACATGCTAAATCTATGCCTTTGAGTGACCTTTTAACGAACCCGGAGCTAAATGATGTTCGGTTATACTCCCGAGAGTGCTAACTAGGGGCCATATTGAATAAAACATGCTTTTATGTCGAAATATGGGAGTTTGGAGAAGTTCAGGGCCAAAATGGAAATTTTGTGATTTGGCACCCCAGGCGCCACGCGCCAGGGACCTGGTGTCCCCGCGCGACGCGCGGGAGAAGCCGTTCACAGAATTGGCAGCCAGCTGCAGGATCTGCATGCTAGCCACCTCCTAACCCACTTCAGTTCCTGAATTCCGAAACCATGGCCTCAATTCTGGTTTTGGACACCTCATGTAACACCTGGAGTGTTCCTAAGTGAGCTCTAAACACTTGGATTGATCTTGTTCATGATCTCCAAGTATAAATAGAGGAGTTCATCAACCTCACTTCTTGCACCTCACTTTCTTTCTCTCTATTACTCACTTGGAAGGCTCCTAATCTTCAAGGAGCAATTCCATGAGTTTCTTAAGTCATCCTTGGTTCACTTGTAAATGTCCAATCCTTTCTTTTCATTTTTATTAGGCTTTAAGCCAAAGTCAAAGCGTTGACGTAAAAACACTTTGACTTTGAGCTAAGACCATTACGGTCCAGCCATTGTTCGGTACGAACGTGGCTACGTGATCGTAATTAGGTAGGTGTTAATCACTCAAGAGGGCACCTCCTGATTACCACGTTTGCTTGGTCAATTGACGGGTCAAAGCTATTAATAAAAAGGCAAACTGGGTCAGTTTTTAAAATAAATTCATATATGATAATGTAGGGTTATTGGGAGTCGAAAACTAAGTGATAGGGGCTTTGTGAAATCTTCTAAGATGTTAATTGTTATAAAATACATTTTGACACTTTAATAACTTGGTAATAAGTATTAGAACATGTATAAACATGTTCGGCCCGTCAAGTCCAGGTCTAAGGTCGGTTCGCAAGCTAAAGTTGCAAAAGTTGACTTTTGCTTTAACTTTCAGTTCTGACCCGATTTAGCAACCTTAGCTTTTGATTCTAAGTTGTATTGTGACCATGTTTAGTTGTAGTATAATCCTCTAGAGTTATATCACATGGTTCATAGTAATCCGAGCATTTTGCAAGTATCCGTTAAATATGCCTAAAACACCATTTTAACACATAAAATGGTTTAAACATAATTTTGACATCAAAACTCAATACCTACTGATGTAATATCATTATTAGGACTATTTGGGATATTCATTCAGGTTGCAAACTAAGTTTAAGCTATAGTTTGCCCCTATGCCTTTAAATGACGATATTGCCCTTTCGGCACTTTAAATGGGTTATAAACATTTTTATGAATCAAAACATCATACTTACTGATTCAATATATATCTTAACATATTTTGGTCATTCAAACCTGGTCACAACAACAGTTTTACTTAAATATCGTTTAAATCGTCATTTAACTAGTTAATCGCCATTTCGGCACATAATGTGGTTTAAAACCATATTGGAGCATTGAGACTTGATACCTACTGTTTCAAAACATATTTTAAAATTATTAACAGTGGGTACATGTCCCAAACTCAGATTCCCAAATAAGTTATCAATTATATGTGAAATGACTAAATTACCCTTTCGGGACATAGTTTGGTCTTAAACTATAAACCACGCATATAATTGATGTCCTATTGATATAACACCATAAAATAGGTATTTTTACAGAATTTTATATTAATAACATCAGTTTACATATAAGCCCGTTTATTACATTTTAGAAATGATGAAAACGCCCTTTAAGGCATAGTTTGCTTTTAAAACCATAACGGGCCGTCATATCAATAACCTACTGTTATAATAACATATTTTAAACTTAATGGCATAGGACTCACCCGATTACCCAGTTTCGCTTATAACGGTTAAGCCTACGCGTCTAGTTTACGCAACTTAACCGAAAACGGGTTTAACCATATCAAAATA
This sequence comes from Scalesia atractyloides, assembly GCA_947069175.1. Classification (NCBI taxonomy): domain Eukaryota; kingdom Viridiplantae; phylum Streptophyta; class Magnoliopsida; order Asterales; family Asteraceae; genus Scalesia; species Scalesia atractyloides. The sequence goes on from CAMTDV010000024.1 coordinate 23,201,380, forward strand.
TTCTCAAATTCTAGAATGTAAAATGGTAACCCATATTATACAAGTCCTAGTACTTGTCGGGTCTAAAATACATTCTTTTTCGGTCATCGCTTAATCTAACGTTTTCATACCGTTATCTTTATTTTAAGTTAGCCGATCTAAGTCAATGACTAAATAAAGACCCGCTAACTAACTAATCGGTTAATAATACCATCCAATCCAGACTAGAGACTTCCGGTAGATTGTCGCCGAGCTAGTTTATTTTGATTACGGCTGTGCTTTGCTTATTTTCTTATTACTAGAGACTTTTGCAAGCAGGTAAATACTTTAACTTATTTTTTTCCCTTATACGGGCTTGGGATACGGTATAATAATACCGCATGGTTGGATATGGGATCAAAGACCAATGAGTCGGGAATTCAAATAATCCATTTTAATTCGTATTGCTAAATATTAAACATTTGAGGGTTAAAACGACCGTGTCCTGGATATCCACGGCTCATTTAATTGCAAATAGCCACGACCTAAGCACAGGGTGTAGGCATACACCCGTCAGATGCTAAAATAAAGTATTACCCAATAGGGGTGCACCTATTAAAGGTGTTAAAGTGGCGTGTCGATTAATCAGGATCCCGACATAGTTTTCGGGCTCTAAATGTATTATTAGCATGTAAAACTGATAACATGAAATTATTTATCCCAAGTTATTTATAAAACAAAGTACCATTGTGTACACTAAATGTTTCAAAATGTTTTCAAAATGAGTCGGTTAAATGTATTTACCAGTGAAAACTGACGTATTTTCAAAAGACTAAGCGCAGGTGACAAGTATACGTAAATAGGCTGGAAGTACTCGACGAAGCTTAAGAGGAATTGCAACCCTTTGCTTGAAGGCCTTAGTCTGTCAAGTTTCATTTTGTATTCACATTTCGATCCGCCTGTGGATCTAGTTATAAGCGTTGTATTTATTATTTTTGAACTTTGAACATTCAAATGTTTGTAATAGTAACTATCCAGACTTCCGCTGTATATTATTGTATTGTTTGGTAATGATGATATCAACTTTTGTCACGATATTCCCCAACCGGGCCCACCGGGTTACACGTGGAAATTAGGGGTGTGACAGGTTGGTATCAGAGCCAACTCTTGAGTGAATTAAACACTAGCCTTTTGTGTTTAATCTCGGGAATACATAATAACACACATCTCTTAGACTTTCGAGTCTAGACTTTGACCTAGGTTTAATCGTTTCCATCTTATTATTCTAGCTTTGTATTTTATTTAACTTGTTTTTGAAGTAGGAATAATGCCGCCTAAGTTCAGACGAGGAGGAAAAGGAAAGGACCCATGAGGGGTGGACCCTCAATGACTGGACCATCCTTTAGACCACCATACAGACCCTCTTTAGCTGGAGCAGCCAATTTACCTGAATACAACCCTTACGAAGGATCCGGAGATTCTTCATCCCCCTTTGAACCTTACCGACATTCGATCTCACATGAATACTCCCCACCTCGTTCACATTCTCAGCATTCCTACCATTCACACCATTCCCATCAATCTCACCATTCGCACTCCCATTCCCAACAAGAATACTTCAACTCCTATTTCGATAACCAGTCAACCAACCCTCACCCGAAACCCCTCCAGTTGACTCACCGACCCATATGGAGGAAGATTCCGACCCGGAGGAATTTCCACAAACCGGATCGAACGGTCACCCTATCGAGCTGTCTAGTGGCTCGAACTCCTTGGCAGGATCTCCGTTCCGAGGTCCTGATGATTATGAGCAACGATGAGCGCAATATGTGTTTGTAAACACGCCCTCCTACCACAGCACTCCCCATCACCATCCCCCATCACCCATCCTCAAGCCGAGGATGTAGAAATGCAACAGGTGGACCAACCTCAGCCACCGCCTGAATTCATCATCACAACCACGCCGAAAGCGTGGGGCACGTATGTCGGTGCGTGCTGGTAAAGGTCGGGTTCGCTACCACCTTTGCCACCCTCTTACCCCATCATCCCTGAGGACTCACAAATGGGTGGACCCTCGAACACATCGCCAGTGGCGGAACCCCCGCCGCAACCAGCTGTTGAGCCTCTACCTCAACCACCTCTACCACCGCCGGATTTTGCCAATCCAATACCTGCATGTACAGGGTTTCACACTGTCGACCCTCCTAGTCTATATAACTATATCCATCATGGAATGGAGCAGGACCCTTATTATGATGCAGTCATTCATAATAACCTATACCATTCCTCTTACCCTAGTTACCCACCTCCTTATGCCACTACCGGATATCCGCCTTACGGGTATCCGTATCCAGTTGCACCTCAGCCACAACCACCTCCACCTCAGCCTCAACCACAAGCACCACTTGAGGCTATTAACGAAGCCTTGGATCAGGTCCGAGAAATGCGACAACAAGTCAAGAAGTCGGAGAAGAAAACGACTAAATTTATCAAGAAACTTTACAAGGCTGTGAAAGGGAGGAAGGATAACTAGTATTGTATTTTCATATATGTAATTTAAATTCCAAAAGTCCCTGCGTGGACAATGTTATTTCCTTTTCAGTCCCTGTGAGAACATTATTATTTCTGTTAGGTTCCTGCGTGAACCATTTTGTTATTTCAAGTCCTATATATATTAGGCAATTATGTAACGTTTACTTTAATGGAATTTTTCATGTTATGTTTCATCCAGTCGATCATCATGATTCAATCAAATTTTATTGATCCGCTATATTATCCCAAGATCTATTAGCCAATGACTATGAACAACTTGGAATTGGCAAATGAAAATTTCGGAAGTAACCTTCAGTCTAGCAAAGGTGAACAATGTTCAACTTCCAAATTTATCATTTCTCTATATTTAACTCTCAATGAGGGTTACCCTTTAATTCCACGTGACAATTATTGCCACATTATTAAAAAGGGTAAATGGCAATGTTCGCACCCTATCGCCTAAGTGATCCAATGAGATCCTGGTTAAATTATTCAAACACTCAATAGCAGTGTAAAGCCAATGTGCAAGGATACAGTAGTGATGCTTGATGCACTAACTGATAAATTCTGGACTACGTCCAATCCATAAATGCCTATGATGGTCCTTCAAGACCTAGGTTATACATAAATAAACTACATTTAATATTTAAATCCTATATGGTCTTAGAACCATGTCATGAATAAGGGTACACCATAGCGACTAACCGAATTCATCTTAATCTATCGAAGTAAGCTACAGCAATGGCTGATTCAAATGAAGTAAACAACAAGCGCAATGACGATGATGCCAACGAGAACATCCTTATTATAAGAACGATTTAAGAGAACTTATTGCCGCAGAAGTTGGCAAGGCCTTAAAAGACAGATCTGACCGTCAACCGGAGTCGAGTGCTTCTCGCTCCAAGCCTGTTTCCAAACCTAAATCTCAGCCAGGCCCCTCGAAGTCGAAGAAAAGTGAGGTACACTCCTCGAATGTGAGGAGCATAGCAAAGAGTAATGAACATCCTAAGAAACTGAATGTCGATGGAGACGGTTGTTCCTACAAGTACTTCGTATCTTGTAGACCCCGTGATTTCAATGGGAAAAAGGAGCTGTTGAGTGTTTGAGATGGTTAGATGAAATGGAAACGGTGGTGGATATCAGCGGTTGCGCTGATAAGAATGTTGTTAAGTATGTATCTCAGTCGTTCAAGGGCGATGCCCTTATCTAGTGGAAAGCCTTAGTCCAGTCTACGGGCAAGGTTCATCTCTACAACTTGAGTTGGTCCAAGTTTGTAGATCTTGTGAAGGATACCTACTGCCCACCTCATGAGGTGGAAAAAATCGAGTCAGATTTTCTGAATTTGGCCATGAAAAACATGGATTGTCAAAGTTTGTCACCGACTACAACTCTCTTTCAAGGCTAGTGCCTTATTTGGTTACCCCGGAGCCCAAACGTATCGCACGTTTCATCAATGGGCTAGCTCCTAAAATCAGGAGTATGGTCAAGGCGGTGCAGCCTGGCACCTACAAATCTGTTGTTGAGTTATCCCTCTCCCTCATACAGGACTATGTGAGGCGATTGTCAGTCAAGACTGACAATGATGGAAAGAGGAAACGGGAAGATGGAAACTCCCAGAAATTTAACATGAAAAGCAAGCATGAGTTTAGCAAAAGTAATCAGAAATCGGGTGACAAACCCACATGCAAAACGTGTGGGAAGCAACACTATGGACAGTGTCGCTTAGAACAAAAACCGAAGCAATGCAACATCTGCAAGAAAACCGGGCATCGGTCTCATGAATGCCGTAATATAAAGGATGCTACTTGCTTTGGATGTGGTGAGAAGGGCCATATCAAAACAGTTGCCCAAAGGCAAATACCGAGGGTAAACCCAAAACTTCAGAGGCAAAGAAGGCCACTGTCAGAGCCTTCCAAATGAATGCTAAGAAAGCAATAAAGGATAACAATGTCATAACGGGTATGTTCCTTATCAACGACGCTTTTGCTAGAGTTCTTTTCGATTCGGGCGCCGATAAATCGTTTGTAGATCATAAATTTAGTGAACTATTAAACTTGCCCGTAAGAACTCTAGACATAACCTATGAAATAGAGCTCGCTGATGGAACTATAGAAACCGCTTCTTCCATTCTTGACGGATGCTTCATATCCATCAAGAATCATTCTATCCCTGTATCTCTTTTGCCCATGAAACTAGCGGGATTCGATGTAGTCTTAGGCATGGATTGGTTATCGCTTAATCAAGCACGCATTGCCTGCGATAAGAAACTCATCGAGATCAAATCCCCGTCTGGTAAAATCCTCACCATTCATGGAGACAACCATTTTGGATTGCCTGATAAGTCAGTTTTACTTAAGGCATCTAGATGTATGACGAAGGGATGTGTCATCCACATGGCACAAGTCACCGTTGATGAACCCAAACGATTGAGGATATCCCTATCATCTCTGAATACCCGGACATGTTCCCAGAAGAATTACCTGGCCTACCTCCTGATAGGCAGGTAGAGTTTCGAATTGACATCATACGTGGAGCAGCTCCCATAGCTAAAGCTTTGTATCGTTTAGCGCCAACTTAGATGAAGAAACTGAGAACCCAACTGGACGAACTATTAGAGAAAGGTTTTATTCAACCTAGCTCTTCGCCTTGGGGAGCCCCTATCCTTTTCGTTAAAAAAAGACAGATCAATGCGGATGTGCATTGATTACCGTGAGCTCAATAAGATAACGATCAAGAATCGTTATCCTTGCCCAGGATCGACGACTTGTTTGATCAATTACAAGGTGCAAGTTATTTCACGAAGATAGATTTAAGATCGGGATACCCACAACTAAAGGTTAGGGACGAAGATGTTCCGAAAGCTGCTTTCAGGATAAGATATGGACATTACGAGTTTCTAGTGATGCCTTTCGGACTCACTAATGCACCCGCAGCATTCATGGATCTCATGAATAGAGTCTGCAAGCCATACTTAGATAAGTTTGTCATTTTCTTCATAGACGACATAGTCATCTACTCTCGAAATCAATCGGATCACGAGAAACACTTGCGGTGCATTCTTGAAATTCTACGCCAGGAAAAGTTGTATGCAAAATTTTCCAAATGCGAATTCTGGCTACGTGAGGTTCAGTTCCTTGGTCACATAGTAACTGAACATGGTATTCAAGTAGACCCAACAAAGATAGAAGCAATAATGAATTGGGAAGCCCCAAAGACACCTTCCGAGATACGTAGCTTCTTAGGATTGGCTGGTTATTATCGAAGGTTCATCAAGAACTTCTCTCGAATCGTAAGGATGCTAAATTTAACTAGGGCCCAAAACAATAAGAATCCTTTGAGACATTAAAGCATAAGTTGAGCAATGCCCCGGTGTTAACTATGCCAGAAGGAATTGAAGAATTTGTAGTTTATTGTGATGCATCGCACACTGGCATGGGATGTGTGCTTATGCAGAAAGGCAAAGTGATTGATGCATCACGACAACTAAAAGTGCACGAGAGAAACTTCACCACCCATGATTTAGAATTGGGTGCGGTAGTATTCGCACTTAAACTTTGGAGGCACTATTTATATGGAACAAAGTGTATCATCTACACTGACCATAAAAGTCTACAATACTTGTTCAATAAAAAGGATTTGAACATGAGGCAACATCGTTGGATGGAAACACTCAACGACTATGATTGCAAGATTCAATATTATCCAGGAAAGGCGAATGTAGTCGCTGATGCGCTTAGTCGCAAGGAAAGAATCAAACCTTTAAGGATCAATGCCAAGAGCATTGAACTGAAGAACAACTTGAATGAAAAGCTGCTAAATGCACAAAAACAAGCCATGTCTAAGGACAACGTTGCCAAAGAAGGATTAGGTGCAACCATCGATCTGTTAGCATCTGGAAAGGACGAAATGTTTAGGATGAATGATCGGATCTGGGTTCCGATCTACGGAGGACTTAGAGGTGTAATCCTCCAGGAAGCACATAACTCTAAATACTCGGTTCACCCGGGTAGCGACAAGATGTATCAAGATCTTAAACCCAACTATTGGTGGATGGGTATGAAGAAAGATATAGCCAATCATGTAGCAAAATGCTTGACGTGTTCTCAAATTAAGGCAGAACACAAGAAACCGTCAGGACTTCTACAACAACTTGAAATCCCAGTATGGAAATGGGAGATGGTAACTATGGACTTTATCACTAAGTTACCTAAGACCAAGCGTGGGCATGACACAAAATGGGTTATTGTGGATAGATTAACCAAATCCACTCACTTCTTGCCAATTAAAGAAACATAGGATTCCAATAAGTTGGCAAAGCTTTATGTCGATGAGATTATGTCCTTACACGGTGTGCCGGTATCAATTGTATCTGATAGAGATACAAGACACACATCTCACTTTTGGAAAAGCTTCCAACAATCCCTAGGCACGAGATTAAACTTCAGTATGGCTTACCATCCGCAGGCGGACGGACAAAGTGAACGTACCATTCAAACCTTGGAGGACATGCTTCGAGCTTGTGTGATCGATTTAGGTGGAAGTAGGGATGATCACTTACCCCTAATCGAGTTCTCTTATAATAATAGTTACCACAAAAGTATTAAGGCCGCTCCTTTTGAAGCCTTATACGAAAGAAAATGTAGGACGCCTGTGTGTTGGGCCGAAGTTGGAGAAGCCCAACTATCTGGACCCGAAATCGTCCTCGAAACCACAGAAAAGATTGTGCAAATCCGTGATCGACTTAAGGCAGCCCGTGATAGACAAAAGAGCTATGCGGACAAAAGGCGTAAACCTTTACAGTTCCAAATTGGGGATAAGGTTACGTTAAAGGTATCACCTTGGAAAGGTGTAATGCGTTTTGGGAAGAAGGGCAAGCCCCGAGGTATATTGGACCATTCGAAATAATCGAATGTGTCGGAACCATAGCTTATAGGCTTAAGCTACCGGAAAAGCTCAGTGGAATCCATGATGTTTTCCACGTCAGCAATTTGAAGAAATGCCTCGTGGATGAGTCGCTAGCAATGCCTCATGAGGATATACAAATCGATGAAAACTTGCGTTTCATAGAAAAACCAATTGCGATCGAAGATCGGCAAGTTAAGAAACTTCGCAGGAAGCACGTACCCATTATGAAGGTCAAATGCGATGCCCGTCGAGGTCCCGAATATACTTGGGAGGTCGAGTCCAATATACGACAAAAGTGACCCTTATCTATTCGAATAAATCTCGAGGTCGAGATTTCTATTAAGGGGGTGAAGATGTGACACCTCGAAAATTTCATCCAATAAAATTCCAACACGTGTCCCGAAATCTTTGGTTTCCACTGCTAAACAAGAGTGACAAAAATCGCCAACATGTTATTTTATAACCTCTGAGTGGTGAATATTAGAGTCGAGGGGTTAAACGTGTCAACATGCTAAATCTATGCCTTTGAGTGACCTTTTAACGAACCCAGAGCTTAATGATGTTCGGTTATACTCCCGATAGTGCTAACCAGGGGCCATACTGAATAAAACATGCTTTTATGTCGAAATATGGGAGTTTGGAGAAGTTCAGGGGCCAAAATGGAAATTTTGTGATTTGGCACCACAGGCGCCACGCGCCAGGGACCTGGTGTCTCCGCGCGACGCGCGGAGAAGCCCGTTCACAGAATTGGTAGCCAGCTGCAGGATCTGTATGCTTGCCACATCCTAACCCACTTCAGCTCCTGAATTCGAAACCATGGCCTCAATTCTGGTTTTAGACACCTCATGTAACACCTGGAGTGATCCTAGGTGAGCTCTACACACTTGGATTGATCTTGTTCATGATCTCCAAGTATAAATAGAGGTGTTCATCAACCTCACTTCTTGCACCTCTCACTTTCTATCTCTCTATTACTCACTTGGAAGGCTCCTAATCTTCAAGGAGCAATCCCCTGAGTTTCTTAAGTCATCTTTGGTTCACTTGTAAATGTGCCAATCCTTTCTTTTCATTTTTATTAGGCTTTAAGCCAATGTCAAAGCGTTGACGTAAAAACGCTTTGACTTTGAGCTAAGACCATTACGGTCCAGCCATTGTTGGGTACGAATGTGGCTACGTGATCGTAATTAGGTAGGTGTAATCCCTCAAGAGGGCACCTCCTGATTACCACGTTTGCTTGGTCAATTGACGGGTCAAAGCTATTAATAAAAAGTCAAACTAGGTCAGTTTTTAAAATAAATTCATATATGATAATGTAGGTGTTATAAAATACATTTTGACACTTTAATAACTTGGTAATAAGTATTATAACATGTATAAACATGTTCGGCCCGTTAAGTCCAGGTCTAAGGTCGGTTCGCAACCGAAAGTCGCAAAAGTTGACTTTTGCTTTGACTTTCAGTTCTGACCCGATTTATCAACCTTAGCTTTTGATTCTAAGTTGCATTGTGACCATGTTTAGTTGTAGTATAATCCTCTGGAGTTATATCACATGGTTCATAGTAATCCGAGCATTTTGCAAGTATCCGTTAAATATGCCTAAAACGCCATTTTAACACATAAAATGGTTTAAACATAATTTTGACATCAAAACTCAATACCTACTGATGTAATATCATTATTAGGACTATTTGAGATATTCATTCAGGTTGCAAACTAAGTTTAAGCTATAGTTTGCCCACTATGCCTTTAAATGACGATATTGCCCTTTCGGCACTTTAAATGGGTTATAAACATTTTTATGAATCAAAACATCATACTTACTGATGCAATATATATCGTTTAACATATTTTGGTCATTCAAACCTGGTCACAACAACAGTTTTACTTAAATATCGTTTAAATCGTCATTTAACGACTTAATCGCCATTTCGGCGCATAATGTGGTTTAAAACCATATTGGAGCATTGAGACTTGATACCTACTGATTTCAAAACATATTTTAAAATTATTAACAGTGGGTACATGTCCCAAACTCAGATTCCCAAATAAGTTATCAATTATATGTGAAATGACCAAATTACCCTTTCGGGACATAGTTTGGTCTTAAACTATAAACCACGCATATAATTGATGTCCTATTGATATAACACCATAAAATAGGTATTTTTACGGAATGTTTATATTAATAACATCAGTTTACATATAAGCCCGTTTATTACATTTTAGCAATGACGAAAACACCCTTTAAGGCATAGTTTGCTTTTAAAACCATAACGGGCCGTCATATCAATAACCTACTGTTATAATAACATATTTTAAACTTAATGCCATATGGAACTTGTAGGACTCACCCGGTTACCCTGTTTCGCTTATATGCGTACGGTTAAGCCTACGTGACTAGTTTACGCAACTTAACCGAAAACGGGTTTAACCATATCAAGATATTCTCAAATTCCAGAATGTAAAATGGTAACTCATATTATACAAGTCCTAGTACTTGTCGGGTCCAAAATACATTCTTTTTCGGTCATCGCTTAATCTAGCGTTTTCATTGCCGGTCTAAGTCATTGACTAAATAAAGACCCGATAACTAACTAATCGGTTAATAATACCATCCAATCCAGACTAGAGACTTCGGTAGATTGTCGCCGAGCTAGTTTATTTTGATTACGGCTGTGCTTTGCTTATTTTCTTATTACTAGAGACTTTTGCAAGTCAGGTAAATACTTTAACTTATTTTTTTCCCTTATACGGGCTTGGGATACGGTATAATAATACCGTATGGTTGGATATGGGATCAAAGACCAATGAGTCGGGAATTCAAATAATCCATTTTAATTCGTATTGCTTAATATTAAACATTGGGGGTTAAAACGACCGTGTCCTGGATATCCACGCCTCATTTAATTGCAAATGGCCACGACCTAAGCACGGGGTGTAGGCATACACCCGTCAGATGCTAAAATAAAGTATTACCCAATAGGTGTGCACCTATTAAAGGTGTTAAAGTGGCGTGTCGATTAATCAGGATCCCGACATAGTTTTCGGGCTCTAAATGTATTATTAGCATGTAAAACTGATAACATGAAATTATTTATCCCAAGTTATTTATAAAACAAAGCACCATTGTGTACACTAAATGTTTTCGAAATGTTTTCAAAATGAGTAGGTTAAATGTATTTACAGTGAAAACTGACGTATTTTCAAAAGACTAAGCGCAGGTGACAAGTATACGTAAATAGGCTGGAAGTACTCGGCGAAGCTTAAGAGGAATTGCAACCCTTTGCTTAGAAGGCCTTAGTCTGTCAAGTTTCATTTGTATTCACATTTCGATCCGCCTGTGGATCTATTACAAGCGTTGTATTTATTATTTTTAAACTTTGAACATTCAAACGTTTGTAATAGTAACTATCCAGACTTCCGTTGTGTATTATTGTATTGTTTGGTAATGATGATATCAACTTACGTCACGATATTCCCAACCGGGCCCCACCGGGTTATACGTGGAAATTAGGGGTGTGACATATAATATCATAGTTGACTCGTTAATACGTTTTACACCTTTTACTTTAATTGTTAAATTTCGTTTTTATAGATATATAAAATAAAAAATACTATCTCCTAAGTACATTTTACACCTTTACCTTTAATTGTTAAATTAAAAAGATGAACTTTTTAATCAAGATTTTTTTTACAAAAGTCATTGATTTATAGAAACTTAAATAAAGGTTACTGTTGTAGAAAAACTTAAATAAAGATTACCCGGTAATCGAACGTATTCTAAAGACATGATTTTTTGGAAGTAAAAAAATTAATAAAATGAGTTGTATTAAACCAACGATTTGTAATTGCATGTAGCCTTTTACAACTATCTATTTTTATCTTTATTATCTTGGTTTAACTTATAATCCTAAAAAAATGTAAACAAAATCTAGTTTTAACTTATAATTCCTAAAAAAATATAAGATTGTGAATCATTTTTTCAACTAACTATTCTTATCTCTATTTCTTATCTCTATTTAGTATTATATCTAGCATAGATTGTAAATTTCTGAAGTATTATCTATATTACTTGTTACAAAAAATATTTGTAAAAACTTATTTTTTTTATAAAAACAAAATGTTTTGTTTATAAAAAAAACAGTTTTATACTTGTAAAGTTTTGTTTTTTAAGTTGTGATAGTTGTAAAGTAAGTTTATTTTGTTGGTTAAATGATAAAGTTTATAATTTTTTTCTTTAAAGTTCATATATTTTTTAAATTATCCACATGGTACTCATCAATAAGTTTAAGTTTAAAATTTTCGTTTTTATAAAAATAAAATATAATAGTTGATTTGTTAGTACGTTTTATACCTTTCACTTTAATTGTTAAATTTCGTTTTCATAGATATAAAAAAATAGTAGTTGATTCCTAAGTACATTTTACACCTTTACCTTTAATTGTTAAAAGTTTATATCTTTATTAACTTTAATTTTTTGGTTATTAAGAAATACAAATTATTCGAATAAACTACAATATTTTATAATTTCAGTTTTTGACTAAATCTAGGTGCAATATCTATTTATTGCAACTTTAGGATATTAAAGTATATGAGTTCAGTTGACTTGTAATTATAACTGCAATTTAAATAACACCAAACATAAACTTCAAATATAAAATAAACTTTATTATTCATACGATACGTCTACATTAAACATAACAACTGAAAATATAAAAAAAAAACATAAAAACACTTGATAGAATTCATATTACACTGCATGAAACCTGTTTCGCTTCTGAAATGACATTCGAGGTATTTTTAATCCGTTTTCCTGGTTTGTGCTTGAATCATAGTATCTTCTAATTCATCTTCTTTGTCATTGTCCCCAGAATCATCTAAATTTATAACATCGCTCCATTTCCATTCAGAGAGTCTCTTGGATCTCTTCCTTCGAGTCTCATACTTCCGATCCTTAAAAAGAACAAAAATGAATACAAAGTTAAAAAAAGATTAAAAATTTTTAAAATTCTTCACTAAATTCACGTTAAAGATTAAATTTGTATGGACTAAACATTGCATCATAAGAAATAATCAACACTATTATCACCATCATCCTACAGTGAAACACCATATAATACCATAACGAATATGTTAATATGAAAGATTTATACGCAAAAATAATACTTAAAAACCAACAAAATTAATACTTTAGAAGCTTGTTTGATAACTGAGGTGTTTAAATTGGTGTTTTAATCGTTCAACTGAACTGAAAAAGCAAATAAGTTAGTATTCACATAAAAGTAAATAAAAGAAAACCATTACCCATTGTCGCGATACCTTAGAATTCTCAATATCGCATGCTTGGTTTTTCGCAACAAATGCATTCAGAACTGGCTCCGTTTTTAAGTTTTTCTAGCAATAGAAATGTAGAAATGTGGGTATTTGCTATGTATTTATAGTAGTGCATTAGGGTTTAGTTTTAGATTGGCCACACGTTTATTTAGGAAGTTTGTTGTGAGTTTTAAGTTTTATAATAAGATATCTATACTCTAGAAAATAGGCAGATTTACAATAAAATAAAAGGTGACACAATGCACTACTATAATAAATATCTATACTCTAGAAAATAGGACATTTGGATTGCCACACGTTTTTTTATGAAGTTTATTGTGGTATGTTTTAAGTTTTTATAATAAGATATATTTTAGTTTAATAGATATTAGGCAGATTAAAAAATAAAATGGTGCACATAGTATCTACATTTTATGTTTTAGATTAGTCACACGTTTATTTATGAAGTTTGTTGTGGCAAGTTTCTAGTTTTTATAATAAGTTATATTATATATAAATATTAGGCAGAACTAATAAAATAAAATGTGATACATAATATCTTCACTTTATGTTATGGTATTTATAATTTTTTTGTTTTAGTTTGCATAGGTGGGCACATGGGAACTTGTTGCGGTGTTTAAGAAGTACTATGTGAAGATGATGGTCGTTCTTTTTGTGTTTTGACATTGACAATGTTATTCAAGTGTTTTAAATATTATTTTTAATGTTAATATTCGTAGGTCTGTTCATTCCTTGAATATGCAGTATGTAGTAGTTTACATCAATCTCTGTTAGGCAAAATAATTAGTTGTGCAAAAATAATTAGGGCAGTAACTCTATTTATTTTAAATTTTTTGTTAAAAAAGGTATTGTTTATGATCAATATAGGTTTGTTTAATCACTTGTACATTAAAACATTATCAACTTGTACCTTTTAATCCGTGTGTCGATATTGAACAAGACAACTATCAAAACGTCGACAAAAATGTGAAGGTCGTCATGCTAGCTTTGGATTTTTTTTAAACATCATAGTTTATAAAACACGTCAAGAAAACGTAAAAAAATGATAAGTTTGTTGTGGTGGGGTGAAGTGTAACTAATTATCTATAATATGGTTAAAACTCAAGGATTTAAGTGTAATAAGTTTAGGGGCATTAAAATAAATAATGTTTAAAAGACTAAAGTACTCTCATTTTAGGGGTCTATTTATAAATAAAGAGGTGGAAAAGTTCTTATTTTTTAAGTATCTTAAAATACTCCTCCCTTATGTATTATAATATAGTATAGATTTTGAGGTTTTATAACTTTTACCACTTTAGCCAGAAAGTTTTTTTTTTCTTTTTCTCATATCTCGGTCCTTATGTTTTTCAAAACCTTGTTATTTTCATCTACTTTTCATTGACTACATCTAGTTTTTAGTGTTAAATCATGGACGTTTTTGTCTTTTTTCATATTTATTTAAATTCTTCATCTTTAACCCTTTCAAACCTAGCCCCACCGACCATTTAAATACAAATATTTGACCTGACCCAATATGTCCCGCTAAATTTAGATCAGTGTATCTCTTCCTCTATGCGATGCATGGATTCAACTTGATATTTCATTGTTCAATTCAAGTATTTAATAATCGATTTAAAGATGTTAATACATAAGATCTATCGTCTTAGTTTCATATGTAGATAGTATTTTTCAAGAATTGATGATTTAATGTTAATAACTGAAAAAGGAATCGTGGTTATTGATTTCGTCTAAGATCAACCATAACAGCGCTAACGTTATCTGAGCCCTGTCGTGTGAAAGCTAGCTTCATAAGAAGTATTGATGCATATTAGCGGCCTTGTCAGGACTTTCTCCGACGACGCCGTTGACATCGGTTCCCGCCGATTACAGATGCGGGGTTCTGTAAGACACATGTACATGTCGCTACACTCGACCTCATTTGAAAAACACTTCCCACAAATCGTTACGGTATCATGTACGACTTCAAGGAAGTAGCATCTACAAGTGATTGGTTCTGCTGGCGTGGCGTAAGTGACGTGGTGGTGGTCAGTCTAATGACAGGGTGAGGTGGTGGTTGTGGTCACCGGAGTTGGGAGTTCGTCGAAACTTGGGTTGGGGATGGTGTGGATGTAAGCGATTTTAATAGAGAGAGCATGTTTAATTTATTTATTTTTCTTAAAACTAGTATATACTGCTTAAAAATGTGTACATTAAGTAGAAAGACAAAAATCATGAGGTACATGGTAAATCTTATCCTCTTCGTCATAATTCAACGGAATAGACTCTGATTCAGCTTCTAGTTGTGTTGATTCAACTTCAATAGCAACCTCTGATTCCTATATCCATTCAATAGCCTCAATCTTTGATTTATCATCCAACTCACTTTCCTCAGCAACATTCTAAGTAATCTTGATCTCATGGATTTCTTCCATAAGTGCTAAACTTTCGGTTTTTGAAATCATCTCTTTCCAGTTGAAACCTTCGTCATTCTGATGACCACAAGTTCTTTGTCTCTTGATTTTGAAGCTATCCCGTATTTAATTTGAACACTTTTGGTATTTGGTAAAACGGGACCATGTTGTGACTTTTTATGATGAATGGCTCGTAGAAAGTAATCTTTTCCAAATAGATTCTCGTTATTATCAGCAAACTCCATGTTTATACACTCCCTCTTGAAACGACCCTTATCTTTGCATCTGAAACATTTTACCTTCGACTTATCAAACCCTAGTTTTTCTCTGGTCCACTGTCACACCCTAATTCCACGTGTAACCCGGTGGGCCCGGTGGGGAATATTGTGACGCAAGTTGATATCATCATTACCAAACAATACAAAATAACACAGCGGAAGTTTGGATAATTACTATTACAAACGTTTGAATGTTCAAAGTTCAAAAATAAATACAACGCTTGTAATTAGATCCACAGGCGGATCGAAAAGTGATTACAAAAAAAAGAAATCTAACAGACTACGGCCTTCTAAGCAAAGGAGTTGCAATTTCCTCTCAAGCCTGCCAAGTACTTCCAAACTCTTTACGTGCATAGGTCACCTGCGGTTAGTCTTTTGAAAATACGTCAGATAAATCTGGTAAATACAATTAACCGACTCATTTTGAAAACATTTTGAAAATATTTGATGTACACAATGGTACTTTTGTTTAATAAATAACTTGGGATAAATTACATTCATGTTATCAGTTTTACATGCTAATAATACATTTAGAGCCCGAAAACTATGTCAGGATCATGATTAATCGACACACCACTTTAATACCTTTAATAGGTACACCCCTATTGGGGTATAAATTTATTTTAGCATATGTCGGGTGTATCCCTGCACCTCGTGCTTAGGTCGTGGCCATTTACAATTAAATGAGCCGTGGACATCCAGGACATGGTCGTTTTAACCTCCCAAATGTTTAATATTAAGCAATACGAATTAAAATGGATTATTTGAATTCCCGACTTATTGGTCTTTGATCCCATATCCAACCATGCGGTACTAATACACCGTATCCTAAGCCCGTATAAGGGAAAATAAGTTAAAAGTATTTACCTTGTTTGCAAATCTTTAATAAATAAGAAAATAAGCAAATCACAACCGTAATCAATTTAACTAGCTTGGTGACAATCTACCGGAAGCCTCTAGTCTGGAATGGATGGTATTATTAACCGATTAATTAGCTAGCGGGTCTTTATTTAGTCATTGACTTAGACCGGCTAACTTAAAATAAAGATGACGGTACGAAACACTAGATTAAGAGATGACCAGAAAAGAATGTATTTTGGACCCGACAAGTACTAGGACTTGTATAATATGGGTTACCATTTTACATTCTGGAATTTAAGAATAATTTGATATGGTTAAGCCCGTTTCGGTTAAATCGCGTAAACTAGTCACGTAGGCTTAACCGTACGCATATAAGCGAAACCGGGTAACCGGTGAGTCTTATGCAAGTTTCATATGCCATTATATTTAAACTATGTGGTAACATCAGTAAGTTATCAACATGTTGGCCCGCTACGGTTTTAAAATCAAACTATGCCTTAAAAGGGCAATTTCGTCATTTTATAATGTAATAAATGAGCTTATATGTAAACTGATGTTATTGTCATGAACATTCTGTAAAAACACTTAGTTTATGATGTTATATCAGTAGGATAGCAATTAAATGTGTGGTTTCTAGTTTAAGACCAAACTATGTCCCGAAATGGCATTTTGGTCATTTCACACATAATTTGATAACTTTTTGGGAATCTGAGTTTGGGACATGTACCTACTCTTAATATTTTGAGAACATGTTTTGAAATCAGTAGGTATCAAGTCTTGTTGCTCTAATATGGTTTTAAATCATATTATGCGCTGAAACAGCGGTTAAGTCGCTAAATGACGATTTAAATGGCATTTAAGTGAAACTGTTGTTGTGACCAAGTTTGTAGGACTAAAATATGCTAATTTATATGTATATCTGTAAGTATAAGGTTTTGGTCCATTAAAATGTTTAAAACCCATTTAAAGTGCCGGAAGGGCAATATCGTCATTTAAGGACATAATATGCAAACTAGAGCTTACACTCAGTTTGCAACCTGAATGAACATCCCAAATAATCCTAATAATGATATTACATCAGTAGGTAATGAGTTTTGATGTCAAGTTTATGTTTAAACCATTTTATACGCCAAGAGGGCGATTTGGTCACTTTAAACGTGTTAATTATGTTGAATAATCAAAACATAGTTCATGACCAGGTTACTAACATCAAAATAAGTTTATTAGTTTAACAATTCAGTTTACAACTCATTTATATGCTTGTTAATGATCAAAACCTTAGTTTATAACAAAAGGGCATTTTAGGCATATTTGACGGATACTTGCATAATGACTTGGATTACTACATGACCATGTTCTATAACTCCAGAGGGTTATAGTATACTATAACATGGTCATAATGCAACTTGGGAACAATAGCTAAGGTCGCTAAATCGGGTCAGAACTGAAAGTCAAAGTAAAAGTCAACTTTTGCGACTTTCAGTTGCGAACCGAGTTTAGACCTGGAATTGACAAGCCGAACATGTTCCCACATGTTCTTATAATTATTACCAAGTTATTAGAGTGTCAAACAGATTTTATAACACCTACATTACTAGTTATGATTTTATTTCAAAACTGACCCGTTTGACTTTCTGTTAACATAACTTTGACCCGTCAATTGACCAAGCAAACGTGGTAATCAGGAGGTGCCCTCTTGAGGGATTAACACCTACCTTATTACGATCACGTAGCTATGTTCGTTACAAACATTGGCTGGACCATAATGGTCTTAGCTCAAAGTCAAAGCGTTTTTACGTCAACGCTTTGACTTAGGCTTAATGCCTAATAAAATTGAAAGAGGGAGGTAAGGACACTTACTTAAGGTCTTTAGCATGAAAATAAACTGATTAGGAAGCTCTCAAGGATCAGGAACCTCCAGAGAATGAATAGAGAAGGATTTTGAGAATGAGCAAATGGAATGGTTGCAAGGGAGCTCTATTTATACTTGAAGATCAAAGCTCAGATCTACAAGTGTTGGCAGGGGTTATGAGATGAAAACAAGTGTTTAGGGTCATGTCAAATGCAGAGGAATGGCTCAAGTTTGCGAGAGAAGTGGCAAACATGCTGGCTGCCAACAAAACTGCCAACTGCAGTCCCCTTATGGACCGTAAGGCAATAGGCCTTGCGGTCCGTAAGGACCTCTGGCGCCCACATAAATTGAATTGGTTACAGACCGTAACCATATAGGCTTGCGGTCCGTAATCGCCTTACTGAAACCCATATTTTGATTACCTTATGCTGTGTAACCAATGGCGGTTACGGTCCGTAAGGACCTTCCAGAACATGAAATTTGGCACTTTTAAAACTTTGGTCCTCTGACTTTTTTTTCCGGTGCTCGTTCAGAGGTTATTAAAATAACATAACGGCATTTTAGTCCCCCTCGGCTACACGTGGCAACTAAGTATTGATGGGACACGTGTCGGGATTTTATTTGACTAAATTTTCGAGGTGTTACATCCACTTAAGCAGTTTCTCCTGGTTATCCAATAGATCTTTGAGCTCTACGTATAACACTGGCCATACACCAACGAATATTAATCAACGTTAGCTCATCTGGATCAATTTCATTATAGTCTTCTTTCGTCATATTATAATTCCCAAATTGACTTGCAACAAGACTTTCATATGATTCCAATATCGATGCTAGAAATGACATATGTTCTTTGGCATTTGCAACTGATAAACCTTGAGCATATCTAGTAAATTCACTGCAATATTGCATTGAAGAAAATCCGGTGCTTGACTTGAACTTTGACTAATTTGGTTTTATGATTGATTATATGTTTGTTGAGGTATCTGAGGAGTAGCACATGAACTAACAGTGCTATACATCGATGATGGTGACTGTGAATACCCATAACTACTGTAACTTTGTTGTGGAGATTGTGTATACCCTGAACTGCTACCAACGAAAGCATTTCTACTAGATGTTTTTGTATTGAATGCAGTTTGAATCTTTTGACTAGCAACTATCACTTGATCTGACACTCTATAATACAATCCTATATCCTGTGGAATATTGACCGACTTCATTTTGGCCTTTTTCCTTAATTCTAATTCATGAGCCTCTAATCTCTTAATCAATCTAGCCAAATTTTGCCTAGCATACTTGATCAGATTTGATTACAGTATCATCAAATAGGTACCCCACTCATTCTGTGGTAAAGCATTGGCCAATTTGTCCATCAATTCAGATTCATATTGATCAATTCACATTCTCTTCATTTCTGCTACAAGAAGTAGAAATCTATCAAGAAGTTGCTGCAAATTCCCGCCTTTAATAGCTGAAAAAATATCGAACTCTTTCTTTAGTAAAGACTTCTTGCTTTCTCTCGTCTTTTTATTGCCATTATGTTTGTTCTGTAATGCAAACCAAAGAGATTGATATGACCCTTTGTGTTGTAATAACACAAGAATATCTTGTTTAATCGATTGCTGCAACAATGTCATCATTTTATTTTCCCAAATATAGTTTTCTCTTTCAACATGAGGGAGCTGTGAAACTCTGATATTATCACCATTCTCATTCTTTTGTATTATATACTCTTCCTCAATCGCCATACAAGCGTCAAAATTTGTAGCATGTACGTAATTCTCGAATCTCTCGGCCCAGCTTGAATAATATTCCATTCTAAGCAACTTTGGAGGCTTATTCATCGTACCCATCTCATTATCAAGGTTAAAGTTTTGAGCAACGATTGTTGGTGAGGCTGCAAACGCGTTCATTGTGTCAAAATCGAAATCAGTTGTTCTTTCAAACTTCCAAACGTATGAGAATAGTTTCCAACGGATGAGTAAATAAGCGTATGAATCCTTCTGCATATGAGGTTCTTAGTGCGTATGAATGTTCCAACGTATGAAGATTTCCAACGTAGGACAAATCCAGCAGATGAAAACTTTCTTGCGTAAGACTAGTTCAACGAATGAACATTCTACAAACATATGACACCTCATGCGCACAAATGACCACTAATGTATGAAATGAACCAGCGGATGAGTACTCCTATGCTTGTAGGTTCAAGTGGATGAATGTCTCTTTCGTACATATGACCTCAAGTGAACAAGTCATGCGCATGAAACACTACTCTTCCGATCGAAAACTCCTCCTACGCACTAGGCCATTTTGAGTGAAGAATTTGAATCTGGTGATGATTCCAGCTTCAAATTGGTCCAAGTTTTTGATATGTTGTTCATGGATGGTGTTAGAAAATGCTTGAGAAATTGTTTGAACCGTGAAAAAAATGTAAAACTGAAGAAAAATGAGTAGAAAAAAGAACTTTCGAGCTTCCAAACTTTAACTCCAAGTAAATCTTCAGTAGATATCAACCATCCTTACTCTGTTACCACTTGTAGGATCACGTGTGACGTGAAGAAACACCGAAAGGATATCTAGGCAACTTTATAATGTGCAGAATGTATTAAAAGTACCTGAACATGCTTATTTTCATAATCTATCTTCTTTGATTAAAATTGGGCAGCATAACATTTGGTTTACAATGATTTGACAAAAGCTCTCCAAAATACCAAATGAACAACTTCACCACTCATGCGCCCCATGTCTACTTATATAGACATGCGCGAGACACATGGGGTACATGAGTCATGCGCTAGAAGACTCATACGCATGTAGGACTCCTATGTGAGTATGAGTGTTTACATTATACGATCAAAACTCAAAAACTCACATATACTGCCCTATCACATATAACCCTAGACTTAGACGTAGGCATTAGACATACATGCACTAACAGTTGCACAGCCCAACAGTTATGGCCTCAAAATCAATTGCTTAATTTTGGTGTCACTACTCTAAAAACACCATTGAAATTCGACAGTTAAGCAGCTGAAACATCATCAAGAATCTTGTGTCACACTAAAAAACAAAGCAATTGATATCCGTCATCACTTTGTAAGAGATTTTTACGAAAGGGTTTAGTTTATATCCAACAGGTTCACACTGAAGATCAACTAGAAGATGTACTTACAAAACCTGTAGATACATCTACTTTTGAAAATCTGATCTCTAGAATTGGGATGATAAACATGGACTAAAACAAAAGATTTCAATCCTTTCTATAAAAACATTAATATGTTGTTTTGAAAATCTCAAAATTTTGTTTAAATCATTAAAAGGATTGTTCAATAATCACAAAAACAAAAACTCTATTTAAAAGAGCAAACTACTGTTTCATTTGTTTAAAGGTCTTTTGACGAAAGTCAAAACCACCATTTGCAAAAAGCAACAACTGTTTCCCCCCACAAAACACTTTTTTAACCCAACAGTGGTTTTATAACATTTGTTTTCCATCCATCTGTTGACCAAAGTCAAAAGATGTACCAACTACGATTTTATATCCTAACCTCTATTCATAACAAACAGAGGTTTTAGAATGAAAAATAAATCTTTTCTAAAACAAACGTTTCATTACTTCATCAAAGGGTTTTCTCAGTGGGACTCGTCTCGAGTAAAGTAGACCTTTGATAACCATAGTTTTGTTTTACATAAATAGAGACTTACCACGTCACTCATTAAGTAACTGTTGTCTGTTGGCCATGTCATCACCAATGTTACATAAACCCTATAAAAACCCTCAAATTGCAAAGGTTCTTATTTTACCGTTGTCAAAAATCACAAAATCAAAGATTTTCACAAAGAGAAAAACTTTGAAATCACAACCCACGATCATCAATGGAGTTCTCACTCAAACCCTCGCACAATTATCTAACATATCTTGTCAAACATGAGAAGAACACCGAATTTCATCCGACTATAGACATTCTACACGCTTCAAAATATCATAATATTTTGACCTCTGATGCTCCTATCTATGTTGATACATTGAAGAAGTTTTGGGCAAACTCGGATTCTTTTTCTACAAGATTGAAAGCCCTTTACTATCATTTCAAAAGTGATGGTGTAGATATCCATATCACACCAAAATCCATATCCACAACATTCAACATTGATGATATGGCAGATACTGAAAGTTTCTCTAAAAACAATCTTCATACAGAATTTTAGAGAGAGGGTATGATGCTAACATGGAGGGAGCACCATTATTTAAACAACACTTCCCTCCAGCGATGAAATTTTTCTTCCATACTATACGCATCTGTTTATATGCAAAAACCACGTCTTTTAATAAAATACCATTGAAAACACAATATTTGGGATATATTATTTTGACAAATGCAAATTATAAGTTATCCCAAACATTGTTCATGGACATGGTGGGCAATGTGAAGGCTGTTAAATCTACTCAAATTGAACGTGAAGCCCTAAGAGAGGCTGCCAATTGCTGGTTAATTCTACTCAAATTGAATGCATCAAATCGATATCAAACACATGAACCGTAAGGATTACAAACTACTATTACATGTCGTAGAACAAAATCAGCAGCAAAAATACAACACATTATTGCCAAAACGAAGAAGATGCATATGGCTTACCCCATTCTTCTTCGTCGATTGTTGGAGTGACTTTCCGTATCAAGTTGATTCGATGACAAATATAGACAAATGACTATGGAAAGATAATCCCTAGAAATTTTTTGTCTAATCACGAAATCATACCTAACTTGAAACACAAGACCAACAATCTAAAATCAAAGTAGGGACACACGATTCCAAGAAGAAATTTCAATAACAATGACTTGAAAAGCGAGAAGATTTACAGCAATAGGGAATAGGATGTGGGGTTTCTCACCGACACCAACATACGTTTCAATTTGGATTTCGGGTATGGATACTAAATGAATCTGCGTGAAAATTAAAACCAGGTTAAGAATTGAGGGTTTCCTTTTAAGTTGATACGTGATAAATGAAATCTTAGGGAGTGAGTGGAAAAAAAAATTAAAGGATGGCTGAAAACCATCCAAGCGTACTCTATTCTGATTTATAAGTATAGAGATTAGCTTGTTTTTTGAACATGGTTTTCAAAAACCATGTACGAGAACATTTATCTCTACATATCTCCTTGTCTAGCTCTCTTAACCATTTTCATCAACGCAAGACTACTACCACCAAATAGCCGGCGCCATTAACCACCCTCGCAGCACCACGATCACCACTAACACAGCACCACCGCAACTAATGTAGCACCACAACTAATGTAGCAGTAGCACCACCACTAAACCGCCACCTTCAACTCTTTAACCATACGTCTCTGGGTTTCTTGAGCTGATAAAAGGGCTCCGGCAGAGTGTATCACGACCACCACTTCACCATCACTTGATCGCCGCCATCGAATTCGAGATCTCTAGCTATTTTCAACCTCACGTTTACACGTTCCACGCGCCCATCGTCACTGGCCGGAACAACTCCGGTGATAGGTAGAGCTTAGTGGTGGTGGTACCGGCGTTGTTGGCCGTCTAGAGCTGGTTCCGGCATAGTGTGGCAGTTGCGGCTGCATCAGAGACTTGTACCATGTGATTTATGTTTGTAGTTTGTACCACACACCCATTTTCCTTTTTCTCCCAGATTACTCATTCTCTCAGCCTCTCTCTCACACTGACCCCACCGACAAAAAAGAATTGATGTGGACCAATAGAATGACTAATCAAAACAAAAAAAATCGAACAATGATATGTGAGGAGGATAAGAGGTTGCTAGAGGGTAAATATTAATATGAGCAAATGCCATAAAAATCAAGATACTTTCTATGTTTTCTCATAAAAGTCTTCCACTTTTTTTGCACATAAAAACCAACAAACTTTCTTTTCTGTCTCATAAAATTCCCCTAATCATTTTTATACATAAAAAACAACATAGTTTCTACTCTTGTTTCATACAAGTCCCTTAAAATGTTAAACTTTAACAAAAAAAAAACTCTTAATTATGATATGATGAAATCAATAAAACATTATTTGACAAATTATGTTATATTTTTAACGCTTTTAAATTTATACATAGCATTTTATATGTTTGTTATTTTATTTTGAGTTATGTCATCCAAGCTCGTGAGTTTTATTATATTGTTTTCAAATAATGTTTATTGTTATCTATTTGTTAATTTAAAAATGGAAAAGAAAAGGCGAAACATTAAACATGCTTTAGTTTGTCATATATTCAATTTAAAATATTAATTCATCTCAATTCTTTTCTAACATGATATTAATATGTAAAAATAAAAATATTCATAATTTGTTCAAATTTAACATTTTAGGGACTTTTATATGCAAAAAGTTGTTTAGGGACTTTTATAAGACAAAAAAGAAAGTATGTTGTTTTGTAATGTAAAAAAAAGTGAAAGGGCTATTATGAGAAAAAGTAAAAAGTATATTGTTTATTTTTTGTATTTGCCCTATTATTATTATTATTATTATTATTATTATTATTATTATTATTATTAAACGCTATTATGTAATACTAATTTATATGTCTAGACACCTATTTCAAATAAGTCTTTACTCGTTTAACAATATTTGAAATATAAGTTTCAAATTTCCCATATTTTTTTTACTATTACATCATAGTTTAAGGTATTAAAAAAGACCTTCCCCTCTTGCAAATGTGGGTAAAGGTGGAAGTTGGGTGGACGATCTCGAGGATAAAGGTGGAGGTCGGGTGGACGATCTGGCTAGTCACAAACAAATACAAAATTTAAATCATAAACCCTATACATGCAATTTTTCAGGCTTAGTATCAAAACCAATTATACCTTACACAAACCATATGGACGATCTATTTAAATAACCCTAGATTTTATGTTATCCCTCTTAAAAATTTCTAGTGTGTACATATAATCCAAATGATTAGTCGTTGGTAACCCTTTTTAAAAATTCTATTGTGTACATAGAATCCAAATGATTAGTCGTTGAAACAAATACATTTCACTAAACATGTGCCTACATATTTTATTTATATTTTTAAATAGACAATATAGACATATGCTAGATTACAATAAATGATGTGTAACATATACACATTTGCCTAATGTACATCGTAGAATACAATAGTTATATACTTATTTGTCCACAGGTGCACTCATGACACCTAAACACACATACACATATATATTTATATATATCTACCATGTTTGCAAAGAAAGGCCGATCACTAACAATACATAGAAATGGCAGATATAGTGGAGGTGAGAAACAAGCAGGTGATATTCAAAGATTACATTAATGGGTACCCAAAAGAATCAGACATGGTGGTAACATCTGATGCCACCATCCGTTTGGAGTTACCCAAGAACAATGACAGTCTGATCTTGACTAAAAATATATATTTGTCATGCGACCCCTACATGAGGAATCGCATGAATAGGACCATGGAGGAAATTATATCGATTCTTTCACTCCTGGTTCGGTATGTTTTGTTTGAACCGTTATTTTTTTTATGATTATTATTATTTATTATCTGTCATATTGCTTTTCAGCTTAACTATGTTTTCGATTTTAGATGGATTTATTCTTAAAAAAAGATACCCACTGTAAAAAAGGTTAAAAAAAAATACCATGGGGTTGAACAATTGCAAGTTTTTCATACATTAATAGTTATTTAATAATTTTTTTTAGAACGCGTTTTGTTTTAAAACGAGCTATATATGAGGGATATATGTCGTATCACATAGTAGTGTTGTGTTTTATGGAAAGGGGCACGATTTTCAAGAAAACCGTTAATTTGTACAGCCTATAGTCGGCTATGGTGTGTCGAGAGTTTTGGAGTCCAGTCACCCCAACTTTAAGAAAGGAGACTTGATATGGGGTCTTGTTGGTTGGGAAGAATACAGCTTGATAAAAAATACCCGTACTTTTATAAAGATTCAACATACTGATGTTCCGTTATCATGCTATATAGGAATTCTAGGTAAGTTAGTTATATCTATGCTTCTACATCGTACAATTAACTACAAATATTGAATCACTCTTGACTTTTGTAATGGCTTAGGAATGACTGGATTGACTGCTTATGTTGGTTTTCATGAGATTTGTTCTCCGAAGAAAGGAGAGACCGTGTTTGTGTCAGCAGCATCTGGTGCCGTTGGTCAAATTGTTGGACAGTTGGCAAAGCTCTTTGGTTGTTATGTTGTTGGAAGTGCTGGATCCAAAGAAAAGGTGAAATGAATCATACCATTAGCAAATTTACGTTTATCTGTAACTAGTTACAACTGATTCTGATGTGGGTTTGGACAATTTTCTTCTTTACAAAAGGTTGATCTACTTAAGAACAAATTCGGATTCGATGAGGCATTTAACTATAAAGAAGAGCAAGATCTCAATGCTGCCTTAAAAAGGTCAGATTTTCTACTATAATATTAAAACTGATGTTATTTATCCATGACATTGATTACTTAGGGGACCCGGGGCGGTCACCCTTTTTTCCGTGAAACTTCACTTCCACGAGTGGAAGTTTACAAAAGCCCACCGCCACCCTACAAATTTCCACGAGTGAATCAAATTTCCGTGAACTAATTGACGCGTTATTGTTGAATGAGTGATGGAACATGTGAGGGGGGTGAGGGTTTATTGTTGGGTGTTGTGAGTGATGGGTATTTCCACTAAAAAAGGTTGTGAGTGATGGAATAGTGGTTGCTGACATGGCGGAACCTGATTGGGTGTTGCAAGTGATGGATTTTTTTCACTCGTGAACCACCCCTACCCCCTTACATCAAATGCATTTCTAGGTGGTTTTCTTAATCACATGAGCAACTAGGTAGGTTGCTTGGGGGGGGGGGGGTGTACTAGGAGTGACTGATTGAGATGAACATTAGGCGGAACAAAACACCGAAGAATGATTCAACATAGTTCCGGACTTACATTATACTTGTCGGCAGTGGCGAAGCTTGACGTTTTCGACGCCTACACAAAAATTTCTATAGAACCGGGGGTCGAAAACATATATACCCAAAAGTTTCTATACGAAAACTACATGTATAACACTACTGAGCGAAAAGTTAGGGGGGGTCGGGCGCCCCTCGGCCCCCAACTAAGCTGCGCCCCTGCTTGTCGGGTTAAAGTCACTCCACCCCCACCCAAACACACACAACTTATCTAGTTTTGCATCTGATTAAAAAAAGTGGGTTTGTCTTTTAGGTATTTTCCAAATGGCATTGATATATACTTTGATAACGTTGGGGGAAAGATGCTTGACGAAGTGCTACGTAACATGAGAGTCCATGGTCGTATTGCAGCATGCGGGATGATCTCACAGTACAACCTTGATAAGCCCCAAGGCACTTACAATCTCCTTATGCTTATCATGAAACGTATAAGAATGGAAGGGTTCCTGGTTTTCGATTACTATCACTCATATCCTAAATTCTTAGAAATGATCTTGCCACTAATTCATGAAGGAAAAATAACCTATGTTGAGGATATTGTCACAGGTCTCGAAAATGCTCCGGCTGCACTTATCGGTTTATTTAATGGCACAAATGTTGGAAAACAAGCCGTGGCCATAGCTAACGAGTAAGCAAAGCTAAAGTTAAGAGCTAAATGTGTTTTTGTCGGTGTCAAGTTTCAGTGTTCTGTTTTATATGTTTGTTGTTGTGGTTCTGGTCATTATGATGACAACACGTTGTGATAATTACGTTATAATATGTTTGCATCTCTATTCCTTCTCTTAATGATAATTTATGATTGCAATAATTTAAATTATGTTTAATTTGTTTTAGAATATTACACACACCAGTGGGGAACCTGCATGTTGTGACATAACCGACTATACAAGGCAAGAACATAATTCAAACTTTAATGAAAAAAATAATGATATATAAGTTGAATATCTATATTCCCGACCTATATGCCTTAAAGAATATCAATCTATGTTTTATATTAATTGAAAATCATTAACACTTATACCTATACCGGTACTCTATACGAACTATGCCAATTTCGACCTATTGTCATCGTAACATGCAGGTAAGTCCACTAACAAACAGTGGCGAAGCTTAACGTTTTCGACGGTGGGGTTGGAAACGTATATGTCAAAAATTTCTATAGAACTGGGGGGTCGAAAAGGTATATACCCAAAAATTTCTGTATGAAAACTACATATATAACACTACTTAGCGAAAATATCCAGGGTCGGGCGCCCCTGGCCCCCAACTAAGCTACGCCCTGCTAACAAAAGTGCTAAATGATCACGAAATTAATCATAATACACAAACCTACACACTAAGTTTTGAAGAAAAATAAGATGAATAAGTAAATGGAGTTTATCTATGTGTATACAAAACCAGTTTGAACAAAAAAAATTTTATATGTGGTACACATCACATTAAGTTATCAATCTGATATAATGTTACAATGGCAGTTATAAAGGTTTACGATTTTGTTTGTATGTGTATGCAATATTCATCTACTAGCAAGTGAATCTCGCATGCTGTCCACAGATAACACCAGCGATTCTTCACTTGCCCATGCTTCCATCTTCTTTTAGAGTTTCATGTGAGCTGTGGTCAAAGTTGATTTTTGAAGCAGTGCATGAGATATATATCTCCAGTTGCCTGATGCTACATCTTGAAGGCGGCTAATCATTTAAGATTCAGGATAAGAAAGTTATTGCAACTACTGGTTGACAGATGTCCATTGCTTTGTGATATCGACTTAACTGTGGATGTCGGTCCAGTAATAATCACTCAAACGTCCCCATTTGAACCATCATTCGGCTTCATTAGTTCCCATTCGCATGATTTAGGGTCTAGACCATTGACATCCAATATCATAAAGCTCACTGGAGGGACTAATTGATGTCACTGGTATAACACGATCTATATCTCAACTTCACTAATGCCAACTTGTGAGATTTACTTTGCTAAGGAACAAAATGAGTATTTTTATCCTAGGGTAGCATGAGGGGTAGGGGCGCCCATCACTCACCACTCACTCATCACTCACAACATTCAATCACCATACGCCATGTCATCGAGCAAATTTCATCACTAGTAATGGATTTTACTAGGGGTGCCCATCACTAGTGATGGTTTTTTTTTTAAATTATAAATTAACAATAAACAATAAAATTATAAATTACAAATTTCATTTAAATAAGAAACAATATTTCTAAAAATACAACTTAAAAATAAACATATAAAATTAAAAAGATACATAATCAAAACCTACTCTCGTCCGAATCCGGAAATTCCAAACCTAAAGAACCTACAAGTTCAATTAAATTATATATCAAATGAAAGTGAAGTTCTTCATTACGCAAGTCTTTTGGACATTTTCTGGAACATGAGCTTGTGTGGGAGGATCCGGCACCCAATCTGGAGATATTGCATGTCCGTCTTCTTTAATTAACATATTGTGCAATATGATACATGAATATACTATGCTATGGATTGTTTTTTATTCATCAAACGAACCGGTCGGCCTAGTATCCCTCATCTACCCTTCAAAACACCAAAAGCCCTCTTAACATCTTTTCTCGCTGATTCTTGCAACTTCTTGAACGCCTTTTCTTTAGGCTCGATAGGAAATGAAAGGGCTTTCACAAAAACGGAGGTAGATATCATCCACAAAGAAGAAAGCCTCGTCTGTAATATTTTTCGTTAACCATAAACGGACAGAAAGGTGCGGTACCATCTGTTACGATTTGAAACAACGACGATGTGTATAAAACATTAATGTCGTTGTTTGAACCAGGAACACCAAAATACGAATGCCAAATCCATAAATCATTCGACGCCACCGCTTCAAGTATGATGGTCGATCTTTTCACGTCACCCCTAACATACGCCCATCGCAACTCTCTTGGACAATTTCTCCATTCGATATGTGTACAATCGATGCTACCGAGCATCCCTGGAAAATGCCATCGAGCCTCATGCGCGTCGTAAATACATGTGATGTCGTGTCTCGTCGGTCTACGTAGAAACTCTTTGGCATACAACTTAATGATCGTGTTACAAAAAAATTGCAAACATTCACGCGAAGTTCTTTCCGACATTGCTAAGTATTCATCAAATTGATCAGGAGGGTTACCTCTCGCTAGTTGACGAATGGCGGACGTGAATTTTTGTATCGGCGTGAAAGTTCGTTTGCCCCTCCCGTTGTAACATTCTTGAAACCATTGTTCGCTTGCTTCGATGTCTCCTACAATCTTTAAAATAAATCCTTTGGCAAACGAAACCGATTCCTAAACGTTTCGGCATTGTAGATCGGATTCTCCATAAAATAATCATTCATTAACACCTTGTTGGCATGTATACAATTACGACCAAACATTTTCTTCTTTGGACGGTTCGAACCTTCAAGTACGTTATACACCTTCTCGAAAAATTCAAGCGAGTCGTCGGAAGAGGTATCGCTTTCGGTATCCGTCGGAAACGAACCCGTAGAAGATGCCATTGAAGAAATTTAGAAGATGGAGAGTAGGTTGAAATAATGTAAGGTTTTGTGTTGTGAGATTGTATTTGATATTTTATAAAGTGATTTCTGTATTATGTATATATATAAACAAAATAAACAAAATATCATCATCAACTCAACGGTCAACAGCAGCAACAACGGTAACAAACGGTCAACTTTTTTGGTTTCAAAATGCATTGCCGGATCCACACGTTTAAACCCATCACGCGTTGTGGTGGTGACCGGTGCTCGTGTATAACATGTTATCACGCATTATGGTGGCCTATCACGGGGGTGCCCCGGGTCCCCTGGTAATCTAATGTGTGGTTTTGTTTAACAAATCTTAAGTATCTACAACGAAATTTGTTGGATAGTCTTGATGTTTTGGGTCGGTTCGGGTCTGAATACGGGTTACGGAGTTGAACCTGGTCACCGATAAAGATGGGTTACGGGTCTCAGTTTAACCTAGTAATGGATGACCGCTTAAAGATGGAAAAATGAGATGAGATCATGTGAACGTTGGAGTTGTTGCTTTAAATGAGGAAGAAGTGGAACAAGTTTATTTAGCATGTTTTTTTACTTTGTTATTATAAATAGCGCAGTAGCTAGTTTATTTAGTTATTGTACTCTCTTTTCAATAACAACACTGAAGCAATTGAGAGTTCCACTTTCTTCTCTACATCTATTTTAATATGCAAATTTACTTTAGTGTTGTCACACCCCGACCCGCAGCGAAATAAGAGTCGGGGCATAATTGGGTTATCACCAAAGCTCATGATGTTTACTAAATGTTTCATATTTATTAAATTCAAATTACAACTTAATGTTCAAACCAAATTCATACAAATACAAGGAAATGAAACAAAGTAAAACAATCCGAAGTCTAAACTGATTTATTCTTCTAGGCCGTCCTATATATTTCTTGCTTCAACTGGATCACCTGTATCATGTGTAAAAATGAGGGATTTTGGGTCAACAAAAGTTGGCGAGTGAACCTTGTTAGAAAACATTTGTTATTGATTTCTGGTTGTATTTAATATGGAAAAAATGTGCACTAATCATATGTGAGCAAACGTACATAATCAAACAATAACAAACCACCTTGCATGAGTATATGACATGAATGATAATGCATATGTTGGCAACGTCACGTTCCGCTCATAGGTAATGGGGAACGGACGGCCTAAGATGATGTATGTGCGATCAAGGCTCAATCAAACGGAGCCGATCGTATGTTGACAACGCCACGTTCCGCTCATAGGTAATGGGGAACGGTTCCGCTCATAGGTAATGGGGAACAAACGAGCCTATGATGATGTATGTATTGAAAATGATAAAATTTAATCTAAACATTAACCGCACAAACAATTGATATATATTGGATACACATTTGATCATGGATATGATGGATGCACAAGTGTTTAAATGAAATAAATAAATAGCGACACATGATACACCCAAAATGTGATTAAAACGGGGAATTGGTAGAGATTCACTCACATTGGGTGCGTTCGTTTGATGATGTTGAATGCGCACGAGTTTAGAGAGTTGATCGACGATGAATAACTAACCTAAATAATAACGGAAAGGTACGGTAAATAAGTGGATTTTATTAACAATTTTAATAGGGTTTTTAGATTTATTTTTGTGAGTTTTAGGTCATTTTCTAACTTTAAAAATATTATTTTTAAGTATTTTTAATTGATTTTTAAATTAAATAAATAAAAAAATAAATAAAAAATGTTGACTTTTTGGGTTGACCGTTGACCGTTAACTTTGACTGTTGACCGGTTCGGACCTTGTGTATGTATGCGCTGAGTGAGGTTCGAACTCATGACCTCCCGTACGCGTGCACGCAGCTCTACCAACTGAGCTACGTGTCTAACCCGAAATATTTCTGTTTTTAATTATATTTATATACTATTTAATTTATTCAGAATTCATTTATTTTAAAAAGAGTTTTAATTATGTCGAACCAGTGCTCATAACAGGTCTCGAATCCGGGACCCGTTGTTTAACATTGCACACAGTCCACCGCTGGACTGTGTGTCTAACCTGGTTTAATAACTTGTTTTAATTATTCTTATAAACATCGCCGACTTCGTCTTCTTCATTCAAAGACTCACACGACCGATATTCTTCTGTTCTTGTTTAAATCGTTCGTCGAACATATTACTAATTGAAATGTAATGGATAAAAAGAGTTAAGGAATCGAATGTACCGATCAGACTGTATTTCTCAGAATTCCGGCAATGGTCGTCGGCTCTGATTTGTGGATTTCGTCTGATTGAATCAATTAACAGTTTTGATCGATTAGTTGCGAAATTGAGTTACTAAACAATGATTATCAGAAGGTTTAAATGATTATACCGATTCACAGCGTGATTTGGGAAATTCCAGAGGTTTTCCGGCGAGTGCAGAATATCCGGCAACGTCGTCTGGGACTGATTCTGGTTGATGGATTGAAGTTAGAAATAGTCTAACAATGGATTGAAACCGAAAGAGTCGAGGTATTTACCGTTTTGATGTAAGTCTCGGTTTTCCGGTGAAAGTCCGGCGATTTCAGAATATCTCCGGCGAGTGAAATTGATTCGAGAAATGGTGCGATTTTGAGCGAAATGATTTCCAGAGGCTTGGGTGTGTATTTATAGGGAAGAATCACGATGAATTGGGTCTGATTTTAGTCTTGATTCGTGGTCAGCCTTTCTCCGGCGGTTATGACTGATGTCGCGGGATTAGACATCGGTTATAACTGATGTCGATGTTAATACATACGTTAAGTCAAAGGAAACCGTCGATAATTGGCGAAATCGTCGGTACTTCCGGGAGAGCGATTTGGGCGCGCTGATGACCGAATTTGATTTCGAGTTTCATTATATGTATTAATTGTTTCGTTATATCAACAAACAACTCAAGTGGCGGAGTGGTGAGGTATGTGTTAGTTATGTCTTCCGGCTGACCCGGGTTCGAAACCCGGCAGCCGGTTTTTCTTTTTTTATTTACTTTATTTTCACTTTTTAATAATTATAGTTTTTAAATTCTAAATTTTTTATTAATTATGTATTGTTTAAAATTAAAATATATCATAAATACGCAATGAAATTTTATAACTTGATATTCGATTAATAAACGAAGCGGGTTTGGGAACCCGTTTTTCGACGGATGTTACAAGTGTTGTGTATGTGTTATATTGAGGCCTGTACCAACATTTGGTATCAGAGCGAGGTCGAAACGAGGTTCGAGAAACGAGAGCCGGTGAAGTCGGTGTTCGTCGTTTTGAGAGTCTGTTCCGAGAATAGGGGAGCAACCCTCTAAACTGCAGGGGTGAGAAGTTAGAAAGAACGAGAAGAAAAGAATAAGAAGTTCGCAAGAGAGCAGCGGGGTTTGTGGCTGTGATTACCGTCGACAGAAAGAAGACGAGGAGAAGTTCTTAGTTGTAACAACTCCAAATTTTCGTTGTTAATTACTTATTTCCTTTTCATGTATTTTGTTTATCTCAATCACTTGTATTCCGAGATTTGGATTATGAAAAGTTTATGTTAATGGAATTATGTTTGTCACATTTATATCGCATTTAATCGCTTATTAATCGCTAATTCAACTCAATCACAAGTAGTTATACTACTTTACGAGCCGAGTGTGTTATTGTTTAATAAACACTTGTGCCATCACAACGCTTATCTCATCGCATCGCAAAACACAGTTAATTATGTTTTACGTGTGTTATATTTATTTATGTTATGGTTTAATATCGCTAAAACGCTCGCACGCTCACGTAACTCGCTCCCTCTCTCAAATCAATGGTAATATAACGCTTAATGCTTCGCTAAAACGCTTAATATAACTATCTAATACGAACCAAATCGCCGAACGAACTCATAACGCGAAATAATCGAACAAAACTTGGCCCATAGGTCAAGTTTGGCCGAACTTGTGCATCACAAGTTCGCCCGAACTTGTCTAAGCCACAGTACTCATCAAATCCAACAAGTCCGCCCGAACTTGTAGCAAGTTCGCCGAACTTGTAGCAAGTTCGCCCGAACTTGATGTCTGCCCACTCCTTTCTCACCTCACCTATAAATACCCAGCTCCTCTTCTCATTTGAACTTGCTGCAAGTTCACCCGGAACTCCCCAAAACCAAACCTTTTGTGTTCTAAGTAAGATTCAACCCGTTTTCAAACTACAACAACGTTTTACAACGATTTTGCACAAGGTTTTGCCATCGTTTTCATCAAATCTCCTCTGTTTACGAAAATCTTCATCTTTTTATGCAAAACTTCTGTTTTCACTCAGATCTATGCTAAGATCTGAGTAAAACCTTTAAAACATTGATTTTTACACAATATTCGGACTAAACGACGTATGTTTCATTCACTTTGAAGTGGAACGAGGCGTTGCCCAAGCTAGATCTCAGATCCGGAATGTCACACCCCAACCGATGGCGGAAACATCGGGGTTAGTGGCACTAGGCGACCAGATTGATTTCACGAGATGTTCCATAACAATCATTTAACATATCACAACCTGCTTAACATCCCATACTATTAAACGTAACATTTAAAAAATTATTACAAAACGGAGATTTCTCATAAAATTCAACCGGGTTCGATTTCCCCTAGATTTCATACATAAGTTTCAAATCCAAGATACATAAACAAACTAACTAAACAAAACAAACTAGCTAAGCAACATCCAAGCATCCACGCTAAATCCCCAACCTGTTACATACGTTAAAATACAAGTCAATACAATTAAGTAAAGGTGAGCATACATGTTTAAGTACTACTAGCATAATCGAGAAAGCGTTTGCAAAACAATCTTATTACATATCATGATACATCAAAACACCAAACATAACATAGGCTTATTTCTCATGCTAACTACCGTGAGAAGGCTTGCGCGTCCATCCTAACTAGACCCCTCGGGTGTAAGCCACACTATAGTACCATACTAGCTAGGAGGCAAGTTAACGAAAATAAGTCCTCGTCACATGTTTCTAGTATCACGTGTCGAGCATATACAATCAGATTATTCGCATGTGATAAACAGTTTTGATTCGTGATGTAATTTTGTTTATAGGAACGTACGTAACACCCAAAAGTGCTTTTAAAGCGAAAATGAGTCAAGTATACTCACTGTGGGTGCGTTTTAGTTAGCTTAGAGATTCTGAGGAAAGTTGAGAAGAGCGCCGGATCAGCCTGCATACGCGAACGGAAGTGCATCAGTCTCCGAAAAGCTGAAACGGTTAAGTTTTGGTTGGGCAGTAGCCAAGTTCGGGCGAACTTGTGTGTAAACACACAAGTTCGAGCGAACTTGTATGATCTTAGTGAGTTGCCAAGTTCGGTTGAACTTGATGAGTTTCCTAAGAAACTTGTCAACTTCGGGCGAACTTGTAGAAAAAACATCACTGATAAGGCAAGCTCGGTCGAACTTGCAAGAAAATTTGGTGAAGAAATACTCAAGTTCGGTCGAACTTGACCCAAATGGGTACAAGTTCAGTCGAACTTGACCTGGTGAGCTGGTGATTCTCGAGCGAACTTGATGTTCTCGGGTCCAAAATCTTGCGTTTTCACGTCGTTTGCTAAGGAAAATCGAGTGTTCATCCCTCCAACCCTGTGCTACTGAGCAAACTTAGGTCGGAGAGGTCTTTTAGAGCTGTTTTAGCCGTTTTACAAAAGCGTGGGCTAATCCGGGCGAACTCGGGGTTCGTTCGGATTAGTCCGGCTTGTGTAAACCAACATAAACGTCCTTGTGCTTCAAGAACTGGGATCTTGAATGATAGATGCTTCGTTTCATACCAGAAAATGAATAAAACATCATCAAAAGTCCATATCTTGTGTAGAAATCAATAGTTTTCAAAGGTTTTTCTCAGATCTATCACTTACAAGCCATATCTTGCAGATCTCGTGTTCGGAAAGTCTCTACTATCGCCAAACGAACTCGTATTGTGTAGACCTAAGCTTAAAACATAAGTTTTTGAAGAAAAAGATGAAGGTTTTCGTAAAAGAATGAGTTTTGATGAAAACGTAGGCTATGCCTTGTGCCAAAATCGTTGTAAACCTTTGTAGATCGTTATTAAACGTTGTTGCAGTGAAATCGGGTTGATTCTTACTTAGAACACGAGGGATTTGGAATGAGGGAGCTCTGAGTGAACTTGCAGCAAGTTCAATGAGTGAACAGAGCTTGGTATTTATAAGAGAAGGCAAAATAAGAGCTGATGGAGACCAAGTTCGTCGAACTTGCATGACATTCATGCAAGTTCGGGCGAACTTGCTAGATTTTCAAGAGAATACAGTCAAGTTCGGCCGAACTTGCTGAATCTCTAAGGATTCAGACAAGTTCGAGCGAACTTGAGTTTAAAAAGGAGGATTTGTTTTGGCCAGTCAAGTTCGGCCGAACTTGGGGTCACCAAGTTCGAGCGAACTTGACCCAATGTGGGGTTTTCTTCGTTTGTTTCGCGTTAAGAGTTCGTTTGGTTATTCGGTTTACATTAGATAGTTATATTAAGCGTTAAATTAGAGCGTTAAGCGTAAGCTTATAGTTGGTATAATAGTGCGATTTAGCGACTCGAGAGTGAGAGAGCGATGCGATAGCGAGCGTAAACATAACCACCAACACACATAACACATAAATAATATAAAACTACATAAACAACTGCGATTTGCGATGCGATGAGATAGGCGATTGATTTATTAAGCGATTAGATGCGATAATAACGTAAAATGTCATAATTAATTAAGTAAACTTTATTATTAACCAAATCTCGGGAGTACAAAGGAAGATAAACGGAAAAACAAAAGAAAAGATAACAACGAATTTTCGAGTTGTTACAGTCTCCCCTACTTTAGGGAATTTCGTCCCGAAATTAAGCAGTAGTTGTAACAAATAGATGCGGGTACTTGGCCTTCATATCACTTTCCAATTCCCAAGTAAACTCGGCGCCGCGTTTGCCCTCCCATCGGACCTTCACGATAGGGATGCGGGAGCGTCGGAGTTTCTTGGTCTCCGGTCCATGATTTCCACAGGCTTTTCCACGAAATGGAGAGTCTCGTTGATTTGCAGATCTTCGAGAGGGACATGCAGATTTTCTTCGGCTAAGCACTTTTTGAGATTAGACACGTGGAAAGTCGGATGTACATTATTGAGTTCCTCTGGTAATTCGAGACGATAGGCTACTTTACCGATCCTTTCTAGAATCTTAAAGGGACCAACGTATCGGGGCGCTAGCTTTCCTTTCTTGCCTAAGCGGACCACTCCCTTCCAAGGTGCAACTTTTAGGAGAACGTGGTCTCCCACTTCGAACCGCAGGGGCTTGCCGCGTTTATCGGCGTAACTCTTTTGACGACTCCGAGCTTTCAATATATTGTCTCTGAATTTGGAGGATCTTGTCCGTCGTTTCTTAAATTAGCTCGGGACCGGTGATTTGTGCTTCTCCGATCTCGTGCCATGCAATAGGCGATCGACATTTTCTTCCATACAGTGCCACAAAAGGAGCCATTTAAATGCTGGTATGATAACTATTATTGTACGAGAATTCGATTAAAGGTAAATGCGTATCCCAGTTACCACCGAAATCTATGATGCACGCACGAAGCATGTCTTGGAGGGTGCGGATCGTTCGCTCAGTCTGACCATCGGTTTGAGGGAAAAGCGGTACTTAGATTAAGCGTAGTACGAGAGCGGATTGAAAAGTCTCCCAGAGACGTGAGGTAAAACGACCGTCTCGGTCAGAGATGATGTCACGAGGCGTCCCGTGTCGACATATAACTTCGTCGGTATAGATTCGGGCTAACCGTTCGACCTTAAAGTCTTCTCGTATAGCAATAAAGTGAGCGCATTTAGTGAGACGATCAACGATAACCCAAATGCTATTGTGACTGGATGAAGTACATGGGAGTTTAGTAATGAAGTCCATACTATACTCTCCCACTTCCACATCGGGATTTCGGGTTGTTCGAGTAAACCAGAGGGCCTTTGATGCTCAGCTTTAACCTTCGAACAAGTTAAGCATTTTGAGACGTACAAAGCAATATCCTTTTTAATGCCCGGCCA
Organism: Scalesia atractyloides; assembly: GCA_947069175.1. Classification (NCBI taxonomy): domain Eukaryota; kingdom Viridiplantae; phylum Streptophyta; class Magnoliopsida; order Asterales; family Asteraceae; genus Scalesia; species Scalesia atractyloides. The sequence goes on from CAMTDV010000024.1 coordinate 23,240,033, forward strand.
CCAGTACTTAGGGCGAAGATCTTGTCGGTACCGGGGTGAATGGAATATCGAGATTTATGAGCTTCGTCCGTTAGCAACTTACGACGATTATCACGACTGGGAATCCAAATGCGATTGAGATAGTAGTAAATACCATCGGATTTAGATACGAGCTGAGTTTCGGCACCACATTTCATTTCTTCTTCCAAAGTATTCCCGTTAAAACATGCGTGTTGAGCGGCGCGGATGAGGGTTTCAAGTTTAGCACAAGCTTGAGAGTCACGAATACTATACACATAGCTTCGTCGACTGAGAGCATCGGGGACGACGTTTGCTTTGCCGGGATGGTAGCGTATCTCGCAATCATAGTCGTTGAGAAGTTCAACCCATCTACGTTGGCGCATATTCAGTTCCTTTTGGTTGAAGATATGTTGTAAACTCTTATGGTCGGTGAAGACCGTACACTTAGTACCGTAAAGGTAGTGTCGCCATATCTTCAATGCAAAAACAACTGCACCGAGTTCGAGATCGTGGGTAGTGTAATTCTTCTCGTGGATTTGAGTTGGCGAGATGCATATGCGATAACCTTGTCTCGTTGCATGAGAACACAACCAAGACCAAGGTTCGAGGCATCGCAGTAAACAACGAAATCGTCGTTTCCGTCGGGTAAAGCGAGAACGGGAGCGTTGCATAGCATACGCTTGAGAGTTTGAAAAGCTTCCTCTTGCTGGGAATCCCAAACAAAAGGTTTGTCTTTATGAGTTAAAGCAGTAAGCGGAACCGCGATTTTAGAAAAGTCGGCAATGAATCGACGGTAATAACCTGCCAATCCAAGAAATGAACGGATTTCGGAAGCATTCTTCGGTGTAATCCAACTCTTGACAGCTTCAATCTTTGCAGGGTCGACGTGAATTCCTTGACTATTAACGATGTGGCCGAGAAATTGGACTTCTTCGAGCCAGAATTCACATTTAGAGAACTTAGCATAAAGGCGATTTCCTTGAAGAAGTTCGAGGACCAAACGGAGATGACGCGCATGTTTGTCTCTCGACTTCGAATAGATAAGGATATCATCGATGAAAACAATGACGAAACAATCTAAGAAAGCTTTGCACACACGGTTCATAAATCCATGAAAACCGCGGGTGCATTCGTTAGACCAAAAGGCATGACCACGAATTCGAAATGGCCATAGCGAGTACGAAAGACGGTTTTAGGAATGTCTTCTTCCAATACGCGTAACTGATGATAACCGGAACGAAGATCGATCTTGGAAAAACAAGTAGCACCTTGAAGCTGATCATAAGTCGTCATACGGGGAAGAGGGTAGCGGTTCTTTATCGTGAGTTTGTTAAGTTCACGATAATCGATGCACATACGGAATGATCCGTCCTTCTTTTTCATGAAAAGGACAGATCGCCCCATGGCGAAGTGCTCGGGCGTATGAAGCCTTTATCAAGAAGCTCTTGAAGTTGGCTTGATAGCTCGCGCATTTCGGATGGTGCGAGACGATAAGGAGCTTTAGCAACGGGAGTAGCTCCGGGAACTAAATCGATATGGAATTCAACATCTCGAGTAGGGGTAAACCGATTAAAACGTCGGGAAAGACTTTAGGAAATTCACAAACAGCGGGAACATCTTTATAAGTCTTCTTTTCTTTCTCCGGGTTCACGATATGGGCGAGGAAAGCAACACATCGCTTTTGTAAGCATTTGTGTGCTCGAGTACATGACAAAAACATCAACTTCTTTGAGGGAGTTTCACCATAAACATGAAGTTGATCACCGTTAGGAAGAGGAAAACGAATCATTTTATCGAAGCATACAACTTCAGCATGATTCTCACGAAGAAAATCCATACCTACTATGATATCGAAACTACCTAGCTGCATAGGTATGAGATTGATCGAGAAGACATGGTTGTTGAGATCGAGATTACAACCACGGAAAAACGGAGTTAACGGTAACGGTTCTTCCAGTGGAGACTTCCACATCGAAAGTCTTTGGGAGTTTAGCGCGTTTACATTTTAAAACCTTTTCGATTCTAATGATACAAAACAATTATCAGCACCAGTATCAAATAAGCATGAAGCATAAATACCATTAACGAGAAACGTACCATTGACAACATTGTTGTCATTCTGGGCCTGGCGGTGATTGAGGTTGAAGGCTCTTCCACGCGCAGCTTGTTGTTGCTGCTGAGGCTGCGGTGGTGGCTGCTGCTGAGGCTCTTGTTTCACAGTGCGGTTTGGGCAAACATTAGCAAAGTGGTTTGGATCACCACACACAAAGCACACTCGTGCCTTTGGAGCTTGCTGCTGGTTGGCTTGAGGAGGAGTAGGTAAAATTGGAGCTGCAGGAGCCTGAGGAGCTGGCTGGCGAGGACCACTATGGCAGCTGACAGTGAAGTGGCCGTGGATGTTACAGTTGGTACAAAATCAACAATTGCCACCAACGGCATGATGATATATGCACTTAGGGCACATAGGATGAGGACCAGTGTACGCACGCTTTGCTGGCGGTGCATTTGGTGCTGCTGACTGGAGTGGCTGAGGGTTCGCTGGAGCAGTGAGAGCAAATTTCTTGCTCGGGTTTTCCCTTTTGCGACCACGACGACTGTTCTTTGGCTCTCGGGGCTGTTCGGTAGTAGGAGCTGCTGATTCGGTGACTGCTTGATTTGCGACCTTGCTGCTTTTAAAGTAACCTGACCGAACTCCTTTGTCATTAATCTCGGCGGCTAGCTGGTAGGTCTCCTCGATAGTAGCAGGGCGTGCTGCTTGAACAAAGTCAGCGACGCAATAGGGGAGAGCATTGAGGTATTTCTTGATTGCCTTTTCGGTCGTATCCACTTGACCGGGACAGATGATGCTCAACTGTTTGAAGCGAGCAGTGAGACCAGCGTTATCGGGACCATCTTGCTTGATATTACAGAATTCATTCTCTAATTTCTGGATCTCGTATGGAGGACATAATTCCTTGATCATGATTTCCTTAAGTTCCTCCCAAGTGAGTCCGTAGGCTTCGTCGTTTCCGCGCCTATTGCGCTCGGCGGTCCACCAGTCAAGTGCCCTCGACTGAAAGACTCCAGTGGCGTTGATAGTGCGCAGAGCCTCGGGACATCCACTCTGGCGGAACGTGACCTCGATAGAGTCAAACCAGTGGAACATGGCACTCGGCCCTTCGGTGCCTGAGAAAGTAAGCGGTCCACATGCTTTGAACTGCTTAAAGCTGAAGTGAGGTTTCGGGGCATCTCCCTTGGAGTCCACATATGAGTTGCTGCTAACCGCTTGAATTTCGCTAACAATCTGTGGGATCACCTTAGCCATTTCCTTGGCTACCATAGAGGCGATGCGCTTGTCGTCGTTGCTGTTCTGGAGATTCCTTCGGGTGTGCGATCCCATAGAAGACATCTACACTAAGGATTTAGATTAGACGAGATTCAATTATAATAGAGTTATGTTTAAATATTGTGTAACATTCGTCGAAAAACGGGTTTTCAAACCCGACTCGTTTATTAATCAAATATCCAGTTATAATTTTTCGTTGCGTATTTATTGCTCAAATTAATTTTAAACGATACATAATTAATAAATATATTAGAATTTAAAAACCATAATTTATAAATAATAGTAAATAGTGAGAAAAAAATAAAATGGGGACGCCGGGTTTCGAACCTGGGTCACCCACAAACCCAAACACACAACACACCGCTCCGCCACACGCCTTCTTTGTGAAAATACTGAAACAAATAATACTTAAAATAAAACCCGAATTCAAAACCGGAGATCACCGCGCGCTCAGAACTTGCAATCACCGGAAAATCCGGCAATCCGCTATTTTGGCCAAATCCTTTTTGCCTAAACCGCACAAATTGATGTCGACGTCGGTTATAACAGTTGCCGGCAGTCAATTTCCGACATAATCGACGGAAAATTCCAATCGCGAACTTTGACTCTGATTCAAACTCAATTCGTCCAGTTCCACCCTATAAATACCCACTCAATCTTCCGGAAATCCTTTCGCTCAGAACCGCACACTTGTTCGAAGTTGCAATTCTTCAAAAGCTCGGCGCCGGAGATTTCCAATTTCGCCGGAACTTCGCCGCCGTATTCATTCCTCGACCGGTATATCTGTCTAAACTTCTCTGCTATCTCTTAATTCATACTTTAATTGTTCAAACCAAGGTTCTAAACTGTTAAACAATATACTCAGCCGAGAAGTCACAAATCGGAGCCGACGAATTTCGCCGGAAAATCTGAAGAAGACACTCTGTGATTGGTACATCTTATTCCTTAATTCCCTTTTTTTACTTCAATTCAATCAATCATAAGCGTAGTTGGTCAATTAAACAAACAGCCGGTTCACTGTTCGGTAATTCGATAAGTGAAGAAGATGAAGTTAAAACATGTGTATAAGTATAATTAAAAACGGATATTCGAACGGGTTAGACACACAGTCCAGCGGGTGGACTGTGTGCACAAACAATGCACACGTCCCGGGTTCGAATCGCACACGTTACCGAATTTCAGAATTAAAACCAACATTTTTACAACTGAATCAGAACAAGTCACAAAATGTTTATAAGAGATATAATTCATAAGTTTAACAGATTTGACACACAGCCCAACTGGTTGGTCCCGAGTTCGAACCTCACGCAGCGCATACAAACACACAGTCCGACCGGTCAACGGTCAACGGGGTCAAAAAGTCAATATTTTTATTTCTTTTTATTAATTTATTTAATCAGAAAATTATCTAAAAATACTTAAAAATAAGATTTTTAAAGTTAGAAAACCTCCTTAAGCTCACAAAAATAAATCTAAAAATCCCATTAAGAGTATGAATTAAAAGTATTAATCTCAAATAAAATCCATTTATTTACCGAATCATTTCGTTATTATTTTAGGTTAGTTTTTCCTCGTCGATCAAATCCTAAAATTCGTGCGCATCCAACGTCATCAAAGAACGCACCCAATGTGAGTGAATCTCTACCAATTCCCCGTTTTAATCATGTTTTGGGGTGTATCATGTGTCGTTTAATTCTTTATTATATTTAAACACTTATGCATACATCATATCCATGATCAAATGTGTATCAAATGTGTATCAATTGTTGTGTGGATTATATGTAGTTTGGATTTATCAATTTCAGTGCACGCATATCATTAGGCCCATCAGTTCCCCGTGGGAGACGGGTTGAGCATCAGGTGCCTCATAAGATCGGCTCCGTTTGATTGAGCCTTGATCTCACATTCATCATCATTCATATCATATACTCATTCAAAGTGGTTGTGTTTGTTATTTATATATGTTTGCTCACATGTGATTATTGCACAAATTTTCAATATTAAATAAAACAAGGAAATTAATAATAATGTTTTATCAAGGTTCACTCGCCAACTTTTGTTGACCCAAAATATCCCCCGTTTTACACATGATACAGGTGATCCAGGTGAAGCAAGAAACACATAGGAAGGCCTAGAAGAATAAATCAGTTTAAGCTTTGGATTATTTACATAGTTTCATTTCCTTGTAATTGTATGAATTTTGATTTGGATATTTAAGTTGTAATTTGAATTTAATAAATATGAAACATTTTAGTAAACATCATGAGCTTTGGTGATAACCAATTATGCCCGACTCTTATTCCACTGCGGGTCGGGGTGTGACATATTTATTATTATTATTATTCATACAAGGCACAAAATCACATAAACACGTAAGCACGTAAACACGTAGACACATAAGCACGTAAGCACATAATCCACGTAAGCACACACTTTGCACGTATTCACCTTCTAATTCAACATTATGCATAGCGCGATATGAGATGCGATATAATAGCGGAATATAATCGAGATATAAGCGATACATAATAGCGAGATAATACCGCGTATGAGGCACACGTCCTCATAGGCGTAAGCGGGTTAAGCGATTAGTTTGGTTTGTGTATTATTTAGCGTTTTAGATTTCGAGAGCTGTGCGAGTTGTGCATACATTCGATGGAGTGTAAATGCGATAAATCGAGAAATCGATGATACGATAAATCATCAAAGCGAGAAATCGAATAAAGCGAAAATTCTCAAAATTTTAAACACTTAATAATAATAAACTCGATGATGCGTAAATCGACGATATAGGCTTAAATCAATGGGGAGTGTCCGGGGTTTTGAGACATTCGACACGCCAAAGTGATTCGACTACCCTTTGCATTTGGACCTACGCTTTGGCCTAATAGATAAACGTTCTCACCGAAGCGGCTAACGACGTTTACCCTTCCAGTTAATACGTGTTCCAAACCATCGACATAACCGAGACTTTGGTGAGATTGAAAATCGAATTGCGGAATTAGTTATTAAGATGCGGGTTTCACCCCTAACTTAACATCTTTTCCTAGATAGAAATGGAGGTTTTTGTCGAGGTTTGGATGTCACTCGTAACTCAACGAAGATATCTCGTGCGAGAGAATGCGCAGAGTGAATGATCTTGTCGAGAGTTCTCGGTTTTCACACCTATTCTCAACTTGATTACTCGTTTGGTGTGATGCGAGCGTTTCCAAGCGTGTATTATTGTATTAGCCTTAGGAAAGGCATATTTATGCATTTATGGCAAGTAGTTTAACATTTAAGTCAAAGATAGGTCAATCGGGTACTTAAACATGCTACTAGGTCGAACATGGCAATTCTACCTAATATCCTAAAGTTATGGCGCTCTCATACCAATCTGTCACACCCCAACCGATGGCGGAAACATCAGGGTTAGTGGCACTAGGCGACCAGATTGATTTCACGAGATGTTCCATAACAATCATTTAACATATCACAACCTGCTTAATATCCCATACTATTAAACGTAACATTTAAACAATTATTACAAAAGGAGATTTCTCATAAAATTCAACCGGGTTCGATTTCCCCTAGATTTCATACATTAGTTTCAAATCCAAGATACATAAACAAACTAACTAAACAAAACAAACTAATAAGCAACATCCAAGCATCCACGCTAAATCCCCAACCTGTTACATACGTTAAAATACAAGTCAATACAATTAAGTAAATGTGAGCATACAGGTTTAAGTACTACTAGCCATAATCAAGAAAGCTTTGCGAAACAATCTTATTACATATCATGATACATCAAAACACCAAACATAACATAGGCTCATTTCTCATGCTAACTACCGTGAGAAGGCTTGCGCGTCCATCCTAACTAGACCCCGTCGGGTGTAAGCCACACTATAGTACCATACTAGCTAAGGAGCAAGTTAACAAAAATAAGTCCTGTCACATATTTCTAGTATCACGTGTCGAGCATATACAATCAGATTATTCGCATGTGATAAACATTTTGATTCGTGATGTAATTTTGTTTATAGGAACGTATGTAACACCCAAAAGTGCTTTTAAAGCGAAAATGGGTCAAGTATACTCACTGTGGGTGCGTTTTAGTTAGCTTAGAGATTCTGAGGAGAGTTGAGAAGAGCGCCGGATCAGCCTGCATACGCGAACGGAAGTGCATCAGTCTCCGAAAAGCTGAAACGGTTAAGTTTTGGTTGGGCAGTAGCCAAGTTCGGGCGAACTTGTGTGTAACCAAAGTTCGAGGAACTTGTATGATCTTGTGAGTTGCCAAGTTCGGTTGAATTGATATTACCTAAGAAACTTGTCAACTTCGGGCGAACTTGATAGAAAATACCTCACTGATAAGGCAAGTTCGGGCGAACTTGCAAGAAAATTTGGTGAAGAAATACTCAAGTTCGGTCGAACTTGACCCAAATGGGTACAAGTTCAGTCGAACTTGACCTGGTGAGCTGGTGATTCTCGAGCGAACTTGATGTTTACGGGTCCAAAATCTTGCGTTTTCACGTCGTTTACTAAGGAAAATCGAGTGTTCATCCCTCCAACCCTGTGCTACTGAGCAAACTTAGGTCGGAGAGGTCTTTTAGAGCTGTTTTAGCCGTTTTACAAAAGCGTGGGCTAATCCGGGCGAACTCGGGGTTCGTTCGGATTAGTCCGGCTTGTGTAAACCAACATAAACGTCCTTGTGCTTCCAGAACTGGGATCTTGAATGATAGATGCTTCGTTTCATACCTGAAAATGAACAAAACATTATCAAAAGTCCGTATCTTGTGTAGAAATCAATAGTTTTCAAAGGTTTTTCTCAGATCTATCACTTACAAGCCGAGATTTTGCAGATCTCGTGTTCGGGAAGTCTCTACTATCGCCAAACGAACTCGTATTGTGTAGATCTAAGCTTAAAACAGAAGTTTTTGAAGAAAAAGATGAAGGTTTTCGTAAAAGAATGAGTTTTGATGAAAACGAAGGCTATGCCTTGTGCCAAAATCGTTGTAAACCTTTGTAGATCGTTGTTAAACGTTGTTGCAGTGAAATCGGGTTGATTCTTACTTAGAACACGAGGGATTTGGAATGAGGGAGCTCTGAGTGAACTTGCAGCAGGTTTAAATGAGTGAACAGAGCTTGGTATTTATAGGAGAAGGCAAAATGAGAGCTGATGGAGACCAAGTTCGGTCGAAACTTGCATGAGATTCATGCAAGTTCGAGCGAACTTGCTAGATTTTCAAGAGAATACAGTCAAGTTCGGCCGAACTTGCTAAATCTCTAAGGATTCGACAAGTTCGAGCGAACTTGAGTTTAAAAAGGAGGATTTGTTTTGGCCAGTCAAGTTCGGCCAAACTTGGGGTCACCAAGTTCGAGCGAACTTGACCCAATGTGGGGTTTTCTTTGTTTGTATAGCGTTAAGAGTTCGTTTGGTTATTCGGTTCGTATTAGATAGTTATATTAAGCGTTAAATTAGAGCGTTAAGCGTTATAGTTGGTATAATAGTGCGATTTAGCGATTCGAGAGTGCGAGAGCGATGCGATAACGAGCGTAAACATAACCACCAACACACATAACACATAAATAATATAAAACTACAAAAAAACTGCGATTTGCGATGCGATGAGATAGGCGATGCGATTTATTAAGCGATTAGATGCGATAATAACGTAAAATACCATAATTAATTAACGTAAACTTTATTATTAACGAATCTCAGGAGTACAAAGGAAGATAAACGGAAAAACAAAAGAAAGATAACAACGAATTTTCGAGTTGTACACGGAAGCACAAGGACGAAAACGTCACTTTGCACAAACTGGACTAAACCTTTCGAACCTTCAAGTTCGCCCTGATTAGTCCGAGTTTCTGTAAAATGGCTTAAAACTCGCTCCAAAAGACCTCTTCAGCCTTGATTCTGCTCAGTAGCCTAAGGTTGGAGGGATGGACACTCGATTTCCTCAGCAAACGATGCGAAAACGCACGATTTGGATGCCAAAACAGTCAAGTTCGCTTGGAATACATCAAGTTCGCTCGAACTTGTCACCAAATTGGTTACCAAGTTCGCCGAACTTCATCAACTTTTGTCAGAAATCACACAAGTTCGCCCGAACTTGTATTCCCTTTCATCAAACAGGACAAGTTCGCCCGAACTTATACATTCAGTAAGTTGGTTAGTCAAGTTCACCCGAACTTGTCTATTGCTCTTCCATCGTTAACCGTTTCAGCAATTCGGAATACTGATGCACTTCTGTTCGCTTACAGGCTGATTCGGTGCTCTCCGCAACTCCTCTTAGATCCCTCGTCTCTCCCGAAACACACCGACAGTGAGTATACCTGAACCCCTTATACGCTTAAACGCACTTTTGGGTGTCACATATGTTCGTATATCAAAACACATCACACAACTCAAATCCTTATTCGACATCCCGCTTATACATGACTTTACGTGTAAATCTGCTGAACTTTATGTGTTACTTGATTGCTTGTACGCACCCTTAACATGATAGTATACTAGAGGTTGACCCGCCACACGGAGGCCCGGGGTTGTTAAGGCTCACATTTTTATTTCTCGTTTATTTTCTCTTTTAGGATGTGAACGCTTGTTCGCATGCCTCGATCAATCGCGGTTTGGTGGTTTGCTTGAATCTAGTAGTTACTTAGTTCACAACTATTACGTATGTCATGCGGTGTATGCTAATCGCTTTTATATCTATATTGTACGCAACTCGTATGCTCACCTTTACTTAATTGTATTGACGTTTTATTTTAACATATGTGGCAGGTTGAGGACATTAGCTATGGATGCTTAGTTTAGGATTTCTTTTAGAATCTCGTTGTAATAAAAACTAGGGAAGATTATGGAATTTCTCGTGAGACAATCTGGTTCGCCTAGTGCCGCGCCCCGATGTTTCTGCCATCGGTTGGGGTGTGACATTAGTGAACCGAATACGGTTCTGAGTGAGCCGGGCGAAGGCATCGAACAAGACGACCTAAGTGATCGTAGAAGGGTTCTGTGTGAGCCGTATGAAGAAGAGTTCTGAGTGAATCAATCGGTTCTTAGTGAGCCAGATAGAAGATGAGGAAGAAGATCTAGTGATCAAAGTATCTCCCTGTGTGTCGCAGACGTGAGAAAGGAGGACCTGATCTTTGTGATCAAAAAGATCAAAAACCTTAGTGGTGCTGTGTGAATCGATCTGAGATGTTTGAAGAGATCTTTGTGATCCGAGAAAGAAAAATTTCCTGTGTGAATTGATAAGTGATGAAGTGGGGATTTGTGTGATCGAAGAAATACGTGTGGGAGGTGTGTGTCGAACAAGAATCTGTGTGGTTCAGCAATTTGAGTAGAGACCTATATGGTGCGTGTGATTTAAGTGAAAACTTGTGTGAAGAGAAGCTAGGTGCAACACAAGTGAAAAAAAAGCGGTGTTGTGATTGAAATAATCAGAGATGCGGTTGGCTTTTGCGGTTTGTTTTAACCTAGAATATAAGGAACTAGTTCTATACCCGTCTAGTGGACGGGTGTTTTAATGTCATAATAAACATATGTATTTTTTTCATTGTATTCTAAATAAAAAACATTAGTTTTCTTTTAAATAGAGTCAAAATGTATGGAATGTCCTTGAATGGAGCTTGCCTTACCAAACAACTAAAATGTTGAGATCAAGAAACGAATAAGATTGCAAAAATTATACATAAGGGAAAATTTAAACACCCAAAATTAATACCTATTTATAATAAACTGTATCGGGTGCATTGTATTGCACTTGTGCGTACAGAAACACATAAATCTTCATTAGAGATATACCACATGATCCTACATTAGAAAGGAGAACATCGAAGATGATAATAGTCTCTTCACTGAACACAAACTAACAGCGCATCAGAATTCAAAAGCTTGATCCGATGCTTTTATGAAGCTCACTTAGTTCAACCGACTGATGACTGGATTACTGAGGACACAACATGTGAACACATGTGATCCATTAACAATATTTGACCGGTCTCTTTTTGTGAACATTTGAATTAAGGACTCCAACATCAAGAATGTCATAACACACCTTATTCCTGAAAAATAATGTGTGCTTATTAATCGTAGAAAGAAAGTTACATAAATCAAATACTTAAATATGTTAATAGAGTATTTCCTCGAATGCATGGTCAATCGTCTTTCCATGATACAATTTCAGGTGCAACTTTTCGGATGGTCTTAAACCTGCAGCATAAACCCATATGTACATCAGATTTTTCTTGTTAACATAACATTACAATACGTATTTTAGCTAAAAAGGAAATAGGTCAAGCCGTGTGTTGAGTAGCCCCGGGCCCACCAGAGAGTCTCGTTTACATGGAACCATGATTTTATCCCAATAAAAATGTGAATTCCAAAATTAACAGTTGGAAACATAAATCCTTTTTTAAACATTACCAACACACCTATTTTCTCACTATATGGACATTCTTTGACACACACTTATACCAATCATATGAATTTTCTCCGGATACACATATACCTACAAAAAAATGTAATTGGTAAAAGGACACAATATTTTATATAATATTAATATATATAATTTTCAATTGACCTTTTATCATTTTATTTTTTGAGATCGAGACGGATATTATACTTTATTGTCATGGAACCACCATCTTGTTTCCTTGGGAGAACCCCCATTTCTGCAGTTCTTCGCGTATCATTCATCATCAGCAAGGCGTTGCTCTCATACCGAAAACTCACCATCGATTACTTGCGTTTGAAAAGTTTAAGGTTAGAAGATCAAGCGAGTTATATAAGAAAACAAACCCCGTCATACAGAACCGACAGTCATGGCAAGGAACTATGAATCATACAACATATTTGCAACAATAGTCAAAAGCCCCCGTCAAACAAACACCAATCAAGAAATATATCCATGCATAATAATACTAATGCTCTTTAATGCAACCATTCATAAATATTAATCCCTATCATTTATTATAATACTGGTCTTGTGTTAACTATCATTTAAGTAGTTATCATAGTTGGTCCAATGTTAACTGCTAGGCTAGAGGTTCATAAAACATGTAAAGAGATGAGTCAAGAAAAATAACATGTTCAACCAAGTGGTTTATACAACTTCATATGGCAAATCAAATATAGGAAGAACTATTTCCATCACTTCGGAGAGTGACCTATTAAAATAAAAGATCCGGTTACCCATGTCCATCCCTCAAAAACAGGAGCTTACAAGTTACATCTGCTGAAAAACTGCTGCTTCTTCTAGAAGATTCAAGCTAATTTACACGGCTGAGATCTCTTCTCATCTTGATCAAACGGTCACTGTTAAGCCAAAATCAATTATTTTTTTTAATGGTAACGTAAGAATATATAATTGTGTTTGTTTATTTTGTGGGGAAAAAGTCAAACATAAGCAAGCAAGAAGGCTGGAGAATTTATAACCAAGCAAGCATGCATCTCAATTCTCTTTCTTGGAGTTGTCGAAAAGAAAAATCAAGCAAGCTGGCAACAAGGCAGGTGTGAATATATAAGAAGGGGAATGTCGAAACCAAAAATCTAGGAAGAATAGCAAGAGAAACTTGAAAGAAGCAAGTACAAGTGAGCAAGAGTGGACTCAAGTGGGATCTTCGTGAACCGATTAAAGCAAGTTTAAGTAAGATATTAGCAAGAGCAGAATGCGAACCATGTGTGGTTAGTAGCAAGATTGAATCCTTATGATTCAGATAGAAAGAAGACAAAGAAGCAAGCAAGTAGTAAGAACGGAAATCAAGATTATGGGGTTGGTTCGGGTCTGGAATACGGGTTACGGAGTTGAAACGGGTCACTGATAAAGATGGGTTACGGGTCTCAGTTTGAACTGTAATGGATGACCGGTTAAAGAGGGAAAAATGCGATGAGATCAAGTGAACGTTGGAGTTGTTGCTTTAAATCAGGAAGAAGTGGACCAAGTTTATTTAGCATGTGTTTTTTTTTTTATTTTGTTATTATAAATAGGGCAGTAGCTAGTTTATTTAGTTCTTGTACTCTCTTTTCGATAATAACACTGAAGCATTTGAGAGTTCAAAAACTTTCTTCTCTGCATCTATTTCAATCTGCAAATTTACTTTCACCTACGTGAGTGTTGTATGTGTGTTATATTGGGGCCTGCCCTGAACCAACAAAATTTTGGGGATTGTTGTGGTGCTAATGCGTCTCTCATATATCAGCCATTTAATATTAGGTTATATGTTATGGTTGGGGGCTCCTCGCGGGGAGGGAGTTTCCAGATCGATTATTTTTTTATTCAATTATAGGAACCTTAACACGCATGCTATTACATCACCTATGTTTAATCTGCAAAAAAGAAATTTTATGCATTTGGTTTTGGCCAGTGTGCTTACTTTTCATTTTTTATTTTTTGACAGATTGATCTGTGTTTCCTTAACTTACTTGAAAATATATTAGTATTAGATAAATCTTTATTATCGTGTTATGAATTTACATCGAGATAGATGGTAAACGGGCAACAAGTTGCGCCGCTACCCCTTTTTGAATAGCAAAACTAAGTTTTTTAAAAACTATGCCCATATATCTCGGGGTCATAACATTACCATGCATGAGCCTTAAAGACATTTTGGTGAGTGATGCTGGCATATCTTCACTTATATGCAGTTGTTTGAATTGAAGCTAAACTCCATTGCTGACAATAAGCAATCCTAGCTCTTTGCTCTTTAAATGCTTGGTATGATCATGTTGCTTCAGAACATTCTCCGGGGTTCTAATCTTCAAATGCTGCATATGGGTAGCTGCAAAGGTGTGCAAGTTATTTCTTATGTGATCTTCTATATCTTCTGTCTAATCTACATTCATTCATGTAAACACAAAATGACATGTATGATATGGCTCACATTGATATTCTTTTACATAGCATTTACTATCTTTTACAGGAAGTATTGTTTTATATAGAAGAATGATTATCCTAAACAATACCTTAGCAAATAAAAAATTACATATTAAATGAGTAGTTCTGAAGCCACATAAGTATTTTGTCGACTTTGGGGCTTTATATAAAAAAGAGAGTACACACTACAACAAACTAGAGTATTAGCGGCAACTTGTCGTAGTTAAAAAGTCGACGCTATTCGTAAGTGATCTAGTGAGAACTTCGATATTTTGTTCAAGGTGATGTATCACATACATATAAAAATAAGTAAGTATTCAATGTGATAGCCGTTTAAAAAAATGAATTTATTTTTGTGATACTATCTTGACTTCTACACAGTGGCACCATCAAATGCATGTTGACTATTAAATTAGACACACATCAGATGATTTGTGGCTTTCTTGCTTTTTTGTTAGACTTGCTTCTTTATTGATTTTTTTTCTCAGGCAGAAAGTTAAACACAAAGGTAATTATCATTTTTATTGCCAATGTGAAGAAAGGAAACCAAATTCAAAAGCATCAATGGGTACCCTTAATGGTGTCTTTGAAGTAGACTTCTTAATGTGTGGCCTTATTCATACCCTTATATATATTTTAGCATAAACTCTTCATTGTGATTTCACAAGTTGCTTTGTTTTTATGCCGTATGGATTTTTTTAAATTACTAATAATAACTTTTTATTACCTACATAAGGGGGTCAGGGTGGTAGCATGATACACAACCATCACACTAGTGATGGCGTGATACATTGCCGAAATTCGGGTGCATCACTTGGTGATGGCTTGTTCCATAGTGTATATCACGTAGGTGATGAGTGTGTGGATAATTAAAAAAAAAAAATCTTTTCCCACCTATTTAAATCCAATATTCTTCCAATTTTCACCCACACTCACTTCATAAATTACCTCTATAAAAATTATCTATTGTACTTCTCACAATTTTATAAAAATTCTATAAAATCTCTATTTTTATAGTTTTTGAAAAATACAAATGCAGAATATGGAGCACCCAAGTACATTTCCGCCCGACTCGTCTAGTTCGTTCGACTCTTTAGGTTTTGCATAGATTTGTGAGCACGTGTAGCTTGACAATACGGGACGATCAAAGAAAAAACATTGTGCGTCATGATCAGGTAGCGGAAAATGAAGTTCTAGTGAATAATTACTTTATTGAAAACTCAAAGTATAATGCCGAGACTTTAGAGCGACGTTCAGTATGTCGAAAGAATTATCTTTAAAGTTGTGAGAGATATTGAAGCTGGATTTGAATGGTTTTAAGAAGGCTAAGACGGTATACGTTGGTGGTTTAGATACCCAATTACTCGATTCCCGATGAAGAGTAGTTTTTATGGTTCACTTTTTAATATGAGCATTTATTTTTCTATGTTGGTTTTATTTTTTATTTAATTTAGTGTATTTTAAAAATGTTGGCTTTTATTTTATTTAATTTTATATTTTATTTAAAAAGAAATGCTGATGATATGTGATAGGCGTTGCAAGTGTGTTGAGTGAAATGTCATACAATGAGGTGTCAAATGTTGATTGGGTGTGATAGTGTGATTGGTGATGGAATGTGATGGGTGCTCTTAATGCCCTAATTTTAAAAATGTTCTTCCAATTTTCACCCACATTCACTTCACAAATTACCTCTCAATTGTATAAAAATTATCTATTTACTTCTCACATTTCTATAAAAATTATATAAAACCTCTATTTTTATAGTTTTTGAAAAATACAAATGGAGGATATGGAGCACCCAAGTACATTTCCGCCCGACTCGTCCAGTTCGTCCGACTCTTCAGGTTATACTATATAATTTTTTGCATAGATTTGTGAGCATGTGTAGCTTGAGAATACAGGACAATCAAAGAAAAAAATTGTGTGTCATGATCAGATAGCGGAAAATGAAGTTTTAGTGAATGATTACTTTGTTGAAACCTCAAAGTATAATGTCGAGACGTTTAGAGCGAGGTTCCGTATGTCGAAAGAATTATCTTTAATGATTGTGGGAGATATTGAAGCTGAATTTGAAGGGTTTCAAGAAGGCTACGCCGGAATACGTTGGTGTTTTAGATACCCAATTGCCCGATTCCATCAAAGATTAGTTTTTATGTTTTATTTTTAAATATGAGTATTTATTTTTCTTCGTTGGTTGTATTTTTATTTAACTTAGTGTATTTGGTATTTATTTTTTATAATTTTATAGTTTATTTAAAAAGAAACTGTGATGATATGTGATGAGTGTTGCAAGTGTGTTAAGTGAAATGTCATAGAATGAGGTGTCAAAAGGTGATTGGGTGTGATAGTGCGATTGGTGATGGAATGTGATGGGTGCCTTTAATGCCCTAAATAAAAGCAAAAGTATAACCAAACTGAATAAACAACTCAAATAAAAAATCATGCTTAAGAGGATACTACTCAAATTAGCAATCTCTAACCTTAAAGGCTAAAACAAGTTTTAGAACTTTCAAACATTAAAATAAATAATAGAAACTACAATCTTTACAATAATGACTTTGCAATGGCACATGTAAGCATCAAAATCACAACAAAATAACTCGTGTAGGCCTGACAAGAAATTCCGCCGATGATGTATGAGATCAAAACAACATAGTCAAAAGTTCTAACAAGGTTATAAGGAGGAATGGGAGAAAAGATGAACAAAGTCTAACTTGATAATACTGGAAATGTAGTGGCAACTGTGTGGGCATGATTTTAGTTGCGAAATTCTTAATAGGGGAGTCTGGAAACGTACATTTTTGCATAGATGGTTCATTTTCCCCCACGAATGTTCAACATGAAACTCAATTGGTTGGTAGAGCAGCGAAAGTGGATCGATTAGATTGAATTGATTGGGCATTCGAAGCGACGACGGAGCATTCATGGTTGAAAAGAACAACAATGTAGTTAGACTCCAACGGGTCTCTTGGATTCCTCTTTAAGTGCATACTCTTTCTTCATTTCTTCCAAAACTGTATAATTTGTACGGATTACCAGAAAGACAGTAACTATTAGTTCATTTGGAAGTCAAATTGTTATAACTTATAAGTGTGTTTGGATGTGTGTTTAAATCGACTTGAAGTCCTAATAATCAGTTGAGTATTTGGACAAAAGTTATTAAAATTGCAACTTTCTGATTATTTAGGGTCTAAAGAATCAGAATTAGAGTGATAAGTTGTAAAACAACAAATTTTTACGGTAAATGTAAAACTACCTAACTATCCTTAGCTTTAATCGACTAATTACCTAATTATATGATTCCTCAAGCAGGAATAAATAATAACCACCTTTACATTAATGCATATCCAAAAATACATGCTATATACACTGCAAAACTACCTTATAGCTTACGAATAAAATATGAAGCTAAAAGTCATCTACTTGCATTGTAAACATTAAGCCCTACAAAATATTAATAAAACCGAGTTTAGTGCATAAAGTTACACCTACTTTGTTATATGTCAAGCTAACAGTTGCAGTTTTATACGGGAAGGGAATACGAAATGTAAGGATAAGCGTATAAGTCTGGTGAAAGATATAAATACTGGACTTACTATCATGATTCATGAAGACAATTATTCAATACTTTAGCTTGTGCACTACATTTCCAAACAATAGAAACGCTCTCCTTGTAGCTGATAGAATTTAAAATTCAGATCGGATTAAAACAAGAACAAACAAGATATTTAATCCAATTCGAGTAGGATTAGGTCTCCAATTTCAAGGTTCAAGAACCCTATTTTTTATAGAATAAACATCGACTAAAACATTATGACTAGAACAAAAGATATAAATAAGCATATACGAGATAAAAAATGACCCTAAATTTCAGCTATTCATTTACCCACTATCCCCCTATTTCCGATAACTGCTTTGACCCAACTCTAGGGTTGTATCAATACTACTCGCCCGAAAAAAACAACTTGTCCTCAAGTGAAAAGGAAGTGAAACTAGGACTGCAGTCAATAACAAATTCCCTGAAGGCCATCAACAGTTGTTTCTTTTTCTGCTTCCACCTATGAACTGCAACCTTTTCATGATCGTTAACCCAAACCTTGTAGTCACCACCATAAGAAGAATGGACAACCATAGACTGATTAGTTAACATTTCATCTCTGCGCCATCTCTCACCTTCAATCAAACACTGCATCTGATTCCATAAACACCATCGTGAATCTTCAATTGACCACCCAAGAGATGGTCGCTGATCTTCAATTGGCCACCTAACACGTGCTCAAATCGATCTCTTCATCAATACTCTCAAGATCTTCCTCTTTGACCGGATCTGGGAGTGGTCCGTGAGGGTCATCTTCGGGTTCCTTGGTTACTGTGTTTGTCTTGCTAGTCAGGCTTCCCTGATCGCTGCAATATCATTCCCCAATTGCGCAACGACTGAATCATGATAAATTCCGCTGCCTCCAATCTACTTGCTTCGGGTCTGCACCATCAGGTTTCCCGACAACGGAACGAAATAATAGAATTTAAAATTCAGATTTGATTGAAACAAGAACAAGCAAGATATTTAATCTATTCGAGAAGGATTAGGTCTCCAATTACAAGGTTCAAGAACCCTATAGAATAAACATCAACTGAAACAATATGACTAGAAAAAAAAAAGATATAAATAAGCATATAAGAGATAATAACTGGCCTAAATTTCTACTATTCATTTACCCACTTACCCCCATTTCCAATAACTACTTTGACCCAACTCTAGGGTCATATTAGTAGCACACTCGGCATACTTAGCACTGTAATGATCACATTCCTTTAACGCCTTCGCCTTCATTTTGCTTTTTAAAGCTACAACAGATGAATAACAAAACATAATTCATAAAAATTTAAAACAGAAAACTCACATTAATGCAAAAACGTACAAACACATCTTTCTATCGGCTCTCATCAAACGAAAAATTATGCCCCCTTGACCACATGTCTTTTTTAATTAGCTCTCAAAGTCAACATTCAGGACTTAAACATCTTTCAATGACTCAACGTTCATTTTAGTAAAAAAATGTTCCTAAAAGATTGTTTAGCACCGTTCATCTTGGTAATTTTCCTTTTAGGAAATCAGCCGATCGAGCAGTAGAAATGAATTAATCAACCTATCTTAAATTGTGGTGAAGCTTTTTTAATATTTTCTTTTTCCATTTGAAACAAACTTATAGGGGCGGATCTACAGCCACAAGAAGGTTACCGGTGTACTAACAAAAAAATCTATATAATAATATTAATATAATACTTCTATTATTGCTTTGACTTGAAAGTGGAAAAAAAAAGTATTGATATCATTCTTGTTAGACAAATTGCAAACCAATGGGTGAGAATTTTTTAATAAAATATTCTTACATAGACTATTTTTATGTAAATTTGTCATTAGACAATTTCTACACATCTTTGAAATTTTCACCAACGAGAACATTAAGTTCTCCTCTATAAACTAAGAAACTTGTATGCTTGCAAACCACCCTGACTTTCACTCACAACATACACCATTTTCCAATCACTTTCGATAAGAAAACCCGGTTTCGGTAACCGTAACCGAACACTATACTGACACCACTTTTCATTCATCATCATCTCTACTAAATCACTCGAAGCTTTAACAACGAAAAATGTATCACCCGAAACCATTTTCGGTGAAGAAATATCAATTCCCGCAATACTTACGTACTTTCCGACGACGTCTCTCGTAACCGAAACACGTTTTTGACCAAGGTAACCATGAACTAACTCTTTATATTTGAAACTTTAAGGTTAATCTATAATGAAAATGGACTATAGATTTAAATATGTGAATGTTACTTTAGATAAAAGATGATGAAGAAGAAGATAAAACAGTGAACTGAGTAAATAAATAATTAAAGAGTCTGATTATTCACAAGGGCTCTGGTTGCCCAATAGGTTTAGATTCTGGTTTACAACCAGAGGTTACAAGTTCAAATCCTGCTAGAGACATATATATTTATCAGATTATGATATAATGTATCAAATCTGATGAAGTATCAGATTAACATCAGATTTTCCGATGAAACATCAGACTTTCGTAAAAACATCAGATTTCCTATTAAATGCATCAAATTTTCTATATAAAACACCAAGTTTCATAAATTAAATATAAATCACTAAGTGCTTCACCAGTTAAGGTTCTAACTTATAACATAGAGGTCTTGGGTTCAAATCTCAAGACACATTCTTTTTAGAAATCAGATTCCTATTTAAGCACATCAGATTTCTAATTTAACATGTTAGCTTTACTAAATAAACAATGTGACTAAGTAGCTCAATGGTTAAGTCATTCGTATTATAACAATAAGGTCACGAGCTCAAATCATGTGGCCAACATTTATTTTTATTTTTGTTTAGTTAAACTTATATTTAATGTTTATTTACTTATTAACCTTTATAATTTCATTATACAACTAAAAATAATAATGATAACAAAATTTAATATATATAATACTATTATATATATATATATATATATATATATATATAATATAAAGTAAATGAACTCATTCATTTGAATAAATACCTAAAAAACCATACTTTAAAGTGGACAAGGACACACGACCTTATGTGATACATGACCACAATGTAGGTTTCTGCAGTATACTCGTAAACAAATATCAAATATTCCTTGGAAGACAACATATCGATTATCAAGGTACGGACTCTAAACAACTTTATGTGTACGAATTCGGGTTTCCACTACCTCGTGGTTGGAATTTAGATTCGTGATTCTATGCTTATGTGACCTTCAAGATTTATATTTATATATATAGTTATATTGTTTTAGCAAATATTGATCTTGACGCACTGAACTACTGGTTATGTCGCACCGAAAGGTGACGCACTGAAAAACTGAATGTGAACTACTAAGTGTGATTATGTGACACTAATGTATTGAATAATACATCTATTTATCATGTAGAGTTTGTGCGATTTTTGTTAGTTTTAGTTTCGGTTTTTAGCAGAATGTATATACTTTTGATCCGATTATATTTTGCAGGTCTTGGTTGATGGAAATAGCTAAAAAGTGCTGAAAACGAGCTAAAATGTGGAAAAACTGAGTACCGGAACGTAATTGGAGGTTTTGGGACAAAAACGACACAGAAATCTGAATTTTTACCCTCTGGCGGGACGCGATAAGTTAGCACATGCCTCTCGCGGGTGGCGAGAGGCCTTTAAAATTTTGCTGAAATTCTACACACTCGAGGGGCGCTGCAGGATTCCTTATACCTCTTGCGGGGCGCGATAGGGTGTTTTAATCAATGGGATTCGCGAGCTGGGCAGTTTTGAGGTATGGAAAAGTATAAATAGATCATAATTCGTCCAATTCAAACCCTAGGCGAATTTGGGAGTTTAGAGACGAACTTGGAAGCTTTTCTTGCACGGTTTGAAGCTTAGGGATGCCCCGGAATCATTCGGTAAGAGTTGGAGGCATTGGGATTGAAGATTTACGGGTTTTGTCTTCCAGTTTCATCGTTATTTTCTTTGTTTTCGATATATTGTCAATGAATTCTGTTTTAAAGAGGATTATTGTGATTTCTTTCATTATGATTCTTGGCTAATCGCCCTAAACTACCTAGGCTAGATGAAACCTTGTTAAAGTATTGATTTTTACCGAATATTGATGTTGAATTTGGATTTTTAGTAAAGTAGAAGACTTTGGTTCTTTGATTTGGTGTGTTTGCGTATTTATGCTTGATTTATGATTGTTTATCTGTTTCACATAAGTTTTTTTGAATGTCTTTCAAATAATAAACTTATGTTGATTGTTCGGGTCCTTGTGAGTTTGGGTAATCTTTGGGTGAATTGGCCAATAAATCTTAGAAATGATATTCAAGAGTTGATTAGGTGTAAGTATATGCTAGGTTGTTAGTAGGTATAGATTGGTGAATTGATAGGATTAGGTTTTGAGAGAAGCTTGTTTTAGTTTCCTTACTACTTCTTTGTCTATTAAACCAAATCAAGTCCATTCTTCACCTTAGACTTTCCACTGCGAGACAGTTAGTCGTATTAGGGCACTTTTCTATAACATTATATAACCGTAAGGGGAGTCTAGTTAACCGGTGTTCATAACAGTCCGATAGAGGTCCATAGGTGTCTTCCTGAGAGGGGCAAGGGTCCTGTTCGGTTTCTCTTAGGGTTTAGTATCTAAAGATCTCGGTTCCAAATCACATTTGTATTCGGTAGGAAGCTTTTCGATAACAAGGGGATTCAAACCTAGGTAGTTTTTCATCACCACTGAGTTCAATCTTCATCTCGAGTTGCGTTAGTTCGTCTTAGTTAGTTAGCTTTAATTTAATTGCAATTTTAGTGATTTTTAGTAACCCCCCAAACATATAAACAATTAGTCATGTCCGTGTCAGTCTTACTCTAGATAGAGTCATTAGCATAGTTTAATAGAGTCTTGTGGGTTCGATTTCTGGACTTACCTTAGTTTTACTAGAGCCGATCGGTTCAGTTACCGGTTAGTAGTTTAGTCGAGTTTTAAAGAGTCTAGAGTATTACTTTGAGTCTAGAATAGGTTAAATTAGGTTGTTTTAATTAAACTACTTTTAGCACATCGGACATAATGTAGGTGAACTGACTACAAACTGAACTACAGAATGTGACACACTGAAGGTGACTAACTGAATGTGTTATACATATATTGTTTGATATATATAGATTGTGTTAGGAAATTGTATATTATATTATTGTTGTCCCACTAAGTAAACCCCGTTTAACCTGACGTTCATCTTCCTTCTTATGTAAGTTAGGTTTTCAAGGATGGTCAGGAAGACTTGGATGGATGGCTCGAGGAAATAAAGACGCACATGGATTTTCATAAAACTTTAAAATGTTTTGTACAATATTTTGACTTATTTTAAATAATGTAAAGTTTTACAATTTATAGAATAATGTTCAGACCTCTGATATACCGTATAAGTAACACGTCAGCCCTAAACTGGGTTGGGGTGTTACAGTTATGGTATCAGAGCTCTGGCTCTTTCCTGTCGAAACAAAAAAAAAAACACTTTTTCTCAAATAAAACCTGTGCGGTAAAGGGTAGACATCAAACTAAGAGTTTGTCCTCTCGAAATTGTCAACATCCTCTTCTTTTCCTTGTTCTTGTAGATGCCTCTGGTTAAAAGAACTTGTGGACGCAGTTCACGTTACTCAAGCACAACTTCTAGGCATCGTAGCATTAATGACATAGTCCAACGTGATGTCGAGGGGCTACTCCCTAATCTAGTACAGACCATCACCCCAACAAATGCATGCTGAAGTACTCCCTAACCTCATGCAAACGGTTATGCAAAATGTGACTGACACAAGGAGCACCCAACCACCTCCCACTCCTCCTCACCCTCCAACTCCCCCACCTTCGTCACCCATAGACAAGAATGTGAAGGATACAGTTACACCGCCCATTGTTGACATTCACAAATGGATGTCTAGATTTCAAATAACAATAACCACGATCTTTTACTGTTGCTGCTACACTGATAGAAGCAAGATTGGATTGCCCACATCGAGAAAATCTTGGAAGTTCTCGGAGTATATGATGACTTCAAAACAAGGTTGGTTGCATACAAACTGGAAAACAATGCTCAAACTTGGTGGCGTACCGTGAAACATGCTAGAGGCGGTGATGCATTCACTGCTACGCTTCCATGGGTCAATTTCAAAACCTTGTTCCTCCAACAATATTTTCCGGTTGCTTTCCATGATGAATACGTACAAGAATTTGCATACATCAAACAAAGGGAAGATGAAACTATGACTGAGTTCATGGAGCTATTCACGAGACTTGCTAGTTTTTTCGGACCGGATGCTGGATCCCCTGTTGCGCAAGCTGGAAAATTTAAGTGGGAACTGTGTGAAAAGATTAAGTGGTTGGTTGTGAACCAAGACTTTAAAGACATCACTAAAGTAGCTAATGTATGTCGAAAGAATAATCTTTAATGATTGTGGGAGATATTGAAGCTGAATTTGAATGGTTTCAAGAGGGCTACGCCTGAACATGTTGGTGGTTTAGATACCCAATTGCCCGATTTCGACTAAGAGTAGTTTTTATGTTTTATTTTTATATATGAGTGTTTATTTTTTTTGTTGGTTGTATTTTTATTTAATTCAGTGTATTTGGTTTTTATTTTATTTAATTTTATATTTTATTAAAAAAGAAATGGTGATGATATGTGAGAGCATTCACAATGATGACCTTAAAAAATATGTGAGCGAGTCAGTTATATTATAAGGAATGGTTTTTAGTGTTTTTGAGTGGTTGTAAGTGAAGGAAAGAGAAAATATATGGGAAAGTTACTATTCATCTGTAAATATATTTACGGGGAAAGAATATAGAGAGAGAAAACGTTATAAATTTTTTAATATTTTTAGAATTGGTTGTGAGTGGAGGAGAGAGAAAAAGTAAGATAAAGGAATATAAAAATATTATTTAATTGAAAAAGAAAGAGAAAAAGTAGCTATTATTAATATATGGAAATGGATAAGGAATCACTGCGAATGCTCTGATAAGTGTTGCAAGTGTGTTGAGTGAAACACCATGGAATGAGGTGTCAAATGGTGATTGGGTGTGATAGTCTGATTTGTGATGGAATGTGATGGGTGCCCTTAATGCCCTAAATAAAAGCAAAATAACATATTAATAAAGAAGTCAGTATAACCAAACCCAACAAACAACTCAAAAAACTGCTAAAAATTAGTGTTTAAGAGCCTACTTAGCAGCATACTAATCAAATTAGCAATCTCTAACCTTAAAGGCTAAAAAAAGTTTCAAAACTTTTAAACATCAAAATCACTCCAAATTAGAATGTTTGGTTAAATAACTCATATTCAACGAGGCCTTGCACTCGGAAATGTATAAACAACATTCTACCCGATCAACGCTTAATCTAGCGAAACCAAATGACTCGTGAACATTCTATCGGATATATATATATATTATATATATATATATAATATATATATATATATATATATATATATATATGTTTAATTCTGGACTATAGAGCCTTCCAGATAATAGTGCCTAGGATACACAACTTGAATAACGGCTTTGCTTCAAAGAACTTATTTAACAGTTTAATTGCTAGCAATGATAAATACTCTTAGCCTATTTTATTTGATAGCTTGGGATATGGCATTAGCCACTTGGAGCGGGTATTATATAAATGGTAAAATGCTTTCATAAATATTAGAACCCGTTTAATCTGTTTTGTTTGAATAACATAAACATTGGGGGTTAATGGTACCTGTCCGGACGTCCCGACTCATCAATTAGGAATGACTATATAAAATATGCGCAAGGTAGTGGGAATGACTATACACCTAGAAGACATTATATTAAAGATGGTGTGTACCATGATCACATATCGACATAGATTTTTGGTACTCGGATGTATTGACAAGAATGTAAACTAGTGACAAGAAATCTATCCCAAGAAATATTAAATGATTACATAAGGGTTATCATAATATATATATCAAATAATTTATGAAAATGATTTTTAAAATGAGTCGGTTAATTGTAATTACCAGTGAAAACTAACTTATTTTTCGAAAGATTGAACCGCAGGTAACGAAGCTTGATATTAGGCTGAAATGGTTCGGTCCAGAAAGAGCTTTGGAATTTGCGACTCCACTACTTTAGGCCTATGATGTCCTAAACTCACTTTTATTTCCAATCCTACCTTGTGGGACTTGTACTGAACGACTTATAAATTATTTAATAAATTTCAATCTTTTATAATTACTACTTTACCATTCTATATTCCGCAGCATATTGTGAAACTGTTAACAATCATTATGCATAAACTCACCGACCGGACCCACCGAAAACCAGGGTGTGTGACATTCTTGTAAGAAATAATCAGTGCAATATTGTATACAAACAAACAATAAAGAATATAAAGTGTACACTTTATTAGAAATAAGGTGATTCAAGCCTTTCTCCTCTATAAGAACTTTGACAATGCTCTTGACTACAAAACGAGCAAACTAATCATTGAACAATAGTGGATGAGGATCGTGTGTAACACCCCGACTCGCAGCGGAAAAGGTGATCGGGGCATGATTGGGTTATCATCAAAGCTCATGACATTTATTTTAACGTTTCATATTCATTAATACAATTTAATGGAAATTTACAATCATAATTACATCAATGACCTAAACATCAGTCTAAGCTTCTTTGTTTTCTTCTAAGGCATTTCCTATGTTTTCCTTGCTTCATCCTGTTCACATGTATCATGTGTAAAAGGGTTTTTGCATCAACAAAAAGTTGGCGAGTGAATCCTATGGAAAACATTTGAACAAGTTTATTTAATTGGTTATGAAATAAAGTGCACAACCACACATGAGTAAAAATAGATGTAAACTTATTCATAAATCAATTTAATAATTAAACAATATACACATGAACAATAATGGATCGTTTAGAGGCACGCGTTGCTCAACTTGTCTCTCACGAGGAACTGATGGGCCTAATGAATGAATTGCATAAACATGATAATATGAAAGACATAACTACAAATAATATAAACTCAACAATACACACATGAACAATAATGGATTGGTTTTGAGGCACGCGTTGCTCACTCGTCTCCCACGAGGAACTGATGGGCTTAATGAATGAATTTCATACAAGTTGACAAAATGAAATACATAATCACAATAATATAAACAATCTAAGTTTAGATCATGATATGGTATGGCACAAGTTTAAATAAACGAGTTAATTATTTTGTGACACATGACACACCCCAAAACGTGTAATTAAAAAGGGGGAGTTGTAAGATTCACTCACAGTGGGTGCGTTCTGTTGATGATGTTGAATGTACGCGAAATGGTTTTAACCACGAGTGAAATTAACCTAGATAAATATCATTATGGTTCGGTAAGTAAACGGATTTTATTAATCCATTTTAGTAGGATTGTTGGGTGTATTTTTGTGAGTTTAAGGCTATTTTCTAACCTTAAAAATGTTATTTTTAATTATTTTTAATTGATTTTTAATTAAAATAAATAAATAAAAATAATACAAAATTTTGACTTTTTTGACCGTTGACCGTTGACCATTGACCATTGACTGTTTGACCGGTTCGTATGCGAGTATGTGTGCGCGGAGTGAGGCTCGAACCCGAGACCTCCCGTACACGTGCACGCAGCTCTACCAACTGAGCTACGTGTCTAACCCGAAATATATCTGTTTTTAATTATATTTATATACAAATTAGATTAAACAGAAAATCCTTTATTTTCTAAAAACGATTTTAATCCAAGACTCGGTGCGCTCCACAGGTCTCGAACCCGAGACCTGTGGCTTATGCTAACACACAGTCCACCGCTGGACTGTGTGTCCAACTTGTTAACTTAACTGATTTTTATTATACTTAAACATAAACTAAGTATTTTCATTTCTGACTTATTTAAAAAGTTTAATAATTATCCGGGCCAGTGCGGTAGCCCGAACTCGAACTCGTGACCTGTGATTTAAACATACACACAGTCCACCGCTGGACTGTGTGTCTATCTTGGTTATTATTCCGGTTATTATTATACTTAACATATACCAGTGGTGACTCCGGTTCGGTTAACAAAAAGGCATTTTTATTAAGGCAGCATGCGTGGGACAAGATTCGAACTCGAGACGTTAGTGTGTTTAATGTGCACACAGTCCACCGCTGGACTGTGTGTCTAACCCGAGTTATAGCTTGATTTTAATTATACTTAAACATTACCGAACATCGTCTTCTTCGTCAGTCTTAACCACGAACGATGACTGACTGGTTCGAAGTTTTAATCAGGTTTATTTAGCGTGTTTCAGTTAATTACAGGTGAGATATAAGTGAAAAGAAAAAGAAATTAGGCGAAAGGTATACCGACTGGACTCCTCTGTTTTCCGGCAGAACTCCGGCGACAGTAACAGGTTCTGGCGTCGTGTGTCTTGCAGCAGCGAGTCTTCAGAAAACTTGAAAAGGATGTGGGTGACTTCGGTATAAGCTCAGGGGGTTTAGTAAGGCTCAGAAATGGAGGGTTCGGTTTTCTGGCGATGAGCAGAAGATTTCCGGCGAGTGAGTTTTCGCCGAGAAAGGGTGCGGTTTTGAGCGAAAAAGTTTGCAGAGGTTCGAGGGGGTATTTATAAGGCAGGTTATCGATGAATTTGGTCCAATTTCCGACTTGATTCATCGGTTAGAAAATCTCCGGCGGTTATAACATGTGTCGCGGACTCAGACGTCGGTTATAACCGATGTAGCGATTAAGTTTTACGTTATAACTGAAAAAGTCGTAAATTATTGGCGAGTTTGCCGGGATTTCCGACGACTGCATTTGGGCGCCGGTTTTTTGAATTCGGAAAGACATGTTATGAATTAAATGATTCTAACATTTAACAAGAAACATCAGTGGCGCAGTGGTTTAAGGGTTGAATGTTAAGTTGTGTTGTTTGACCCGGCGACTGACCCGGGTTCGAAACCCGGCAGAAACAATTTATTTTTATTTTCTTATTTTTAACAGTTTTTCAAAAACTAATTATATATTCCCATATAATAATTAATTATGTATCGTTTAAAATTATTTTTGGCATTAAATTCGCAACGAAATTTTTAACTGATTGTTCGGTTAATAAACGGAGCGGGTTTGGTAAAATCCGTTTTTGACGGATGTTACAGTATCCCCTGCTTTTTAGAAATTTCGTCCCGAAATTTAAATAGTGATATATTTGACTAAAAGAATGATGGTGTTTAGTTTGACAGTTACATGCTTAGAAAAAGTAAGGTTTTAAGTTTTTGTTTGAGGCGGTAACGTTCCTTGCAAGGGTTAAGTACCCTATTACAGGAATCGCTTTTTGTTGCCTACTGTAAAAGTATTGATAAGAAGAATTGATTCGCTAACTATGATATCATGCATAAGAGTTTGGATATGTTTGGAAGGGTATGGTTATATCTTAAGGCAAAACTTCTAATACTACAACCTACATGGAACATAAATAAACACAACAGCTAATATTTGAACATAAATAAACACAACAGCTAATATCAGTAGGTTATGATTGGTTCTATGACTATAGAACATAAATAAACACAACAGCTAATATTTGAACCCACATTCTGATAGCATATATGTTTGAATGGTGGCAGTTCCTCTCTCGTTTGTTATGATAGAGAGGTTAGTTTATATAGAAATGGAACACAATCCAATTTTTTTAAATAGCAAGATGATATAAATGTAACACAAATTTCAACCAAGGGCAATACTAAATCCTACATGGAACTTCTCATAACCGCCTGATAATGCCTCTGATCCTTTGGCAAGAATACTTATATATAGGAAGTACCAGCGGCGTATCCACCATATTCTTGCCAAATTTTCATTGGTTTTATCGACAAGTTATGATTAGTTACCAAGAAACTACTAAATCCTACATAGAACTTCTCATAATCGTCTGACAATGCCTCTGATCCTTTTACAAGAATACTTATATATAGGAAGTACCAGCGGCGTATCCACCATATTCTCGTCAAATTTTCATTGGTTTTATCAGTGAATTATGATTAGTCCTATGTGACTCTACAACCAATACAACAAACTCATAAATACTGAAAATGAAAAATGTCTGTGCGATCAAGGCTCAATCAAACGGAGCCGATCGTATTGCATGTACTGAAAATGAAATTGTCTGTGCGATCAAGGCTCAATCAAACGGAGCCGATTGTATTGCATGTACTGAAAATAATAAACTTAATCTACAAACAACCTATACATGGAACCTTTCATAACCGCCTGATAATGCCTCCGATCATTTGACAAGAATACTTATATATAGGAAGTACCAGCGGCGTATCCACCATATTCTTGTCAAATTTTCATTGACTTTATCCACAAGTTATGATTAGTTCTATGTGACTCTACTACAAACACAACAACCACAAAATACTGATAATGAAAATGTCTGTGCGATCAAGGCTCAATCAAACGGAGCCGATCGTATTGCATGTACTGAAAATAATAAACTTAATCTACAAACAACCTATACATGGAACCTCTCATAACCGCCTGATAATGCCTCCGATCATTTGACAAGAATACTTATATATAGGAAGTACCAGCGGCGTATCCACCATATTCTTGTCAAATTTTCATTGACTTTATCCACAAGTTATGATTAGTTCTATGTGCTCTACTACAAACACAACAACCACAAAATACTGATAATGAAAATGTCTGTGCGATCAAGGCTCAATCAAACGGAGCCGATCGTATTGCATGTACTGAAAATGAAAATGTCTGTGCGATCAAGGCTCAATCAAACGGACCGATCGTATTGCATGTACTGAAAATGAAAATGTCTGTGCGATCAAGGCTCAATCAAACGGAGCCGATCGTATGTGGGCACGCCAGGTTCAACCTCATAATAAAATGGGGAACATGCTCAACGCTCATAATGTAATGGGGAGCGGCGGCCTATGAAATTGCATGTACTGAAATAATAAACAATAATTACTTAAACAGTCTACACATGGAACCTCTCATAACCGCCAGATAATGCTTCTGATCCTTTGACAAGAATACTTATATATAGGAAGTACCAGCGGCGTATCCACCATATTCTTGTCAAAGTTTCATTGGCTTTATCCTTAAGTTATGTTTGGTTCTATGTGATAAAGAAAAACATAAAACTAAACGATAGGAGTTGAATCTGGATTTTCGGTGAAGAGGACTAGTTGGGTATCTTCGTTTGGGCCGTCATTATCTTCGACAGATTGGCGTTGATGTTGAAGACTCTTCCTCTTGCTGGTGGCCTAGCGGTTGGGTTTTCTTGGTTTACTTGGTTAACTGGGTTTGATTGGGCTTGAGCGTTGATGACGTTAACCAATTGAGGGCATGTGTTTCTAAAGTGGGTAGGGTCGCCACAATTGAAACAAGCTCGAACATATGGAAACATGGGGTATTGGGGTTGTTGATAGGTTTGGTTTATGGTTTGAGTAGGGGGAGATTTGGTTTTGAAAGGTGCGGCAAACCTTGCTCAAATGACCATAGTGTCCACAAGTTGCACATAGTCGACAAGGTAGAGTAAGGGGATGGTGATAAAAACAGTTGTTGCATCGAGGGTGAGGTCCAAGATATGGTTTCTTATTTGGGTAAGTTGAGTTGGGTGCCACTTGAGTGATTGGGATAGCTTGGATGGGTATGGCGTGTGAAATTGGTTGATTTCGTTGGATAGCAGCGAAAAGTTGCCCGTCTCTTTTTCTCTTAGGATTGGGTTGAGAAGGGGATTTGGTTTGGGTGTAGTCGGAGGTTTCAGTCGATGCTTTATCCTTCTTCTTCTCCTCCTTGAAGTCTTTGTTCCGGATTCGGTTCTCGGTGAGCGCTGTTGCTAGCTCCATTGCTGCTTCCAAAGTTGCTAGGCGAGGTACTTATTACAGAGTCTTGAATCTTTGACGGAAGACCTCGAATGTAGTGCTCGATCAAACGGTAGAGGGGAGTGAACATGTTGGGAACCATTTGATGTAACTCGAGAAATCTTTTGTTGTATGTGGTGTGGTCTCCTTCCTTTTGCTTCAACGAATAAAATTCATCTTCTAATTTCTTGATTTCGCTCCTTGGGCAAAATCGTCTGGTCATGATTTCCTTCAATTCGTTCCAAGTTAAAGTCATAGCATCGTCGACGCCTCGTTTGGCTTTCTCTGTATTCCACCAAGTAAGTGCTATCCCATATAATCGACCGGTAGCATATCGCACTTTGCGATCATCGGGGCAATCGCAATTTAGAAAGGTGTTCTCCATTTCTTCAAACCAATGGAGGAGAGCGGTGACACCTTCAGTCCCTTTGTATTTCGGAGGGTCGCATGATTTGAAATGCTTGTAGGTGCATGGTATTTGGGGGAGAGTTGATAATGTTTTGGTTTTCTTGATTGACAGGATTAGCGGTAAGTGCTTGTTGTACTTGGATTACAATGTTGGGTATTACGGCAGCCATTTGTTGAGCGATTAGGGCAGCCATTGCGCTTGCGGGCTTTTCCTGCTCTCATCTTCCTACGGGCGTGGTTAGAAGACATCTACAAGGAATACATGACAAGAGTATGAGTTGGATGCTTTTGGGATCATGGGTCGCACTAGGAATGAACATTCATAAAATAATTATAGAAAAATAAATCTACTACATCCATAGGATGTCTTGGGCTTTGCTCGCCATTAGGCCCTACATGCCGCCATACTTTACCTTTGTAATCATGTGGGCCCCCATGAATACCGGTTTTTCATATGGTTCGCATGGGTTTGCCTGGTTGCGTACACTAAAACCCGGAGAAAATCGAGAAATATGTATACAACGTGTGATATTCGGAATGTGTCCAGGTGTAGACACGGTGACACCTCAAAGTGGGGTTAGTTCGAACGACGTTTGGTGTGGCATGCTTTGGCCTAATAGGTCCTTCGTACTCTCATCGTTGGTCCCCAGGTAGGCAAACTGGTCCGTTATATTGGATTTATACGAATGCCAACCTAGACAGGACGTTCCGACTACCGGTACTTGTACCCTTCCAGTTACTACATGCCCATCGCAGAACTTACTTTGATGAGATTTGAAAATTGCAACAAAATCTTTTAATAATGAGAGTATGAAAATGAATTGAATATATGAACATTGATATATGTATAATGAATATGTATATAAGTATGTATGTTCGACTGTAAATATAAACAAATATGAAACAAATAAATATCACAAGTTTGTATGTAACCACCTAATCAATTAAAATTTAGGCAGACTATAGTATAGGCTCTAAGGGTCTAATAACCTATCCTATATCCCTATAGTCATGGCTTTGATACCAATCTGTAACACCCCGACCCGCAGCGGAAAAGGTGATCGGGGCATGATTGGGTTATCATCAAAGCTCATGACATTTATTTTAAACGTTTCATATTCATTAATACAATTTAATGGAAATTTACAATCATAATTACATCAATGACCTAAACATCAGTCTAAGCTTCTTTGTTTTCTTCTAAGGCATTTCCTATGTTTTCCTTGCTTCATCCTGTTCACCTGTATCATGTGTAAAAGGGTTTTTGGATCACAAAAAGTTGGCGAGTGAATCCTATTGAAAACATTTGAACAAGTTTATTTAATTGGTTATGAAATAAAGTGCACAACCACACATGAGTAAAAATAGATGTAAACTTATTCATAAATCAATTTAATAATTAAACAATATACACATGAACAATAATGGATCGTTTAGAGGCACGCGTTGCTCAACTCGTCTCTCACGAGGAACTGATTTGCCTAATGAATGAATTGCATAAACATGATAATATGAAATCCATAACTACAAATAATATAAACTCAACAATACACACATGAACAATAATGGATTGGTTTTGAGGCACGCGTTGCTCACTCGTCTCCCACGAGGAACTGATGGGCTTAATGAATAAATTTCATACAAGTTGACAAAATGAAATACATAATCACAACAATATAAACAATCTAAGTTTAGATCATGATATGGTATGGCACAAGTTTAAATAAACGAGTTAATTATTTTGTGACACATGACACACCCCAAAACGTGTAATTAAAAAGGGGGAGTTGTAAGATTCACTCACAGTGGGTGCGTTCGGTTGATGATGTTGAACGTACGCGAAATGGTTTTAACCACGAGTGAAATTAACCTAGATAAATAGCATTATGGTTCGGTAAGTAAACGGATTTTATTAATCCATTTTAGTAGGATTGTTGGATGTATTTTTGTGAGTTTAAGGCTATCTTCTAACGTTAAAAATGTTATTTTTAATTATTTTTAATTGATTTTTAATTAAAATAAATAAACAAAAATAATAAAAAAATTTGACTTTTTTGACCGTTGACCGTTGACCGTTGACCATTGACTGTTTGACCGGTTCGTATGCGAGTATTTGTGCGCGGAGTGAGGCTCGAACCCGAGACCTCCCGTACGCGCGCACGCAGCTCTACCAACTGAGCTACGTGTCTAACCCGAAATATATCTGTTTTTAATTATATTTATATACAAATTAGATTAAACAGAAAATCCTTTATTTTCTAAAAACGATTTTAATCCAAGACTCGGTGCGCTCCACAGGTCTCGAACCCGGGACCTGTGGCTTATGCTAACACACAGTCCACCGCTGAACTGTGTGTCCAACTTGTTAACTTAACTGATTTTTATTATACTTAAACATAAACTAAGTATTTTCATTTCTGACTTATTTAAAAAGTTCAATAATTATCTGGGCCGGTGCGGTAGCCCGGACTCGAACTCGTGACCTGTGATTTAAACATACACACAGTCCACCGCTGGACTGTGTGTCTATCTTGGTTATTATTCCGGTTATTATTATACTTAACATATACCAGTGGTGACTCCGGTTCGGTTAACAAAAAGGCATTTTTATTAAGGCAGCATGCGTGGGACAAGATTCGAACTCGAGACGTTAGTGTGTTTAATGTGCACATAGTCCACCGCTGGACTGTGTGTCTAACCCGAGTTATAGCTTGATTTTAATTATACTTAAACATTACCGAACATCGTTTTCTTCGTCAGTCTTAACTAGGAACGATGACTGACTGGTTCGAAGTTTTAATCAGGTTTATTTAGCGTGTTTCAGTTAATTACAGGTGAGATATAAGTGAAAAGAAAAAGAAATTAGGCGAAAGGTATACCGACTGGACTCCTCTGTTTTTCCGGCAGAACTCCGGCGACAGTAACAGGTTCCGGCGTCGTGTGTCTTGCAGCAGCGAGTCTTCAGAAAACTTGAAAAGGATGTGGGTGACTTCGGTATAAGCTCAGGGGGTTTAGTAAGGCTCAGAAATGGAGGGTTCGGTTTTCCGGCGATGAGCAGAAGATTTCCGGCGAGTGAGTTTTCGCCGAGAAAGGGTGCGGTTTTGAGCGAAAAAGTTTGCAGAGGTTCGAGGGGGTATTTATAAGGCAGGTTATCGATGAATTTGGTCCAATTTCCGACTTGATTCATCGGTTAGAAAATATCCGCGGTTATAACTTGTGTCGCGGACTCAGACGTCGGTTATAACCGATGTAGCGATTAAGTTTTACGTTATAACTGAAAAAGTCGTAAATTATTGGCGAGTTTGTCGGGATTTCCGACGACTGCATTTGGGCGCCGATTTTTTGAATTCGGAAAGACATGTTATGAATTAAATGATTCTAACATTTAACAAGAAACATCAGTGGCGCAGTGGTTTAAGGGTTGAATGTTAAGTTGTGTTGTTTGACCCGGCGACTGACCCGGGTTCGAAACCCGGCAGAAACAATTTATTTTTATTTTCTTATTTTTAACAGTTTTTCAAAAACTAATTATATATTCCCATATAATAATTAATTATGTATCGTTTAAAATTATTTTTGGCATTAAATTCGCAACGAAATTTTTAACTGATTGTTCGGTTAATAAACGGAGCGGGTTTGGTAAAATCCGTTTTTGACGGATGTTACATCGTGTTCAACACGGGTCCCTTAAAATATATGTCATGTCTCCCCTCGGATGAACACGTCTATCTCTCAAGATCAGGGGTGGACCACATGGTGTGGGTCGAGGTCCCCGAACCCCAATGTTTTTAAAATTTTGCAGAACTGGTATGTTAATTTTTTAAGGACCCCATAAAAATAATTAGTTGGATCCCATAATATTAAACATGAAGCTGTTGCAGTGGGAAAACCCTTGTTTTCTAACAAGCAAGTCACGGGTTCGACTCTTAACTTCCCCATCTTTGTTTTTTAAGCAACTCCTTTGGTATTTTTTTAATAATCCTAAAAAGTTTAGTGCTGCCATAATTGCTTATGGTATTGGGAACCCACATATTATATTAATACTATCAAATCCTTGTTTAATTTATACTTTGTTATTTGTTAAAATCTACACCTTGGAAAGTGCTAATTCTTACTTATTTACTTAGTTATAAAAGATGTGGTATCTTTTTGTGAAAAAAAATACATTGAAATTCTGGACATGGAAGATGAATACGATGACTTAAATATAGAAGAAGAAAAAAAAAGACTAACATTACCAATTGTTATTATTATGAGGTTCAAAAGTTTAACACAATGTTAGATATGCTAATACAAGAGCGTAGCCAAACATTTTATTGAGATAACCAATGAATTACTTACGTGCAATAGTTTGAGCCTGGATGATAATTTTAGTGCATCTAATGTTCAAGATATTTTAAAGTTGTTAGAGATGTATTTGTTTGATTTTCGTAGGGAACGACTTTAAATATTTGTAATCTTTTTTATTTCGTATGAAATCACATTTTTATTGTGTGTTTTTTAATGAGTAATGATCATTTAGTTTTATTTGATATTGTATTTTATTATGTTTCTGTAAGTCTCGAATAACCGGATCTAACAATATCACACGAAGCTTGATTGGTGGCAGAATCACACAACCAAGCTTGATTCCAATAAGAGAAAGAAGATGAAGTAGAAATGATTCAATGGATCAACTTGCATACAAAAGTTTGTCTAATACAAGCTAATGGAAATCATCAAATAACCACTAAACCCTAATACATCATTTACTATTTATAGTAAGGGATTAGTCCACCATTTCCTAACCCCAGGCTCACTAACCTCCCCAAGCCCATTC
Organism: Scalesia atractyloides; assembly: GCA_947069175.1. Taxonomy (NCBI): domain Eukaryota; kingdom Viridiplantae; phylum Streptophyta; class Magnoliopsida; order Asterales; family Asteraceae; genus Scalesia; species Scalesia atractyloides. Next base: position 23,276,906 of record CAMTDV010000024.1, read on the forward strand.
TAATACAAGCTAATTAACTAACAAAACACATTAGCCCAAATATGATAAAGCAACTAATGCATAAAACTTAAGGGTCTAACAATCTCCCCTAGGTTTATTACGTTAGTATTGCTTCAGCTTTTAGAGCCACCGGATGCACCACCATAGGACAGTGGACTTGCATCCACATATAGCCTTGAATTGATCACGTTTCCCACTGCGCTTGTCCATGACTTTGCACAAATCTGATCATTAGTGCGAATCTGATGCGCACCCAAGAACTTTATATCCTCTTCATGAAAACTGATAAGATCCAGCGTGTTTGCCAACTGAAATGATTGTTCTTGAGTCACGATCACAACTTCGGCCATTTTTGGATCATAAGCCCAGGAGTTGAGTTTTTGAGCACTCCTTTAGCACACTTAGGTGCAGCAGGAATGACCATTTCTTTGTCGGTCGGCGGCCATATGACTGTTTGGATTGTTCGCTTGGTATGTGAATCACGAACACCCGGCTTTTCTTGAAGTAAGATTCAGCAGTCTTCATCGTTGGGAAGTTTTTATTGACTTCTTTTTCCAGCTTAGAATGGAATGCCCAACATCTGCCTCGCTGGTTTTGATCAGAATCGTGATAAGGAGCACGTAGCAAATTCTGCAAATCAATCTTTATCCACGATTCGAATTGAGAGTCTTTTGAATAATATTCTCTCTGTCCACTTTCTCTGATCACAAGCCACATCTTCTTATCGTGATCGTACCTCCAATTTGCAATGCCTAATTTGTTTCCAACTTTGTCGCAGTGGCTTGAACCCAATTCCATCACATATCGGTCAGACTTTTTCGTTGGATCTTTCAGTTGGATGTTTTCGTCAAGAGGATTCACGTCTTAGTTTTTCATGATCAACATTTTTTTTTGTTCTGTTTCCTTGGTGGCAGCTTTCTTTTCTTCTTTTTAGTTGAAGCTAGGAAAGCATCTAACCCAGCTTCGCGTTCAACATCTTCGGCTGCTTTCTCTTCAGCCGTTCGTTCGTGTTAAGCTACGTTCACAGGATCATCATCCTTATTAGCAAACTCACTACTAAACTTCTTCTCAAGCTTCGCTTTCAGGTCGTAAACCACTGTCATCAACAAATTCATATAACCCTGAAGTTGATCTATTGTTTGATCTATAATTGACAATTGAGCTTGCAGGGATGATATATGAGCATCTTTCAATGTAACGTCCTGCTCCAATATAATCACTCTCTTCTGTAGCTTCACCACATCCACATCTTCGTCTTCATCACTGTCAGAGTGTTCAACAAACTTCATTTTATCTATTGCAATTCACATTGCTGCTTCATCGTGTTTAATAATCCCACCACTGGAACTAGCGGCTTCAAATCGAATGCCGCTAGAGCTTTCTGGCTACGATCCAGCGGTAGTTTCGTAGTTGAAGAAGTCTGGAACATGCGTTTCTTGAGTTATGGCAGTGACTTCAGGAACATCTTGCATAATGGGCTCAAAGTTAACACTTGAACTTAGTTAACAAGTCAACCGTTCAACATAAGTTAAACAGGTCAACAAGTCAAATGGGTCAGATTGGAAATGTCAAGGGGTCAAACACAATCCCTACAGGTCAAAGGTTCAAAAGTAGTTTGAACTGGCCAAACATTGATTCATATGGTCAAAAGGTTCAAAGAGGGTTCAAAAGTAGTTTGAACTGGTCAAACATTGATTCGGATTGTCAAAGGTTCAAAAAGGAATTCAGATGGACCCCTTATCAGTCATCCGAAATGATCTGACATTTCGGGTGGATTCTTGTCAGATTTCGGATGATTATTTGAAATGCTTGATGTTGATCCGAAATCCATCCGAAATACATATTGTTGATCCGAAAGCATCCGAAGTATAGGAATCTACAAACCTTAGTAATCTGAAATGATAGTTCGAGAGAGAGAAATCTAAAATGCTCAAATGTTCGAAATGATAATTCGGATGATTCGAAATACCCATTATATACTGTTTCGAATTGGGCTTGTCCAAATTAGTAGGCCTGGCTCAATTCGGAACAGTAGTCCGAATAGTGGCCTGGTCCAATTCGGAACAATAGTCCATCCGAAATGATGGGCCTGTCCGAGACGGTGGGCCCATTCGAACATTGCTTCTTATTCGAAATAGGTGGGCCTAATTTGAATCAGTGAGCCCATCCGAATAGTGATCCGGAAGATGTAGGCCCATTTGATGCTCTGTTTTGGACAACAACACATTTTTTCGAATATCAACGATCCAACCAACCGAGCAACCGTTTCAAATAAAAAATAATAAATTATAATAATAAAAATATTAAATTAATAGAAGATGAGGGAAATTGCCACGGGATCAAACCGTTCTTGAATTTATTAAGGAACAATTTTCATCACTTGCCTAATCAGACTAGTCCACGTGATTGCCAATATATTTGTCGACTTAAACTTATCACTTCAGTCTTCAATTTTCAACCTAGTGACTTGATTTGTTAAAATATACTATAACACCAGTGCGTCCCACATCATGACATACCCCCGCGATGAAGGTAAGCACAAATTCATCGTAGCAAGTAAGTATACCGAGTTCATCATTTGGTTTTTACAACATTAGTTTTATTGGTGTACAAGTCAGTACATTGTACAACAAAGTGACCAATAAAAATCTGGCGAGGGTTAGGCAAATACCTTATACGTTATGTATTTAACTTTGCCAGCACACGTAATTTTCTCGTGATGAGATTTCCTTCCATTTTAGGTTTTGGCCCTTCTTTGGCTCTTTTAGGATATCCTGACTGTGCCTAGGTTTGCATATAATCCAGATGCAACATAAGGGCAGTCCCGATATCCCGGATGACTCACCAGTCGTAACACCTCGCAAAAACATGCCCAATAAGGTGAAGACACGTGTCCTAAACCCTATTCATTTGTCGAGTTGACTTTAAAGGGGTAAAAGTGTCAACGAGTGAAACTAGTGCCTTCGGGAGGTCTACGGGCGAACCGGGAATCCTAAAATGTTTATTTATACTCCCATACATGCTTATTATCAGCCTATGATGTCATTATACAAGTTACAAGACCCTAAATGCGATTATATAAGTTGAGGGGCCAAACTTGTCAAAATTAAAAATCTGGTTCGCTGACAGACTCCTTACGGACCGTAAGGGTCCCAAGCTTACGGTCCGTAAGGCCTGGTACTGGGCGAATTTTTGCTTGTTCCCCACACATAAGCTTCCAAAAACCATCCTCTCGAAACAAGGGGCTGCATGCTTGCTCAATACTCGTTTAGGAACACCTGGAGACATCCTAGAACACCTTGCAACACCTGGAAAGATCTTGAGAGGGCCCTTTGCACTATAAATAGGTCCTTTATGTTGTCCTTCATTCTTGCACCTCTCAAAAAATTCTTTCTTTCTCTCTTGGTTGCGTTCTCTGGAATTCCTGATCAAAAAGGAAGCTCTCCTAAGTCTAATATTTGAGCTAGGACCTGTAGTAAGTGTTCTTAGCCACTCTAGTTTGGTTTTTATGCATTTAAAGACCGAAAGTCAAAGTTGTCGCAAAAAGGCTTTGACCTTCGGTTTAGACCTAATCGGTCTAGCCATTGTTCGAGGAGAATATGGCTACGTGATCGTAATTAGGTAGGTGTTAATCCCTCAAAAGGGCACCTCCTAATTACCACGTTTAATTAGTTTATTGTCGGGTCAAAATAAAATAAAATAAAAGTCAAACTAGTCAGATTTCAAATAAAAATCAAATCTGATAATTTAGAGGTTGTAAAACATGTTTTATCACTTTAATAACTTGGTAATAATATTAGACATGTTTAAACATGTTCAACCAGACAATTCCAAGTTTAAGCTCGGTTCGTAACCAAAAGTCGCAAAAGCTTGACTTTTACATTGACTTTCAGTTCTAACCCGAATTAGCTTATTTCCTTTATGCATTAGGATTCCTTTAGGGCCACATTATGTTGGAGCATAACCCTCTGAGGTTATATTACATGGTCCCTTAGTACTCTGAGATCATAAGCTTGTTTCCGTTATTATGCTTCATATTGACTAGTATGCCCTCTTTGTCAAAAATAAGGATTTCTTAGATAAATGGTCATACAAATGGACTAGGTACTGATTACTTAATATAATTAGAATATTTTGATGTTTACAATCTAGTCATAAACTGAAGTTATGTAATAAATCGAAATTTCGCCTTTATAAGGACTAAGATGTCCTTTAAGCATGTAAATCAAGTTTTAAACATAATTTTGACATAAAACTCTTTACCTATTGTTGTGATATAACATTTAGGATTTGTTGGGATGTTGGGTCAGATTTTATAATGAACTTAGCTTTGAGTTCTTGCATAAAGCTCATAAATGACGATAATACCCTTTTTGCAAATTAATTGAGTTTTACATATAATTAACATGCAAAACCTTTTGCTACTGATATATTATAAAAAAATATTTTGGCACTTCAAAGCTGGTCAAAATCTCAGAATCACTTTAACTTTGAAATAATCGTCATTTATCGACTTTTACGCTAATTAGGTGCATAGTATGGTTTTAAATCGTATTTATCACCCAAGACTTGATACCTACTGAATTTATAAATGATTTTAAGTGTTATTACAGTAAGTATAAGTCAAAAACTCAGAATCCCAAGTAAGTCCTTAAAACTATGTGGGAAATGACCAAAATGCCCCTTCGGATCATAGTTTGGCTGTAAATCATAAACCACACATATGTATGATATCCTACTGTTAAAATATCATAAATTAAATATTTTTTACAGAATATTTATGACCAAAACTTCAGTTTGCGTATAAACCTTTTTATAGGCCTTTAAATGACCGAAACGCCCTTATGGGGCCTAACTCGATTTTAAAACCTTTATATGCATACATGTTGATATCCTATTGATATCATGACATAATTTAAGCATAATAACATATGGAACTTGTATACGACTCTTTCGGTTACCCGTTGTGTTTACACACGTTCGGTTCGGTTTATGTAACCGGTTTGCATTAATTAACCGACACGTGTTTAACCAAGTCATCTAAACTTCAAAATCCTAAATGTATTTAGTTTACCCATATTATACAAGTTTTCATACTTGTTGGGTCTAAATTACATTTCTTTCCGGTCACCGCTTGATCTAGCATTTTGTACCATAAATTTATTCTTAAACTAACCGGTCTAAGTCTTTGAATTAAAGGAGACCCGTTAGTATCCTAATAGGTTAATAAACCTTCCTTTCAGATTAGGTAGCCCAGTAGAAGATATCTTTATAAAGTCTTAGTGACATACGGCTGAGTAGGTTGCTTGCACTTAAACTCAGGTAAATACATTTAACTTATTTTCCCTTATACGGGCTACGGTAAGTTATTGCCGCTTGGTCGGGTATGGGATCATTTAGTCGGATTGTGATTAATAAATCCGCATAACCTGTTTTTAATCTGTTTTGTTTGATAACATAAGCTTTGCGGGTTAACGACCATGTCCTGGATATCCTTGACTCATTTAAGTTATTAATGGCCTCGACCTAAACACGGGGTGTAGGCATACACCTGACAGATGTAAATTGCTAAATAAAATACCCACAAAGTTGGGGAATAACTCCTTTGTGGGTTCTATAAGTGGTGAGTCAGTTAATCATGACAGGTTTCTGAACCGGCCCCAAAAGTATGACAAACATGTAAAACTGTATACAAGATTATAAATGTAATTGTCCCAATTTATAAAGATTTTGTGCCTTCTGCACCTGAATTAACATTTTCAAATGTTTACAAATGAGTTAGTTATTTGTATTTACCAGTGAAAACTGACGTATTTTCCAAAGACTAAGTGACAGGTACCTCACGAAATAGGCTGGAGCTACTTGGCAATAAGAGGATCATGCAAATCCCTAGATGCCTTAAGTCTGTGGAACTCAGTTTTATGTATTCATTTATAGATCCACCTGTGGATCCTTTATACAACCGTCTGTATATTATTTTATTCGTACTTTAAACTTTCGGGTTGTAATAGTAATTTCCTTCCAAGCCTTCCGCTATGCTATAATTGTGTATAATTGACTATGATGATATCAACTACGTCACAATACTCCTCATCGGGCCCACCGGACTATGTGGAATTATCGGGGTGTGACACCAATATACAAACCCGAAACCTCTAACGTTGGCTATTTATCAACGCAAGATTTAAGACCATGAAATCATATGCCGATGATATGATATCCAACATGATATATAGCTTGTAGTATTTTTGTCACTTGGTATCTTTTTGCCTTTTGAGCGATAAGCCTATCAACAAATCGCAGTAGATCCTCTCCTTTTCAGCTTCGATACCTTACATGTGTTAATCAAATTCTTTAGCATGAAAATTTATTTCTTCCCAGCAAATATTTCTCCCCTAAATTTGTGCAAAAGTAGAATACTTTATACTCAAATTTAGTCATTTCATTTTAAGTGATTATATATGTGTGTGTATTTTAATATATATATATATATATATATATATATATATATATATATATATATATATTTTTTAAGTAGTGTTGCTCAGTCGGTGAAGCGCATCATTTTTAAAAGGTCCACAAGCACCTTGAATCTTGAGTTGCTGACAGGTTTTGTAAAAAGATTCGTTGTATTCGCATCAGTATGGATCAGTTCGAGTTTAGTTAGTCCTCTGTCATAGCAATCTTGAATGAAATGAACTTTTATATCAATGCGCTTGGTTTTGGAGTGAAAGACATGGTTTTTAATAATTTGGATAACGACATCATTATCACAATAAATAGTGGTGTTTAGATAAGTCAAATGTAATCCTCGTGCTGGTGTTGCATCCAAGTAACCTGGGAGAAGCAAGCGAATGTTACAACATATTCTGCTTCAGCAGTTGATAGTGACACGATTTGTTGCTTCTTGCATTGCCATGAAATTAGTCCGTCTCCCAAGTATTGGCATCCACCGATGTAGATTTCATATCCCTGTCTGTCCCTCCAAGATTACTCTTAAAAAAAGCAAACAAATCAAAGTTCGAATCTCTAGGATACCAGAGTACAAGTTTTGGAGCTCCCTTCAAGTATTTAAAGATTCTTTTAACGGTAGTAAGATGAGAAAGTTTAGGATTGGCCTGATAGCGAGCACATTGACAGACGGAAAACATAATGTCAGGTCGGCTTGCAGTTAGGTACATCATTGAACCAATCATAGATCAATACATTGTTTGATTAACCGGGCTTCCTTCAGCATCCTCATTCAGTAAAGGCCGTTCTGCAATGGGGGAGTCCATAGGCTTAGAGTCTGTCATGTCAAATTTTGCAAGAACGTCCTGAACATATTTTCCTTGATGAATCAAGATCCCTTGACTACTCTAACAAACTTGCAAGCCTAAGAACATTGTCATTTCACCCGATGAGCTCATTTCGAACTTCTTCTTCATCTCTTCTTCGAATTCTTAACAAAGGTCTTCGTTGGTTGACCCAAAAATTATGTCGTCCACATAGATCTGAACAAGAATAAGATCCTTATCAACGTGCTTATGAATATGTTTGACTATGTCCCCCGAGTATAGCCATGCACATGTAGATGCTCTGTTAAGGTTGCATACCATACAAAGCATTATCTAACTTGTAGGCATAGCCTTGTTTATTGGAATCAACGTAACCATGGGGTTGGGCGACAACAATTTCTTCCTTGACCTTCCTGTACAAAAATGTTGTCTTGACATCCATATGATAAACATTGAATCCCATGTAGGATGCATATGCCAAGAAGATACGAATGGCCTCCAGACGTGTTACCTGCGCGTGCGCCTCATCATAATCTGTGCCTTCAATCTGCTTGAAGCCTTGGACCACTAGTTGGGCTTTGTTTCTCACAATCACGCCTGTGTCATCTTGTTTGTTTCTAAATACCTAGGGCATTCCAAGATCACGTTTTCCTTCAGGCAGTTTCACTAACTTCCAAACCCGAATTTTTCAAACTAATTGAGCTCTTCATGCATCACATCAACCCATCCAGGTTCCTTCAAAGCAACATCAATGCTTTCATGCTCAATCTGTTAAATGAAACATGAATATAAACATGTGTTAATGGTTCCTGATCTACTTCGGGTTTGAACACCAACATTTACAGGACCAATAACGTTCTCAATTGGGTGGCTTCACTGAACACGATGTGGTATTGCTATAGCAGGAGCCTGCAAGTTTGATTGCAGATTTGAAAAACTCCCTGATACTATCCTAGTTTGCTCCCCCTCATTTCATCTTTCTTCAACTCCATATTGTTAAGGAGTTCGAGCTACACTATATTGTCGATCAATTCCTTTTAATGCACATAAATTATTCAGCTCAGCATTCGTAAACTCCATCCCATTGTTGCATCGAATAATTTTCACTTGCTCATTTGCCTGATTTTTCATCAGAGTGATAAATTTATTGATTAAACCTGTTGTCTTGCTCATTTGTTCCAAGAAAAACACCCAAGTGACACGAGATAAATCATCAGTGATAACTAAGAAATAAGCCTTCCCTCCAATGCTCAACACATTAACAGGACCAAAGAGGTCCATGTTAAGTAATTCCAGAACTTTAGACTTCGTGTGCACGAGCTTAGACTTGTGAGGCTTACGATGTTGTTTCCCATGAGCACATGATTCACATTTCTTGATCTGCATGAAATCCTTGATTGGTAAATTTCTGACAAAACCTCCTTTTGCCGGTCGATTAAGATTATTCATTTTCAAATGACCCTGCCGACAATGCCACAATATAGCATCATGTTCGGTAATTTCTGAGAACAAACATGTAACTTGATCAGTAGGGGCCTTATTCATATCAATCACGTAAGCATTTCCCCGTCGTTCAACTTCAATCAAGAACCAATCTTCAGGTATAACAATCCACAGCTTTAAAACTACACATCCACTTTTGGTGAAGAGAACCTCTATGCCTTTGTTGCACATTTGTGACACACTCAAAAGGTTGTGTTTGAGTTCAGAAACATAATTAACATCTGAGAAGCTGAGGACCCCGTTTTTTACTATACCCTTCATTGTTATTCTTCTAGTTTCCCCTCATGCAAAGTTGACAAATCCACCATCGAAGATTCTGATATCGTTCATCTGGGATACGTCCCCTGTCATGTGTCTAGAACAACCACTATCGACAAACCGAAGTGTGACAATAGCCCTCCATAGTCGTTCCTGCACACACAACGAGATTAGTGAGAAACTAGAACCAATGCCATTGTTGATCTGAGTCGATCATCACTCTTTGTTTTCGAGACCTTACGAAAGATAGTATGACTTTTAGTAGAGTTGGAGGTTGGAGAAAAGGAGAATGTTGATGGTGAACACTGAGATCTAGCAAGAATTTTGGATCTCCAGATTTTTGAATCAGTATTGTTTGAAACAATTTTCGTTGATGTTATTTTTAATTTCATGGACTAATTTTGGAACCCGTTTGAGTTTAAAAAATTTTGATTAATTTTTGTTTGCAAGATTCCAGTCTCCATCAGGGGGCTTGGCTCGAGTTGATTGATTTCCATAAAGTCGATAATGCGAAGCCATCTGATGATAGGTGTTCCTTAAGTAGTAAGGCATGAGAGGACGATGAACACAATTTCTAGCTATGTGGCCCAAAATTCCACAATTAAACAAGTTTGTCTTTTTGAGAAAAGACATTTATTTCTGCTTGTGTTATTCTAGGGAGCTGACTGGGTCTCTTCTTTCCACTTGGTGCTGATTTCTTGGGTGCATGTTTACTTTTGGATGAAACCTGCTCACAATCATCAGAACAAGAGTGAGTATCGACAAGTTTACCCTTCAACTTAGGTTCAGTTAGCTTTTGAGGTGTGTTTTTCTTTTGGTTTTCTATAACAGCATTTGAGGAAATTTCGTCTTGCTTTTTCTTTTTGTGTTGTTTTTTGTTTTTACGTGATCGCTTTTTCTTTAAAGGAGCGGATCCTGTAGGCTTAGTTTCATTAGAAAATTTTCTTCAAAAACTAAGCTTTTGGAAACTGAATCAGTTTCTTTAGAATTCGTTTATTCAGAGACGGAGCTTTCAGGATCAGCTGATTCTTATTTGCCAGATAATGAGCATTTTTTGCGAAGAATAGTTTGACTATCATTATCTAATTCAAACTTTGTAGTCATTTCAGAATCTTCAGAACATTATGCTCATTATCTAATGTTCTAGAATATTCAGTCTGATTAGCAGGTTCATCAGTCAGTTCCTGTTTATCAACAATTTCATTCACACAATCAGACACAAAAATGTTTCAACATCATCAAGTTCAGAGGGCTCTAAAGCATGAGGTTAGTTTTTGTGCATGCTAGAACAGTTGTCTGAATCACTCGAAACAGATGTTTCGAATTCATCACCAGATGCATCAGACTCCTTTGGTAAAATAGTAGAATCACAATCAGAATAAAAGACCACAGTATTAAGAGTATCAGTTTTAGCAACATCTTCAGAAAAAACCCTTAGTATAAAAAAGCATAGACTGAACATAGTTCCAAATGTAAAAATCATGTTCAACACATAAAGAAGCATCCGAATTATCATCATTATTTGGATGTGGTTCATCATCCACTCTCGACTGCTCCTCAACTATCATGACTCTGCACATGCACTAAAAAAGTTAATATTGTCTACAGAATCAGAAGTTGATGCATTTTTATGAGATTCCTCAGATATAGTTTTCATTGACTCCTTTTCTTGTTCTAACTTATCAATTGATTCACTTGAACATCTTTGATCCAAGTTTTTAACAAAACTCATGGGCTTTTGAAAATCAGTGGGGCTGGTATTCTTTGATATGAAAGGTTCCCATTGAATATAATCGCTTGGTTTGCCATACATCATTTGATCATATTTTTTTAGCTCTTGTTCAGTAATGGGCATTATAGAATAATTATAATTATATGGCGGAGGAACCTGCTTATAACCCAACCCTTTTCCTTTGTTTTCCTTGAATGCCAGCTGCACATTGCATAGGTTACGTACAATGTCACTGGAAGTATCAAAATTCTTTAAGATTAACTCATTTTGTTGATACTTTCTGCTGAGAAGTTCTAGCTCAGCTCTCACTGAGTCACATTCCAAAGTTTTGACATTTAGTCTGTTTTTGTAATCATGGACCCAACATTTTTGTTGATTCACGTCCAAGTGGAGCTGAGCTATGTCCTTCCTTAGTGCGCCAATCTTTTCAAAAAGAATCTTATTGGTCTCTCAAAGACTCATGCACTTAGACATTGCATTGTTGTAATCATTGATTAAAGCAAAATTATGAGCTCTCATCTGTGCAATTTTAATTCTACATTTGTGCGAAACATAAAAGAGAGTTTATCGTTTCAGAGAGTGATTTCGGTACCTTAATTTGAGCCATTAAGCATTGATGATTGATGTAAATGCTTAGGATCGGACCCAACTAGTGAGCTTCCGGTCAGACTTGCTCAGCTAACAGAGGCGGAATTCATTGTTAGCTGATTGAACAAACAAAGAATAAGCGATGATTACTGTTTAACTGTCTGTGTATTGATTAACATATGAAACGATTACAGACTCGGACAGGGCTTCGCCACTGATTCCTCAAAACAGCATGCCTAACACACAACCTAAGTCACCTATTTATAGGCAAGACTTGACAGCACCTAGGGACTCAGGACTCCTGATTTTCGCACGAAATTTTCGTGCGAAAATCCAACCAGGTTTTCGTACGAAAATTAGTAACAACATACAAAACTTTCAAATCTAAACTTCTGACGCTACGAAACCCTATCTATACAAAAGACTCGTCCTAGACGTAGGCAATAGACATATGTGCACCAACAATTGACTTCTGCAACTTCAGAGATCTTGAGTTGTTCCACCTGTGCTGCACCATCTACCCAACTGAAACCGCATTGCTCTTGAGCTATCTAAGCCTTTCCTGCTCCAGTATCTCTCTGGCTTGTTGAAGTTGAAGTTTGAGCAAGTGTAACAGGAACCATGGATCTCTTTGTGTTCCGAGCAGCAACTCCCTGAGTAGCTTCATATCCCACCGATGCCTTCTTAAAATCCCTTGCAAAGTGTTCCGGCTCATGACATCTGTTGCTTCTTATATTGTCTCTCAAAGATCTAGTGCAAATATTTGACATAAGACGACGACCGTATCTTTTCGGAAACTTTTCAGCTCGAAATGCCGCCATCGCCAAGTTCCAGGACACATCCAGCTCTTCTATATCTTCTTCTACCACTTCATTGATTTCAGTTGCTAGAACAGATGGAGGCAAAAGATCACCTGCTAAGAAAGCATGCAGACTGTTAAGCATAGAAACTGTGAGGGCCAATTATTCTTCATTCTGTTTGGTCAGGAAGGCTAGGTTTTCTGTAGAGAGTGTGGATGGAACATTTTGAGAGGATTAAGGGTTCACTGGACTGAAAACCATATTTGCATGCTGAGGTTATTGTCGGGCTGTAGTGGGTGTGGCGGAGGTATTAGAAGTGACATATCGTATACATAGTTGGTCTTCTGAGCTTGTGTTATCGAACTGAAAACAACATTCAGGTTACTGTTTGAAACTCCATGAACAGGACTGAAAACAATGTTAGGATGACTCTGAGACATTAAAGAAGTGTTAGAACTGGTCATCCCGGTAGCACTCATTGAATTCTTATGATTAAGCTCTCTCTGCTGATTGTCAATCTCACATGACTTGATTGTAGCAATCAGCTCAGTGAGTGTGACTTCTTTCAAGTTTGTTGTGCGCTTGATCATAGAGACATCAGCATCCCAACTCTTTGGCAACGAATTCAGAAGTTGACGATTCATCCTATTGTTTGTGATAGTGATGCCGACACTTATCATTTGTGAGACCAGTTTGACGAATCTTCTGATCTGATTCTCCTCAGTTGTCACACCCCAACCGCGTAAACCAACAAACCGCGGCGGAAACGTCGGGGAGTCACGTAACAGAACTATTGTTTCACAACCATGGTACTTAAAGTTATGTATTTTTGAATTAAATTGTTTACATTGTCTTGGATTAAACGAAAAACAGAACATAAATTATACTGTTCTTCAAGATTTTAAGTCACCAAGGCCCAAGTCCGCCCTAAGTGTAGCATGCTCAACATCATACATTCGCTCCTGAAACATATGTGAAAGTAAATACGTCAGCATAAAAATGTCTGTGAGTAATATAGGTTTTGTGATGATGATTCATGGCTTTGAATATTTAAAAGAAATGTTTAACTATACAAAAAAGCCATGAACCATTATAAAATGTTTCTTTGATGAAATCATGTAAAAATCAAATGATTTAAAAGTAGTGATGCAAAGTTAACTTAATAACCAAAATATGTTATTTCTTGTATTAAATATGTCATATCTTGAATTTTGTTTGAAGTGATTTCGATAACGCTACGATATGTAATATAATAAAAGCACTTATATATAGAAAGTACCAACAACGTATCCATCATGCTTTTATCATATTACACACGTCTCGTTATTTAAATCACTCACCATAAACCAACCAATGAAACTATCATGTTTAAACCATGTATGTCTTGTAATAACCAATGTCTTGTGTAAACCAATGTCTTTATGTAACCAAAATGTCTTGTATAAAACAATGTCATTGAATAAACAAAGGTTTTGTTTAAATCAAAAGTTATGTTTTATAAACCATCGCTTTTATTGTAAAAACATATATTAGGATTGTTGGCGAATACATTCAAGCCTTGTTGACTGACGGATAAACCCTTATAAAGATAAAGGTTTATCAATGTTCATCGAATTCTGTCATTCCCCAAAGTCATTTCCAAACAAACCCTAGGAAGCGGGAACGAGATTGTCAATCCTATGGTCGGCGTGATCAATTTTAGTGAATGTATCATTGTATATTCAATGCACCAATATGTCTTGAACAATGTAAGCGTGTCATGAAAATGTTTTGAAACCATGTACTTGGCATACTAAGTCAATACACCAAGCAAAATGTCTTTGAAATCGTGTATTAGGTATGCTAAGTCAACATACCATGTAAAATGTCTTTGAAACCATGTGTAGGTATACGAAGTCAATATTCCATGTAAAATGTCTTTGAAACCATGTGTGGGTATACTAAGTCAATATACCATAAAAATGTCTTTAAAACCATGTACTATATGTACTAGATAATCAAAACATGTATAATGTCATGAAAACCGAAAGTAGTGATAGGAACATATGAATCACCCCAAAACATTTGAAAAACGTAAAAGAGGGGACTATGTACTCACTTGGGATTGCATATAAGTCTTGTATGAAAGATCAAAGAGCGCTCAATAGATCAAGGATTCAACTGGCTCCTAACATCGGATAACTATGTTAATAAGTTGGGACTTTAATCGGCGGATCGGATACAATGAAGTTTTATAAATCAAATGAGTGTTTGAACTCATATGGAATGATTGAATAAACTTAACATTCTGGTTTACGCTACTTTAATGTGTCATTTGCGTAAACGCATGATCGGATGGTTAAACATGTCCTATGATAAGTCTTAAATTCCCAAACATGTTTGAAAATGTTATAAAATCAGTTTATATGTAAAAAGTTTGACTACATATGCTTAAAATGGATTTATCCGCAAAAAGGGCATTTTGGTCATTTTTAAGGAACATATAAGCGACTTATCATAACATAACCAAACGATGTGACGTATAACATCAGGAGGTTATTCCCTATGCAACTATGGTCACAATTATGTGTTTGGTTGGATCCTAAGATCGACCAAATGGGTCGGATTTGAAAGTCAAAGCGGTGATCAAGACCGCTCGACTTACGACTCCTAAATAAGCACTAAACTAGAAGTGACGAGTTAGACATGTCAAAACATGTCTAACTAAGTTGCAAAACTGATTTCGTATCAAAATTTAGTGTTTTGATACCTTAAAATAGTTCCGTCGTAAAATGCACATTATGCACATTTTTTGACCGAAACTTTAACTAGTAAACGTGGTAATCAGAAGGTGAAATCACAAGGGATTATAACCTTCGTGATTATGATTATGTTGCAAAGTTCAGTTGAACTTTGACTTGACAAAAAATGGTCAGAACCGAAAGTCCAACAGAAAGTCAAACTGTTTGACTTTTGGCTCAAAATAGCCAAAATAAATGAACAAGACTAGGAGTGAGCACTTACTTGTGTTGAAGAACACTTAAGAGCTCAGTAGGAGGCTTCCAATAAGCTGGAAACAAGTTCTAATGATGTGGGAGGAAGAAAGTAGGAATGAGCAAGTTGGAAGTGAAGAATTCATGGCTATTTATAGTAATAGCAAAACAGGAACAACAAAAATCATGAGTTCTTGGGCTCCAAGCAAAGAAACAGCTGGCTGTTCCTGTTTTGCTGTTACTATGCATCTCCCACGCCACGCAAGAGACTGGGCGCCAGGGACTCAAAAGTTTTGAAATTTGCAGAACAGGCCCCTGCACTTGTTTCGTCGCGTTTTGTCACTTCTAACACCCGTTATGTAACAACTCCAAATTTCGTTGTTATTTATTTTATCCCTTTTTTCCGTGTATTTTGTTTATCTCAATCATCTGTACTCCGAGAATTGGATTATGAAAAGTTTATGGTAATGGAATTATATTTTGTCACATTTACATCGCATTTAATCGCTTATTATTCGCTAATTCAATGCAAACACAAGTAGTTATGCTACTATACGAGCCGAGCGTGTTATTATTTAATAAACACTTGTGCCATCGCTTCATTTATCTCATCGCATAGCAAAACGCAGTTAATTATGTGGAATTACGTCTTATATGTGTTATGTTTATTTATGTTATGGTTTAATATCGCTAAAACGCTCACACACACTAGCAACTCGCTCTCTCTCAAATCAATAGTAATATAATGCTTAACGCATCGCTAAAACACTTAATGTAACTATCTAATATGAACCGAATCGCCAAACGAACTCTTAACGCAAAATAATCGAACAAAACTTGGCCACTAGGTCAAGTTCGGCCGAACTTGTATATCACAAGTTCGCCCGAACTTGTCTGAGCCTTCAATAATTCTTCAGAAACTACAAGTCCGCCCGGACTTGTCTCTTAAACACAAGAAAAACACAAGTTCGCTCGAACTTGTAGCAAGTTCACCCGAACTTGATACAAGTTCGCCCGAACTTGATGTTTCAGCCCATTATTTCATCTCACCTATAAATACCCAGCTCCTTTTCCAATTGAACTTGCTGCAAGTTCGCCCGGAGCTCCCCAAAACCGAAACCTTTTGTGTTCTAAGTAAGATTCCACCTGTTTTCAAGCTACAACAACGTTTTACAACGATTTTGCACAAGGCTTTGCCTTTGTTTTCATCAAATCTATTCTGTTTACGAAAATCTTCATCTTTTTATGCAAAACTTCTGTTTTTCACTCAGATCTATGCTTAGATCTGAATAAAACCTTTAACACATTGATTTTTACACAATATTCGGACTCAACGACGTATATTTCGTTCACTTTGAAGTGGAACGAGGCGTTGTCAAGCTAAATCTCAGATCCGGAAGCACAAGGACGAAGTCGTCACTTTGCACAAACTGGACTAAACCGTTCGAACCTTCAAGTTCGCCCGGATTAGTCCGAGTTTCTATAAAATGGCTAAAACTCGCTCCAAAAGACCTCTTCAGCCTTGGTTTTGCTCAGTAGCCTAAGGTTGGAGGGATGGACACTCGATTTTCTCAGCAAACGACGCGAAAACGCACGATTTGGATGCCAAAACAGTCAAGTTCGCTCGGAAGGCATCAAGTTCGCTCGAACTAGTCACCAGTTTGGTGATCAAGTTCGCCGAACTTGATCAAATCTTCACCAAAACTACACAAGTTCGCCCGCACTTGTATCCCACCTCAGCAAATGGGACAAGTTCGCCCGAACTTGTCTCGTTTCCTAGGAAATGGGACAACCAGGCAAATTCGCCCGAACTTGTACTCTCAGTAAGTCCAGACATACAAGTTCGCCCGAACTTGTACCTTCAAGTACAAGTTCGCCCGAACTTGTCTACTGTTCTCTCAAACCATTAACTGTTTCAACAATTCGAAAGACTGATGCACTTTTGTTCGCTTACAGGCTGATCCGGCACTCTCCACAACTCCTCCCAGATCCCGTCTCATCTCCCGATTCGCACCGACAGTGAGTATACTAGAACCCTTTTTCGCTTTATCGCACTTTTGGGTGTTACATACGTCTCGATATATCAAAAATACGCTACACGCAATCTCTAAACTAACCGCTCTCGCATGCTATACGTGAATCGCTGAATGTTTGTTTGCTATGAGTGTAAAATGCGTACTTGTAGACCACCCTTAGCAACGATAGTACTATAGTTTGGACTCAGCACCCGATTGGTTCGGAGGTTGTTAAGGCTTGCAAATTACTTTACGTGCATGTTCGCTATTATGAATATGTATCACGCATACTCCACATCGCAGTCGTGTTGGTTAGCTTGTATCGTCATTAATTAGCTGCCTATATTCACTTTCTCTACGTATTGCATGTCGGTTACGCGAAATGCTTTATCACTATTATTATGCTATTAAACCTGTATGCTCACCTTTACCTTTTTGTATTGACTTGTATTTTAACGTATGTAATAGGTTGAGGACGTTATCGCTACAATCGGATTAGGTCTTATGCTTTAGAAACTTGTAATAATTTAATCGGTGAACTATGATTTGTTTGGGAACTTATTGGATTTGTAATGATTTTGAATGACAATATGTAATTGTATGGGAAATTGACGTTTTAAGTATTTTCGTTTAAATTAGTCGTTATGGATCCTCTTGAGCAATCTGGTTCGCCTAGTGTCGCGCCCCGATGATTCTGCCATCGGTTGGGGTGTGACATTTTAACCTAATTTTTAGGCCATATAAGGGTGTTAAAGCATATGTGACTTGAATTACGCCCAAAAATGTCATGGATGTCGGTTCGTTTGGTTGTACGGTTGCGTTTTTTGCTTAATTACGACGAACGCTTTAACGAACACGAAAATGACCGAAATTGTGTAACGATTGATATTTTTGCATTCTTATCAATAAAATACAAGATTTTATTGATTACAAAAATTTTTGGATGTGTAAATATGGTTCGTATTAAAAAATACGAGAATCGACAGACTTTCGCAGTTGTCGCAAACAGACCTTCAAAATTTATTTCTAAGTTATGTAAAGGGTATTTAGGGTATGTTTGGCTTATGTCCTTGTCCCGGAGTGTATGTCGCGTTAAACTGATTACGTTTGCGTAATGGTTTACGGTTTCACTTCAAGAAAATGTTTGAAAGATCGAAAATGAATATAGATTGAAAATGTGCGAATGTCAAAAGTTTAAACAAATATTGGAAATAAAACACAAGGTTTCATTGATTATGAAATTGTTCAGAGTTGAAAAAGGATTGAAAGACACAAATGTGACATCAGTTTCCCCATAAATGTGATTGAATGAACTAAACTATTGATTCAACATGTTCACCCTTCTAGCATTCATGTCAGTGTTGCCCTCATACAGGTTCTTAAGCACATCCCAAACTTCCATCGCATTCGTGTAGTTCCTAACAACGATTGAAATGTCAAGACCGAGAGCCATAGTGAGATTTTCCATAGCTTTATCATCCTCGTCCTTGCTTCTTCGATCATCATCCATCCACAAATTCTCTGGTTTAGGAATCTGAGTTAGAGGGTCATCTTCTGTAGAATACATGGTGGTACGAGGTCCATTGCGGATACACCTCCAAACCCCAGGCTCATTTGCCTTACAATTCTGCTCAAAACGCCATGTCCACTCAAAGTAATCGTCTCCATACAACAATCTCGGAATTTTGGTAGACAAGCCGATAATTTGATCGAGTTCCTGATGCAACGCTAGAGTCTAAGACTGGATGGCAGCTAAGGTAGCGTTAGCAAGATCCGCAGCAATTGTAACATCCGTCGAAAAACGGGTTTCCAAAACCCGCTTCGTTTATTAATCGAATATCCAGTTATAATTTTTCGTTGCATATTTATTTCTCAAATTAATTTTAAACGATACATAATTAATAAATATATTAGAATTTGAAAACCATAATTTATAAATAATATAAAATAGTGAGAAAAAAATAAAATGGGGACGCCGGGTTTCGAACCCGGGTCACCCACAAACTCAAACACACAACACACCGCTCCGCCACACGCCTTCTTTGTGAAAATACTGAAACAAATAATACTTAAAATAAAACCCGAATTCAAAACCGGAGATCACCGCGCTCAGAACTCGCGATCACCGGAAAATCCGGCAATCCGCGACTTTGGCCATTTTCCTTTTGACGAAACATGTTAACCGACCTCGACATCGGTTATAACTGATGTCTAAACCCTCAATTTCAATCGTAACCGCCGGAAAAACCCTTGACCGCGAATCAAGACCCAAAATCGGACCCAATTCATTCAGTTCTTCCTTATAAATACCCACTCAATCTTCCGGAAATCTTTTCGCTCAGAACCACTCACTTTTTCGAAGCTTTAGCTCGTCGCCGGAGATATTCTGCATTCGCCGGACTTTCACCGGAAAACCGAGACTTACTTCAAATCGGTAAAATTCTCGACTCTTTTGTTTGCAATCCATTATTAGGCAAGTATTAACATAAATCGTTCAACCAGAATCTGTCTCAGACAACGTAGCCGGGAATTCCTGCACTCACCGGAAAATCACTGAAATTCCGAAGTCTCACTGTCGATCGGTACAATCCTCTAAACCCTCCTGATATCCCTTGTTTAGTAACTTAATTGCACAACACATTAATCAAAAGTGTTAATCGATTCACTTAGTCGGAAGTCACCAATCAGATCCGACGAAATTTTGCCGGAAAATCTGAAGAAGACACTCTGTGATTGGTACATCTTATTTCTTAATTCCTTTCTTTTACTTCAATTCAATCCATCACAAGCGTAGTTGGTCAATTAAACAAACAGTCAATTCACTGTTCGGTAATTCGATAAACGAAGAAGATGAAGTTAAAACATGTGTATAAGTATAATTAAAAACGGATATTCGAACGGGTTAGACACACAGTCCAGCGGTGGACTGTGTGCACAAACAATGCACACGTCCCGGGTTCGAATCGCACACGTGACCGAATTTCAGAATATAAACCAACATTTTTACAACTGAATCAGAACAAGTCACAGAATGTTTATAAGAGTAATATAATTCATAAGTTTAACAGATTTGACACACAGCCCAACTGGTTGGGCTGTGCGCACTCGAACCGAAGGACCCGAGTTCGACTCCGGGTCCCTGCAACCGGTTCGGCCATATAAACCATTTTTAATAAAACCAAATAAGTTTAAAAATTAATTAGTATATAAATATAATTAAAACAGAGAATATTTCGGGTTAGACACGTAGCTCAGTTGGTAGAGCTGCGTGCACGTAAACGAGAGGTCCCGAGTTCAAACCTCACTCAGCGCATACAAACACAACAGTCCGACCGGTCAACGGTCAACAGGGTCAAAAAGTCAACATTTTTTTATTTCTTTTTTTTAATTTATTTAATCAGAAAATTATTTAAAAATACTTAAAAATAAGATTTTAAAGTTAGAAAAATTTCCTTAAACTCACAAAAATAAATCTAAAATCCTATTAAGATTATGAACTAAAAGTATTAATCTCAAATAAAAATCCAATTATTTACCGAATCATTTCGTTATCATTTTAGGTTAGTTTTTCCCTCGTCGATCAAATCCTAAAATTCGTGCGCATCCAACGTCATCAAGGAACGCACCCAATGTGAGTGAATCTCTATCAATTCCGTTTTAATCATGTTTTGATGTGTATCATGTGTCGTTCAAATCCTTATTATATTTAAACACTTGTGCATCCATCATATCTGTGATCAAATGTGTATCAATTGTTGTGTGGATTATATGTAGTTTGGATTTATCATTTTCAGTGCACGCATATCATAAGGCCCATCAGTTCCCCATGGGAGACGGGTTGAGCATCAGGTGCCTCATACGATCGGCTCCGTTTGATTGAGCCTTGATCTCACATCCATCATCATTCATATCATATACTCATTCAAAGTGGTTTGTGTTTGTTATATATATATGTTTGCTCACATGTGATTATTGCACAAATTTTCAATATTAAATAAAACAAGAAATTAATAACAATGTTTTATCAAGGTTCACTCGCCAACTTTTGTTGACCCAAAATATCCCCCGTTTTACACATGATACAGGTGATCCAGTTGAGGCAAGAAACACATAGGAAGGCCTAGAAGAATAAATCAGTCTAAGCTTTGGATTGTTTACATAGTTTCATTTCCTTGTAATTGTATGGATTTTGATTTGAATATTTAAGTTGTAATTTGAATTTAATAAATATGAAACATTTTAGTAAACATCATGAGCTTTGGTGATAACCCAATTATGCCCCGACTCTTATTCCGCCGCGGGTCGGGGTGTGACAGCAATCATAACACTGTTCGGGTTCATCATTTTTAAAATTACCGAATAATGATTAATTTGATTTCAATAAAGGTTGAACAGTCCAAAACAACAAGGTCCAATCCGAAATAGTTCAATCCGAAAAGTCCACTCGGAATAGTATCCGAAACAAATATTCGAACATGAGTTCGAAATAGTACAATTTGGAACAGTGGTTCGAATTCGAATGATTATCCGAAACACTATGAAGATTTTCCGAAATCCTTGAGGTTTATCCAAAATGCAGGCAATCTTCAACAAGAATTATCCGAAGCTCAAACAAGAAGATCCGAAATCTACCTGAAAGACGAGAAGATGATCCGAAATTCAACAGCACAATCCGAAATCAACTCAAAATGCAAACAAATTATCCAAAACAGCAGCATAATCTCCAACAACTCCGAAACAACAGTAAATCAGCAACACAACAGCGATCCAAATCAGTGTGATATCAGATCTGAGCGTGGAAACAAGTTCAACAGGCTCTGATACTAATTGTAAACCGGATCTAACAATATCCCACGAAGGTTGATCGGTGGCGGAATGACATAACCAAGCTTGATTCGAATAAGAGAAATAAGGTGAAGTTGAAATGATTGAATGGATTAACTTGCATACAAAAGTTTGTATAATACAAGCTAATGGTAATCACCAAAGAACTACTAAACCCTAATACACCATTTACTATTTACAGTAAGGATTAGTCCACCATTTCCCTAACCCCAGGCCCACTAGCCTCCCCAAACACATTCTAATACAAGCTAATTAATTAACAAAACAAACTAGCCCAAATATGATAAAGCAACTAATACATAAACCTTAAGTGTCTGACAGTTTCTCGTCCCGTCCCGACCTAAATGACGACCAACCCAAAAATTATAACTTTTGGTTGTGAAATTGTTAACAAAGAAAATGGGGAACCTCCTCAATGGAAAAAAATATGGATCCGCCACTGCTCAAGATACAATAGTCGAAGCAGGTGTATTGCTGAAGATGGCTCACGCACTTGGGATTACACCTGGTTAGGGTGTTTATTGTGAAGAAAAAAGATGAATTCTAAGGTTCCTTTTAGACCTATACCAAAATTACATATATTTTATGAGTCAAATAAAACATTCATTTGGTTTATGAGTCAATAGAACATTCATTTGATTCATGACTTGTTAATGTTATTTAAATAAAATTATAAGCTACAATTGAAATTTTCTATAATGATTCATAAAAGAAACTTTTGAGTCAAAAATAAAAACCCATTTGATTTATGACAAAGATTAAATTTCTAGTACAGTTGTCAAGTTCAAAAAAAATTATTTCAATCACTTAACTTTGAGCATCTATATCCTACACGTTCAGCTTAGCTCCAATTTGAGATGATTTGATTAGTTGTGAAGTTCTCACTAGATATAACACAAACTCACAAATAATAATCTATATAACTCATATAAATACAATTATTTAAATCCAAGTAAATATTTCAGTCAACTATGTCACATTTAAATATTTTTGTAAGACAACATGTGAAAAACACCACATGCTTATACTAATATATTCACATACACATTTGTGCACCATAAACATATATACATATATATCCACCACACCTGTAAAGAAAGCCCCCTCACTATCAATACATAGATATGGCAGAGGTGGTGGTGAGAAATCAGCAGGTGATACTCAAAGACTACATCAATGGGTACCCAAAAGAATCAGACATGGTGGTAACTTCGGATGCCACCATCCGTTTGGAGTTGCCGGAGAACGATGGCGGTCTAGTTTTAACCAAAAATCTCTATTTGTCATGTGACCCCTACATGAGAAGTCGCATGAGTAGAGCCACAGAAGCAAGTTATGTCGATTCTTTCACTCCCGGTTCGGTATGTTCTGCTCGCGAAGCTATACGATTTGTTTTTTTGTTGTAATTAGTGTTTTTAGATGGATTTATTCTTATAAAAGTCTTTAGGTCTGTCATCAGCAAGATGGTTGAAAATCCATGGAAATTTAGAACTCGTTGTGTTTTTAAACTATAATTATGTAGGATTTTTATTTTTGAAATTGGAATATTCCCATAGCTCGCATCACAACTGATAGATTGTTTATCCTGTTTCATAAGGATGCTTGCCGCAACTAAAAGGGCGGTAACCGTGGCCGATTTAGAAAATCCTTATAGGGGTGATGTTTAAAAAAAGGGTAACGAAATCGAAAAAACGTATTTTTTTCAAAAATTTACATTACCGCAAGAGCGTCAAGGGCAGGGGCGCAGCATGTGAGGGGCGGGGAGGGGCGTCCGCCCCCTGAACTTTTCGGTCAGTAGTGTTACGTATGTGTTTTTCGTATAGAAATTTTTAGGGATATACGTCCCCCCCCTCCCCGGTTCTATAGAGATTTTTGGGTATATACGTTTTCGCGCCCCCCCCCCCCCCCGGTTTTCGATGGCAGGCTTCGCCACTGTCAAGGGGTAACGGAGGCTACCCCTTATTATAAGGTAGGTCCGCCACTAGGAGGCATCTTAGTGCTCCTACACGGGCACACATTTTAACACCAAGATACCGCCCTTGGTAGGGCGCCGCAACCCCCATGTGAAACTCAACACAGAAAATACCCAAACAAAATTGTCAAGGAAACTATTTTTTTACAGCCTATACTCGGCTATGGCGTGTCGAGAGTTTTGGATTCGAGTCACCCTAACTTCAAGAAAGGAGACTTGATATGGGGTCTCATTAATTGGGAAGAATATAGCTTGATCAAAGATACCAGTTCCCTAATAAAGATTCAACATACTGATGTTCCTCTTTCTTACTATACAGGAATCCTTGGTAAGTTATTTATATAGATACTTCTACATTGTACAATTTACTTGTTCTTATTCAAGTGTTGAATCTTACTTGACTTTTGTAATGCTTTAGGTATGCCTGGAATGACTGCTTATGTTGGTTTTTATGAGATTTGTTCTCCAAAGAAAGGAGACACTGTGTTTGTGTCAGCAGCATCCGGAGCTGTTGGTCAACTTGTTGGACAATTTGCAAAACTCGTTGGTTGTTATGTTGTTGGAACTGCTGGATCCCAAGAAAAGGTGGAATGTAGCATTACATTGATACTGTAAATTACATTTGAATATTTTTGGATGTCTAGTGTTTTTGAAAATGATAAGTGTTTGTTGGAGGTTTTTGAGGTTTGTTTTGGTTTTTAGGAAGGCGGGTGGCCAAAAGAGCATACTCAATCACAGTCCGCTAGTCAAAGGAGCAGACTCATGAATAGTTGGGAGTCCATGCTTGCCACGTTAACATTTGATGTCAAAAATTTTGAGTGCGCTTCTTAGATACCAAAACAACTTCCAAAACCTCCTATAAACAATTACCATTTATACTAAACCACATAGACTTGAAAATAATTCTTTTTATCAGTGACTACTTGCAAACATTTCTGATGTGGGTTTGGTATAATTTTCTTATAAGGTTGATCTACTCAAGAACAAGTTTGGGTTCGATGAGGCATTTAACTACAAAGAAGAGCAAGATCTTAATGCCGCTTTAAAAAGGTTGCGGTTTTTACCATATCATGTCATTTGATACAACTCATACAACAAAGATGATACAATATCACAAGAAAAGTGGATTTGTGTTTCAGGTATTTTCCAAATGGCATTGATATTTACTTTGAGAACGTTGGGGGAAAGATGCTCGAAGAAGTACTACGAAACATGCGACTTAATGGTCGAATTGCGGTTTGTGGAATGATCTCACAGTACAATCTTGATCAATCTGAAGGCACTCGCAATCTCTTTTTGCTGGTCGCGAGAAGTTTAAGAATGGAAGGCTTCTTGGTTTTTCATCACTATCACAAATATCCAAAGTTCTTAGAAATGATTATGCCTCTAATTCATGAAGGAAAAATAACCTACATTGAGGATACCATCGAAGGTCTGGAAAATGCTCCGACCGCCCTTATCGGATTGTTTACAGGCACAAATGTCGGAAAACAGGTTGTGGCCATAGCTCATGAGTAAGATAAGCTAGTGTTAAGAGACAAATGCGTTTTTGTTATTGTCAATGTTCAATTTTATGTTTTACAACTTTGTTGAAGTGCGTATTCTATGTTGGATATTTTAGTGTAATTTGAGATTGCGTGTGACATTCAAATAAGAGTGCATGCTTATTTGAATGTCATCGGGACTAATGGGGATCCAAGGGGGCAGCGCCCCTGGGAGCAGGTCCAAGGGGCGGCAGCCCCTGGCGGGGTCCAAGGGGCAGAGCCCCTGGCTGGGGTCGAGCTAAAGGTGCAATTTTGAAACTTGAGGGACTAAAGGTGTTTTTGTTCAAAATTGAAACTGCAAGCAGTTGTGAAAAACTGAAAATACGCTCCCAAATTTTTAGAGAAAACCCCTGGACGAATTTTGATTCATAACTAATCCCCAAAATCTCACAATCAAAATCTCATATAGAAATCTAGAATCAAATCTGATTTTATCCGATCAAAGATTGGTAGCCACTCCAATTGTTTGATCTGAAAGTGATTACACGACTTCAGATTTATCCAAGCAAATTTCGATTTTCCAACATTCTATGTCACTATGATTTGTCAATATTCAATTTTATGTTCTACAACTTTGTTGAATTGCGTATTCTATGGTCACTATGATGGCAAATAGTGGTAGTATTTTACGCTATAATATGGAAATCAAATAAAGCTTGGTTTGATTTATTACTAGGATGAGTTTTGATTAAAATTGCAAACATTGTTTCATGTACAAATTATTAACCCATTTACGTTCTAGTTTGATGATTTGTTTTCAATAAGTAAATGCCTTAGCTACATTGAACAATCAAAAATTTAATACACTATTTAACATCAGGGGTGGATCTAGGTAAAGGTCTGGGTAGACGGGCGCACCTCTTGAAAAAAAAAATTAGTGTATTTTATAGGGCAAAATCCTAATCACACCACTTAAAAATTTGGTTAAACCTCTCGTTCGCACCCTTTAAAATATATCATGGGTTCGCCACTGTTTAAGATTGGAATGCATTCGTGAATGACAGAGCGGATTCCGGTTGGTAACAATTTTAACTTGGAACTTATTTCCATCACATAGATAACTTTTTGTACAAAAAGTAAAATTATGTAGCGTCTCTCCCTCTCAATAAAACTAAACGGTGGGTAACGGTCACGCGTTGTAGCGGCTCAACCTATTCCTTCTCATACAAATATTCACCATAAAAAAACCGTAAAAATAAGTAGTCTCATAAAGTGTTGTCGTGATATGCTCAAAATGATATCAAAACAAGCTTCACATCCATCAAAAACATAAAAATGAATATCAGCAGTGGTTCGAAAATGTCGGTAAAGATATTTTTCGGTTAGCATGGTTCCAATTCACTAAGGCACTACTACTCGGTACAACTAGAATACAAAAAAATTATTATATTTAAAATACAACTTCATTTTCATAAAATATTATCTTAGAATTTTAAGAAAAAAAATAAAACAACCACGTACTTCATTTTTTTTTCTAAAGAATGCAAGTTATTAGAGAAATTTTAAATTAGTACTAAATAAGTTAAAAACGTATATTATATATAGTTACAAGAGTAAAGTAAAACTTAAAAAAATTAATAAATTAAAATTACGATTCATCAAATGATAATTGTTGTAATTATAAAACACAAAAAATTACTTTTCATCAAATGATAATTATAATTACAGAACGCAACTTATTAGAGAAAATTCAAATTAGTAAACAACTAAATAAGTTAAAAGTGTAATATTATTATATATAGTTATAAAGGTTAAGATAAAACTTTTAAAAAATAATAACTTAACAGGAAAAAAAATCAATTCAATATAAAACACCTCTCCACCACTAACAATTGCATACATATTTTTAAAGTAATGTTTGCATTAGTGATTTTAACTATTTAGGTTCAAAATAAAAAAAGTTTAACGCTCTAAATACCATTTATATTTTAACACTTATATTTTAATTTTGGCTTAAATGGTTAAAATCAATAAAACATAGAGACTTAAAACGTTATAAAATATACATTTATGGACTTAGGGCGTTAAACTTTTATTATTTTAAAGTGAAGTAGATAAAACCATAAAACACAATTACTTTACTCTATTTGTTTATCTCATTTGGACTAAAAGTTATGTCATAGCCCCATGTTACACGCCTCAGTCCAAAACTGTCACCAATAACATTTAAAACGATTTACACAGGCAGGTCCCTGGACTGAAAGGGCCTGCACTTCATGTATTAAAGTGAAGTCATCTCACCATCTATAGATTTTTTCTCAAATTAGTGTAATCCCTATGCAATGAACAGACACTACTAAAACATTCATTTGTGACAGTCAAAACAGTCGACAACACTCTTTGTGACCACTTTGCACCGGTTTTTGCATTCAGATATACCTTGGTAATCACTTTAGCGACCGATGTATTCTAGC
This sequence comes from Scalesia atractyloides, assembly GCA_947069175.1. Lineage (NCBI taxonomy): Eukaryota > Viridiplantae > Streptophyta > Magnoliopsida > Asterales > Asteraceae > Scalesia > Scalesia atractyloides. The sequence continues at coordinate 23,304,826 of CAMTDV010000024.1, forward strand.
GACTGGGACTTACCATCTCAAACTTAAAGACTGAATTATTTTCAACTTGGGGTGTGAAAGAACGGCAACAAACCACACAAGGCATTGTTCATGTTTGTTCGATGACAAATATAAAAATATTCATCTTCAGTTTACATGTATTGCTTGTTATTTAGGAAAACCCAAAAAAAATGTCTTTACGGAATTCTAGTTATCGAACTTCCATTGTTTTTGATTTAGTATATTATGATATTTGGGGCACTGCAACTGTTTTATCTTCTAATGGCCATTGTAAATTCATGTTATGTTTTGATCACTTTTCTTGTTATATATGAATATTGTTTTATCTTCTAATGGCCATTGTTAATTCATGTTATGTTTTGATCACTTTTCTTGTTATATATGAATGATCAAGGAATCTGAAAAATTCAATTGGGGTTCACCTCAACTTTTTTTAAGAAAAAAAACAACAACTCATTTTTATATATGAAGTACATGAAATAAATCGACCATATATATTGTTTGGTTCGGTACTTTTTATAATTAAGCTGTCTACCGTATCCATTTGCGGTTTGTAGCTAAAATATAACCTTGAGTCATTCAAAATCAAACATATGGGTTGGACAGTTGGAATAATATAACCTTGAGTCATTTAAAAAAAAATTTTGTTTTGATTGGTTTTTTCCTTCGTTCTCACGGTTCTCGCAATATTTTGCAGTCTCAATATTTAGCATTCGTTCTCAAAGTTATCTTGAGGATGCTAAATATTGCGAGAACCGTAAGAACGAATGAGAAAACCAATCAAAATATTCTTTTTTAATTCAAACCTCATTGTAATTAAAACACAAAATCAAAATAAGAATTTACAACATCAAATAATTCATTTCTCATTTCAAAAGCCCTTTTATTAAAATTTTTACATATGTGAAAATGGGAAAAGTTACACATGTGTAAATTTTCAATATTTACAAATACATGTAAATTTAATTGTTAACATTGTATTCGAATAATAATGATAAGTGTAAAAACATTGAATTTGAATTGTTTTTTGACAAAGTTCTCGCGGTTTTTTCATTCGTTCTCACAATCTTTAACGTTCTCATTTAAACATTCCCTATATATATATATATATATATGGGAAGGCTATCTTGAGAACGCTAAATTTTGCGAGAACCGTGATAACGAATCAGAAAACCAATCAAAACCATTTTTTTAATACAAACCTTATTGTAATTAAGATACCATATAAAAAAAAAAGAATTTACAACATCAAATAATTCATTTTTTCTCTTAAAATCACTGTTAAAAGACTTTTTACACATGTGTAAATTTGTTAAATACAACAAATTTACACATGTGTAAATGAGAAAACTTACACATGAGTAAATTTTCAATATTTACAAATACATGTAAATTTAAACGTGTAAATTAATTTCTAACTTTGTATTCCAATAATAATGATAAGTGTAAAAATAATTTGAATTTGAATTGTTTTTGATCAATTTCTCGCGGGTTTTTCATTCGTTCCTACGATTCTCACAATATTTAGCGTTCTCATTTAAACATTCCATATATATATATATATATATATATATATATATAGGGTAGGTGTATTTGTGAATAACCCACTTGATTGTGAACACTAATGAACTAATCCGAGCTCTTGATTATCAATACACAAGTGTAAATCAATGGGTATGATTTGATGTTGAAAATACACTAGTGTATTTTACGATTTGAAGATGTAAATCAATGGCCAGAATTTGTTTACTCAGTTCAAAAATACACTAGTGTTCACTCTAGAACCCCACCGGATATCTAATATATATATATAATATATATATATATATATATATATATATATAGGATTTAGGCGAAAACTATATCACACCCCAACCGATGGCGGAATCATCGAGGCGTGGCACTAGGCGAATCAGATTGTTCAAGAGAATCCATAACAATTATTTAAATGACAACACTTAAAGTTTAACTTTCCATACAATTAAAAAAATATTCCACAAATAGTCAAAACAGAATACATGTCCCTTAACAATCAAATTCGACAACCTAGATTTATTTAGCGAGTTTCAAGGAGTCTTATCCGTTTGCAGCTCAAAATAATCATCAACCTGTCACATACGTTAAAATAACAGTCAATACAAAAGTAAAGGTGAGTACACAGGTTTTAATAGCATAATAGTAGAGATGAAGCGTTTTCGCATAACCAGCATGTAACACGTAGATAAGTGAATCTAAGTAAGCTAACAATAATGACACAAGCTAACCAACACGACTGCGAGGTGGAGTATGCGAGATACGTGTTCACAACAGTGAACACGCACGTAAAGTGAATTTGCGAGCCTTAACAACCCCTAAACCAATCAGGTGCTGAGTCCAAACTATAGTACTATCGTTTCTAAAGGTGGTCTACGAGTCCTCATTATTTAATCATAGCAAAACAAACATTCAGCGATTCACGTAGAACATGCAAGAGCGGTTAGCGTTAAAAGAGTTTAGCGTTGTGTGTAGCGTCTTTTGATATAGAGAACGTATGTAACACCCAAAAGTGCGTTAAAGCGAAAAAGTGTTCAAGTATACTCACAGTTCGTGCTTAGCGAGTAAACACAATCTGTTATGAATTGAAGGGAGCGTCTGGATCAGCCTGTAAGCGAGAACAGAAGTGCATCAGTCTTCCGAAGTGTTGAAACAGTAGAGGTGATGTTTGGTGGGATAGCAGGTTAGTTCGTACGAATTAGCACAGTTCGTACGAATTGAGTAATTCGTACGAATTAGCCTGTTGGTGTAAACTAGCCTGTTTGGTTGTTCAAAATCGAGTGTTTCGCGTCGTTCGTCGGGAAAATCGAGTGTCCACCCTTCCAATATTGAGCTACTGAGCAAACCAAAAGTTGGGGATGTCTTTAGAGCAGGTTAGTCACTTGAAAGAACTTGGACTGGTTCGTACGAACTAGGTCTAATTCGTATGAGCCAGTCCAGTTCGCACAAGTTGGTTGTTTTTGCGTCTTCCTATGTCCGGAACTGAGTTTCACTTGGAATAGACGTAATTTCGAATCCATTTCAAGTATGTTTCTGACAATGCTTCGTCCCACTATTCAGTGAACGAAACACAAGTCGGTTAGTCCGTTTTAGGTGTAAAAATCAAGTTTAAAACAGTTTTAGTTGGATAAAACACTTTGTGAGCATGAAACAACATGGTTCTTTATTGAGAAGCCAAAGCCAACTCAAACACATTCATTTAAGTGCATATCCAAAGTAAAATCAGAAGTTTTTGTGAAAAATATAAAGATTTTCATAAATAGAGAAGTTTAGATGAAATCAGATAAACTCGTGTAAAATCGTAGTGGAAAACATTGTCTTTTGAATAAAAAGGTGTTGTTCTTACTTGAAAATTAAAGAAATGCGAGTAGGAGAAGTCTGGTGCGAAGTGGCAGCAAGAGGAGTGCGTGTGGATGTGTCTGATATCGTAGGAGAGGGTGATGGAGGCTGTAATTCGTATGAATTAGGCCTAATTCATATGAAATGTCTCCAATTTACACGTTGGTTGTTCGTTTGGTGATTCCGTTTGTATTAGTGAGTTCGGTTTAGTGTTTTAGCGAGGCGTTAAGCGTTATATAAATCATTGTAGCGCGGTATAGTGAGTTGTGTGAGCGAGAGCGAGTACAATCCATACACTTAACACATAAACAACATAAAGTAACATAAATATTGCGATTGCGATTTGTGTGAAAAGCGAGGTAGTAGGCACAAGTGGTTACCGAACAAACAAACACACTCGGCTTGTAAAGTAGCATAAGCTACTGTGATTCGTGTAGCGTTAACGTCGCGAGTATGAAAGCGTTTTAAGTGTAACGTTATGCTGTGTGATGAAATGTATTTAATAAAACATATTTCCATTACTTATCGAATCTCTGGTTAGCAAAAACGGTTACAAGAAAGAAATAACGATAGTACGGAACAACAAGAAAAGTCGGGTTTGTTACAAACTATCCTTATCGCTAGAACCACGAAAAACCTAAACACCCACCCCCACCCCATCACAACCCAAATACCTATTAAAACCTAAACCCCCGCCCCCGCGCCCACGAAAAACCTAAACCCCACCCCACCCTCTAAAAACCTAAACCCCACCCCACCCTCTAAAAACCTAAACCCCTTCACCCAATCTAAATGCTAAAAACTAAACCCTAAAGCTAAACTTCAAAACTAAACTAAATGATAAAACATTTTTTACAGTCAAATCGCGACTTAAAAAAAAAACAATATTTTATATAGACAAAGGTCGCGATTTTAAGGATAAATTAAAAAAAATTGTATGTTTTTTTAAGCTTTTTAAGTAGTATTAGTTGTGTTTACATTTGTTCTTATGGTTCTCGCAATAAAGAGTGGTTTCTAACGGATCCTTATCCTATATACATACATACATACGTACGTACATGCATGCATACATACATACATACATACATACAGGGAAAGGGTAAAATGAGAACCGCCTTGAGTTGCGAGAACCGCGAGAACTTTTGATCCGGCGCGAGTTGGGTCATTTTTTTGCACAAACGTAGATGAAAAATTATAAACAAATCTGTAAAAAAGTAAAAAAGCAAATTGTCGAATCGGTAGTTTTGAGTGATGTAAGTTTTTTTTACGGTAGACGTAAATTTTAGAAGAAGATAAATATTTTTTACGTCTCATGTAAATGTGGGTATGCGACATTTTTTTTCAAATTTTCTTTGCTGAAACAAGTGATTGTTTTTACAAATTTTAAGAAAAAATATTTCGAAAAACCTTTTGGATGGCGTAGTTCTCGCGGTTCTCGCAACTTGTGGTGGTTCTCATTTGAATCGAATCCTATATATAAAATATATATATATATTATATATATATATGTGGAAAGGATATTTTAAAAACACACCTGAGTTGAAAAAAACCTAGAAAAGTGCATCTTCATATCAATCTTATGTGATCAATGGTTGATATTTAAAAACATATAAAGTTATTTTTTTAAAAATGTATAGTCTGACAAAAAGTGTAAAACTTTGCATTTTTCCCTCTACTCTCTCACTTGACACAAAAAAGTGCGACAACTACATTTTTACATAAAAGTCTCGTTGTAAAAAAATGTAACATGTTTCTTTACGCATACTACAAAATAAAAATTTTATAAATTATAAGTTTCAAAATCCAAACACTTCATATAATCTAAAAAATTGTTGTAAAAAATAATTAAAAATGTTACAAACTAGTTACAAAAAATGTGTACAATTGAAAAAATATAACACATTCTCTCTACTCTCTATAGTATTACGAAAAATGTGTTAGTGTTTGAAAATTTTGCAGGTGTCAGTAAAACTTTTGTAGCGAAAAAGTGTAACCTGTTGTCTATTCATTAGATTTTCATAGTTTTTGTAACTCACATAAGATTTCTCCCTATAATTTACACACACACACACACACACTATATATATATATATAGTCTTAGGATTCTGTAAGAAAGACATTTTTCGTGAGAAGTGTCAGAAAGCATAAGAATTAACATGTAGGCACATGTTTTGGAATTGGCATAATGTTTTGGGTTGTTTTGGCAAGAAAAACACCAAACCTAACAATTTAAGACACAATGCAATTAATTATAGGCTTAAAACTTAAAACACCATGCCAAGAACGTTAAGTAGTATGTTTTAAGTGTTAAGCAATGTGTTTTAGTTTTGTTTTAAATTTCACGCCTATAATACGTTGCATTGTGTTTTAAATTGTTATGTTTAGTGTTTTTCTTGTCAAACCAACCCAAACACTATGTCTAAGTCCAAAACATGATGCATACATGTCAATTTCTATGTTTTTTCACACTTCTCACGAAAAGATGTTCTTTTTACAGGAAACTCACCATATATATATATATATATATATATATATTGAAGGGTTTAAATGAGAAGAAATTCTTTGTAAGAAGAAAAAAGAAGAAATTTCAACCAATAGGAATGATTCATTAGATTTTATTTAATATTTGTACTTAATGTAGCAATAAGGGTATATTGGTAAACTTACATACATCATTAATTGATAGTTTCATCTTTAATAACTAACTATATTAAATTTGTAACTTATTTTTAACATATATATTTTTATCAAAAAATAAAAATAAAAACTTATTTATAGTGTAGGATAAATACGAGGTGTGTAGGATAAATTACGAGTTGTGTAGGATAAATTTCAATATGTGTAGGATAAATTTCGAAATGTGTAGGATAATTTTTTATGTGTGTAGGCAAAAAATTTTAGTTTGGAGGATAATAGTCTTTATGACTAATTAATATAATCAAACATAATAACAAATGAGAGAGAAAAAAATTATTTAAAGTTTTACAATTGTACCCTTTTGTTCTTTTTCTTCTCAGTAAATTTTTCTTCTCAAATGAACCTTCCCAACCACCTTTATTGCAAAATAAAATCTAAAAAAAATCAAAAAAGCAATCAAATTTTTTTTTAATATTTAAAAAAATCGCTATATTTCGTTTAAAAAAAACTTTTTTTTCCAGTAACAGTTATCCATGCACATGTGCATATGTTGAGTATAACTTCTGACAAATTCTGTAATACATTATCAGTACTAGATAATTGCACTTTAATTTACAATACCATCCATAATACACTACTTTTTACATTACCAATATTCAAAATGCACATGTGCATCATTGTGTATAACCATTCTATAACGTGTTTTGTTACAAAAAGTTTTTGATTTTGAATGATAAAGTAGGCTCATATACATATTTTTTGGTTAGTTATATCTAGTGGGTGATGGTTTGGTTATAGTTGTCACTTTATGATATAATATGTTGATTGGATGGTATAAATGATGTTGATATACATGTAATAAAGTGAAAATATTGGTATTGATATTGTATATAGATGGTAGGAGGTAATGGTATTGTATTATGGATGGTAGGAGGTAATGGAAGTGTATTATGGATGGTATGATAGATGAAAGAGAAAGTGTATTCAAAGTAATGCACCAAAACACCTTATTTCATGTTGCTACATATAGATGCACATGTGCATTTCTAATATTCGTAACGTAAAAAGTAGTGTATTACACATGGTAGTGTAAATGAAAGTACAATTGTCTAATATCTGTAACGTATTACGGAATTTGTCGAATAAATGATATATATGCACATGTGCATGATAGTGTATTATGGATGGAATGATAGATGAAAGAGAAAGTGTATTCAAATAGTGTACCAAAACACCTTATTTCATGTTGATACATATAGATGCACATGTGCATTTCTAATATTGGTAACGTAAAAAGTAGTGTATTACACGTGATAGTGTAAATGAAAATACAATTGTCCAATGTTTGTAATGTATTATAGAATTTGTCAAAGAAATGATAAAAATAATGAAAATACAATTGTCCAATGTTTGTAATGTATTATAGAATTTGTCAAAGAAATGATAAAAATGCACATGTGTATGGATAACTGTTACTCAATTTTTTTTAAAATTTTTTTTATTGTTGACGAAATATAGCGAATTTTTCAAAAAAAAATATTTAAAAAAATTTGGGTGTTTTTTAGATTTTTTTAGGTATTTTTGGGTGGTTCTCGCGGTTCTCGCAATAAAGGGTAGTTTCTAACGGATCCTTCTCTTATATATATATATATATTATATAATATATATAATTATTTAAACAATACAAAAAGAGAATCTTGAACAAAACAGAACTTAACGTTTGGTACATTTCGGTTTTTAATAAAATGTCACAATAACTAAATTATATTAAATCATCATCATCATGCTCAGTAAATCCCATCAATAGGAAAGCTAAGGTAGGATCTGAGGTAGGTAAGATGTAGACAGTCTTACCTCTACCCCATAAGAATAGAGAGGCTCTTCTAGTGAGACCCCCGGCTCGATAGAGTTTCGCATCAAGCATTGGACATAAGGTACATAACACTTAGCAATTGGGACAAAAGCTGATTAGTGCATGTACCCATTGTTTTTCGGCAACACCACCACATGATGCATGATTAACCACGCTTTTTAACGTTATTTTCACGAAATTATTAAAATACCGTTAAAATTAGTGCACTTTCGGGTATGAGAAACGGCAAAACTAAAAAATTCAAGATACGGGTATATGGCCAAGGTACGGCAAAAAAATTAAATAAAAATTATAAAAAATAAAAATATATTAAAGAAATCTATATATATATATATATATATATAATTGATGGAAAGTGTAATTAATTACCAAAATACTTTTTAAAACTTAAACAAAATAAACTGAAAGAGTTAAAAAAAAGATAAAAGAAACTAAATTTGTTACATGATTTTTTTTCATATTATCTTTTTGGCCATTAAATAAGATAGCTATTATGATGGTTAGTATTCTTGAATTGTGTGATGACTTTTCAATTCACCGTAGTACACTGGTGTTGGAAAAGCAAATATAATAATATTAAAATAGCATACCCTTTTATCTTAAAATCATAAGTCATTCAAACATAGGCATTTTCTTAATCTTGTTATTCATCTTTTTTACAGCTCCGCCCATACCAGTTCAGCCGCCGCCCGTTCTCGCCGGAAAACGTTTAGCAGCCGTCTCCGAAACCTTTAGTAACTTTCCCCATTTTCCGGAAACGTTTAGCATTCATCCCCTAATATCCGGAAACGTTTAGGGAACGTTCCCATGGTGTCCCCATGGCGTTTCGGTCCCCAAAACGTCCCGGGACGGGTACTCCATGCTTCTGGGCGTTCCCGTGCTTCATAGGTACCCACACATATATAGTGCATACTCAGGCGGGGCGTAAACTAAATTATATTAAAGGAAACTATAAATTATGTGTGTTAAATGAAACTATAATTAAGAGCTAGTATTTTTGTTTCTTCAAATATTACGAAATGATTCTGGGTTCACAACCTCGGATTTACTTTCTGCTTTTCTTAACAAAATCATTACCCGCAGTTAACAGTGCCTACTTTCTGTTTTTCTTAACAAAATCATAACCCGCATTTAACAATACGAAAACAATATATTTAAAACAAGCAGTAGAAGACATATGACTTTTGTTATTTATTCAAGTAGTTAATAGTTAATGCCTCGCCCATGTTGCGAGACATTATGCCAAATATTTCTTTACAAATTAAAACAAAACGCTATAATAGTTTTGCTAGAAAAAAGGAACTAAATTATGAGAAACTGTAATTTTAAACTGGTGGGGCAAAATTGTAATTTGTCGCGCTTGGTAATAAAAATTACATTGAGTCAATCAATTAAAACAAAACACTACCATAGGTTTGCAAAAAAAACGAAAACTATGGCAAGACTGTAATTTTGAACTGGGAGAAAATCGTAGGTTTGACTGAGGGTAAAATCGTAATTTATCAAAAGTTACAACGACGACAAAAGTGTGATTTTGAACTGAGGCAAAATCATAATTTTGAATAGAGGTAAGATAGTAATTTTTCAAAATCTACAACGATGGCAAAACTGTAATTTTAAACTGGGGCAAAAGCGTAATTTTAACTGAGGACATAATCGTAATTAAAAACGAGGTAAAATCAGAACTTATTCGAACAAATAAAAGAGTGTCAGACAGCTTATATATACAAAACCAATGGTTATATAAAGAGTTATACAATTAATTAGTAAATTTAACTAGTAGGTGTACCCGCGCTTCGCTGTGGTTTACGGGTCTGAATACGATGGACCTACCGAGTAAACACGGTTTACGGGTCTGAATACCATGGAGCTACCGAGTAAATTGAACCCGGTATAACACTTGCAACAAAGAGAATGACAGACTATGTAATGATAAAGCGAACTGCAAAGTGCGATTAAGCTGGACACCATTATGTGAGAAACAGTACAAAATTTAAATGAGATCATAACTTTAAACCCACAAAATTTAAAAATCTAAATAAACATTCTTTTGAAATAATTAAAAGATTTTCCGTTAATAAATGTCTTTACTAATTCTTTTAATTATTAATAATATTGAAACTAACCTTGCAAACAAAGATAATACGGAACAACCCTGCTACAAACGAACGCTCTTGTTTTTTTCATTAAGAGCTTCTGGCTTGTTTAATAATTATTAATAGTGTGTGTATTATTTGTTACTAAAAACCTGTTTCCACTCTTCAGTTTCTCTTCTCTATTTCCTGTTCATGACACTACAAAACCACTAACACAAAACCACCAACACAAAACCATCACCACCACTATAGAATAACCGCCTAGCCGCCACCACCACTGCACCCCCACTGAGCCGTACCTTCTTGTTTTTGTTCCGCTCGAAGTGCCGATGATCATGTAGGAGATGTTTCTTCGTCTCTTTACCAATGTAAGAACCGGTGGTCATAACACCCCACCACCCCAATAACACGACCACCTAGCCGTACCACATCACTACCACTTACCCATTGCCATCTCTGAACGCAACACCACCATCATAAAACCGCCACTAACACCACAACACAACTACCTAACCGGCAAAGGCGATTCTACAATTCCGATAGCGACTTCAATGTTATAGATCCTGTTTAAATCGACGTATCTTCGTTCCAGATCTCCAGCGCGCGCTAGTCCTCTTTTCAGATCCAATGAGTAAGCTGCCGACAGTCCTATTAGTAGTCAGACTTCGATTAAAGCTTCTTTTTTGCTTAATAATTGAAGATCTCGTGAGTCAGGGAAAGTAAAGAATGAGTGTGAAATCAATTTCAAGAGGGAGATACAGAAATGTGTTTTACAGTGAGATAGAGAGGGATGGAGATGATAGGGTAAAATTTTAAAAACTTAAAGACAGATGATGAGTAGTATAATAAAGGAAACAAAGAAAGAGGACATGTGTAAAGTGAAGAGCAAGCTGGCAAAAAGTGGAAGAAGTAGTGGACACGTGTAACATGCTGAACAATTACATATAGCTACAGTAATATTTAGACACAAACATAAGTTTCCAATTAATTTAATATATATATATATATATATATATATATATATATATAATATATATAATTATATATATTAAGTATTTTTTTCTTTTTAAGAAACTAAATAAATAATTATCTATCTATATCAATAGTTATCCAAAGAGTTTGTTTAAATATAACAAATCAATATCTTATATTCTATCCAACAGATTTAACCTTTGTTTTTTTAACGGTGAGAATCTTTAACTAGTTGAGAGAAAGATCTCACACCCTCACAAACAGAGGTCCCTAACCCCACTCTGGCCAGACTATATTGTCTTAACCGAGCCCATGTTGGCATCAGAGTTTGGCTAACGACGTTCCCCAGGAAACCATACCACCCGTTGCCAGTGGCAGAGGCTTGCGCCGCCACAAGAGAGACTCGATCTGGCGTAACGCACGGTGGACTAAAACCCGGGGTGGCTCGGTCTCAAACTCTTGACCTAAGGTCTCGAAAAACTAGCCTTCATTGCCTTTATCCACCAAATGTGGCACTAGTGAGGATTGAACTTGAGTCTCCAAGGAGAACCCCAAATCTATCCAACCATTAGACCACAAATGATGGATATCATTCGTTTTTTATTGTGTGGCATCTCATTCATTTTTGCAATTTATAATATGCAAGTATAACTTGTTTAATTTAAATAAACTAGGTTTTCTTACGATCGCCGTGTTGCGGCGAATTTCTTTTGTTGTTTAGTCTGTGTTTACATGTGTTTTGAAATCACTAAGAGAGCGCGTTGCGCACGAAACCACTCACATGAATAAAAAGAAAATATATAAAAAAACTCTAAAAGATAAGTGAAAGAAAACCAACCAAAAAAGTTGTATAGTAATGATGTTGTTCATATGAAAACCGTGGTCAGAGATAAGCAAATGGTACTGGGTACCGGTACCGAATTTCATTAACCGAAAGATCTGAAGTACCAATTCGGTATAGACTTTTGGCGCCTACCGGCTTTTACTTTCATATACCGGTACCGTAACCGGTATTTTCGGTACCAGTATCGATTCGGTATCGGTTGGCGCCGAGTTCTCCCTGCCCTTGAAACTAAAGAAAAAGAAATCATTAAAAGTTGAAGCAAATCAACAAAAAAAAGTTGCACGATACCGTTATCAGCGATCAACAAATGGTACCGGGTAGCAGTACTGAATTTCCCGAACTAAAAGATTTTGAAAATAATTTCGGTACCGACTTTTGGCGTTTTGTATACCCGGCTGGTGCCGGTTTTTACCTTCATGTACTGATAACGAATCGGACCGTATCGGTATTTTAGATACCAGTACCGATTGACATCAAGCTTATATAACTTTAAAGATAAAGAAAATAAGTATATATATAATATTAAAATAATAAAAGTATTAATAATATATATATATATATATATATATAGTATTATAAACATTATTTATTGACTTCTCTTTTTAATATTTAATATATGTATAATAAACAATATGTATTATGCTTTTGTGTGAAACTTGTTTAGATAATTTCATGTGTGCCTTTATTAAATGAGATCAAGCCGAACGGTAGTATGTTATAGTGCTATAGGTGTGACGACTCATTCCTACTTCACAGTAATGCACATAATTCACATTTTTGTCATGCAACGTATAAGTTTCATCTAAACCATCCATTTATAATTATTATTCGTGTAAGTTACCAACATTCAAGAATTAACTTGTGTGTGTTCTGGTAATTCCCGGAATTACCAAAGTAGAGTTATTTAACTAACCCTAGTTAAATGCAGTGCTATAAATGTACTGTCTAAGTTAACTATGGTTAGGTTAATGTAACCTGAAATTGCGGGTTGTCACAATATGTATCGAATAACACGTAAGTGACGGGATTGTTATACCTTTTAGGTTCAAAAGAAACATCCGGGTTAGGTTCTTTCTTGTCATTAGTACCTTCCTCGCCATGAGCACATTCGTCTTCATCGTTATCACCTTCCTCGAAGTGCTTAGGGCCTTCCTCGACTTCGTTATCACCTTCCTCGAAGTTCTTAGCACCTTCCTCGTACTCGTTCTTGTGTTGTTTTCCGCTTGTGAATGGTAAGTCTTGTATGCGTACTATGATAGCTTTGTGCCAAGTAAAATGGTTCCACCTCATCTACGAACTCTGGAAACAACTTAATGGTGAGACTTTGGTAACCAAAACGACGTCACATCTTGTATAGATTTTTACTTGGTTTAAATTGGGCTATACGAGCTACACACTCCTGTCATCACAACGAAGCACGGACACAACCTCCTCCTTACCTCGTTCAACGTCGGGTCCGGAAACGCTCTCTGAGATGTATGACTGGTTCAAATCTTCGACAAAAACATAACTGATGTCCCAATACGATATCGTGATATGAACGGTTTCATCGAACTGTTTTGTTTGTGAATTTTCGTTTGAATCAAATGGTCCCTGTATGCTTGGATTTTTAATAATTTTCTGGGACTATGCGCCGCGTATAGGGTTTAATGTTTCCAAATTGACGATATATACGGGGCACTTTTTCAGACTGAACTCCCTGCAAAGTCAGTAATATACCTTAAAATCCTCGTACATCATACATATATGCGTATAGCCCTATACGCGTCGTATAAGGTTTAATGCTTCAAGTACCACAGTCCTATATGATGCGTATAGATATACGCGTCGTATATCTTTACTTTTTCTCGTACATTTTGATGCATTGAAACTCTATATGACGCGTATAGCTTATACGCGCATATAGGAGGATATCCACCAAATTTTGAAGATGTCTAAATACCCTTACCTAATATTAGGCCATCATATTTTACCCAATGTTTTAAATACCTGTTCGAACCGGCCGGTAATACAGGTTGAACCGGCTGCCAGTTATTGGCGCGGTACGATTGAGCTTGGTATACATAGAGTTCCGACATAGTCTTTGAATCGCCGGATATCCGGTAATACCGGTTCATACGGCCTACTGGTTTAATTCCATGTTAAATTTTGAGTTTAAATTAGTGATGATAGCGAATTTCATCTTTAACATTTGTAAACTTCTATTTAATAAAACTTTGTCGAAAATTTTGAATTTTGATTATGAAATCACGTAGTTTTGGATTATTTTTTAAGTTGAACTTATATTTTTTTGGATTTATAGGGTTAATTAGTCGTTACGGTTTAACCATATTGTATAACCCAGTACAACCGGTTTAACTATTTCTAGACCTAACCTGATACAGTTACAAAAAACCGATTTTTAAAACATTGATTATACCTTTATATCATTCATATTATTATATTAGGAAACTCATTACAATACTGGACTATGGGCTCTCCCATCTGATCTTGACCCGTTGCCCATTTTGATGTTGAGATTGGTTTATGAAAATGTGAAGGATTAATCATGTTAAATTCGACTTGGTATTGACCATTTTGAATTCATTTCCTTGGAGTTTTGGTTTAACTAAAAAACCACCAGAAAAGTCAGAAAACCGAACCAATGAACCCAAAATCCAAACTGATTAACTGACATAAAAATGCTTACACATAATATAGCATGGTGCTATATAAATGGGGTCCTACTCAACCTTAAATAAAAAAAACTAAAAATCAAATCAATAAAAAATAATTTCGGCTGACGCTAGTATAAACATTTACTACCTTTTTTTAACGGCAGTGAACGGCTTGCCAACCACCGTGACACCGGGTACTGTGGCCAAGGTCGACTACTCGACTGCCACCAGCCCCTTTGCTCTCCCCGGATGCACGGAAACCCTACCTCCACCGCCCGAAGGCACAACAGTAGAATAATCGGTTAAACCTCGCCTCCAATCCAAGTCGAACCGGCGCCACCCTTATTCGCTCTTCACCTGGATGCCGCAGAAAATAACGAGAGAGTGGGAATCGAACCTGAGTCACAAGGAACACCAATTCTTTCCCCAACCATTCCACCACTACCTCATGACAATCAATTTTCGCAATATCTTTTTTTGTGACCGAACTATAGCAATCGAAATCCTGTTTCCAAACTAGCTTCCAGTTTCGGTATGGGAGTGTTTTGCGACTGAAATTGTGAACGCAATGTTTTGTGTCAAGTCATTTTTTACCGGAATATTGGTTTACAAAACATGCATCAGAAAATGACTTCTGGTGTTGTGCTCTATTTAAATTTTCGTTGAAATTCTGTTTTGCGTACATGTTCCTAAGAAAATTTTATATGTTAAATTCACAATCACTAAAAGAACCAATATAACAACATAGGGAAAACAGAAGTTTTTAAAATACCTATCTCTAACGTTCTTGGATGCAACGATTGTTGGCCGGCCTACCTAATCCAAATGCTACATTCCAAAATCCAAACAATAAACCTTTACACACACTCATATATAAAATATGTACAAGTTAACACACAAACACACAACCTCTAGATACAGAAAAGCTAACTGTTATCTACATTTAACTATAATATGGCAGAAATGGTTGAGGGGTCTCCAGAGGTGGTTAGAAACAAGCAGGTGATTTTCAAAGACTACGTGAATGGATACCCGAAAGAGTCCGACATGGCGGTAACTTCGGACGCCACTGTTAGATTAGAACTGTCAAAGAATGAAGATGGCCAAGTTTTGTTAAAGAATCTCTATTTGTCCTGTGATCCTTACATGAGGGGTCGCATGAGCAAGAGGTTAGAAGGAAGTTACACCCCTTCTTTCACACCTGGTTTGGTATGTATTGATCACTTACTATAATATATACCTTATAAAATGAATTTACCATCATATATATGCTAGGCTTTTTCATTTTTTTATCTGTTTTCCTATTTGAATGTATTCATCTAGATTGATCTGTTAATGGACTTATTCTTCAACATGCTCTTTGAAAAATGTTAGTTTTTATTTATTTTCCTATGAATTTATTATGATTTCCGACATCATAAGAGGTAATTTATACTAGGACCATGGACACACCAAGTATATAGGATGTGTAGTTAATTGATCTGGCTGGTTACTTTATTTTATTTATAGTAACTTATGTTACCGATTTTCAACATCATAAGAGGTAATTATTTATATATAACACATGCAATTTTAATTTTTGGTTGGGTAAATATGCAATTAATAAAGTTTACAAGGAGGTATATGTAATACTCCTGTTTTCTAAGTAGTTTACAGTGGCGGAACTAGCCCATTAAATCAGGGGTATCCCAATTTTTTTTACCGTGCAATCATACAACATAAAAAACGACAATAAATAAATAAATAAAGTAAAACAAATACCTAACTAATGGGAGCCACAATTTCAATCATAATATTAATAATTTGGGCAATTGGGCCACTGTTTCAATCGGGCTCCCTTATTCTACAAGTTTGGATTGGTTAAGGGTATCCTTGTATTATTTTACAGGTATCCTTAGTATAAAGCCGAAAATAAAAATAAAAAAAATACACTACGAATATGCACTTGAGCAGTAGCCCGTGCTACGGTTGCTAAACAATTGGGTCCGCCCATGTATTATGAATTTTCATGGTTATGATTACTTCAAAAATCTCATCATACCTCTTAGTTTTACTAATTGGAAATAACATCTTATCATTGTTTATGTGGCCCGACATGACCCGAACCGAAAATTCAAACGTCAAGAGACATCTTACCACAAAAGACAAATCCCATTGGAAATAAAATATTAGGTCCCTCACTAACTCAGACCAAGTTCGTTTTGAGTTGGCAAATAATACAAAGTTTCGAATCGTTAAGTATTAAGTCATTTTCTATATTGTCTTCTACAGCCTATATCCGGATATGGAGTTGCAAAAGTTTTGGATTCCACTCACCCCAAATTCAAAAAAGGCGACTTGGTATCAGGAATCACCAATTGGGAAGAATATAGTTTGATCACGAATCCTGAGTCGTTAATAAAGATTCAACAAATGGATATTCCTCTTTCCTACTATACCGGAATTCTTGGTAAGTTAAAGTTATACTGAACCATTTCAGTTTGCTCAGGGGCTTCAACCTTCTTTGGGCGTGATGTTGATTCTAAAACCGCAGCTATTTCTTAATAAATATATGTTTTTACTTAAAATCCTAATGCATATGACACAAATTTTTTGTATATGATTTCTAAAAGGCACAAAATCATACAATCATAAAACTGGAAAAATTGAAATCCTAGAGAGTTGTAATCCAAAAGGAATGATTGAATGTGAATTAAATGTTGTTAAACCCTACAATAATCAGCCCCCCCTAAATATGGGGCCTTAATGTTCAGGTTTTTTCTTTTTTTTTTTTAAGTTGAGCCGTCCATGAGTTACCTATTCAAGTTCAAATCGTCTATTTTTTTGAATCTTGGATTGGTTTAGGTATGGCCGGCCTGACTGCTTATGCTGGTTTTTATGAGATTTGTGCGCCAAAGAAAGGAGACACAGTGTTTGTATCAGCAGCATCTGGAGCTGTTGGTCAACTTGTTGGGCAATTTGCCAAACTATCTGGTTGTTACGTTGTTGGAAGTGCTGGATCGAAAGAAAAGGTAAAAATTAACCAGATTATGTCACCTACACTTGCAACTTCAAACTAGCATTTTCTTTCATTTGTGAAAGATTATTTCATTATTTTTGCCGACATTCATTTAGTATAATTCACTTCCTTTGACAAGGTTGATCTGCTTAAAAATGATTTCGGGTTTGACGAGGCATTTAACTACAAAGAAGAGCAAGATCTCAATATCGCTTTAAAGAGGTAGTGAGTGTTGGGATTTCTCCTCAACATTGAGTCGAGCAGAGCTAGAGCTCATCTAAGCGCCTGATCTCGGCTCGCTTACATTATGAGAGCTATAGCTCGAGCTCATCGCATTTAATATTTATTAGTTAATTTAATATTTCATCTATATATAATAATAACTTTGTATATATATATTTATAAGTATATATTTATAAGAGTAGAGTCCAATTTATCACCATATGGTTTGGTCCAGATTGTAATATGACACCTTACCTTCTAGTTTTTGTCAAATGAGACCCTATGGTGTATAGTCCATCACACCTTACATCCTACCGTTAAACGTTAGTTTGACCGTTAAAAACAAATAAAAGACCATTATACCTGTTGAATCACCTTTTAATTTCAGAACAAATACCTCTTCATACATTCAGATATCTCTGCAACTCCCTCTCTCTCTTTCTTTGCGACTCGCTCTCTCTCTCACACACTTCATAAGACTTTGAAGATGTATTATGAAGTGTGTGCCGGTACCAACAAATTCAAGCTTTTCACAACCTCCAGTTCTCTCGTTTTCCGGTTTTAAACCGACGTGGTTCAGTTATCGTAACCTAAAAACTGGTGGCTGTCGGAGCTATTCCGTTCAAGGTTCATCGATTCTATTATTGAAGAGTTTGTAGCATTACGCCGCTCAGAATTTGTACTAGTAACAAGTTCGTTTCCTCTCTTTCGTGTTGAGTTTTTTTTTGCGACGGTTTGTATTGAGTGACTAAATGTATCGGAAATTGTTGAGCAGATGCTTTAGTTAGTGGTTTGATGCATTGAAAAACCTAGCGGTTAAGTAGGTTTCTAATTGCTTTGATGCATATCAGTTATTGTGTGCTGACAATCGAGTTGCTGGACATATGCTTTAGTTAGTGCTTGTATAGTCCGTTTTTTGCCTGATTAATGAGCTTGTATCGAGAAACCTAGTGGTTAAGTGGTTTTCTGTTTGTTTTGCGTCGTTAAAAGTTATTATGTGCTGATAATGAGCTTTTCAAATTGGTGAAATAGGAAATTTAGAAAGGAAATAATAGTTTTAGATGGAGGTGGTTGGTGGTGAGTGGTACTAATAATAACGAAACAATAGGGGTGTATACTACAAGAGAAAAAAGGTTTGACATGTAAGATTACAGTTTTATCCTTTTATCCCTCGTACCAGACAATCAAATCAACGTTTGCTATGCAATGTGTTATGGAATGTCCACCACATGGTTTTATTTGGCAAAAACTGCAAGATAGAGTGTAATATTGCAATTTAGATCAAACCACATACCGGCAAATTGTACTTTAATAATAATTATTTACATAACATAATACACACACTTGTTTTTAACATAAACTTCTATATAATAATTATTATTATGTAAATATATAATTTGTGTGTTCAATAAAAAAATATGACAGACGAGCCTACTCAAGCTAGATTTCATTTACTAAATGAACTTATTTTAGGCTCAAGACATGGGTTTGGGTTTGGGTTTGGTATTAGGATCGGCCTCAGAGCTCGACTCAATGTGTGCTTTTAGTGAGCCAAATTCCTTAAGCATAAGAAAAGTTGAAAAGAAAATACATTTTAAAGGAGTTTATAGTAAAAAAAAAAAACATAAAATTTCACGAACAAACAGAGACCTTATTATAAACCATGATTTTTTTATTAATATCGGTTAACTTTTGCTGGTTCAGGTATTTTCCTGATGGTATTGATATTTACTTTGAAAATGTTGGTGGGAAGATGCTAGATGCCGTTTTATGCAACATGAGGGTTCATGGTCGCATTGCTGTTTGCGGGATGATCTCACAATATAACCTCAATCGACCCGAAGGCATAAACAACCTTATGTTTCTAATCTTGAAACGTATAAGAATGGAAGGGTTCCTGGTTGTTGATTACCATCACTTATATCCTAAGTTGTTTGAAATGGTTTTGCCTCTCATTCGAGAAGGAAAGATAACATATGTAGAGGACACAGTTGAAGGCCTTGATAATGCTCCAGCCGCACTCGTTGGCTTGTTTTTTGGCAAAAATGTCGGAAAACAAGTTGTTGCTATAGCTCGTGAATAATCCGCTATCCATATACCAATTTGTTATAATATTCTGTTTTGTTTTAATAATAGAGAGACCTTCATTCAAGTATGTTTTGGTATATGTTTGTGTACAACTATATATCAGGCATCATGCATGTGATGTAGGTATGTGGATCAGAACTACCAAGTAAAAATAAGTGAGGGAGGTTAGTAGGGTGGCCTAGGATGTTGGAAACTATGACTTTTTAGTTGGGGTCATCATAAAAAGGTTATATTATCTACATGTTAGAAGTACCAGGGAGTCCAACTCACCTTGTTCATCATACACTCAAATTTTCTATACAAAAATCTAATTAATTCTAGTTATCGGGGTCAGCAGACCCTCCTAACATCCCTCATTTAGATCAGAAGGACCTTTGACCTTTGGGACTAAAGTAATAAAAGACGAGCATAAGGACCTGTCCAAAACGCCTTCGTTGAAAAAAAGATCCATCATGTCCACAAAGTCCTTCTCGAATAAGTGCCAGAATTTCTTGATAAACTTCATATTGAAGCCATCGGGCCCCGACGCTTTATTAACCCCACAGTCGGACACCGCCTCTTTGATTTCACTAAGCGAGAAAGGGAGCACGAGAGAATCTTCTTCTTCAGTCGAGAGTTCCTTGAACCCACTACCATCATACCCGGCCTCACCTCCAAATCTTACTTAAACCTATCTTTAAAGAACCAGAGCACCTCCTTTTGACATTATTCGGCGTGCTACACCATCTACTATCCACTTCTAACCTATATATCTTGTTCGACATTGCCTTATGCTTTATGACAAGATGAAAATATGCCGAATCATCATCGCCCAAAGAGGCCCATCTCGTTCTAGATTTTTTTATGAAGATCTTTCGTTTTCTTACACTCCAATTCCTCCAGATCTTTCAGACATTCTAATGGTGTCCATTCCTCCTCCTCTTCGAGTTCTCTACTTTCCAACACCTCTTCAAAGTGGTCGAGTTCGGTCACATGCAAATCCATATTCAAGTTCTCCTTGTTCTCTTTCACCCACAACTTTATCTTGTCTTTTAGGTACTTTAATTTTTGAGCAAGACGCCTCTCTAGAGGCCCCTCAAAACTGAAGGAAGCATCAAACTCCGTAATGACTTTCTCAAATTCCGGGTTCTCCAACCAAGAATTAAAGAAGCGAAAAGGGTTCGGACCGAAATCCAAAGGAGCCGATCTCAAGACTATTGGGGAATGGTCTGAGAGACACCGTGGCAGGGCCATAAAACATGAATCTGACCACCGATCGATATATTCTTGATTAACAAAGATTCTATCAATTTTGCTCATCTTCCTAGTCTTGCTTTTAAAAGATGTAAACTTCTGCCCCTTCATCGCGAATTCAAACAAACCAGCTTCAGCTAAAAAGTCATTGAGATCTCATGCGTTGACCTTGTCAAAGTTCGAGTTCAGTCTTTCCTCCGGGAATCTGACTGCATTTAGGTCACCCATAACCATCCAAATACCCAGATTAACCAGCATAATACCCTTTAACTCAGATCACATATTTCTTTTTGCCACCGTCCCTTTCGGCCCATACATATTTGCTATGTGGAGCACCCTGTCAACCCCTTTCATTGTACCAGAGACCACAATGAAATTCCTACTTTTACCACAATGAAATTCCTACTTTTAACAACTCCAACTGAGGAAAAAATTTCAGGTTCCATATGCAAACCAAACCTCCCGACTGGCCTGGGGCATCAACAAAAGCCCTTTTGAACAAACTATACCCCAAAAGGCTGCACATCTAATCTTTTCCCATCTATGAATTGTGTGTCCTGCATCGAAAGGAAAGTTTTAATTTTGAGTCCTTACCAATTGATGTATCCATCTTGCTTTCGCCTCATTACCCACTCCTCTGATGTTGATGGATATAAAATTCATAGCTGCTTCGTCTTCGACTTATCTCCTTCTACCATCTTTCTCACATCCTTGTCGAAATTCTTCAAATTTACTCCCACTTTTAACCCAAACCTAATAGTTTCCTCCACCTCGTCATCTTCCGGAACCGTCTTTCCGGCTTGACTTTCTTCATCCAAACTCGGCACAAGAGTAGTGCCTTTGGACTGATTCGACGAAAATTGATCAGAAACATCCAACTAGTCATCTTTGTCTTCTACCTACATCTGTGCAACACCCTTATCATCGTCTCCCGCAAAAGAACCACCAGCTCTATGTGCAACACCCTTATCATTGTCGCATGTTTAACTCCTTCTGATCGAATATGTGCTAGAGACTCTTGTGATCGGTGTAATCGTACATTTGGTACCGTACAAGTAGTGTCTCCAGATTTTGAGAGCAAAGACCACAACACCCAATTCCAGATCATGGGTAGTTTTGTTCTTCTCATGAACTTTATGCTGACGAGATGAGTACGCGATTTCTTTCTCGCGTTGCACCAAAACGCAACTGAGGCCTTGAATAGGTCGCATTAGACATCGAAATCATCGGTGCCTTCTTGTAAAGATAAGATAGGCGCGCTACAAAGTTTTTCCTTCAGGAGTTAAAATGCAGATTCTTGGGCATCTCCCTACTTGTAAGTGGTACCCTTTTGAGTTAGAGTAGTGAGGGGTTGAGCGACCTTCCAAAAACCCTTAATGAATCTACAATAGTAACCCGCAAGACCAAGGAATTGGCGGATTTCGATAGGAGTTTTCAGTGCAGACCAATTCTTAATGGAGTCTATCTTGGCTGGGTCGACATGTATTCCAGCTTCGTTGACTATATGTCCAAGGAAATGGACTTTACGAATACAAAAGTCACATTTCGAGAATTTAGCGCATAACTATTCGTTCTTTAAGAGCTCCAAAATAAGACGTAAATGATGTTCGTGTTCCTCCTGGCTTCTCGAGTAAATCAGAATGTCACTGATGAAAACAATGACGAATTTGTCGAGGTAAGGTTTGTACACTCGGTTCATGAGATCCATAAAATCCGTAGGTGCAGTGGTTAACCCGAATGGCATAACTAAGAACTCACAATGTTCGTACCAAGTTCTGAAAGCAGTTTTAGATACATCTTCATCTCGGACTCTCAACTGATGATAGCCCGATCTCAGATTAATTTTCGAGGAGTAACTTGACCCTTGCAGTGGGTCAAACAAATCATCGATTCAAGGAAGTGGATAGCGATTCTTAACAGTCACTTGGTTCAATTCATAGTAGTCGATACACATACGGAAAGTCCCGTATTTCTTCTTGACGAATAGGACCGGGGCTCCCCATGTTGATGAGCTAGGTCGGATAAAGGGGCTCCCCATGGGTGCTGCTCCTGGGGTTAGGTGGATGTTAAATTTGACATGTCGGTATGGTGGAAGGCCTGGCAAGTCTTCAGGAAAGTCAAGTCACGAACGATAGGGATATTTTCAATCTTCTTCTCTTTGGTTTAGTTTTTTGTTAATAGCCAAAACCAGACTGGGGCTAAAACCTTTGCTTAGAAATACATTAAGTTGAGGTATAAATACACGAAATGGAAGTATTAAATACAAAGTACATGAACTGGAGGTATAAAAGCTAGAAATATATGAAAGTATGAATGGTTCGGTTCGGTTCAGTTCAGTTAATTATGGTATAACGAGGGTACAAAAAAACTTATAACTGGTTTTTGGTTAATTGGTTTTCAGTTAATTCAGCTGTTCGTTGATTTCGGTTTGGTCTTGTATGTTTCCGGTTTGGTTTCGGTTAACGATTCATTTATTGCTAACCCAGAGACACCGTTAATCATGTAACATATCAATATTTAAATTAAAAAAACTATAGTTATACTATACTCAGATTAAAGAGAACAAATGATTGTTTTTATGGTGTAATTATTTTTAAAAAACTTTACATACGAAAAATTTATGACTGTTTAAAAGTCGTAGGGGTAATTAGTTTTTTAAGGGGGGAAATTGTACATAATTCTGTTAAAATTAAGGGATTAAAGTGTAATAAAATGAGAGAATTTAAATGTAACTAATGTTTAAAAGACTAATTTATCCTCATTTTAGATTGTACCTTATGCATTAAGAAAAAAAAAAAACTTCTTACTTTTTTGGGTATCTTGACCATCCCTCATGCATTATATAATATTATAGTGGGTACCGGCGCAATGTGACAGGGGCAATACTTTATTATACCATTATTGTAATAGATAACATCACATACGTCATGTTTGAAATTAAATATGTTTAAAATTTATATACGAAATTATAAAGAAATTGCAAGCAGTACATCAGGAAGCATGGAAAGTACAAACAACTTTACTCATAATTTACACTCGATATTGTTTCTAATACCACATATAGAGACTTATATTTTACTCCATGATTAAACCTTAAGAACTTATATTTATTTGTCATTTGATTATTATCATTATTTCTTCAATGCAAATGCAAATGATGAATTACATCGAAATAGAAGGTATTTCATCCAAACCTTGAAACTTAGATCGGGAATGATATATCCAAACCTTGAAACTTTTCTTCGGTTATTTCATCTAAAATACGAGTCATTTTATCGGTTAGATGGTTCTTCCAATCCCCAACTTTCCATTCCCTAAAGTACACGTTACCATTAATAAACTAGTTTAATACCCGTCTGTCGGACGAGTTACGTTAAACAGCTTACCAAACAAAGATAATCTATAATAAGTGGACACAAATCTAAACAACATTACAAACAAAAGAACAATTCTTTAAATTATAAAAGGAAAATGAACGTCAACAGTTTACAACCACTAGAAAATAAAACTGAAAGAGTAGTAAAACATGAAATGGTGTCATTTTAATGCAAAAGTAAACGGTAGGCAAAACATATGCATTGTAATGTACGACAACATGGGTGATGAGTGGGTCGGGGCTTGGAATAAGCAATCTGGAGGCATGTATCTACGTGAAGCAGCAACCCATAACTAATATATATTTTTAAAATTTTAGTGGGCCCTAGCAAGGTTTTTTTTTTCTAATGTGCATATGGGCTGACCTTAGACCCACGACCACCCTTTATCATAAAAATTATAATATGGTAAGTAATTGTGTTCGACCTTAATTACCACATATGATAATTGCCACATAATTTAAGAAAACTCTTAGCTATTATTTGTTTGATATTTCAAATTGTATTGTGGATATAATAAGAGAACGTACAAGGCATTTTGTAAAATGGTAAACTAATATGTTAAGAAGATAAAGTAGTATTTTATACACGATTTGACATAAATCAGGGTAACAAAAATTTGTAATATAAATGGCATTTGAGTATAGAATTACACTATGCTAGTTAGTGGTAGCAGAAGCCGGTCCAATTCCTCTATTATCTTATCAGCAATGGGCCTGCATTTGGGTTCTCCAAAGAGATATCTTTGCAATCAAAGCAGCTCCATGCGATGCACATGATGAGTAGTGCTCATCTCTATGTGAGTCTATAATGTTCTTTAATTCTTTGAAATCTCTGGGTAAGTAAGGCTTGGCAAACTCAGCCAGTATTCACTACCCTCTGGACGGTTCTTGTCATTGCATTGTTGCCCCGTCAAGAGTTCCAGAAGCACCACGCCAACACTGTATATGTTGTTGCTTGTGGTAAAGTGACCTTCAATTCATAAGGTAACTCATTTGTTACATCAGTTGGTTTACAAAATTGTAGATCGTTAGACTATTATTCTGGAATCTTAAAGATATAGTTTTACCTTTTTAATATATTCTGGATCCGCATATCCTTTTGTATCCATATCTGAGGATCCCATCCTTCACCATCCCAAGATTGTAAATTCTTGCATTGTCATTCTGGTAGTAAATACAAGTGAAACTAAAAGAATATATGTATAACAGTGCTAGTTGTGGTATTATAAGTGTATGAAATGCATACCAACTCAATCAAAATGCTAGTGGAATTAATGGCTTGACACATTACTTTTTATTCGGTTTGTGAAGGTAAGCAAGTCGCTTTGTAGCACGAAGAGCGATTTTTTTAAATGTAGATTCCATGCGATAGGTCTAGTGTAATAGTGTCCTATAAAATTATGTTATCTCAGATGCGTAAAGATCAAATATCGCAATAATAAATGGTGATACGACAAGAACTCACTTCTGAACAGATAGCTGTCTAGGATGCCTTGTTCCACGAATTCGTACTGTATATTTCCGTGGTCATCGTCTTCGCATTAACCAATTAACTTCACAAGGTTTGGATGATCAATCAGCCCTAAACAATTTATTTGATTTTGAACGGCTAGTAGACTAGCTGGTTGGGCTTTCGCACCAACTTCAGTGGTACACGAGAGACCCGGGTGCTACAATGTTGTTGAAGTGCACTTGATATATATAAAACAAAGTCCAACATTTGCACTTACCAGCCACTCTGTGTGACTTTGTAGATGTTAGTTGTCATTCTTTTTAACTACAACAACAATTGTGCCAGTGCCAGGCGTGGCGGCTGTAAGTGATTGCTCACAGATCCATCCCTTGAAAACAGAAACGAAACTACCTTCTCCAAGAAATCTATGATTATGAATATAATTGGTAGCCCATTAAAGAACATCAGAACTAAACGCCATTAGATTTCCTTTGGATGTACTTCTATGGCTCCCAGGGCTAAGTGGTGATGCAAATATCCCAGTTAATGACATCAAAACAATATCATATTTATCTGTACCCAAACCATGCCTATGTTCAAACGTGACGGTAATCCTTTTCACCTGAATCAACTAGCATATGAATTATCAACTGGGGTTCATATTCATGGCGTATTCGATCACCTTCATTGCCCGATTTATGACTTGATTTGCGAGCATTTAATCGCACAAAAAAACTTTTGCTTGAATAGGTCAAATGTTGAAAACCAGATACAATTTGGATAGCTTGAATAGGTTAAACGTGTCAAAAAGAACCTGGGCTTATCAAAGTGATGAGAATCATGTGTTAATTTTTCATACAACATCATGTAATTTTAAGTATTTATTAACAATATCAAGAAAGTAGCAGCAGTTCTTCCTATTAGCCATTCTGTATAAGAGAACAGGAAAAGGAGTGAATACCAACCTGCCTATTAACCATTGTAAAAACAGACCTGCACACCAACAAAATCAAATAAGAACAATATATTTCTACCAATAGATTTATTTCAAAATGATTCTTGTAACTTGAAGACCGAACTATATTCAAATATACCATTGGGTCATTGACGGTTGAATATTTTATTATCTGACAATTACCATTCCAAGCAACAGAATCACACCCTAACACTATTCTCATTACTATCCAATTCTGGTATTTAAAGTCAAAGTTAAATATGTGCCTCTAGTAATAATTCTTTAACTTTTAAAGGTCAAAGTACACAAAAATTGACCTGCAAGAAAAAGAGTATTGGGTATAACCATATATGATGTTCCCCTACCAGTTTCTCCCCACACAACAATCATTCTTCTAGCCTGCAATAGAAATAAAAAGTCTAACTTTATGATTTCAGGGTTAATGTTACTCCTTTTAATAATTATATTGTGTCAAGCCCTTCCGTGGTAAATCAAATGTAACTGATTGCATGTTGGAATAATTTGAGAAGAACAAACGCAGTGGACCTGTAATTACGGAGTGGTGAACCGTCGCCAACGAAAGAATTTTATCGCTACATATCAAAACCAAATGTAGATAAGTTAGGGCAAAAGAAATACCGGTTTGAGATGAGTTTTAACAACTGGAGATTAGCACTTTGTAGTGGAGGAGATGACTAATTCACAATAAATTTTGGGGAACTTGAATTTGGATAAAAATCTGCTGCAACAACATTTTATCAATGCTATCGGAATTACTCTTTAATTGGTGGCAGGGATATCGAGTTCAGTCACCAACCTTAGGTTAACCTAACATATAGATATGGAGAGTAGCAATTTGGTAAACAAATATTCTTACCAACCTTTGTGTGATTTTGTTGCTGCTGATGAAATTTGGTTTTCGCTATTGAAACACCATCAGTTGCTGAAATCAATGAAAACTTTGCTTTGATTCATCTTTTGTGAACTGCAGGACAAAATTAGCTTTTGAAATTAATAATTGAAATTGTAAAATGCAGGTCCATTATATAGAGATACATCCTCTCAACTGACCGAGATTTGTAGGAGTGAAGATATTGGCCATAAAATAAGGAGATAACCATCAGGACTGGAGATCATGGGGGCAAAAAAAAAATTGGAGCAAAACCACCAGCTGCATAACTGCAAATAACCGTCATAGGAGCAGTTATTTTTGTGAATTTAAACGGCTCATATTTCATCTTAGCAAGATCTAACGGTGGATATCAATTTCACCGGCGGTTAAACTTGATGGGCATAATATATAATATAATTTAGCATTTAAATTATCAAGTACTTCATGAAACCATTAATACATTAATTTTTGGTATCATTGCACATGGATTTGGTATGCGGCAACCATAACAATTTACAATGAAGTAGTCATTTTCTATTGGTTTTACAATTCTCTCATTATATATTGTATAGACTTAGTACTAAGTAGCCAAACTCAAAATTGGAAGTGATTGCTTATTTTGGATCTTCTCAACTGCTCTCTTGTTTTTTTTATCTTTTTGTTTGTTGTATCATGTTAGTTTTAGGTAACTTTTAACCTTTACTCAATCTTTAAATTTACTTCACTTCATACAATCATAAAAGACACGTGATACTAATCAAATGCATCTCATTAATACAATATCATACTTATTCTAGCTATTTAAATTATTTTGGTTTGTAAATAACTTAATAAGAGTTTATAGGCTTAAACTATCCACTATGGTGATTCAAACATTGGGTTAATGTTATAGATTCTCACCGTTAAAAAAAGTTGTAATATGGATTTAATAAAAAAAAACTATTTTTTTTTTGGAGGGGGGGGGGCCGGAACCCACGACTATAACACCTCGTAAATTTATGCCCGGTAAAATATTGACACGTGTCATACTCTCAAATGTGCCACGTGTTGGACAATCGTAAAGGGCTAAACATGTCAACATGCCAAACGATTGGCCTCTGAGTGACTCATACGGACAGTAAGCCTAAGAGCTTACGGACCGTAATCAAGGATAATAAACAAGGTTGACTAGCGGATACGGACTGCAAGGCTTAGTCCTTACTGTTCGTAAAAAGATTCAAAAACATGGGCACTAGAAGGTCCTTACGGGTAGTAAGACCCTACCCTTACGGTCCGTAAGGGACTGCCAGTGGCAGATTTGTTTGGAGGCCAAGAAATCATGCATGCTTGCCACATAACTCGAAACATGCCACTTCTAAGCTGCTC
The DNA here is from genome assembly GCA_947069175.1 of Scalesia atractyloides. Lineage (NCBI taxonomy): Eukaryota > Viridiplantae > Streptophyta > Magnoliopsida > Asterales > Asteraceae > Scalesia > Scalesia atractyloides. The sequence goes on from CAMTDV010000024.1 coordinate 23,333,859, forward strand.
CTTACACGTCCATGCACACTTGTAACTATCCTAGATCAGTGTTAACACTTGTAATGATCCCCTTCAAGCTTCACAAGTATAAATAGGGGCATAGTTCACACCCTTTTCCTTGCTCATTCCTCACTTTCTTCTCATCTCACTCTCTTGGAAGTTACTTGTCATTTGGGAGCATCCTCTGAGTTCTAATATTTATTGGATCACTAGTAAGTGTTCCATCTCTGCTCTTTTCATTTTATAGACTTTTTAAAGCCAAAAGTCGAGCAACTTCGATAATTGCTTTGACTTTTGGTTAAGACCATTATGGTCCAGCCATTGTCTTTATGAACATGGCTACGTGATCGTTATAAGGTAGGTGTTAATCCATTAAAAGGGGCACCTCCTAGAAATCACGTTTGCTCGGTCAATTGACGAGTCCACACATATTTGTTTAAAAAGTCAAACGGGGCAGATTTTGAAATAATCATAATCTGAGTTTAAAGGTGTTCTAAAATATGTTTTAACACTTAAACAACTTGGGAATAATTATTAGAGTATGTATAAACATGTTCGGCTCTTCAATTCCAGTTTTTGTTGTCGGTTCGCAATCGAAAGTCGCAAAGTTTGACTTCTGCTTTAACTTTCAGTGCTGACCCGATTTAGATTAGTTTGCTACTGTTTTAAGGTTCCATTATGATCATATTATAATGTAGCATAACCCTCTGAGGTTATATAACATGATCATAACAGTAATCTGAGTTTTGTGCAAGTTTCCGTCAATATGCTATACTTTGACCATATTGCCCTTTTTTATAAAAATAAGGTTTTAAAGATTAACGAACATCCAAATGGATTATATACTGATATGTTAATGTAATTAACATATTAAGATGTTATTATTCTAATCATAAACTGAGTTTTATTATAATATCGCAAATCATGCTTTTAAAGGACCGAAATGCCCTTTCGGCATCTAAAATGGTTTTAAACATAATTTCTATATAAAACTCATTACCTGCTGATGTAATATCATAAATGGAATCACTTGGGATGTCAAGTCAGTTTATATTCTGAGTTTAAGTGCGAGTTCTTGTGTTATATCGATAAATGACGAGAATGCCCTTTTGACCCTATTTTAATCATGCTTTTTACACAAAACCTTTTTACATATTGATATGTTATATTATATAAAATATTTTGATCATAAGAATCTGATCATGACATCAGTTTTGATAACACATCGTATAAATCGTCATTTAACGACATTAACGCCGTTTCGGCGCATAGTATGGTTCTAAACCATATTTACCAACCAATACTTGTTATTTAATGATTTTTACTTATTCAAAATATATTTACAGTAGGCATGTTAGAAACTCAAAATCCCAATTAAGTCCTCAAACTACGTGTGAAATGACCAAAATGCCCCTACAGTGCATAGTTTGGTCTTAAACTATAAACCACACATATGTTTGATATCCTATTGATATTATATCACAAATTAAGTATTTTTCCAGAATGTTTATGATCATAACATCAAAATATACGCAAGTCCCTTTTATATGTCATTTAATGACTAAACGCCCTTATGAGGCATAGTTTCATTCTAAAACCTTAATGGACATACAAGTTGATATCCTTTGATATTATAACTTGTTTAAAGTGTAATGGCATATGGAACTTGTTCATAACTAATCCGGTTACCCAATATCGTTTATATGCGCACGGTTAAGCTTATGTAACCCATTTACGTAAGTTCACTGAAACGGGTTTAACCTTATCATTTTAATCTCAATTTCCAAAATGTAAATAGTTTAACCATATTATACAAGTCTTAATACTTGTTGGGTTTAAACTAAATTCTATTCCGATCATCGCTTAATCTAGCGTATCGTACTGTTTCCGTTAATTTAAGCTAACCGGTCTAAGTCTACGACTTAAATAGGACCATTAGCATTCTAATTGGTTATTTATGCCATCATTCCAGACTAGAGCCTTCCAGTAAATGCTACCTACACTTATTTAATTTGAATACAGCTAAGTTAATTTAATCTTCACTTGAATCAAGTTTTAGCTCAGGTAAATACTTTTAACTTATTTTCCTATACGGGCTTGGGATACGGTACATTATTACCGCTTGGTCGGGTATGGGATCATTTAGCCGGATTGTGGCTATTAAATCTGCATAACCCATTTTAATCTGTAACATTCGTCGAAAAACGGGTTTCAAAACCCGCTTCGTTTATTGATCAAATATCCAGTTATAATTTTTCGTTGCGTATTTATTGCTCAAATAAATTTTAAACAATACATAATTAATAAATATATTAGAATTTAAAAACCATAATTTATAAATAATAATAAATAATGAGAAAAAAATAAAATGGAGACGCCGGGTTTCGAACCCGGGTCACCCACAAACCCAAACACACAACACACCGCTCCGCCACACACTGTCTTTGTGATAAACACTAAAACAAATAACATATATATAAAACTGAAAGTCAAATCCGGTAATCAACGCGCCAGAACTCGCAATCACCGGAAAATCCGGCAATACGCGATTTTGGCCATATTCCTTTTTACTAAACCCACAAATTGATGTCGACGTCGGTTATAACCGTTGCCGGCAATCAATTTCACCGACGGAAATCTTCAAATCGCGAACCTTGACTCAATTCAAACCCAATTCAGTCTGATTCCACTATAAATACCCACTTGAACACTCTGAAAATCCTTTCGCTCAGAACCACGATCGTTTCCGAAGCTTTATTCATCCCAAAACACGTCGCCGGAGATTTTTGTATTCGCCGGAATTTCACCGGAAAATCGAGGCTTTACTCTTAATCGGTATAATCCTCAACTCTTTTTCTTATAATCCATTATTCGGCATGTATTAACCTCAATCGTTCAACCAGAATCGGTCTCAGACAACGTTGCCGGAAATTCCCGCACTCACCGGAAAATCACTGAAAAACCGAGTCTCACTGTCGATCGGTATAATCATCTAAACCCTCTTGATATCACTTGACTCAGTAACTTAATTGCATAACACCATGATCTAAACTGTTAAACAATTCACTCAGCCGAGAGTCACAAATCAGAGCCGACGACTCTTGCCGGAAATCTGAAGTAAACGCTCTGTTTTGGTACATTTTATTCTTTAATTTCTTTATCTATTCCATTCCAACAAATTATAAGTTTTGATGATCGATTTAAACAGAACGGTCGGATTTCACTGTTCTGTGTTCTTGTAAACGAAGAAGATGAAGTCGAGTACATGTATAAATATAATTAAAACCAGATAATTAAACGGGTTAGACACACAGTCCAGCGGTGGACTGTGTGCAATTATAACATTCAAGTCCCGAGTTCGATTCGTGTACGTATCCGATTCCCGCAATAACAAAACATTTTTCTTTTAAGTTTAACAGAACACCCCTCAGATAGTACTTAAGTTTAATATAAATCTTAATTTAAATGGGTTAGACACCCATGCCCAGTTGGTTGGGCTGGGTGCAAATCAAAGCAATGGTCACGGTTCGATGCGGTACGCACCGGTTCTGCAGATTTTAAAACCTTTTTAAAATAACTAATTTCTGAAATATTCTAGTTAGTATATAAATATAATTAAATCTGAGTTTATTTTGGGTTAGACACGTAGCTCAGTTGGTAGAGCTGCGTGCACGTATACGAGAGGTCCCGAGTTCGAACCTCACTCAGCGCATATAAAAACACAGTCTGACCGGTCAACAGTCAACCGGTCAAAAAGTCAAAATTTTTATTTCTTTTTATTTATTTATATTTAATTAGAAAATTATTTAAAAATACTTAAAAATAAGATTATTAAGGTTAGGAAATTTCCTTAAACTCACAAAAATAAATCTAAAAATCTCATTTAAGAGAACTAATTAAATATATTAATCTCAACCAAAATTTATGTATTTATCGAATCATTTTGTTATTATCTAGGTTAGTTCTTCCCTCGTCAATCGAATCGTAAATTCGTGCGCCTTCATCATCATCAAAGAACGCACCCATTGTGAGTGAATCTCTACCAATTCTCCGTTTTGATCATGTTTTGGGGTGTATCATGTGTTGTATAATTCTTTCATTATATATATATAAACACTTGTGCATACATCATATTCCGTGATCAAATGGTATCAAATGTGTATCAATTGTTGTGTGGATTATATGTAGATTGGTTTTATCATTTTCAGTGCACGCATTTCATTAGGCCCATCAGTTCCCCGTGGGAGACGGGTTGAGCATCAGGTGCCTCATAAGATCGGCTCCGTTTGATTGAGCCTTGATCTCACATTCATCATCATTCATATCATATATTCATCCAAAGTGGTTTGTGTTTGTTTATTATATATGTTTGCTCACATGTGATAATTGCACAAATTTTCCATATTAAATAAAACAAGAAATTAATAACAATGTTTTATCAAGGTTTACTCGCCAACTTTTGTTGACCCAAAACATCCCCCGTTTTACATATGATACAGGTGATCCAACTGAGGCAAGAAACACATAGGAAAGCCTAGAAGAATAAACCAGTTTAAGCTTTGGATTATTTACATATTTCATTTCCTTGTAATTGTATGAATTTTGATTTGGATATTTAAGTTGTAATTTGAATTTAATAAATATGAAACATTTTAGTAAACATCATGAGCTTTGGTGATAACCCAATTATGCCTCGACTCTTATTCCGCTGCGGGTCGGGGTGTGTGACATAATCTATTTTGTTTGATAACTTAAACATTGGGGGTTAATGCGACCGTGTCCTAGATATCCTCGGCTCATTTAAGTTACTAATGCCACGACTTAAGCACGGGGTGTAGGCATACACCTGACAGATGCGAATGCCAAAATATTTTATTACCCGCAAGTTGGGGATAACTCCTTCGTGTGTTTTATAAGTGGTTTGTCGGTTAATCATGTCTCAGTTTCTACTGAGCCCCTATGTATTGACAAACATGTAAAATTGTATACAAGATTAAAATTCTTAATTCTCCCAAGTTATAAAAGATATTCATATGCCTTGTGCATTTAAATCAATTTTGTAATATTTTCAAAACGAGTCAGTTAATTGTATTTACCAGTGATAACTTATCGCTGACGTATTTTCAAAAGACTAAGTTACAAGTACAATATGAAATAGGCTGGAAGCTCCTCGGTATTGAAATAAGAGGATCTTGCAAATCCTTAGAAATGCCTAAAGTCTGTTGATTCCTTTTGTACATTTTACGATCCGCTTGTGGATCTTTATTACAAACACGACTGTATATTTATTTTGAAGTTTGGACACTTCGGTTTGTAATAATATTTTAAACTCCAAGACTTCCACTGTGCTATTTGTGTTGTTTGACTATGAAGACACCAATCTTACGTCACGATACTTCCCACCCAGGCCCACCGGGATCCGTGCTTAAAATCGGGGTGTGACAACGACCTTCAACCCCAAACCATGCCACATAATATATTATATGATCTTTTTCTTTTCATCTTTCCTTACATACAAGTATTAAGCTTTTTATACTTCATGCTTATTATTTATAGTCAATTTGAGCATGAACATATATGAGAAAAAACAACCAAATTGAAGATATTTACATGTATAGGATAAAACAACTGGGCAATGTATCATGCCTTATAATCATTCAAAACTCATGCCACATAATCATTCAAAACTGAGATGAAAATTATCAATTCTCCAACTTAGACCCAACACACAATTTTCACAATGATTATATCAACATAAATTTTGACATCAATACCATTGGCAATTAAGGATTGTACAAGTGCTCTAATTTTACTTTCAAAGTTATCCCTTTCTCTTGGCATATAAGAAGCCATCTATACACTGGCCTTTCCTCCTAATGGCCTATCAAGCGGGAATATTTAACCTCAATTTAAGTGCGGATTTGATGTCTTTTGAGTAGCACTAGCAACTACAACTTGTTTGATTATTACCGGGTGAGTAACTTATATGGAAATGAACCGTTTTGAGATGAAAACATCCGGTAAGCCATCATATGTTTTTGAATGATATGTGTTTGTTAGGATTCTGACTTCTTTTCCTTTTGGTAAGTATACTTACGACTGTTATCATCATCCAAGAAATCCTCTACTCCAAGTCTCCAATAAAGCTTCTTGGTCCTAAACGAGCCTGTCATTTAGTTTTCAACAAAAATGATTTAACATGTAATTCCGATTGAAAATTCAAACTATTTCCATTATATATGGGTTGATTTGGGTTAGGTATCTCTAAAGAGTCACCAACGTCAAGGAGTACTTTTATTCTATACAAGCTCCTAATTTTGTTTCCTAAATCAACCTAACCGTCTTGTTTCAATGCATTCCAAAACTTTGGGTTTTCAACCTGTTACCAACGCGTTCATCATTTCAAAAAATTCCAAGCTAATAATATACGCATAATATAACGAGAAACAAATGAGTGATCATCGCAAGAACTCTTATAATCTGGCAACATTTTAATCTATGCAACCTAGTAAATATTTTTTTTCGTAAATCAACCCAACTCGTCTTGTTTCAATTCCATAATTTTGGGCTTCTCAACCTGTTACCCACCCGCTTCATCGTTTCAATAGATTCCAAGCTAATAATGTACACATAAAAAACAATTTAAGTTCATTTCGAGTTAAAGAACAACTTCGTGAATCTATGTGAAAGTCCCCGAGACCCCCTGGATCGTCGATGAACAACATCCATCGCCCTCGATTCAAGACGTGAAACATCAAAACGTAAAAGATAGAAAGATGTAGAAGATGAATCTCTTTATTAGTGAATCAATCAACACAGATTTACAACCGAAAGAGTATACATCATCTCCTATAAGTTGGTTTAGATCACTAAGATCTAAACGTAGCTCTCTCTCACTAACACATAGTCTCTCTCTCTCTCTTCTCTAGAATGTGCAGACACTGATGGAGGGTGGCTAGGGTTTGTGAGAGTTGTCAAAAGGCTTGTTACCCTAATCTCACATATACACCATATATATAGACTAGGGATTAAACTCTAACAAACTCGGACAAGACTTGGTTTTTCTTTGACTTCTCTTGACTTGGACCTTTGACTATGTTGACCAGAACTGATACACAGTTACCCAACGGGAGCTGCACTGACAGACTCCCCCTTAACTGTTGATATCATATCTGTGTGGCATCGATAATATCCTGTCACCAGATACTGCGACTACAGACTCCCCCTTGACTGATGATATCAAGCCTGCTATCAACTTTGGCTAAGACTTGATCTTTCTGGCAGAGCACAACGATCTTCAATCCTTCTAATCAAAGACTTGCTGAGGATCACTTAAATGGCGCTTTGTGAAACCTAAAGAAACCAACATCAAACACTGTAGATCCTCCCCCTCAAACTACTCCCGAATGAAGTTAACGCGAACCAACCTACAAACAAATGTAAGAACATCGCTCAATCCTTGATCTTCAAACTTAACCGACAGAAGAACGAAACGTTGGATTTCCAATGCCCAACATCGACACTTTAAATTCCGCAAAGACATGAAGTTTGGCTCGATAAGTTAATAACAAACCAACTCCGAAAATGTACATCCACCATCTTGATCAAAGTCTTCAACCGAGTGTCTGAAATCGTTTCATCTCGAATCTTCAAGATCCAATCTGGTATCTTCACGAATCCACCAATTACCCGATGACTTTCGTCTCTGATCTCCCCCTTAATGTGAGAACCACTATTTCGAGAATCCGATCAGTCACTAACTTGGAAGAGGGGCCAAGAAGACTAATCTTCCTTACTCTAACCGGCATACGATAAAGGCTCAATCTTCAAGTAGTTGCCAAACGAACAATCAACTTCATCACGTCAACACTTGATCAAACCTCGAACAAACTTGACGAAACTCAATCAAACACACTAGCACTAAGCTGTATTATGTTTTTAACTTTCTGCACTGGTGAAATTAAACCTTATTTAATCTCACGATTGTAAACACGAACTTGTTTCACTGTCGCACCACAAGCGTTTTGAAATTTACAAAGAAAATACGATATTTTAATTTTTTACTCCCCCTCTTTCTTTGTAAACTTTCAAAGTCCAAGTGCTTCAACTCGTTTCTCCCAAGATAATCAGACTTGCTCCTCACTTGATCCGAAGAACATAAGTACCTTAGAACTTTTCAATAATCCGAAACCGACTTCAAGTTTCTAAACTGCACAAAATTCTGACTCTTAGCTAATTATCCGGTACCCCAGGTAACCCGGAATAACTAGAAAAACTCGGAACATGCACAACTCTGAACTTCGAACTACACAAACATCTAAACTTAGCTAAAAATCGTACCCAGGTAACCCGAAATTATTAGAAAATTCAGAACTCGTAAAACCTGGAAGCTTTTGAAATCTCGGATCAAATAATCTGAACAATACCTTAGAATACAAAGGAATTCGGAACAAACAAAACAAATTTCCGAACATAACCCATAAATTCGAACAACACCAACAAATTTGGATATTTGTTTTTTTTTAAGTCCACAGAGTAAGAATACAATATTAGTTTGGACATACAAGTCCTTACAATGAGTTCAACCAATAGTATTCTAGAATAAGTTCTACCAATCACATTCTAGAATAAGTTCACACCAATATAAGTTCAACTTTATATCCTACTATTAAGTTCAACCAATCACAATCAAGAATAAGTTCACCAACAAAACCACCAACAAATTCGGACTAGGGATGAATAAGTCCTGACAACTCCTAAATTCAAACAAGGAATTGAACAAATCCTGACAACTCCTAAATTCGGACAAGTTATTGAAAAATCCTGACAACAACTAAATTCAGGCAAGGGTGAAAATAACAAACCCTTACACACCTTAAAGTAAATTCAGACAGGGTAAATTCACAAATTCGGACAAGACAAATCCCAAATTCGGACAAATACCCAGTAAACTTTCTTCCAAGTTTGTTTCCCATGCGCGACTTCACACTTGATCATCAATAAATTTGGAAGAAACAAATACGGACAGCCAAACTTCAAACACATAATTAAGTTCGGACAATACCTTTTTCAGATCAAAACACAGATCTGAAACAACTTGGAAAAGAAGAAAACATCTCAGTCGACGAACAACTTCAATTTCTTCAAGTTTTCTGCAGAAACTTCACATCTCCATGGTGTTTGGAAGAAACAAACATCAAATCAAGAGCAATGGTGATTCGGAAGGCGGTTAGACCGTTCTGAATCGGTAACCATGCTCTGATACCACCTGAAGTCCCCGAGACCCCCTGGATCGTCGACGAACAACATCCATCACCCTCGATTCAAAACGTGAAACATCAAAACATAAAAGATAGAAAGATGTAGAAGATGAATATCTTTATTAATAAATCAATCAACACAAATTTACAACCGAAAGAGTATCCATCATCTCCTACAAGCTGGTTTAGATCACTAAGCTCTAAACCTAGCTCTCTCTCACTAACACGTAGTCTCTCTTTCTCTCTAGAATGTGCAGACACTGATGGAGGGTGGCTAGGGGTTGTGAGAGTTGCCAAAAGGCTTGTTACCCTAATCTCACCTATACACACATATATATAGGCTATGGACTAAACTCTGACAAACTCGGACAAGACTTGGTTTATTCTTTGACTTCTCTTGACTTGGATCTTTGACTTTGTTGACCAGAACTGATACACAGTTACCCAGTGGAACCTGCACTAACACTATGTGGTCAAAAGCGTGCGAGGCGCTGGGGAATACTAAATGTGTTGCGACAGGTGCGGCACACTTTTAGGCGCTGAGGCACAATTTCAAGCCAAATTCAGGCTAAAAGTTTCCTAAAACACCTAAAACATCCTAACTGAGCCATAAGCAAGTCCTCTTAAGACATCCTAAAGTGGCTAAACAAGCCTAAAACATCTCTAAAACCCCTAAAATGATATTTTATTCCCTTTAGGATATTATTGTTTTGAATCCTGAAACTATAAACGAAGTTCAAGTTTAGAAAATCATAAACAGGAACTGCTTTCAAATCTGAAAAATTGGAAGCAAGTTGGTGTTAACTGATTAGATTTAACGAAGAGAACCAAAGCTTCAGATTCAAAATAACTTTACCTATTTAATTGCAAGTGTTGTAATAAAATAACCTTTATTGTCATATTAATACATTAATCACTTGTGTAAAGAAAAATAATAAAAAAGTGTTCACAGTCAGACCCAGCCAGTTTTGACCATACCAAAAAGGGCCTGTTTCATCCCCAACCTGTTTTGACCCATTACTCAATCTGTTTGACCGACCCATTTAGCCACCCGTGAAAAATAAGCTATGGGACTTGAGAAAGGAAGAAAAATGGCCATGTTGAGATTTGAGACCAGGTATGAAAGCCGACTACATAAGTACATATGATTGATGGGTTCTTAAGTTGCAGTTATGAAAAAGCCATGTTTTTACAACCCATGTACACCTTCTCTCCCATTAGAGGAATGCCAAGATACTTTGCATTAGGGATAAGAATTTGGTACTTGGTACCCCGTACCAAGAACCGAATTTCCCGTACCGACTTTTTTCAATACCGAATCATACCCATTTTCTAGTGTTTTCGGTACGGTACCGGTATTTTACCTTCAAGTACGGTACCGTCCATACCGTACTGAACAATTTGGGTACCGGTACCCATATTTGGAGATTTTCGGTACTAGTACCGAGCTCATCCCTACTTTGCATGTGCTCAAATATGTCTCAAAGTGTCACAAAAGAAATGATTTGGGCTGGCTAACTGGTCAATTTTTTTATATAAATAGTAAGTGTCCGCATACTACATTATGACAATATTACAACACCCCTTTAACTAATTTGTTTGACATAATAATAATAATAATAATAATAATAATAATAATAATAAAAATAATAATAATAATAATAATAAAAATAATATAATAATAATAATAATAATAATAATAATAATAATAATAATTAATATAATAATAATAATAATAATAAAAATAATAATAAACCAAATCGATCCATTCACAACTAAACTACATGAAATCGCCAATTCTGAATTTCATCTATAGCTTTATACATATATACGAGAACACAACTAAAACTAATGTAAAAGAAAACCATACATGATGGTGTGGCCTGTTTTTAACCTCCATTTGACTAATGCACATCCACCACCAGCAAGTACCTCAACTACTTGGTATTGCTAATGATATAAGTTAGCTTAACCATTTAGTTGTATTGCAAGATGATATCATTCAATATTTCAAATCTTGCTTTTATGTAAAATATAATTTACTAATCAAATTCAGATTGCAAATCGGTTTCTAGTAAAAGATCATATGCGTCTCTACCGACTACAACAGAACACAAACGAGTAAAATAACTATTTATATAAAAAGCAGAAGAGTTGAAACAAATCAAAATTTGTCCAAAAATCTAGACATGTGTCTCTTCCAGCTACGGCTGAGCACATATTGGAAAGCAAAAAAAACATGCAACTAAAAACATTCATAGGATAAAAACCATGCCATTTACATAAGGATAGGTCACTTTGATAAATGATAATAAAATGCATTAAACCAGATAATTATATATGAAGAAAGAATATACATTATATAATCATGACATTAATTTAGTAACAAATAATATAAACATGAAACTATACTAATTACTTATAGGTATTTGAAAAAGGAACAAAAAAACCTTTGAAAAAGGACCAAAAAAGCAATGTAAGAGTAAACCCATACAACCATTTTTTATTATTACCCAACTAACACAAGCTAACCCACCCTTCTACCAACCTATATCCACAATAGTAAACTTGCAAGTCGTAGCAAACACAACACAAAAGTTTTTTTTTTAAGAACCAAGACCGAAACAATTTTAGAAATATGAAAATTTCTAAAATATAACAACACCAAAAGATTAGCAAACATGACTGTCCAAAAAGGTTATATATTCCATGGTGCAAAAAGATTGTCAGCGAAAACAATAATCTTATTACCACGCTACTGTTTATGAAATCGAATAAGAACTTCACAAGCTCTAATTTTGTTAGGGTTCATAACATATAGTGCCTGCAATTCAAAACAAAACATAAACAATTAAAAACTTATTAGGTTACGCTGACATAAGAATAATACACACATTAAGAGTGCAACAACTTCCTAAACCATCCTATGTTCCTTTCTAAATACTTAACAACTTCCACACAAATGAAGAGATGTTTCTTATTTCTTCAATGATCTTTTCATATTCCTCATATCTTTTACCACTAAAAGCAACCATGTTGTCCTAGCAACTCTAGCATTTCCAAAAAATCTTTCTTTGCTATCATATGTAAACCAACATCTTTAGTCGCGAATGTTTGACTATAAGTTGAACTGAAAAGCCGATTGGTCAACCAAAACAACAATTGTTGGTAAAGTGAGACAACTTGTCTTTGTTCTACAAGCTGCAGAAGCACCCACTAATGAATTTCAAGCATCACATGACAAGACTATGATGCAAGAGCTTTCTCTACCTGCAAATTGATAGAACATGTGAAACGTGTTGTCATATACAACCAAATTATGTCCCACCAAAAACCCATATAAGCCTTAATACACCCACATGAGCCCTAATTCAAAAAACAATCGATTTATATGAGTTAAAACCCATTACTTGGGATAGCCACATGTCTGAGTCCACGCAAAAACCCCAAAAATATAAGTAATCAACATCTCACATAAGCCCTAATTCGAAAACCAAGAACCCCAAAATGTAAATGGATGAAGAAGTACAACAATCCCTTTATATGAGTTTGATTGAACAAATTTAGAATAAAGTGACCTATTTGAAGAAACACTTGATCACAATCGACCGGAATCAATCTAGATCGGACATATTTTCCTCATAGAAGGTTAATCTCTTCTTGGATTGTCGTCGGATATAGCTTCGCCTGAAATTACTGCAAAACAGACAACGCCGTCAGCCTCGCCACGGGGAGAATGGAGGTTCTCTCTGTGACCACCATCCGGTGTGAGAATAAGTACAGTGATCGGAGAAGATGAAGTGAGAGTAAGAGTAAGTGAAATTGAAATCATGGCTTATACCTCAAGTTTCTATTTATAGCCGGTTATTTGGGCGCCAGAAAATATGACGGAGAGATAACAAAATCTTTCTTACTGTTAGTAATTACATCTCCATCCACGCACACGGATTGGAGACTGATCCACCGTTAGGGAAGTGCCACGTGTAAAGTGGTCTTCTTCTAGATCTGCATAAAGACGATGTTGGCATCGTGCACATGATCGACGTTCTGGATGATGCCACGTCACATTCGGTTGCAACCGAAAAGGGACTTGCACGATAATGCTTCCAGAAGATCTAAATCTATGGAGCCCTGTTCTGCTACCACGTGTCAAGTTTGTTATAACAGAAATGATTCCTTCAGTTCTTATTCTTCCCTGCGCGAAGATGTCTGTATACCAGACTTTGAGAGTTGTTTACAGTCTTACCTAACTCAAGCTTAACTATACCCTTGCGTGATTTAGCACAAGGGTGTTAAATGGAGTTATGATGTTTTGCTCTATTTGATGTGTGCAGTTAAGAACTGTGTTCTTGTGTTGCGCGGGCTGCGGTAGGTGTTATTAAGTGATTTGTAACATTCTGGTGGTATGGTCTCTTGCGCCGGCGCAGGGTTTTGGGACCATACCCCTTCACTATTAAATCCACACATTGAACAATATTCTGAACAAATAGTAAGAAAGACGAAGGATGTGGTGAATACCTCGATGATTCATCGCTTATCATATTTCATAAAGAACTGAATGGAATCATGTAATATGTTGAGAAAGCTACCTTATTTCAAAATAAAACCAAATTTAAAGTAAAAAAGCTGAAATAAATCACGTTGATTACCTTAATCGATAGGGCCTATGTTGAGAAACTCTGATAGGTTCTTTGATGCAATAGTGTGGTGAAACTGATTATGATGCGTCAGAAAAGTAATGGGGAATAATGTTGACCCAATGATGAATCTTGTCGGTCGAGGAGCGGGAATTCAAATATTGGAAAACTGAGATGCGCCTTGTGTTGTAAGTTTACATTAATATAGCAACTAACAAATTACGCGTATAATTATTTTGTGTTAAAACTCATAACTCAGAGATTCAAGTATAATAAGAGAGGAGACTAAAATATAATTATTGTTTAAAATACTAATTTACTCTTATTTTAAGCGTGTATTTATGTAATAAGATAGGAGACTAAAATATAATTATTGTTTAAAGACTAATTTACGCTTATTTTAAACGTGTATTTATGTAATAAGATAGGGGACTAAAAATATAATTATTGTTTAAAAGACTAATTTACCATTATTCTAAGCGTGTATTTATATATTAAAAGGAAAAAAATCTTCTTTTTCAGATATCTTAAAATACTCATCACTCATGTATTATAATATACTATAGATAAATGACAAGAAAAATCACAAAAGTAGAAAAAAAAAAGTAAGATTTTATTAACACCATATATACTCTTTCAGTTTCTTATTAAATTTTTTTTTTAAACGGCTAACTCACAGACTCATTAATGCTAGTATTAAATCTATAATTTTTTATCCACTAACAAACTATAACCCTTAATCTCATAGGATATAGGAAAGGATAACTATTCATGATGGCAGCTACGCTACATATACTATATTCCCTTTGGTAGATAAATGAAACCCACATCCATCTTCACCTAAGCTTTGCATTTCATTTGGAACTCCAGTTTTCCCTGTTCACATAAAAAAATCCACCTCTTTCCGCCTTCGTCCATCCGATGAAGATAATATTGAATGAACCGGCACCAACAAAAACCACAAATTCCGGACCATGTTACAATAAAAGACAAAGTATTGTTGCAAATTAACTTCCATTTTCGTACACAACTTGAGATATGTGTTTTGGAATGAACGTTTTCACATGTTAAGAAACATGTGTTCTTTGTCTCCTATATACAAATAAAAGTTATATGTTATTAGAGTCGGTCCTGTTAATAATCAAACTATATAGTACCATAAGTTCTAAATTATAATCTAAGACATGAAATATTTACATTAAGTTCTGAGTTGTAACAAAACGTATATGAACAAGAATTAAATTTGAATTATAATTATAATTTATATCAGAACTTTATTATTTTTCCACAGTACTTGTGTGAGTTATGTCGGCTATGATTTAACTTGTGTTAAAAGAGTTTTTTTTTTACCTTTTCAGAATTAATATAAAGCTAAAACAATATTTTGTAATAATAACAAACTTCATAAATTAAAACCAGAGAAAGGATCTCATACAAAACAAGAAAATCATACAAAGCATACGGGACAACTACATGATGACAAGTGTAATTGAGAACAATCGTAATTTAGGCATTTATCAAGAAACAACTTCCCCCATTGATTTTCAAACGCCTATAACTTTTTTATACGTTAAGATTTTTTTTTAAATTACTCCGAATTAACGAGCATTGCATCCTCTTTAATTCGAGCAGCCATTACCATAGTTTTCTTAAAAATAATTACAAGATTTTAAATACACATTAGTCCATTACGTGATCTTGAATACCCAGTAGTCCAGCACACATGACTACGTGACTTAAATACACATTACGTGATTACACATTCAACCATAAATCATTACGTGATTACACTTTCAATATAAATCTATTACTTGATTACACATTCAATATGATTTGTTATAACTAATGTTATTACAATTATGCTTATAACGTGATCAGTTAGTGTGTTTCACATAAAATACTATAATGAAATCACGTAATCACGTATTTAAAATCGCGTAGTCACTTAATAATGCAGAATCAACTATTGTACTTAATTACGTAATCACTTAGTATGGTTTCACATTCTATAATGAAATAACGTAATCCAGTATTCGAAATCATGTAGCCATGTGCTGGATTTCAAAATTACGTAATCACATAATGAGTATTCAAAATCATGCAATTTTTTTTAAGAAAACTATAGCAATAAGTTGCTCGAATTAAAGAGAATGAAATGCTCGTTAATACGTTTTATTAGAGTCGGTCATGTTAATAATCAAACTATATAGTACCATAAGTTCTAAATTATAATCTAAGACATGAAATATTTACAAGAAGTTCTGAGTTGTAACAAAACGTATATGAACAAGAATTAAATTTGAATTATAATTATAATTTATATCAGAACTTCATTATTTTTCCACAGTACTTGTGTGAGTTGTGTCGGCTATGATTTAACTTGTGTTAAAAGAGTTTTTTTTACCTTTTCAGAATTAATATAAAGCTAAAACAATATTTTGTAATAATAACAAACTTCATAAATTAAAGCCAGAGAAAGGATCTCATCAAAACAAGAAAATCATACAAAGCATACGGGACAACTACATGATGACAAGTGTAATTGAGAACAATGGTAATTTATTCATTTATCAAGAAACAACTTCCCCCATTGATTTTCAAACGGCAATAACTTTTTCATACGTTAATATTTTTTCAAAAAAATTACTCCGAATTAACGAGCATTGTATTCTCTTTAATTCGAGCAGCCATTACCATAGTTTTCTTAAAAATAATTACAAGATTTTTTAAATACACATTAGTCCATTACGTGATCTTGAATACCCAGTAGTCCAGCACATGACTACGTGATTTAAATACACATTACGTGATTACACTTTCAATATAAATCCATTACTTGATTACACATTCAATATGATTTGTTATAACAAATGTTATTACAATTATGCTTATAACGTGATCACTTAGTTTGTTTCACATAAAATACTATAATGAAATCACGTAATCACGTAATTAAAATCGCATAGTCACTTAATATTACAGAGTCAACTATTGTACGTAATTACGTAATCACTTAAGGTGGTTTCACATTCTATAATGAAATAACGTAATCAGTATTCGAAATCATGTAGCCATGTGCTGGATTTCAAAATTACATAATCACGAGTATTCAAAATTTGTCTCCTATATACAAATAAAAATTATATGTTATTAGAGTCGGTCATGTTAATAATCAAACTATATAGTCCATAAGTTCTAAATTATAATCTAAGACATGAAATATTTACAAGAAGTTCTGAGTTGTAACAAAACGTATATGAACAAGAATTAAATTTGAATTATAATTATAATTTATATCAGAACTTTATTATTTTTCCACAGTACTTGTGTGAGTTATGTCGGCTATGATTTAACTTGTGTTAAAAGAGTTTTTTTAACCTTTTCAGAATTAATATAAAGCTAAACAATATTTTGTAATAATAGCAAACTTCATAAATTAAAACCAGAGAAAGGATCTCATACAAAACAAAAAAATCATACAAAGCATACGGGACAACTACATGATGACAAGTGTAATTGAGAACAATGGTAATTTAGGCATTTATCAAGAAACAACTTCCCCCGTTGATTTTCAAACGCCTATAACTTTTTTATACGTTAAGATTTTTTTTTAAATTACTCCGAATTAACGAGCATTGCATCCTCTTTAATTCGAGCAGCCATTACCATAGTTTTCTTAAAAATTATTACAAGATTTTAAATACACATTAGTCCATTACGTGATCTTGAATACCCAGTAGTCCAGCACATGACTACGTGATTTAAATACACATTACGTGATTACACAATCAACCATAAATCATTACGTGATTACACTTTCAATATAAATCTATTACTTGATTACACATTCAATATGATTTGTTATAACAAATGTTATTACAATTATGCTTATAAAGTGATCAGTTAGTGTGTTTCACATAAAATACTATAATGAAATCACGTAATCACGTATTTAAAATCGCGTAGTCACTTAATAATGCAGAGTCAACTATTGTACGTAATTACGTAATCACTTAGTATGGTTTCACATTCTATAATGAAATAACGTAATCCAGTATTCGAAATCATGTAGCCATGCGCTGGATTTCAAAATTACGTAATCACATAATGAGTATTCAAAATCATGCAATTTTTTTTAAGAAAACTATAGCAATAAGTTGCTCGAATTAAAGAGAATGAAATGCTCGTTAATACGGTTTTATTAGAGTCGGTCATGTTAATAATCAAACTATATAGTACCATAAGTTCTAAATTATAATCTAAGACATGAAATATTTACAAGAAGTTCTGAGTTGTAACAAAATGTATATGAACAAGAATTAAATTTGAATTATAATTATAATTTATATCAGAACTTTATTATTTTTCCACAGTACTTGTGTGAGTTGTGTCGGCTATGATTTAACTTGTGTTAAAAGAATTTTTTTTTACCTTTTCAGAATTAATATAAAGCTAAAACAATATTTGTAATAATAACAAACTTCATAAATTAAAACCAGGAAAATGATCTCATACAAAATAAGAAAATCATACAAAGCATACGGGACAACTACATGATGACAAGTGTAATTGAGAACAATGGTAATTTAGTCATTTATCAAGAAACAACTTCCCCCATTGATTTTCAAACGGCTATACGTTAATATTTTTTCAAAAAAAAATACTCCGAATTAACGAGCATTGCATTCTCTTTAATTCGAGCAGCCCATTACCATAGTTTTCTTAAAAATATTAGAAGATTTTAAATACATATTAGTCATTACGTGATTTTGAATAACCAGTAGTCTAACACATGACTACGTGATTTGAATACACATTACGAGATTACACATTCAACCATAAATCATTACGTGATTACACTTTCAATATAAATCCATTACTTGATTACACATTCAATATGATTTGTTATAACTAATGTTATTACAATTATGCTTATAACGTGATCACTTAGTGTGTTTCACATAAAATACTATAATGAAATCACGTAATCACGTATTTAAAATCGCGTAGTCACTTAATAATACAGAGTCAACTATTGTTACGTAATTACGTAATCACTTAGTGTGGTTTCACATTCTATAATGAAATAACGTAATCAGTATTCGAAATCATGTAGCCATGTGCTGGATTTCAAAATTACGTAATCACGTAATGAGTTTTCAAAATCATGCAATTTTTTTTAAGAAAACTATAGTAATAAGTTGCTCGAATTAAAGAGAATGAAATGCTCGTTAATACGGTGTAATTTTAAAAAAAATATTAGTGTATGAAAAAGTTATAGCCGTGTGAAAATAAATGAGGGAAATAGTTCAAGTGAGAAAAGACCAGAATACCCTTTCTCTATTTGTTTTTCAATTGTTTTAACCTCATATTTACGAAAATTTCATTGTCAAGTTTTGAGCCATTAATCTTAGGAGATCAATGATTGAGCTTGCTCCTACACTTCGTACAAAAATTCTCTCTTGTCCATGATCTCTTATCCATAAAACTAACTTAAAAAGAATACAAACTTCATAAATTAAAACTACTAACTTAAAAAAAATACAAACTTCATAAATTAAAACTAACTAAAAAAATATTTGTCATTCATAAATTACAAATAAAAGTTATATGTTATTAGAGTCGGTCATGACAATAATCAAACTATATAGTACCAAAAGTTCTAAATTATAATCTAAGACATGAAATATTTACAAGAAGTTCTGAGTTGTACCAAAACATATATGAACAAGAATTAAATTTGAATTATAATTATAATTTATATCAGAACTTTTTTATTTTTCCACAGTACTTGTGTGAGTTGTGTCGGCTATGATTTAACTTGTGTTTAAAGACTTTTTTTTACCTTTTCAGAATTAATATAAAGCTAAAATATTATTTTGTAATAATAACAAACTTCATAAATTAAAACCAGAGAAAGGATCTCATACAAAAAAAGAAAATCATACAAAGCATACGGGACAACTACATAATGACAAGTGTAATTGAGAACAATGGTAATTTAGTCATTTATCAAGAAATAACTTTCCCGGTTGATTTTCAAACGGCTATAACTTTTTCATATGTTAATATTTTTACAAAAAAAAATACTCCGAATTAACGAGCATTGCATTCTCTTTAATTCGAGAAGCCCATTACCATAGTTTTCTTAAAAATAATAACAAGATTTTAAACACACATTACCCCATTACGTGATTTTGAATGCCCAGTAGTCCAGCACATGACTACGTGATTTGAATACACATTACGTGATTACACATTCAACCATAAATCATTACGTGATGACACTTTCAATATAAATCCATTACTTGATTACACATTCAATATGATTTGTTTTAACTAATGTTATTCCAATTATGCTTATAAAATGATCACTTAGTGTGTTTCACATAAAATACTATAATGAAATCACGTAATCACGTATTTAAAATCGCGTAGTCACTTAATAATACAGAGTCAACTATTGTTACGTAATTACGTAATCACTTTGTATGGTTTCACATTCTATAATGAAATAACGTAATCAGTATTCGAAATCATGTAGCCATTTGCTGGATTTCAAAATTACGTAATCACGTAATGAGTATTCAAAATTTGTCTCCTATATACAAATAAAAGTTGTATGTTATTAGAGTCGGTCATGTTAATAATCAAACTATATAGTACCATAAGTTCTAAATTTTAATCTAAGACATGAAACATTTACAAGAAGTTCTGAGTTGTAACAAAACGTATGTGAACAAGAATTAAATTTGAATTATAATTATAATTTGTATCAGAACTTTATTATTTTTCCACTGTACTTGTGTGAGTTGTGTCGGCTATGATTTAACTTGTGTTAAAAGAGTTTTTTTTTACCTTTTCAGAATTAATATAAAGCTAAAACAATATTTTGTAATAATAACAAACTTCATAAATTAAAGCCAGAGAAAGGATCTCATCAAAACAAGAAAATCATACAAAGCATACGGGACAACTACATGATGACAAGTGTAATTGAGAACAATGGTAATTTAGTCATTTATCAAGAAACAACTTCCCCCATTGATTTTCAAACGGCTATAACTTTTTCATACGTTAATATTTTTTCAAAAAAATTACTCCGAATTAACGAGCATTGTATTCTCTTTAATTCGAGCAGCCATTACCATAGTTTTCGTAAAAATAATTACAATATTTTAAATACACATTAGTTCATTACGTGATATTGAATACCCAGTAGTCCAGCACATGACTACGTGATTTAAATACACATTACGTGATTACACTTTCAATATAAATCCATTACTTGATTACACATTCAATATGATTTGTTATAACAAATGTTATTACAATTATGCTTATAACGTGATCACTTAGTATGTTTCACATAAAATACTATAATGAAATCACGTAATCACGTATTTAAAATCGCATAGTCACTTAATAATACAGAGTCAACTATTGTACGTAATTACGTAATCACTTAGTTTGGTTTCACATTCTATAATTAAATAACGTAATCAGTATTCGAAATCATGTAGCCATGTGCTGGATTTCAAAATTACGTAATCACGAGTATTCAAAATTTGTCTCCTATATACAAATAAAAGTTATATGTTATTAGAGTCGGTCATGTTAATAATCAAACTATATAGTACCATAAGTTCTAAATTATAATCTAAGACATGAAATATTTACAAGAAGTTCTGAGTTGTAACAAAACGTATATGAACAAGAATTAAATTTGAATTATAATTATAATTTATATCAGAACTTTATTATTTTTCCACAGTACTTGTGTGAGTTATGTCGGCTATGATTTAACTTGTGTTAAAAGAGTTTTTTTAACCTTTTCAGAATTAATATAAAGCTAAACAATATTTTGTAATAATAGCAAACTTCATAAATTAAAACCAGAGAAAGGATCTCATACAAAACAAGAAAATCATACAAAGCATACGGGACAACTACATGATGACAAGTGTAATTGAGAACAATGGTAATTTAGGCATTTATCAAGAAACAACTTCCCCCGTTGATTTTCAAACGCCTATAACTTTTTTATACGTTAAGATTTTTTTTAAATTACTCCGAATTAACGAGCATTGCATCCTCTTTAATTCGAGCAGCCATTACCATAGTTTTCTTAAAAATTATTACAAGATTTTAAATACACATTAGTCCATTACGTGATCTTGAATACCCAGTAGTCCAGCACATGACTACGTGATTTAAATACACATTACGTGATTACACAATCAACCATAAATCATTACGTGATTACACTTTCAATATAAATCTATTACTTGATTACACATTCAATATGATTTGTTATAACAAATGTTATTACAATTATGCTTATAAAGTGATCAGTTAGTGTGTTTCACATAAAATACTATAATGAAATCACGTAATCACGTATTTAAAATCGCGTAGTCACTTAATAATGCAGAGTCAACTATTGTACGTAATTACGTAATCACTTAGTATGGTTTCACATTCTATAATGAAATAACGTAATCCAGTATTCGAAATCATGTAGCCATGCGCTGGATTTCAAAATTACGTAATCACATAATGTGTATTCAAAATCATGCAATTTTTTTTAAGAAAACTATAGCAATAAGTTGCTCGAATTAAAGAGAATGAAATGCTCGTTAATACGGTTTTATTAGAGTCGGTCATGTTAATAATCAAACTATATAGTACCATAAGTTCTAAATTATAATCTAAGACATGAAATATTTACAAGAAGTTCTGAGTTGTAACAAAATGTATATGAACAAGAATTAAATTTGAATTATAATTATAATTTATATCAGAACTTTATTATTTTTCCACAGTACTTGTGTGAGTTGTGTCGGCTATGATTTAACTTGTGTTAAAAGAATTTTTTTTTACCTTTTCAGAATTAATATAAAGCTAAAACAATATTTGTAATAATAACAAACTTCATAAATTAAAACCAGGAAAATGATCTCATACAAAATAAGAAAATCATACAAAGCATACGGGACAACTACATGATGACAAGTGTAATTGAGAACAATGGTAATTTAGTCATTTATCAAGAAACAACTTCCCCCATTGATTTTCAAACGGCTATACGTTAATATTTTTTCAAAAAAAAATACTCCGAATTAACGAGCATTGCATTCTCTTTAATTCGAGCAGCCCATTACCATAGTTTTCTTAAAAATATTAGAAGATTTTAAATACATATTAGTCATTACGTGATTTTGAATAACCAGTAGTCTAACACATGACTACGTGATTTGAATACACATTACGAGATTACACATTCAACCATAAATCATTACGTGATTACACTTTCAATATAAATCCATTACTTGATTACACATTCAATATGATTTGTTATAACTAATGTTATTACAATTATGCTTATAACGTGATCACTTAGTGTGTTTCACATAAAATACTATAATGAAATCACGTAATCACGTATTTAAAATCGCGTAGTCACTTAATAATACAGAGTCAACTATTGTTACGTAATTACGTAATCACTTAGTGTGGTTTCACATTCTATAATGAAATAACGTAATCAGTATTCGAAATCATGTAGCCATGTGCTGGATTTCAAAATTACGTAATCACGTAATGAGTATTCAAAATCATGCAATTTTTTTTAAGAAAACTATAGTAATAAGTTGCTCGAATTAAAGAGAATGAAATGCTCGTTAATACGGTGTAATTTTAAAAAAAATATTAGTGTATGAAAAAGTTATAGCCGTGTGAAAATAAATGAGGGAAATAGTTCAAGTGAGAAAAGACCAGAATACCCTTTCTCTATTTGTTTTTCAATTGTTTTAACCTCATATTTACGAAAATTTCATTGTCAAGTTTTGAGCCATTAATCTTAGGAGATCAATGATTGAGCTTGCTCCTACACTTCGTACAAAAATTCTCTCTTGTCCATGATCTCTTATCCATAAAACTAACTTAAAAAGAATACAAACTTCATAAATTAAAACTACTAACTTAAAAAAAATACAAACTTCATAAATTAAAACTAACTAAAAAAATATTTGTCATTCATAAATTACAAATAAAAGTTATATGTTATTAGAGTCGGTCATGACAATAATCAAACTATATAGTACCAAAAGTTCTAAATTATAATCTAAGACATGAAATATTTACAAGAAGTTCTGAGTTGTACCAAAACATATATGAACAAGAATTAAATTTGAATTATAATTATAATTTATATCAGAACTTTTTTATTTTTCCACAGTACTTGTGTGAGTTGTGTCGGCTATGATTTAACTTGTGTTTAAAGAGTTTTTTTTTACCTTTTCAGAATTAATATAAAGCTAAATATATTATTTGTAATAATAACAAACTTCATAAATTAAAACCAGAGAAAGGATCTCATACAAAACAAGAAAATCATACAAAGCATACGGGACAACTACATAATGACAAGTGTAATTGAGAACAATGGTAATTTAGTCATTTATCAAGAAATAACTTCCCCCGTTGATTTTCAAACGGCTATAACTTTTTCATATGTTAATATTTTTACAAAAAAAAATACTCCGAATTAACGAGCATTGCATTCTCTTTAATTCGAGAAGCCCATTACCATAGTTTTCTTAAAAATAATAACAAGATTTTAAACACACATTACCAAAACATATATGAACAAGAATTAAATTTGAATTATAATTATAATTTATATCAGAACTTTTTTATTTTTCCACAGTACTTGTGTGAGTTGTGTCGGCTATGATTTAACTTGTGTTTAAAGAGTTTTTTTTACCTTTTCAGAATTAATATAAAGCTAAAATATTATTTTGTAATAATAACAAACTTCATAAATTAAAACCAGAGAAAGGATCTCATACAAAACAAGAAAATCATACAAAGCATACGGGACAACTACATAATGACAAGTGTAATTGAGAACAATGGTAATTTAGTCATTTATCAAGAAATAACTTCCCCCGTTGATTTTTAAACGGCTATAACTTTTTCATATGTTAATATTTTTACAAAAAAAATACTCCGAATTAACGAGCATTGCATTCTCTTTAATTCGAGAAGCCCATTACCATAGTTTTCTTAAAAATAATAACAAGATTTTAAACACACATTACCCCATTACGTGATTTTGAATGCCCAGTAGTCCAGCACATGACTACGTGATTTGAATACACATTACGTGATTACACATTCAAACCATAAATCATTACGTGATTACACTTTCATATATAAATCCATTACTTGATTACACATTCAATATGATTTGTTTTAACTAATGTTATTCCAATTATGCTTATAAAATGATCACTTAGTGTGTTTCACATAAAATACTATAATGAAATCACGTAATCACGTATTTAAAATCGCGTAGTCACTTAATAATACAGAGTCAACTATTGTTACGTAATTACGTAATCACTTTGTGTGGTTTCACATTCTATAATGAAATAACGTAATCAGTATTCGAAATCATGTAGCCATTTGCTGGATTTCAAAATTACGTAATCACGTAATGAGTATTCAAAATTTGTCTCCTATATACAAATAAAAGTAGTATGTTATTAGAGTCGGTCATGTTAATAATCAAACTATATAGTACCATAAGTTCTAAATTTTAATCTAAGACATGAAATATTTACAAGAAGTTCTGAGTTGTAACAAAACGTATGTGAACAAGAATTAAATTTGAATTATAATTATAATTTGTATCAGAACTTTATTATTTTTCCACTGTACTTGTGTGAGTTGTGTCGGCTATGATTTAACTTGTGTTAAAAGAGTTTTTTTTACCTTTTCAGAATTAATATAAAGCTAAAACAATATTTTGTAATAATAACAAACTTCATAAATTAAAGCCAGAGAAAGGATCTCATCAAAACAAGAAAATCATACAAAGCATACGGGACAACTCATGATGACAAGTGTAATTGAGAACAATGGTAATTTAGTCATTTATCAAGAAACAACTTCCCCCATTGATTTTCAAACGGCTATAACTTTTTCATACGTTAATATTTTTTCAAAAAAATTACTCCGAATTAACGAGCATTGTATTCTCTTTAATTCGAGCAGCCATTACCATAGTTTTCTTAAAAATAATTACAATATTTTAAATACACATTAGTTCATTACGTGATATTGAATACCCAGTAGTCCAGCACATGACTACGTGATTTAAATACACATTACGTGATTACACTTTCAATATAAATCCATTACATGATTACACATTCAATATGATTTGTTATAACAAATGTTATTACAATTATGCTTATAACGTGATCACTTAGTATGTTTCACATAAAATACTATAATGAAATCACGTAATCACGTATTTAAAATCGCATAGTCACTTAATAATACAGAGTCAACTATTGTACGTAATTACGTAATCACTTAGTGTGGTTTCACATTCTATAATTAAATAACGTAATCAGTATTCGAAATCATGTAGCCATGTGCTGGATTTCAAAATTACGTAATCACGAGTATTCAAAATTTGTCTCCTATATACAAATAAAAGTTATATGTTATTAGAGTCGGTCATGTTAATAATCAAACTATATAGTACCATAAGTTCTAAATTATAATCTAAGACATGAAATATTTACAAGAAGTTCTGAGTTGTAACAAAACGTATATGAACAAGAATTAAATTTGAATTATAATTATAATTTATATCAGAACTTTATTATTTTTCCACAGTACTTGTGTGAGTTATGTCGGCTATGATTTAACTTGTGTTAAAAGAGTTTTTTTTTACCTTTTCAGAATTAATATAAAGCTAAAATAATATTTTGTAATAATAACAAACTTCATAAATTAAAACCAGAGAAAGGATCTCATACAAAACAAGAAAATCATACAAAGCATACGGGACAACTACATAATGACAAGTGTAATTGAGAACAATGGTAATTTAGTCATTTATCAAGAAATAACTTCCCCCATTGATTTTCAAACGGCTATAACTTTTTCATATGTTAATATTTTTACAAAAAAAAATACTCCGAATTAACGAGCATTGCATTCTCTTTAATTCGAGAAGCCCATTACCATAGTTTTCTTAAAAATAATAACAAGATTTTAAACACACATTACCCCATTACGTGATTTTGAATACCCAGTAGTCCAGCACATGACTACGTGATTTGAATACACATTACGTGATTACACATTCAACCATAAATCATTACGTGATTACACTTCCAATATAAATCCATTACTTGATTACACATTCAATATGATTTGTTTTAACTAATGTTATTCCAATTATGCTTATAAAATGATCACTTAGTG
Organism: Scalesia atractyloides; assembly: GCA_947069175.1. Classification (NCBI taxonomy): domain Eukaryota; kingdom Viridiplantae; phylum Streptophyta; class Magnoliopsida; order Asterales; family Asteraceae; genus Scalesia; species Scalesia atractyloides. Next base: position 23,361,037 of record CAMTDV010000024.1, read on the forward strand.
TGTTTCACATAAAATACTATAATGAAATCACGTAATCACGTATTTAAAATCGCGTAGTCACTTAATAATACAAAGTCAACTATTGTTACGTAATTACGTAATCACTTTGTGTGGTTTCACATTCTATAATGAAATAACGTAATCAGTATTCGAAATCATGTAGCCATTTGCTGGATTTCAAAATTACGTAATCACGTAATGAGTATTCAAAATTTGTCTCCTATATACAAATAAAAGTTGTATGTTATTAGAGTCGGTCATGTTAATAATCAAACTATATAGTACCATAAGTTCTAAATTATAATCTAAGACATGAAATATTTACAAGAAGTTCTGAGTTGTAACAAAACGTATACGAACAAGAATTAAATTTGAATTATAGTTATAATTTATATCAAAACTTTATTATTTTCCACTGTACTTGTGTGAGTTGTGTCGGCTATGATTTAACTTGTGTTAAAAGAGTTTTTTTTACCTTTTCAGAATTAATATAAAGCTAAAACAATATTTTGTAATAATAACAAACTTCATAAATTAAAGCCAGAGAAAGGATCTCATCAAAACAAGAAAATCATACAAAGCATACGGGACAACTACATGATGACAAGTGTAATTGAGAACAATGGTAATTTAGTCATTTATCAAGAAACAACTTCCCCCATTGATTTTCAAACGGCTATAACTTTTTCATACGTTAATATTTTTTCAAAAAAATTACTCCGAATTAACGAGCATTGTATTCTCTTTAATTCGAGCAGCCATTACCATAGTTTTCTTAAAAATAATTACAATATTTTAAATACACATTAGTTCATTACGTGATATTGAATACCCAGTAGTCCAGCACATGACTACGTGATTTAAATACACATTACGTGATTACACTTTCAATATAAATCCATTACTTGATTACACATTCAATATGATTTGTTATAACAAATGTTATTACAATTATGCTTATAACGTGATCACTTAGTATGTTTCACATAAAATACTATAATGAAATCACGTAATCACGTATTTAAAATCGCATAGTCACTTAATAATACAGAGTCAACTATTGTACGTAATTACGTAATCACTTAGTGTGGTTTCACATTCTATAATTAAATAACGTAATCAGTATTCGAAATCATGTAGCCATGTGCTGGATTTCAAAATTACGTAATCACGAGTATTCAAAATTTGTCTCCTATATACAAATAAAAGTTATATGTTATTAGAGTCGGTCATGTTAATAATTAAACTATATAGTACCATAAGTTCTAAATTATAATCTAAGACATGAAATATTTACAAGAAGTTCTGAGTTGTAACAAAACGTATATGAACAAGAATTAAATTTGAATTATAATTATAATTTATATGAGAACTTTTATTATTCCACAGTACTTGTGTGAGTTGTGTCGGCTATGATTTAACTTGTGTTAAAAGAGTTCTTTTTACCTTTTCAGAATTAATATAAAGCTAAAAGAATATTTTGTAATAATAAAAACTTCATAAATTAAAACCAGAGAAAGGATCTCATACAAAACAAGAAAATCATACAAAGCATATGGGACAACTACATGATGACAAGTGTAATTGAGAACAATGGTAATTTAGTCATTTATCAAGAAACAACTTCCCCCATTGATTTTCAAACGGCTATAACTTTTTCATACGTTAATATTTTTCAAAAAAAATTACTCCGAATTAACGAGCATTGCATTCTCTTTAATTCGAGCAGCCATTACCATAGTTTTCTTAAAAATAATTACAAGATTTTAAATACACATTTGTCCATTACGTGATTTTGAATACCCAGTAGTCCAGCACATGACTACGTGATTTGAATACACATTACGTGATTACACATTCAACCATAAATCATTACGTGATTACACTTTCAATATAAATCCAATACTTGATTACACATTCAATATGATTTGTTATAACTAATGTTATTACAATTATGCTTATAACGTGATCACTTAGTGTGTTTCACATAAAATAATGAAATCACGTAATCACGTATTTAAAATCGCGTAGTCACTTAATAATACAGAGTCAACTATTGTTACGTAATTACGTAATCACCTAGTGTGGTATAATGAAATAACGTAATCAGTATTCGAATCATGTAGCCATGTGCTGGATTTCAAAATTAGGTAATCACGAGTATTCAAAATTTGTCTCCTATATACAAATAAAAGTTATATGTTATTAGAGTCGGTCATGTTAATAATCAAACTATATAGTACCATAAGTTCTAAATTATAATCTAAGACATGAAATATATACAAGAATTTCTGAGTTGTAACAAAACGTATATGAACAAGAATTAAATTTGAATTATAATTATAATTTATATCAGAACTTTATTATTTTTCCACAGTACTTGTGTGAGTTGTGTTGGCTATGATTTAACTTGTGTTAAAAGAATTTTTTTACCTTTTCTGAATTAATATAAAGCTAAAACAATATTTTGTAATAATAACAAACTTCATAAATTAAAACCAGAGAAAGGATCTCATACAAAACAAGAAAATCATACAAAGCATACGGGACAACTACATGATGACAAGTGCAATTGATAACAATGGTAATTTAGTCATTTATCAAGAAACAACTTCCCCCATTGATTTTCAAACGGCTATACCTTAATATTTTTTTAAAAAAATTACTCCGAATTAACGAGCATTGCATTCTCTTTAATTCGAGCAGCCATTACCATAGTTTTCTTAAAAATAATTATAAGATTTTAAATACACATTCAACCATAAATCATTACGTGATTACACTTTCAATATAAATCCATTACTTGATTACACATTCAATATGATTTGTTATAACTAATGTTATTACAATTATGCTTATAACGTGATCACTTAGTGTGTTTCAAATAAAATACTATAATGAAATCACGTAATCACGTATTTAAAATCGCGTAGTCACTTAATAATACAGAGTCAACTATTGTTACGTAATTACGTAATCACTTAGTGTGGTTCTATTATGAAATAACGTAATCAGTATTCGAAATCATGTAGCCATGTGCTGGATTTCAAAATTAGTAATCACGTAATGAGTATTCAAAATCATGCAATTTGTTTTAAGAAAACTATAGCAATAAGTTGCTCGAGTTAAAGAGAATGAAATGCTCGTTAATACTGTGTAATTTAAAAAAAAAATATTAATATATGAAAAAGTTATAGCCGTTTGAAAATAAATGAGGGAAATAGTTCAAGTGAGAAAAGACCAGAATACCTTTCCTTTATTTGTTTCTTCAATTGTTTTAACCTTATATTTACGAAAATGTCACTGTCAAGTTTTGAGTCATTAATCTTAGGAGATCAATGATTGAGCTTGTCTCCTACACTTCGTACAAAAATTTTCTCTTGTCCATGATCTCTTATCCATAAAACTAACTTAAAAAAATACAAACTTCATAAATTAAAACTCCTAACTTAAAAAAAATACAAACTTCATAAATTAAAACTAACTAAAAAAAAAATTGTCATTCATAAATTAAAACTAACTAAAAAAAAATTGTCATACGACAAACACGTGAACTTCAGCCCATTATGCTCTCAGCCCACTATAAATTATATAAAGCCTAGCAATTGTTAGCCCGTCTTCAGAAAGTGTAAATAGACAATAATATAGTAATGAACAATTATATACTTTAATTGTTTACATCATGCAAACCTGCAACTTTTACGTGACAGTTAAGGGCGTCTAAGAGGATATTTAACATTGGGATAGTCTAACTGTTGTCTAAACTAAGTTATTATAGAGTCCTGAGTTGATAACGTCTCAAAAATAGTATAAAACGAATAATAAAAAGAAGATATTAAATACAGAATATTAATATTCAGTTCATGAAAAGAAATAAATATAATCACCAAGTAGAGCAACAATCAAGAATAATCTAAACCATATAATTTTCCCTTGAATTGTTTTATTTATAAAGGGAAAAACAGATCCAGCCGGTTCCCTAAGCTTGTGAAGAGAGATGATATAGGATAATGGATTTGGATAACAATTCATTTTCCTAACGACTAAATTACATCAAACCTATTTTCAGCAAAGCTTAACCCGTGACCGAGAGCAACACTTTAACTTCAATTGCTTTTCCAGTTGGACCTAACCCTCAATAAGGATATGCATAGGTCGGGTTAGAGCTGGGTATTGGTAATCTAATGCCCATACCTGGTTGTTAAATCGCGTCCCATACCTGACCCATTTCCTATCGGTATTAGTCGAGTAGTTACCTATCGGGTATCGGGCATGCCGTAGGTATTGGGTATATCCGTAAACTTGTTAAAAGATACTAATTGGGATTTCTAAATACTTTTTTTTCTAATTGTTTATTAATTTTTTTATTCATATAACAACTATTATAAATTGGAATATTGGATTTTAATAATCCCAACTATTCGGCGTTGGCCGCTAACAGTCCCAATTTCAAAATAACCACTGACAGTTCCAAGTATTAACATATTGACCTCCAATGGACCCTGACTAACAGAACCCTAACATCTTTAGTCTCTAGTCGCCGGAAATGTAACATCCGTCAAAAACCGGGTTAACCAAACCCGCTTCGTTTATTAACCGAACATCCAATTAAAATTTTCGTTGCGTATTTAATGCTCAAATTAATTTTATACAATACATAATTAATAAAAAAATTTATAATTTAAAAACTATAATTATTAAAAAGTAAAAATAAAATAAATAAAAAAGAAAACCGGCTGCCGGGTTTCGAACCCGGGTCAGCCGGAAGTCTTAACACACAAACATTTAACCACTCCGCCACTTGACTCACTTGTGCTATCCAGTGGAAAAAATAACATTTATAATAAAACTCGAAGTTGAATACAGTCACTCAGCGCGCCCAAATCACTCTCGCCGGAAATCCCGATGATTCGCCAATCATTGACGGTTTCTATTGACTTAACGGATGTATTAACATCAACATCGGTTATAACCGATGTCTAATCCCGCGACATCAGTCATAACCGCCGGAGAAAAGCTGACCAACGAATCAAGACTGAAATCCGACCCAATTCATTGTGATTCTTCCCTATAAATACACACCCAAGTATCTGGAAACCGTTTCGCTCAAAATCGCACCATTTCTCGAATCAATTTCACTCGCCGGAGATTTTCTGCAATCGCCGGACTTTCGCCGGAAAACCGAGACTCACATCAAAACGGTAAAAAACCTCGACTCTTTCGATTTCAATCCATTGTTAGACTATTACTAACTTCAATCCCTCAACCAGAAACAATCCCAAACGACGTAGCCGGAATATTCTGCTTTCGCCGGAAAACCTCTGGAATTTCCAAAATCACGCTGTGAATCGGTATAATCATTCAACCCTTCTGAAATCATTATTTAGTAACTCAATTTCACATCTAATCGATCAAAACTGTTAATCGATCCGAACAGACGGAGTTCACAAAACAGAGCCGACGATCCTTGCCGGAGTTCTGAGAAAGACATCTGTTTCGGTACATTCATTCCCAAAACCCTCTCTGTCCATCACATTTCAATTGCTTATAAATTTCGTTAATCGAATTAAACAAGAACAGTTGAATAATCGTGGTCTGTGTGTTTGAACGAAGAAGATGAAGTCGAACTTATGTATAAGTATAATTAAAACGAGTTATATAAACGGGTTAGACACACAGTCCAGCGGTGGACTGTGTGCAAACGTTTAACACACGTCTCGAGTTCGATCCTTGACACAACCTCACTCTCTGAAATAAAAATGTTCTTTTTAAAACCGAACCGGATTAAACCCGCTATAAGATGTTAAGTTAAATAAAAATCAGTATATTAACCAAGTTAGACACACAGTCCAGCGATGGACTGTGTGCAACACTAAACAACAGGTCCCGGGTTCGAGACCTGTTGTGTGCACCGGTCCGATACAATTAAATCCTTTTTAAAAATAAATGATTTCTGATTAAATTAAATAGTGTATAAATATAATTAAAAACAGAAATATTTCGGGTTAGACACGTAGCTCAGTTGGTAGAGCTGCGTGCACGCGTACAGGAGGTCTCGGGTTCGAGCCTCACCCAGCGTATACGTATACACGACCGAACCGGTCAACAGTCAAACGGTCAACTGGTCAACGGTCAACTGGTCAAAAAGTCAAAAAATTTTATTTTCTTTTATTTATTTATTTTATTTAAAAATCAATTAAAAAATACTTAAAAATAATATTTTTAAAGTTAGAAAATTTCCTTGAACTCACAAAAATAAACGGAACAATCCCATTAAAGAACACTAATTGAAAATACTAATCTCAAATAAGAGTTTATTTATTTATCGAACTATTATGTTATTATTTAGGTTAGTTCCCTTGTCGATTAAATCCGAATTCGTGCGCATTCATCATCAATCCAAGAAACGCATCCACTATGAGTGAATTCTTACAAATTCCCCTTTTTATTCATGTTTTGGGGTGTATCATGTGTCGCTTAAACTAATTCGTTTATTCAAACTCGTGCTATACCATATTATGATCTAAACTTAGAATGTAAATATTGATTGTTGTTATGTATTACATATTGTCAAGTTGTATGCAAATTATTTGTTAGGCCCATCAGTTCCTCGTGGGGGACGAGTTGAACAACGCGTGCCTCAAAACTCATTCATTAGGCCCATCAGTTCCTCGTGGGAGACGAGTTGAACAACGCGTGCCTCAAAACAATCTATTGTTTTATGTGTGTGCAATATTTAATATTAAGTGTTTTGTGAATAAATTTACATTTACATTTACTCATATGTGGTTATGCACTTTTTTATAATCAATTCAATAAACACGTTTAAATGTTTTAATAGGATTCACTCGCCAACTTTTTGTTGATCCAAAAACCATTTTTACACATGATACAGGTGGACAGGATGAAGCAAGGAACACATAGGAAAGTGCCTTAGAAGAAAAATAATGAAGTCTAGAAAGATGTATAGAACATGTTGTATTTGTATGATTTTATTGTATGATCTTCTTTAAAATTGTAATAATAAATATGAAACAATATAATAAATATCATGAGCTTTGATGAAAACCCAATCATGCCCCGATCACCTTTTCCGCTGCGGGTCGGGGTGTGACTAGAAAAACGTTTTTGGCTGGAAAACTCATTTTTTGGCGGAAAACTCAACATTTTCGTCACAAACCTTTTTGTAACCTTATTACGGACCTTTAGGAAACTTATTCTAGTAAAAGCCCCGATTATTGAAGTCGCCTAAAAACTTCTTTTTGGTCGGAAAACTCAACTTTTTGGCTGGAAAACTCAACGTTTTCGTCCCAAATCTCTCTGTAACCTTAGATCGGACCATTAGAGACCTTTTTCTAGCCAAAAATGGTTTTCCGGCGACCGGAGACTAACAACGTTAGGGTTATGTTAGTCAGAGTCCATTGGTGGCCAATATGTCAATAACTGATTTTTTTTTGAAGTTGAGACTGTTGGCGGCTAACGGAAAATAGTTGAAATTATTAAAAATCCAATATTCCTTATAAATTAAAATATGCATTACATACATTAGGGGCGGATGTAGTTTATTGTGAGGGATAACATCTGCTATCCTTCAATTTTTCCTGTAAAGTGCAAATTTCTTTTTTTTTTATTTTTTTATTACGCTACCCTATGTTATTACTCAAAATCTAAAAACCCAATACCCTTATCATCTCAGTGTTTTTTAAAAAGTCAACCGGTTAATTTATAAGTTAAAAGCCAACGAAAATGATAGGAAGACCAATTACTAGTTAGAATTAATTTATGAAGGGGAAAAATAAATGAACGTGAAAACATCGACAACAGCAGGAAACCCCATGAGAGCTCGAGCTCGGTTCGACTTGGCTTGGTTCAAGTTTTGTTTTTAAAACTTGAGCTCGGCTTGTTTGTCATCTATTAATTAATATATTAAATAAAAATAATAAACTCGTTTAGTTCACGGGCTCGATAAGTAAAACTAGGGCTCATTTACTAAAAAAACTTATTTTTCAGTTTCGGGTTTGGCTCGTAAACAAGTTAAATAAGCTCGGCTCGGCTCGTTTACTAAAATAACTTTAAATAACGGGTAAATGTTACAAATTATTAATACAAACTAGTATTACACTAAAGCTCGATAAGGCTCGACGAGCCTAACGAGCTCGGGTTTGATTAATAAACAAGTTTTATTTTAGGCTCAAGCTTGACTCGGAACATGGAACTTGGAAGATGGATCTCAAATGGGTGAGGAATATTTGAACAATGCTATAATACGTGAGGTCGAAAGATAAATTTTTGATAAAGTAAAAAAGATGATGCAATGACTCGATTTTAAACTTTCAAAAACCGAAAATGAGAAATCTATTAAGTATGTGTTTGACTTTATTTATTATCATGTTTTTATTTTCTCTTCATTTACCTTGTATGAATTATGGTAAAAAAATATTTTTGAATGTGACCCCTAAAATTTTGGTCTGGATCCGCCACTGACATACATATAAGTTTTATCATAAATAAATAGTGGCATTATAGTTTCTATATATTTTTATTCATATAATTCATACCACACAAAATATAAATACTATTATCAAATAAACATTCTAAAACTTTTTTTTTCACAAAATGAAGCTACTAAAATATGTCTAGATAAATAAAAATATAAAGATGATGCAATGACTCGATTTTAAACTTTCAAAAACCGAAAATGAGAAATCTATTAAGTATGTGTTTGACTTTATTTATTATCATGTTTTTATTTTCTCTTCATTTACCTTGTATGAATTATGGTAAAAAAATATTTTTGAATGTGACCCCTAAAATTTTGGTCTGGATCCGCCACTGACATACATATAAGTTTTATCATAAATAAATAGTGGCATTATAGTTTCTATATATTTTTATTCATATAATTCATACCACACAAAATATAAATACTATTATCAAATAAACATTCTAAAACTTTTTTTTTCACAAAATGAAGCTACTAAAATATGTCTAGATAAATAAAAATATAAAGATGATGCAATGACTCGATTTTAAACTTTCAAAAACCGAAAATGAGAAATCTATTAAGTATGTGTTTGACTTTATTTATTATCATGTTTTTATTTTCTCTTCATTTACCTTGTATGAATTATGGTAAAAAAATATTTTTGAATGTGACCCCTAAAATTTTGGTCTGGATCCGCCACTGACATACATATAAGTTTTATCATAAATAAATAGTGGCATTATAGTTTCTATATACTTTTATTCATATAATTCATACCACACAAAATATAAATACTATTATCAAATAAACATTCTAAAACTTTTTTTTTCACAAAATGAAGCTACTAAAATATGTCTAGATAAATAAAAATATAAACAAAAAATTTCGGGTATATGATCGGGTAAATGGTATGTAGTATCGGATAATCGGTCTGAGTATCACCTAATCCTATACCCGTCGTCCCGTCCCATACCCGTGTTTTTTTAAAACTAATCCATACCCGGCCCATAATGGTTCATGACGGTGGTTTCTCTATTTGTTTTCAAATTCTTCACTGAGTGCAACATAGAAACAAGAAGGTTAGTCGACAACTAATTAATAAATCAAGACATAATTACACTGGAAACACATGATACGAGATTTAAAATTTGATTGATCTTAATAAGTAATAGTGAGTCAACTATTACTATGTTTGACCCAACAATGACCAAGATAGTTCATGCTAACATGCTTTAACATGATCGATCATTGTTTGATCAAATGAGACATAATTCGTCCAGCATATATTATTATTCTAGTTGAGATGATTAGTGATTTTAGTTGTAAAGAGTTAAGTTACTTTTTTTTATTATACTCTTACATTTATATGCAACGAATATATACCAATTTTAACATGTAGTTATACATTATAATAACACGATACAGACATAAATAATACATATAAAATAAAATATAATGAATCAAGAACAAGCTTGACAACCAACTTTTCATTTAAATTATATACCATAGATTTAGATATTCTACAAAAATATAAGGTGCTAGATATAATCCATATGTTTTGTGACAGAACGGTCATGACCAATCATATTCTAACTATGCATCACTTGCACACGTGGGACCTATCACGGGGGTTCACGTAGAGACCACATATTAGGGATACAGGGCCATGCACACACTCATATGTAGTTGGTCATTGTCGCATGATTCAAAACACATATGTGTGTGAGAGAAATGTGATGAGAGGCTCTTTTGTCAAATCTTGCTACTTTTCGTTTTGGACATGCGTACTGGGCATTATCGAGGCATGAAAAAGTTTGATAATATACTCAACGTTGTCCCTTAGGCATTATAGGGGTATGAAAACAGAGGAACATTTTTTAAATAATGTCCAAAGAGAAGATAAGTAATGAATGAAATAGGCATCAAGAGGCATTAACCGTTACACTTTTCTATAATGATGATGTGACGAAAAATACAAATTAGAGGGCATTAACCATTACCCATGATGTTAGTGTTGTACAACTACAATAATAGCATAATCAATCTTAATGATATATTTCCAAACTTAATTTGGGATATATACCATATTTGTGGGTTTATGGCTGGATTGGGAGTTCATTATAACGATAATTGGAATTAACAATATAGTTTTTACTAAAACACAAAGGATTATTTGCAATTTATAATTTCGCCACAATAGCCTTCTGTGGTAGATTTATGATTATTTACAACAAACCAACAATTTTGTTCGTAATTATCTTTGTGTCAAAGTTTGTGACAAATATAAGTTACATCTTCCGGTTGCTAAAGTTGTGATAGATTTATCAAAAAATACATTTTCAAGGATTTAAATAGCAAATATGTAACCAAGTAATTTACATTCAAAAGATGACTCCGACAAGAAGATCCTTTGTCACCATTTCTTTCTATCTTGGCAATGGAAGATTTACATGTCATTCTAAATGAATTGGTCAACTCGGGGCTTTTCAATCCGGTCTCCATTGGTTAAAAAAAAAGATATCATTTTGTCCCACCTTTTTTATGCTGATGATATTGTGATATTTGGAAATTGGTCCAAGGAGATCATTTCAAATGTCATCAATGCTCTTAATTCGTTTTTTTCTCGTCTCGAAGTTAAATTATGCTAAATCCAATTTTTGGGAGTTTGTGTAAATGAAAATGAGGTTCGGATTATGGCCGACTCTGTAGGATGCATTCCGGGCTCATTTACTTTTCGGTATCCTGAAATTTTTGTGTGTGAGAAAATGGATACCTTAAAAGGATGGGACCTTACTATTCAATTTGAAAATGGCAACTTAGAAGGCGAATCTTTTATCTAATAGTGGAAGAGCTGCATTCCTTACATCAGTCCTTGGTTCGGTATTAACTTACTATATTTCTTTATTTTGGTTACCAAAGAAGGTAAATGCTCTTCTTGAAGGGTTAAGAGTTAAATTCATTCAAGGGTGGAACTACTAATAAGAAGAAAATGGTGTGGGTCAAATGGGATTTAGCTTTAACGGATAAATAAAAAGTGTATTGAGTATTGGTAGCTTATTTGCCCTTAACTTGGCATTACATTTTAGTGGAAATGGAGATTTTACAAATGTCTAAAAACTCTCTTTGGGTAAAGATCATAGACTCTATTCATAGTAACAATGGTAACATTTTAATATTTTCGGTAAATGAAAGGTGGCTTAGGGAAGTGGAATTTTAGGGTATTTGCGCACCATTGGAATTTCTTCAATACGTGTTTCTTCCGTCTCTGTTACCGCCACACTTGCCATATACCCTACATAGGCATTTTAATACCTTAAGGTGATATATAAGGGGTAGCATGGTACCGAACTTCTCTTATTGTACGGGAGGGGGATCCTCACCCACTACTTTATCGAAGCTTTCGAGTTCTACTAGTAGTAGGTCAATATGGAATTAGTGGTTGTTAAGAGTTGAAGGAAAATTGCGAATAAGTTGGTGACTAGTTAAAGGTTTACCGTTAGCAAGTTCTGAGTAAGGACTTGTTAGTTCAATAGCCAACATATTTAAGAGGGGTGAAAAGTTAATGGATACATAGTTTCTATCTATGCTCGTATCAAATAATACTGAAGCATACTGGTCAGAAACGAGAAAGGTACATGCCACTACGTTTGGATCCTGGCGTGCGTCACCCGATCCGATAATAAAGACAAGACCTCGGGCTTGGTTGGAAATGGATGGTTGCCCTTGGGTTATTCTTCCTGTCGGTCCAAGGTTAATTTTGGGACAGTTATCTTTCAAGTGTTTCATACTGCCACACTCGTAGCAAGTACTAGGATAAGTTAGTTGTTGGTTTTGTTGTTGTGGTCGTTGTTGGATTGATTTGGGTCATGGGGTTGGGAATGATTGGATTGGTATGAACGGTTTAAAGGTTCAATGATGGTTTTACAATTACGGGTGTGGTGTCCAATATTTCGACATTTATTGCACGCTATGGTTCGGCATTCTCCCAGATGATGATAACTGCACTTAGTACACTTCAGCCATGGTCCTTTGTAATTATCTTGTCTCGCATCTGAGGTAGTCATAACATAGCTCTGGTTTGTGAATCTGGCACATTTATTCTGCTGGCTTTCAAGTGGCTTTGACTCCTGTGCATCTCTCTTAACACCGGATGGTTCCCTAGGCATCTTCGGAATGCCTCTCCTTGCCATATCGAATGTAATCATGCCTACTCGTGCCACGACACTATGCATCGTCAAATGCTCCACCGAATTCACAATACTTCGCACCTCCAGGGCTAATCGCCATATATAACACTCGATACGTTTTGACACCGGTTTTACCATATCTAGTAATAGGCGAGCAACATCAGTGAAACAATTAGTATACCTCACATGGTCTACCCCTTGCATCTGTAGGTTCCAGAATTCATGTTCCAATTTCTGAATTCCGTTCGCCAAACAAAAACGTTCCATTATGAGTGCTTTGAGTTATTCCCAAGTCATGGTGTTAATGGTGGCGTGCCCACGGGTATGAACAATTGTATTCCACCAATTTAAAATGTGATCTAAGAACATGCATGCAGTATACTTCACCACGCAATCCGCTAGGCAATTGCTAATACTGATAACAGATTTAGTTTTCTCGATCCATTTAACAACATTGGTGGGTCCTTCAATGCCATTGAACTCTATCGGCTTACACTCCATAAAATGTTTGTACGTACATTCCTGCTATATGTTGTTTGGACCAGCTGGAACAACGTTAGGGTTAGGCATGGGATTATGTATGTTTGCGTTAACACTAACGGTGACTTGTGCTACTATAGTCGAGATCAACGCTTGTAGTTGTTATGTTATCATTTGGGCAATTTCAGCCTCAGTTATCGGGTTTGCTCGTTTTGGGGCCATTTCTTAACAAATAAATGCACATAGATCGATATTAATACAAGCATTCAATTGTATTGAATCATAAGGGTTTACGTTAACATGAAACACATAACACATCAAACAACAAGATTTTCATTTACCATAATTATCGTTGTACATACATCAAAAATTGCACATGAACATAACCTTCTAGGTTCAGTGCTTAAATGTGCGGGTCAAAATGTTTCACTTTAGTAACGTACACACACACATTACAACAATTAGTACTAGTAATAGACTGCGTAACACATCACCATCTCAACAGAGGCATACAGCTGCCTAGTGCTTGATGGGATATCAAAAGTATCTATGCGTCACTATTATCTACAAATACAACGACAACCGACTGTCCACGTGTCCTAAACGCCAACCACGTACACAAAACCATCAATATCGCCACTGCCCCCAAACAAAAGTGCATCTAGGCCTGCATCTTACCCTGCCGGTAATACATGTGTGCCATCGTCTAATGAAGCGACATGATCACCTGTTGAATAACAATAACACAGTTATATAGATCTCATCTACGTTGTGCTTACTCTGCCAGCGCAATAGTATGAGCTACGATCTGATCATATAAAAACCCTATCCAACCCGTGCCCGAAGGTGGTGCTGAGGAATTCTCCCGTGGTACTGGTATGCCCCAAACTAGCAGAGACGAGCCACATACTAGGTATAACGGCTCACCCCTCTCATATGTGTGTTGTGGGGAAGAGAATTCAAATCCTGGCATGGAATCGATAAACTGCGCAGTCACTTGGTACCTCAGTATGGATGGGGCAGGTGCATCAGGTGAATTAGGTGGGGTAAACGCAGGAACTAGCGTATGGATCCTCATACGAGCCGTCTGACAGAGGCTAACTATTGGGGGAATAGGTGAACTACGGGAGGGCTGGAGTATAAGGAGTAGGGGATCGTGGGGTGGTGTTAGGAGTGGGACTCCTCCTATCCATAGAGGGATGGTAATCGGGGTCAGAAGTAATATCATACCTGAGTATGATGGGCTGGTAACGGGGAGGTGAACGATATGTGCTGGTAACCTGGGTCCGTTGTCCCGTAGGATATCGAGGGGGATAACTATCGCATCTGTAACCGGACAAGTCAGGTTCATTACTAGATAACTCGAAGCGCACTACCTGTTCTTCTTCTTCTTCTTTTTCCTCCTCCCCTTCGGTTCCTTATCAGGATCCTCCTCTGGATCCTCACCTGGGTCCTCCTTTAGATCCTCGTCCATCTCCGGGTGTAGCTCTGGCTCCTCCTCAAAACTCTCACTACAATTGCTTGACATCGTACCTACAAGGAAACAAGTTATGATAACAAGCTCAAATTACTGATTAATTTGAACGCAGTGCACCCGCAATTATATACATGCATTGGCACGTTTGCATCGAAGTTTATTTACATACTTGCATGTATATGTTAGTTGTATTCATGTTCACTTCCCTTTCCTTTCTTAATGACTTTCTCAGAACTTCCAAGTACAAGGCGATATGTCATTATATTCCCGACCATAATCATTTATATGTCCGACAAGACCATCCTAATAATAGCCACTCTAATTCTGTCAGCACAGGTTCTAATCAGTGGGAAGTCGAGCTTATGATTATAGTCTAGACTCTATAAGGATACCTAAATCTCTATAACCGGTAGCTCTAATACAGTCTTCTGTCACATCCCGACTCGCAACGGAAGCACACGCGGGGTGCAACACACATGGTACAAACACATTATTCATAAAAATATTGTATTATACATTAAGAGCATCAGTTACATCATTCGATTACACGCTAAAGTATAATGTACAGTCATAACTTCCAAAAGCCTGATCTCTTTACTAGGATTGCGTCCATCTACAGCAGTATCCGAATGGCAAAACTGAACTCATATAGCACGCACACATTTTATTCTTCGTTCGCCTTTCCTGAAAAGTATGATAAAGTTTTGATTTCAAATAGTTGGTGAGTTTCACGGTTTTGCTTGTTTCAAAAAAATGTTTGAACAAAATTGTTTTGCACATATTATGTAATTATACCAAGCCCACAAGTGAAACCTTGACTATTCACTAGTGTCGTGGCCCATATCCGCCACATTAGCACTTTCACGCCCCAAGTAACTATGTCTAACACTACATTGTGTGTGCAAAATATATGGATGGACATGTGAAATGGTAGTAGAACCCATTGCATCCGTGCCAGTTCAATTGGGTTTGTCAGACCAATAGTACTATTCACACATCCACTGGCCTAATGTTGATCACGTGTGTTTGTGGGGACTCTTCATGTGTTTGTGCAACTCCAATAATTCACATTAGATCACATTCTCATATGCAAGTAGGTATGTACGTAAGCATGCTTTTCACCCCAAGTAAAACAGTTTGAAAATGGGGTAGTGAAAACTCACTTGAATGTCACAGTAATCACGTACAATCTATGTATAGGTTTCCAAGCTATTATCATCCTATTATCAGTTAATGTTCCGTTAATTACTAAAACAGTGTATGGGTTGGTAATCGCTATCTCATGCTCGGATCTAAATCTTCATCCAAGAATGGACTCATAGCCTAACAGTATGGCGATAGGTATTGCCTTAGTGTTAGAGTTACGTTTGGCTCTCGTGCACCGGTTTGCGTGCCGGTCACGGTTACTTGCATTAGATGTTCGGAAAAGGGCATGATCATATATACTATCTTAATTTGTTCAGAATATAAAATGATTCGTTGTTTATTATGAAAGTTCGGGCGTTACTAGTGTCCAGTTCGCCCAAATCGCAGTTTTCGTTTTCATCGTCTTGGAACCTCCCAAACTAGCGTGTAATGTCCCCCAATTATCGAATTTACCCTGGAACAGTTGGAATTACTACGACTTTCTAATTATCTACAATTAAGCCTTTGGTCAGTTCACAAGTTCCGGCAGGTTCGTTAACCCTTTAAATTGCCAGTTTTTATTAAATAACATGCTTTAATTTCCGATTTTTATAAAAAAATATGCATATTCGATAAAATTCTAGAATTTTTTTATAAACATGTGTATATATATATATATATATATATATATATATATATATATATATATATATATATATAGGGAAAGGGCAAAATGAGAACCATCTTAAGTTGCAAGAACCGCGAGAACTTTTTATCCGACGCAAGTTGGGTCAAATTTTTTTTGCACAAACGTAGATGAAAAAATTATAAACACATCTGTAAAAAAAATTGTCGAATCGGTAGTTTTGACTGATGCAAGTTTTTTTTACGGTAGATGTAAATTTTGGAAAAAGATAAATATTCTTTTTACGTCTCATGTAAATGTGAGTATGTTTTTACGCCTTTAAAAAAATAAAATTCGGAAATATTTTGGATGACTTAGTTCTCGCAGTTCTCACAACTCACAGTGGTTCTCATTTGAACCGAAACCTATATATATATATATATATATATATATATATATATATATCATAAAAATCAATTTGAGAATTTAGTTAACTCATTTATTAGTTTTAATAACTCCGCTTTAAAAGTATATTTAACCGCTTTAAAAGTATATTTAACCGACAAATTGATGATTACCATAATCAGACTTCCAAAAATCCCAAAATTTTGAAGAAGCCTCCCAATATGTCCAGGTACTCCCTGAAAAATTTAAGAATTTTTCGAATTTGCTAAACAACGTTTTCGGGTACCGAAACTTTGCGAAAACGAGATTTTAAAACCACATATTAACTCAGCCAATGAAGCCCGAATCTTTCGAGGATCATTCTCATCTTAAACACAATATCTTTACAAAAGTTGGTGATTTATCAGATCAATTTGCTATTTTTCCCTGATTAATACCATTAAATACGATAAAAATCACAACAAATTCTCAGAAATTATCAAAATCTCCAAATTTGGCATGAGTGTTATCTTCATTATATAGATCAGTCTGTAAATTTTCAAGTCTTAAAAATAACCACGCAAAAAGTTATGCTAAAACAAAGTTTATTACTTCTAGTTTGGGTTTTCGGGTGTTATACCTCGCTTTTCTCGATCAAACGAGTTATCTATAAGCTTTCAAAGCCTGAGTTGAGCTAGGGTTAGTACCGACACATCATGTATAACACAAATATGAATTCAACCTCATCAATCAAACCTTGTTGTGTAACTTTTTCTGTTAGGTTTTTTATAAGTTTCTTGCCGAAAAAGCGGAACTATTGATCCATAATCTGAGTTTTTGTACCATCAACCAACATGTATTATCTTGTTATATGTTTATCAAGTTCAAACAACCCTCAAATCCACAAGTAATCATGAGTTCATGGATCAAATTAGTTTCTTTTTGGTTAAATTTTAGTTTTAATATGAAAACTCATAAAATAAACATCGTCATACTTCAATATTTGATTGTGATTTGTTATGAAATTGTTGGGGAGGAATTTTGACAGCTAGATAAAGTGTTAAAATTTGTATGAAGTTCAAAATTAGAAAGGGGGAGACCCTTTTTTAAGTCTCGTATAGAAGATTGAAGGGGCTTCTAGGCCCCTTTGACCAAGTCAAAGGCACATTTTTTTGATGATTAATGAAAGTATAACTGAGATATTATGTTTCAGATAATTATCGGGCTTTAAACGCGCCCCCCGTTTGATAAACAGACACAATTTAATGCGTTTTTCGTCCAGTTCTTAACGTTTTAAAAATACGAACCTAGTTTCAACGAAAACCCAAACTCTTTAACGTTTTTACTTACCCATCTTATATTAATGTTTTATAATTGTTATAGGCTTGACTGATCGTACAATGCGTGTTTGGTTATTATCGTGTGCGTTAAACCCAAAGGCGTCCCGCTACCCTGACACAACTTTGTTTAACTCGTTTTCTACCTGATAAGGCAGCAATGACCCTGTGTTATAGTATACATATCAAATTTGAGTAGTTCTGTGCCTCTTGCATCATTTACGACAGATTCATTCGTGTTTAATGGTTAATGCACTGTTAAAAGGAAATATTCTGTTTAACTAGTTTTATGAAATTATTGGCCCCAATATCAATGTGTTAAGTATCATTCTTCATGCATTACTCATAATGTTCCCTCGGATTCATCCAAGGCATGATCAGTATCATTTCGTTAATCATGTAAGTCGTACGTATCGATTCGGGTTTACCTGGTTTTGCCACAGTTGTCACATCCGCAGTAAAGACACGCATTTTCAAGGTCTCGGATTGGATTAACCAAAGACGATTTTGTAAGTGTCGTGTAAATATACTAATTATAGATTCGACAACCCACTCTTTAGGGAGTCTTTTGTAGATACTTGATTATCATTAAAGAAGTAATGGTGGATAGTTGTTTTTTTTATGTCAATCTAAAGCAACTTTACGAAATAAAAAGAAAAACATGGGACCATTTTCCGCTTAGCAAGTCCATTATTATAAGTTATATTAGTGTGTAACAATTTTGTATCAGAGCACTAGTTTAAGGGATTTAAGTATTGAGCTGATACTGAAACTCAAACCCTACGTACTCTTGATCCTATTAAGGGATTTTAATCCAGGACTCGCAAGCAAATCTACACACGTTTATAAGAATAATGAGGTTATATGTTGAAATTTAACTTGTCTATTTGGAATACTATACAAAATGGATAAGAATACTTAAGAATAGCATGTTGATTACTACATAGGGCCTGTGTAATAATCAAAGTGATGCACTAATGTATTCTTATGAATGCCTATATAGTATTACAAATAACAAGGAGAGGTAATTGGGTAAAATGAAGTCTTCGACTTCAGCGAGTTATATGAGGCCATCTGATTTTCAAAAAGGAGTTATATGAAGTCTTTAACTTCATAAGAGAGTTACGTGAAGTCTTATGATTTCCATAAAGGAGTTATATGAAGTCTTTGACTTCATAAGGAAGTTATGTGAAGTCTTATGACTTTCACAATGGAGTTGTGTGAAGTTTTATGACTTTCACAAAGGAGTTGTATGAAGTCTTTGACTTCATAAGGAAGTTATGTGAGGTCTTAGGCCTTTCACAAAGGAGTTGTGTGAGGTCTTGTCACTTTCACAAAGGAGTTGTATGAAGTCAAAATTCATAAGGGAGTTATGTGAAGTCATTTGACTTTCACAAAGGAGTTATATGAAGTATTTGACTTCATAAAATTGTTATGTGGAGTCTTGTGACTTTTACAAATGAGTTGTGTGAGGTCTTATGACTTTCATTAAGGAGTTGTATGAAACCTTTGACTTCGTAAAGGAGTTGCGTTAGTCTCACTACTTTCACATAAGGAGTTTTATGAAGTCTTTTGGCTTTAAGTAATATTGTGAAATCTTAAGAAATTATAACGGATTTTGTAAAGTTTTAAACTTTTATGTAAGGAATATTATTGAATCTGTTAATTTCATAAAATAGTATTTTTGAAGTCTTTAACTTCATGCCAGATTAATTATTTGAGATTTCAAGTTAGTAAAGGAGTAAAATGAAGCCTTTGACTTCACATGAGCCTATTTAAAGTTTGGATTCCATAAAGTGGTGGATTAATGATATTGGTATTATATATACCAAACATGATAAAAATGTTTATTAATGACCCGTAATGGGAAGTTGTAAATAAGAAAGAGGTTGACTAATCTTATTGGGAGTGAATAACAAAAGAAATAATGATTGAGGTTGTGTAAAATATGATATGTGTGCTAAATACATAAGTAAAGTTTTCTACAGGTGGAGTGGAGATGTACCTCAAAAAGGTGAAGAATCACAATTTGATAAATAGAGGTAATATACATGTGTGTATATGTCATAAGGTGGGTTTTACCAAAGTGAAAGGTTAATATACTATAATATGAAGATAAATGGTTAAAATCTTCTGATATATTTGTTATATAGAAAATGAAATTTGTGACTCCAAACATAATATGGTGGCAACAAGAATACAAGTGTATATTGTGTTGGACATTTCATTTCGCGAGTAAAATCTTGAACATATGCTACAAGTGTAACCTTGAAGTAACCATGTCATGTGGATGGATCTTGAAAAATTAATTTGAGATATGTGAGATGATTCGTAAGTACATAATTACATTAAATGAGTATGATCATGAAACCTCTAGAGTGTAAGTTGAGTAAAATGATAAACCATTATTGAGTATTTACCACAGATGTACATTTGTGCATATTACTAAGAGGTGAGTAGACAAGCGGTATTAAAGTTTGAACTTTAGAGGACATAATAACCTGATCATTATTACTTGTCGAATTCTATACAAAATTTATAGGGTAGATATGGATATTTACAATGTGCTGTGACATTTGTGTCTTTTCAATCCTTGCACGATTTCGAACTCTCAAAAACTTTTCTGAGAGTAATACGTAAACTGTTACTCAAACATAATCAGTTTAACGTGATGTACACTCTGGAACCAGGACATAAGCTACACATACCTTAAATACCCTTTACATAACTTAGATATAAGTTTTGAAGGGTTAGATCTGACAAAAACACGCTTATACAAGTCTAGGGACTATTTTTGACAAACTGCGATAGTCTGTTGGTCCGTATTCAGATACGAACCAGTGTACCAATCCAAATATTTTTGTATTCAATAAAAGCTTGTATTTATTGATAAGAATGTAAAAATGTCAATCATTGAGCAATTTCGATCATTTTCTTGTTCGTTAAAGCGTTTTGTGAAATGCGTAACCGTACAACCGAGTGAACAGACATCCACAACATACCTTAAATACCCTTTACATAACTTAGATATAAGTTTTGAATGGTTAGATATGACAAAAACACGCTTATACAAGTCTAGGGACTATTTTTGACAAACTGCGATAGTCTGTTGGTCCGTATTCAGATACGAACCATGTGTACCAATCCAAATATTTTTGTATTCAATAAAAGCTTGTATTTTATTGATAAGAATGCAAAAATGTCAATCGTTGAGCAATTTCGATCATTTTCTTGTTCATTAAAGCGTTTTTACGTAATTTTGCGAAATGCGTAACCGTACAACCGAGTGAACCGACATCCACAACATTTCCGGGCAAAATCCAAGTTACATATGCCTTAACACTTTATAGAGCCGAAAAATGAGGTTAAAAGTGACAAAACGCGACGAAACAAGTCTAGGGGCCAAATATGCCATAATCCAAAACTTCTGCCCCTGCCAGGGCCTTACGGACCGTAAGAGGTGCGCCCATACGGTCCCTAAGGGGTGCCCAGATCAGTAGAAAATGTGTCATCTTCTTGTTCAAACCTTGCTCCCCAAGTTTACGAAATTGCCAGTTTTCAAGCTCCATTTGACATGTGTTATGATGTTCCTCTGATCATGACACATCAAGGGGTACTTGGCATGATCCTCGAGCTTCAAGAACACTATAAGTAGCAACCAAGTTCATCCATTTTCACTTGCTCATTCACAAATTCTTTCTCCCACTCTCTTGGAGCTTGCTTCTAGCTTTTGGAGGCCTCCAACTCTGAGCTCTTAAGTGTTCTTAACACAAGTAAGTGCTCTCTCCTAGTCTATTTCATTTATTTTGGCTATTTGAGCCAAAAGTCAAACAATTTGACTTTCCGTTTGACTTTTGGTTCTGAGCATTTTTTGTCAAGTCAAAGTTCAATCGAACTTTGTAACGTGATCGTAATCATGAAGGTTATAATCCCTTTCTGATTACCACGTTTACTAGTCGAAGTGACGAGTCAAAGTTTTGGTAAAAAATGCACATAATGTGTATTTACGACGAAACTATTTTCGGGTATTAAAACTCCAAGTTTTGATACCAAATCATTTTATAACTTAGTTAGACATGTTTCAACAAGTCTAACTTGTCACTTCAGGTTTAGTGCTTTATTAGGGTCGTAAGTCGAGTGGTCTTGACCACCGCTTTAACTTTCGAATCCGACCCATTTTGTCGTTCTTAATAATTGACCAAGCACATTTATGTGACCATAGTTGTATAGGTAATAACCTACTGAGGTTATACCTTATGGTCATAAGGTTGGGTTAGTTTTATGATAAGTCGCTTTAATGATCTTTAAAAATTATCAAAACGCTGTTTTTTGCGCATAAATCGATTTTAAGCATACGTAATCAATGTTTTGACATATAAACTGATGTTATAACATTATCAAACATTTTTTGGCATATAAGACTTAACATAGGACATATTTACCCATCCTAACATATAATTACGCTAATGACACGTTAAAGTAGCGTAAACTACCTTAACGAGTCATAACGGGTCAAAAGCACTTAGGATCCTTTCCAAATCAGAATGTTAAGTTGATTAACCCATATGATGTGAGTTCCAAGACTCATTTGGTTTATAAGACTTC
The DNA here is from genome assembly GCA_947069175.1 of Scalesia atractyloides. Lineage (NCBI taxonomy): Eukaryota > Viridiplantae > Streptophyta > Magnoliopsida > Asterales > Asteraceae > Scalesia > Scalesia atractyloides. The sequence continues at coordinate 23,383,742 of CAMTDV010000024.1, forward strand.
ATTGTACCCGAATCCTCCGATTAAAGTCTCGACACACTGACATAGTTATCCGACACTTTAGGACGCACTTGAGCTTTGTTTATTCCATTTATCAAGAACACATACGCAATCCCAAGTGAGTACATAGTTCCCCTCTTTTACGTTTTCTAAATGTTTTGAGGTAACTCATATGTGCTAATCCGTTTTCTAGTTTTCAAAACAAAGTCTATGGTTTATATATACAATACGATTTCAATAATGTGAACAACTTGTTGGTGCGTTATCCATAACACGAATGACATTCATTAGCTTTGGCCGAGCCGACTAGTAGTATGTTATGGTACCATATGACTGACAATCCCGTTACCAAAATTCCCGGTGTTTGTGGGAAAGTTTGGGGAACGACAGAAACTGTATTTTTTAACAAACCCTTTGGTGGTTTGTAAGTCGATTTAAAGAGACCCTTTGGTGGTCTAGACGAGTCATCACAGGTTTGAATGTATTCATTAAAGAACGACCACAGTTATCACAACATAAACACGGACGATTGGTTTATGACACGGACGATTGGTTTATAACACGGACGGAAGGTTTATGACACGGATGATTGGTTTATAACACAGACGAATTGTTTATAACACGGACGAATGATTTATAACACGGACGATTGGTTTATGGTAAGTGATTTAGATAACAATACGTGTGTAATATGATAAAAGCATGGTGGATACGCCGCTGGTACTTCCTATATATATGTGCTTTTATCGTATTAGATATCGTAGTGATATACGAATCACTTGGACAAATGGTTTTAAACAATGTCACACAACGATTTTCACTTAAAGATATAAACTATATAATGTTTTCTTCAAATCGATTTATTACTCGGTTTTACAAAAGAAATGTTTTTGTTCAAGATTCATGACTACAAAGTTTTCTTTTACTTATATCAACTTGTTAAGTTGGTTAAATATTTTGCAATATCACACACTTTTGATTTCAAGGTTCATACTCGTCGACTCTCGAGGTCAAATGAGGTATTGCAATATGAATATAAGCCATGAATTTGACACACAAAACCTATGTACTCGCCGACATTTTTATGTTGACTCTCTTTTTCACATATGTTTCAGGAACCAGTGTTTGATGATATGATACATGCTTCACATAGGATGGACGCGGGCCTTAGTGACTTTAAAACTTGAAAGACAAATTTGTTTGTATTTAGTATCCATTATCCTAAGACAATGTAATATATAAATGAAATAAAACAGAACTTTAAATTCCATGTGTTGTGAAACAATTCTTGTAACATGACTCCCCAATGTTTCTGCCGTGGTTTGTTGTTTTACGCGATCCGGGTGTTGCAGAGATTGGTATCAGAGCTCATGGTTATAGGGAATTAGGTTATTAGTAATGCTTTGTGTGACGTTTGTGTCTTTTCAATCATTGTACAATTCCGAACAATTTTGTATTCAATGAAACCTTGTGTTATATTTCCGGGATTTGTATAATTATCAATGACATTTGCACATTTTCAATCCTTGCACGATTTCGAACACTAAAAAAATGTTTCTGAAAGTAATACATAATCTGTTACTCAAACGTAATCAGTTTAACACAACGTACACTCTTGAACAAGGACATAATCTACACATACCCTAAATACCCTTTACATAACTTTGATATAAGTTTGAATGGTTAGATATGACAAAAACACGCTTATACCAGTCCAAGGACAATTTTCGACAAACTGCGAAAGTCTGTTGGTCTGTATTCAAGATACGAACCATGTGTACCAATCCAAATATTTTTGTATTCAATAAAATCTTATATTTTGTTGATAAGAATGCAAAAATGTCAATCGTTGCGCAATTTCGATCATTTCCGTGTTGTTAAAGCGTTTTACGTAATTTTGCGAAACGCGTGACCGTATAACCGAACGAACCAACATCCACGACATTTTCGGCCAAATTCCAACTTACATATGCCTTGACACCTTTATATAGCCTAAATTTTGGGTTAAAAGGGGTTAAAAGTGACTAAACGCGACGAAACAAGTCGAGGGGCCAAATCTGCCTAAATGTGAAACTTGGGAGATTTTGAAGAAACTAGGCACCATAGCCGACGCCCTATTAGGCCGTCGCCGACGCCCCTCCTAATAGTCAGACACTGAAAAATGACCAGCTCATGTGCAGCCAGCTGTTTCCTTTGCTTGGAGCCCAAGAACTCGAAATTTCTTGGTTTCCACCTGCACTTGACATGTGTTTAAGCTATCCCCTGATCATGCCATCTCTTGGGACACTTGTGATGATCCTAGAGCATCTAAAACACTATAAATAGCAACCAATTTCATTCATTTTCACTTGCTCAATTTTCATTTCTTTCTCCCACTCTCTTGGAGCTTGTTTCCAATCATTTGGAAGCCTCTTACTGAACTCTTGAGTGTTCCTCAACACAAGTAAGTGCTCACTCCTAGTCTATTTCATTTATTTTAGCTAGTTTGAGCTAAAAGTCAAACAGTTTGACTTTCGGTTCTGACCATTTTTGGTCAAGTCAAAGTTCTGAACTTTGCAACGTTATCGTAATCACGAATGTATTAATTCCTTGCGATTGCACCTTCTAATTACCACGTTTACTAGGCGAAGTGACGAGTCAAAGTTTTGGTAAAAAATGCGCATAATGTGCATTTTACGACCAAACTATTTTTGGTATCAAAACTCCAAGTTTTGATATCAAATCAGTTTTATAACTTAGTTAGACATGTTTCAACTTGTCTAACTCGTCACTTCTAGTTTAGTGCTTTTATTTGGGTCGTAAGTCGAGCGGTTTGACCACGGCTTTTACTTTCGAATCCGACTCGTTTGGTCGATCTTTGGACTCGACCAAGCGCATATTTAGGACCATAGTTGTATAGTGAGTAACCCTCTGAGGTTATACCTTATGGTCTTATGTTTTTATTAGTTATTTGATGAGTTGCGTATATGTTCTTTTAAATTGACCAAAACCCTTTTTGTGCATAAATTGATTTTAAGCATATGTAACCAAAGTTTTTACATTTAAACTGATGTTATAACATAATCAAACGTGTTTTGCCATGTAAGACTCATCATATGACATATTTGATCATCCAATTATATAATTTCGCTTATAACCCGTTAAAGTAGCGTAAACTACATTAACGAGTCATAACAGGTCAAAAGCACTTAGGATCCTTTCCAAATAAGAATGTTAAGCTTATTAAACCATATCATATGAGTCCCAACACCCGTTTGGTTTGTAAGACTTCATTCTATCCGATCTCCGGTTTAAAGTCTCGACACCCTAACATAGTTATCCGACACATTAGGACACACTTGAGGGTTATTTATTCCATTGATCAAAGACACATACGCAATCCCCAAGTGAGTACATAGTCCCTTTTTTTACGTTTTCTAAAATGTTTTGGTTGATTCATATGTGCCTATCACTATTTTCATGATTTCGAAACCATATGATTATATATACATAATACTTTATCCATTTACTATTTGAATCTGTTTCTTATGGCTTAAATAATGATTTTCAAATTTTGTAAGACCCTTGTTGGTGCGTATTTGTATTCAAGCCAAAAATACATTCATTAAAAACGATCAAGCCGATTGGTAGTATGATATAGCGCTATAGGGCTTGACACCCCACTCCCGCTTCCTAGGTTTGTTTGGAGTTTGATTAGGGAATGTCAGAAACAAAGTTTACCCCAAATAGATTTACCTTCGTGGTAAATTTATAATGTCAGCGAAGAAGGTTTGAATGTATTACCAAACGACCCTAATGTGTTCATACAAAGTTTTCCAATTAAGCCATAAAGTTTAACTTTTGTTGATTTCCTAAACCAAAGTGTAGTTTGATATACTACCAATTCTCTTATGCATAAACCAAAGTATATTTTGATGTACTACCAAATCCTGTTATTTATAAACCAAAGCATATTTTGATATACTATCAATTCAATTATTCATAAACCAAAGTATGTTTTGATATACTATCAATTCTATTATTTCAAAACCAAAGTATATTTTTGCATATACTACAAATGTTTTTTTTTATCAAAAAGCAAAGTATTTTAGAAACCTTTTTATCAAGGATTCATGGCTATTTTGAAATCGTTTAATCTTTTCTTTTAATATTCAAAGCCATGAATCTAAATCACAAAACCTATGTTACTCACAGAAATTTTTATGCTGACGTGTTATTTTCACATATGTTTCAGGTACTATTATGTGATGATTGTTAACGCATGCTACACAAAGGATGGACGCGGGCCTTAGCTTACTTTAAAACTTGAAAGACAATTGTTTGTATTTGTTTGATTTGTTACAAAACAATGTATTTCATTAGTTCAATAAAAGAAAACTTTAAATACTATGTGTTGTGAGACAATTTCCTGTAACATGACTCCCCGATGTTTCCACTGCGGTTTATTGTATTACACGATTGTGGTGTTACAGAGATTGGTATCAGAGCCATGGTTATACAGAATTAGGTTATAAGCATTACTTTTGACCTAGACTATAACCTTCCTAGGACCCTAACGCAAGTTATCTTGCGTTTAGATTCTTAATACAATATCATCACCTATCCTTAGGTGATTACAAAAAACAAAGCATAATACCTCCTTGAAAGTCAAAATTTTTCTAAAACTTCACAAGAAATCATCTATCTTAGATGATTTGTTTTTAGGCTTTAAACCTTAAAAGTTTTTCAAAATCTCGTCAAAGTTTGGGCTTTACTAATGTGAAAATATGCAATCCGGAAAGGTGGATGCCTATACCCTGAGTTTTCTGTCTAAGGCTAGAGTGTTCGTACAAATCCGCATCACCGGACCAATCATTCTTACCTGGGAACTCTTGGGGTGAGTGTTCACTTATAGGCTAAAGCATGTCTTCACGATACATTATAAAGACCCATTTACTTTGATTAGTCACTGTGTCGTTTGTTGGTTTTAAGTAACAAACAAATGATCACAATCCTTATACTTCGTCGATATTTTTAACATTCAATTTTGATTATCCTTTATCAATTAATTCGTTTCTCTCATATATTCCCCCTCTCTTTAAGAATGCCTCCTCTACGCAACAATTCGCAAGTAACATATTTGGCTACTAAAGTCACCCAACAAATAGGAGTACTACTCGGTGGAACCATTGAGTTAGCTATAGCCATATCCAGTCTTGATGATAAGACTACTCCTAAGGCACCAAAGAAAACAAAAGCCAAGCCTTCTAAAAATTCAAGGAAGCGTAAAGCTTCAAAGAATTTACTAGTGATTGCTCCAATTCCACTTAATCAAGTGGGACCTAATCAGGTGGCCCCGCCACCCGCTAAGAACCCATACAGAGGAAAAGCGCCTCTGTGCAATCAATGTAACCTTCATCACTATGCCAGTGTCCTTTGCCGAAATTGTTCAAACTCTGGACATTTTGGTCATACAGCTAATGTCTGTCGTTTAGCCACTACGCCAAACCAAACTATGGTAGTTCCTACTCAACTTATTGCAACCCCTCATGCGATACCTGTTTGTCCTAACTACCCACATGGAATCTGCTTCAATTGTGGCTTCCTAATCACTTTAATTAACCTAGGCTGGCAAATGACGATTCAAAATATGGACACAAGATTCACACTGGCAATGTCAAGGCTTGCGCTAATGTCAAAATAAACACTTAGACTTTTATGTTTTCTGTTTATTATCCAAGAACTTTGAAGCACTTTGTTGTTTTATAAATAAACCTTGTTGTTTCCATTTTAATTACAAAACTAGTATGATTACATGTATGTGTGACATACCGCTACAATACCGACACCAAGGATATGGTTCCTTGCAAATCAAACTACTATTGTGGTTTCTTCAATTTTGAAATCACTCGCGATCTCTAAGAAAATCATAAGTACTTGATTCCCCCGAGAAACAAAGAACAAGGTACAAGTTAAAATCCTTAATGGATAATCAAAGTACTACCTTGTAATCCTTAAACTGGATTTCCAAGATGTACTTTCACAAGTCCTTGATTGGTCTCATACAACATGTTTATGTACAAGTTTTGAGGAGAAACAAAATATAAATCCCAAGTCCATGATTGATATTCCTATACAAATAATTAGATCTCTGGATCCCAAAGTACTATCCTAAATCTTAATGGGCTTTTCTATGCAAATAGTTAGACCATTGGATTTTAAGGTACTATCCCAAACATTATTTGATTCACATATTTTCTTGAATTTAATGGTTTAATTCTCCCCACACATCACAAAATGAACCATGCGGACTATGCAAAGAATTGAGTAATTATGGGTGCACACAAGTCCTTCAAAACTTAGATATAAGTTAGGCAGAAGTTTTCGATTATGGCAGATTTGGCCAAGCCGACCAGTAGTATGTTATGGTACCATAGGACTGACAATCCCGTTACCAAAATTCCCGGTGTTTGTGGGAAGTTTGGGGAGCGACAGAAACTGTATTTTTTAACAAACCCTTTGGTGGCTTGTTAGTCGATTTAAAGAGAGCCTTTGGTGGTCTAGACAAGTCATCACAGGTTTGAATGTATTCATTAAAGAACGACTACAATTTTCACAACTAAAACACGGGCGATTGGTTTATGACACGGACGATCGGTTTATAACACGGACGAATGGTTTATAACACGGACGATTGGTTTATAACAAGGAACGAATGGTTTATAACACGGACGATTGGTTTATGGTAAGTGATTTAGATAACGATACGTGTGTAATATGATAAAAGTATGGTGGATACGCCGCTGGCCCTTCCTATATATAAGTGCTTTAATCGTATTACATATCGTGGCGATATCCGAATCACTTGGACAAATGGTTTTGAACAATGTCACACAACGATTTTCACTTAAAGATATAAACCATATAATGTTTTCTTCAAATCGATTTATTACTCGGTTTTACAAAAGAAATGTTCTGGTTAAGATTCATGGCTACAAAGTTTTCTTTTACTTATAGCAACTTGCTAAGTTGGTTAAATATATTGCAATGTCAAACACTTTTGATTTCAAGGTTCATACACGTTGACTCTCGAGATCGGACGAGGTATTGCAATATGAATATAAGCCATGAATTTGACACACAAAACCTATGTACTCGCCGACATTTTTATGTTGACTCTCTTTTTCACATATGTTTCAGGAACCAGTGTTTGATGATATGATACATGCTTCACATAGGATGGACGCGGCCTTAGTGACTTTAAAACTTGAAAGACAAATTTGTTTGTATTTAGTATCCATTATCCTAAGACAATGTAATATATAAATGAAATAAAACAGAACTTTAAATTCCATGTGTTGTGAAACAATTCTTGTAACATGACTCCCCAATGTTTCCGCCGTGGTTTGTTGTTTTACGCGATCGGGGTGTTACATGTGCATGGTAGAGGTAAACCTATAATTGTACTTAAATGATACAAGATGCTCACAAGTGAAGTAATATTTTGATAGCGAAATAAAGGCGGTGGACGCAAGAAAGATGAGCTTTAGTAAACAATGGTTTTATGAAGGAAACTATGGAGTCTTTAAGTAAGTGAATATGAATTATTTATTATGAACTTGCAAAAGTAATTTGCATAAAACAATTTGGATTTATATGATAAAATACAGGAATTTTCAAATGGTTAAATATATGTTGGACTTCATATAATGAATAATGACATATTTTCGATATTAGTGTGCAAACCATCATTTGCCACTAATATAGTTGTGTTTAAGAGTTAATGTTAAGAAGGATATGTCGAGTTGATTTGATTTTTATCATTTAGTATGAGATTATGATTATAATAAGGTGTTAGTTCTGACGGATAACTTATGTGCTAAATTTGAAAAGTGTACATAGAACATATGGTATGATAGGTTAATATAGTTTGATACCGAATCGATACTGGATTTAAATTAATGGAAAGTGTTATGCAACACTGCTAGAATGATTAAGAATATGTAATATTACCAATATAGTATCTAAGTATGCAAGAAATTTCCAGGAGAACGAGAAAATGACAAACTCATACAGGAATGCACGTTTGATATTGTATGATGAGCATTCCACTTTGGATGTAAAGGTACGTGCATCATTTCAATAAGTAGTTGCATTATGCATTATGATCTTTTATTTATGTGCACATGTTAGATGTGCAAGGTAATTACATATGATTATCAATTACCATTGCGTAGGATGTAACTCTTACTCAGTCAGTCAATTTGAATCATAAATGAAAGCTGATATTGATGAGAAATTAAATGGTTTATCCTTATTGTTTTGACAGGTTATATGCTATAAGGTTGAATTGAACTTATAAACAATCACAATGAATAAATGGAAGGAAAAATAATAAAGAAAACGTGTTGAAACCTGCTAAACAGATTATTATCTTTAGTTTTTGAAATATACAAATATGTTAGTGATTTAGTTGTGTTCAAAATGTCTCATGATATTGAAATCAAGGAAGCAGGGATGAGTTGGTAGAAATTCAAAGCCGCTGAGTACACGACCTAGCAGAATTTAATGTTCACTATAAGAAGGTATCAATTGTTACAGTCTTATTGAGCTACTAAAGATAGAGATTTGAAACTCATATACAATGAAGTCCCACGATCAAAGTAAGTACCTGTATATTCTATACTAATATGATCTGATACTCAAATAGTTGTTTATAATTGAACATAAAGTGGATATTGTTCGGATATATTATGAAAGGTGATCATAAGAATTTGAGCAAATTTAACTTTTAGCCCACCTGGTTAAGAATTTTGAATCTTAATAGATTATAATGATAAAATGTGCACACCTTGTATACGTGTGATGTATAATGTATATGTAATATGACTATTACAACTTAATATGTGAATAAACGTTGATGTTGGTTAGATATTGTAAAAGAAGGGGATGAAGTAAAGTTCTGGAATCAAGCTCATATAATGGAGATGGTTGTGAAATCACATATGTATTGAACATGTAACCATTTTGAATTCATGCTACATGATCAAGCCATGGTATGTGAATCTCTCAAGTTTTTCATCTCTAAACTAAAGTGTCTCTTAGTATGAAAAATTGCTAAAATCCCTAAATTTATTTATTATAAGTGTTAGATTAAAATGAAAGCATCTTATTTTGTTGTTGTTATATGTTATCATATATGTATAAAGTGTTAATTGGAAGGAGTGATGAGTATAAGAATATAGGGTTCTTGATTCAATTTAGGGCTTTTGAGAATTTAAAGTTTTAGGGATAATTGGTTGCAATTTCGTATTGTTTGATCATCCATTTGTATGCAATCAATGTACTAGATGCTCCTAACCTTTTATAAGAGTTTAGTATGAGTTTTTAATCATATAAAAGCGCTGCAATTAAGGGCTTGGGTCGAAATAGGAAGAACCCTGAACATCATTTTCGCAACTTTTCATTCAGATTTTGGACAGACTTTAAATAATTATATAAAATCAACCGTTTATCTGATTAGGTGATTCTTATTTTGTTGGAAACTTTGTTGAGTCTAGTTTTTTAATATTTTTTTGGAAAAAAATGAAAATATGGTCATTAAATTTGTCAAATCGGATGGTAAACACAGATGCGCAGAAAATGGCTGCACAAAATAGAGTTTAATAAAATATTAACAGATGATGAATATTTATATACATTTGGTTTAAACATAGAATCTTTGTTTCTAATGTTTTATTGTACCTATTAAAAGTGTGTTTGAAGTACTGAAATTATTCAACATGATATTATACAAGTTTTGTACAAATGGGTCAAACGGGCAATATATGTATGTATATTGATTGTATTTGATCTTGTGGATGAAAGAATGTATGTTTGAGTAGTTTATGAATGGATACTGATGGTGTATGTTATGTGTCCCAAAGGTTTTATGTTGATGGTCCATAAGCTAGGTATGATAAGGCTTGGAACTAAATAAGGTTGAAGACAAACTAATAAGAGCTTTCGAGCAAAGGTAAGTTAACCTCACGTCTATTTTAATAAATTATGTGAGTTATTAGTATGCTTTGATATTATAAGTTAACCATGTGGGATACGTGTCGTTTTGACCCATTTGGATTATATTTTGGTTTTTATGGCTTTAAAGAAATTGAGTACACGTCGTTTCGACCTGTTACAAGAGTATTTCTAGTAATATTATCAATGATGGGATTATATAGCTTTAATGTTATATAAGGACACTTGAGAGTTTAATATAAATGAGATTGTTATTAATACATAATATATTTTGATGAATCTAATAAGTATGTATATTATAAAGAAACTGGTGACTTACAAAGTGTTATGACCTATCATTGGTATCATGAATATGCATAGGTTGGTTTTATATGAGCGGATTGAATCACAAGGAGGTAAGTACCTATGTAATGGACTTATAAACTGGAATATTATATTTTGGTTATCTATGTGTGGTCCTCACTTACAATAATTGTTTGGGATTTCGAGAATCGTATGGGTTATTACAAATATGCATCTAAATTGTTGATTTTGAAATCATTATGGATATGAGTTTTAGCTTTAGTATGGCTTAAAAAGGTACTTGTGTACATTTATTTTGTACAAATGGGTCGTTACAAGTTTAAGGACCTGTAATGGGTTCACAAGTTCAAGGATGGTGCCATAAAATGAAAAACCAAGGTCTACGTAGGTAGTGGCGTAACTTTCACTGAGATCAACATAAGCTATGCTGGTTTGGATCGATATGCCAGTGTTTCACTATGCTAGGTTGATTGGTGTCACACCCCTACCGCGTAAAAACAACCCGCGGGGGAAACGTCGGGGAGTCACGTTACAAATTGCTCATAACACATGGTACTAAAGTTTCATTATATTACATTGTCACTCAACACAAAGATTACAAACAATTGTTTTTAAATTAAAGGAAACTAAGGTCCGAGTCAATTCCTGCGTGTAGCATTCTTGAATAATCATCGCACTTATAACTACCCATAATTACCTGAAACATATGTGAAAATAAAGTCAACATTGTATGCTAGTGAGTAACAAAGGTATTGTTGTCAAATTCATGGCTACAATTTTATGTTGACAAAAGGTTAACCAACTACACGAGTTGATTTTATAAGTAAATCTTTGTAGCCTTGAACCTTGATAAAAATATTTATTTTGTTAAACCGTGTAAGTAATTGAAAAACTTTGTATGGTTTATATATAACCATTTGTCATTTTGTCTAAACCAATGTCCTTGTTTTGTGTAAACCAAATTGTCTTGTCTAGTATAAAAATCAAATTGTCTTTTGTATAAAAACAAAAATTTGTCTTGTATTGTCTAAAACCAATTTGTTTTCACTAGTATAAAACGTGTGTGGTTTGTTGGCGAATACATTCAAGCTTGTGTGGACTGTCGGATAATCCCTAAAAAGGGTATATAAATTCTGATTTCCCGGATTTGGTCATTCCCAGAGGAACTTCTGAACATACCTAGGAAGTGGGAATGGGACCGACAATTCTATAGAGCTATAACCTACTACCTTTTGGATTGATCAAAGTTAATGAATGTACCATTGTCGAGTTCAACACACCATCAAGTTCACAATAATTGAAAGTGTAACTTTATATAATATATATATATATATATATATATATACACCATATATATTGTTTTGAAATCTTGAAAATAATACTAGGCACATATGAATCACCCCAAAACATTTGAAAACGTAAAAGAGGGGAACCATTTACTCACAGTTGCGTAGATGTCTTGTTCAATCGTATATGCAAACCTCAAGTGTTTCCTAATTATGTCGGATAATTATATAGTTAGTGTGTATTGCGGAAGAATGGATAGAATGATGTTAAAAATCAAACGAGCGAAGGATCTCGTGTAACATGATTTATTAAACCTTACATTCTGTTAGAAAGTGTCTAGGAGTGTTTTGACCCATTACGACTTGTTAAAGTGGTTTACGCCATTTTAACGGGTCTATTGGAAAATATGGGTCCGCGTGGTCGAATGATTCGTATGCCGAGTCCGATATGTCAAAACATGTTTATTAATGTTGTATGATCAGTTTATGTGTCAAAACTGTTGCTCATGTAGGTTTAATACTATTTTACGCAAAAATGGTATTTTTGACATTTTCAAAGTGTATAAAGTTGACTCGTCATTTGACTATCCAAATGGAATGACCATAAGGTATAACCTCAAAGAATTATTCCCTATATTACTATGGTGATATGAATGGGCTTGGTCGGATCCTAAGATTGACCAAACGGGTCGGAATTGAAAGTCAAAACAAAAGTAAAACCACTTGGCTTTCGATATATAATTGAGGTCTAAACTGAATATAATGAGTTGAGCATGTCAAAATATGTTATATTAGTTCATACAAACTGATATGATGTCAAAATATTGGGTTTCGATATTTAAAGTTCATTTAGCGTCAAATGCCCTTTTACTAGTTTTGACTTTTTAAACATAACATGTTTGACTCATCATTTCGCCTATTGAACGTAACTATCAGAAGGTATGATCATAGAGGAATCATGCCACATTATTACAATCGCATAGGAAAGTTTGGATTAAACTTTGACTTAACCATAGTGGTTAGAAATCTGTTTGACTTTCAGTTGGAAACTAGCTAATTATTGAAATAGAGCAAAGGAGAAAGACTTACTGAACTTAAGGACCCTAAGGAGGATTGAAAGCCTCTCCCAAGAACAAATTTTAGAGTGAATGTGAAGGTGTGAGTTCAAAGAACACCTTGATCACCTATTTGTACTAATCAAAATGCTCATGACAAGTGTTGCTAAGGATCATAGAAGTTGATTAGTGTCACAAGGAGCAGCAAGAGTGGAAATTTCGGAGCTAGGTGGCAAAAATTTAACATAGGTAGCCAAACTTGGTGATCATTGCAATTATTATTTTTAACTACGAGTTTAGCATAGGTAGATCTAAAGAATGAAAGAAAGTTTCTTAGACCTTTGAAGTTCTTCAAGCAGTATAAAGATGTTTCTATGGGAGATATTATAAGTTGGAGTTGGATTCCGAAGTTGAAGAGGATTGTTAACGAAGACAATATGGAGTACATTACTTTAGATTAATTAATGATAGCAAGTGTTTACCGTGGTGGGATGTGAAAGAGTTGTGCTGACTAAGGCTGATTAACTACGAGTTAAATACATACAATCAACATGTTTTGAGATTTATCAAGAGAGAGGCTCGAATAGGTTTCAAATACTGGAAGCATAAATAACCAAAGCGCATCATATCAAAGACGGAAGTGGATCCTGAAACAGGAAAATATGTTGTCACACTAAAATACAAGAAGCCGAATGTGTTGAAGGTGATACCATTCCACGAACGGAGCAGGGTGTTCATGAATACTTTAAGTGGTGGTACTACGACAAAAAGATAGGTGAGGCAGTGATAGTTTTGTGAGAATGAGAGAAGAACTGGAGAACTATTCGTGTTTATGATCCGTTATGGCTCGTTAACATGTTTGAGATGGACATTGAAGTGTTATTCTTCAACATAAACTATTTTGCACCACAAGATGGAGAACAAGCTTTACAATTTCAGAATGTGGTGAAAGTGTGTTTTTCTTATGAAATACACTTAGGGAGAATGTGGGAGAGTAATTGGAGGAAGTTAGAAAATAAAGAGGAGAAGAAAGAGAAGAAGAGAGAAGAGAAGATACAGTCAGGAATGAAGGGAGCATCAATATTGAGATATCATAATCAAAGACCCCCAGTGGCCACTTGCCTCCTTACCTATTAGGTTTGGGGCTGTATTCAGCTGTAGAGGCTTCATCTTATGCCTTTGTAGCCTCCAGGGCCCAATCTTGGGTGCTAGAGGACCACATCTTACGAGAGAGTGGCATATGTGGTATGGATTCTGATTATGATTGTGCTTTGGCTTGTCTTCGTGATACAATTCCAAGCTTCGATTTCGGCGGTTTCACTAAAAAGGACACCGCCCCTAAAGCCCAACATGCATTGGCGAGTGCTCTTTTTAGTAAAATTGTCCAGGATATTGAAGTACAGTTTGACTTGACCGTTAGACAAAAAGCCGTTTTTGAGTGTCTATGAGCACCACATGCCCAAGATTTTCTTCTAGCCATACCTATAGATGGGTTAGGTCAGCATATGTCGCTGGTGGAGTACCGCACTATCCTTAAATATCGCCTCATGATTCCGTTATTTCGAGTTGATGATATATGCCATGTTTGTCATAAGGCGTGTTTGGACTCTTTTGGGGAGCATGCGGTTCATTGTAGAGAGCTCCCGGGTTTCAAGTACCGACATGATTTGGTTAGGGATGTTCTTTTTGACATATTCAGACGTGCTGGGATTTCTGCTAAGAAAGAGGCACCCGTGAATTTCTTAACTGACCCACTTGAAGGAAGATCTACACTTAGACCAGCCGACATTTTTGTCCTCGGATAGATAGGAGGAAAACACGCATGTGTGGATCTAATAGGGGTCTCCCCCTTGTGGACATAGGGGGTAGTGTTTTTACGGTGGGTCAGGCTGCTTTAAAAGCTGCTTCGGGCAAACTGACCAAACACGAGAAAGCATGTCTTGACAACCAGCATGTACTTATCCCATTTGCCTTTGACACTTTTGGGTTCCTTGCGCCAGAGGTTGTAGACCTACTTAGCTGAGTTCAAAGGGTCATGCATAGTAATGTCATGACCCCGAGATCTATGTATGTAGTTTTTAAGAGACTTAGGGGTAGTGGCGCAACTTGTTGCCCGTTTACCTTCTATCTCGATGTAATTAAGTTTAATACATTTCTGCTAAATTATATTGACCAATCATTACTAAGACCTCCTTAGACTAATCTGACAATGAAAAAAAAGTTTCGAAAGAGCATGATGAAAATATCAGAAGAGAGTTTTTGGAATGGATTGCAGACTTGCAAAAGACAAGACTACGGCATCATCCAAATGGGAGTGTGTTAGTACATTAAATGTCTAATGCCAGCGTCTTTTGTATGTGTCATTATGATATGATAGGAGCATGTTTGTTAAGTTAGAAGTTAAGTTTTGTATTGAAATACTCATACGTGCGAAGGAGTCCTACGTACGTATGAGATCCTGTCAGCAAAAAAAGTCTTGCGCAAGGTCATCCGTGCGCATGAGCTCATAACTTTGGGAATTTCGTGTTTCGGAGAGCTATTGTAAAATTGGAACTTTTATACACGAAGTGCTGCCCTTTTTTCGATAGAAAAGGAGATTATTGGAAATTGTGCATTACACAAACATTGTTTAAAAATTTGCGCATTTAACGACGGCACATATATTCATACTGCTTATATCAAGTCTTATATCGATATCCGCATCACCAAACCATTCTTACATTTTTACATAAATTACGTGGACGTCAATATGTTGCATACAAAGGTAAGAAAATTGAAGTTGGGTTTTGTTCATTGATCACTAAAGTTAAAAAAAAGATTGGTGTTAGATTTCTGTTCTTAATATAGGTTTTAATTTGGCAATCTTAAATGCATTTTTTGTTAAATAAGAAAAGTATTTTATAAAACAAGATTATGATTCATGAGGAGGATTATCTATTACGTATACAAAACTATAGAAAAGGGTTCCAATACCTTTTGCTCATTACATACATTTTGGTATCTCCTCTTATATAAATAAAAAAAATTAACCTTTAAATATGTTCATGATGTAGAGTACACTAGGATCATCTGTTACATATGTAAAACTAGCATAATGGATTGTTTCTTGGATAAGGATTCCAATACTCTATGATTGTAATAGACATTCTAGACTAACACATGTTACATAAAAAGGTAAGAACATTGAAGTTGAGGAAAGTTATAAAGGGAAGTCAATGAAAGTTGTGTGAAAGGTGGAAAACAGAAAGGAAAATCACTAAAGAAAGGGTCTATAGTATAAATTAATCTATTGTTGGGCTATATTAGATCTGCTGGTGATGAAAGCTAAAATCCAAGGGAACCGTCATCTGTGCCTAAAGAAATAGGTTAAAATACAATCATAAGTCTAGCAGTTTCTCATCCCTTGGAAGCTTCTCAAAACAATTGCCCCAACTACTGTTGCATCAAACTAATGCGTTCAAATATTAGGGTTTAGAAGAACAGGTGTTGGATTGTCAAAGTACTGGTCAACAGTCAAGTTAACCAAAGTCAAAGATTGAAGACTAGAAGACCAAGTCGACAAGTCAAAGACAGTAGTTCTAGATTTCCAGAAGTGCTGGTTTACAACCAGCAGTTCTGTGAAATCTAGTCATTCACACTAACTCACATCAGAAGCAGAAGTTCAATGCAACAATGTAACTATTCAACAATTTTCATAATTGTTGGCAGTTACATTATTTAATGAAGATGTTAACGTTCGTTTTCATGGTTACGTCATCAGCAATTACTCCTCCAGTATATAGTTCTTCATTGTAGTTCTAGTAATCAACACTTAGAGCCTGAGCGCAAAAGAACTAAGTGAGAGAGTGTTCACCTGGTGAGGGAGAGTACTGTATGTACCTTTGTGATTGTGTTACATCATATGAATTCAATGAAACATTTGCAATTATTCCAATCCAGTAGTGTTAGATTGATGTGTTTGTTTATTACTGTTTGATTGAATTTCCAATTTGATTAACTGTTTTATCAGAAAAACAACACACTCACATGCGACATCTATAATTTTATTCTAAGTCTTAAAAAGCCCATTACCAAGGGCAAATAGCCCATAACTTAAACTTATCTTCAATTTATCAATTCTAACCTAACTTATATACATCATCCACAACCGTAACTTAATCTACTTAGACAACCACGACACCAACACCCATCAGCCATAGCACCACTTCCCAGCCACCATTCCCGGTCTCCCATCACCGCTCATCCCCTATCAGCGCACCAACCACCAACCCCCATCCCCATCACCATACCCACCACTATCACGCATCACCACACCTGTCTTTGAACTTTTTAATGTGATATTGTAATTTGTGGATACTTCAAATCTATACTTGGTGTTAAAGTTATGATTTTGATAGTTTTTACATATTTTAATGAATTTGAATCAAAACGAATTTATTTGGATTCGAAATCGGATTCGAATTGATTACGAATCGGAGTTTTTATTCGAATACTAATTCAAATCGAATTAGCACGTTTTTAATTGAAGATGAATTAAAGCAAAAATAAAAAAAATGTTTAAAAATTCGGTTCGAGTAATTCGAAAAAATTCGTTATTCAATTCGATGTACACCTCTAGCATAAACGTACATGTTATCAAAACTATCTCGCATTTTTTATTAATAGACGACGTTTACCCATTTCAATTATTCTAATAATATAATGGAATGCTTTATAAATTCTTACTATAAGATATTGTCCCAACAATATCGGTACCAGCGATATTCTTGTTTCTCTTTCGGTTATTTTACCGAGTGGCGATATCCTACCGTACTTAATGAATCGAGCTATTACAAATCGAAAGCCCATCGCCAACATGTTTATTTATTTTTCTTACATTCTAGGGAAAATTTCGCCATAAACGTAGTTGTATTCAAAATAGAGTATTTTGTTTGTTATGGTAAGCTATACGAGTGACAGTGTCGTTCCTGTACCATGACAAACTAAACCAATTGTGACCGAACAACATTGACACTATCATCGGTGATATCGGAATCGATATCAGTATTCTTTTTTTCTCTTTCGGTGCGAGTGTCGATACCATAGTGAAGCGAAACCAAAAGTGGCCGAGTTTCCGTCGTGTAGGGAGGCGTAACTGATTCTGGCCGAACAATGTTAAAATCGTAGTTGTATTCAAAATAGAACTTTTCATTTGTATCGTACACTATAGTGAGTGCTGGTAGCGTACCGGTGCATGACGAACCGAACCACTTCCGTCCAAACACCATTGGTACTAACCATTTATTATATTTGTTTTTATGGTTTTTGATCAAAATAATACATGTGTCAATATCCTTAAGGGCATATCACGGTTTGATTTTTTTGTTTCCTCTTTCAATTGCTATACCAATTGCTAATAGCATACAAATACAATAATAAACCAAACTAATACTTATTGAATTTCTGATTCAAGGCACAAAAAGTTCCACTAGAAAGAATTAAAATTCAATCGAAAGTTAATTTTATCTCATATTTAAAGTTAAACAAAGTAGCAAATTAATTTTTTTTTTAAGAACAGACTGTTTTCGTTGATTTATACCTTTTTGTTAATTTGATGCTTATAATTCAAATTTCGAATGAATAAGGCCAAAAGAACGAAACACCCAACTTGAGAGTTGGATGACCATTTTATCACATAAATATGTAC
Organism: Scalesia atractyloides; assembly: GCA_947069175.1. Classification (NCBI taxonomy): domain Eukaryota; kingdom Viridiplantae; phylum Streptophyta; class Magnoliopsida; order Asterales; family Asteraceae; genus Scalesia; species Scalesia atractyloides. Next base: position 23,402,065 of record CAMTDV010000024.1, read on the forward strand.
TCCTTTCTTAAAAATTGTTTTTTTTAAAACAATTTTATACCAAATGTTATCTTTATATCCACCACGTGTGGTCTAGTGATAGGTGGGCTTAGGTTCTTCAATGCAGACTCGAGTTCAATCACCACTTATATCACTTTGGAGGATTAGGTAATAACGGATAAAGTTTAGCAGCCTTTTTGTAGAGGCTGAGCCCACCCGGGATTTCGTCCTAAAGTGTGTTACATCATAGAGTGTTCAGCACTTGTAGTGACACAACGTCTGTCAAGTGACAGTCAGCAGTATAGTTCTCGGGGAACGCCCAAACCAAAGTTTAACGTTAATTGAACAAAACACTTTGTTTAATATATTATCAAATGCTTAAATTAAAATTAAGAGTACTATATAAAGAAATTAAATATCAAATCCCTTAAATAAAACTTCAAAAGACATTTTTTGAACCGTAAATAATATTCATATACTTTACTCCAATAGCTTACTCATTTCTTTTAACCTGGGACCTCCCTTTAACACCCATAGTGTGGGCGAGGTTTGGCGGCGTTTATGCCTTTCCACACCACGCACACCATCCCGGGAACGACGTTGTAGGCGGTGTTGTGTTTGGGGAGGACCGTTTTCCATTGGCGTTGAGGTAATGGTTGGGTCGACGTGACGTTTGTCTATTGGCGTGGCTAATAGCCGTTAGAGTCCAACATCACAAATTTAGAAACAAAAGATTTTCATTTAATATATATATTCCCCCTTATATAAACAAACTCAAGCTTTTTCACCATTTTCCACTTTATTCTCTTCTAACCAACTATATACTTTATAAATGCATCCATACAACCACAACTTCGACCCGAACAACCTCTATGGCGTGGATGAAGTACGAACACCACATCGCCACAAGCGTCTCAACTGAACCAACGACAATATCCTAATCCGAACATATTAACTTACGACAACTTCTTGCGAACCGACCTTTTATGTTTTCACTACAAATGCAACAACCGCTCACTCCCCTATCCCAAACGCCCCTGCCCCTGAATCCGTACTGGAAACTCAACCTATACCACCCGAATCCTCTACGCGAAAAACAAACGAAACCATAAACAGAAAGCCGAGGCCGAGAAGGAAAAAACAAAAGAGGATCGTTGCATGACTCCGTGGACAAACGAGGAAGATGTGGTGTTGACAAAAGCTTGCCTTTCAATTTTGAAGAATTCGGTTGTAGGTATACTTTATATTATATTTATTTTAAAAAATACATCGTATAATTATAATATATATATCTTTTAATAGGTACCAACCAACATAGTGACGATATTTGAAACCAAAAAAACGAGGACAAAACATTGGGTCGAGATTACTATCGGAAAAATGATAGTACCTCGTCAAAGTGGCGTGAAATAAATACCGTCATGACCACCTTCAACGGCCACTACAATAGCCTGAGGAACAACCCAAAGAGTGGCGAAACGGACGTCGACCGGTTGACACATGCGATGGCCTTGTATTCAAATAGAAAGAAATGGGCCACCTTTAAATTTATGATTGTTGAAATATTGCGAAAAAAACTCCACAAAATGGGCACGGGTACCTTTATTGAGACAATAGTCGTTGAAAAGGTCTAAAAGTTGTTCCTCTACTAATCGCCCAGATGCTCGTATCGAGTTTGAGATCAACTTAAGCGACGTGATCTTAAAGCCAAACGCCCACTTGGAAGAGATAAATAAAAAAGGGCGCAAAATCATACACTACGAGTGATGAAAAAACCCCGCTTTGGCCGGCGTTGAAGACCAAATAACTACGTTCAAATAACATCCAACAAGAAAGAAACATCTAAAAAATAAAAGCTCTCCAGATTTACGAACGAAAGGAAAGAAAGTCTGATATAAAAATTTCTCGCAATGAAGGTCGATCACCTTGCATCGGAAGAACCAGCGATGCATGAAAAAGCGAAGCAAGAAATAATGGATAAATATCGTACCTAGTTTCGTTTTTTATTAGTTTCGGTTATTTTTTAACTTTCGGTGTTTTTTTTAAATAATGTTATTTATTATATTAGTATTATGATTAAAATTAAATAGCTTTTTAATAGTTTATAAATATAAAATAATAACAAGAAGTGCATGCCATATGTTGAATAACGTCCCTCTTCCACACCCCCTTTCACATCTCCTATTTTTTTGCACCACGTCACTTTTTGACACATGCTTACGTTTCCCACCAGTCGTATAACGCCTCATTTTCAAGCCCCTCAACACCATATAGTCTAAGTGAACTACCTCACATTTACTGAAATAAATTATTAATACTGAATGTAAGTTGTAAACATATTGTCTTTTAGTAACATTAACAATTACTATAATTATAACTTCTAAAATACAAAATTATCATGTTAACAAGTTAAGATTTCCAGACATTCATAAGTACCAAATCTACCATAATATAGTGTCCATTAAAGCAATATAAGTACCAAATCGATTTAAAAATATACAAAAAATTACTGATTATTATTTAATTGTATTGACACTTATAAAACCACATTTCTGAAAAAATATGGTGTTAAATTAATGAAAACAGAATAATAAAATTTTCTCAAAATATACTAAAACAAAATTTATTACAATTTTGATTAGGCTATGGAAGATCATAACACTATGATGACGGTACCGATACAGTCGATCAAACCTAACATCCATACCTTTTTTTTCATCATACATTAATTATTTTCTTGAATACTAATTAAAATTTTAATAAACTTATTTATTTTTTCTTGGCCAGAAATTCTTCAAGGACAAGCATCCACTCTTTTGCTTGCACATGCAACCATATCTCTTCCTTTCATCTTCATCATCTTCTTTTGTTTCTTCTTCTCCCCCCACATCTTCTTCCTGTACATGAAAGGTACAACTCAATGTATTCACATGCTTTTCATTTAGCCAAAATACTAATCTTAAATATATAAAGCACAAGTTGTTACCACATTATATGCCTAAATTATTTGTAATAATATCGTGAATAAACTACAAAAATCATTTATTTCATATACAAAAAAACAGTATGTTCTATAAATATTATTAAGTTAATAAGTATGTAAACATATAATATATAATATGAAAGATGCCTAAAAAATAGAAAATAAACTACAAAAATCATTGAAATTAAGCGAAATATATTCGAAATATTTCAATCGAAGATGAAGGTGGTACCGAGACAGCTATTAACGAATAGTGAGAAATGTCAACATTTGATGTTGATATTGGACAATATCATACAACTAGATTTAAAGAATTTATATATCAACTGGCGTGAACAAATATACGCGAAAGGTTTAATAATTTAAGAAAAAAGTAATAGTAAAAAAGATGTAAGCTATAAAAAGCAATGATAAGTGAAAGTGAAAAGAGGGAGAAAAGATGCCATAACGTTTAACTATCTTCTGAATTGTTGATTGAACCCTTTTGTTTCATGTATTGTTCTTCTTCCCAAAGTATGTCATATCTAGGTCTACTTTTCATAAAGCTGCTTTCATACATAAAAATAAATCTTTTGTCATTTTTATTTTATAAAAACCCATTCTAAAAATAAGACTATACGATCAATTGAGTTTTACTTGATATAACTTGAGTTTTTATTTTTCACTTCTTAATGCACCATATAACACGAAGGTTTGTTATATAAATAGCATAGAAATAAAAACAATATTGAAACATTATATTATATATATTATATTTTATTAATTATATTTTATTATATAAATCATTAATATTACGCTATATACCAGTAATTTTTAGAATTAATAAAAATAAATAAATATGTTCATATTTTTACACAAATTAATTACAATAAATATATTTAAATAATATCCTTATAAATGTGTATTTTAAATAATATCATTATAATATAATAACAAGAAATATGTATTTTAAATAATATCCAGGTCATTTAAGTTCATATTTTTACACAAATTAATAAAAATAAATATGTATTTTAAATAATATCATTATAATATAATAACAATAAATATGTATTTTAAATAATATCCGAGTCATTTAAGTTCATATTTTTACACAAAATTAATAAAAATAAATATGTATTTTAAATAATATCATTATAATATAATAACAATGATAGTAATAACAAAACTTTTCAAGCTGTTGAATGTACCACACTGCAGAAACTTACCATGCATGATTCCTTTCGAGTTTACCCTCTAGATTTTAAAAATAATGGGTCCTACAAATTTTTATTTTGTTTTCTTCTACAATAACAATTTATTTTTGTTCTTAATTTACAAATGGTTATTGATATTTTTATAAGTTTGATATGTTTGATAAGTTTTAGTTCAATTTCGGTAATATTAAATGTAACAATATTCAATTAATATATCGAACATTAAATTCATACAAAAAAAAATTAAGAATACTACACGTTGCTGTCAACCATATCAGTTCAAAATCTACAAGAATTTTCATAAATAATATTCGAAACTTTAGAAGATTTGAATTCAAACTATATCATTCATTTCACTAGCAACTTTGAATCCATATATTTTTAAAATTGCATACTGACAAAAACATACAATTAAGTTCCGAAATGTACCTTGAATACCATTTTTGATTTTGATTCTGATTCGGACTTGGAGCTTGAAGCCGAAGAATCCAAGTTCAAATCGAACTTGATCGACCTCTCTTGAATCGAAGGCGTAGAAGCCGGGCTGGGGCTCGGGCTACCTTCGCTTACGCTGCTCTGAATTCCGACGTCCCGTTTCATCATCATGGTACTCATCAACCTCCCTTCAACCTTATTTTCCTTGGCCTCATGTTCATCTATTATTTCCCCATGAACAACTTTATATAAGCAACATAAACACAAAAGAGAAATAGATAAAAACAAAAAAAAAGTATATTTTAACTTATAACCTTGAATTGGATGAATATTAGCAAGTTTTTTAGGTTGGATTCTTGAAGAATGATGAATTAAAGGTGCGGACATGGTCATTCTGTTGGTTATGTTTCGAAATGATCGACCATTCATCAGTGTTTTCGACGATAAACACTCCATTGGAACTTCACCAGAGAGCGGGTTGCATATATATCTCTCCGCTTCATTCCATTTCGAGTTCAGCGTTAATCCATCCGGTGACAAGTACTCCCATGTGTTTATTGATCTCAATTGCAATGCTACATGTTCTTAAAAACAAATCAACTATGGCACATATATATATAAATGATTCACTATGTTAGTTATTAAATACATGTATATCTTAATTCAAATTATATTCTATCTGAATTGAATTCAAAATATTTAACTTGTTTATAAAACAAGTTAATTAGTCGTTGTTATCGAGGTTAAATAAAACGATTTGGTTCTAAAGAAAGACGGTAAATTCTTCACCTTTGAGCGCGTTGGTGAATGAGTAGGTAGAGGGGTCGATTTCATCTGCATAGAGTAAATTCATTGATCAATGATCAATTAAACTTTGGTTCACTAAGAAATATTAATAAAACTAGCGGTTGCACTTTACCTTTCAAGGTGTATCCGGGTGAGGATGCAGTGCTCGAAATGGTGAAGTTGGAGCGAAACGACTTGGATGCCTCGTCGCGGAAACTTGTAATATGAGAAGCCGAGAATCGTCTTGACATCGTGTTATCGCGGCTAATGATTCGGGCTTTGACACCCCAATCTTTCAAATCTTGATCTTGTTTTCTTTGAGAATTCAAAGAATATTTGGTTTCCATGACCATGGGAGCTGAGGAGAAAAGGTTGGGATTGTTGTGTAAAGTTATTATGTACCTCAAATGACATAAAGACTCATTTTTATAAGTGACAAGGTGACATTTATTTGAATCTTGGTCGGATATCGATGATGGCATAAGATGCCCAAAATCATTAATTCATCTCTGTCATGAATAGCATTAAATTATTTTTATATGTAAAGTTATAATTCAATATCAATATAATCTCATTGACTTGTCTTGTTTTTTATTCTTTTAAAATTTAATATAATAAATATGACAAAGAACTAGAATATCTATTTATTTTAAAAGAAAAACTATATATTACTATCTAATATGAATACATTTTTACGGTTATAATGTAATATCAGTATACGCAAAAAGACTCGCTTTATTTTTTCCTCTATATTTAATGTAACTAGTTGGATGCCCTCGCGGCTCGCGCTTCGCAGCAGGTTTTCAGACCGTATTAATACAGTGCGGTATTGTACCAATATAGTATTGACATTCGATATAACTTACAACGGAAAAAAAATACTTTTATTGTAAATACATCTTTGTGTTCAACAAATTTTAAACCGTCACGTCGAGAAAACGATAGAGATGAATAAGCTATCAGTACCAATGTTGTTTGTTTGGTTTGTGACGATAAAAAATAAATTTACTATATTTGACTCGTTCGAATAAAACTTTTATCGAATCGAAGATAATTGTTTAGTTAAGCCAAAAGATTTAAAAAGTATGGGAAAAAGGGAAATGATAAAGAACTATAAGAAAATTTAGAATATTGTTTGGGTGCTATTTTATATGAGTTAAATGCTTGGTTGGTCCCTATGGTTTGCAAATCTTGCAGACTTGTCCCAGTGGTTCACTAATTACACAGTTGGTCCCAGTAGTTTCAAATTTTGCACTCGGGTGGTCCTTACCACTAATCTTTGTTAGATTTCTCAGTTAAGTATATGCAAAATTACTATATTACCCTTGAAATAATAAAAATAAAAAAATATAAACTGGCCGGCCACCACCACTTAGGTGGCGGCGCACGGCGTGGGGCGGCGTGTACCAGACGCGGAGAGAGAGAGAGACCGACATCTCTCTGTAGCAGCGGCAGTGCCCGCGTTTAGCAGCGAAGGCGCGGATAGCGGAGGTTCAGTAACCGCTTCTGGTGATCGGACCACCATGAATTCGCCGGAGCGGATAGCGGAGGCCAAACAGACGCCCGTCGTATACCTATTGCTCCGATGCTCTATCGCTCTTCTGTTTCCTCTAATTTTAATCCTTGTAGCTGTCTTTTCCGTTGTAATTTTCGCCTTGTTCGTTAGCAATTTCTCGATTTCGTATCCGATCGCTGTGCCCTGCCAGTGCAGGATTGTGTCCAGCAGTAAGTTTTGTTGTTAATTCGAACCTGAGTCATCTGCACCCCGGTCGCCGCTGGTCGACACCGGCGAGTCTAGAGGTCGCCGCTAAACGGGGCCACCGCCTCCACCTCTGCCACGAGATGCGGCCGCCGTCGCCGCTAAACGCGGGCACTGCCGCTGCTACAGAGAGATGTCGGTCTCTCTCTCTCTCCGCGTCTGGTACACGCCGCCACACGCCGTGCGCCGCCACCTAAGTGGTGGTGGCCGGCCAGTTTATATTTTTTTATTTTTATTATTTCAAGGGTAATATCGTAATTTTGCATATACTTAACTGAGAAATCTAACAAAGTTAGTGGTAAGGACCACCCGAGTGCAAAATTTGAAACTACTGGGACCAAGTGTGTAATTAGTGAACCACTGGGACCAAGTCTGCAAGATTTGCAAACCACAGAGACCAATCAAGCATTTAACTCATTTTTTATCAAATACTTCTCTTTAATTAGGTATTGTATAAAGAAAATATAACTTTACCCATACATGTGTTTTTAATTTTTAGTTAACGTATTAAATTTCATAAAAAATTAATGAAATTTACAAATACAATATATTAGAAGTGCAAATGGTATGTCGAGGGTAGTGCCAAAAACTCAAAGCCACAAACTAACAATATATTAGAAGTGCACAACAAATAAAAGCTTAGTGCCAAAAACTCAAAGCCACAAAACTTGATCATAAAAAACAAAGAGTTAAAAAGATAATGGATGATAACCACTTCATTAATTATATATATAATAACATGGAAATTATAGATCTAGAATATTTCATATTTTTCTAAAATATAATTAAAATAATATTTAAATATAAACTTTTGAAAGTATAACAATCTAATATGAGATGAAATAATATAGAAGGCATCACCAAGAACTCTTGTCCTCCATCACAAGTTGACCGCACTCGGTTTCGCTAAATTTGCTCAAATAATAAGTAATAACATCGCTCGATGAAAATGCATATCTCTCATGTGTAAGAAACTAATAATTTAATTTGTGGCACGGATGATACTTTTGTTTTTTGTTTGGGTACAAATTTGTTTCAACTGGTCATTTCATTTTGTTAGACTTGTCGGCATTTAAGACTTAAAATCCACGAAAACTGTTGACGAAAATAATTCTAAACTTGGAAGACTAATAGCGACGAAATGTCGTCACTATAAAGTTTTGCCCTAAAATTTTCAAACCCTTAAATTAAAATGTTACAAAGACGGCCGTAAAAAAATTTCAAAGTGGTGTGTTCAGCCCCTTACAACTGTCAGCTTTTTACAACATTTACAGCGGCTATAAATGAAAAAAACAAGTTTTCTTTTTAGCAAAGTTGAGTTTTTAAGGATTTTTGGTAAAAAAAATTGAAAAAAACCTTTTGTAAGACTAAGTTCTCTAAGTTCTTACAATCCAACAATCCGTATAAGTTTTCATAGTAGCCTAACCATATATATATATAATATATATATATATATATAGAGAGAGAGAGAGAGAGAGAGAGAGAGAGAGAAATGGGATCAGGAGAAAACGCCTATAGTGTGAAAACGGTGAGAACAATTTTCAGCGACAAGATCTTTATGATTTGTGGCTAAGATTGATGCGGTGATATTTTTGTAAATAATAGAAACTTTAGAACTACCAGGAGGGTTAATATGGGAAGATTCAAACAAAGGTGCACATGCTAATCACATGTCATTTTCCCCCGTCATATTTAAATGCCAATAACTTTTTTTATACTTCATTATTTTTTTTTAAAAAATTACACCATAAAATTCAGCGTTTTTTTTATCTTTCCAACAAGTATACTATTGATATATTTTTCAAAAAAAAATGAACTGGGTTTTTCTGGCATTTTGAGCTTTGGTTTTTTGGGCGTTTTAAACTTTGTTTTTAATGGTGTTTTGAACTTTGTTTTTTATTGGCGTTTTGAACTGGGTTTTCATGTTTTTTATTGCGTTTTCAACTAGTTTTTATGGCGTTTTTCTAAACTGAGTGTTTTATGGCGTTTTCAACTGTGTATTTTCATGGCATTTTTTCTGAACCGGGTGTTTTATGACGTTTTTATTTGAACACCCAGTTCATGTCATTTTTTTATTTCAAAAGTATAGCAAAAGTATACTCGTTGGAAAGATAATGAAACACTCGATTTCATGGTGAAATTTTTAAAAAAATAATCAAGTATAAAAAAGTTACGGGAGTTTAAAAAAGATGGTGGAATGTGCATGTGACTTGCATGTGTATGGTCTTTGGCATGTGAGTGGCATGTGCATGGACCTTTTGACAATACTACCCTTTAGTGTAAGTTAGCACCAACGCCACTTGTCAACACCAAAATCGTTCTCACCATGTTCACACTTCTAGGCGTTTTCACCCAATATATATATATATATATTATAATATATATATATATATATATATATATATATATATATATATATATATATATATATAACAAAGTCATTTTTCCTACAAAGTGTACAAAATCATATAACACCACAATTCAGTCATAAAACACACTCAAAACCCACAAATAACTGAGTAAAGATCACTAAAACACAATCTCCAAACCCTAACAGTCCATAAAAACTTCAAACACACCATCGTAGAACTATGAATATAAAACACAACATGATAATCAACATAAAACACACTAATGTTAATCATTCGAGAATCAAAGCCTTGTCATCCAAAACACAACATAAAACCCACAAATATAGCATTTTAGTAATCTTCACTTTGTTATTTGTTGGTTTTAAGTGCGTTTTATGGTTGATATTATGGTTTTTAATGATTTTTTACACTTTCTAGGAAAAGTGGACTTTGTAGCCAACTCTCACCATATATATATATATATATAGGAAAGGGTTCATTGGGGAACATTAAAAAAGTGGGGAACCGGGAACACTCTTAAAGATTATACTTAACAAGTTAAACAATATTTTTTCCAAATTTTTTTCGGCGCTTTTTCTTATAAATACATGTAGAAACATTATTAATAAAAAATCAAAACGAAAAATATAATAAAAGTGTAAAAAAATATATATCTTATAAAATTAACTTAACATGTTAAAATTCAATTTTTTTCAAAAAATTTTCAGCGTTTTTCCTTTTAAAAATGGGTAGAAACTATTCGAATAAAAATAATTTTCGTAAAAAAAAAGTTTAATTGTTTTTTTTATATTTTTAGTTTTTGAATTTTTTTATTAAAAATGCTTCTACAAGTAATTATAAGAAGAAGCGTCGAAAAAGAATTTTAAAAAATTGATTTTAACATGTGAAGTTAAGTTTTATGAGTGTTCCCTATCTTTTTAGTGTTCTCCAATGAACCCCACACTATATATATATATATATATATATATATATATATATATATATATATATATATAGGATGAATAATGAGAAAAATCATCCTAGTGAAAAAACTAAAAAAATCCATCCGAAATTGTATTACACATATGCAATATATGTATCCATAATAAAAAACACGTTGAAGTTGTATTACACATATATTACACAAGTGTTATAGTGCTTTTTAAAAAAAGTTTTTGGATATAATGCATATATACATTACATGAAAAAAAAAACGAACTATTACGCATGTGTAATATAAAAAACGCTCATAGGGACCGCATGGACTTTTCCTTGCGGTCCTTAGTGTATGTTCAATGTATTATACATATGTAATATAACGTCAAATAGTGTTTTTTTGTTTTCTCATTAACAATGAGTTCTCTAAAAAATAGGAAATGTAACATAAATGTATTTGAACATTTTTTTTAAAAGGTAAAAATCGCCCACTAGTTTTTTTAAATGTTCAAAATTTGTATGTTACATTTTTGTAGACATATATATTATGTAAAAAATGTTTTCCAACAACGTTACATTTGTATGTTACATTTTTTTAGACATATATATTATGTAACTACTTGGTGCTTTTTTGTTTTTTTATATTTTAAAAATGTAACATACGAATTTTGAACATTTAAAACAAAAATTAGTGGGCGCTTTCTACATTTTTTTATAAAAATGTTCAAATACATTTATGTTACTTTCCTATTTTTGTAGAAAAAAAAAATGTTATATAGGGTTTTCTTAGTTTTTTTCAACTCAAGTGGGTTTTCGTCTTGTCTTCCCCCCTCTCTCTCTCTCTCTCTCTCTCTCTCTCTCTATATATATATATATATTATATATATATATATATATATATATTATATATATATAATAAGGATGGGTTAAAATGAGAACCACCACGAGTTGCGAGAACTGCGAGAACTTTTTGATCCGAGGCGAGTTGGGACAAATTTTTTTTGTACAAACGTAAATAAAAATATTATAAACACATCTGTAAAAAAAGTAAAAAAAAAGTTTTCGAGGAGGTAGTTTTGACTGATGCAAGTTTTTTTGTACACGGGGCGTAAAATTTAATTTTAAAATTTGCGCCTAGTGTAAAAAAAACTTGCATCAGTCAAAACTATCGTCTCGACAATTTTTTTTTTACTTTTTTTTACAAATGCATTTATAATGTTTTCATCTACGTTTGTGCAAAAAAAAATTGGCTTAACTCGCCTTGGATCGTAAAGTTCTCGCGGTTCTCGCAACTCGCGATGGTTCTCATTTGAACTGAATCCTATATATATATATATAATCAGTTATTTGGTGACGAATATATAATCAGTTCAAATTCCCATACATTCAAACAAATATTCAAACGAAACAACTGTCACGAATTACAAATGTCTTAACACAAATACTATCAAAATTTAACAAGTTAAATTAGGCGTGTATCTAGCAGCCTAATCTAGTTGCAGCATGGGGTACTCATCAACCTGTCACATACGTTAAAATAAAGTCAATACAAAATGTAAAGGTAAGCATACAGGTTTAGCATAAGTATAGTAAATAAGCGTTTCGCATAAGCCCGCATGAACATACGTAAGAGATGTGAACTATGTTAACAACATTGATACAAGTAACCATCAAACCACGAGTGCGAATCACGCGAACAAGTGTCCACGTACTAAAGAGAAAATAAAGCAAGAAATAAGAGTGTAAGCCTTAATAACCCCGGGCCTCCAGGTGGCGGGTGAACCTCTTGCTAGCTATCATGTTAAGGGTGGCATACAAGTCATCAAGCAAATAACATACAATTCAACAATTTACATATGGTCATGTATGATCGGGTTGCATTTTAATGTGTTTGAGCGTCGAATGCAGTGTTTTAATATAGAGAACGTATGTAACACCCAAAAGTGTAAACAGTTAAGTATGAACGGAGAAGAGTGAGGAGAGTGTCAGGTCAGCCTGTAAGCAGGAACAGAAGTGCATCAGTCTTCCATAGTGCTGAAACGGTCGAAACGGAGTGACCGTGTGGGAACAGGTCAATTCGTACGAATTGTTCCAGTTCGTACGAAGTGGTCAACTCACACGAATTGGTCATTTCGTACGAATTAGCCAATTTGTACGAATTGGTCAATTCGCACGAATTGTGATTCGTACAAGTTGATCTGTTTAGTGTCCAAAATCGAGTGTTTTCGCGTCGTTTCTTCGGGAAATCGAGTGTCCATCCTTCCAACCTTAAGTTACTGAGCAAACCAAAAGCTGGGGAGGTCTTTAGAGTGAGTTTAGTCACTTGTGGGAACTCGGACTTCGTCGTTCTGCGAGCCAGTCTAGTTCGCTCGAGTTGACAGTCTTGCATCTTCGTGCGTCCGGAACTGAGTTTTCGTCTAAATCGGATGTGATTTCGAGTCCTTTCATGACGGTTTAGACAACGCTTCGTTCCACTATTTAGTGAACGAAACATTTGTCGGTTTTGATCTGTTTCAGTGTAAAAATCGAGTTTTAAAACAGTTTTATTTGGATGAAACACTTAGTGAGCTTGAAACAACTAGGTTTCTATCTTGAGAAGCCAAAGTTAACTCAAATACACTAGTTTAAGTGTGAATTGAAGGTAAAATCAGAGGATTTTATGAAAAAGATAAAAGTTTTCATAAACAGAGAAGTTTAGATGAAATCGGTTGTAACATCCGTAAAAAAAAACGGGTTTCCAAAACCTGCTTTGTTTATTAACCGAATAGTCAGTCATAATTTTCGTCGCGTATATATTGGTTATTTTAATTTTAAACGATACATAATTAATAAACATTGTTAGAATTTTAAAACATAATTTATAAATCATAAAAAATAAGAGAATAAAAAAATATTTGAGGCTGCCGGGTTTCGAACCCGGGTCAGCCGGTTCAACAAGCAACCAACACACCACTTGCCACACGCTTAAGTTTGAATTAATACTGAAATAAATAATACTTAACATAAGACTCGAAATCAAAATCCAGACTTTCAGCGCGGCAGAACTCGCGATCACCGGAAAATCCGGCAATCCGCGAGTTTAGCCATTTTCCTTTTGACTATAACGTTATAACCGACTACGACATCGGTTATAACCGACGTCTACAGTCAATTCCAGGCGTAACTTAACCGGAAATCTTGAAACCGAAATAATTAAAGGCAAGATGTTGTAACTCTATAAATACCGACTCTAATCATCCAAACCAACTCGCGCAAGCTCTCAATCCTTACCCTCTGTGCAATTTTGCTGTTTCTGAAACATCGCCGGAATTCTCTGCAAGTCGCCGGAAAACCGAACCCATTTCATCTCTTCTGCCTTACTCTAAATTAAGACTTCTAGAGCTCAGACAGAAAGCACCACACTCACCTCAAACTTCTGATAGAACCTCTGTCGCAAGATACACTTTGCCGGAATTTCTTTCCGTCACCGGAACTTCATCGGAGATCACACCTTTTCGGTATAACATCCTTAAATCCTTTTCTGTTTAAATTATTTTCATTATCAGTAATAATCAATCAACTAATTCAATAAGATTTGATTAACCAGTCGGGTTAATGCTCTGGTTTCATGAATTGAAGAAGATGAAGTTCGAAATGTGTTTAAGGGAAATTAAAATTGGTAAATATACCGGGTTAGACACACAGTCCAGTGGTGGACTGTGTGCAAATTTCAAACCATGGTCCCGAGTTCGAGTCTGTACATGTTTTCCGGTTCGCCAATTATACACAACCTTTTTAAAACCAGTTAACGAAATAATCTAGTAAATATAATAAATTTAATAAAAATCTTATATCCTTCGGGTTAGTCACACAGCCCAATTGGTCGGGCTGTGTGCAACACGAAGCCAAGGTCTCGAGTTCGAATCCGGTTAGTTACACCGCCCCTGAAATTATCCAAACCTTTTTAAATTAAATAAAAATATGTTAGCTCTAGTATGTGTATATGTATAATTAAATAATATATTTCGGGTTAGACACGTAGCTCAGTTGGTAGAGCTGCGTGCACGCGTACGGGAGGTCACAAGTTCGAACCTCACTCAGCGCACAACATTTCCACAGTCCGACCGGTCAACGGTCCGGTCAACGGCCGGTCCAACGGTCAAAAAGTCAAAATTTTTATTTTCTTTTTATTTATTTATTTAATTTAAAAATCAATTAAAAATACTTAAAAATAATATTTTTAAAGTTAGGGAATGGCCTTAAACTCACAAAAATAAATCTAAAAATCCTATTAAGTTTGTTAATTAAAAGTATTAGTCTCAAATAAAATCCGTTTGTTTACCGAACCATTTCGTTATTATTTTAGGTTAGTTTTCCTCGTCGATCAAATCCCAAAACTAGTGCGCATCCAACATCATCAAAAGAACGCATCCAATGTGAGTGAATTCTTACAAATTCCCTTTTTATTCATGTTTTGGGGTGTATCATGTGTCGCTTAAATTAATTCGCTTATTCAAACTCGTGCTATACCATTATGATCTAAACTTAGAATGTAAATATTGTTTGTTGTGATGTGTTACATATTGTCAAGTTGTGTGCAAATTATCCATTAGGCCCATCAGTTCCTCGTGGGAGACGAGTTGAACAACGCGTGCCTCAAAAACATTCATTAGGCCCATCAGTTCGTTGAACAACGCGTGCCTCAAAATCATTCATTAGGCCCATCAGTTCCTCGTGGGAGACGAGTTGAACAACGCGTGCCTCAAAAACAAACATTTGGTGTGTGCGTGTGTATTAATTAATATTATGTGAATTGTGATTTAATTTACACTTACGTTTACTCATATGTGGTTATGCACTTTATTTTATAATCGATACAATAAACACGTTTAAATGTTTTTCATAGGATTCACTCGCCAACTTTTTGTTGACCCAAAAACCATTTTTACCCATGATACAGGTGGACAGGTTGAAGCAAGGAATACATAGGAATTTGCCTTAGAAGAAAAATAATGAAGTCTTGAAAAATGTATAGAACATGTTGTACTAGTATGATTGATTGTAATGATTCTCCTTTAAAAAGAAATAATAAATATGAAACATTATAATAAATGTCATGAAGCTTTGATGGGGTTGTGACATCGGTGATAAACTCGTGTAAAGTCGTAGTGGAAATCGTTGTGTATGCGTGAAAAATAGTTGTTTCTTACTTGGAAATCAGAGAAAACGAATGGAGAGAGTTTCAGTGCGAAATGGCTGCAAGAGGGGGAGCATGAGTGTGTTGAGTATTTATATGAGGTGAGGGGAAAGGAAGCAATTTGTACGAATTGTGCCAATTCGTACGAAGTGGTCAGTTCGTACGAAGTTGTCAGTTCGTACGAAGTGGTCAGTTCGTACGAAGTGGTCAGTTCGTACGAACTGGTCAGTTTGCACGAAATTTTCATTTCGTACGAATTGGGCAATTCGTACGAACTGGCCTGTTTCGTGCGAATCGTTTCCAATTCACTCGTTGGTTGTTCGTTTGGCGTTTTCGTTCGTATTAGTTAGTTACGTTTAGCATTTTAGCGAAGCGTTAAGTGTTTTGTTAACATTATAATGCGATATAGCGAGTTGCGTGAGCGAAATCGAGTGTGAGAGCGAGTACGAGTAAAATTCATAAAATATAAAGGACACATAACACATAAAGCAACATAATGTATCATAAATAACTGCGTTTGCGATTAGTGTAATAAGCAAGGTCATAGGCGCGAGTGGTTACCGAACAAACAAACACACTCGGCTTATAATTCAAAATAGTTCTTTGTGATTCATGTAGCGTTAGCGTTGCGAGTATTAAGTGTTTTAAGTGTGATGTTATGTAGTGTGATGAAAATGTATTTAATATAACATAAATCCATTATTTATATCGAATCCCGGGTTACAAAACGATTACAAGGGAAATGTGGGTAGTAACAGAACAACCGGAAAAGTCGGGTTGTTACAGTCACCCCTACTTTAGGAAGTTTTGTCCCGAAATTTAAGTAGTAGTAGTGACAAAGAGATGTGGATATTTAGCTTTCGTATCACTTTCGAGTTCACAAGTGAACTTGGCACCACATTTGCCTTCCCATCGGACTTTCACAACAGGAATGCGACTACGTCAAAGTTTCTTGGTCTCTCGGTCCATGATTTCTACTGGCTTTTCCACGAAATGTAGCGTCTCGTTTATTTGCAAATATTCGAGAGGTACATGAATATTTTCTTTAGCTAGAGACTTTTTGAGGTTTGAGACGTGGAAAGTCTGATGTATGTTGCTGAGTTCCATCGGTAATTCGAGTCGATGTGCCACTTTGCCAATTCTTTCTAGAATCTTAAAGGGACCTATGTATCATGGCGCTAGTTTCCCTTTCTTTCCAAAGCAGATCACTCCTTTCCAAGGTGAAACATTAAAGAGAACGTGATCTCCAACGTCGAACTGTAGGGGCTTGCGGCGTTTATCGGCATAGCTCTTTTGACGACTGCGAGCTTTCAGGAGATTGTCTCTAATCTGGAGGATCCTGTCGGTTGTCTCTTGTATCAACTCGGGACCGGTGATTTGTGCTTCTCCGATCACGTGCCATACAATAGGCGATTGACATTTTCTACCATAAAGTGCCTCAAAGGGTGCCATTTGAACACTAATATGATAATTGTTATCGTAAGAAAATTCTATTAAAGGTACATGCGAATCCCAATTACCACCAAAATCTATGACACACGATCGAAGCATGTCTTCGAGGGTGTGGATCGTACGCCCAGTCTAACCGTCAGTCTAAGGGTGGAATGCGGTACTGAGATTAAGAGTAGTACCGAGAGCGGATTGAAATGTCTCCCAGAGACATGAGCTAAAATGACCGTCGCGATCAGAGATGATGTCACGAGGCGTCCCGTGTCGACAAATAACTTCGTCGGTATAAATTTGTGCTAATCCTTCAACCTTATAGTCTTCTCGTATCGGAATGAAGTGAGCAGATTTCATAAGACGATCAACGATAACCCAGAGCTATCGTGACCCGAAGTAGTGCGGGGGAGTTTCATAATAAAATCCATAGCTTACTCTCCCATTTCCACATCGGGATTTCGGGTTGCTCGAGCAAGCCAGAGGGTCTTTGATGTTCGGCTTTAACTTTCGCACAAGTTAAGCATTTCAAAACATACAGAGCGATATCCCTTTTCATGCCCAGCCACCAATACCTAGAACGGAGGTCCTTGTACATCTTGTCAGCACCGGGGTGAATGGAATATCGGGATTTATGGGCTTCGGTCATCAATAACTCTCGGAGGTTGTTGCGGCTGAGGATCCTAATGCGATTGAGAAAATTATAGATACCGTTAGATTTATTCTCTAGTTGGGCTTCGGCACCACATTTCATTCCTCATACAAGGTATTCTCAATGAAACATGCGTGCTGGGTTTCGCAAATCAGGGTTTCGAGTTCGTTATGGGCTTGAGCATCACGAATGCTATACAAATAGCTTCGTCGACTGAGGGAATCGGCTACAACGTTAGCTTTGCCGGGATGGTAGCGTATCTCACAATCATAGTCGTGAGAAGTTCAACTCATCTGTGTTGGCGCATGTTCAGTTCCTTTTGATTAAAAATATGTTGTAAGCTCTTATGGTCGGTGAAGACGGTACACTTGGTACCGTAAAGGGTAGTGTCGCCATATCTTTAACGCAAAGATAACTGCATCAAGCTCGAGATCATGGGTAGTGTAGTTCTTCTCATGGATTTTGAGTTGTCGAGACGCATACACGATAACCTTGTATCGTTGCATGAGAACCCAATCGAGACCAGAGGCATCATAACAAACAATGAAATCGTCGTCCCCGTCGGGGAGTGCGAGTACGGGAACGTCGCAAAGCATACGTTTAAGGGTTTGAAAGGCTTCCTCCCGCTTGGAACCCCAAACAAAAGGTTTATCCTTGTGAGTTAAAGAGGTAAGAGGTACAACGACCTTTAAAAAGTCGGTGATGAATTCACTGTAGTAACCCGCCAATCCGAGAAAATAACGGATTTCGGACGGAGTCTTCGGAGTATTCCAACTCTTAACAGCTTCTATCTTCGCGGGATCGATATGAATTCCTTGGTCGTTAACGATGTGACCGAGGAATTGGACTTCCTTAAGCCAAAATTCACACTTGGAGAATTTGGCATAAAGACGGTTTCCTTGGAGAAGTTCGAGAACTAATCAAAGGCGTCGCGCGTGTTCGGTCTCAACTTCGAGTAGATAAGAATATCATCAATAAAAACAATAACGAAACGATCCAGGAAAGCTTTACACACAGGGTTCATCAAATCCATGAAGACCACGGGTATGTTTGTGAGTCCAAAAGGCATGACCAAGAATGCATAATGGCCATAACGAGTACGAAAGGCGGTTTTCGGAATGTCTTGCTCATGTACACGTAACCGGTGATATCCGAAACGTAAATCTATTTTTGAAAAACATGTAGCTCCTTGAAGTTGGTCAAATAAATCGTCGATTCGAGGAATAGGGTAACGGTTCTTAATCGTAAGCTTGTTAATTCCCTATAATTGATGCACATTCGGAACGATCCATCCTTCTTTTTCGCGAAAAGGACGGGTGCTCCCCATGGTGACGTGCCCGGGCGTATAAAGCCTTTATCCAGTAACTCTTCAAGTTGGCTAGATAACTCGCGTATTTCGGATGCAGCAAGGCGATAGGGAGCTTTAGCGACAGGAGTAGCACCGGGGACTAGATCAATACGAAACTCGACATCACGAGTAGGGGGTAAACCAGGTAAATCGTCGGGAAAGACTTTAGGAAAATCACAAACAACAGGTACGTCTTTCAAGGTTTTCTTCTCTTTCTCCGTTTCACGATATGGGTTAGGAAAGCGACGTACTCCTTGCGTAAGTATTTGTTCGCTTGAACACACGACATATAAGCACCAAATTATTTGAGGGTTTTTCGCCATAAACATGTAGTTGATCATCGTTAGGAAGTGGGAAGCGAATAATTTTATCAAAACAAACGACTTCAGCATGATTTTTGCGAAGAAAATCCATGTCTATTATGACATCAAAACTACCTAACTGCATAGGTATGAGGTCGATTGGGAAGTTGTGATTGTTGAGTTCGAGAGTACAATCACGTAGAACGGAGTTGACGGTAACGGTTCTTACAGTGGCGATTTCGACATCAAAGGTCTTTGGGAGGTTAGCGCTTTTACATTTTAATTTTTTTTGAATTCAATCGATACAAAACAGTTTTCGGCTCCAATATCAAATAATCAAGAAGCATAAATACCATTAACGAGAAACGTACCATTGATAACGTTGTTGTCCTTCTGAGCCCGGCGGTGGTTGATGTTGAAAGCTCTTCCACACACAGCCTGTGCTTGTTGCTGCTGTTGGGGCTATGGTGGCTGTGGCTGCTGCTTCTGTGGTTCTTGTTTCACAACGTGATGCGGGCAGAGATTGTTGAAATGGCTAGGATCGCCACAAGTGTAGCAAGCACGTGCATTAGCAACGGGTGCTTGTGGAGCTGGGTTAACTTGAGGAGCATGAGATCGAGCTGGTAGTGTTGCGAGAGGCTGAGGAGCTTGTTGACGTGGGCCTGAGCGGAAGCTGACTGTGTAATGACCATAGATGTTGTAGTTCACACAGAAACGGCAGTTGCCTCCAACTGCGTGATGATAAGTTCACCTAGGGCAGGATAAGGACCTCTATACGCACGCTTAGCAGGAGGTGCGTTGGGAGTAGTAAGCTGGTGAGACTGGTGGTTCGGTTGTACTGCCTTATTCTTGTTGGTGTTCCTTCGCTTGCGGCTCTGGAAGTTTGCTTTGGAGACCTGAGATGGTGTGGTGTTGGCGCTTGGCTCAACAGTAGCCTGACTGAGGTTCTTGGTTGTGACCTTGAAAGCTCCAGGCAAGACTCGTTTATCGTTGATCTTGGATGCGAGTTGATAGGTTTCCTCGATAGTAGTTGGTCTCGCTGCTTGAACAAAGTCGGCGATACAGTCGGGGAGAGCGCGGAGATACTTCTTGATGGCTTTCTAGGTGGTATCAACTTGGCCTGACAGATAATACTCAACTGCTTGAATCGGGCGGTGAGACCTGCGTTATTACCTCCCACCTGTTTGATATCCCAAAACTCATTCTCCAGCTTTTGAACTTCGTGGGGAGGGCATAATTCCTTGATCATTAACTCTCTGAGTTCCTCCCATGAGAGCCCATATGTTGAATCGTTTCTGCGCCTATTGCGCTCGGCGGTCCACCAGTCATCTGCTCTTGATTGAAAAACACAAATAGCATTGACGGTGCAGAGGTTCTCTAGACATCTGCTTTGGCGGAAAGTAACCTCAATTGCGTCGAACCATTGAAACATCTTAGTTGGACCTTCTTCACCCGTGAAGGTCATTGGACCATATGCCTTAAATTGTTTGAAGCTGAACAGGGCTTTTGGTGTGTCGACCTTGAAATCAACGGATGAGTTGCTTCTAGCAGCATGGATTTCACTGACGATTTGAGAGATCACCTTGGCCATTTCCATGGCCACGAGAGAGGCGATGCGCTTTTCAGCGTTGTTCCTCTGGACGGTGTGACGAGTATGAGATCCCATGGATGTCATTCTACATGGAAAGAATAGATGAGATTTTATTATAATGGGTTTCGTGTTAAAATTTTGCGTTTTACACTTATATAACTTTTTATTTTATTATTATTATTATTATTATTATTATTATTCACATATGGCGCAGAATCACGTAGGCACGTATCCACATAAGCAAATAAGCACATAAGCATATAAACACGTAAGCACATAATCACATAAGCCATGAAAGCACATATTTTGCATGTATTCACCTTCATTAAATCATGTGTAACGCGTATGAGATGGGCGTAATATGAACGAGTAATATAGCGAGTATCACCGCGCATGAGGTCATGCGCGTGAAATAGTTGTGTGTTTAGTTTGATTGTAATTATAATTATCGTATTAGATTGTGAGAGATGTGCGAGTTGTGCGTATGTTCATAGAGCGAAAAACGATAAATCGAGAAATCGATAAATCGTAAAGGTTTAAACTCATAAGGTAAAACACATAAACATAATAAAACCCGATGATGCGTAAAATAAGCGATTGCAGGCTTAAAACAATGGTGTCCTGGGTTTTGAGACATTGAGTACCCAAAGTGATTCGATCTTTTCTCTGAGTCTGGACTCACGCTTTGGCATAATAGGTAAATGCTCTCACCGCCTCGCGGCTAGCGACATCACCCTTCCGGTTACTATGCGTTCCAAACTAGTGAAACAATCGAGACTTTGGTGAGATTGAAAATCGAGGAGTGGAACTAGTTATTAAGATGTGGGTTTCACTCCTAACTTAATAACTTTGTACCATAGCTGTGGTAAGAACAACCACGAGATAGAAATGGAGATTTCCATCAAGATGTGGATATCACTCCTAACTCAACAAAAGTGTCTCGTGCAGAGAGTAATACGCGGATTGAGCGATCTCATCGAGAGTTCTTGGTTCTCACACCTAATCCTGACACAATCACTCGTTTGTGTTATACGAGTTCCTTTGAGTGTGTATTGTGGTAGCTTTAGGAAAAGCATATTTAGTTTAGTTACAGGGCTAGATCAGAAACAGCACAGGTGAAATTTTGTTGTTTTTAATCGGGAGTTTGTCCACTTCGTGCAAATTATCCAATTCGTACGAGTGCACCTTCCCTATCTGAGGAGACACACTTCGTACTAAGTGGCCAGTTCGCACGAACTAGTCAAGTCGTACGGATTTGAGGTAAGTTGGTACGTAGGAGTCTCTTTTGGATTCCTCGACTATAGACTAGGCCGAATCATGCAATTCTACCAAATTCCCTATAGTTATGGCTCTGATACCAATCTGTCACACCCCATCGAATGACGAAAACATCGGGATGTGGCACTAAGCGACGAGATTATTCAGGAGATCCATAACATCTATTTGGTGACGAACATTTAATCAGTTCAAATTCCCATACATTCAAACATATATTCAAACGAAACAGCTGTCACGAATTAAAAATGTCTTAACACAAATACTATCAAAATTTAAAAAGTTAAATTAGGTGTGTATATAGCAGCCTAATCCAGTTGCAGCATGGGGTACTCATCAACCTGTCACATATGTTAAAATAATGTTAATACAAAATGTAAAGGTGAGCATACAGGTTTAGCATAAGTATAGTATATAAGCGTTTCGCATAAGCCCGCATGAACATACGCAAAAGATGTGAACTATGTTAACAACATTGATACAAGTAACCATCAAACCACGAGTGCGAGTCATGCGAACAAGTGTCCACGTAGTAAAGAGAAAATAAAGCAAGAAATAAGAGTGTGGGCCTTAACAACCCCGGGCCTCCGGGTGGCGGGTCAACCTATAGCTAGCTATCATGTCAAGGGTGGCATACAAGTCATCAAGCAAATAACATACAATTCAACAATTTACATATGGTCATGTATGAGCGGGTTGCGTTTTAAAGTGTTTGAGCGTCGAGTGTAGTGTTTGATAGAGAACGTATGTAACATCCAAAAGTGCATTAAAGCAAAAAGGGGTTAAGTATACTCACTGTGGGTGCGTAAACGGTTAAGTATGAGCGGAGGAGAGCGAGGAGAGTGCCGGCTTAGCCGTAAGCAGTAACAGAAGTGCATCAGTCTTCCATAGTGCTGAAACGATCGAAACGGAGTGACGGTGTGGGAACAGGTCAATTCGTACGAATTGTGATTCGTACGAGTTGATATGTTTAGTGTCCAAAATTGAGTGTTTTCGCGTCGTTTCTTCGGGAAATCGAGTTTCCATCCTTCCAACCTTAAGTTACTGAGCAAACCAAAAGTTGGGTAGGTCTTTAGAGCGAGTTTAATCACTTATGGGAACTCGGTCTGGTTCGTACAAACTGGTCAGTTCGCGCGAGCCAGTCCAGTTTGCACGAGTTGACTGTCTTGCATCTTCGTGCGTCCGGAACTGAGTTTTCGTCTGAATCGGATGTGATATCGAGTCCTTTTCATGACGGTTTAGACACCGCTTCGTTCCACTGTTTAGTGAATGAAACATATGTCGGTTTTGATCCGTTTCAGTGTAAAAATCAATTTTTGAAACAATTTTATTTGGATAAAACACTTAGTTAGCTTGAAACAACTAGGTTTTTATCTTGAGAAGCCAAAGCTAACTCAAATACACTTGTTTAAGTGTGAATCCTAGGTAAAATAAGAAGATTTTATGAAAAAGATGAAGGTTTTCATAAACAGAGAAGTTTAGATGAAATCAGAGATAAACTCGTGTAAAATCATAGTGGAAATCGTTGTGTATGCGTGAAAAATAGTTGTTTCTTACTTAGAAAATCAGAGAAAACGAATGGAGAGAGTTTCGGTGCGAAGTGGCGGCAAAAGGGGGAGCATGAGTGTGTTGAGTATTTATAGGAGGTGAGGGGAAAGGAAGCAATTCGTACAAATTGTGCGAATCCGTACGAATTGGTCAGTTCGCACGAATTGGTCAGTTCGCATGAATTGGTCATTTCATATGAATTGGCACAATTCGTATGAATTGGGCAATTCGTACGAACTGGCCTGTTTTGTGCGAATCGTTTCCAATTCACGCGTTGGCTGTTCGTTTTGTGTTTTCTTCGTATTAGTTAGTTAGGTTTAGTGTTTAGCGAAGCATTTAGCGTTGTGTTAACATTATAATGCGATATAGCGAGTTGCGTGAGCGAGTACGAGTACAATTCATAAAATATAAAGCACACATAACACATAAAGCAACATAAGATATCATAAATAACTGCGATTGCGATTAGTGTGATAAGCGAGGTCGTAGGCACGAGTGGTTACCGAACAAACAAACACACTCGGCTTTTAATTCAAAATAGTTCTCTGTGATTCGTGTAGCGTTAGCGTTGCGAGTATTAAGTGTTTTAAGTGTGATATTATGCAGTGTGATGAATCCCGAATTACAAAACGATTACAAGGGAAATGTGGGTAGCAACACAACAACCGGAAAAGTTGGGTTGTTACATTATTCTCATCTGAGAATCATTTTGCATGTTCATATTGGTTGACATGATGTTGTTAGTGAGGATGAAGATGTTCGGTTACCATATTTTCGTGGTTTTATGTGTTTTGGGTTTGTTTTTGCTGGTTAACCATTTTGGTTTTTAGCTTTCGGTT
Organism: Scalesia atractyloides; assembly: GCA_947069175.1. Lineage (NCBI taxonomy): Eukaryota > Viridiplantae > Streptophyta > Magnoliopsida > Asterales > Asteraceae > Scalesia > Scalesia atractyloides. The sequence goes on from CAMTDV010000024.1 coordinate 23,426,661, forward strand.
AACCATTTATACGTTGCCTTTTGTAGGATTCTGTTCAAATGAGAACCATCACGAGTTGCGAGAACCGCGAGAACTTTTTGATCCCGGACGAGTTGGGCCAAAACTTTTTTGCAAAAACGTGGATGAAGATACTATAAACACATCTGTAAAAAAAATTTTCGAGTCGGTAGTTTTGACTGATGCAAGTTTTTTACGCCTGGTTGCATCAGTCAAAACTACAGCCTCGACAATTTTTTTTACTTTTTTTACAGATGTGTTTATAATATTTTCATCTATGTTTGTGTAAAAAAATTTGGTCCACCTCGCTCTGGATCAAAAAGTTCTCGCGCTTCTCGTAACTCGTGGTGATTCTCATTTTAACCCAACCCTATATATATATATATATATATATATGTATATATATAAGATGGGGTTCTTGAGTGAACACTAGTATATCTGTGAACTGAGTGAACAAATCCTGACCATTGATTTATATAATCAAATCGTAAAATACACTAGTGTATTTTCATCATCAAATCCGTGTCATTGATTTACACTTGTGTATTAATAATCAAAGGCTATGATTAGTTCACACAGTTCACTATCAAGGGATTGTTAAAAAATGAACCTAACCATATATAATATATATATATATATATATATAGGGTTTAGTAGGCATGTGAACCTAATGAACACGAACATGAACATATAACCGAACACATTTTTTTGTTCATGTTCATTTATTAAGAAAATAGGCATGTTCGTGTTCATTTATGTTCGTTCGTTTAAGACCTAATTGAACAGTTCACCAACGTAAACAAACATAAACATAAAAACCTAAACGAACACAATTGAACACAAATAAATATAATTGAAGAAACATAAATAAACACAGTTTAATAAACATAAATGAACTTAAAGTAAATTTTTATATAAATTAGTGATTAATTATGATATATTCATTGGAAAACCCATTTTTTGTTACTAAAAAGCCCAGTTATCAATTAGTTATATTTTTATATGTAATATAAGTAGTTAGAAAGTTCTTTTTATGTTTAATATATATATATATATATATATATATATATATATATATACATACATACATATAACTACAAATATATTTAAATTGAAACGAACATAAACGAAAGACATACACAAACGTAAATAAACGATCATAAATGAACACAAATGAATGACCATGTTCACGAACATAAATTAACGAACAAAACATGTGTTCATGTCTATTCATTTGTATAAATGAACAACCAAATTGTGTTCATGTTCGTTCGTCTTTTAAAAAAACAACAGAAACGAACTTCCAGCCGAACAAGTTCATGAACGTTCGAATTCGTCTACAGACCTAAGGTTGAGATTTTTGGGTTTAGAGTTAAACATTTAGGGTTTAGCTTTAGATTTTAGCTTTATAGTTTCGTTTTAGGATTTAGCTTTATTATTTACGGTTTAGTATTTAGGGTTTAGCTTAGGTTTTAGCCTTTGGGGTTTAGCTTTTAGAGTTTATGGTTTAGATTTTAGGGTTTAACATAGGGTTTAGAATTAGGGGTTAGAGTTTCTGGTTAGGTTTCGATGAGCCGGTTCCAACGCAGCTAAAATGAGCTCATCCAGAGATGGTTTGACCTATTTTCCTACACTTCATAGGTTAAAGACATTTGTGCCAGATCGTTACCCTATGCACATATACCCATTAATCATCCTAAACGACATACATACATACATACATGCATGCATGCATACATACATACATACATACATACATACATACATACATACACACACACACACATACAGACATACATACATACACACATACACACATACATACGTACACACGACCGAAACCATTTGAAACCAAAAATTTATATGAACTCACAATTTCTATAAATTATATGAACCACAATTTTCTATAAAAAATTTCTATAAATTGTATGAACCCACAATTTTCTATAAAACAAACAAAAAATATCAACAATAAAAATTATAAGATTATCTTAAACCGCATTTAACAAAGTATGGATGAACTGAAAATAATAAAATGTCCTAATTATTCAATATAGACATCAATAGCCGACTCCCAAGAAAGTTTTGTTTACATGGGTTATAAACACTTAACCTAATTGTTTTGTCCAGGATCCACATGTTTTTTTAATTTCATAGTCTAACCTGAAAACTAATAGCGCCAACATTTTAGACTCTGAAGTAAATTTGAATTGTAAAGGTATGATCACAAAACATACATAGTGGCAAGTAAACTAATATAGTATCTATAGCATTTTCCATTTCATGTGTCTATTTGAAATACGAATAATAGCATTTTCCATTTCATGTCTCTATTTGAAATACTAATAAAATTATTTAAATTTTAAAATTTAAACTTATTTTAAACAAAAAGTTGTCATGTAGTAAGTTTTTGAATATCATGTCATACCAAACGGTCCAAACTTGTATGATAAGATTATTCACTTTCAAATACAAATAATGATTGTTATAGGTACGTACAAACCCTAATAAATGCATTCATGAAAACGACAACAACAGTTAAAGATGTGCATGAATAAAGCATATATATATAATATATATATAGGTTTCCAATCAAGACAAAACCTTACAAGTTGTGAGAACTTAGAGAATTAGGTATTCCCGTTCGATTTTCGACCCCATTTTTTTCACACCTCTAGATTAAAATGTTAAAAAAAACTGTCGTAAAAAATATAAATTTTTTTCGAAGTGTTGTTTTTCGGCTCCTTACAACGGCTGTAAAAAAGTGATCACATATGCATTACATCACCTTTTACAATATTTACGGCTGCCGTAAATGAAAAAAAAAACAAGTTTTTTTTTTTTGGAAAATTTGATTTTTTTAGGATTTTGGTAAAAAAATTTTAAAAAACATTTCGTAAGGTCGAGTTCTCTAAGTTCTCGCAACTCGTATGAGTTTTCATTTTACCCTGACCATGTATGGGTATATATATATATATATATAGGAGAATTATAAAGAGAAAACCCATTTAAGTTAAAAAAAACTCAAGAAAACCTTATGTAACAATTTTTTTTAAACTAGGGAATGTAAATTATGTTTTATTGAACACTTATATATATATATATATATTATATATATATATATATATATATAGGGGAGGGTTAGATAGAAAACCCTAAAAATTTAAGAAAACCCTAGAAAACCCAACCTCCTAACATTTTTTTTTTTGAAAAAAATAACACATGTAATATACATGTTTTAAGAATTTTGAGGCAAAAAAACAAAAAAGCGCCGAGTGAATATTTAAAAAAAATAAACAAAATTCAGCAACTTTTGTCTAACATATGTTAGTGATGAAAATTGCTGAAACTTGTTTATTTTTTTTTAAAATATCCGTTCGGCCTTTGATTTTTTGGCTCAAAACTCTTAAAAACATGTATATTACATGTGTTATTTAAAAAAAATTGTCGGAAGGTTGAGTTTTCTAGGGTTTTCTCAAAATTTTAGGATTTCCTATCTAACCTTATACTATATATATATATTTATATATATGAACTTTTAATTTTTTTATAAAAAATCCCTTTGGCGCTTTTTGTTTTTTTTTTGTTACAAAACATTTGATAACATGTTATTTACATGCTCTATTTTTTTAACAAATTTTTTTTTTTACATAAGGTTTTTCTGGGTTTTCTTAACTGAAGTTGGTTTTCTTTCTATCACTCCCCTATATGTATATAATATATATATATATATGTATATATATATGGTTAAAATGCGAACCAGCTTAAATTTTGTAAACCATGAGAACTAGATCTTTCAAAAAGTTTTTTACAATTTTTTTAGTTAAAAATCTTTAAAAATTGTTTCAATATAAAAAAATAATAAATAAAAAATATCGTATGCAAAATTTTACGTCGAATATATAAACAAATTACATCGCCCTAAACAACATTTACATCAGGAGTAAACAAAACATAAGCGTAACTACCGACTCAACAATTTTTTTTATAGATGTGTTTATAACATTTTAATCTATGTTTGTGTAAAATATTGGGGCCCAACTCGCGTGGAAAGTAGGAGATTCTCATGGTTCTCACAACTCGTGGTGGTTCTTAATTGAACCGAAACCTATTTTGATTAAATTAAGAACCACCACGAGTTGTGAGAACAATAAGAACTCCTACTTCCCGCACGAGTTGGGCCACAATATTTTGTACAAACGTAAATGAAAATATTATAAACATATCTGAAAAAAAATTTGTCTAATCGATAGTTTTGCCTGATGTAAGTTTTATTTACGCGCTGATGTAAATTTTGTTATGACGATAAATATTTTTATACCTCATCTAAATTTGTGCATGCGACATTTAATTTTTTTTTCTAAAACACCTGATTTTTAGATTTTTTTTCTTTGAAAAAACCTTTTGGAATGCCTAGTTCTTATGGTTCTCACAACCCAAGATAGTTCTCATTTTATCCTAGCCATATAATATATATATATATATATATATATATATATATATATATATATATATATATATATTGTAGGATCCCTTCATGAGATAACTCATCTTAATGAGAAAACTAAAAAAACTCTTTCAAAACCATTAAAACGCACGGGTAGGGATCTTTAATGAAGGAGGAGTAAATTGGAATATATATATATATATATATATATATATTATATGTATGTATATACATATAGGTAGAGGATCCTGTAAAAAAGGCCCAAAGTGTGAGAAGGGTAAGAAAGAATAGAAACCATTAGATCTTTAATCTAATGGTTGAGATCTTGATGACAATCTTGTAAATAGTATAACAACTAAAATAATTAATTTTCTAGATTAAGGGTGTAAAGGTAAAATTAACATTTTTAATTTTAGAAAGTCACATGCAATCCACATGCAAGTTCCCTTTTTCTTTTTAAACGCCAATAACTTTTCACACGTAACTCGTTTTTTAAAAAAATTACACCATAATAACGAGTGTTTTTAATCTTTAATATGAGTACCATATTACTATACTATATACAAGAAAAAAAATTATGTTCAATCGAATGTTTCAGTTAATGGTTTTTTGTTTCAGTTCATGGTGTTATATAATTATTGAATGGTGTTATATACTTATTGAATGGTGTTATATATGTGTTGAATGGTGTTATATAATTATTGAATGGTGTTATATATGCGTTAAATGGTTGTTGCAGTGTTATTCATAGTGTTTTTATAGAGATCTTTAAAATGGTGTTATATACTTATTGAATTGTGTTAGATATTTATTGAAGAGTGTTATATAATTATTGAATGGTGTTATATACGTGCTGAATGGTGTTTGTAGTGTTATTCGGCATTTCTATAAATTAGGGTGGCGGTTTATGGAAGGTTTTGAATTAATTAAATCAATGATAAAATTACTTGATTACCCTTTTCAATTAATTTAGATCTAATGGCTGAGATTCTTTCTTACCTTTCTCACACTTTTGTCTTTTTTACAATAACCTTACCCTATATTATATATATATATAATATATATATATATATATATATAACATTTCTAGTTTCTCCATACGATATCATTCTTTTAACTGGCTACAAAAGACCACTAAAATTTTTTATCTTTCATTCGAGTATATTCGAACATATATTTATTACATAAAAAAGATTTAAGATGTCGTATTTTTTCAATACTAGTATTTATCACTAAACATGTGCAACATTACGAAAAACGTACCTTCAACCCCCATCCCCCAAATGCTAAACCCCCCCCTCCAAAAACCTAACCTAAAACCAAACCTAAACCCTTCAACCCCATCCCCCCAAATGTTAAAAACGTACTTTAGTTAATCCTTGAAAAAATCAGTCCATTTAGACCACTAATTGTGTGAGAAATGATCAAAATAGAAAAATGGAGTAGAAAAGAACTCTTCAATTGTTGAATTGTCTCAGATATCAGCCTCTAAGCTCTTATACCACTTGAGAGGACTGTTTTCAATCCCAAAGCTCATGCTAATATTTGTAACCTAGTCCATAACGTGTGGAATCCGTTTTAGTTTAGGTGACAATATAACAAGATTACTTATTTTTTTGTTTTCATTAACTTGTTCAACGTTTACAAGATCCTAAAAACACTCAGACAAAGCTTCGCCGTCTGATCCGCAAAACACACACTACAACTCAAAGTCCGAACACCTAAATATAGACATCCTACTTTTGTGCGGACTAAAAGATCTACCTCTGTAAGGACTAACAATCAATACCTTCATACAGAGTGACTTTGACTACTTTCGTACGGACATATACCTTCGTACGGAGGTAACTTTACAAATACAAAATCAGAATCTAACATTTAAACCTATTACAGACACGACTCGTAGACGTAGGCAATAGACATTATGCATCAAAGGATTCATTCTGAAGTCTAGAAGAAAAAGATTGTTATTACTGAAGTGTTGATTCGTGAAGTATTGGATTTCGAAGACGGACCTATAGATCCTGAATTGTTAGATGAAAAGCATGGTAAAGGTTGTTTTCATAGAATGGGTTACGACGGATTCCTAAATGCCACAAGTTATGCGAAGATTTGTCTACCAAAACGTTACAAGTTCCTGATGCATGTGGTAGTTCAATGCTTGGGGCATCGAAAGGGTGGATATGATGTGGCAACTGATTATCAGATGAGTGCTATTGATGCATTGATGCTGAACTTGAAGTTTAATTTCTCAGCTATGATATTCAACAATCCGAAGAGCAAGACTGGTGACAAGGAGTGGATTATGTATCCAAGATTTCTACAATTGTTAATTGATCATCAAGCACCGTATCTTATAAAAGAAGAAGGTGTGATGAAGCTCAAACATATGAACAGTTCGACATTTGAACGACTGGGTGGTTATAGAGGAAAATATGATGATAAGGTACCAAAGTTTCATGGTTTGTTTGGTCGTGCAAGTAAAAAGGATAATATAGCTCCAGAGAATAGGAAATGGAGACACGATAATATTAATTCAGAAGGAGAAGCTGAGAAAGTGAATGAGAAGATGAAAAAGCTTGTGTATTCATGTTGGTGCATATGTCTGTTGATTACATCATCGAGTCGTATCAAGTTTGTAATAGGGATCTACATGTTAGAATATTGATTTTGTATAATATGTATACCTCGTGAGAAGTTAAACCTCATGAGAATTTCACCCTCTTAAGAAGGTAACACCCTCGTGAGAAGGTAGATTACCCTAGTACGAAGGTAAAACAACTAGTTCGCATGAAGGTAGATTCTACCTTCTCATGAAGCTCACTTCACACGAAGTGAGATGTCTATAAATAGTAGTGCTAGGGTCTCGAGTCTGTAATTGTTTTGCTGACTGATAAGGCGAAGCCCTGTCAAGATTGTTTCAGGAACTTGTAAAAGTTGATCAACTAATGAAACATTGATATTAAACAGTTACCTTGATCTTGTCACTATTCTAAAATGGATTCCGCACATTTAAGACTAGGTTAAACAAATTAGGACCTGAGCTATGGATGAAAGCAGATCCTCACATGTGGTATCAGAGCTTGGAGGCCTGATTTGGAAATACTTCATCAAGATTCAACCATTGAAGACTTCTCTTCCTTCTCATTTTTCACTCTTTTTTTTATTCATTTTTCAAAGATTTAACAGCCGAAATGGACTAATTTTTCGAGGAATACGTAAAATCTACTTTTAACAAACCCTTGAAAGAACTGAACCTAAAATAAATCAGATTTATGATAAAATCATCAAAAAACATGAAGTCTTGAAAACTCTCTTCGCACGAAGTCATTTTGCTTGTACGAAGTGCTCACTTCATACGAAGTAAATCTTTCAAAAATTAATTTCTCACTTCGTACGAAGATAAATATCACTTCGCACGAAGCTCACTTTACACGAAGCTCGCTTTGCACGATGTAAGAACTAATTTGTTGTTTTTGGTTTTAGTTCATACGAAGTGTCCTCTTCACATAGAAAGTCTAACTTTGCACAAAGTATTTGCAAACCAAGTTCTTAATGAAATGGAAGAAGTTTGTTATGATGAAGTTCTAGAAGATTCTGATCATTTCTGTTATGATGAGGGAGAATTTTTACAAAATGCTTTTCAAGCATTTATACCTCATGATGTTTATAATACTCTCTTCAGTGATCAAGGAAATTTTCAGAATACGCAATGTGAAGAAGAAATGATTGTTGAGAAAGCAATGATGGATCGGTTAAATGAGGAAGAAGAAACTTTTAAAGTTGAATAGAAATTCTAAGTTGAGAGAGTCTAGGAAGAGAAGAAAATTCAGAAAGTTAAGATAAAAAGACAGTGCACAAAATGTTTAGAACCGTGCAAGTCTTGTTTGGATAAAGATGAGAACTATAGAGAACTTAAACGTCAAAATGAAAACCTAGAAAGTGATTTCAAAGTCACGAAAGAGGCTTATCATAAACTGAGTATATCTATCAACGAATTATGTGATGTAAGCATATAAGATATGGATACAATTTCTATGCTCAAGGTAACAGTCATGGACAAACAGATGGCTATCAATACTCACGCTGACACGATTGCCAAACTTAGATAGGAGCTAGAAGCGATGAAGATAGAAACAAAACGAGTTGATAAGAAGTTGGTCAGTTATTTGACAACATCTTACATCTCAGATCACATTCAGCCAAAACCGACTGGAAAGATGATAATGGGGAAGATATATACGGTTATCAAGATAGAGGTCTTGGTTATAACCAATGTCCACCCCCAATGTGGAACAATTAGTCGAGAAAGAAACCAGATGGGGTAGAAAAGGCACTGAACTTGAAGCTAAAAACAGTAAAGACTTAACAGAAAGATTAGTTGCCTAACAACATCGATGTGACCTACTCAAAGTCTGATGGTGATGATGGATCAGATGTGGTTAAACAAGTGGTTGAGAATGTTTTGGGCAAAGAAAAAGATAACATTTTTGAAAACACTCAATCGAAGTATGAAAAAGGAAGTTCGAGTTCACAACCTGAGAATTACAAAAATTTTCATGATGCTTATCTTAAAACATCAGGAAGTAGTTCAAATGATGATCCAAATATTTTAATGTACAAAATGTGTGGATCCGATTAACTACATTATGATTTTGAATTTCTGATTTAAAATGTGAACTTAAACAGAGTTGAAAAGGTTTTCAAACTTGTTGAAATCAAAATTTCTGAAATTGAAAGTTTGACAAAAGAAACAGTAATTTTTGAACTACAAAAGAAATAAATCTTACAATTCCAAATCCAAAAGTTCTTATTCAAACAACAGCCAGCAAATAAATTATCATGGTTGGAATGGGTCTGGGTATGGTAAGAGGAATTATAACAAGTGTGGAAAATAAAAAATTTTCAAAGTGAACTCTGTACCTAGTACAAGTTCAGAAAGTGCAAAACAAAGTCATATTTTCAAACAATTTGATGAAGATTTTTTTTTTTACATAACAACAAGTAAACATGTTGAGGAATCCTCTGTTGTAACGGACAGTAGGACGTGCTTTAAAAGTAATCATACCAGACACATCGCAAGAAAATTACCTCAAAATAATCCTAAACCTGTTCATGATATCAAGAACAATTCTGAAGATTTGAAAAAAAAATCATCACTGATGTTTGTACCAACTCAAGTTTGGAAACAATGTACATAATCTGCAAACAAAGTGAAACCACTTAATACTAAAGTTTTAAATTATGAAACTGGTGAATTTTCGAAAAGTAATGAACAAAAAGATTCCGCATTGTATTTCAAGAAAGCTTTGAAGAAAAATCAAACATGGGTGATGAAATAGAAAGAAATTGTTGAAAAACTAAACAATCAGTGTCAATTAAAAGTTTAGAGGATTTTCCTACGCTTGAAAAATTGTAAATAAATTTGTTTGGGTAGAGAAAATTAAAATCAAAGAAAATTCATCCAAGACTGAAAAGACTTAGGTATCTCTATTCAACTGATTATTTGTGTTTGTGTGCAGAAACTGCTGAGATCAAAGTAAATCATAGAGAATGAGGTTCCTAGGCACATGGCGAGTAGTAGATGACTGGTTTAAAATGTTTAGTTGTTAAAAAGATTAAAAATCACAAAACCCTCACTATTGAACATACAAAACCTTTTTAAAAGACTTATTTAAAATGTTTTAAAATCAATAGTGTCAAAAAATTTGTCATCATGAGGGGATATAGTATAATAGTAAAACGTGAAGAAGTAATGGATGGGGAATTGAAGTGATTTTCATCAGTTGGTCAATGTTTCTTTCTTTATAAACCTATGTTTTTTTTTATTTTTGGGGGAGAACTTTTTTTGAGAAAATTACAAAAACATGAAAAAAGGAGTTTTTGTGTATAAAAGAAGAAATGATAGTAAATCAGTAGACTATCATAGTATTCTAAAGATATGCAGTGTTATAAAGTTTATAAACAGGTCTCACTGATGATGTGCTAGTAGACATCGCACATTCAATAAATTGTCTTTAAGATATAAACATAAAGAAAAAATTCTTAATCTGTGGCTTATAATCTCTTGGATATATGGTCTTAGTACACCGAAAATTCGTTTGAGAGATTGCTGGATTATGAGATACTAGGTCTTTTATAGATAATTGATATCTAAGGTATTATACTAGTGCTTATGATTTTACGTCAGCAATGGCCTAGAACTTGTAGAATACTTTTGCTTAAATACCTAAAAACTGTGACAAATTGAAAAAAAACGAAAGGTATGACAATTGCAATACAAAAGATTCCAAATTTGGAACACTACTTTTAAGTCGGGCCTTCATCTCTTTGTATGTACGGTGGTACTAACCTAAGTTCTCAAGGTGTTGCACAACCCAGATATAGATATCAGTTAGATATATTCACCAGTAAGATAAAATTTAGGGAATCTTGATACGAGAGTATATTTTGAGGTGGGAAACATGGTTAAGTCAAGTTCTAAAATATTAACTATCGTATGTTGAAATGATTGATAAATGTGTAGAGGTTTAAGTGGACGACTATACTAACAATCTAAGTGAATCTGTTTAGAATTAAAGTTTAATCAAGATCAACGATACTAGTGATTCGTCTCATAAACTGATATGATCCTCTAACACAAACTCACAAAAAATATGTCTGTTAATATGTTTGTACATAAAAGTTTACATTTCATAAAGACAAAAAGATTTTATTTTCATGTTAGTTTCGACCACTGATGATGGAAAGCTGATATTCAAAGTCTAAAGCTGTTAAAAAAAATTTGAAATGAGAAAGTGTTTTGAAATGATAAAAGTTCATTAATTTGAAACTTGCATTTGATAAATACATAAGTTTGTTCACAAAGTGATCAACCAAGGTCATTCATTTGAGCTTGGTGGATAAATCAGATAACTATGGTCATTAACCTGGACTTGGTTAGCTGAGAGGGATATAACATATAAAGTGTTTAAAATTTGAAATGTTTGTGTTGAAAATTTCAAGTTTGAAACTGAAATGTTTATTTGAATGTTTAGAAGAATGAACATGAAGTTGTTAGAAAGGGAGAGCAGGACAAAATGTTGAATAATGAGAGAAGCTCACAGAAAGTGGGAGTATGCTGATATTCAACGTTTACAATAAAATTTCAAAGCATGGGAGAGATTGTTGATGATATCTGCTGAGCAAGAATGATAAAGTTTAATAAGAATAAAACAGATTTGAAGATGATCAAAGACTTTGAAGCTTAAAGAGTATTCGAAGACTACGGCAACATCCAAGGGGGAGACTGTTGATGCACATGTCAGTTGCATACGTCATCGAATCATATCGAGTTTGTAATAGGAATCTACAAGTTAGAATACATGATTTTGTATAATATGCTTACCTCGTGAGAAGTTAACCCTCGTGAGAAGGTAACACCATCGTGAGAAGGTAACACTCTTGAGAGAAGGTAGATTACCCTCGTACGATGGTAAACATCTAGTTCGTACGAAGGTAGATTATACCTTCGCATGAAGCTACCTTCACACGACGCTCACTTCGCATGAAGTGAGATGTCTATAAATAGTAGTGCTAGGGTCTTGTAGGACCGATCCTCAATGCTTAGGAACCTAAATTTGATATCTAACGTCCATAATAGCGGAAATATTACGTCGTGTTTACCAATAGACAAGATTTAATCAGTTAATCATCAGTTTTATTGATCAAACGTTCTGGTTACAAACTGACAGAGCTTCGCCTCTGAAATGCCAAAGTTACAAATGAAGTGGCTAGCTAGGTATTTATAGGAGAACAAGTTCGGCCCTGAGGATACAAGTTCGCCCGAACTTGCCTGAGCAAGTTCGGCCGAACATGCTTACATGATGACTTTCATGGGCGAACTTGCTTACATCAAACATAAATATTTGCTATACCTAGCCTATTCAGCTCTATACAATACAGACTCGATGTAAGACTAGGACATAGATATTATGCACCAACAGACTCCCCCTTGGATATAGTATTCGTCTTGTATCAGTCTTCAAAACTCCGTCTTCATAAAAACGTTAACGTACACGACCGAAGAAGTTCTCGAACGGCTTCTTTCGTTGTTCTTGCTTTGGATCAGGCGTTTGATTAGTTGGCGGTGGTCTTTTAAAGTTAGCCATTCTTAGAGAACTTTGCCTTACTGCTTTTTCCATTCTTTCTTTAATCGCCTCATTTCTGTTTTCTTCCTTTAAAAACTCAACTCTCTCCAGATCCCTCCACTTTGTTTGCCACATCTTACCAGAATTTACTTCGCGTGAATAACAAACGTTCACAACCTTTTGAAATTGCATAGCTTGAACCTTTTCACGTTCTTCAAAAACAATCTTGTTGTAGAACAAGGTTTTGATATCTTCTCTCGAACAGTTCACAAGCCACATAGGATTAGAATCCTTATCGCCCTCCATAAACCCCTCATGCCCTGATAACCCATCACTTCAACCCGTTCCTTGGTAATATCCAAATGTTCTTCAAGCTTTAGCACAATCACAGCTTCACACGTTGCTGGATCAATCTACCACCACTTGAACAAAGGATAGAAGTCTTGTTCAATCGGCATTGGCGGCATACTTCTCATGGCTCTAGGACGTTTCATTATTAACGTTATGTCCTTTTCTCCTGTTACCTTGTTTATCTTCACTCTACGACCAGGAATAAAAGGCTTCCAATAATTCCAACCTTTAATCGCTTCATACTTAATCATTTTCCATAATAACTGATCAATTGGCTTCATGTAATATGTAACATTCACCGTATGTACCAACTCTTCAACATCCCAATACGGTAATGTCTTGAAATCAGCAAGGTATTTGAAGTATTGCACTCCAAACTCCCTCTTGATTGCATATACGTTAATCTCTTTAAACCAACCCCAGCTCCAAATATCTCCCAAAGAAACGTCTTTGTCTCTGGTAAAGAATGCAAGAGGACGTTGAAACTTGCGTTCGCGTGGGATTTCTTTAAACCAAGACCTTCTCGCTTGAGCTATCTCTTCTTTGGTCATGGGCTTAGGTACTTTACCCTCTCGAATTGATTTAGCAATCCTATCCTTCAACATATCTTCATCAAGCTATTTGTACATCTCTTCAAAAGTAGGAAAACTATCTGAATTAGAACCGACATACTTTGCTTTCTAATCTGATTCGTCATCTGAAGACCAATCTTCCACAATTACTCGTTTGTATTCATCAGCTTTGAATTGTCTTTGATATTGATAATCATTTGGCTCGAAAGGATTTACAGTCATCACATCCTCCTCAAAATCAAACTCTAACGATTCAGCTTCAACTTCGATCAATCTAGCTAAATCCTCCTTCGTGTAGCTATGTACATATTCACCTTCCTCCACGTTGTGTTCTAACATTAACATTAAAGGCTTCGCAGGAATAGCAGCAACTGGCTTTGCAAAACGATCAACATTTGCCATATCTTTATCATCATCAGTTGGCCCTTTCTGCCCTGACTCCCCTGACTTTTATCTTCCATTCTGTTCGATTCATCGTCCATTAGGGCAGTAAAATCAAAATCATCAGAGATTTTGGCTTCAGAAACTCTAATACCATCATTACCCTGATCATCGTCATCATCATCATCATCACCAACATTCCAATCCTCGTAACTTCCTTCCTCTTCATCCTCTTTATCATCTTTTTCAGCTTCTTGATCGTCTTTTTCTTCAGAAGTAGTGATAGGATCAGAAGGTTTGACAGATTCGTCAACCTTAGGAATATCAGACTCAGAAGCTATGATAATATTTTCTTCAACAAGTTTCTCTGGAACATCAGAAGACTTAGGAGCTTCACCTTCAACCCCCTTTCCTTTTCCACTCTCAGCTAATTCTTTTTCAACTCTTTCCTTAGCTTCCTGTTGATCTAGACGATCATATTCAGCGATGAAGTCGATACCCAGTGCATTAGATAACACTTTCTGCATCCTGGAGAATCTTTGATCATTTAGAGTTTGGACAGACTTTAACTCTGAAATTTCTGTCTGCATTTTCTCAGCATCTTGCAGACTTTCAATCAACGCTTTAAGATACTCTCTTTGATTCTCTAACACCTTCACCTTATCATCCAACATTTCCTTTTCGACAGCGCTTTGATTCATCTTGTTAATCATTTCAGCTTTTTCTGCTTCATTTTGCACTACTTTTTCTTCTAACACCTTCACGCGCTTCTCCAGAAGTTCAACATTTGTTTCTGGGAAGAAATCGTTTAGATCCTGCAAACTTATAGGATCATTGTGCATATCACCAAACACATTATGCCCTCCGGAGTCTTCGGTGTTGCAGATTTTGGTGTTGACTTCTTTGGCGTAGAACTTTCAGGAAGAGAAGTCGTTGGAGCAATAGGAGATTCAGTGATAGGAACCTCAACAAAACCAGACACAGGAGGTTCTTGTGTAACTCCTGGCCTTTCAGTTTCAGCATGAACAATAACAGGAGGTTCTTGTGGAGGAGGTTCTTGTGCGACTCCTTTCTCCTGAGCACCAGAAGGTTCTTATGGGGCTTCTGTGTTTTTCAACGATCTTTTTCGCCTCTTACTTACAGCCTTTTGCTCTTTCTTTGATTTTCTCTTTCCTTTGGTCTGAGGAGACCCTGTAGTCTTTGTTGACGAAACAGTCGCAGACTTAACACGTTTAGATTTCTTAGGCCTATCCTCATCGGACTCTTTTTCTGCATTAGGATCAAAATCAGCATCCAATTCTCTTTCTTTCTCTAATCTAATCTCAGCCTCTGTCTTTTCTGGCTCTTTAGCAGGAATTTCTTTATCAGAATCATCTTCATTTTCAGAAGTAGCAGATATACCATCATCTTGAGTCATTTCCATAGTCTCTTGACTCTCAAGAACACCTGCAACGCTTGATCTAGCAACTACTTCAACATTTTCAGGTTTATCCTCTTCAACAAGCATTGTTTCAACTTCTTAGCAGCACGCTTCTTTTTAGGCTTCTCAGTTTCTACCTTCAAGAACCATTCATTCCTTGCCTTAGGTTTAAATTCCTTAAACCACTCTTTCTCAGCGTTAAGCTCTTTCTCATCGTCACTGCCATCTTTTCTCCATTTGTTATTTGGCGGCGCAATATAATTAGAATCTTTAATCGCTCCGAATATAGGCTTTGGAATAGGAGCTGAAGCTTGCTTCTGAAATTTGATTAGCTTCTTCACTGTAGTCTCGTCAAGATGAACTAAGTACAAAACATCGTTCGGATCTCGTGCAATATTAGAATACTTCTCGTCTATCAACATTTGAACAAATCTCGGATATAAGCACAATCTAGAATCCTCCATGTTTTTCGACATATGTGTAAAGGCAAGCTTTGAGAAGTTAAACGGCTTCTTCAGAATCAACGCCGTTGCCATGCAAGCTAAGTAATCATGAACAACATCTAATCTGGCCTTGCGATGGCTAAATGTATGAATAATGGCGTGCATTAGAAGCTTGTAGGGGTTAGGCACCTCCCCTTTCTTCAACGTAGGTTTGTTTACACTCCCCTTGTATCCCATACGAAAAAAACAGCCACGAACCATCTTTTCTTAACGGATTATCTTTGTTGTCGTTGAAATGCAAAATCCTTGGAAATATCATCTTTAGTTACTGTAATCGGCTTGAGCTCATTTCCAACTTGCACTGTTGAAGAAATCGTCTTCTCATCAGCGCTAAGGCTCGCATTCATCCAAAAATGAACTATGTGTGAATGATATGACACCGTGCGTTCTGTAATTGCTCTGCGAATAGGGCTTTCCTCCAAAACTTCAGTATACTATCGTAATTGTTTTGTTGAGCATGATGCACGTGTTGTGAGTCTTCGAGAACTCAACTGAAATTACACGTGCTGGAACCTGTGCCTGAAAAATGACGCAAAACAATTAGCACACTTATCGAGAAAAAAAATTTCAAAAATTTCTAACACTTTTATCAAGTTCGGGCGAACTTGATTAAGTGTTAATTAAACTGTTTTGATCAAGTTCGTCCAAACATGTTCTAAACACATGTTCAATCATGAAAGGTAAGTTCGAGCGAACTTACAATCTAAACAATCCAACATTCATTCACCTAAGTTCGGTCAAAGATGCACTTTTAATCAATTATTATTTAAAAGACTTTAATGCAAGTTCGGTCGAACTTCACAACAAGTTCGGCCAAACTTGTCGTCTTCTCCAAAAATCCAATCTTGTTCAACATGTCATTTATCCATTTCAGTTCAATCAAATATGATTACACGGTCGATTTAAAGTGTAGATCTTGATTTTAAGTTCAATTTTGTTATCAGACCCCTAGATCTATCAATTTTTAAAGTTTAGATCTAACATATCAACTACAGTCCATTTTAATGGTTCAAAATCCAAATCTCACCTCAGTCATTATAATTGGTGTGCTAATCACCAAAAATCAACTTAATTTGGGCAGCGTAACGGTGTGAAATTGCCAAAATCGTTCAAATTCTCTAAAAGCTCAAGTTCGCTCAAAGAGTGTGTGTTTGCTGATAAGTGAGTTCGGCCGAACTTGATTGGTATTTATACCAAGTCAAGTTCGGGCGAACTTGCTAAGTCAAAAAAGAAAGCTCAGTGAAGTTCGGGCGAACTTAGCCTTTATTTAATAACAACCAGCCATCTGCAAGTTCGGTCAAACTTGCTGTTTGTTAAACTTGATTTGTTTAGCAAGTTCGGCCGAACTTGCCAAACCGCAATTTCAAACTTTTTCAAATTTTCAATTTTTCATTTAAACTCCTGATCTTTTCAACTTTTTACTAGTTATGAAAATCCACTCAGTTGACCAAGTCCAAGTTAATGACCTTGATTAACCGATTTGTCTGCCGAGTCCAAGTTAATAACCCCGGTTTGACCCATTACGAACAAACTGTTGATATTTTCAAAATCAAAGTTTCAAATTAATGAACTTTTTATCTTTTTGGCTTTTCATTTTTAACAGATTAGCTCCCAGCCCGTTGTCAAAGAGATTCCCACCAGTTCTAGTATCTTACCAGACTTTGAAGATCCGTTCTCCAACATTGGTTTGCTGAAAACAATGCAGAATTAAAATCTTTTTGTATTTTTGCAAATTTATGATAAAACTTACCGAAAATCTTTTTGATTTTAATCTGTAAAGCTGAAATACTATGTACAGAACAATGTAAACTATTTACAAACTATTTACAGACATATTTTTGTTAATTCGTGTCTAAGGATCATATCAGGTAATTGAGACATATCACCAGTACCATTGACCTTTAACAGACTTTAAGTTTTAAACTTGTTTACCTAGATTGTCGATATGTTTGTCCACTTAAGCTTTACCACATTTCTCAACTGTTTCAAGATATGTTAAGGTATGATTTATGAAACTTGACTTAACTGTGGTTCACACTTCTTGAATATACTCCCGTATCTAGATTCCCTAGATTTCATCTTACAGGTGAATATAGCTTAATTGATATCTGTATCTGGGTTGTGCGAGACCTTGAGAGCTCAGGTTAGTACTACCGTATATACAAAGAGATGAAGGCTCGTCTTTTAAGGTGTGTTCCACTTAAGGAATCTTTTTAGCACTGCAAATGATTAGATCTTTCGATTATTTTCAATATTGCATGCAGTTTGGGGATTTTTGGCGAAAGTATTATAAAAGTTCTAGGCTATTGCTTCCGCAAATCAGAAGAACTTGTATAATACCCCAGATATCAACTATCTATAAAGACCTCGTATCTTAGAATCAGGCAATCTTTCAAACGAAATTTCGGAGTGCTAAGTCCATATATCAAAGATATGTTAATCCACAAGTTTAAGCAGTTGTAAAATTTAGTTTATATCTCGAAAACAGTTTACTGAACGTGTTAAGCCTATCGACATATCCACAGTAAGACTCGTTTATCACTTATTAAACTTTACATTTCTTTAGCATACTGTGATAGTCCATTGATGTACTATCATTTCCTTTTATGACACTGAACTCTTTTTGTCTTTTTCAATGTTTTTGTTCATTTTGAATTTTTCATATGTTTTTGGATTTTAAATTTTTTTGAATGTTTTTGTATTTTCTCCAACATTTCTCCCCCTAAAATAAAAAACATCTTTTTGGATTTTAGTTTTTAACAAAATTCTAAAGTAGAAAGATATTTACAAACCAATGTTGATCACGCGAACTCGTTATCTGATCCGTATTCAACCTCAGCGTCCGCACCTGTCAGCAAATTTTTCATACCGTTAATTCTCAGCAAGTATTTAAATCGTGACAAAGAAAATAGTTTGGTATAAAAATCAGCCTTTTGTTCGTCGGTGTGGATTTTTTCTATTCGTACCAATTTCTTTTCGTAGCAATCACGAAATAAATGATAACGAATTTCAATGTGTTTTGTGCGTGACTGATGAACCGGATTTTAGTTATATCTATGGCTGCCTTGTTATCAACAAACAGCGGAGTGTCTAGAAATTGCAGACCGTAGTCTCTCATCTGCTGTTGAATCCACAGAATCTGTGAACAACAGCTGGAGGCCGAGTTATACTCAGCTTCACAGGTAGAGAGAGCGACCATAGTCCGTTTCTTACACTGCCAGGTTACCATTCTTGTTCCGAAGTACTGGCATCCCGCTGTAGTCGATTTAGAATTCAACTTATCTACACCAAAATCAGAATCAGCGTAGCCTGCGAGATCGAAAATGTCATTTTTCGAGTACCACAAGCCGGTGCTTGGGCATCCCTTCAAGTATCTGAAGATTCTTTTGAAAATCAACATATGTGAGATTCTCGGGCTTGACTGATATCTGGCGCAGAGGCATGTAGGATACATAATATCTGGACGCGAAGCCATCAGATACATCAGTGATCCAATCATCGATCTGTATAACGTCTCGTCAACGCAAATGCCGTGATTTAGAGCAAGAGGCGTAGATAGAGGCTTCACGCTTTCCATTCCAAACTTTTTTAAGATGTCGTGAACATACTTAGTCTGATGAATGAAAATACCATCCGGAAGCTGATCTACTTGCAAACCAAGAAAGAACTTCATTTCGCCTATCGAGGACATTTCGAATTTCTTTTTCATGATTCCCTCAAACTCCTTGCAGAGACTATTGTTTGTAGATCCAAAGATGATGGCGTCAACGTAGATTTGAACTATAATCAGATGTCCATCAACTTCTTTGGTGAAAAGAGTACTATCCATAGTTCCTCTGATTAAGCCGTTTCCGACGAGATGTTGCGATAACGTCTCGTACCAAGCTCTCGGGGCTTGGTGTAGACCATAAAGAGCTTTTTCCAGTAGGTACGCTTTCTTCTTGTTGAGTGGATCGACAAACCCCGGTGGTTGTCCAACGTACACCTTCTCGCGTATTCCGTACAGAAAAGCCGATTTGACATCTAATAGCTAGAAAGATTCGAATAGATTACAAGCGAGCTACTGGTGCGTAGACTTCCGTGTAGTCTATCCCTTCCTGCTGGTGAAATCCCTTGACAACAAGCCTAGCTTTGTTACGAACAATAACCCATCTATCATCAAGTTTACACCTAAAGACCCATTTTGTATCAATTGCTTTCTGATTTTCTGGTAGGTCTTCAAGCTTCCACACTCCCAACTTCTCAAACTGCAATAATTCTTCTTGCATTGCTTGTACCCAGTTTTCATCAGCTAAAGCTTCATTAACTGTCTTTGGCTCAATTTGAGATAGGAAACATGAATAGAAGCAATAGTTCTGGGTTGGAGCAACGCGAGTGAAGAAACAACTGAGTGCTTTATTAATTTGCCCTCGAGTTCTGACACCAGTTTGAAGTTCTCCGATTATATTTGTTGACGGATGATAGGCATATGATCGCGGCAATTCTTCACTTGGAACATCTACTGAGTTTTTCTGATTTGTGATGTTGAGATCAACGACCAATTCAACATTTGGAGAGCTTGATGATGCTTCATTTCTGTTGTTCGGGACTGCAGATTGATTAAGAAGACTTGTTATCTGCTCCACTTCTTCATCTGAAGAAGATGATTCCCCATCAGCATCAAAAGTTGGTGCTTTATCTGAGTCAGAATTTTGATTCTGAGGCATACTGGGCTCAGTTGTTGTATTCACTGGTTCAGTAGAGGCATTTGTTGGAGGAGTAGCAGGTGTTGTTAATGTTTCAGAAACATTTTCAGCCGGAACACCACTATTGCTTGAACTTGCGCCAGAAGAAGATGGATCCAACGTGGGTTGATTAACCATAATTGGTCGAACAATTTGTTCTTGATTCGCTGACTGGTGAAGGTAGTATAACGTTGCAACTTCTTCGTCAGTCGGTTTTTCGGGCAAGTCAAATGACTTCCAAAGGTCTTGATAGTTAAACAGCCACGCGTCACCTTTCCTTTGAATAGGATCTGTGTAGTTGAAACAATCCACGTGCTGTGCTTCAATAACCTTTCTCAATGAAGGAACATATACTCTTCCCAACGGACTCGCATATCCGACAAAGAAACCTTCAAGAGATTTAGCTCCGAATTTGCCATCTTGGTCTATTACGGTACATGGTGCACCGAATGGCTGTAAGAACTTCAAATTTTGTTTCCGTCGGTTTATCATCTCAAAACATGTTTTCTTTGTTGGTTTGACAGTGAGAACCTTGTTTAGCGTGTAGCAAGCCGCAGCAACCGCTTCACTCCAGAAGCTGATTGGAAGTTTAGAATCTGCAAGCATGGTTCTCGCAGTTTCAATCAAGGTTCTATTTTTCCATTCAGCTACTCCGTTTTGCTGTGGAGTATCGGGAACACTAAACTCGTGCAGAATCCCTTTTGCGTTGCAGAATTCCTTCATTTTGTTATTCTTAAACTCTGTGCCGTTGTCACTTCTAATGCGTCTGACCGGCAGATGATAAAGGTTCTCGAGTTTCTTGAATAGAATAACCAAGTTCTCGAACGTTTCATCTTTTGATTCTTGAAAGAATACCCACGAATATCTTGAATGGTCATCTGTCACGACCAAGCAATATAAGTCTCCTGAGATGCTTCGAACATTTGCAGGACCAAATAAGTCCATGTGGAGACGTTCTAATGGCAACTTGATTGAGTTTAGAATTTTCTTCGGATGAGATTTCTTGATATGCTTTCCCTTTTTGCATTCTAAGCAATGATCAGACGTCTGAAAACTCCAAAGATTTACGCCTTCTACAAGATCATTATGAACCAAGAAATTCATTTTTTCGCAAATGAATATGCCCCATCTTACGATGCCAAAGAATAGAATCCTTTTCAGTAGCCTTTGACACAAAACATTGCGCTGATTTTGATGAAGTGGCAGCGACACCCATATCAAGAACATATAGATCATTCTCTCATGGTGCTCGCATCAGAATCCACTCATCTGGTATTTTGAATCCCGGCTTCAAGATAATACACTCTTTGTCGATGAAAAGGACCGTGAACTTCTTGTCACAAATCTGTGATATACTCAGCAGATGGTTCTCAAGTTCTGCAATATAGTTCACGCGATCGAATGAAACGACGCCATTGGAGAGTTTTCCTTTGGAGACTATCCTTCCACCCTGGTTACCCGCAAATCCAACATAACCACCATTGATAACTTTAATGTCGAATAGCAACGCCTTCATTCCCGTCATATGCCTGGACACTCCACTATCCAAAATCCACTTAGAAAGTACGGATCTCTGGAGTCCCTGCACATTTTAACAATCTATTTAAAAAGCGAGACCCAAGCCTTTTTGGTCTTGGGTTGAATTGGATAACCATCATCAAAATCAAATTCACATTCATCAGCATAATCAAATCCGCCCTCATCTACAGAATAAACTTCCCATTCTTCATCTGAATTTTCTATGATGTTTATGTTTGAAAACTTTACCGTCTTTTTATCTTTTGAATTGTTACCACTTGTATTTTTGACAGTTTCAGATGTGGTTTCAATTATAATTTCGGATTTTGATTCTTTCTTTCTATCACTAGTCTTGACAAGCTCTGACTTAGTGTTCTCAGATGTTGCTGACCGTTTCTTTGCAATCCACGCTTGAGATTTTATGTTAACCTTCTTGATGTAAAAATTGTTTTCATTAGCCTTTGAAGTTTCTCCTTTTTTCGAAAATAGAATTCTCAAACCTCTTTTCTATTTTAGGTTTAACTTCTAGCAAAGATTCATTTCTTTTAAAATCTTGATTGGTTTTTCAAATTCTGATACCTTGGTTTTACAACATTTGATTCTCTTTTTCGAGGATAAGCCGGTTTTGATTTCAGACATTGTGGCAATATGACCAATTTCATTGCACTTGAAACAGGTCCGATTATCAAGTGGATGTCCTTTAGTGGGTGGTTTTACCCCACTTGATGTTTTGGCACCACTTGTAACCTTAGCTTTATCTCGAATTTCTTTCTCCTTTTTAAACTCATCATTTGATTGTTTACCAATCAAACTCTCTTCGTGAACCGTGTTTGTCCCATATACAAAATTCATGCTTTTGTTTTTATATTCTCGAAATGGTGACACTTTCTTTACTAGTTCATCTGATTCTTCTAGACCCAACCCTGCTCTCCGGTTTTCCGGATGATCACCACCATTCCTTCAATAGTTATTTCTTTTAGGTTTGGAATAGAATTTTCGTTCGTTAATTTCCAATTCCTCTGATGTGACTTCCACGAGTTTAAAGAATTCATCAAGCAATTCTTCCTTCACATTCTGAATCGGGAAGCTATCATCAAAGTATAGTCTATCCGAATCCTTAATTTTGTACATTACAACATTAGGATCATCACTTAGACCATCCTCTGACGACTTATCGTCATTTTCAGACTGTGAATCGGAATTCTTTGAACTCGAGTCGGTGCTTTTGAAGCTGCCGTCATCAGAATCACTTAGAACATTTTCAACCAGATCTTCGAGTGAACTTGCAAACAGAACTTTGATGAAAAAATAGTAAGTTCGGGCGAACTTACTTAAAAATTCCTTGATATTACACAAGTTCGGTCGAACTTGGTGTAAAATCAGTGAACAATTGGTATGTTCGAGCGAACTTATCTAGAATTTCCTCAAAAATGCTGCAAATTCGGGCGAACTTGCTAAAAAATCACTTGAAAAGTGATGTTTTAGGTCAAATTCGGCCGAACATAACCAACAAGTTCGATCAGGGGGTTTTCAAAAACATGGTTTTTTCAAAATTTCGACATGAATTCGGTTGAATTTGGTCTCCAATCTTTCAAGGGTTTATCTTTATTGTATTTTACATGATATATCCAAAATTCAAAAGATTTTGACTGTGAATTCTTCATTTTATGTTCAAAAGTTATGAAAAAAAGAAGAATGGAGTAGAAATAGAAGTGTTCTTGTCTTGATACTATCAAATCAGGCTGTTCTAGCTCTGATACCACTTGTAGGACCGATCCTCGATGCTTAGGTACCTAAATTTGATATCTAACGTCCATAATAGCGGAAATATTACGTCGTGTTTACCAATAGACAAGATTTAGACAGTTAATCGTCAGTTTTATTGATCAAACGTTCTGGTTACAAACTGACAGAGCTTCGCCTCTGATATGCCAAAGTTACAAATGAAGTAGGCTAGCTAGGTATTTATAGGAGAACAAGTTCGGCCCTGAGGATACAAGTTCGCCCGAACTGGCCTGAGCAAGTTCGGCCGAACATACTTACATGATGACTTTCATGGGCGAACTTGCTTACATCAAACATAAATATTTTCTATACCTAGCCTATTCAGCTCTATACAATACAGACTCAATATAAGACTAGGACATGACATTATGCACCAATAGGTCTCGAGCCTGTAACTCTTTTGCTGACTGATATTCAATTCAGGATAAAGGATCCACAAGAGATATATGATCCTTGCTTGGTAACATTTTACTAGTTATTTCATATTATATTTGTTATTAAGAAAAGGATGTTAGATTCTTAACATCCAATTTTATCAAGTTTTAAGTCTTGTAGGGTTTGTTACATCGTTGACAAAGGATCAAGAGGTTGGCCACCTCTCCAAGACTTTGGGCATGTCCCCAGCTTAAGGTATCCAATACCTTCTAAGGTTTAAAGGTTTTCGCCTTTCACACGAATTGGGTTTCAACACCCCGCCTGTAGCGCATGTTATCCAAGTATAGTTCAAGGCAATGGGACCAGTACCCGCTTTAGGGGCTGACAATTTCATTGTTGTTGGCTATATGTGGGATCCTAAGTACAATGGTAGACGTACCATACATCCGTTCCTAAGGTTTCTATCGTCTTCACGTTAGCTAAGGTTTTGGCATTCTCATGTCACTTACGATTGGTTAGTCGCCAGTATGGGCTACACCAGATTCCTAAGGTTTCTAACGTCTTCACGTTAGCTTAAGTATTACAAGTTGTTTGGGCTTGTCCCTAGTTGTTTGGGCTTGTCCCCAGTTATTTGGGCTTGTCCCTAGTTTGTTGGGCTTGCCCCCAGTTAGTAATGATTCTTTCATTTGATGTTTGGCTTAGTCCCAAGTTATATACTGTTACAGGTTTACGAAGTTTAACAGCTAAGGATCCTGAATCCTAAAGTCCTATCGACTTTTAGGCTTTGATTGACGTAACTGTAAGTGTTAAGGATATAGAATCCTAACTTGGATTCCCTGCTATGATCCTTCATTTGCCTTTGTTTTATTTCTGGCTTATTTCTGTTACCCTTAACCTTTGACAACAGGATATGTGATCCTTGATCGTATAATGATAAGTCTTTAAGAGAACTCGTTTTGACATATATTTGGTATTCTTTTTAACAACTTATGAATTCCAAAGTTATTAGGACCAATAAGTGTAAACATATTAATATTCAAGGCATAAAATAAGTATGTAACGCCAAACATAGCCAAAAGTTTAAAGTTTTATTTATTAAAACCCTTTCAAGGTAATCAAAATTACCTACCCAAGCTTCCACCAGCAATCCGTGGTCCAGCCACTTGGGTAGGTAAAGGGTGTCCATACTAACGTTCATAAGATGTAGGAAAATAAAGGCGGGGGGCATCAAGGGCTTCAACCTCCACAAACAGAAGGACCCATCCGCCTTTGTCACCCCCTATTGTCTAAAGGATCAATGATCCTTAACCCTAAATACTATTGTTTTAGTTACGAACCATAAATTGTTCAACACCAACAACCAAAAGACATAAAAAATGGGCTCCGGCATGCCTAGAAATTTCCATCATTGCCCATTGATGCAGCCTATCCTTCGCCGCTTCATCACCTGCACCGTTGCCGCTAGCCGCTGCCTCCTCAGGATCCTTGGTGCCACTTGGGATAGTCTCCAGCATGAGTGTCTCCTCCGGCTCCTCCTCATCCCCAGCTCCTTAAGCCTTTGCTTCCCGCAAGCAGTGTCCCACCCCGCCTTGTCGAAGGAAGGATCTGTGGCCTCCTTTGCCATCTTGAGTTTGGCCTTTAGAATCATAATGGCAGCGGATTGCTTAGCCTCTTCTGTGACCTCCAACCGATCCTTGTTAGCTTGGATTTCATCCACGAAGATATGTTTCTCTAAGCGACCATTCTCTTTCTCCAGCTGGGCGATTTTCTTCTCCATGGCAGCAGCGATGGCACGAAGGTTAGCCACCGTTTCCTCAGCCTCAGCAAAACGCTTGCTCTGGATGGATTGGATCTCAACAAGTTTCTTTTAAGAGGAAGTTGTTAGAATTTGTGATGCTCAAATATCTTTAAAAGAAGGATCCATGATCCTTACCTCGGAGATGAAGTCGTGGATCTGCTGTTCAATCCCGGGGACATCACTGGATGGCGCGTCTGGCTTCTTCCTTTTGGCTCCAGGTTTAGCTTTGCTGGTGGTGCTTCTGGTCCCAACTTGGCTTGGGCCTGCGGCCAGCTCTTTTTTGATGGATCGGGGGGACATGATACCTTCGACATCTCCCATACCGAACCTGGTAGCTGATTTTGATGAAGATTTAGCAGCACCTACAAACACAGAACTCAGATAAGTATTCACTTTTTATTTCATACTAAATGATTAAACACATATGCACATGTATACTTACTTGACATGGTGTAGGAGGCTGATGTTGCTTCTTCTAAATCTTTGATCTTGGGATGGAATGTTCTAACAGTTGAGTCCAATGCCCAAAAAGAAGCAACTCTTTCAGCGGTAGTAGCAAAATCCTTCAAGGTGCTGAGATTGTTCACTGCACAAAAAATAAAGGATTAGATATCCTTAGATTAAAATACAGAATTTTCTATAGAACGAACTTGTAGATCCTATATCTTACCCTCTACGTTCCACTTTTTAGGAAGATGATCCCTGTTTGGAATGGAATCCCTCCTAACGAAGAAGAATTGATTTCTCCAATGGGAATCATTTTTGGTGGTTTTGAGTATCGGGTGGGGTTGTTGAGGCTTGGTTTTAAAAAGGAATCGGTGAGATCCGTGACTAACCAGGTTTTACAGGTGATTGAGTTCCGCGAGACGAAGCTCTATGCCCTCTTTAGCGATGATCTGCTCAAGGGTATAAAGAACCCTCCAGAGCATGGGCAAGCCCTGAATGTAGCACAAGCCGGTAAAGGTGAAAAAGCTTTGGGTAAAGGCTGGAAAAGGGTAAGAGAAACCTATTTGAAACGGGGTAGCAGGGAAACACACCCATGTGGATGATGTACAATCGCTTTTCATTGAAGAGTCGAAAGGCCCTAATACAGTACCCTTTGGAAAACAGGGGTACATCTGCTCGATCTCAGGATCAGTGAATCGGCAAAGTTCTTGCGAAGGTTCTTTCAAAAGGTTTTGGCTTTTGGGAGGACTGTTTTTCTCTTGATCCTTATGTGGTGAGGATCGGATCATGGTTTTGGTCATGATGAATGAAAAGGACGAGAGGATTAAAACAGAAATTCGAAAGAGAAGGAGAGAAATATTACCTGATAGATCTTCGAATGAGGATTTAAAGAAAGGAGATATTGGATTTAAATGAATATTTTCATCCCTATCTCTAACCTATTGATAATCATTGTTTGTTGCAGGCAGTCACTTCAGCTGACATTAGCCTGCTAACGGCTATATCTGTTAGCAACGGCTAGTCCGAATTAAATGAAACATGACTTATTCGGTTCTTATCCAACCAGTCATGTTTGGGGGCAATTGTTAGGGATAGAATTATATTGCTTCTGGATCATGAATCCTTTATTGTGCCTGGATCACGGATCCTTAAGATTTGGTGCAGGAAAGATAAGGATCAAGGATCTTCATTAATATTCTATAAACTAATAATTGTTTCCAATATCTTTTGGACTTGTATTGCAGGTATGTTTCAGGGAAGACTCGTTCAAACCAAGAATCACGGAGAATATGCTTCTATTTCCGGCATGTGAATAAGCAAGTAACCGTTGGTGATGAACGTGCATGCATAGCAAGATTTTCGGGAAGTTAGTTAGGATATTTTCGGCTATGTTATTAGGGATATTGAGCTGAGTAGAACACACACTTACACCTCTTTTTTTCTCTGATGAGAAGAGATACACAGTCATTCTCAAAAAACACACACAGTAGTATTCATTGTAACGAGCTCAATATCATCCAAAGTTGTAATCTTTTAATGCAATATAGTTGGTGATCGGTAGTTTCCATCACCCGAGATTTTTATGCCGGAGATCATTCATTGATCAAGGGCTTTTTCCTTGTGTAAATCTCGGTGTTCATCATTGTTTACATTTCATACTCGTTCATACAACAATTCATTATATCAAGCACTCAACCTCACATTCAAAGTTTGGTTACATTATCCTTAATCAAAATTTTGACCAAAACAACAATGACCTATGAATTTTCAATTATATCTTAAGTTGAAACATAACTTCATGTAGCAAGCTTTTAAAAAAAATGTCATAATTTTGTTCAAATTTAAGATGTGAAGGGACTTTAATATTAAAAAAAACTGTTGAGCGACTTTTGTGAGGTAAAACCAAAAGTATTTTGGTTTGTACGTGCAAAAAAATGTTGAGAAACTTTTATAAAAAATAATAAGAAACTGTATTAGTTTTTTATGATATTTGCCCTTTTAAGGTTTTATCCTAATTAAACTATTAAAGTTTTATCCTAATTAGATTGTTATAACTACAATGCATATACATAAATTCACGAGAAAACACTCTTAAAATATCACTATGCTATAATGCAATGGGTTACTAATTGTGCATCTTAAAGAACCAATGTCGAACCCTAAACAATAAAGCTAGGATTGACAAAAATCTTCTGATACTTGGATAGATTACTGCATAATACGGGATATGTCCTTTTTTTTTGTATTTCAGTTATGAAAAAAAAAAAGAATATAATGTTTGATCTTTTGCTTTCTTAATCCTCTAAATTAAATCAAATTTTATATTTGCTTCAGGCTTTCAGCTGTGAATCCGAACCCACTGAAAGAGTCAATAAAAGAATAAATTTCAAACTGATAATATTTTTAAAGTATACATAAGAATTTAATCAAACAAATTACACGTGAGTGTTTTTTTTTCTCCTTGAATAAGAACGCAACTTAATATATTTTTGTAGCTTTTGTTTAGGATAACCTTCCTAAATAGTAAACAAATTTCAGGTTACTTATAATTTTTTTTAATCAATTAGATCACTAGAGTTCACCTTAATGTTCTAATTTTAGATATTTGACCTAAATAAAAGATTATGCATCCTACATGACATTTATTTAGTTTTTTTTAACATATTTTGACATGGCTTATAAATGTAAACATGGATTAAAAAATTGAAAATTTTAAAACCTGCAACAAAATAAATTAAAAATTACTAATTTCTTTTTTTAAATATGTGAAAATTTATTAAAATCCCAAAACCATGGAATTAATTATTTTTAATTCTAAACCTGTTTACACATGATCCAATCCAATTTTAGTAATAATAAAAAAATGATGTTTTTATCCATCAAGAACTAAATTCAATTTTGGTATATAAAAATAAAGTTAACTTCGTTGAGAAATTTGAAGTTTAGTTTGAAGGTGGTTACCAAACAATAGAGCAAATATCAATCGATTAGTTTGAAGGTGGTTACCAAACAATAGAGCAAATATCAATCGAACGATGATGGGTGTGTTTTTCGCTTTGATTTATCATTTATTAATATGTGCCTTTTGATTTAATTTGATTTATCTCTTTTATTAATTACATTATGTCAACATGTTTAATAAATATATAAAAATAAATTCCATCTAGGATAGTTTATCTGGTATTCAGATTAATTATATATGATTAGCACATACAATAAACTTAATGAATTAATTAGAACAATTTTTTTTTTATGAATAACTTGATTAAAACACTCATAGAACTTAGTTGTGAAATATTCCTATTTTTATTGGGTCACTTAAAATCCAAATATTAGTTCATACCAATTAACACTATACATTACAACTACACTTTTGTAAGTGTTTTGAAATCTAATAGAGGTTGTTTAGATATGAAATAATGTTACTCCACATTTTTCTTGGATTGGTTGAGGTTGTTTCTCTAAAGACTTCGATTTTTGGTCCTTTGGGTCGCCCCAGGCCCAGCTATTTATTTTCATCTCTGATTTGGTTCGTGTTGGCCAAGCAATTCGAACTTAGATACAGCCCATTCCACGCGGCCCATTTTTACTTAGTCCATTTCTAGCCCTCCTTTCTTGGTAACATGCATATATATAACGTAGATGTTTAATGATAACAAGGGGAGGATCTATTGGCCTAGTGATATGGAGATTTGGGTTCTTTAATAGAGACTTAAGTTTAATCTCTATTTATGTGACTTTAGTAGATTAGGCAATAAGGTGTTTAAAACTTAGCCTCCTTGTAGAGATGACAGGTTCTATCCCGAGCCCATCGAGTTTTCGTCCTACCATGTGTTATGCCAGAGAGTGTTCAGCTCTTATGGTTGCACGATTGCTATCAAGTAATGGTCAGTGGTATGATTCCCGGAGGAACGCCCAAACCAAACTTTGAAACCATCGTGGGGG
The DNA here is from genome assembly GCA_947069175.1 of Scalesia atractyloides. NCBI lineage: Eukaryota > Viridiplantae > Streptophyta > Magnoliopsida > Asterales > Asteraceae > Scalesia > Scalesia atractyloides. The sequence goes on from CAMTDV010000024.1 coordinate 23,457,053, forward strand.
CCCAGTTAAGACAACATAGTTTGGCCGGAGGGGAGCAACTTGGCTCCCTAATTTGGAGAGTACGGTGGCCTAACACAAGAAAGCCGTCGTTCCCAAAAAAATACGTATGGAATTAGAGGTTGAATCATTTGATAAAGAAAAATTAATTGAAACGAAAAAAAAACACAAATGATACAATTGTAAACATTAAATAATTTTTCTCATCTCATTTATTATTATAATTGACTAATTAATTAGTAATAAAGACTATTATTCTTCACACAAATTGTTATCCTTAACATTTCAAAATGTATTCTACACATTTTCAAATTGATCTACACAACTCGTAATTTATCCTACACACTCATAATTGATCTTACACCTTAAATTTATTTATTATTTTGAATATATATTTTAAAAATAGGTTACAAATTCAATGTACTTATCTATTAAAGAGGAAGACTACAACTTAATGATCTTTTTAAGTTTACCAAATTCCCTTATAATAACATTAAATACAAATATTAAAGGAAGACAACTAAAACATTCTTATTGGTTGAAAGTTATTCTTATTCTCTTCTTACATTTTTTTCTTATTTCAACGCTCCATAATGGCAATACGAATCTATAACGTATATATGTTATATATAAATATACCAGTTTAAGTACATGTTGTGTTACACGGATGGTCTCACAATAAATTAGGGTATTTATCAATTTTGACATAAACTTTAAATGAAACAAACGTTGCATTACTGATACGTGGTTAAAAACCTGTTGTTTAATCGTTTTAAACTTTATGTTTTATATGAATTTGTTTGAATAGCCTATGTTGATTCAATTTGTGTTTTGCAGGTTTGATGGAGTTTAAAGAGCTATTCGGGAGCTTAACAGAACATTTAGAAGCGACCGGAACCAACCGGACACACGGAATGAAGAAAACAGGAAACCCAAGCTGGAGGAGGCGTCGGCGACGGCCTATGGCCATGTCGCCGACCACCTGCGTCGCCCAAAAAAGTGCGTAGATAGTATCACTTCGTGTTAGTAAAAAATCTCATCAGGACAAGGCGTCAACGACGCCCTGTCTTCGCGTCGCCGGCGCGGCCAGGTTGTTGTTGCGCTGATTTTGTGGGTCTTGACTTGTTTGACCAAATTTTGAAGGATAAATACATAAGTTACGAGTTTGAATGATCATTATCAGTTCTTGGAGCCAAAAACCTCTATCACCAACATCTTGAACCATTCTCCAATCATCACCATCTTTCATTAATCTAATCCTAAACCCTAATCCATCAATCATCATCATTCATCCATCATCATCCTCACATATCCATCCAATCCACAATCACCATCCAACCTAATCCTAACCTTCATCATTCCTCCAAGAATCTGGATCATGGCTCAATGATCGTGTTCCTCACCTGGTGTTCGTGATTCATCAACCAGGGTGCCTAGTCTTCTCGGGTTTCACCCCAGGGTAGATTTTTGTAAGATTTTCTAGGGTTTAAACATTGTGCTTAATTTGATTATTGACTAGTTGATTGTGATATATGAAACTTTTGACAATTGTCTTGAATTTGTATCGAATTCGTGAATTTTCGAGTGAAGATTAAATTTGACTTGCGAAATATTTATGTGCAATTAGGCCTTGTCTTAGGTTAGAATTTACATGTTCTTGATAACGGAGTGCATTGCAGTCCGTTGTAGAAACTTTGATAGCTCTTGGCTGTAACAACTCAAAAATTCATGGTTATCTCATTTGTTTTTCCGATGTACCTATCTTTTGTAATCCCGAGATTCGGTTGATAATAAAGTTTATGTTAATTAATTATGGTGTTGTACGTTATTATCGCATCTAATCGCTTATTGAATCGCATCGCTAATCTCCTCGCATCGCAAATCGTAGTTGTTTATGTGGTTTTATGTTATTTATGTGTTATATGTGTTATGGTTATGATTACGCTCACAATCGCATCGCTCTCGCACTCTCGAATTACTAAATCGCACTATTATAACAATTATAACGCTTAACACTTAATATAACTAACTAATACGAACCGAATCGCTAAACGAACACTTAACGCGAAACAAACGAAGAAAACCAAGATTTGGGTCAAGTTCGCTCGAACTTGGGTGACCCCAAGTTCGGCCGAACTTGACTGGCCAAACGCAGGTCTTCTTTCCCTACTCAAGTTCGCTCGAACTTGCCTGAATCTTCAAGGATTCAGCAAGTTCGGCCGAACTTAACTCATTTCTCTCCAATATCTCTCAAGTCTGCTCGAACTTGCATAATTCCATGCAAGTTCAGCCGAACTTTACTGATAATTCTTCAAATAATTAGCAAGTTCGACCATACTTGACTCCACCAGCTTACCATTTTGCCTTCTCCTATAAATACCCAGCTCATTCCTCTCATTTGAACTTGCTGTAAATTCGCCCAGAGCTCTCAAAACCCGAAACCTTCGTGTTCTAAGTTAGAATCAACCCGATTTCAGCTACAACAACGTTTATCAACGATTTACAAAGGTTTACAACGATTTTGGCACAAGGCATAGCCTTCGTTTTCAACAAATCTTCTCTATTTACGAAACTCTTCATCTTTTTACATAAAACTTCTGTTTTTCACTCAGATCTATCAAAACCTTTTGAACATTGATTTTTACAACAAAATTACGGACTTTTGATGATGTTTTGTTCATTTTCTGATATCAAACGAAGCATTTATCATTCAAGATCCCAGACCTGGAAGCACAAGACATTTATGTTGGTTTACGCAAGCCGGACTAACCCGAACGAACCCCGAGTTCGTCCGGATTAGCCCACGCTTTTGTAAAACGGCTAAAACAGCTCTAAAAGACCTCTCCGACCTAAGTTTGCTCAGTAGCACAGGGTTGGAGGGATGAACACTTGATTTACTCAGCAAACGACGTGAAAACGCAAGATTTTGGACCCGAAAACATCAAGTTCGCTCAAGAATGGCCAACTCTCTAGGTCAAGTTCGACCGAACTTGCACCCAAATGGGACAAGTTTGACCAAACTTGGGTTATTTTACCCAAATTCTCTACAAGTTCGACCGAAACTAGTCTAGTTTCTTAGGAAACTATACAAGTTCGCCCGAACTTGTCATTTCAGTAAGATATTCTTACAAGTTCGCCCAAACTTGACAAGTTTCCTAAGAAACTTACCAAGTTCGACCGAACTTGACTCTAAACCCATCAAAACCTCACAAGTCCGCTCGAACTTGTATGTTTACATACAAGTTTGCCCGAACTTGCCTACTGCTCAACTCAAACTTCACCGTTTCGGCTTTTCGGAAGACTGATGCACTTCTGTTTGTTTACAGGCAGATCCGGCGCACTCCGCAACTCTCCTCAGAATCTTAAGTCTTACCAAAACGCACCCACAATGAGTATACTTGACCCATTTTCGCTTTAATGCACTTTTTGGGTGTTAAATACGTTCCTATATCAAAAACACTCCACAAATCAAAACAGTTTATCAAACGCGAATAATCTGATTGTATATGCTCGATACGTGGTACTAGAAACATGTGACTAGGACATATTTTCGTTAACTTGCCTCCTTGGCTAGTATGGTACTATAGTTTGGCTAACACCCGACAGGGTCTAGTTAGGATGGTCGCGCAAGCCTTTTCACGGTAGTTAGCATGAGAAATGAGCCTATGTTATGTTAAGTGTTTTTGTGTATCATGATATGTAATTAGATTGTTTCGCAAACGCTTTCTCGACTATGCTAGTATTATTCAAACTCGTATGCTCACCTTTACTTAATTGTATTGACTTGTATTTTAACGTATGTAACAGGTTGAGGATTTAGCTTGGATTGCTTTGGAGTAGTTTTATTTAGTATTTTGCTTATCTTGTTTAGAACGGTTGTAATAAAATCTAGGGGAAATCGAACCATGTTGTTTTTATGGGAGAATCAGAATTTCTGTAATGGTTGTTTGAAATATTATGTATAATAGTATGGGATGTTAAACGTTAAGTAATGTTGTTGGATAATTGTTACGGAATTTCTCGTGAGACAATCTGGTCGCCTAGTGCCACTAACCCCGATGTTTTCGCCATCGGTTGGGGTGTGACAGATTGGTATCAGAGCTAATTCCTTAGGATAATAGGTAGAATTTCCATGTTTGACCTAGCAGCATGTTTAAGTACCCGATTGACCAATCTTTGAATTTAATGCTAATCTACTTGCCATAAATGCTTAAATATGCCTTTCCTAAGGTTAATATATTATACACGATTATGAAACGCTCATATCCCACAAACGAGGATCAAGTTGAGACTAGGTGTGATAACCAAGAACTCTCAATAAGATCGATCATTCCGCGTATTACCCATCATGAGATATCTTTGTTGAGTTAGGAGTGACAATCCAAACCTCGACGAACATCTCCCTTTCTATCTAGCGGAACGCCCGATGTGATCGGTGAATTTGGCCACAACTAGGAATGATGTTGTTAAGTTAGGGGTGAAACCCGCATCTTAATAACTAATTTCGTGCTTTGATTTTCAATCTCACCAAAGTCTCAGTTATGCCGATGGTTTGGAACACGTATTAACTGGAAGGGTAAACATCGTTAGCCGCTTCCGGTGAGAACGTTTATCTATTAGGCCAAAGCGTGGGTCCAAATGCAAAGGGTAGTCGAATCACTTTGGATAGTCAACGTCTCAAAATCCCGGACACTCCCAATTGATTTAAGCCTATATCGTCGATTTACGCATCATCGAGTTTATATTATTTATGTGTTTAAAATTTTGAGAATTTTCACTTTATTCGATTTCTCGCTTTATTTATTTATTTCTCGCATTATCGATTTCTCGCTTTACGCTCCCTAAACGCATGCACTACTCGCACAGCTCTCGAGATCTAAAACGCTAATTAATACACCAACCAAACTAATCGCTTAACTCGCTTACGCCCATGAGGACATGTATGCCTCATGAGCGGTATGACTCGCTTATATATACCGCTTATATCTCGCTATTATATCGCGTCTCGAACGTGCTACGCTTTACTTATAAGAAGGTGAATATGTGCAAAGTATATGCTTACGTGAAATACGTGCTTATGTGCCTACGTGCTTATGTGCTTACGTGCTTATGTGCTTACATGCTTACGTGTTTACATGCCTACGTGTTTATGTGATTTTGTGCTTTGAATGGATGATAATAATAATAATAAATATTTAAACATAACTCTATTATAATCGGTCAACTAATCTAAATACTTCGTGTAGATGTCTTCTATGGGATCGCACACCCGAAGGAATCTACAGCGCAGCAACGCCGACAAGCGTATCGCTACAATGGTAGCAAAGGAGATAGCTAAAGTCATTCCTCAAATCATCTCGGAAATTCATGCCTTGAGCAGTAACTCATCAATCGACTCAAAGACTGAGAATCCCAAGCCGCGATTTAGCTTCAAGAACTTCAAGGCTTGTGCACCTCTCGCCTTCCCGGGCAATGACGGACCGACTTCTATGTTTCACTGGTTCGATGCTATTGAGGTCACTTTTAGGAAAAGTGGATGCCCCGATGACCTCTGCACCGTGAATGCTACCAGAGTCTTCGAGTCCTGTACTCTCGACTGGTGGACAGCTGAAAGAAACAAGCGTGGAAATGATGAAGCCTACAGTCTATCTTGGGAGGAACTCAAGGAAGTAATGATGAAGGAGTTCTGTCCTCCGCATGAAATGAAAAAGCTCGAGAATGAGTTTTGGGGTATCAAGCAGGATGGTCCTGACAATGATGGTTTTACTGCTCGGTTTAAGATTTTGAGCATCATTTGTCCCAGCCAGGTTGATACGACAGAGAAAGCTCTCAACAAGTACATCCACGGTTTACCCGAGTGTGTTGCAAGTTTCCTGAAAGTCGCTCATACTACAACCATCGAGGAAACCTACATGCTCGCCGCTGAGATCAACGATCAGCGAGTTCAGGATGGTTATTACAAGGACTATGCTAAAGTCACCAATCAAGCCGTCATCGAACCAACCGCTGCTACCGAATCATCAAATGAACCAAAGGGAAAGTGTCAGGGACGCAAAAGAGGAAACCCGAGTAAGAACTATGCCCTCGCCGCTCCAGCAAACTCACAGCCGCTTCAGTCAGCCGCTCCGAACGCACCCCCAGCTAAGCGTGCGTATACCGGACCTCACCCTCTGTGCCCTAAGTGAACTTATCATCATGCCGTTGGTGGCAACTGTCGTTTTTGCACAAATTGCAATATCTACGGCCATTTTACTGTGAGTTGCCAATCAGGTCCTCGTCAGCCAGCTCCTCAGGCTCCAGCAGCTCCAGCATTACCCGCTCCTCCTCAAGCCAATCAGCAACAAGCTCCAAAAGCACGTGTGTGCTATGTGTGTGGTGATCCGAATCATTTCGCCAATGTATGTTCCGAATCGTCCTGTCAAGCAAGAGCAGCCAGCACTGCAGCCTTAGCAGCAGCCACAGCCGCAGCAGCAGCAGCAACCATAAGCTGCGCGTGGCAGAGCCTTCAATCTCAACCACCGCCAGGCTCAGAATGACAACAATGTTGTCAGTGGTACGTTCCTTGTCAATGGTATTTATGCTTCATGTTTATTTGATACTGGTGCCGATAATTGTTTTGTATCGCTAGAATTCGAAAAGGTTTTAAAATGTAAACGCGCTAAACTCCCAAAGACTTTCGATGTGGAAGTCGCCACCGGAAAATCCGTTACCATCAATTCCGTCTTACGTGGTTGTTCTCTCGATCTTAACAGCCACATCTTCTCGATCAATCTCATACCTATGCAGTTAGGTAGCTTCGATATCATAGTAGGCATGGATTTTCTTCGTGAGAATCATGCTGAAGTTGTTTGCTTCGATAAAATGATCTGATTCCCTCTTCCAAACGGTGATCAACTTCATGTTTATGGTGAAACTCCCTCAAAGAAGTTGATGCTTTTGTCATGTACTCGAGCACACAAATGCTTGCAAAAGCGATGTGTTGCTTTTCTAGCCCATATCGTGAACCCAGAGAAAGAAAAGAAGACTTACAAAGATGTTCCTGTTGTTTGTGAATTTCCTAAAGTCTTTCCCGACGATTTACCCGGTTTACCCCCTACTCGAGATGTTGAATTCCGTATCGATTTGATTCCAGGTGCTACTCCCGTTGCAAAAGCTCTTTATCGTCTCGCACCATCCGAAATGCGCGAGCTATCAAGCCAACTTCAAGAGCTTCTTGATAAAGGTTTCATATGCTCGAGCACTTCGCCTTGGGGCGCACCCGTCCTTTTCATGAAAAAGAAGGATGGATCGTTCCGTAAGTGCATCGATTATCGAGAACTTAACAAACTCACGATAAAGAACCGCTATCCTCTTCCTCGTATCGACGACTTATTTGATCATCTTCAAGGTGCTACTTGTTTTTCTAAGATCGATCTTCGTTCCGGCTATCATCATTGCGCGTGTTGGAAGAAGACATCCCTAAAACCGCCTTTCGTACTCGCTATGGCCATTTTGAATTCATGGTCATGCCTTTTGGTCTTACCTACGCTCCCGCGGTTTTCATGGATTTGATGAACCGTGTGTGTAAAGCTTTCTTAGATCGTTTCGTTATTGTGTTTATCGATGATATCTGTAACATTTGTCGAAAACGGGTTTACCAAACCCGCTCCGTTTGTAATCGAATATCAAGTTATAAATGTGTTGTTGCGTATTTATGTTTATTTTGATTTTTAATGATACATAATTAATAAACAAACTAAACTATAAAAGTTATAATTGATAAAAAATATAAATAAAATAATTAAAAATAAAATGGGGCTGCCGGGACTCGAACCCGGGTCAGCCGGAAGAGAACTCAAAGACTTAACACTCACACGCATAACCACTCCGCCACTTGTTGTTTTCTGTCAACTCTAGGAAACAAATAAATCTTATAAACAAACATAAATCAACCGGTTACGCCAACTGTAACTGAAATCGGTCATCAAACGCTTAAAAACGATCTGATTACTCGCGGTTCACTGAGTATAACCGATATACCGAAGTTTTCACTCAAGTTGCTTTGAATGAACTTGAATTCTAGAAGTGGATCGGTTTTTATAACCGAAAATCTTCAATTCCAGTTTTACTTCCATCTTTGTACGCCTTCGCGACTCAAACATAATCTACAGACTCTCAATTACATTTTCGCTCAAGTTTCAGTCCGCCGGAGAATCAAATTTTACTCGCCGGAAAGTTTCTGCAAGTCGCCGGAAAACCGTATTCTCCATCAAAACGGTAAGTCTTTCAATACCGTCGTGGTCTATCAATTGTTAAGCTATTTCTAACTCAGACCTTTCAATTGAAAACAAATTCAGACGCTGTTATCGGATAATTCCTGCTCGCCGGAAAATCTCTGAAAATTCTTATCTTCTGCTGCAAACGGTAAGGACATTCAAACACTCTGTTAACGTTTGTTTAGCACTTCAATTCCACGATTAGCTAATCAAAACGTTAATTTGCTTGCTCAGTTGAAGTTCATAAAAACAGAGCCGACGCCTTGCCGGAATTCTGAAATAAATCGTTCACCGGTATGTTTATTTCTAAATATCATCTCTGCCATTTCATATTAGTCTGTACAATGTTTATCAATCGAATTAAACAAGATATAATGGTGTAATCGCAGTCTGTAATTTTGTAATGAAGAAGACGATGTTAGTTTGATTATAAATTTAATAAAATCTGGATATTATCTCGGGTTAGACACACAGTCCAGCGGTGGACTGTGTGCATATACATATCACACGCCGCGAGTTCGATCCCCGTTACACACACCCTCTCTGTAATAAAAACGTTTTATTTTTCTAACTGAACCGGGTTAACTTACGTTAGTTGTTAAGTATAATAAAAATTTGTATATTAACCAAGTTAGACACACAGTCCAGCGGTGGACTGTGTGTAACGTTAAAGCACAGGTCCCGGGTTCGAGACCTGTTAGTGACACCGGTTCGATGATTTAAAATGTTTTTGAAAATAAAAGAATTTTGGATAAACTGAGTTAATATATAAGTATAATTAAAAACAAAATTATTTTGGGTTAGACACGTAGCTCAGTTGGTAGAGCTGCGTGCACACGTACGGGAGGTCTCGGGTTCGAGCCTCACTCAGCGCATTGCAATTACACAATAAACCGGTCAAACAGTCAAAGTCAAAAAGTCAACGGTCAACCCAAAAAGTCAACATATTTTTATATTTTTAATTATTTAATTTAATTTAAAAATCAATTAAAAATACTTAAAAATAATGTTTTTAAAGATAGGAAATAGCCTTAAACTGGCGAAAATATATCTAAAAATTCTATTAAAATCCTTAATAAAATCCACTCATTTACTATATTTTCCGTTATTATTTAGGTTAGTTAATTCTCGTTGTTCAGCTCTTCCAACTCGTGCGCATCTCACCATCTCCAATCAAACGCACCCAATGTGAGTGAATCTTTACAAATTCCCCGTTTTAATCACGTTTTGGGGGTGTATCATGTGTCTTGCCATTTATTATATTTAAATCATTGTGCATACATCATATTATGAACAAATGTGTATTCAGTTTGTTTCAACTGTTTGTGTGGTTATTGTTAGATTTAATTTATTATTTTCAGTACATGCAATTTCATAGGCCGCCGCTCCCCATTACATTATGAGCATTGAGCATGTTCCCCATTACATTATGAGCGTGAACCTGGCGTGCCAACATACGATCGGCTCCGTTTGATTGAGCCTTGATCGCACAGACATTTATCATTTTCAGTACATGCAATACGATCGGCTCCGTTTGATTGAGCCTTGATCGCACAGTTTCATTCATGTTATTTATTGTATGATGTTGGTATGTTATTATATGTTATTGTATGTTATTGTAAGTTATAGTTTGTGATTGTTATTGCTACTGTTTGATTATTTACATTTGCTCACTTATGATTATTGCACAATTTTTCATTGATAAACTAACAAGAAAATCAATTATAAATGTTTAACTAACAAGGTTCACTCGCCAACTTATGTTGACCCAAAAACCCCCATTTTTACATATGATACAGGTGAACTAGCTGCAGCAAGAAACACATAGGATTGGCCTAGAAGAATAATATGATTTAGAGCTTGGAATTGTTTAGTTGGTTATTTTTCTTTGTATTTGTATGAACATGTTTGGATTATTGGGAATGTAATTTTGACTTTAATAAATATGAAACATATTAGTAATTATCATGAGCTTTGGTGATAACCCAATTATGCCCCGACTCTTAATCCGCTGCGGGTCGGGGTGTGACAGATTGGTATCAGATCCATGACTATAGGGATATAGGATAGGTTATTAGACCCTTAGAGCCTATACTATAGTTGATTAGAAATTTTTAAGATTTTTTTTTTGTGTGTTATATGCCAAATTTCATGATGTTTATATGCTTTATGTTAAATGTTACATTCAATGTTATGCAAGCATGTTCATAAGTATATATTATCATATAATGCCTATCATGAATCATATTCTCATAACATATCATATCCATGAAAGCACACACCACCTCATTTTCATGATTGCTTTTACAATGATTTTTGTATTTTCAAATCTCATCAAAGTGAGTTCTCATGACGGGCATGTAGTAACTGGAAGGGTACCAGTACCGGTAGTCGGAACGTCCTGTCTAGGCTGGCATTCGTATAAATCCAAAATAAAGGACCAGTTTGCCTACCTGGGGACTAACGATGAAAGTACGAAGTACCAATTAGGCCAAAGCATGCTATACCAAACGTCGTGTGAGCTAACCCCGCTTTGAGTTGTCATTGTGTCTACACCTGGACACATTCCGACGATACATCTCGTAAACATATTTTGTGGTTTCGCATTCGGGTGATGCGAGTGTTAAATCGCCAATACTAATGTGAATCCTACCAAGCCAATAGTCATGGGGGCCCACATGACTATACAGGTGAAGGTATGGGGGACATTTGAGGCCCAACATGAGCAAACCCAAGACATCCTATGGATGTAGTTGCATTATTGGTATTTATGTTATTTTCATTTTCTTAAAGACACATGACACCTAAAAAGACTCCATTAACTCATAATCTTCTTATGTATGTTCCTGTAGATGTCGGCTAGACAACAACGAGGGGGTAAAAGATTAGGAAGGTCTCACGAACGCTTGGCCATAGAAATCGCGAAACAAATGGCCGCGGTGCTTCCTGACATTGTGGTTCAAGTACAACAAGCTCTCGCCACAAATCCCACTAATCCTCCCAACAACATGACCAGAACATCGACAACCCTCCTACCAGCAAGTGCTCATACAAACATTTCAAGTCTTGTGATCCTCCTAAATTTGAAGGGACCGAAGGTGTCACTGCTCTCCTCCATTGGTTTGAGGAAATGGAAAACACCTTCCTCAACTGCGATTGTCCTGAGGATCGCAAGGTTCGATACGCCACCGGAGACTATTTGGGGTAGCTCTCACCTGGTGGAATACTGAAAAGGGGAAGAGGGGAATTGATGATGCAATGGCCTTAACATGGGAGGAGTTAAGGGAAATCATGACTAGGCGTTTCTGTCCTAGGAGTGAAATTAAAAAGTTGGAGGACGAATTTCATTCTTTAAAGCAAAAGGAGGGAGATCATACTTCCTACAACAAGAGGTTCTTAGAATTGAACCAAATGGTCCCTAACTTGTTCACCCCAACTTATCGTTTGATCGAGCATTATATTCGAGGACTTCCCTCGAAAATTCAAGATTCAGTTCTCAGCATTTCACCGGTAACACTTGAAGCTACTATGGAGCTAGCGACTGAACTGACTGAGAATCGAATTCGCAACGGTAAGTTTAAAGAAGAGAAAAAGAAAGCCCCTGTTGAGGGTCAAACTTCAAACCATTCCACCTCCACCTCTAAGTTTGCTAACAAGAGGAAGCGTAACATCAGAAACTTCGCTGTCACTCAAACCAATTTCCCAATTCCTGCTGCACCCATTACCCAAGTCGCCCCTTCACCTGCACCATACAAAAGACCATACTCTGGCCCGTTACCAAAATGCAACCGTTGCCAATACCACCATTCTCCTGATCATCCTTGCCAACATTGCACCTGGATGTGGTCGCGCAGGTCATACTGTACAAACTTGCCGCATGCCTCAGCGAACAACCGCCACCAGCCTCCAACCCAAACCCACCAGCAAATAATGGGTCAAGCCCAACAACCCTTACTATTACCACCTACCCAACATTTAGCCCAAACATATTACCAACCCAACTATCCTATGGTACAACCTATGCGGGCTTGCTACAATTGTGGAGACCCAAGCCATTTTAGAAAACTTGTCCAAGGTTGGTGAACATTATTCATGCTCAGGCCCAAGCCAATCCGGTGAATCAAGCGAACCAAGCTCCTCCACCTGCAAGAGGAAGAGCTTTCAACATCAACGCTAATCAGGCTAGAGCTGAGGCAATGTGGTTAACGGTACGTTCCTTATAAATGGTAGATATGCATCCATGTTGTTTGATACTGGCGCGGATAAAAGTTTTGTGTCCTTAGAGTTTGAACCTATCTTAAACCAAAATCGTGATAAGCTCATGGAATCCATAACAGTAGAAGTTGCAGACGGGAAACCGGTCTCATTAAACTCTATTATACGCAACTGTACACTCACCTTAAACGACCACGATTTTTCAGTTGACCTTATTCCTATGAAGTTGGGAAGTTTTGATATCATAATTGGTATGGACTGGCTCAGTCAACATCAGGCAGAAGTTGTATGCCACGAAAAGTTTATACGTATTCCTCTTTCAAACGGTCAGACTCTTCGAATCTTTGGAGAAACCTCGTCGAAAGGGCTCAGCTTAATGTCTTGTCTTCAAGCTCAAAAATATCTTCGCAAGAATTACGTCGCGTTTTTAGCTCATATCATCAAAAAGGGAACCATGGAGAAGAAACTTGAAGACATCCCTGTAGTAAAAGATTTCCCGCAAGTTTTTCCTGACGACATTTCAGGACTTCCTCCAGTTAGAGAAGTCGAATTCCGTATTGATCTTATACCTGGTGCTACACCAGTCGCAAAGTCTCCTTATAGGTTAGCCCCCTCTGAAATGCAAGAGCTAGCCAGTCAATTGCAAGAGTTGACTGACAAGGGATTCATACGTCCTAGTTCCTCGCCTTGGGGTGCACTTGTCCTTTTTGTAAAGAAGAAAGATGGATCGTTTCGCATGTGCATCGACTACAGAGAACTCAACAAATTAACAATCAAGAATCTCTATCCATTACCTCGCATTGATGATTTTCTCGACCAACTTCAAGGTGCCAGCTGTTTTTAAAAAATCGACCTTCGATCTGGTTATCATCAACTTAGAGTGCATGAAGAAGACGTCCCAAAGACCGCATTCCAAACTCGTTATGGTCATTATGAATTCATGGTCATGCCATTTGGTTTAACCAACGCTCCAGCTGTCTTCATGGACCTAATGAACAGAGTCTGCAAACCTTATCTTGATCGAGTTGTTATAGTCTTCATCGACGACATTCTCATTTATTCAAAGTCTAAGTCTGATCATGAGCGCCATCTTCGACTCATCCTTACACTCCTAGAAAATGAAAAGCTTTACGCCAAATTCTCCAAATGCGAATTCTGGTTAAAAGAGGTACAATTCCTTGGGCATGTAGTCAATGACAAGGGAATACATGTCGACCCCTCAAAGATCAAAGCGGTACAAGAATGGCAAGCGCCACGTACACCAACTGAAGTAAGATCTTTTCTCGGTTTGGCTGGTTATTATCGTCGTTTCATTTCAAACTTCTCTCGCATTGATGTACCACTCACGGCTTTAACTCATAAGGGAAAACCCTTCATATGGGGACCCAAGCAAGAAGAAGCCTTCCAAACCCTTAAACAAAAACTCTGTGATGCACCAATCCTCACTCTTCCTGAAGGGTGTGATGATTTCGTGGTCTATTGCGACGCGTCAGGGCAAGGATTAGGCTGCGTTCTAATGCAAAGAGGAAAAGTTATAGCTTATGCTTCGAGACAATTCAAGACTCATGAGAAGAACTACACCACCCATGACCTAGAACTTGGAGCCGTTGTGTTCGCTCTTAAGATATGGAGACATTATCTCTACGGTACTAAGTGTGAAATATACACTGACCACAAGAGTCTTCAACATATCTTCAATTAAAAGGAGTTAAACATGAGGCAACGAAGATGGGTCGAACTTCTAAATGACTACGACTGTGAAATTCGGTACCACCCTGGCAAAGCAAATGTGGTGGCTGATGCACTCAGTCGAAAGGGTTATGCGAACTCCATTCTTCTTCTATGTTCGCAAATCATAACTGACATTAAAGATCAAATTCGAGAAGCCCAACATGTTTCAGCAACGGAAGATGATGTACCAAAGGAGCTGTCCTGTGGAGCTGAACTTAAAATTGAAACTAAATCTGACGGTATTCTGTACTATCTAGATCGTATATGGATTCCTGACCACAACAACCTTCGTGAATTTCTTATGAATGAGACTCACAAAACACGATACTCTATACACCCAGGAGCCGATAAGATGTATCAAGACCTTCGATACACCTATTGGTGGCCTGGAATGAAAAAGGATATTGCTGTGTTTGTTTCTAAGTGCCTTACATGTTCCAAGGTGAAAGCTGAACACCAAAGACCCTCAGGACTTCTGGTCCAACCTGAAATACCTGTATGGAAGTGGGAAAACATAACCATGGACTTCATTACCGGGTTACCTCGCACTTCTGGTGGGTATGTCACAATATGGGTAATAATCGACCGACTTACAAAATCAGCTCACTTTATTCCTATCCGTGAAGATTTCAAGAATGAAAAGCTAGCTCGTGTTTATATCAGCGAAATCGTAAGCCGACATGGTGTACCGTTAAGCATTATTTCTGGTCGTGATGGTCGTTTCACTTCACGAACATGGCAAGCAGTAAAAGCCGCTTTGGGTACGCGATTAGATCTCAGTACCGCCTATCATCTTCAAACTGATGGACAATCTGAACGCACCATTCAAACTCTTGAAGATATGCTTCGAGCATGTGTCATAGACTTCAAGGGAAATTGGGACGCTCATCTACCATTAGTTGAATTTTCGTACAACAACAGCTATCATTCAAGCATCGGCATGGCACTTTTTGAAGCCTTATATGGCCGTAAGTGCCGATCTCCAGTATCTTGGCACGAAATTGGGGAAGCTCAAATCACTGGTCCGGAATTGATTCAAGAAACCACAGACAAGATCCATCAAATTCGAAACAATCTTCTAGCAGCTCAAAGTCGTCAAAAGAGTTATGCAGATAAACGACGGAAGCCTTTAGAGTTTAACATTGGTGATCATGTACTTTTAAAAGTATCACCGTGGAAGGGAGTAGTTCGTTTTGGTCAAAAAGGCAAGCTAGCACCACGCTACGTAGGACCTTTCAAGATACTCGAAAGAGTAGGACCTGTAGCATACAAGCTTGATCTACTAGAAGAACTCAACAGGATTCATCCCATATTCCACGTATCAAACTTGAAGAAGTGCCTCGCTGATGAAAACCTCCACATTTCTCTGGAAGATATTCAGATTGATGAATCTATGCATTTTATTGAAAGACCAGTAGAGATCGTGGACTTCGGAGAGAAACGTCTATGACGGAGTCGCATTCCAATTGTTAGGGTACGCTGGGAGTCGAAACGGGGACCTGAGTTTACTTGGGAACGTGAAGACTCAATGCGTGAAAAATACCCGCATCTTTTTCCTACTACTTCTACTACTTAAATTTCGGGACGAAATTCCTAAAAGTAGGGGATACTGTAACATTTGTCGAAAACGGGTTTACCAAACCCGCTCCGTTTGTAATCGAATATCAAGTTATAAATGTGTTGTTGCGTATTTATGTTTATTTTGATTTTTAATGATACATAATTAATAAACAAACTAAACTATAAAAGTTATAATTGATAAAAAATATAAATAAAATAATTAAAAATAAAATGGGGCTGCCGGGACTCGAACCCGGGTCAGCCGAAAGAGAACTCAAAGACTTAACACTCACACGCATAACCACTCCGCCACTTGTTGTTTTCTGTCAACTCTAGGAAACAAATAAATCTTATAAACAAACATAAATCAACCGGTTACGCCAACTGTAACTGAAATCGGTTATCAAACGCTCAAAAACGATCTGATTACTCGCGGTTCACTGAGTATAACCGATATACCGACGTTTTCAATCAAGTTGCTTTGAATGAACTTGAATTCTAGAAGTGGATCGGTTTTTATAACTGGAAATCTTCAATTCCAGTTTTACTTCCATCTTTGTACTCCTTCGCGACTCAAACATAATCTACAGATTCTCAACATTTTCGCTCAAGTTTCAGTCCGCCGGAGAATCAAATTTTACTCGCCCGGAAAGTTTCTGCAAGTCGCCGGAAAACCGTATTCTCCATCAAAACGGTAAGTCTTTCAATACCGTTGTGGTCTATCAATTGTTAAGCTATTTCTAACTCAGACCTTTCGATTGAAATCAAATTCAGACGTTGTTATCGGATAATTCCTGCTCGCCGGAAAATCTCGGAAAATTCTTATCTTCTGCTGCGAAACGGTTAGGACATTCAAACACTCTGTTAACGTTTGTTTAGCACTTCAATTCCACGATTAGCTAATCAAAACGGTTAATTTGCTTGCTCAGTTGAAGTTCATAAAAACAGAGCCGACGCCTTGCCGGAATTCTGAAATAAATCGTTCACCGGTATGTTTATTTCTAAATATCATCTCTGCCATTTCATATTAGTCTGTACAATGTTTATCAATCGAATTAAACAAGATATAATGGTGTAATCGCAGTCTGTAATTTTGTAATGAAGAAGACGATGTTAGTTTGATTATAAATTTAATAAAATCTGGATATTATCTCGGGTTAGACACACAGTCCAGCGGTGGACTGTGTGCATATACATATCACACGCCGCGAGTTCGATCCCCGTTACACACACCCTCTCTGTAATAAAAACGTTTTATTTTTCTAACTGAACCGGGTTAACTTACGTTAGTTGTTAAGTATAATAAAAATTTGTATATTAACCAAGTTAGACACACAGTCCAGCGGTGGACTGTGTGTAACGTTAAAGCACAGGTCCCGGGTTCGAGACCTGTTAGTGACACCGGTTCGATGATTTAAAATGTTTTTGAAAATAAAAGAATTTTGGATAAACTGAGTTAATATATAAGTATAATTAAAAACAAAATTATTTTGGGTTAGCACGTAGCTCAGTTGGTAGAGCTGCGTGCACACGTACGGGAGGTCTCGGGTTCGAGCCTCACTCAGCGCATTGCAATTACACAATAAACCGGTCAAACAGTCAAAGTCAAAAAGTCAACGGTCAACCCAAAAAGTCAACATATTTTTATATTTTTAATTATTTAATTTAATTTAAAAATCAATTAAAAATACTTAAAAATAATGTTTTTAAAGATAGGAAATAGCCTTAAACTGGCGAAAATATATCTAAAAATTCTATTAAAATCCTTAATAAAATCCACTCATTTACTATATTTTCCGTTATTATTTAGGTTAGTTAATTCTCGTTGTTCAGCTCTTCCAACTCGTGCGCATCTCACCATCTCCAATCAAACGCACCCAATGTGAGTGAATCTTTACAAATTCCCCGTTTTAATCACGTTTTTGGGGTGTATCATGTGTCTTGCCATTTATTATATTTAAATCATTATGCATACATCATATTATGAACAAATGTGTATTCAGTTTGTTTCAACTGTTTGTGTGGTTATTGTTAGATTTAATTTATTATTTTGAGTACATGCAATTTCATAGGCCGCCGCTCCCCATTACATTATGAGCGTTGAGCATGTTCCCCATTACATTATGAGCGTGAACCTGGCGTGCCAACATACGATCGGCTCCGTTTGATTGAGCCTTGATCGCACAGACATTTATCATTTTCAGTACATGCACGATCGGCTCCGTTTGATTGAGCCTTGATCGCACAGTTTCATTCATGTTATTTATTGTATGATGTTGGTATGTTATTATATGTTATTGTATGTTATTGTAAGTTATAGTTTGTGATTGTTATTGCTACTGTTTGATTATTTACATTTGCTCACTTATGATTATTGCACAATTTTTCATTGATAAACTAACAAGAAAATCAATTATAAATGTTTAACTAACAAGGTTCACTCGCCAACTTATGTTGACCCAAAAACCTCCATTTTTACATATGATACAGGTGAACCAGCTGCAGCAAGAAACACATAGGATTGGCCTAGAAGAATAATATGATTTAGAGCTTGGAATTGTTTAGTTGGTTATTTTTCTTTGTATTTGTATGAACATGTTTGGATTATTGGGAATGTAATTTTGACTTTAATAAATATGAAACATATTAGTAATTATCATGAGCTTTGGTGATAACCCAATTATGCCCCGACTCTTAATCCGCTGCGGGTCGGGGTGTGACAATATCCTTATCTATTCGAAGTCTAGAGACGAACACGCGCGCCATCTCCGTTTAGTCCTCGAACTTCTTCAAGGAAATCGCCTTTACGCTAAGTTCTCTAAATGTGAATTCTGGCTCGAAGAAGTCCAATTTCTCAGCCACATTGTTAATAGTTAATGAATTCACATCGAACCTGCAAAGATCGAAGCCGTCAAGAGTTGGATTACACTGAAGAATGCTTCCGAAATCCGTTCATTTCTTGGATTGGCGGGTTACTACCGTCGATTCATCGCCGAATTCTCAAAAATCACCGTTACGCTTACTGCTTTAACTCAAAAGGACAAACCTTTTGTTTGGGAATCCAAGCAAGAGGAAGCTTTTCAAACTCTCAAGCGTATGCTATGCAACGCTCCGGTACTCGCTTTACCCGACGGAAACGACGATTTCGTTGTTTACTGCGATGCCTCAAACGTTGGTCTTGGTTGTGTTCTCATGCAACGAGACAAGGTTATCGCGTATGCGTTTCGACAACTCAAGATCCACGAGAAGAACTACACAACCCACGATCGCGAACTCGGTGCAGTTGTTTTAGCATTAAAGATATGGCGACACTACCTTAACGGTACCAAGTGTACGGTCTTCACCGACCATAAGAGCTTACAACATATCTTTAATAAAAAAGAACTAAACATGCGACAACGTCGATGGGTTGAACTTCTCAACGATTACGATTGTGAGATACGCTACCATCCCGGCAAATCAAACGTCGTCGCTGATGCTCTAAGTCGACGAAGCTATGTATATAGTGTTCGTGACTCTCAAGCTTTGAATAATCTTGAAATCATGATTCGCACCGCCCAATTTTCTTGTTTTAACGAGAATACTTTGGAGGCAGAAATGAAATGTGGTGCCGAAACTCAGCTCGTATCTAAGCCTAATGGTATTTATTATTATCTCGATCGTATTTGGATTCCCAGCCGTGACAATCTTCGTGAACTGCTAATGACCGAAGCTCATAAATCTCGACATTCCATTCACCCCGGTGCCGACAAGATGTACCAAGACCTTCGTCCTAAGTATTGGTGGTCGGGCATGAAGAAGGATATCGCCGTGTACGTCTCAAAATGCTTAACTTGCTCGAAAGTTAAAGCCGAACATCAAAGGCCCTCTGGCTTACTCGAGCAATCCGAAATCCCGATATGGAAGTGGGAGAGTATAGCTATGGACTTCATTACAAAACTCCCTCACACTTCATCTGGTCACGATAGCATTTGGGTTATCATCGATCGTCTTACTAAATCTACGCACTTTATTGCTATACGAGAAGACTTTAAGGTCGAACGGTTAGCCTGAATCTATACCGACGAAGTTATATGTCGACACGGGACGCCTCGTGACATCATCTCTGACCGAGACGGTCGCTTTACTTCACTTCTCTAGGAGACTTTTCAATCCGCTCTCGGTACTACTCTCAATCTCAGTACCGCTTTTCACCCTCAAACCGACGGTCAGACTGAGCGCCCATCCGCACCCTCGAAGACATGCTTCGTGCATGCATCATAGGTTTCGGTGGTAAATGGGATACGCATTTACCTTTAATTGAATTCTCGTACAATAATAGTTACCATACCAGCATTCAAACGGCTCCTTTTGAGGCACTGTATGGAACAAAATGTCGATCGCCTATTGCATGGCACGAGATTGGCGAAGCACAAATCACCGGTCCCGAGCTAATCCAAGAAACGACGGACAAGATCCTCTAGATCAGAGACAATCTCTTGAAAGCTCGGAGTCGTTAAAAGAGTTACGCCGATAAACGCAGCAAGCCCCTGCAGTTCGAAGTGGGAGATCACGTTCTCCTAAAGGTTGCACCTTTGAAGGGAGTGGTCCACTTCGGCAAGAAAAAGCTAGCGCCTCGATACGTAGGACCCTTTAGGATTCTGGAAAGGATCGGTAAGGTAGCCTATCGACTCGAGTTACTGGAGGAACTCAACAACGTACATCCGACTTTCCACGTGTCTAACCTCAAGAAATGCCTAGCCGAAGAAAATCTCCATGTACCTCTCGAAGATCTGCAAATCAACGAGACTCTTCATTTCGTGGAAAAGCCTGTTGAGATCGTGGACCGAGAAACCAAGAAACTCCGACGCTCTCGCATCCCTATCGTGAAGGTCCGATGGGAAGGCAAACGCGGCGTCGAGTTTACTTGGGAATTGGAATGTGACATGAAGGCCAAGTACCCGCATCTATTTCCTACAGCAACTACTTGAATTTCGGGACGAAATTCCCTAAAGTAGGGGAGACTGTAACAACTCGAAAATTCGTTGTTATCTTTTCATTTATTTTTCTGATGTACCTATCTTTTGTAATCCTGAGATTCGGTTGATAATAAAGTTTATGTTAATTTATGGTGTTGTACGTTATTATCGCAATTAATCACATATTGAATCGCATCGCTAATCTCCTCGCATCGCAAATCGCAGTTTTTTATGTGGTTTTATGGTATTTATGTGTTATGTGTGTTATGGTTATGATTACGCTCGCAATCGCATCGCTCTCGCACTCTCGAATTGCTAAATCGCACTATTATAACAATCATAACGCTTAACGCTTTAATTTAACACTTAGTATAACTAACTAATACGAACCGAATCGCTAAACGAACACTTAACACGAAACAAACGATGAAAACCCAAGATTTGGGTCAAGTTCGCTCGAACTTGGGTGACCCCAAGTTCGACCGAACTTGACTGGCCAAACTCAGGTCTTCTTTCCCTACTCAAGTTCGCTTGAACTTGCCTGAATCTTCAGGGATTCAGCAAGTTCGGCTGAACTTAACTCATTTCTCTCCAATATCTCTCAAGTCCGCTCGAACTTGCATAATTCCATGCAAGTTCGGCCGAACTTGACTGATAATTCTTCAAATACCGAGCAAGTTTGCCCGAATTTGCATGAAAACATGCAAGTTCGACCAAACTTGACTCCACCAGCTCACCATTTTGCCTTCTCCTATAAATACCCAGCTCATTCCTCTCATTTGAACTTGCTGTAAGTTCGCCCAGAGCTCTCAAAACCCGAAACCTTCGTGTTCTAAGTAAGAATCAACCCGATTTCAGCTACAACAACGTTTATTAACGATTTACAAAGGTTTACAACGATTTTGGCACAAGGCATCGCCTTCGTTTTCAACAAATCTTCTCTGTTTACGAAAATCTTCATCTTTTTACATAAAACTTCTGTTTTTCACTCAGATCTATGCTTAGATATGAGCAAAATCTTTTGAACATTGATTTTGACAACAAAATTACGGACTTTTGATGATGTTTTGTTCATTTTCTGATATGAAACAAAGCATTTATCATTCAAGATCCCAGATCTGGAAGCACATGGATGTTTATGTTGGTTTACGCAAGCCGGACTAACCCGAACGAACCCCGAGTTTGTCCGGATTAGCCCACGCTTTTGTAAAACGGCTAAAACAGCTCTAAAAGACCTCTCCGACCTAAGTTTGCTCAGTAGCACAGGGTTGGAGGGATGGACACTCGATTTACTCAGCAAACGACGTGAAAACGCAAGATTTTGGACCCGAAAACATCAAGTTCGCTCAAGAATCACCAACTCTCCATGTCAAGTTCGACCGAACTTTTACCCAAATGGGAAAAGTTCGACCGAACTTGGGTTATTTTCACCAAATTCTCTACAAGTTCAACCAAACTAGTCTAGTTTCTTAGGAAACTATACAAGTTCGCCCGAACTTGTCATTTCAGTAAGATATTCTTACAAGTTCGCCAGAACTTGACAAGTTTCCTAAGAAACTTACCAAGTTCGACCGAACTTGACTCTAAACCCATCAAAACCTCATAAGTCCGCTCTACAAGTTCGCCCGAACTTTCCTACTGCTCAACTCAAACTTCACCGTTTCGGCTTTTCGGAAGACTGATGCACTTCTGTTCGTTTACAGGCTGATCCGGCGCACTCCGCAACTCTCCTCAGAATCTTAAGTCTTACCAAAATGCACCCACAGTGAGTATACTTGACCCATTTTCGCTTTAATGCACTTTTTGGGCGTGACATACGTTCCTATATAAAAAACACTTCACAAATCAAAACTGTTTATCACACTTCACGAATAATCTGATTGTATATGCTCGATACGTGATACTAGAAACATGTGACTAGGACTTATTTTCATTAACTTGCCTCCTTGGCTAGTATGGTACTATAGTTTGGCTAACACTCGACGCGGTCTGGTTAGGATGGCCGCGCAAGACTTTTCACGGTAGTTAGCATGAGAAATGAGCCTATGTTATGTTAAGTGTTTTTGTGTATCATGATATGTAATTAGATTGTTTCGCAAACGCTTTCTCGACTATGCTAGTATTATTCAAACTCGTATGCTCACCTTTACTTAATTGTATTGACTTGTATTTAACGTATGTAACAGGCTGAGGATTTAGCTTGGATTGCTTTAGAGTAGTTTTATTTAGTATTTTGCTTATCTTGTTTAGAACGGTTGTAATAAAATCTAGGGGAAATCGAACCATGTTGTTTTTATGAGAAAATCAGAATTTCTGTAATGGTTGTTTGAAATATTATGTTTAATAGTATGGGATGTTAAACGTTAAGTAATGTTGTTGGATAATTGTTACGGAATTTCTCATGAGACAATCTGGTCGCCTAGTGCCACTAACCCTGATGTTTCTGCCGTCGGTTGGGGTGTGACATTGGCATCTAAGTCACGTGACACTAAATTTATTAATCATCAAACGCAACTAAATGTGTTGGAACTCTAGGTCTTGCAATTATCGAACCGAGTGTGAATCTTGTTCCAAATTATAGTTTTAAATCAAGAAATCAGTTCAAAGCCATTTGAGCAATTTGTCAGTTTAATTTGACACCCATTTTCCAAACAAACGAACAAAAGAAATTATCATAATTTGCAAGCTTCATAATTGTTTCAACTTAATAATTGACCCAGTCCCGACATAGACCACAGACTCTTCGTGGTACGACCCCTTGCTACCACTAACTATTAGTTTAAGGTAAATTAGGATCATAAATATTATCTTTGACCCGGACACTCCAATCAAATTTTGGCGTCGTTGCCACGGAGTTCATGCGCTTTGTGTTTAGGACTTGTTGATTATTTACGTGATTAACTGTTTTAGTGCTTTGTTTTTCTTTGTCATATTCGCTTTCTTTGTTACACGGGTGTATTACTTGTGCAGGTTACATGTAGGACCTCTCCATTAATGTTTGAACTGGAAGTTGAGCGTCTTGCGCGAAGAAACCTAGCCATTTAGTTAGAGGCAACACTTGCACCCAACCCACCCAACCAAAACTAACCACACACCTCATCCTTTGGAACCATCCAAATGGATAACCAAAACCCATACCATACCAAACCAAACCAAACCAAACCAACAACCAAAACCAACATCAATACCAAGAATACCCTCCCCAAAACCAAAGCAACCGTAATAACCAATCGGGTGGTAGAAGCAATCAAAGGCCACCAACACCACCACATCTAACCCATAACCAAAACCAACGGCAAAACCAACGAGTACCAACTCCATTAAACCAAACACGTTCTCAAAACCAACCTCAAAATCAACGCCAAAACCTACTCCCACCAAGTACCAAGAACCGAAATGTAAATCCCAACTGTGGAGTTAACCAAAATCATGGCAATCCCGTAAATGAGCCCCTAATTCTCAACCTCGATGAGTCAAGAAAAAACATCGATGATGACGAGCCCTATAGTGTTCCGGATTACCAATCACCAGAACGGGTTAGTGTGTACACCGACTGCTCGGGTGAGGGAGAGAATTACAAAATTTTGGAGAACTAAGGGTTTGAAGACGACAATTAGGGTGAATACAACAATAACATGAATTTCTATGAGGGTGAGGGGTATGAAGAAGAGGATAGGTTCCAAAACGCGAATTTTGGGTACGGAGATGTAGAATGGGACTAAGATTATGAGTATGGTATTGAAGACGGGTATGGGAACAACCGCCAACCACAAACAATTTTCAGTGGAACCGGAACAACGTTCACAACAAAAATAACAACGTTAACCAAAACCAAATCCCGTCATTCATGGGAGCGGCTAACCAAAGACCCAACCCAAGAGTAAATAGTGGGCCGCTAGTGCATCAAGAGGTCAATGGTCCACCATGAAACTGACCCCAACACCAAAATCAATTTCAACAACCTAGAGGTGTTTACGGTTGGTTTAGACCGATGATCTCCGATAATGACTCGCCCATTGTTCGACCACCCACGGGATGACAATCTTTCGATTGCAAGCCAAATTACATCAATATCTTACTACATTTTAATGGACTCTTGAAGGATGAATTGTATACGCATTTGGCTGAATTTTCAGCCTTCTGTAGTATGATTGGGGGGACACAATATCTCCTAAGAAGAGGTGAGATTGAAGCTTTCTAACAATGATTTCTAGCATTGCCGGCTATTAGTATTCGTACTTGGGGAGAAATGCAACAAGTTTTCCTCGATGAATACTATTCAATGGCCAAAACCGACCATGCTAGGGATGGGATTCGGTCATTTCTACAGTTACTGAGTGAACCATTGCATGAAGTGTTCACTCGTTTCAAGGAGTTGATAAGTAAGTGCCCTCACCATCAAATTGAGCGGTAGGAATTGGTGACGTTTTTCGTGAAGGGGTTGGAAATGGAAGAGTGGAAGTACCTTGAATCCACAAGTAACGGTACTTTGCTGAATACTCATGAAGATGACGATTGGGAACTTTTGGAGCGGATGAGCAAGAATTCAAAAGCTATTGAGTCGGCCGATCGAGCAAGAAGCACCCAATTTCGAGAACTCTTCCCGATCTCGATTCCAACTCTAAGGAGCAGATCGCTACGTTGGAACATGAATTGGCCAGGATGAAGAAGAAGAAGAAGAAGAAGGATGTGGGGGCAATGTAATTCATAGTTTGTGAAGATTGTGGTGACACTGGTCACCAGGTCGATAATTGTCAAGTAAATATGGCCCAAACCACCAACGAGGTAAACCAAGTGTATGGATAGTGAAAACAGTATGACATGAACTCCCACACTTATCACCCTGGTTTGAGGAACCATCCTAATTTTAGGTATTTGTAATGCCTCAAAACAAATGAATCTGAACTTTCAATCAGGTAACCAAGTGGTTCATCATACAAAAACCAACAAGGTGGTAACCAAGGGGGTTAGAAACACAACAATTACAACCAAGGATGTGTTAACCAAGGGTATCAAAACCATGACAACAACTATCAAAGGGGTTACAATCAAGGTGGTAATAGTAGCGGGTCCGCGAATAATCAAGGTGGCGATGTTGATTTAAGCGCAAAGATAGATACTATGTTGAGTATGAAGAAGGAGACAAGGAAAGAGAATCAGGTGCGAGACAAGTCGCACGTGGCTTTGGCGAGGCAAGTGAGTCAATTAGCCGAAGATATGGCCCAATTCAAAGGAAGTGGAGGACGACTCCCGAGTGACACCACGGTGAATTCGAAACATCAAGGATCTGATCCGAAAATCCCACGTGAGGTACCAATTAGTAAAATTACTTACGTAGTGGTAAAGTGTAAGACCCATTCTCATAATATACAAAGTAGTTCATGAAAGTATACATTTATATAAACATATTTATATTTCATACTAATTAAACACATACAAAAGATGAGTTAATTACACTTCATAAGTATTTTTTTTTAGACAACACCATTAGTTAACCGTGTTTGGATTTACAAAAGTTTAAAACAAAACGCGAAAGCCAAATTTCCATTTATGTTCGGTTCTTCGATAGCTTGTTCGTACATCCGTAGCCTTTTGAAACTACCTAAGGTAAAAAAGGATCATATACAATATATGACCCCAATATATCAAACAACAAGCAAATTTTTTTTAAAGGTCTACCGTAAGCTATGGTTGGGTACCATAGCTTACGGTTCGCCCTTTCTGTCCGGAACAACAGGTCTGAACCGTAAGTTATGGTTCATAACCGTAACTTATGGTTCAGAACCCGTAACTTATGGTTTAGCCCACTTTCAGCTTTTACACTTTCAGTCTCTGTTACGAAAACGTCCATAACTTTCTCGTTTCTTGTCCGTTTTGCCTCAAATTCGCGTCTATGCGATCATAATTTGATTCCACACATTTTAGATTCAAAATCAACCATTCAAAACAATAATTTCTTACCCTTTATATAAACGGTGTAAGATTTATTCATATTAATATTAATATTTTGACCCGTTATTGTATTAAAGTACACTACCATGTTTTCATAGTAAGGATCAATTCTTTACAATTTTGTCCATTGTCAAAGTTTGTTAAATGAACATCTACGCTTCCATAATCCGGTTTGCAGTTTTGCTATGCTTTTGACCCGTTTGGCTACTCTAACCAAACAAGAAAATCATTTTAAACAATATCATAATTTGACGCGTTTGCACAATTTTGGTCGTTCACGTGAATTCCATCACCTACGAACCAACCCAATCTTTTATCATTCGCTATTTATTCATTTGGTTCATTCGAATGAATTCCATCTCTTATGAATGAACCGAATTTCACAAGTATTTCTTCTTACATTAACATATAATCAATATAAACTTATTAATGAAAACATACAAAGTATATAACCACGTACCTTAGAGCTCTCCTTTTAGTCGCGTATCGCTCATGACCTAATCACCCGCCTTCTCACTCGAGTCGCCTTATGATCCCTTTGACTAGGAGATTACTAAAATCGATTCATCCATGAACTTGGAATAGATTTTCTCATTTAATTTGATCAATTTTGGTGAATTGGGGTTTTATGATGTTTCTCTTGCTCCTGATCGTTCCACCAACAGACAGAAGTGTGTGTTTTAATTTTATTATTTTCCTTTTTAAATCTTATATTACATATTAACCATTTTAGCCCCTCTATTTTGCTTTTATTTGAAAAAGAGCTTAACGTCTTTGTTTTACTGCTCCACCATGTATACACATACATATTTAGCTAGATTAGTTATTCTTGTTCTATCTTTCTTTATAAATATATGTATATACATGTATGTACATATTTACGTATTTGAAATTTAACGCTTTTGGGGGTGTTACAAGTCCACCCCCTTAAAGAGGTTTCGTCCTTGAAACTTGAACACGTACAAAATAAGGAAGGGTATAGTCTCTTCATTTCTTCTTCGGATTCCCAAGTAATGTTTGACCCCTTCCAATGTTCCCACTTGATCTTTACTTTGTTAATTTCTTTATTTCTAATCCCTTGACCTTTCGGTCAAGAATTTCTATAGACTTAGCTACATAGTTAAGCTTGTTATCAACTTCAATATCATCAAGCGGTACGTAGGCAGTCTCGTCCGCCAAGCATTTTAGAAGGTGCGATACGTGGAATGTATTGTGCATTCCACTCAACTCTTCCGGAAGCTCTAATGATAAGACAGTTTGCCCACCCGACTAATAATCTTAAATTGCCCGATAAACCGTGGGCTTAACTTCCCTTTTTCGAAATCGAATGATTCCCTTCCACGGAGACAATTTGAGCATCACTCTATCGCCTTCTCAGAATTCGAGAGGTCTTCGTCTTTTATCAACATAAGACTTTTATCGATCTTTGGCTGCTTTTAAATGGGCTCGTACTGTGTCAATCTTCTCATTTATCGCTCTAATCACATCTTTGTGGGCGAGCTCACGTGGGCCCACCTTACCCAAACACACTGGAGTTCTTCATTTTCTACCATATAACATTTCGTACGGGGCCATACCAATTTTTGAATGGTAACTGTTGTTGTATGAAAATTCAACCAATGGTAGATAAACGTCCCAACTTCCACCAAAATCAATAATACATGCCCGAAGCATATCTTCTAATGTTTGAATTGTTCGCTCGCTTTGCCCGTCGGTATGAGGGTGATATGACATACTAATTAGTAGCTTAGTACCCATTTGTTCTTGAAAGTCGTGCCAGAAATTTGAAGTGAACCGAGTATCTCTATCGGATACGATCGATACCGGCACTCCATGGCGTGCTATAATTTCATTTGTATACACCTCTGACATCTTTACTGAAATATAAGTCTCACGAATAGGAATAAAGTGAGCGCTTTTCATTAGTCTATCCATGACCACCGAAATGGCGTCAAATCCTCGTGCCGTTCTCGGCAATTTGGTTAACAGGTCCATGGTCACATGTTCTCATTTCCAAACCGGTATGTCTAACGGTTGGAGTTTGCCATAAGGTTTTTGATGTTCTGTTTTTACTTGTAAACAGGTTAGACATTTTTCGGCATACTTTGCTACGTCTCTTTTCATTCCGTGCCACCAATAATTTTGTTTGAGATCTCGGTACATTTTGGTCACTCCCGGATGGATTGAATATCGTGACTCATGACCCTTTATCTAGTAGAAGCTTAACACCACAAGTGTTAGGAACCCAAATTCTACTGAATCGGGATTTCAACCCATTTTCTCCATCTTCAATGTCTTTCCTTAGACCTTTCACATGTTCTTTCCTCCAATTCCTTTCTTTTATCACTTCTTCTTGTGCCACTCGTATTCGTTTGAGCAAACTAGAAGTTACCACGAGTTGCATTGACCGCACTTGTATGGGTGTACATTCTTCTTTTCGGCTTAGCGCATCCGCTACCACATTAGCTTTTCCAGGATGATAATTTATCTCGTAATCATAATCCTTTACCGTTTCTAGCCAACATCTTTGTCTCATATTTAGCTCCCTTTGCTCAAAGAAGTCTTTTAAACTTTTGTGGTCGGTGAAAATAGTGCACTTCACTCCATATAAGTAATGCCTCCAAATTTTCAAGGCAAATACTACTGCCGCCAATTCGAGGTCGTGAGTTGGATATTTCTTTTCGTGATTCTTTATTTGTCTTGAGCATAAGCTATCACCTTGCCTCGTTGCATAAGTACACACCCAAGACTTAGGTGCGATGCATCCGAGTATACTACCAGATCATCCGTGCCATCCGGTAATGTCAATACCGGAGCACTGGTCAACTTATCCTTAAGCATTTGGAAAGCCCTTTCTTGTTCATCGGTCTAGACAAACTTTTCATCCTTGCGGGTTAGTTTAGTTAATGGCGATGCAATTTTGGAGAAATCTTGAATGAATCTCCTATAATAACCCGCAAGTCCCAAAAAGCTTCTAATTTCTGATTGGTTTTTCAGAGGACTCCATTTTGATACTGCTTCAATCTTGTACGGATCTACTAGTATCCCGTTGGCACTTATGATGTGTCCGAGGAATTGTACTTCTCGAAGCCAAAAGGCGCACTTCGAGAATTTAGCGTAAAGTTTCTCTCGTCTAACAGTTTCCAACACTTCTTGTAGATGACGTGTGTGATCCGTTTCATTTTTCGAGTAGACTAAAATGTCATCGATGAACACTATCGCCGACTTGTCCAACATAGGTTTACACACCCTATTCATGAGATCCATGAATGTCGCGGGTGCGTTCGTTAACCCAAAGGACATTACAAGGAACTCATAATGCCCGTACCGTGTATGCAAAGCTGTTTTCGGTATATCTTCTTCCTTTACTCTTAGTTGATGGTAACCCGACCTTAAATCAATCTTTGAAAACCAACTTGCACCTTGTAGTTGGTCGAATAGGTCGTCTATTCTCGGAAGCGGGTATCGCTTCTTTACCGTAAGTTTGTTCAACTCCCGGTAATCAATACACATACGCATACTCCCATCTTTCTTCTTTACAAATAATACTAGTGCGCCCCACGGGAAACACTTGGTCGTATAAATCCCTTATCGAGTAATTCTTGCAACTGCGACATTAATTCTTGGCTACCGGCTTTGCACCCGGAACTACTTCGATCCAAACTCTATCTCATGTTCTGGTGGTATCCGTGGCAAATCTTCCGGGAATACATCTTCAAAATCTCGTACGACTAGTACATATTCAAACTTGGGCAACTCTTTTTCCACATCATGTACATAGGTTAAATAAGCCTTACACCCATGTTAGATGATTTTACAAGCTTGCATCATTGAGCACACTGTGGGATTGCAATTCTTTTCCCCATAAATAGTAATATGCTTTCCGTTTGGAGATGTTAGTTGTATCTCCTTACGGAAACATATCACTTTGGCATGGTAACGGGACAAGCAATCCATCCCAAGTACCACTTGAAATTCCCCCATTGACATGGGTATCAAATCAACTAGGTAATCCTCTCCTTCCACGTTCAATTTGCAATTTCGACATATATCACAGACAATAAAACTTTTATTATTACCTATTTCTACTTCCATATGCATATGTAATTTTTTAAAAAAGGGTGTTGAATAAATCTATGTGAAACAAAAGATTTATTTGCACCCATATCAAATAAAATGCACGCGAGAATATTATTTACGGTAAATGTACCTGAAACTACATCGGGTTCAGCTTTAGCTTCTACCCCAGTTATGTGGAAGGACCTCACTTTTGACTTTGGGACTTTAGCTTGGGTGTCAGGCATCTCTTTCTTTCCTATCAGCTCTGGGCACTCAGATTTCTTGTGACCCGGTTGGTAACATTTGTAGCATACCGACACCTTGCAAGGGCAAATTGAAGCCGCATGTCCCTCTTCCCGCATTTCACGCATGACCTGTTTTTGAAATAACATTCACCCTTACGAGTACGACCACAAGTCTTACAACTAGGTGATCCCCCTTTTGCATTCACTTTCTTTGAGGATTCGACCATCTTCGGCTTCTTTGTGGGGCTTGGGTTTGTGTCTAACCCCCTTCTCTCACCCCGTTCAACTTGTTTCTTCAACTCTATTTAACGCTCTCATGCAGCATTAATGATCTCCGTGAGATTCTTGTAGTTTGTGGGAGTCATAAACTCCCTATTTTCCGCGCTCAACACGTTGTGGTAATGATATGCTTTTTGTTCTTCGGTTTTCACCAATTCATCACTAAACCTTAGCTTGTCAAGGAATATCCCTGTGATCTTGTCGATTGATTCACCCTTTTGCCTTAGATGCATAAACTCTTCCTTTATCTTATTAATCATGGCCCTAGGACTGTAATGTTTGAGAAAGGGTTCTTTAAATTCCTCCCAATTCATGGCTCGAGTAGCCTCCACTCCTATCTCCTTCTTGAGATAAACCACCAATCCTTAGCTTGGCCTCTTAGTTGGCCCGTTCAGTAAACCACAAAATCGTTTGGATCACAGTGAGTCCATTCAAACACATCTTCAATATCACTTATCCACCTTTGGCAAGCAATTGGATATACTTCACTGTTGAATATTGGGGGCTTACATGCTATAAACTTGTTGTATGAGCATCCCTTCTTTTTCTTCACCTTATCTCTATCGTTGATAAGATCTCCTTTCAATTCGTTAATTCTTTCTTCTACCGTCGTGAGTATCCTAGTTTGTAGCCTTGCCATAAATCCCGGTAGGCTAGCTTCAAGAGCCTTTCCGAATTCTTCGAAAATCTTTTCTTTTATTTGTTCGATGATTAAGGGTACCATGTCATCACCGTCTCCACCCGACATCGTTTATCTGAAACGTTTACAATAAATTGGTAAACATTTCATTTCATTATTCTCATATTATCATATGAGAATTTATCCTCTATATCTGTTTCTATATTAGCATACTTTTCTCTTTCGGTTTGGCCAAGTATACAACTTGCCTAAACCTTTTATGCTAAGTGCATTTTCCAGGTTCGAGTGTATTTATTACAGTCCTCCCGTACACTTTAAATCGTTTTCTCTTCTAATATTTACAGTTTAACTCATTTCATAGTTGACTCTCACCGTATGTCTTGATCAAGCTTTGAACCGAACACATATTCTTTTTAACCTTGAGCTCTAATTACCAACTTGTAAGACCTATTCTCATAATGTACAAAGTAGTTCATGAAAGTATACATTTATATAAACATATTTATATTTCATACTAATTAAACACATACAAAGATGAGATAATAAAACTTCATAAGTATTTTTTTTAGACAACACCATTAGTTAACCTTGTTTGGATTTACAAAAGTTTAAAACAAAACGCGGAAGCCAAATTTCCATTTGTGTTCGGTTCTTCGATAGCTTGTTCGTATATCCGTAGCATTTTGAAACCACCTAAAGGTAAAAAATGATCATATACGTTAAATATAGAAAGCATATAACATATATAAATGACCCCAATATATCAAACAACAAGCAAAAAATTTTTATTTTTTTTAAAAGGTCTGCCGTAAGCTACGGTTGGGTACCGTAGCTTACGGTTCACCCTTTCTGCCCGGAACAGTAGGTTTGAACCGTAAGTTATGGTTCAGAACCGTAACTTATGGTTTAGCCCAGTTTCAGCTTTTACACTTTCAGTCCCTGTTGCGAAGACGTCCATAACTTTCTCGTTTCTTGTCCGTTTTGCCTCAAATTCGCGTCTATGCGATCATAATTTGATCCCCCACATTTTAGATTCGAAATCCACCATTCAAAACAATAACTTTTTTACCCTTTATATAAACGGTGTAAGATTTATTCATATTAATATTTTGACCCGTTATTGTATTTAACTACACTACCATGTTTTCATAGTAAGGATCAATTCTTTACAATCTTGTCCATTTTCAAAGTTTGTTAAATCAACATCTATGTTTCCATTATCCAGTTTGCGGTTTTGCTATGATTTTCACCCGTTTGGCTACTCTAACCAAACAAGAAAATCATTTTAAAGAATATCTTAATTTTACTACTTATAACTTGTGTATCCGGTGCACGGCTTACGCGTTTGCACAATTTTGGTCGTTCAAGTGAATTCCATCACCTACGAACCAACCCAATCTTTTATCATTCTCTATTTGTTCATTTGGTTCATTCGAATGAATTGCATCACTTATGAATGAACCGAATTTCACAAGTATTTCTTCTTACATTAATATATAATCGATGTAAACTTATTAATGAAAACATACGAAGTATATATCACGTACCTTAGAGCTTTCCTTTTAGTCGCGTATCGCTCCCGACCTTATCACCTGCCTTCTCGCTCGAGTCGCCTTATGATCCCTTTGACAAGGAGATTACTAAATTCGATTCCAGCATGAACTTGGACTAGATTTTCTCCTTCAATTTGACCAATTTTGGTGAATTGGGGTTTATGATGTTTCTCTTGCTCCTGATCGTTCCACCAATAGATAGAAGTGTGTGTTTTAATTTTATTATTTTCCTTTTTAAACCTTATATTACATATTAAACATTTGTGCCCCTCTATTTTGCTTTTATTTGAAAAAGAGCTTAACCTCTTTGTTTTACTACTCCATCATGTATACACATATATATTTAGCTAGATTAGTTATTCTTGTTATATCTTTCTTTATAAATATATTACGTACATGTATGTACATATTTACGTATTTGAAATTTAACGCTTTTGGGGGTGTTTCATAAAGTAATTGATAATGGTGTCGAGTCGCCATCACCCCAGTTGGTTGAAGGGTTGGTGGAAGATGTGAGTGATGATAGTGAAGTTAAGGTTGAGAATGGCCAAAGTGGTCAAACGGGTCAAAATATAAAGTTTTCTGAAAATGTCAAAACTGAACCCGTTGTGACCACATCCGTTCCAAAGGCTAAGGATAACAGGTTGGAGGGTAATACCGCCCCGTATCCTGAAGATTTGTTGGAGCCGTCTAAAGGGTGTTAAAGCAACGTGGTGAACCACAAAAAGAAATGTGGGAGGTTTTTAAACAAGTTAAAACTAATTTACCCCTTTTAGACGTGATAAAGCAAGTTCCCCCATTTGCAAAATACTTGAAGGACTTGTGCACTTAAAAACGGACTCACAAGTTTCCGAAGAAACTTGATTTAACTGAAAACGTGAGTTGTATACTTCGGGTGCACCTCCACCCAAGCTCCAAGATCTAGGGGCGCCCATTCTTACTATCCGAGTGGCGAGTTTAAAATGACCCAGACACTTCTAGATCTTGGTGGTAGCGTGATTATTTTGTCAGGAAGTTTATATGACCAACATGAGTTTGGTGCACTTCGAGAGGTGAACACCACTGTGGCACAAGCTGATTTGACTACAAAACTACCCCGCAGAACACTCACAAATGTAATAGTGAAAGTCGTGGAATTTTATTACCCGGTGGATTTTCTTGTATTAGACTATGTCTCCATAGACCGGACAAAACAACATACGGTTCTTCGAGGTCGACCAATTTTGGCAACTTCGAATGCCCAAATAAATTGCAAAGCGGGTACGGTTGAGATGACCTTTGGTACCATAGGTTGAGGCTCAATGTCTTTTCAGGACTGACAAATCCTCTAGTCAACGATGAGTGCTTTATGGTAGACATTGTTGATGCGTGGATACCTTTATGTGACACGATTGTTGATGAGGAGAACACAAAAGAGGATTGTTTCATGTTTGACAGGTCACAGGTGGAGGTTAGTCAAAGCATGGATGAGGAGGAAAAGAAATTGGAGGTGTTGGTTGTGAAAGAAGGAAGGCCTCCGTGGACTCACCAAGTGGAGAGTCTCCCGGAAAAATAGACACCAAACTGAAGCCTTCCTTGGTAGAACCTCCAATGGTGGAGCTGATGTTGTTACCAAAGCATTTAAAGTATGCTTATGTTGGTGAGGGCAACACGCTCCCGGTCATCATTGAGTCTAACTTGACAAGAGAGCAAAAAGAGAAGCTTATGGCAGTTTTGGTCACCAGTAGGGCAGCTATTGGGTGTTTATCATCCTTTCCTTCGCTTCCTTCTACATCTATCTTCTCTACTTGTTTCAACTTCAGCTCTAAATATTCTTTGACATTTGTTGGCTTTGGGAGGCTTTGAAGAGAAGGGATGGTAAGTTAGCTTGCATCTGATGTAGAGTAGAAGGACTGTATTTCTTCTGATATAGTGCTCAACTATAGTGTATGTGCATGGGTGATTATGGTAGTTGTGGTTGATGGGAGTGATATTGGTAATGATGTGAAAGTGGATGTGGAAGTGATGGTGAGTTGGTTGGTGGTTTATGGTAGTGATGATGTGGTTCTAATGGGTGAGGCTTGGTGGTTTTCTTCATCATCATCTTGAATGATAAACTTTGATCTTCTTCCCCTAGTGTAAGGTGTTGGTGGGGATGGGATTTGTGTTGGTAATGAGATGACCAGCACGGGCCTTTTGGAAAATAGGCTTAACTAGTTCCGGGATTGTGGTAAGTGTTGTTGTGGACAAAACATTTGTTTGCATTTTTGTAATCCCAATAGATGTTTGGCCTAAAGGATCAGTGGTTTGTATTGTGGTAGTGGTTTGGATGGTTGGAACACTGGTTGTGGATGGAACAGTAGTTATGGAAACATATATATGAGGAGCAGCAGTTGTAACAGTGCTTTGGCTTATCTTGTAGGTTGTCTTCTTGTAGGAACTGTTGGACCTAAAAAAGAAAAGATGATATTCAAAAGCCAAAACATGATCAATGGATCAAGAAATAAATAGCAGTTTGAACCAGACTCCTCCCAAAGATAGTGAATCTTGAACACCAAGATCAAATCATCTGTTGAAGACTAGTTATCCACTGTTTGAAAACTTGGAACCACTATTGATGAAGAAACAAAGTCTGTTCATGGCCATATCTCTAATTAAGCAAACGTCTGCTCATCAAGACCAAACATCTGTTGTGGACAAACGTATGTTAGAAACTATGCAATAGAGGTTGAAGAACATATGTGTTTCCTAATGTAGCAATTTTAGCTTAATAACAATGTCTAGCTTAGTTATATCAGAGGTTTGATTCCCACAGATGTTGCAAACATCTGTGAAATCATTTATGTTAGGAATGTTAGATGTTGATCAGGGTGATGTCAGCCAATCACAAACAAACCTTTTGTACTAAGTATAAATATATCTGACCTATTAAAGATCTTTCCGTCACAATCATGACCTTTTCTTTTCTACGAGCATATTTGTATGTGATCAGGCTAAGGGGGAGTTTGTAGAGTCAATCATACTGTAGGACTTGTAATCATTTGATTCAATGATAAACAGTTGTTGATAATAATTCCTTACTTGTGATTATATTATCTATTCTACAATACAAATTGCTTGTTATTATTTGTTTTGATCACAAGGCTTGTAATCTCAGACCATACAATTGGTATCAGAGCATTGTCACGTTAAACTTGATTTCACAAATAGTTTAATATTCAAAGATCAGCTGAAAGAGATCCAATATGTTCGTATCTCGTAGTTGTAAGTGTAAAAACTTAAAAAGTGACTCCCGTGCTTGTCAGATCTGAATATAAAATCTGGCAACATATGAGGGCTCACATACTTGCTCAACAAAATACCAGGTGTTGGAAGTCTATTGTATTCGGACCCCACATTCCAATGGTACCGAGTTCCGAAAACCCGAGTGTTCATGTCACACCCCGCTTTCCATGTGTATCCCGGTGGGCCCAATGGGGAGTATTGTGATGTATAGTTGATATCATCATAACCAATAAACATAGAGCAACACAGCGGAAGTCTTGGAGTTTAAAATAAACTATTACAAACCATAAGTGTCCAAAGTTCAACAATATTACATACAAGGTTTGTAATAAGATCCAAAGGCGGATCGGAAAATGTACAAAATGATAACAAACTCTAAAGGCACAACTTTAAGGGTCGCAAATCCTCAGTATCAATGCCACGCAGCTTCCGGCCTATTTCTTGTTGTACCTATAACTTAATCTTTTGAAAATACGCCAGTTTTCACTGGTAAATACAATCAACCGACTCTTTTGAAAATCCTTTAGAAAATGATTTTAGGTGCACTAGGAACATTTTCATAAATAACTTGGGACAGTACTAATGACCTTGTATACAGATTTATAAGCTTGTAAATATATATGGGGCCCAGTATGAAAACCGAGACATGATCGACTGGCACACCACTTCTGAACTTTCACACAGAAAGCATATAATAATAATAATGCAATTGATCGGTGTATGCCTACACCCCATGCTATAAGTCGTGGCCACTAGCACATTAGTGAGCCAAGGATTTCCCAGACGCAGTCAAGCCCACCCCCAATGTTTAAGTTATCAGGCAATACAGATTAAAACGGGTTATGTATTGAGTTAATTATCACAACTGGACATAACATGATCCCATACCCGACCAAGAGGTAATAATTTACCGTATCCCAAGCCCGTATAGGGAAAATAGGTTAAGAGTATTTACCTTAGCTAAGTCTTCAGAAAAGTCGTAACTCAGCCGCAAATCAAGAAAATAAGTGCAAGCACAATCTACCGGAAGGCGTCTAGTCTAGAATGATGGTATTATTAACCAATTAGAATGCTAACGGGTCCTTAGTTAAGTCTTAGACTTGAACCGGTTAGTCTTACGTTAAACAAGTACGGTACGATACGTTAGATTAAGCGGTGACCGGAAGAGAATGTTATTTGGACCCAAAAAGTATCTAGACTTGTATAATATCGGCATACCAACAACATTCTAGATTTTGATAAAGAAACGACAAGGTTAAACCCGTTTCGGTTAGATTACGTAAACTAGTTACGTATGCTTAACCGTAAGCGTATAAGCGAATTTGGGTAACCGAAGGAGTCATATACAAGTTCCATAAACTAATATGTTTAAAATATGATATGATATCAGTAGGATATCAATATATATATTCCCGTAAAGCTTTTAAAACCGAATTATGCCTTATAAGGGCATTTTGGTCATTTTATAATTTATAAAAGAGGTTTCTATGAAAACTAATGTCAAGGTCATAATCATTCTGTAAAATATATGTTTATGATGTTATATCAGTAGGACATCTAGTATATGTGTGCTTGATAGTTTTAAACCATACTATGTCCCATAGGGGCA
Source organism: Scalesia atractyloides (assembly GCA_947069175.1). NCBI lineage: Eukaryota > Viridiplantae > Streptophyta > Magnoliopsida > Asterales > Asteraceae > Scalesia > Scalesia atractyloides. The sequence goes on from CAMTDV010000024.1 coordinate 23,495,370, forward strand.
TTTTAGTCATTTCACACATAGCCTTGAAGTCATATTTGGGATTCTGAGTTTGGGACTTGTATTTACTATAAAATGTTTAAAATAAGTTTACAAATCAGTAGGTAACAAGTCTTGGGTCATAGATATGGTTTTAAACCTATACTATGCGCCAAAAGACGTTAAAAGTCACTAAATGCCGTTTATTTTGATGTTTAAGGTAAACTGAAGTCATGACCTGTTTTATATGATCAATATATGTTATTTATCATGTTATAACAGTAGGTAAAAGTTTTGGTTATGAAAAGTTCATTAAAACCATTTTTATGCGAACAAGGGTAATTTAGTCATTTATCGACATTATGCGAAAGTTTAGCATCCACTCAGGTTATATTCTGAATTAATATCCCATTATGTCCTACTTATGATATTACATCAGTAGGTATGAAGTTTGAACGAAGAAACCATGTTCATTTCTCCTAAAATGCCAAAAAGAGCATTTTAGTCATCTTTAAGCCATAAACATGACATTTATGAAAACTTTGGTTTATGATCGATTCATGACATAAAAATAATTAAATCATGTTTACAAATCAGTTCATAACTCATTTGTATGTTTGTTAATGGTTTAAACCTTATTTTACATAAAAATGGCCTTTTTGCATAGTTAAAGTGTAATTACGGAACTTGTATATAAAACTCAGGTTACTAAGGAACCATGTAGTATAACCTTAGGAGGTTATACTATACTAAAACATGGTCCTAATATGACTTAAAGTCAGTAGCCTAACTAGCTAAATTGGGTCAGAACTGAAAGTTAAAGCAGAAATCAAACTTTGCGACTTTCGGTTGCGAACCGACCCTAGATCTGGACTTAACGGGCCGAACTAGTTATGCATTTATTTATAAAACTGAGTTAATTATGTGACAAAACGTATTTTATAACACCTATATAACTAGTTATGCATTTATTTATAAAACTGACTCGTTGACTTTTATTGACTTAAACTTTGACCCGTCAATTATTCAATAATTCGTGGGAATTAGGAGGTGCCCTTTGAGGGATTAACACCTATCTAATTACAAACACGTAGCCATGTTCGCATCGAACAATGGCTGGACCGTAATGGTCTAAGCCTAACGTCAAAGCGTTTTTACGATCAACGCTTTGACTTTGGCTTTTAAGCCTAATAAAACAACTTGGAACGAAATGTAATACTTACAAACGATCCAGAAGAACTAACAAGCTCAGAGGATGGTCCAAAACACTTGGAACTTCCAAAGTGAGCTTAGAGGAGAAGAATGGAGAATGAGCAAGTAATGAGGCAACCAAGTGCCCTTTTTATAGTTGAGGAGGAGCTACGAGGACATGCCAGGTGTTTGTAGGTGTCCTTGGACGTAAACAAGTGTCATGGGATGTGTCAAGACCAGCAAGAAGGTGGCAATACGCGACAATGTGGCAGAACATGAATCTGCCACATTTTCAGTCGCTGGCAGGTCCTTGCAGATTGTATGGCTTTAGCCTTGCGGTCCGCAAGGCCTTCTGGCACCCACAATTTGAATTTTGGTTGCGGACCGTATGGCTTTAGCCTTGCGGTCCGCAACTGCCTTCCAGAAGGTGAAGATTGGCATTTTCTCATATTGTCCCCTTAACTTTTAATCACCAAAAAAAGTGATTATAATTTAGCGAAATGACGACTTTAGTCCCTCTCGTTCATGCATACGACACACGAGGATTACGGGACACGTGTCGGAATTTTATTAGACGTAAAAAAAACGAGGTGTTACAGTTCAAGAGCCAAAGCAGCCGGAAAACTACTCAGAGCAAAATTTGCAAAAAAATTATGCTAGGCCTTGTTGCCATGGCTTTGCCAAATAAAATTTAAGCAGGCCTGTTGCATTTTCAGCAATGCTAAATAATTACGGGACGCATTGACAGAGTAGTTAGGTGGAACGGAGGATGTAATCGCGAACACTCGGAAATCCTTAACCAAAATACAAAACTTTCACTCATGTCAAGGGAGAAATCCTTACACAACAGTTTGAGAGGTTTTCATGATCAATGAATTAAAGTTGGGTGACAAAGAATTGTCTAAATCAACTTTAAGTAATTGATTTTTAAGATCACTTCTAGAGAAGTAGGACATTATAGCCATAGTGATGAGAACAACCCCTGACTTCAAGGAAACGACCCTAACTCAGCTTCATGGAAAGCTCTTAACATTTTAGAGAGAGCTTGTCTAGGAAAAAAAGCTCTAGGAAACTGGAAAGGTGTCCGAAAATTATGTTTTTGGAAACATAGCACTTCTGACTCAGGAGGATCAACTTCAGGAATGACTAATGATCAGAGTTTTGATCACTTTATTGACATATCATCTGGAATCAACTATGATCAATACTCATCTAGTTGTGCATTCACAGATAATGATGATAGTCATGGTCTTTTTAGTTTGTCATTTGTCCTTGATGATCTGAAGCATATAGACCAAACTGACCATGAGAAAATGGATATATTGCACCAAGTGGCACTACTAAGTCTTAGAGCAAATATTTTTTACAAAATGACTAGTAGAACATATCCAGGGTTAAATGGGAGGTCAAAGGTAGGGTTAGCTTCAAATCAAATATTTCATGTGTAATAGATTACATCACTTTCCAAGAGCGTGTATGAGTCAATCAAATAACTTTGCACCAATGATCACATATCCTAACCAAAGACTTCAATTTAGTACACAACAACAGTTAAATCAAAATACCCAAACTAAAACACTGCCCTTTTTGCACAAAGCATAAACCTTGTGCTTATGAATTATGTTCAAGCAACTCCTGTTCCTCAGGTTCAGTATGTTCAAGTGCCTGTTGCACAAGTTCAAGCACCACAAGTTGCTCCTGCTCGTGTAACTTCAAAGCCTAATCAACAAAGCTTTTTCACACTTCCATTGACTCAAAAATGTTTGATATCCTTCCAAGCAACTCAACTGGGGAAAAAATCAAGATCACTGAACCGATTGGTAAGAAAATCACTCTTGAAAAACCACAAAGTTCCATTCAGGCTGAAAAACAAAAATATGAATTTAAACCCACATGGCCTGATGAATGTGATGTCCTTGAAAATTTCAAACTAGTTTATTTCACCAACCTATATGGTCTCAGGCCACCTAGGATAAAAATCATTCATGTTACCAACTCTCAAATAGATATTACAACTTATGTTGCTGGAAAGAGAAAGAAGGGTAACAGGAAAGATGAGACCACCGAATTGTTTTGTGATTTTTGTGAAAAGACAAATCATATGGCTAAAGACTGTTTCAAGTTAAAAGTATATGAAATTAACAGAGGAAACAATGTTTGTGTGTCAATTTTTGGGTACACCATTTATGGGAAAGCTAATCATGCTACTCAACAATGCTCATTCATAAAAACCAATGATATCAACAAGAATAGGGCAAAAGGAAGAATGGTTATCAAAAGGGAAGTTAGTTCTGCCAAAAGGGAATCATAAATACTTCCCGAAAGAGTTGAGTTTTGTCATACACCTGTCACACAACCCTTAAACCAGTACCATGTTCACAGGGATGTTCAAGTCTTAGATGCACCACCCTCAAACACATATTCCCGAGGATATGGGCAACCATCATGTCACAAAGTACCTTACAGGTATAATGAATCTGTGCACATGCCCCAAAGTCACACAGATGTACCTACGACTGTTTTATACATCTAAACGATGTACCAGATGTACCAACCACTGTTTTATACATCTAAACGTCTGTTTTAGCCAACATAGGTTTCAAAAAAGACCTTACCTTCCTTCACCAAAGGGTTTCATCAAAGGGGGCGGTCTCTGAACATAGTTTTGCTTTAACAAATAAAATACTGCCACGTCACCGAAAAGGTAACCGTTGGCCACATCATCGTCACTGTTAATCACACACATCACCTTTTCTTTTGTACAAACAGATTTGTATGTGATCAAGCTGAAGGGGAGTTTGTAGAGTCAATCATTCTGTAAACCTTGATTGCTTGCAATTACTTTATCTATTCTACAATTCAAAATTTTCATTTATTATTTGTTTTAATCACAAGCCTTGTAAACTCGGACCTTACGAAAACCTTTGTTGAAGAACCCAAGTTTTGTTCAATCCTTTTCCTTTCAAGTCTTTCTAGTTCTTCCATTGCATCTTTTTCTTCCATTGACTCTCTCCACTTCTCCTTTTTTTCTAGAGCATCTTCTTTTGCTTTTTTTGTGACACCTCAGAAAATCAGGTATCGTCTCCGATTCGGTTCCTTTATATTGTGCATTTTATCCTATATATATATATAATATATATATTATATATATATATATAATAAACACACGTTGCGTATATTTAATGATTTATAACATACGTTCACGTTTAGAACCCGAACCCGAGCCCGAACCGTTACACCTTTTGCGCGAACCCACTTAACCCACCCTCCCTTGCGGCCCAAGGCAACCCAACCCCTTGCGGCCCAAGTTACGCAACCTGCCCCCACCCCCTTTCTTTTATAAAAATCTCGTACGTATATGTGTGTGCATGAGATCAAGAAACCAAGAACCCTAGTTCCCTTCCCCTTGGTGTGCGACGACAACCCCCATCTCTCTCGATCGCTCATCTCTCTCTATCTCTAGTCCTCTCATCTCTCGTACAAGGTTAGTGTTCTTGTTAGTGTTTTGTTAGTATTTTTGTTAGTGTTCTTGTAATATTTGAGTTGTGTTTTTTGTGTTGACGATGATTATATATGAGTATATATATGGCTGCGTTTTTGTGTTGACGATGATTATACATAGGGTTGCATGAATAGTCTTGAAATACACATGATAGGGTTCGGGGTATTTGAATGAAATCTTAATGAGGATAACATAATCATAATGAAATCTGATCTAAATATTGAGTATGAACTGAACGAATGAAGTAAAGGTTGTATGATCATTAGAATCGCTAAAAGAACAACTGAAACTTGTATGGGAGGGTTTTGAGCCGAAACGGCTTCTGTCTGGTTTCTGCAGCCAACTTTCGTTGGCTGTAACCGGACCCTAACATATCGAAAAACAGATTTTCTAAAGTCTAAAACGTATGATTTTGAAAAACGCTTCTAATGGCGCTGGAATCGCAATTTTCAGAGATCATTCACTATTTTAAAAGAATTGTTTCCTCCAGCAGCTAAAGCTGTGTTTTTTCTGCAGAAATTACACGTTATCTTTTACATCATATCCTGGAAACTAGTTAGAGTTAAGTCGTGAAATTTGTACAGTAGCTGGGCTTGGGTGTCTCCGCAAAACCCCAATTGAAATTTCATCAATCGGATATTTTCCGTGAGCTGCAGTCAGAAAGCGAATAATCTGACTGCAGACTAGCAAATGATTTTTAATAAATAATTGGTAACGATTTGGGTCTTGAGAAGTTTACACAAAGTGGCGTGGACCATTTAGAACACTGTAAGTTATTTGGAATTTTTTGGAATGGGGTAACTATTTTATAAAAATACCCGAAAACAGCCTAGTTCTGGACATTAAAGCTGAAACGTAATAAGTTGCAATGTGTGCATCTAAATGTTTGTTTGTGCTATCTGAGAATGTCCGAACCTGTTTAATGTCAATTAATATATATATGTAAGTTGTTGTGTGCTATGATCATATATAAATATATGTGGAATATATATATGTTAGTTGTCAACATGATTGCATGATACATGTATGAATTTTATGCTTTACGTGAACACACTAATAAACTAAGTGGTAATCATATTAGGATGTGATTGACCAACCTCGACTCCTAATCACTTTAAAAGTCTGACCGAGCAATCAAAGGTGAGTTCACGGCCCCTATATTTTAAAGGTTTTTAAATACACAGGTGGAGAAAATATGTACACTTACGGTAAACTTTCGCTTTAACGTTATTGCTGAATAACGTCGTTAAAACCGATAAATTAGTTTATGTTATATACGGTTATGGTCACTAAGGAGCCACATTATCACGGGAAGTCCTCATTAAATCTCGGACCGTTAGTATGATATTTATAACTGGGAAATTTTGAGTAGTACTACTGGGCCCGACAAGCCCCACCCGAGCTAGTCGCGCTAGCTGATCGGTTATGGTCAACGAGTGTAGAGTTTTGCCTAACACACGCCATAGTCGGTGATAGACCTGCCACACAGGGGCAACAGCAGTTAGCTTCGGTCGCGAACTCTTATGTGACATAGCTTAGGTTCGCTACCTATATTATAACATGAAGCTTTTTTTTACCAAAACAACATTATTATTCCGGGTTAGGAATAATGGGAAAACTATTGAATCGGTTAAACTGTTAAACTTAATAAACTTGTGAACTCACTCTTTTCTATGTTGAAATTTGTTTCTTACATGTTTTTCTCATGACATTAGCACAGGAGTAGGTGCACGCATGGATACAAAATTATTTTTATCAAGTCTTGCATTTGAACATTATATTATTTATGGGCGTTTGTTTTGGTTTTTACGCTTCCGCATTTCTTTCGCACTTCGATTACTTTGTATTGGTTTGAATTTTTAAACATATCTTTTCATATAAAGGTCGTTCTATATGACTAGTGTCTGTGATCCTGGTTTATCACGCACCTCGCGGTAAAACCCCGCAAGTTGAAATTGAGGGTGTGATAAATTGGTATTAGAGCCACTGGTTATAGAGAACTAGGTTTGCATTTAGAAGTAGGCCTAGACTATAGCCACTTACATGACACTAGAATTAATTGGCACCGATACGTGACACCTCGGGTAACGTGAGATATTTATAATAGCTGACTTGTATCTACTGTTACTAATGCGACAGGCATGTCAACATCATCCTCATCATCAGATGAGTCACGAGCGCCAGGGAAGGCACCCGCAGTTTTACGGTCACCCCCACGTCATTTAGAGACGCGTGCTGCTTATCGTAAGAGAGCTGTTCATGGCGGGAGTCATCTTCCTGACCCACCCATGCGACACAGTTAACCCAGTTAGCACCCAGACTGAATCCAATGATGAGAGCACTTAAGGAGTACAATAAACTTTTGATAGAGAAAAAACAGGCTTTGCAAGAACGTAATTAGGTCTTGCAGGGACAAGTTACTACCTTGCATGGGCGCGTTGAATCAAAAGAAGGATAGCTACAGGTGCTCTATGAGAGAACAAATGAGTTTAAGCAAGAAGTTTTAAAAGGTCATGAAGTATGAGGTCTAATGATTGAAGATGCTCATTTGGACAGGAAAAGAATTAATTGGCTTGATGGGAGATTAGATGAGATGGCATGAAGGGTTCTTTAATTAGAGGACCCAGGGCCAATGCCACCATCACCTGCACCAGAACCAGCTCCAGCCCCCGCATCTTCTGAGCCGGAGGAAGATCCCGATGAAGAACCGGAAGAGATTCTAGAGGATGGGCCCGAAGAAGAAGAGGAGGAGCGGAGGAGGTTCTGGCGGATGACGAAGACGAGGACAGTGGTGATGACCTCGGGGATGGGGAGGGTGGATGGCTGAACCATTCTCCATTTCTTAGTTTTCTGTTTATGATTGAACTTTGGAGTTTAATAGTTGAAATTTAAATGTTGGATTATTATTTTGTAATGACAATTGCAATTTATTTAGTCGGATATTTTTATTTAATTATTTCATTTGCAAAGTTGTCATAGTATTTCTCCGACTGTGCTTCAATTTATCATTTGTATATTGATAATTATGCGGGGTATGTACTTATCAGTACTTGCATTGTGTTGTGAAGAACTCAATGGCATCCAACGGACGAGGATGACGCGACAATTTGAATGTAACCCCGGTAGAGCTGGTTGCCGCTCATTCAAGAACAAGGGTGAGAACCAGAATGCGCAAAACCCATATGCAGGAGGGGGGGGGGGTTAAACCCCTATAAGATGTTCTTGGATGCTAAGCCCGGGAGGTTCACCGGAGTTGAGGGACCAATCGGCTTGGTCCGCTGGATAGAGAAGTCCAAGTCTGTGTTTGCTATGTGCAACTGTGCTGATGGGAATCGAGTAAAGCATGCTGCCTCGGCATTGGAGGACGGGGCTTTAACATGGTGTAATGCACAAGTACAGGCAAGAGGACTAGCTGCTGCGAACGCTATAACATGGACCACATTCAAAGCTTTAATCAAAAAAGAGTATTTTCCCCGTGACCGTGTACAACAGTTGGAGCAAAGTTTGTGGAATCACAAGACGGTGGGATCAGAAATTGAGACATACACGTCAAAACACCACAACTTGGTATTCCTATGCCCATATATGGCGCGCCTGGTCTCTAAGCAGATTGAACTGTATCTTAGGGGTCTAGTTCACGAAATACAGGGTATGGTATGTCAGTAACACCAGTTAACCCAGTTAGCACCCAAACTGAATCCAGTGATGAGAGCACTTAAGGAATACATTCAACTTTTGATAGAGGAAAAACAGTCTTTGCAAGAACATAATCAAGTCTTGTAGGGACAAGTTACTACCTTGCTAGGGCGAGTTGAATCAAAAGAAGGATAGCTACAGGTGCTCTATGAGAGAACATATGAGTTGAAGCAAGAAGTTTTAAAAGGTCGTGCAGTACGGGGTCTAATGATGGAAGATGCTCATTTGGATAGGCAAAGAATTAATTGGCTTGATGCGAGATTAGATGAGATGGCATGGAGGGTTCTTTAATTAGAGGACCCAGGGCCAATGCCACCATCACCTGCACCAGAACCTGCTCCAGCCCGGCATCTCTTGAGCCGGAAGAAGATCCTGATGAAGAACCGGAAGAGGTTCCAGAGGATGGGCCCGAAGAAGAAGAGGAGGAGTGGAGGAGGTTCCAGCGGATGACGAAGACGGGGACAGTGGTGATGACCTCGGGGATGGGGACGTGGATGACTGAACCATTCTCCCGTTTCTTAGTTTTCTTTTTATGATTGAACTTTTGAATTTAATAGTTGAAATTTAAATGTTGGATTATTATTTTGTAATGACAATTGCAATTTATTTAGTCGGATAGTTTTGTTTAATTATTTCATTTGCCAAGTTGTCATAATGTTTCTCCGACTGTGATTCAATTTATCATTTGTATATTGATAATTATGTGGGGTATGTACTTATCATTACTTGCATTGTGTTGTGAAGAACTCAATGGCATCCAACGGACGAGGACGACGCGACAATTTGAATGTAACCCCGGCAGAGCTGGTTGCCGCTCATTCAAGAACAAGGGGTGAGAACCAGAATGTGCGAAACCCACCTGCAGGGGGGGGGGTAAAACCCCTGTATGATGTTCTTGGATGCTAAGCCCGGGAGGTTCACTGGAGTTGAGGGACCAATCGACTTGGTCCGCTGGATAGAGAAGTCCAAGTCTGTGTTTGCTATGTGCAACTGTGCTGATGGGAATCGAGTAAAGTATGCAGCCTCGACATTGGAGGATGGGGCTTTAACATGGTGGAATGTAAAAGTACAGGTAAGAGGACTGGCTGCTGCGAACGCTATGACATGGACCACATTCAAAGCTTTAATCAAAGAAGAGTATTTTCCCCGTGACCGTGTACAATAGTTGGAGCGAAGTTTGTGGAATCACAAGATGGTGGGATCGGAAATTGAGGCATACACGTCAAAACACCACGACTTGGTTATGCCCAGATATGGCTCGCCCGGTCTCTAAGCAGATTGAACTGTATCTTTGGGGTCTAGTTCACAAAATACAGGGTATGGTAATGTCAAGCAACATCAGTTAACCCAGTTAGCACCCAAACTGAATCCAGTGATGAGAGCACTTAAGGAATACAATCAGCTTTTGATAGAGGAAAAATAGGCTTTGCAAGAACATAATCAGGTCTTGCAAGGACAAGTTACTACCTTGCAAGGGCGGGTTGAATCAAAAGAAGGATAGCTACAGGTGCTCTATGAGAGAACAGATGAGTTGAAGCAAGAGGTTTTAAAAGGTTGTGAAGTACAGGGTCTTATGATGGAAGATGCTCATTTGGATAGGAAAAGAATTAATTGGCTTGATGGGAGATTAGATGAGATGGCATGGAGGGTTCTTTAATTAGAGGACCCAAGGCCAATTCCACAATCACCTACACCAGAACCAGCTCCAGCCCCGGCATCTCCTGAGCCGGAGGAAGATCCCGATGAAGAACCGAGAGACATTCCAGAGGATGGGCCCGAAGAAGAAGAGGAGGAGCGGAGGAGGTTCCGGGGGATGACGAAGACGAGGACAGTGGTGATGACCTCGGGGATGGGGACGTGGATGCCTTAACCATTCTCCCGTTTCTTAGTTTTCTTTTTATGATTGAACTTTGGAATTTAATAGTTGATATTTAAATGTTGGATTATTATTTTATGATGACAATTGAAATTTATTTAGTCGGATATTTTTATTTAATTATTTCATTTGCCAAGTTGTCATAATGTTTCTCCGACTGTGATTCAATTTGTCATTTGTATATTGATAATTATGTGGGGTATGTACTTATCATTACTTGCATTGTGTTGTGAAGAACTCAATGGCATCCAACGGACGTGGACGGCACCACAATTTGAATGTAACCTCGGCAGAGCTGGCGCGCTCATTCAAGAACAATTGGTGAGAACCAGAATGTGCAAAACCCACCTGCAGGGGGGGGGGGTTAAACCCCTTTAAGATGTTCTTGGATGCTAAGCCCGGGAGGTTCACCGGAGTTGAGGGACCAATCGGCTTGGTCCGATGGATAGAAAGTCCAAGTCTGTGTTTGCTATGTGCAACTGTGCTGATGGGAATCGAGTAAAGTATGTTGCCTCGACATTGGAGGATGGGGCTTTAACATGGTGGAATGCAAAAGTACAGGTAAGAGGACTGGCTGCTGCGAATGCTATGACATGGACCACGTTCAAAGCTTTAATCAAAGAAGAGTATTTCCCCATGACCGTGTACAATAGTTGGAGCAAAGTTTGTGGAATCACAAGATGGTGAGATCGGAAATTGAGGCATACACGTCAAAACACCACGACTTGGTGTTCCCATGCCTAGATATGGCGCGTCTGGTCTCTAACCAGATTGAACTGTATGTTCGGGGTCTAGTTCATGAAATACAGGGTATGGTAATGTCAAGCAACACCAGTTAACCCAGTTAGCACCCAAACTGAATCCAGTGATGAGAGCACTGAAGGAATACAATCAACTTTTGATAGAGGAAAAACATGCTTTGCAAGAACATAATCAGGTCTTGCAAGGACAAGTTACTACCTTGCAAGGGCGGGTTGAATCAAAAGAAGGATAGCTACAGGTGCTCTATGAGAGAACAGATGAGTTGAAGCAAGAAGTTTTAAAAGGTCGTGAAGTACGGGGTCTTATGATGGAAGATGCTCATTTGGATAGGAAAAGAATTAATTGGCTTGATGGGAGATTAGATGAGATGGCATGGAGGGTTCTTTAATTAGAGGACCCAGGGCCAATTCTAGCATCACCTGCACCAGAACCAGCTCCAGCCCCGGCATCTCCTGAGTCGGAGGAAGATCCCAATGAAGAACCGGAAGAGATTCCAGAGGATGGGCCCGAAGAAGAAGAGGAGGAGCGGAGGAGGTTCTGGCGGATGACGAAGACGAGGACAGTGGTGATGACCTCGGGGATGGGGACGTGGATGACTAACCATTCTCCCGTTTCTTAGTTTTCTTTTTATGATTGAACTTTGGAATTTAATAGTTGAAATTTAAATGTTGGATTATTATTTTGTGATGACAATTGCAATTTATATAGTTGGATATTTTTATTTAATTATTTCATTTGCCAAGTTGTCATAATGTTTCTCCGACTGTGATTCAATCTATCATTTGTAAATTGATAATTATGTGGGGTATTTACTTATCATTACTTGCATTGTGTTGTGAAGAACTCAATGGCATCCAACGGACGTGGAGGACACCACAATTTGAATGTAACCCCGGCAGAGCTGGTCGCGCTCATTCAAGAACAAGTGGTGAGAACCAGAATGCGCGAAACCCACCTGTAGGGGGGGGTTAAACTCCTATAAGATGTTCTTCGATGCTAAGCCCGCGAGGTTCACCGGAGTTGAGGGACCAATCGGCTTGGTCCGCTGGACAGAGAAGTCCAAGTCTGTGTTTGCTATGTGCAACTGTGCTGATGGGAATCGAGTAAAGTATGTTGCCTCGACATTGGAGGGCGGCTTTAACATGGTGGAATGCAAAGTATAGGCAAGAGGACTTGCTGCTGCGAAAGCTATGACATGGACGACGTTCAAAGCTTTAATCAAAGAAGTGTATTTTCCCGGTGACCGTGTACAATAGTTGGAGCAAAGTTTGTGGAATCACAAGATGGTGGGATCGGAAATTGAGGCATACACGTCAAAACACCACGACTTGGTGTTCTTATGCCCAGATATGGCGCGCCTGGTCTCTAACCAGATTGAACTGTATCTTCGGGGTCTAGTTCATGAAATACAGTGTATGGTATTGTCAAGCAACCCGGTAACGGTTCAACAGGCTGTGAGGATGGCTCACAAACTTACCGATAAAGCTACCACCAAGGGGGCAGCTTGGTAATGCTCCGGATAATAAACGCGGGTCGTAGACTCATCTTCTCGACAGTCTTCGTCAAGTCAGCCATAACAGGGTTATCAGAATTCACCAAAGTTGAAGGTTTTTTCACCCGTTTCATCCAGATCCTTCACCGAGTCATTCATCTGATCATGAATTCATCATCATTCCAAGCTTTTGTTGATCTTGTGTGCGAGATGAGCGGCTAACCTCTTATGGTTTCCTCCAGATGGAGGGTTTTGTAAGTTAATGGATTTTATGTGTTTTGTGACAATCGTTTAACTCAGTGATCTAAGCATTCGATGCTTTTCACTTTTGGGTTAATTAATGAATTGTAATAGATTGCATTTGCTTTAACCTTACTCTTTGATCGTTCAATTCCCGAGAGTTCTAGTAATTGGGATATATTTTCTATGGGATTAGAGTTGGTAATTGTGATTGGTAACCATTAGATAACCTCCCGTTATGTATTGACCGGAGTACTTAGTCTTTGGTTATCACAAGTTGTTAATTAGGTCATTCCACTCATGTCTATGTAAGTGTTTCGATTAAGCACATAAATGAAGTTAACTGCAAAACCAGAATTCCGTAGGAAGCATTCTTTCTCCTATTGAATACAATCTGGTTTCTTTTTAGTTAGCAATCAATCAAACAATCAAACAATCAATCGAGTTTTACTTTTTAGTAATAGTTTATCAATACTTAACATCGTGACACTTTCCACAATCCTCCTTTGGTTCGATACCCGACTTACTCTAGCTACCTAGTTTATTTCGGTTTTTGCATGACACTAACGACAGTCATCAAAATGGCGCCGTTGCCGGGGAGGCGTGCGCAAAGTGCTTAATTGTTGAGTTTAGTTAGATAAAAAATTTGAAAAATTCAAAAACATTTCTTTTATTTGTATTTCGTTCGGAATTACGCGAGGTTTTCTTTTGTTTGTGTGTGCAGGTGATCATAACCATGTATGCATCATACTCGGAACTCCAGGAACTCATCACCGCTAGTTTTTGATCCGGGAATCGAAAGAACAGTGTGACAAACTCGAGTGGTACGTCGGGAAAATAGAGTTTTACAATCACCAGCAACCATTTCTAAAACAATGGAGAACTCAAGTAGTTACAATACGCAACCAGTCACTCCTTCTCATCAGACCCAATTTTCACCAAATCAACACAGCCAGCTCCAAATACCACATTACAACCTGAATCACAATCAGTACCCACGCAAACCATGCAACCTGCTGCTACCCAAATGCCACCCATACCACCAAGACCGTTCCCAAATTTAAGTGATCTTCCACCCTACTCTAGTTCATATCAAGAACAAACATCAACCCTCCAACACTCGTCACCATACGTTCGAGTTGTTACTGGTGCCACTACAGCCCCATCATACCAAACTGGACCATCCACCTCTACTATAAACCGAACTCAACCGGTTCAGTATACTACTTTCAACCTTCACAAGGGCAGCAACATTATTCTTCAGGGCCTACAACTTTAAATCAACAAGAAGGTATGTATAGGCGTGAGGATGAATATGACAGATACGAAAGGTATGGAGGAAATCAGATCGATAGCCAAATGATGGGGTTGGGAATTTAAGTTGGTACTGATGTCGGAATTCGATCAAGTGGTAGGGGAATTTTTGAACCAGTAGGGCAGCAGCAGTCCTTTCAGACAACACATCAGCTGAATCAGCAACCAGGTAGCACTTTACCACAATATCAGTGAGTTCCACAACAACAGCAGCCAGTTCAGCAACAAGAGCCATTAAATCAGCATCCGTATAGACTGGACATTCCATTGTCACCACCAGTACCTCAGATGCAAGGTCAGGCAAGACCTCTCTCTCGAAATTTAGCTCACCAAGTTAATCCACCGGAAGGTATTCCTATGGGATACAATCGGGGACCATTAAGAGGGGTGGAGAGCCAGTTTAAACCAGCAATAGCCAATAACCCTTCACCCGTAGTGGTTCCCCAGTTAAGAGGAGGATATCGTTTGAGGTACGTGAACAATCAATCTACCAAAGTATCATGGCCATGCACACGAGGAGCCTTACTTCCATTTGGCAGCATACGACGCTCGGTGCAACACAATAGCAAGTCAAGGATTTATAGATGATGATGTGAAATTGGTACTCTTCCAATTCACACTTGAAGATAAAGCTCAGAAATGGTTTCACTCTCTTCCTTCAGCATCAATCTTTACATGGCCTGAGATGCAGCAGTCATTCTTGGACGAATTTTACACCGCCTTGCGTACAAACAATGCAAGGAAGGACATTCGTGGCTTCCAACAACAACAAGATGAGCTCTTTCATGAAGCACTGGATCGGTTTAAGATGATGCTTAAAAACTGCCCAAATCATAGTATTCAACTGTGGGAACTTCTTAATGCATTCCATGAGGGGTTAACTGAAGAGGATGCGAGAGAAATTAGCTCTACTTCTAATGGAACTTTTGGCACTAATAATGAGTTGGTAGATTGGGAAGTTCTTGAGTGAACTGCTAGAAACTCGAAACCCAAGGCACAATCTTCAAGAAGCACTGACATTCGGTAGTACAAGCTGTCGAAAATCCACCCCAAGCTAGTGGACCACTACCTTATTGTGGGCATTGTGGAGATCTCGGGCACATAGCAGATCAGGGTATAGTGGTTCTGGGTGGAAGTGATGATGTCCACTTTGTTCAAGGTGGAGGTGGGGATAGGAATTTTACCTTGAAATCTAACACATATCATCCGGCCTTAGGAATCATCCGAACTTTAGTTATGGGAATGCTAACAATCAGAGCAATCCCGGTTTCCAAGGAAACAATCAACTTGGTGGTAAGAAGAATTTTAATCAGAACCAGTTCCAAGGTAACTTTCAAGGAGGCTACCAAAAAATCAAAGAGGACTAGCTGGGCCGTCTAACACGACTGGGGGCAATGATGTGATGTAGATGTTGAAAACAATTCAACAAGACTTGTAGAAACGTAGTCAAGCAGATGAGATGCGGGACAAAGCTATACAGTCGCTAACTACACAGATGGACAGTTAGCTAGTGAAATGGCTAGTCAAAAACAACAGAGTGGGAAGCTTCCAAGTGACACGCAGACAAATCCCAAGAATACAAAGAACATTCCAATTAGTGGGGTAAATCCAGTTCTTAAAAATAATTATTTTGATAACGGTTTGTCTGTTTCTCATGTGATTGCAGGTGTAACGGATACTGATAAAGAGCCAAATGGAGTTAATTTAGGGGTACTAGTCATTTCAATTCGGGTTGGAAAATTCAAGATTCATCGCGCATTGTTGGATTATGGAGCGGGAGTGAGCGTTCTCCCCGGTAGCTTATACGATCAATATGACTTTGGTCCTCTACAAGCGTGTGATAGCATGGCGTACAAGCGTGTGATAGCATGGCGATGTTTGCAGATGCGTGTTTGAAACAACCTCGTGGGGCTGTGAAAGATGTGGTGATACAACTTGGTGAGTTCTACTACTCGGTTGACTTCATGGTGGTCGATTATGCACAAGCACAGACCTCCGCATAGCCGCAGGTAATTTTGGGACGCCCGTTCTTATATACAGCAAACGCTCAAATTGATTGCAGGAATGGGATGGTCACTTTAAGCTACCAAAATCGTAAATTGTATTTTAATTTTTTTTATAATCCATTGCTTACGATCTTCTTGCTGATTTGAGTCATACAGGTGCTACTAACGAATTTGTTTCATGTGTTAGCAAGGATATGACATATGCGAGTGGCGTTGAACCTTACAGATCTAGGGTTGATATGAATGGCAGTCAGGTTAAGAGAGTGACTATGAGAGGAAGAGCCAAGGAGAGAAAACCACCAGATGATTGGTTTAGAGGGGGCAATGAAGCTGAATTTGACCCTAACCGGAGTGAAGCTATGACCCTCCCTAAAAACTGGATGGAGATGTACGGAGAGAAATGTGAGGGTAAGCGTTCAGCTGAACCACCATGAGCATGTCATGTACGGTCTGGCTGAAGACCTAAAACTTAGCGCTCTCGGGAGGCAGCCCGAGGATGTGGAGTATTGTATTTCTTTTTGGTTCGTTTGGTGTGTTGTGTTTGGACAGGTTTCTACACGTTCAAATTCAAGTGTGGGGATGTTTTGCAACATCCCCGGTGAGATATCAGAAAATCCAGTGGATGCGTATTCTTCGGTTTTGAGCGCAACAGGTACACCGTTACAGACACATGATCAGGTGCATGTGTTTCTCTATCTTGTATTTTACTGTTTTTTCTGTTTTGGTGGTGTTTAACTACTTTTGTTGTGTTATGGGAATGAGTGTCATTTGTGTGTTAGGAGTTAGTCGTTCAGTCAGGTATGTTGGTTGGATTCCCGGGCAAAGATTTTAAAAAGCACCGTACATTGGGGACAATGTATCTCAAGGGTGGGGATAGGAACCCTGAGAAGGGATTCGTGGATAGAGTTGAAGAGATGAATTAGTGATTGGAAATCGTGGAAAACTAAAAAAAATTGAAAAAATTGAAAATTTGGAAATTTTGAAAATTTTTCATTGCCTTAAGCTTGCTAATTGGATACGAAAACCTAAAGTTTCAGTCACTAATAGATTCCTTACCGGTAGTAGACTAGATTAGTTCCCTTGTCATGGTTGTTCCTTTAAGTTTCATGAGAGTAGGCTTGGCAAGCGTTTTTTAGGAATCGAGTAAAAAGAGATGTCTATCTAGGGGTACCATGTTTCTAATTTCATATGCTACATGTCGTTAACCCTTTCTACGTGTCTTGGTGAGATCTTGAGCCTGTAGATGGATAGGATGCATTGTATGATGAATTCAATTGTTGAGTGTAGGCTATGTGTTATCTTGTGTTAGAACTTGTGTGGTTTGATGCATGCTGAGACTGTGGGTGTCACATGTACACATATGTGATAAAGGCATTAGGATATCTGTTATTCATTTGCGTTATGTTCACCAAATTCCCTTAGTAGCCCTGTTGAGCCTAATTACCTTTCGTTTGTTCACCCGTTGTTTTGGAAAACCAACTGTGAGGATATAAAAAAAAAACCTAGAAAATTGCAAAAATATAGAAAATGAAAAGAAGAAAAGAACAAAAAGAAATTTGATTGTTGTTTGTTGTTTGGGTAGAAACCAACCCAAGTTTAGTTTGAATAAAGTTATCATGGTTTGGTTATTGTTTGTGAGCCAATTAGAAAAGAAAAGAAAGATAAAAAATATTTGCCTACTAAGCCCAAAACCCAAAAGTCCTTTTGATATGTGCCATGTTAGATGATACAGTGGACGTGTGATTGTCATACAAGCTTATGATTGCAGGATTTCATGTGTGCTTGATTGGAGTGATTATATATACTAGCACATTACACGCTAGTCTAGATATTAACCCGAGAGGAGAGAATATTGTGAGAGGTGTGTAGCATGTGTAGTATTTTAAACATGTTAGTTTAGATATAGAAGTCTTATGTTTTGAAATTGCATGAATTGCTTGTTAGGCCGTAAATCTTGAGTGTGTCAGTCTATGGGACGGGTATGACTTGGGAACTGAACAAGTTGAATTGGTCAAGGGTCTAGAGGTGTTCACTACTGTGGTGATTAGTTCTAGTTTGTTTGCTTGAGGATAATCAAAGATAAGTGTGGGAATGTGATGGAGAGGGTAAAACCCGAGCCTTAGAGTGTTTAAATATTGTATTTTATTGTGTTTGAGGTGTTTAGTTGCCGTGAATGAGTTAAGTATGAGAAATAGTTGTTTGCAGGTAAAGCACGTAATTTGGAGAAGTTATGGTGGTTAAATACGAAGATTGGAAATGTTTTGAGGAAAACAAATGGAGTGAAATTAAATATATTAAAAGATAGAATGATAGAGGGTTGAATTACGAACGCGTAGGCGAAAACGATGCGTAAAACAGAGCTATAACGAAAAAGTTATGAAGAAAACAGTTTTGAACAAATCTGCGAAACAGGGCAGCAGCTCCAGAACGTCACTGACGGTCTAGGACCGTCGGTGACGGTCGTATTTCCGGAAAAAAATGCAAATTAGGACCGTTGGAGGTATATTAAGGTTTTAGGAAGCATCTTATCACATCTCTCAACTCCAAAGACGATTTTAGCACTCCGGAGCACCAAAGTTGAAGGTTTTTTCACCCGTTTCATCAAGATCCTTCACCGAGTCATTCATCCGATCATGAATTCATCATCATTCCAATCTTTTGTTGATCTTGTGTGCGAGATGAGCGGCTAAACTCTTATGGTTTCCTCCGGATGGAGGGTTTTTGTAAGTTAATGGATTTTATGTGTTTTGTGACAATCGTTTAACTCAGTGATCTAAGCATTCGATGCTTTTCACTTTTGGGTTAGTTAATGAATTGTAATAGATTGCATTTGCTTTAACCTTACTCTTTGATCGTTCAATTCCCGAGAGTTATAGTAATTGGGATATATTTGCTATGGGATTAGGGTTGGTAATTGTGATTGGTAACCATTAGATAACCTCCCGTTATGTATTGACCGGAGTACTTAGTCTTTGGTTATCACAAGTTGTTAATTAGGTCATTCCACTTATGTCTATGTAAGTGTTTCGATTAAGCACATAAATGAAGTTAAGTGCAAAACCTGAATTTCGTAGGAACCATTCTTTCTCCTATTGAATACAATCTTGTTTCTTTTTAGTTAGCAATCAATCAAACAATCAACCCATCAATCGAGTTTTACTTTTTAGTAATAGTTTATCAATACTTAACATCGTGACACTTTCCACAATCCTCATTTTGTTCGATACCCGACTTACTCTAGCTACCTAGTTTATATCGGTTTTTGCATGACAGTAACGACAGTCATCAGCAGGGGCGAAGCTATAAACGACACCAACATCGTCACCGGTAAGTTCCCCTCAATGATCATTTTGCTTCAGTTTTGTTTGATACCGGTGCCGATAGAAGCTTTATTTCTGAGTTGTTTAGGAAGTACCTAAAACTTACTCCTGAACGTTTAGAAAATCCATACGCTATAGAATTAGTAAACGGTAAACCCATAGACGTAACCCACGTGGTAAACGGATGCCAACTTAAACTCGCTGGTCACACTTTCACAATTGATCTCATGACACCTACTCTGGGTAGTTTCAACGTGGTAGTCGGTATAGACTGGTTGTCCGAAATCCAAGCTGAAGATCTCTATTGCGAGAAATCTATTCGTATTCCCCTTCCCAACGACGAAGTCTTATCGGTTCAAGGCCAAGAAGACTGGCATCGTTACCAACATCATCTCATTATGCAAGACCAGAAGTATCTTCAGAAAAAGAATTCCTTTGTATTTTTAACCATGATCACCGAACAACCCCAGGGTGAGAAGAAGATCAAAGATATTCCTCTCGTCCGTGATTTCACTTTTCTTTCCCAAAGAATTGCCTGGCCTCCCACCGCATTGTCAAGTCGAATTCAAAATCGAATTGGCAAACCATGCCGCACCCATCGCCAAAGCTTCGTATCGTCTAGCCTCGTCCGAACTGCAAGAGTTATCCACTCAACTCTAAGAGCTATTGGATAAGGGGTTTACCCGACCTAGCTCATCACCATGGGGGGCTCCAGTTCTTTTTATCAAGAAGACGGACATAACTTTCCGCATGTGCATCGACTACCAGGAGCTCAACAAGGTTACCATCAAGAACTGGTATCCATTGCCTCGCATCGATGACCTTTTCGACCAGCTTCAGGGGTCGAGCTACTATTTAAAGATTGATCTAAGGTTAGGTTACCATCAGCTCAGCGTCAGGGAGGAGGACATCTCCAAGACCGCGTTCCATACTCGGTATGGCCATTACGAGTTCTTGGTCATGCCATTCGGTCTCACCAACGCACCCGCGGCATTCATGGACCTCATGAACAGCGTGTGTAAACCTTACCTCGACAAGTTTGTCAGCGTATTCATTGATGACATATGATCTACTGCAAGAACAAGGAAGAGCATGAGGATCATCTACGTCTAGTGTTAGAGTTGTTACAACAAGAGAAACTATATGCCAAGTTCTCCAAATGCGATTTTTGGATGCTTGAAGTTCAATTTTTGGGGCATATAGTGAACGAAAAGGGTATTCACGTCGTTCCCGCCATGATCGAGGCTATCAACAACTGGGAAGCACCGAGGACAATGACAGAGATACGACAATTTTTGGATTTTGCAGGCTACTATCATCGTTTCATCGAGGGTTTTTGTAAGATCGCTCATCCACTTACCACCCTAACTCAGAAACGCACCAAGTATTGGGGGTGATAAGCAGGAAGCAACATTTCAGTTGCTGAAGCAGAAGCTTCACAGCGCACCCATTTTGTCCTTGCTAGAAGGGACAATGACTTTATGGTATATTGTGACGCTTCCATTCAGGGATTGGGATGTGTGCTCATGCAAGGTGATAAGGTCATCGCGTATGCATCTCGGCAGTTGAACGTTCATGAGAAGAATTACACGACGCATGATCTGGAACTTGGAGCAGTAGTCTTCGCACTAAAGATCTGGAGACATTACATGTATGGAATGAAGTGCACAATCTACACAGATCAGAAGAGCCTCCAACATATTTTTGACCAGAAGGAGTTGAACATGCGACAACGTCGCTGGGTTGAACTCCTGAACGATTATGAATGTGCTATCCAGTACCACCCGGGTAAGGCTAACGTGGTAGCCGATGCCCTCAGCGAAAGGAAACCTGAAACCTCATCGAGTTTAAGCTCTACAACTCACTATTCATTCTGGATTACCCGAGCAGATTCGCGACGCTCAACTGGAAGTTGTTAGGAATAGAACATTAAGGTGGAATCTCTACTCCAAATGGAGCATGACTGGGAAACGAAACCCCACGGTACCCGGTACTTTATGAATCGTATATGGGTACCCCTCTACGGAAATATAAGAGAGCTTGTTGTGGACGAAGCTCACA
The DNA here is from genome assembly GCA_947069175.1 of Scalesia atractyloides. Taxonomy (NCBI): domain Eukaryota; kingdom Viridiplantae; phylum Streptophyta; class Magnoliopsida; order Asterales; family Asteraceae; genus Scalesia; species Scalesia atractyloides. The sequence goes on from CAMTDV010000024.1 coordinate 23,516,806, forward strand.
AATCCCGATACTCTGTCCACCCTGGTTCGGACAAGATGTATCAAGATCTCAACATCGCGTATTGGTGGCCTAACATGAAGGCCGACATAGCCATCTACGTGAGCAAATGTCTGACTTTTGCTAAAGTCAAAGTGGAGTACCAAAAGCCATTAGGGCTGCTGCAGCAACCAAGATCCAAGTGTTGAAGTGGGATCAAATCTCTATGCACTTCATCACCAAACTCCCGATAACTCCAGGCGGTCATGACACCATCTGGGTGATCGTTGATCGTCTAACTAAGTCTTCACATTTCCTTGCGATTAAGGAAACAGATAAGATGGAGAAGTTGACTTGCATCTATATTAAGGAAGTAGTCTCTCAGCACGGGGTGCCATCGTCCATTATTTCAGATACGCATGCTCGTTTCACATCCAACTTTTGGCAGTCACTTCAGAGAGCGTTGGGTACACGCTTGGATATGCGCATAACTTACCATCCTCAGACTGATGGTTAAAGCGAACGAACGATCCAGACAGTGGAAGATATGCTCAGGGCTTATGTGGTAGACTTCGGGAGCAATTGGGAAAACCACTTGCCGTAAGTGGACTTCTGTTAAAACAACAGTTACCACACGAGTATTTAGGTAGCACCGTTCGAAGCATTGTATGGTCAGAAATGCAGGTCACCAGTCTGTTGGGCAGAATTTGGTGACAGTCAACTCATGGGTCCCGAGTTGATACTTGAAGCTACGGAAAAGATCGTACAAATCAGGCTATGTATGGCAACGACACGTGACCGACAAAAGAGTTATGCTGACCAACGCCGCAAACCCCTCGAGTTTCAAGTAGGCGACCGAGTCCTCCTAAAGGTGTCACCCTGGAACGGTGTTATCTGTTTTGGCAAACGGGGGAAACTCAATCCACGCTACGTAGGCCCATTTGTGATTATGAAACAAATCGGCCCAGTAGCTTACCAGTTAGATCTTCCTATCGAACTCAGTGGAGTTATAACGTTTTCCATGTTTCTAACCTGAAGAAATGTTTATCGGATGAGACCTTAGTTATTCCAGTGGATGAGATCCAAGGTGGAAGAACAACTTCCATTTTGTTGAGCAACTGATCGAGATCCGGGACCGTGAAGTCAAGACTCAAAGGCATAGGAAGATACCGATTGTTAAAGTTCGTTGGAACTCTAAGCATGGACCGGAGTTAACATGGGAAAGAGAGGATCAGATGAAAAGCAAGTACCCTCACCTATTCATGACTGAGCAGCAAACGATAGATAGTACTACCAACTGAATTTCGGGACGAAATTCTTTCAACGGGGGGATGATGTCACAGCCTGGGGAAAACCTCACACTAACTTAGCGATTCAACTTGTACTCACTCAATTTTTGAAACGAAAATTCCTTCAAGTTGGGGATAATGTGACACCTCAGAAAATCAGGTATCGTTTCCGATTCGGTTCCTTTATATTGTGCATTTTATCCTATACCCATATATATATATATATATATATATATATATATATATAAGTATAATAAACACATGTCACGTATATTTAATGAATTATAACATACGTTCACATTTAGAACCCCGAACCCGAGCTCGAACAGTTTCACCTTTTGCGCGAACCCACTTCAGCCACCCCTCCCTTGCAGCCCAAGGTAACCCAACCCGCCACCCAACTCCTTGTGGCCCAAGTTACCCAAACCGCCCCCACCCCACTTTATTTTATAAAAATCTCGTATGTATATGTGTGTGCATGAGATCAAGAAACCAAAAACGCTAGTTCCCTTCCCCTTGATGTGCGATGGCACCCCCCCTCTCTCGATCGCTCATCTCTCTCTCTCTAGTCCTCTCATCTCTCGTACAAGGTTAGTGTTCTTGTTAGTGTTGTGTTAGTATTCTTGTTAACGTTTTTGTTAGTGTTCTTGTAATATTTGAGTTGCAATGCTATGAGTATATACGGCTGCGTTTTTGTGTTGACGATGATTATACATAGGGTTGCATGAATAGTCTAGAAATACACATATAGGGTTCAGGGTATTTGAAAGAAATCTTAATGAAGATAACATAATCATAATGAAATCTGATCTAAATATCGAGTATGAACTGAAAGGATGAAGTAACTACGTTGTATGATCATCAGAATCGCTAAAAAGAACCATTGAAACTTTATGGGAGGGTTTTTAGCCGAAACGGCTTCTGTCCGGATTTCTGCAACATACTTTCGTTGGCTGTAACCGGACCCTAACATATCAAAAAACGGATTTTTGAATTCTAAAACGTACGATTTTAAAAAACGCTTCTAATGGCGCTGGATTCGCAATTTTCGGACGTCGTTTACTATTTTAAATGAATTTTTTCGTCCAGCAGCTAAAGCTGCATTTTTTCTGCAGAAATTACAGGTTATGTTTTACATCATCTCCTGGAAACTACTTAGAACTAAGTCATGAAATTCGTACAGTAGCTGGGCTTGGGTGTCTCCACAAACCTCCAGTTAGAATTTCATTAATTGATAAACGATGATTTTTAAATAAATTTTTCCGTGAGCTGCAGTCAGAAAGCGACGAATCTGAATGCAGCCTAGAAAATGATTTTTATTAAATAACTGGTAACGATTTGGGTCTTGAGAATTTTATACAAAGTGGCGCGGACCATTGGAACGTTCTGTAAATTATTTGAAATTTTTGGAATGTGGTAACTATTTTATAACAATACCCGAAAATAACCCAGTTCGAGACATTAAAGCTGAAACGTAATAAGTTGCAGTGTGTGCATCTAAATGTTTGTTTGTGCTATCTGAGAATGTCCGAACCTGTTTAATGTCAACTAATATATATATATATGTAAGTTGTTGTGTGCTATGATTAAATATAAATATATGTGGAATATATTTATATATGTAAGTTGTCAACATGATTGTGTGATACGTGTATGAATTTCGTGCCATACTGAACACACTAATAAACTAAGTGGTAATCATATTAGGACGTTATTGACCAAACTCGACTCCTAATCACTTTAAAAGTCTAACCGAGCAATCAAAGGTGAGTTCACGGCCCCTATATATTAACGGTTTTTAAATACACAGGGAGAGAAAATATGTACGCTTATGGTAAACTTTCGCTTTAACGTTATTGCTGAATAACGTCGTTAAAACCAATAAATTAGTTTGTATTATATACGGTTTGGTCACTAAGTAGCAACATTATCACGGGAAGTCCTCATTAACTCTCGGACCGTTAGTATGGGATTTATAGCGGGGAATTTTGAGTAGTACTACTGGGCCCGACAAGCCCACCCGAGCTAGTCGTGCTAGCTGATCGGTTATGGTCAACGGGTGTAGAATTTGACCTAACATACGCCATGGTAGGTGATAGACCTGGCACACAGAGGCAACATCAGTCAGCTTCAGTTGCGAACTCTTATGTGACATAGCTTAGGTTCGCTACTTATATTATAACATGAAACTTTTTTTATCAAAACAACATTATTATTCCGGGTTAGGGATAATGGGAAAACTATTGAATCGGTTAAACTGTTAAACTTGATAAACCTGTGAACTCACTCTTCTTTATGTTGACACTTGATTCTGACATGTTTTTCTCAGGAGATTAGCACAGGAGTAGGTGCATGCATGGATACAAAAATTATTTTTATCGAGTCTTGCATTTGAACATTATATTATTTATGGGCGTTTGTTCGGGTGCTCGTTACATTTGTTTACTTTACGCTTCCGTATTTCTTTCGTACTTTGATTACTTTGTGTTGGTTTGAATTTTTAAACATATCTTTTTCATATAGAGGTCGTTCTATATGACTAGTGTCTGTGATCCTGGTTTATCACGTGCCTGGTAGTAAAACCCCGCAAGTTGAAGTTGAGGGTGAGACATTTTTGTTGGAAGATAAATTAGGCCTCTTTTGAGCCTACTTGATTTGAGGAGGAAGCTTTCTCATACCTTCTGCACTCTCCCACTATTTGGCATCATCTTCTGGGTACCTAGGTTTTGGAGCAGTTCATGTGGATTGTAAAAGGTGATCTTTAATGGCTTTGATCTCTGCATGTGTATCTTTGTACCTTGCATCAACCATGTTCCTGATTAACTCCATGTGTATCAGCAGATTGCTTTTGAAGTTGTAGGTACATTTGTGCATGAATCCACGTTTCTTTTGTAGTAGGAATTCTTGAGTTTTGAACCAAGGTCTTTACATATCTTTTATCTCGTCAACTGAAGACTCTATCTTGGTAAACCCTATCTGTCAATTCTTGGTATCTAATAGGATCATATGGATTCCTATCAGAGTAGTTGTATTTGGTTGTGAACAAAATGCCCCTTGTTCTTTGTACTAGGGACTTCCAACTGTTTTTAGTGTACTATTGTAGACTTTGTAGTTATTCCCTTCAAGGAAGTCTTATCAATGTAACCACTGTCCAACTGTGAGACTGTGGTCCCTACAGTTGTAGTGGTTGCTTCACTTGAAAAACCTACAAGTGTCACTTGGGACAAGAGGTGTACCCTCCTCTGCTTGTAGGTTAGCAAAGTGATCTCAACTTGCACTAGTCACTTGTTGGATTGTGCTATCAGTGATGAGTGGTTGAGAGGAACTAGTTTGGGCAAGTTAGATGCTGCAATTGCATCAAGTGATTGTTTGATTGATGGAAATATATTTTTTGGTGGTGGGATGGAAAGAGAAGTAGCCCTAGGATAGGGGCATGAGAGTAGATGTTCAAGTGAATCATCTAACTCATTTTGCGGTTCCCCTATGCTTACAACACTATCCTTTTGTAAGCATATGTGAGGATTTTGGATGGTTGGAGATGTTTGCATCTGTTGTGAGGAAGTAACAATGGATGTTATTTGCTGCATTTGTGTTATAGCATGTATCTCGGGTATCTCAACCTACAGAGATACCCTTCTAGTTCGTTTGGATTTGGGAATGGGGGTGGATGTGGTATGTGTGGAAATGGATGGTGTGTGTTACACAGTGCTTGGTTGTACACTCTGTTCACCAGGAGTAGTAGGATCAACAACAGATGTTTCACCAAAAAATGTTGGTGCATTTTCTAAAACATTTTGCTCATAAGCATTTTCTTGAATTTTACTAGTCAGCATGCGTGTGAATGTTTCATTAGAAAGACTTTTCATTTGTAGGGCTTCACCATGTTAAAAAATAATTTGTGGTAAAATCTTTTGACGATAGTATGTTAAAAGTCTTGGATAGATGAGAAAGGTTTTGGTAGTGCCTTTCTTTTTGGCATTTACATTCCTAACCATATCCATAAACAAAGTTTGGGTATAACTTGTAATTTTCATTTGTCAAAATAGCATATCCCAAATATTGTGTTTTAAAGAGTATTTCATTAAAAGATGTGGTTTTGGCTGAGAGACAAACAAGGAGGGTATAAAAGAAAATTTTCATCTCAGGTGGAAAATTTGGTTTAAAAACTGTCACTCCCACCATTTGAGTATCATACCCCATCTCAATAAATTCAATGTGAAGCTTAGTTTTTGAGAAAGATTATGTAGCTGACTCTTCAATGAGGGCGAATGTGGTTGATAGTATTTGTAGAGTTGTCTGGACATCAACTCCTTAGAATTTTGAAATGATGTTAAAGGCTTTTATCCCTGAATAAAAAGTTGGAATTATTCAAGAACTCTAGAAAATTATCAAGATAGATGGGTGCATCGGCAGTTAGGATGGTGTGATATTTGGACGATGTGAGTATATCTATGATTGAGTGGAAGTCGGTATTGTTGTCCAGTTTGGCGAGATATGGCAGGTAGTTGTGTGGTGATTTCAAATTGAGAGCCATGATCGATTATCGTGGATTGTGGTTTTGAGAGTAAAAATTCCTTTATGAATTTTGAATTTTGAAAGCGTGAGTGAAAACGCTTATAAAGGGTTTGTATATGGTTTTGAAAAAGTGATGCTGACATGGCCAAAGGTATGGTTTTGTTTGCTAAAGTCTGATTTACTATGTAACCCTCAATTTTAAATGTGGAAACCTTTGCTAGATGTTAACAGAGGTTAGGTTTTGAAAACAGTGACTTTGCATGATGTTTTATTGTACCTAGGTTTTGAAGGCATTCTAACATGCTCTTCATAGCTATAAGTCATTCTATGACATGGTGGATATCCATACCCTCTTGGATATTTGTTAGATGGTGGGGCATCAGTGACTTGAACCTCCCTATGGATAGGGTTTTGGTTCAATGCGCTTGTGACTGGTGTTTGGACAAGCTAAAATTTCTCAGCTGTTGGTTGTGGTTTCCTTTTGATGGTACCAATCGCTTGACTCATAGGTGTGCTATATTTGACCTTATTTATTCTTATGTCATAAGGTTTAAGATTGTAACATTCCTGAGTTACATGATTTTTCTTACCAGAAATGGTGCATTCCAGTTTTGATTCACAAATATTGTTTCCTCTGTTTATATCATATGCTTTTAAAAGATAACCTTTAGTCGCATGATTTGTCTCTTCACAAAATTCACAAAGCATATTTGTTATTTTTTTCCTATTACTTTTGTCACTTTTTCCTGAAACAGATTTTCGATCATCTATTTGGAAGTTAGCAACATGATTTTTACCTTTGGTGCTTTGAGCCTATTTGGATTGTGAAATCACTTGGTTTGAAATTTTCAAGAACATCACAATTATCAAACCAAGATGGTTGAAATTCATATTTTTCTTTTTCAGAACATGGTTATGGATCTAATGGTTTTTCAAGAACAATCATTTTACCACTTGAATATACGATTTTTACTTCTTTACTAGCTGAGTTTTTTTTAAATATTTGTTTTCTTGTTCCTTAAACCCTGTTCCAAATTTCGCATTACTCTTTGTTTATTGGTTAAGGAGCATCTCAAAACCAACACATGATTCTACCCATTTTTCACAAGTGACTTGGGTAGATTCAAGCTCGTTTTTGCAACTTCTATATTTTTCTATCATAGTTTGGAGTTGATCTTAGGTATTGCTTGCTTCATGTTTAAGTCTGCTAATCTCTTGGTCCTTTTCAGTTAGTCTAATTTTAAAATCTTTTGTTAATTTTTCAACCTCAATTTCACTAAGTTGGACCTTTTCCCTAAGGTTTTCATTCACCTCTTTAACGTTATAAAATGCAATAATACACTTGTTTGAACATAATTCTTTTAGAATTTGAGGAGATACCTTAGTAGCAGCTTCTTTTGCACAATCACTTTTGCAATCAGTGGAACTTTTGTGATTAAGATCTTTCACACTTTCTTCACCAAAATTTTCACAAACAACTATTTGTATTAAGTTAGCTACATTCTTAACATCAACTAATCAGATCTTCACCTTTAATCATATCTTCTTTAGGGTCAATTTCTCCTACAATAGATTCAAGTTCCATAAAACAAATACTCACATGTTCATCACTAGTTTTTGCTACAAGAGCAAAGTTTTCATCAGTTAAGTACTCAGGCAGACTACTCTAGTGAACAAAGCCCTGTATGAAGAAGCTTTGTGGTTGCTGGAGGGCTGGAACTTGTGCAAAAGGTACTTAAACATGTTGGACTTGAGAAACAAATGCTTGAACATATTTCACAAGGGCATGACTTAAGGATTGAGCAAAATGTGTTGTGTTTTGTACATTTGGTCCAAGGGTATTTTGGTGATTTTCATAAAAGTGTTGTTGGTTGCTAGATTGAGGCCTTTGATTTAGATAGGTTATCAATGGAGCATGAATGTTTGTTTGACTTCTACACTCCCTAGCAAAATGAGCTAATATTATACACATGAAACATTTTATCTTTGACTTATCCAACCCCACCCTAGACCTGCCATTAAATCCTGGATACTTATCAGTTTTCTTGTAGAAATTGTTTGCTCTAATTATGAGTAAAGCACCTTGTGTAAAATGTCCATCTCCTCTAAGTAAGTGGGATCAATATGTTGTAGATCATCAAGAACAAAAGGTAGGTTATTAGGACTTTGACCATCACCATTTTTTTTGTAAAAGCAAAATTCAGAGAGTATTGATCATAATTTATCCCAGTGGATATGTTAATAAAATGATCATAATCCTGATCATTAACTGTTGCAGATGATGATTCTTTGTGACAACTCGCATTTTCAGGTTATTACCGAACACTTTTATGTACTTTTATACACTTTATGGATTGTAAATATTCCTACTTGTACTTGTTGGAACATATAACTATAACATACGATATGGTTTCGTACAAACGTTAAAGTTAACGTGGTTACTTTCTACATAAACTGGATAGTTTGGACACACGAGGCACACCTTCGTGCCACACCCCTCTCACACGAAACCCCCACCTTCCAGAGGTGCCTTTTTTGTTTTGGTTTGGTGGGCTTTTTGGATGTGGCAAGTTTCTTTTTGGATTTGGCTGGTGTGGGTTTCACAACACTGGATGTGGTGTCATGATTACCACGAGCAGTGGGCTCAGCAACAGATGTTGGAGCAGTGGATGTGGACTCATCTAAAAGGTTCATCCCCCTTTGCTTGTGTTTTTGAAACTTTTGACTCATTATTTTTCATTCTTGTAAAAGTTTCATGAGTAAGACTCTGACTTTTTATAGCTTGACCTTGTTGAAAATCTTTTTCAGATGCTTGTGTTGAAAAATAAAAGCTTAAAAGTCTTGGATACATTAGAAAAGCTTTATTTTTGTTTCCTTTTATTGCGTTCACATTTGCTACCAAGTCCAAGAACAATGCCTGGGATAGATTATAGTTTGAATTTGTTAAAATTGCATATTCCAAATATTGAACCTTTTGTGGAATCTCATTAAATGAGGTTGTCTTGGCAGAGAGACATATTTAAAGAGTATGGAAAAAATATCTTTTTTCTGCTGGAAATTGAGGTTTAAAAATAGTAATCCGGTCAATTTGTCACACCCTCAATTTCCACTTGCGGAGTTTTACCACGAGGCGTGTGAACAAACCAGAATCTGAAACACTAGTACGTTGAACGACTCTACATGATTTGATTATACGTTTTCCAAAATCATTTGTTGTCGATTTTATATTACCAATATTTAGCATGAGTATCAGTTTTTAAAGTTTGAGCGGAAGCATAAATAAGTAATGATGCGGGCGCCAACACAAACGCCAAAACAACTTGAAAAATCCCAAAACAATATTAATAAATAAGACTCTATAATGATGTCTTGTTCAATGCGTGTGCGTGCACCTAGAGCTCCTAGCGTCCTGAGAAACATGTAAAGAAACAAGTGTCAACATTAAAGATGAGTGAGTTCACAGGTTTTTATAAAATCGTTTGTTCGGTTATAGTTTGTTACTCCGTTATCCCCAACCCGGGATAACTAATCAGTTCCATTATTCCAATCCCGGAATAATAAGTTGTTGCTTCCAATATTCCCAAACCGGAATATTAAGTTGTTGTTTCCATTATCCCCAACCCGGGATAATAAGTTGATGTTCCAATATTCCAAACCCGGAATATTAAGTTGTTCCGTAATTAAGTTCAATATTAATGTATATAGGTAGCTAGCCTAAAGTCATGTCACTAAGTGTTCGCGATCGAAGCTGACTGTGTGCCTCCGTTTTGCCAGGCCTATCACATGACCATGGCGGTGTTAGGCCAATCATACATCCGTTGACCATACCCGGTCGGCTAGCGCGACTAGCTCGGATGGGGCTCGTCAGACCCAGTAGTACTACTTATAATTCCCCCGCTATTTAACCCAAATACTAACGATTCGAGGAGATTGTCGAGGACTTAAGTGATAAAGCTGCTTAGTGCCCATAACATTACATTAACATTAACTTAGTTACTGTATAGTTGCGTGACGTTAAATTCGTATAACGTAAAGAGATTGAGTTTGAGAGTGTATACATGTTTCTTCCCCTGTTGTTTAAAGACCGGATAAAGTTAGGGGCCGTGAACTCACCTTTGTTTGCTCGGTTAGTGTAGCAAAGATGTTATAAGAGATGGGACCGCTAGTTGCGTCCTAACAAACCAAATTAATTCCACGTCAGTGTGAAATCACACCAATACAAATTCCACACGCAATTTACTCACAAAGTGACACACACAAACAACATATCTAACACTCAAACATGCATGCAAGTATTCTCATATGATCATAGTAATCAAACAACTTATCATGAACACATTCCTAATCCATGCAACACTTTAATGCATAAAATCACAAGTTAACAACTTTCTGCTTAACACTCAATTATTCAGTGTTTTCTAGGATTTTTATAAAATAGTTCCAGCATTCTAAAAATTCCCATATTTTTACAGTAGGTGAATTTATACCATAGAAATTTATATAATTTTTCCAAGTCCTAAATCTTTACTAATTAGCCATAAATATTAATTCATTAAGCTGCAGTCAGAGTTTTACCGCTTACGTTTCTGACTGCAGTCCACGGAAGAATTTATTTAAAAATCACTGATTGTCCGATTAACAAAATTCCAATTGGAGTTGCCCGGAAATTTCTATACCTAGTTGCTGTACAAAAATCATGACTCGACTCTCTACTGATTTTAAAATCTAGCTTGATAAACAACCAACAAAATTCCAGAATTTTAACAGCTTTACCTACTGAACTTGTTTAGCCCTTTAAAAATATCAAACGATTTCAGAAAATTATGAATCCAGTGCCATTAGGTTCCTTATTCAAATCTCTACGTTCTAGACCTCAGAAAATCCGTTTTTCGACAACTAACGACCAAGTTACAGCCAGATGAAATCGGCTGCAACTTTCACTCAGCTTCCTGTTTCAGCATGTTATTATTATAAACTCGTGTAATCCCGTTCATGCGATTAATCCAAGCGATCTAGCTCTGATTTCTAGTCCTAGATTAATACTAATAACCTATCCATGCAAACCCTTCTCAATAACTTTAGTTTTCATACACAATTCACAGCCTATACAATTAGCTTTCAATATAACATTCAATTCGGTTTAAACACTCCGAAATCATACAATCATCTAACGCAAACATCATTAACAAATCAGCTAGTCTAACATTCGTTCAATCATGCTTGGCAAGCTTATATCTTCCGAAAACAACCCTACTTGTAACTATGATACATAAGCCGATTAAAACATGTATATTCCGAAAACTACACCATTGTTTCATTAAATCAATCACTCCGGAACAAGCAACCAAAATCAACACACATATAACCGGACATTATCTTGTAACATATGTTGAATTCTCACCTTTGATCACTAGGTAAACAAGCCGAGATTGCGGACAAGGTAACCCGGCTGTTCCAGCAAACCGCGACTGAAAGGACTGAAAAGGAAGGCTGTTCGGGATCGACAAGGAGTGCAAGGGCTGTTTGCGGTCAGGACAAGGATGACGATGGCTGCTGCTGCTGCGACCGAGAGGGTGGAGAGGGTAAGGCAGCCGATGGCAGCTTTTCTTGTTAGGGTTTGTATATATGAATGAAGGCATGAGATGATATATATAAGCGCAAAAGAGATAGGGTTGCGGTTTGGTTTAGTACACGGCCGCAAGGGACTTGGGTTGGGTTGATTTGGGTTTAGGTCTTGCGGCCAAAGATTAGAGTATTAGAGTTTAGGTTTGATCTTTGATTCTTGTTCTCTTATGGCCGAAGACTAAAGTTGCATGCTATTGGTTTCGGTTTGGTTAGTGTTTGTGGCCGAGACATGTTTGGTTTAGGGTTTAGGTTTTCGATGTGTGTTGGATTTGATCTTGGCCGAGGACTTGACTTGAGCTAGAGTTTAAAACTTGTTACTCCTAGAGTCGCAATGAACCAAGGTTTAGAACGTGTCACGGGTTCGGTTAAGTTCGTGCACGTATTAAATCTAAATATTCAATCACTAAAACAATCACACAACACACAACACGTATTCATTTAATTCGTACACGTTCGTACACATAGCACGTAATTAGATTGACACATATTACGTTTAAGTTATCCGAAAAACCCGGGATATCACATTATCCCCATGTTGAAAGAATTTTCGTCCCGAAAATTGAGTAAACGCGGTTTAGCATGTAACGTACATGTTTAGAGTGCCACGCACAAAGAGTTAGTTTGTTAATGATAGTACGCAACGTTACAAGAAGTTCCCAAGTGTCATACACAAAGATTTCCAAGTGCCATGCACAAGAATTTAGTCAACAATAGTACACGAAAGTATGAGAAAGTTTCAGGTTGTCACATCATCCCCTTGTTGAAAGAATTTTCGTCCCGAAAATTTAGTTACTGGTATCGTTAGTTTGCTGCTCAGTTGCAAAGAGGTGTGGGTATTTGCTTTTCATTTGGTCCTCTCTTTCCCACGTGAATTCCGGTCCACGCTTAGAGTCCCAACGAACTTTAACGATTGGAATCTTGCTGTGCCTCCGAGTCTTGATCTCACGATCCATGATCTCGATAGGCTTTTCTACGAAGTGTAGTTGTTCATCCACTTGGATCTCATCCAATGGAATAACTAAGGTTTCATCTGATAGACACTTCTTCAGATTTGACACGTGAAATACGTTGTGAACTCCACTGAGTTCGGCAGGGAGGTCTAATTGGTATGCTACGGGTCCAATTCGTTTCAAGATTTCAAACGGGCCTACGTACCGTGGGTTAAGTTTGCCCCGTTTTCCAAAACGGATTACACCCTTCCAGGGTGACACCTTTAGTAGGACGCGATCGCCTACTTGGAATTCGAGCGGTTTGCGTCGTTGATCAGCGTAGCTTTTCTGTCGATCTCGTGCCGCCGCCATGCGGTTTCTGATTTGTACAATCTTTTCAGTAGCCTCAAGTATTAACTCTGGGCCTGTGAGTTGACTGTCACCGACTTCTGCCCAGCAGACCGGTGATCTACATTTACGACCGTATAATGCTTCAAACGGTGCTGCCGAAATACTCGTGTGATAGCTGTTGTTATATGAAAATTCCACTAGAGGTAGGTGAATTTCCCAATTATTTCCGAAGTCCACTACGCATGCCCTAAGCATGTCTTCCAAGGTTTGTATGGTCCTTTCGCTTTGACCATCAGTCTGAGGGTGATAAGCTGTGCTCATATCCAAGCGTGTTCCCAACGCTTTCTGGAGTGACTGCCAGAAGTTTGACGTGAAACGAGCATCTCTATCTGATATGATGGACGTTGGCACCCCGTGTCGAGAAACTACTTCCTTAATGTAGATGCGAGTCAACTTCTCCATCTTATCTGTTTCTTTAATAGCTAGGAAGTGTGCGGACTTAGTTAAACGATCCACAATCACCCAGATGGTGTCGCAACCACCCAAGGTTCGCGGGAGTTTAGTGATAAAATCCATGGAGATCTGATCCCATTTCCACACTGGGATCTCAGGTTGTTGGGGTAGCCCCTATGGCTTTTGATACTCCACCTTGACTTTTCACAAGTCAAACATTTACTCACGTAGGTGGCTATATCGGCTTTCATGTTAGGCCACCAATACGCAGCTTTAAGGTCTTGATACATCTTATCCGAACCTGGATGGACAGAGTATCGAGATTTGTGAGCTTCATCCATGACTAGCTCTCTGAGGTTCCCGTAGAGAGGTACCCATATGCGATTCATGAAATACCGGGCTCCATTGGGCTTTACTTCCCAATCGCGTTCCATTTTTCCCACTGATTCAGCTTTGATGTTTTCCTCCTTAACTGCTTCTAACTGGGCGTCGCGTATTTGTTCGGGTAGCCCCGAATGAATAGTGAGTTGTAATGCTCGTACGCGACGAGGTTTCAAGTGTTCCTTCCTGCTGAGGGCATCAGCTACCACGTTAGCTTTACCCGGGTGATACCGAATGGCACACTCATAATCGTTCAAGAGTTCGACCCAGCGACGCTGTCGCATGTTCAACTCCTTCTGATCAAAGATGTGCTGGAGGCTTTTGTGGTCAGTGAAGATTGTGCACTTCGTTCCATAAAGGTAGTGTCTCCAAATCTTAAGTGCAAACACTACTGCTCCCAATTCTAGGTCATGCGTCGTGTAGTTCTTCTCGTGAACTTTCAGCTGTCGTGACGCACACGCGATGACCTTATCGCGTTGCATGAGTACGCATCCCAATCCTTGAATGGAAGCATCACAATACACTACAAAGTCATCTGTCCCTTCCGGCAAGGACAGAATGGGTGCACTGCAAAGTTTCTGCTTTAGCAGTTGAAATGCTTCTTGCTTGTCACCCCAATTATACTTGATACCTTTCTGGGTGAGGGTAGTAAGCGGTTGTGCAATCTTTGAAAACCCCTCGATGAAGCGTCTGTAGTAACCAGCCAATCCCAAAAATTGGCGGATTTCCGTCGGAGTCTTAGGTGCTTCCCAACTTTTGATGGCTTCAATCTTGGCAGGGTCTACGTGGATACCCTTTTCATTCACGACGTGCCCGAGAAACTGAACTTCCCGGATCCAGAAATCACACTTTGAAAGCTTGGCATATAGCTTTTCCTGTTGAAGTAATCCTAGCAGTAATCGTAGGTGCTCAGCATGCTCTTCTTTACTTTTGGAGTAGATGAGTATGTCATCGATGAACACAATGACAAATTTGTCGAGGTATGGTTTACACACGCGGTTCATGAGGTCCATGAATACCGCAGGTGCGTTAGTGAGACCGAATGGCATGACCAAGAACTCGTAATGGCCATACCGAGTGCGAAATGCTGTCTTAGCGATATCCTCCTCCCTGACGCGTAGCTGATGATACCCAGACCGTAAATCAATCTTAGAGTAGTAACTTGACCCTTGCAGTTGGTCGAATAGATCGATGCAAGGTAACGGGTATCGGTTCTTGACTGTGACCTTGTTGAGTTCCCTACAGTCGATGCACATGCGGAAAGTCCCGTCCTTTTTCTTGACAAACAGGACTGGAGCTCCCCATGGCGAAACGCTTGGTCGGATAAATCCTTTTTCCAACAGCTCTTGAAGTTGGGTCGACAGCTCCTGCAGCTCGGCTGGAGCTAGGCGGTATGGAGCCTTGGCGATAGGAGTTGCATTGCTTGCCAATTCGATTTCAAACTCCAATTGTCGATATGGTGGAAGACCAGGTAGTTCTTCTGGGAATACATCGAAAAAATCACGGACGACAGGGATGTCTTCTATACGTTTCTCGTCCTTAGGCTGTTCGGTAATTAGTGCAAATATAGCGAAGGAATTCTTTTTCCGAAGATACTTCTGCGCTTGTATAAATGAGATAATGTTGGTGACGGCGCTTGCCTTGTCGCCTTGTACGTCAGGATTTCGTCGTTCGAGAGTGGAATACGGATAGACTTTTCGAAGCAG
Organism: Scalesia atractyloides; assembly: GCA_947069175.1. Classification (NCBI taxonomy): domain Eukaryota; kingdom Viridiplantae; phylum Streptophyta; class Magnoliopsida; order Asterales; family Asteraceae; genus Scalesia; species Scalesia atractyloides. The sequence goes on from CAMTDV010000024.1 coordinate 23,532,031, forward strand.
AGAACTTCAGCCCGGACGTCGGATAGCCAGTCCATTCCGACTACCACGTCAAAACTACCCAAGGTAGTTGTCATCAGATCGATGGTAAAAGTGTGGCCCGCGAGTTTGAGTTGACAGCCGGATACGATTTGGGTCACATCTACCGATTTACCATTGGCTAATTCTATCACATAAGGGGTGTCTAATGGTTTAAGCGTGAGATTTAGGTTCTTCCTAAAAGACTCAGATTTAAAGCTCCTATCCGCACCCGTATCAAAAAGCACAGAAGCAAAATGTTCATTAAGGGGAAACTTACCGGTGACCACGTTCGTGTCGTTTCTGGCCTCTCCGCGGCCCAATGTAAATGCACGACCTTTGGCACCTCCTGTGCCACCGTTCCCATTGTTGTTGTTGTTATTATTGTTGTGTGTTGTGGTTGTGGTTGTTTCCACCATTATTGTTGTTGTTGCGCAACTGTGGGCAGTCTTTTCTGAAATGAGCAGTGCTACCACACTGATAGCATCCCCGGTTTATACCCTGCTGCTGACCTTGAGGCTGATTCTGATTTTGTCGGGACATGATTTCCCCACGACAATCCTTTGCCGCATGTCCTATCTTGCCACATCTTTGGCAGCGAATTCTGGTACAAGGGCCGTTATGATGGAGATTACAGCGGTTGCACTGCAGGCTTTCGACCTACATAACCGCCTGCATTCTGGTTGTTGTTGTTGTTGTAGTTGTTGTTGTAGTTGCTGTTGTTGTTGTTGGAACGATTTTGATGACCCCGGTGGTTGTGGTAGTGATTGAACCGTTTCGGGTTCCCTTGCTGTGGATGTGAAGACGAAGACTGTCGAATGATGGAGTCTTCAAACTTTCTTTTGTTATCTGAGGCAACTTCAGTGGTACCCCGTGCTGGCAGTTTCTTCTGTTCCACCGCTTTATCGGTGAGTTTGTGAGCCAATCGGATAGCTTGATGTTTGTTACAGGGTTACTAGACATCACCATACCCTGAATTTCCGGAACCGGACCCCCGAGATAGAACTCGAGTCTTTTCTCCACCGTGTTTGCCAAATCAGGACACAGAAATACCAAGTCATGGTGTTTTGCAGTGTAAGCCTCAATTTCCGATCCCACCATCTTGTGGTTCCATAGAGCTTGCTCTAACTATTGCACTCTGTCTCGTGGACAGTACTCCTCTTTAATCAGGGCCTTGAACTCAGTCCATGCCATTGCATTTGCAGCTAACAGTCCACGTGTTTGGACTTGGGCATTCCACCATGTCAGTGCCCCATCTTCCAGCGTTGAGGCGGCGTATTTGACCTTGTTGGCCTCTAAGCAGTTGCACATTTCAAAAACGGATTCCGACTTTTCGATCCAGCGGACCAATCCAATGGGTCCTTCCGCCCCCGAGAACTTGCTAGGCTTTGCGTCAAGGAACATCTTATAGGGATTAAAGCCCCCTCCTGCTGACAGAGAACAGGAAGTCAGCAAGGAATTGTACTAGCCTCACTATTAGATTTTCACGCGAAAACTTAATAATGGTTACCTGCCGGCTGGTTCTGCACACCCGCTAATGCTGCGTTCACATGCTCCTGGATCATGGCAGCTAGCTCTTCGGGCGTCAAGTTAAGGTTTCCACGTCTTCCAGTCGCCATTTAGATCTTCGAAACACAACACAAACACACCCCGATAAGTCTATATGTCCAATATAGTTATCCTACTTCATACTTTAATAATTATTTAGTTATGTCAACTCAATATGTTAAATAGTCAAAAGAAATACTTGATTAACTGAAATCTCGACGTCTTACAAAAGTGCAAATCAAACATAAGAATTCACTATTAAGTCTCAAGTTTAAATACAAGTGAAAAATAATAAACTGAAGGAAAACAAATAATATAAACGAGACGTGTCAGTCGTCTACGTCTCCATTCCCCAAGTCACTGTCATTGCCGTCATCCTGTGCGGCATTTCCAGCTTCCTCAGCTGGGTCCTCCTCCTCCGGATCCTCCTCAGGATCCTCCTCTGGATCCTCTTCTGGATCCTCCTCTACCGGCACTGGAGGGGCAGGTGCTGGTTCAAGTGCTTGATTTTGCAGTTCCTGAATGTTCCAACTATTTTCCAGGACTCTGTCCTCAAGCCAGTCAGCTCTTATCTGCTCTGCACGCAGATCTCTGGCTATGGTGTTACGAGCTATCTTACTCGTACGATGCTCTTCCTCGAGCGAGTCGGTCTTTCCCGTAAGGTGTCGGATCATCCATCCTTGTGCTAAGATGGTTTCCTGCATTCTTTCTAACTGTTTTTGTTGTGTATGTACCAGGATTCTAAGCATGTCAAGTCCTATTTCTACAGGATTAACCGGTTCAACCGGTACAGCAATAGTTGGGCGTAATGACGACTCCTCCCCCAGAGCGAGCCTTTTCCTCGCTGCTGAGCGTGTCTCCACGCCATAAGGTGGTAAGGGTTCCACCATTGGTGCCTTTCCTGGTGCTCTTGGTGGCGTAAGTCTGTCGGACGATGATGACGATGAGGATGATGACATTGCCTGTTAGGTCGTGTAGTTAGTTACGAGTTGTTTTTATTTCTTATTATGAAGGTATAACCTACCAAACACGTTTGTAGCATATTGCATAACAAGATATAATAATTCGGTGCCGAACTAAGTCTAGTGTCGTGATATCAGCTATAGTTTCGGTCTACTTCTAATGCAAACCTGGTTCTCTATAGCTAGTGGCTCTGATACCAATCTGTCACACCCTCAATTTCCACTTGCGGAGTTTTACCGCGAGGCGTGTGAACAAACCAGAATCTGAAACACTAGTACGTTGAACGACTCTACATGATTTGATTATACGTTTTCCAAAATCATTTGTTGTCGATTTTATATTACCAATATTTAGCAAGAGTATCAGTTTTTAAAGTTTGAGCGGAAGCATAAATAAGTAATGATGCGGGCGCCAACACAAACGCCAAAACAACTTGAAAAATCCCAAAACAATATTAATAAATAAGACTCTATAATGATGTCTTGTTCAATGCGTGTGCGTGCACCTAGAGCTCCTAGCGTCCTGAGAAACATGTAAAGAAACAAGTGTCAACATTAAAGATGAGTGAGTTCACAGGTTTTTATAAAATCGTTTGTTCGGTTATAGTTTGTTACTCCGTTATCCCCAACCCGGGATAACTAATCAGTTCCATTATTCCAATCCCGGAATAATAAGTTGTTGCTTCCAATATTCCCAAACCGGAATATTAAGTTGTTGTTTCCATTATCCCCAACCCGGGATAATAAGTTGATGTTCCAATATTCCAAACCCGGAATATTAAGTTGTTCCGTAATTAAGTTCAATATTAATGTATATAGGTAGCTAGCCTAAAGTCATGTCACTAAGTGTTCGCGATCGAAGGTGACTGTGTGCCTCCGTTTTGCCAGGCCTATCACATGACCATGGCGGTGTTAGGCCAATCATACATCCGTTGACCATACCCGGTCGGCTAGCGCGACTAGCTCGGATGGGGCTCGTCAGACCCAGTAGTACTACTTATAATTCCCCCGCTATTTAACCCAAATACTAACGATCCGAGGAGATTGTCGAGGACTTAAGTGATAAAGCTGCTTAGTGCCCATAACATTACATTAACATTAACTTAGTTACCGTATAGTTGCGTGACGTTAAATTCGTATAACGTAAAGAGATTGAGTTTGAGAGTGTATACATGTTTCTTCCCCTGTTGTTTAAAAACCGGATAAAGTTAGGGGCCGTGAACTCACCTTTGTTTGCTCGGTTAGTGTAGCAAAGATGTTATAAGAGATGGGACCGCTAGTTGCGTCCTAACAAACCAAATTAATTCCACGTCAGTGTGAAATCACACCAATACAAATTCCACACGCAATTTACTCACAAAGTGATACACACAAACAACATATCTAACACTCAAACATGCATGCAAGTATTCTCATATGATCATAGTAATCAAACAACTTATCATGAACACATTCCTAATCCATGCAACACTTTAATGCATAAAATCACAAGTTAACAACTTTCTGCTTAACACTCAATTATTCAGCTGTTTTCTAGGATTTTTATAAAATAGTTCCAGCATTCTAAAAATTCCCATATTTTTACAGTAGGTGACATTTATACCATAGAAATTTATATAATTTTTACAAGTCCTAAATCTTTACTAATTAGCCATAAATATTAATTCATTAAGCTGCAGTCAGATTTACCGCTTTCTGACTGCAGTCCACGGAAGAATTTATTTAAAAATCACTGATTGTCCGATTAACAAAATTCCAATTGGAATTGCCCGGAAATTTCTATACCTAGTTGCTGTACAAAAATCATGACTCGACTCTCTACTGATTTTAAAATCTAGCTTGATAAACAACCAACAAAATTCCAGAATTTTAACAGCTTTACCTACTGAACTTGTTTAGCCCTTTAAAAATATAAAACGATTTTAGAAAATTATGAATCCAGTGCCATTAGGTTCCTTATTCAAATCTCTACTTCTAGACTCAGAAAATCCGTTTTTCGACAACTAACGACCAAGTTACAGCCAGATGAAATCGGCTGCAACTTTCACTCAGCTTCCTGTTTCAGCATGTTATTATTATAAACTCGTGTAATCCCGTTCATGCGATTAATCCAAGCGATCTAGCTCTGATTTCTAGTCCTAGATTAATACTAATAACCTATCCATGCAAACCCTTCTCAATAACTTTAGTTTTCATACACAATTCACAGCCTATACAATCAGCTTTCAATATAACATTCAATTCGGTTTAAACACTCCGAAATCATACAATCATCTAACGCAAACATCATTAACAAATCACTAGTCTAACATTCGTTCAATCATGCTTGGCAAGCTTATATCTTCCGAAAACAACCCTACTTGTAACTATGATACATAAGCCGATTAAAACATGTATATTCCGAAAACTACACCATTGTTTCATTAAATCAATCACTCCGGAACAAGCAACCAAAATCAACACACATATAACCGGACATTATCTTGTAACATATGTTGAATTCTCACCTTTGATCACTAGGTAAACAAGCCGAGATTGCGGACAAGAGTAACCCGGCTGTTCCAGCAAACCGCGACTGAAAGGACTGAAAAGGAAGGCTGTTCGGGATCGACAAGGAGTGCAAGGGCTGTTTGCGGTCAGGACAAGGATGACGATGGCTGCTGCTGCTGCGACCGAGAGGGTGGAGAGGGTAAGGCAGCCGACGGCAGCTTTTCTTGTTAGGGTTTGTATATGTGAATGAAGGCATGCAAGAGATGATATATATAAGCGCAAAAGAGATAGGGTTGCGGTTTGGTTTAGTACACGGCCGCAAGGGACTTGGGTTGGGTTGATTTGGGTTTGGGTCTTGCGGCCAAAGATTAGAGTATTAGAGTTTAGGTTTGATCTTTGATTCTTGTTCTCTTATGGCCGAAGACTAAAGTTGCATGCTATTGGTTTCGGTTTGGTTAGTGTTTGTGGCCGAGACATGTTTGGTTTAGGGTTTAGGTTTTCGATGTGTGTTGGATTTGATCCTGGCCGAGGACTTGACTTGAGCTAGAGTTTAAAACTTGTTACTCCTAGAGTCGCAATGAACCAAGGTTTAGAACGTGTCGCGGTTCGGTTAAGTTCGTGCACATATTAAATCTAAATATTCAATCACTAAAACAATCACACAACACACAACACACAAACGTATTCATTTAATTCGTACACGTTCGTACACATAGCACGTAATTAGATTGACACGTATTACGTTTAAGTTATCCGAAAAACCCGGGATATCACACAATTGACCTCCATACCCTCTTTCAATGAACTCTGTGTGAAGTAATCGCTTTTCGAAAGAAGTACTACCTACCTGGTCATCAAGACCAAATGTTGTGGATATTGTATATGGTGATATTTGAACAAGAGTTTCTCCGATTTGAGACATGATAGCATAGGGCTTTTTGTTTTGATTTTGAACTTCAGCATTTGCCCAAAATTGTCGCAGAGTATCCACATAGATGGGTGCATCAGCAGTGAGTATAGGTTTATATTTTGATGATGTTAAAACATCAATTATCGAGTGGAAAGAAGTATTTTTGACGGTTTTTTGAAGTACAGAAGGTAGTTATGAGGAGATTTGATTTGAGAGCCATGATCGGAGAAGAGAAGTGAGAAATTTTTGGAAAAGATGGTAGTGATAACCGCTTTTTGTGAATTTTTGAATTCAAGTCGGCCGTAGAAAGCTCTGTTTGGATAAAACATGGTTTTATAAAGGGAAAAGTGAATGCTGACATGGCAGAGTCTGTTATAAAGATCTGATGGCTATGATCTGTCTACGTGGCAACCTCTGTTATGAAGTGGGTGACACTTGTTATGTAACCTCTATTGGAGAGCAACAGAGGTTGGGAACAGTGGATATGAACAGTGGTGATTTTGTTCTATCAGTGGATACATATCAGAGTTTAGGATAAATAGTGTTTATACCTACATAGGTTATGATCAGTGGTTAATGAGAACAGAGGTTATACCTTTGAAAAGTGGATAAATGTAACCAAACAAAGGTCTTTGGAAATAATGGTTTGCAACAGACTTTAAGGATTTTTGAAAAAAATTCAATTTGAAGCTATTTTTAAGTATAAATTTTTGATTTTTTGAAAACATTTTAATACTTTTTATTCATGGGAAATCAAATTTTGCTTTTAATCCGTGTTTAGCATGCCAATCCTAGAGATCAAGCTTTCAAAGGTGGATGTGTCTAAAGCTTTTTTAGCACATCTGCCAGCTGATCCTTAGTTGGAACATGATGCAGAGAAATTAGACTTTTTTCATAACAATCCCTCACAAAGTGATGTCTGATGTGAATGTGCTTGGTAGTTGAATGAGAGACGAAATTTTTAATGATGTTTTCAGCTGCTTGACTATCTAACATGAGAGGAGTCTTGAGAGCAGTTACACCAAAATCGAACAATTGGTTTTGAAGCCATAGGAGTTGAGTTGTACAGCTAGCAGCAAAATATACTTACCTCAGCTGTTGATGTTGAAACTGCAGCTAGCTTTTTGCTTTGCCAAGAAACTAAGCAATTGCTTAGAAACTGACATCATCCTGATGTTGACTTCCTTGTAGCATGGCATTCAGCAAAGTTACTGTCTGAGAAACCTGAAAGCTTCATTAGCAGGATACTGTGAGAGCACCTTTTATGGATCTGAATATCCTTTTCACAACTATAAGATTTGACTTTCTAGCTGCTGACTGGGATCTGGCACAAACACATGTTGCAAACATGATGTCTGGCTTAGATGCAGTTAGGTACAATAAAGACCCAATCATGCTTCTATAAAGAGTTTGATCAACCAAGTCATCTTTGTCATCAACAACTGCCAATTGAAGTAGCCATGGGTGTACTGCATGTTTTACAGCTATTCATATCAAATTTTGTAAGTAGTTCTTTGACATACTTACTTTGATGAATGAATGTACCATTTTACAATTGCTTAACTTGGAGACCAAGAAAGCATTAGAGTTCACGCATAGACTCATCTCAAACTCTACTGTCATGAGTTTTCTAAACTCTTTACACATGGCAGTGCATGTGGATCCAAAAATGATGTCATCCACATAAATTTAGACAAGCATCAAATCTTTTCCTCTCTATTTTAAAAACAATATTTTTATCAGTTTTACCTCTAATAAAGCCTATGGATAAGACAAAGTTGGATAGCGTTTCATACCAGGCTCTAGGTACTTGTTTCAGGCCATACAAAGATTCGTTAAGCTTGTAGACATGATCAGGATAAAAGACATCTTCAAAACCAGAGGTTGGCATACATATACCTCATCCTTAATCTTACCATACAAGAATGCACACTTGATATCCATTTGATACACCTTGATGTTGTGGTTGGTAGCAAAGGCTAAGAACAATTCGATAGCCTCCAATCTTGCAACTGGAGCAAATGTTTTATCATAGTAAATGCCCTCTTCTTGTCTATAGCCTCAAACCACAAGCCTAGCTTTGTTTTTGACAACAATGGCCTTTTTATTTGTTTTATTCTTGAAGACCCATTTTGTGCCAATTGGACATACATCCTTTAGCAATGGTACAAGTTCCCATACTTGTTGTCTTTTGAACTATAGGAGCTCTTCTTCCATGGCCTCTACCCAATTGTTGTCTCTTAGTGCCTCTTGGTACTTGACAGGTTGTGTGAGTGATAGAAAACCAGCAAAAAGATAAATGTTTTGGGATTGACTTCTTATGAGTACCCCTTCATTGATGTTGCGAATAACTTGGTCTGATGGATGGTTTTTAAGGTAGATTAGATCTCCCTTGTATGGAATAATGGCATTTTGAGGTGAAGGTTGCAGATGAGAATCATTTGTGCTAACATCTGTTGGCAATTTTGAAGAGTCAATAGGTGTTTGGAATGGAGGTGGAGGTATAGGTGGAATTGGTGTAAAGATGGGTTGACTTTTATCCATAGAAACTAGACTTTATCAACTGAGGTTTGACTTGATGAGGCGGCAGAGGTTTGAGGATGAACAACTGTTGATGTAGTAGTGGCAGAATTTTGACAGTTGTTTTGAACATCTGTTGCTCTAGTTGTGGAAGTGACATTGTATTGTGGAACCACAATGTCATATCCATAATCTTGATGGTAGATTGTGATGTACCAGCAATGTTAGTCTTGAGAGACACATCTTCAAATGTAAATTTATCTAAGTCAACAATTCAACAGGACTTGCTGGGATTGTTAATGAAGAAAGTTCATTGAACTTTACATTCAAAGTCTCTTCTACACACCTAGTCCTTGTGTTAAACACTTTATAGGCTTTGGCAGTAGTTGACTAGCCTAGAAAATAACCACAATCTACTTTGGCTGTAATTTTAAAGCTGAATCTTTTAAGTTTAAAATGAAACAAGGGCAACCAAAGATTTTGAAATAAGAGATCAGTGGTTTGATCTTGAACAGAGTTTCATAAGCAATCTTTTGATGTTTGGGGTTAATCAAACTCTGTTCTAGACATAGCAAGCAGTGTTCACAGCCTCTAGCCAAAAGGAGAATGGTAAACCTGAATCCACAAGCATAGTCCTAGCAGCTTCAATTAGAGTTATATTCTTTCCTCAACCACCCCATTTTGTTCGGGTGTCCTTGGAATGTTGTACTACCTTACAATTCCTTTTGACACACAGAAGTCATCCAACTCCTTATTTCTAAACTCTGTTTTATTGTCACTCCTGAAGATTTTTATTGGCAAGTCAAATTGCTTTTCAACTTTTCTTACAAAGTCCTGCAGCAAAATACTTGCAGTCTCATCTTTGGAGTGCAAAAAGTAAGTCCATGTAAACCTTGAGAAATCATCAGTTATGACAACACAATACCTATTCTTTTTAAGACTCGTGATTTTCGCAGGGCCAAACAAGTCCATGTGCAACAATTGTAAACACTGACTTGTTTTGGACTCATCAACGGATTTGTATGAACTTTTATGTTGTTTACTTTTTAAACAGAAAACACAGTGTTCATCACATGTGAATTTTTTTGGGGGAAGACCTCTTACAAGACCTTGTTTTGAGAGTGTGGTGATAGTTTTAAGATTTGTGTGACCAAGTCTTGTATGCCATAGTTCTGTCTCTTTGTTAGAGGCAGCTGAGAACAGACAAGCATTAGACATTGGATTATGTTTCAACATATCAACCACATACACATTGCAACTCTTATGAGTAACAAGTTGTGCTTTGCTCTCAACTATGATTTTATCAATCTTGTTCACCACTTCTAGCCCAACAATTTGACAAGTTTTCTTAGTGAAGAATGACCCATAGCCTTTGTCACTCTTTTGAGAAACACTAAGAAGGTTAAATTTCAGATTCTCAATAACACCTTCCCTTTTGATTGTTACCAAAGTATATATTGCCCTCTCCATGTGCCATGAATCTTTGAGAAGTGCTCTACATCCTGTTGTGCCTGGAGCCTCCACTATCTACATACCATAAACTATCAAGGCAAGTAGAAGCTCCCTGCACATTTGTAACAGATTAGTTTCGGTGAGTTTCGAAAGCCAAAATGGCTTTGGATGGGGTCACAGATATTCCATCCTCAAATCCAGGAACATGGTCAGAGTGTTGAACAGATTTTTGAAACATATGTTGTGAGACATCCTATCAGATGATTATAACCATGAGGATGCCTGTTTACCCTTGGTTTTGAAGGTCTTTTGTAGATATCATAACTAAATGGTACACTTTTTTAAGCTGATTGGCCATATCCTCTTGGAAATTTGTTTGATGGTGGAGCGTCTGTAACCTGGACTTTTTTGGGAATAAAGGTTCCGTTCCGTAGTTTGGTAATAGATGTTTGGACTGGGACAAAGGTCTGTTTTGTCCTTTCTTTTCTTGAACTCTCAAGTGTTTTTTATTTACATTTCTTTTAACATCAAAATTTTTGAGATAAACACACTCTTGAGTTTTGTGGTTTTTCTTGCCATAGATGGTGCAATGAGGTGCATCAATGATCACACTTGTCTTGTTAATGCCTTATGCTTTTAAAAGAAAACAGTCACAAAAGTCACAAAACAAGTTTGATATATTTCCTTTCTTCTTCCCTTTTTCACCCTTTTTGTCAACAGATGCTGTAACATTTGTTGGAAGGTCTTTAAAGGGAATGATCTTGAATTGAGGTGCTTTTACACATTCAATGGTTGAGAAATCCATTGGCATAAAGTTTTCAGAATGTCACACTCATCTGAGTAGGTAGGTTTGAATAGATATTTTTCAATTTCCACAAAAGTTGAGGATCATTCTGGTCTTTCAATAACAATTTTTTTTACCATTTGGTTTAGTGACTTTGATTTCTTGACCAGTCATGTTTGTTGAATAATTCAAGCAAACCACAATCATTTACAACAGTACTTTGAGAAACTAGGTCATTCTTTCTGAAACCTATGCTAAATTTTACATTGCTTTTGATTTGTGATTCTAACATCAACTCATTACCATTGTAGGATTCTACCCACTATTCACATGTGATCTAGGTATATTCAAGCTCCTTTTTATAACTTTGATATTTTTCTATCATTGTTTGGAGTTGATCCTTGGTTATACTTGATTCATGTTTGAGACTGTTGATTTCATTTTCTTTTTCAAACAGTTTTTATTTTTAACTCTTTATCAGGTTTTTTAAACTGTATTTCATCATCTAAGATCTTATTTCTAAGGTTTTCATTCACCTCTTTCATGTTAGCAAAAGCAATAATACATTTGTCTGAACATAAGTCTTTAAGGACTTGAGGTGATAACTTAGCAGCAACCATCATGGCACAATCACACTCTCCTTCACAAACACTGGAATCCCATGGGTCTGACATAGGTTCTATATTATCACCAACCTTTTCTTCACAAACCTGTTCTTTACCAACCTTTTCTTCTAAAACATATGTTTCAACATTATCACAAACCTCACCAACATTGGACACCACTTCCTCAGACTCAACCCCTTCTAAAATAGTGTCTAGTGCCACAAAACAAAAATCATCAGTTTTCTTTTCAGAATTGGCAACTAGGGAAAAATTTTCATCAGTAAGTTCATCAGGTAAGCTACTCCAATCAACAAAGCCTTGTGTAAAGATGCTCTGTTGACTGTTGTGGTGCAGGTTGCACTTGGACTGATGAACCGGGGCCTGAATGCATTGTATCTGAGGAACAGTGGTTTGGACATATGTAGGACCGTTTAACTCCTTAGAAAAGGTCCCTATATTGTATCAAATCCATGTATGCAGAAATTACGTGAATTAGTGACAATATACACAAGATATTCACGTCAGTTTATTAATATTCAAAGTTGTACATTCGAGATCCAAAACTGACAGAGCTCCGCCGTCTGAATTACAATATAGTTACAAATGAAATCCAAGACAGCTATTTATAGAGGATCAAGTTTGCACCAAACTACTTATGGTCTAGTTCGTACGAACTACTAATTCGTATGATCTAGCCATATCATATGTCCTCATTCATGCGAACTAGTCTTATAACAAACATAAATTTAACCTTAAACATTAAAACCCTATACAATTAGACTAGATCCATCGTGTACTAACAGAGTCCCCCTTGAATGTTTTCGTCGTCTTGATCAGTCTTCAAATCTTCATCCACGTCCGAAAAAGTTCTTGTAAGGCTTCCTACTCTTTCTTGTGAAGGAATGGGCGTTTGATCCGTAGGAGGTTCCCATTTCATGAATTGAAATCTTCTAAGACGTGCCTCTCTTCATTTCTCGTGTATTTCTTCTAAACGCTTTTCTTCTTTCAAAAATTCTTCACTTTCAAGCTCATGCCATTTAGACTCCCACATATGACAAGAATTAATACAATGTGCATAGCAAATGTTGATCACACCTTGGTATTGCTTCGCTTGAGTCTCTTTGCGTTTATCATAGCCTATCTTGTTGAAGAACAAGCATTTTACGTCTTCCTTTGAACAATGCACTAGCCATATCGGGTCTAGTATCCTTATCGTCCTCCATAAACCCCAAATTCTTCGACGCTCAATCAATTTTGGAGTTACTTCTTTAGTGACATCCTAATTACCTTCAGCTCTAAACAAAATCACCGCTTCACAAGTTTCAGGATATGTTTGCCACCATAAGAAATAAGGATGGAAATCTTGCTCAATTGGTTTTAGAGGCATGTTCTTCATCACTATGGGCCTCTTCATCACCAATGTAACGTCTTTCTCTTTCGTGACATTGTTGATCTTCACTCTTCGTTTAGAGATATATGGTTTCCAGTGATTGAAACCATGCATCGCTTCAAACTTTTCACTTTCCATAAACGTTGATCATTAAACTTTATCTGATAGCTGATATTCTTTGTCTGCACCAATTCTTCTACATCCCAGAATGGTAAACTCTTTAAGTCATTCAGATATCGAAGTATTGAACACCTAACTCCCTCTTTATAGCATAAACATTCAACTCTCTAATCCAACGCCAGCTTAGAATATCTCCAAGTGATTTGTCTTTGTCTAGTGTAAAGAATGCCAATGGACGTTTAAACTTTCTTTCTTTCGGCATCTCTTTAAACCAAGACTTCTTCGCTTCAGCTATCTCCTCTTTTGATAAACGTTTTGGAATGCTTCCGTCTTTAACAACTTCATCAATCTTTCTTTTCAACAGCTCTGGATCAACTTCTCTCATGATTTCCTCAAACGTTGGAAAACTATCGGTGTCAACTCCAGAGTACTTTTCAACCTCGTCATCAGAAGCATCTTCAGTAATGACACGATCATAATAATTTGCTTCTGGCACTTTCTTGTAAACATAGTTATTTGCTCCAATGTGCTAATATTAACCAACTCTTATTCGAAATCGAAATCAATTAATCCTTCATCAACCTCTAGCAACTTAGCAAGTTCTTCCTTCGAATATTTATGTACAAACTCACCTTATTTAAAATTATGCTCCAACATTAGCATCATAGGTTTGTAGCTATCAGGAACAACTGTTACAGGATTAGCTGTGAAGATTCCTGATGCTTCTGTTGTTGTTGGCCCTGATTGCTCCCCCTGAGGTTGAGCATCTTCAACATTCACTTCGTCATTCAAAACAGAGTCGTAATCAAATTCATCATGCATCTTAGCAGATTCAACAGTAATACCAATTCCACCCTGACCATCACCATCATTGTTATCATCTTTCTTCTCAGAATCATCTTTCTTATCATCATCTTGTTTATCATCATCGTTTTTATCTTCATCTTCATCCTTCTCTTCTTCAGTCACAACTCTCTCAGCCCTTAGATGTCTTAGTTCAGCTCTTCTCTGAAGAATAGGATTGTCAACAACATTAACAACCTCACCCACGACAACTAAACCTCTTTCCGCAAAGGTTCAACAACCTCTTCAACAATAGATTCAGTAGATCCTTCAATAACACCTTTACCCCTACCTTGTGCTTCTGATTCAGCAGTAGCTTGTCGTTCACGCTCAGCAACCTTTTGTTTCGCTTCTTGTACTTCCAGATGGTTGTACTCGGCGGCAAAATCTACTCCGAGGTTGTTTGCTAGTACTTTCAGAAGCATATCGAACCTCTTGTTGCTCACTGCTCGTTCATTCTCTAAGTCATTAACCACTTTTCTCAATCTCTCATTATCAGTGGTTAAGCTTTCGATCACAGCTTTCATGAATTCTCAATCATTTTCCATGAATTTCATTTTACCCTTCAATACTTCCTCCCCCTCTTCATTGGCTTTCATTTGTTTTTCTAACTCTTTAATTTTGTTCTTCAACTCAACCAGCTTGGATTTGTTAAACATATCAGCCAAAGAATCAGTAGTAATTCCTTGATCAAAATCCCGTGGAGGAAGAGGAATATCTCCGAAAGCATCATGAAATTCACACTCTCGTTCACTATCAGAAGTTTGACTTTGAGGTGTTTTCTGTTTCAGAGCTGACTTTGGTGTTGCTTGCTTCAGAGTTGATTGTTGTTGCGGAGGATGTAGGAACGTTCACGATTAGCACGGGAACCTAAATTTGTTATCTACTGTCCGATTAGGCGGAAACTAATGACAAGTTAACCAAATAACAAGAATTACTCATTTAAATGTTGTTTTCATTGATCTAAAGTTCAATACATTCGAGATCCAGATCCGATAGAGCTTCACAGTCTCTGTGCCAAAATCTCTCCAAGTTGCAAATGAAATCTCAAGGCACCTATTTATAGATTCCCAAGTTCGCTGATGAAGGATGAAGTTCGGGCGAACTTGACATAGTCAAGTTCGGCAGAACTTGACTTAAACATTACCATCATGAGCGAACTTGACTCCTAACTCACATAAATACGCCTCGTTTCTAACAGATTAAGACCTATTCACTAAGACTCGATACATAATGACGTAGGCAACAGACTCCCCCTTGGATGTTGCCGCAGTCATCCTTGACATTTAAAATCTTCTGAGTCTTCTGATCTTTATTTCTTGAATAAACTTTAACGTATTGATCTTTATTCTTTCTTTTTCTTTAGCTTTGTCTTGATAAAACTTTAAATCATCATGCTCTGCCTTGCTTTAAGCTTTGATCTTCAGACTCCCCTTTGCTTTGAACTTTGCTACCCCTAGCTTTAAGCTTTCCGGTGTCATCAGATTTTGCTTTATCAACTCCCCCTCAATCTATACTTAATGTCTAAATACTTTCCGACATTCAAATAAACATTTCAGATTCAAATTTTTAGATATTTAAGTTCAAATCAATGACCTTGAAAACTCTTTACATTTAAGGATCTTCTGCTTTCTCATGATTTCATTTTCATATAATTTGTGAAAATCCACTTAGTTGATCAAGTCCAAGTTAATGACCTTGATTAACCAAATATGTCAACTGAGTCCAAATTAATGACCTCAAATTGAAAAACCGTTATGAACAATTTGATTTTAAAGTTTCAAATTAATGAATTAAGCATTCGATAACTTTTCTTGCCTGACTTCGAAGATCCGTTATCCAACATTGGCTCGTTGAAACTATTGTAGAAATAAAATCTTTTTGAATTTTAGAAAGTTTATACTAAAACACACTGAAAATCTTTTTGGTTTTATCTTGACGAACAAGTAAAATATTTACAGAATTCTTAACAAGTAAAGTAAACTATGTACAAACATATTTACATATATATTTTTGTTAATTCGTGTCTAAGGATCATATCAGTTGATTGAGACATATCACTAGTACCATTGACTTTTTTAAATGACTTTAAGTTTTAAACTCGTTTACCTAGATTGTTGATATGTTTGTCCACTTAAACTTCATCACGTTTCTCAATTGTTCCAAGATATGTTAAGGTATGATTTCTGAAACTTGACTTATCTGTGGTTCCCACCTCTTGAATATACTCCCATATAAGATTCCCTAAATTTCATCTTACAGGTGAGTATAGCAAAATTGATATATGTATCTGGGTTATGCGAGGCCTTGAGAGCTCAGTTTTGTACTACTGTACCGACAAAGAGATGAAGGCTCGTCTTTAAGATTGTGTTCCACTTAAAGAATCTTTTCAGCATTGCTTATGATTAGATCTTTCGATTCTTTTCAAGTTTTGCATGCTATTTTGGGGTTTTGGCAAAAGCTTTATAGAAGTTCTAGGCTATTGCTTCCGCAAAATCAGAAGAACTTGTATAATACCCCAGATACCAATCCTCTATAAAGACCTCGTATATCAGAATCAGGCAATCTCTCAAATGAAATTTTGGAGTTCTAAGTCCACATATCCAAGATGTGTTAATCCACAAGATTAAGCAGTTGTAAAATTTAATTTATATCCCGGAAACAATCTACTGAACGTGTAAAGCCTATCGACATATCCATAGTAAGACTTGTTTATCACTTATAAACTTTACAATTCTTTAGCATACTGTGATAATCCACTGATGTACTATCATTTCCTTTTTGACACCCAAATTCTTTTTGTCTTTTTCGATGTTTTTGTTCTTTTTGAATTTTTTAATGTTTTTAAACTTTCAACTTTTTCATATGTTTTTGATTTTTCTAAATTTCTTACTCCCCCTAAAATCAAAAACATTTATTTGGATTTTAGATTTTAGAAATACTATTCTAAAAAGATACTAAACCAATGTGGATCCCGAGAACTTGTCGTCCGATCCCATTTTCAACATCTGCCTCTGCATTTGTTCAAACAATAAACCATTAAACTCATTTATATGAAGGAACAAATGGTTATAAAATCAGAATTTCGTTCAACAGTGTGGATTTACACAGTTTGATTTTTGACGAATTTTCTTTTTCAATTTCTTCTTTCTCAAAGTGATTAAAAATTTGACTTTCTGAATAAGTTAAGTAACATGAAACTCCGCTATCCAGATTTATCTTTTTCAATGTTAATCTTTGGAACTCCTGCACACAAAGCTACTATTTGAATAAGGAAACCCAAACCTTTTTGGTTTTGGGTTTGACATGATAAGCATCATACACACTTTCAAAATCATCATCAAACATTTCGTCCAATGTTGATTCTGAAAACGTTTTGTCCTTTTCTTTCATTGTCTGCTTGATTACTGACTCGGTTGTTTTGAAATTTTCAGATTTATCAGCAACAGACTTTGATTTTTCTGATGATGAAAGCCTTTTCTTAGCAACCCAAGATTGTAACTTGCTTCTAGCTTTCTTAATATAAAATCTAGAATCTTTGTTTTCATTAAATTTTAGAGTTTCACCCTTTTCAAATGTTGAATTTTCAAACATTGAACCAGTTTTAGGTTTCACTTCGCATTTAGATTCATAGTTTCTATTTGACTCTGTGACATATTTCACAATCTCTGGTTGTTTTTGCTTTTCATCTTTTGACACATTTTTTCTTCGTGGAAACACATGCTTTAGATTCGGACACTTGCGGGCAATGTGACCAACAACATTGCATTTAAAGCAAGTCCAATTATCATGAGCATGTCCACTAGTAAATTTTACTCCACTTGTGGACTTAGCCTTGTCCCGAAGTTCTTTTTCTTTCTTGAATTCATCATTTGATTTCTTACCAATCATACATTCTTACTGAACTGTGTTTGTTCCGTATACAAACTTTATGTTTTTACCTTTGTATGCCTGGAACTGTGACTTTGGTTTCTTCGTTAGTTCATCTTCATTTTTCTCCAAACCCAATCCTGCTCTCCTGTTCTCAAGAAAATCACCACCAAACTTTCGATAATTGTTAGCATTCCTTTTGGGTTTCGAGTAAAATCTTTTCTGGTTTTTATCAAGATCATCTGATGAAACTTCTACCAGTTTGAAAAATTTATCAAGTTGATCCTCTTTCACGTTCTGACAACATTAGGATCATCACTTAGATCATGTTCTGAAGATGTATCGTCATTTTTAGATTGTGATTTCGAGTTTTTCAAACTTGATTTGGCACTTTCAGAGCTGCCTTCATCAGAATCATTACTCAAAATGTTATTAACCACATTTTTTACCACCGCTGTAATGTCATCGTTTGATTTCGTAAAGTCTACATCAATGTTCTTAGGCAATTTATCTTTCATTTAAGATAAAAGAAGTATATTAAATGCCTTTTCAACTTCATCATCTTTCTTGCAGGAATAGCTTGCAAGAAGTGGTGGAGGAACACTTCGTATTCTTTACGCTTTGATTTATCACCATTTTCTGCCGATTTAATCATAGGCAAAATGTGATCAATGACATAAGCATTTGTAGTGTAACTTTTCAGTAATTGTCTTACTCTTTCTGTTTCTATTTTTATGTCATGAAGCTCACGTTTTGTTTCAGCAATAGTATTAATGTACATGTTAATTGCTTTTTGTTTTTCAATTACTGTGGCATTTAACATTTTTACATTAGCACTAAGTTCAAGATTAGCTTTTTCGACATTTTTATATTTACCTTGTATCTTGTCATAAGCTTCTTTCATGTTTCTGTAATCATAACGAAAAGTTTCATTATGTACGGTCAATTCTCTTATGACTTTGACCTTTTCAAGACAGGGTTCACAAGGATTTTCGCACTTTGTGCAAGGCTTTTCAACCTCCACAACTTTCACAACTTCCTTTTCAGACTTACTTACCTCAGATTTTACCTTTTCGGCCTCTGATTTCAATGTTTCTTGTTTCTGCATCTCGAGGTAAGCTAACTCATCTTCCTCAGCTCTCTGTCTATAACCTTCCAGAATAGCATTTTCTAGAGCACCAGATGTATCAGATTCACCACTAACTCTGCTATCATGGCAACACCAGTTTTCTTTCCGCTGTATCTGTTCTAGTCAAAACCATCTTCTTCATGATTAGCAATAAGAGCTTGTTCGGCTTTCTTTGCAGATTTATATTCAACTTCGACTTGTGTTCTTTTTGGATATGGCTTGTATTGAAGAGCTTTCTTGTAGTACTCATTGTTGCTGCCGAAAGGATTTTGGTTTCCACTTGCTTCTTGATTGCTGCATTCTCTTTGAAGTGTGCTTTTTGTCGACATCTGAAGCATGTGACTTTAGACTTGTCAAATCCAAGTTTATTGCTTGAATTACCAATATCCCTTCCAGTGAGTGCCACAAATTTAGAAACTCTT
The DNA here is from genome assembly GCA_947069175.1 of Scalesia atractyloides. Lineage (NCBI taxonomy): Eukaryota > Viridiplantae > Streptophyta > Magnoliopsida > Asterales > Asteraceae > Scalesia > Scalesia atractyloides. The sequence goes on from CAMTDV010000024.1 coordinate 23,551,091, forward strand.
CTGATGATGGATGCAAGACTCCATTTGATATCCATTAGCTCCAATTCTTCTTCATCTTACTGATCGTAATCTTCGGCGGTCATTTATGGATTAACAATCTTTCCAGCAACAAGACTTTCATACGATTCAAGGACAGTAGCAAGAAGTGTTATGTGCTGTTTGGCCACTTTTTCTGGAAATACATTCTTCAAGTTAACTGCTATGTTACACTGGAAAACATTTGAATCAGAACTTGCGTGACTAGTCTGATTTTGGAATGAGGAGCTTGAACTAGCACTAGTATATCCAGTATATGGAGAACTTTGTTTTGGAGAAAAATTTGTATTTGCACTAAATGCTGTTCGAATTTTCGGGCTTTGAATTAGTATCTTGAATACCTCCTTTGTAATAAACACCGACATCTTGAACAACATTAACATTCTTTGATTTTGCAATCTTCATCAATTCCATTTTATGACCTTCTAATTTTTCGATGAAAGATGACAACTTGAAGTGTCTCCAAGATGAACTATTCTTCAGAATCATAAGATATGTTGTCCATTCTCCTTCTGGAAGTGCATCGGCAAACTTCTCGATTTGCTCTTCATTAGATCTTTTGATGTCATGTCTTCGTATCTGGACCATGAGGTGACAGTATCTATCAATCATTTGCTTCATAGTCTCACCCTTGATCATCGTGAAGATTTCAAATTCTTTCTTTATGAATGCCTTTTTGCTCTTAATCATTTCATTGCTTCCTTTGAATTTGTCACACAAAGAGTTCCATGATTCTTGTGATGTTTCATATTCCGGTAATAAAATCAGGATGTCTTCCTTTACTGATTGTTGAATCAAGCTAATCATTTTCTTTTCAGCGACATAATTGTCATTGTCAGCTGGTGAGAACTTGTTCAGTGGAAGATCTTGATCACATTCATCCTTCGGCCATTTGTAACCATCCTCAACTGCGACCCAGCTATTGAATTGATTCGCTTGTATCCAACTCACAAACTTTTCTTTCCATCCTTTCAAACTCGTCCATGCTCATTAGCTTTGGCGGTTTCGATGTAGTACCCATTTCATTATCGATATTCTTCTGATTTGCTGCGAGAATGTTAGCATTTGATGCGGAAGCCACTTGAGAAACGAACACGTTGTGGAAATCTTCCATTTTGACTTATCTGAGAATACGATAAAAAACACTCGAAAATTGATTAGAAACAGACAAGTTCGGTCGAACTTGTTTGAAAATCAGTTTTTTATTTCAATTTTCATCAAGTTCGGTCGAACTTAGATGAAAGTTTTTCAAATTTAATCACAAACACTCAAGTTCGGTCGAACTTGTTGTGTATTTTGAGACAAAACTTCACTTCGAGCGGACTTATGAAAAAATTTCAAGAAAACAGGTAAGTTCGGTCGAACTTAGATGAACTTTCAAGACGATTATCAAGTTCGAGCGAACTTGTGTGAGAAATTCAACAAAAATTACTCAAGTTCGGTCGAACTTGCGTAAGAATTTGGAATATTTCTCAAGTTCGAGCGAACTTGTATAAAAATCAGGAAAATTCTATCAAGTTCGGTCGATCTTGATTAAAATCAAAGAAATTTTAATCAAGTTCGGTCGAACTTGATGTTATGTTCGGCTGAAACTTGTTTCCAAAACATGGTTTTTCCAACTTTTTGTATTGAATTTAATTGAATTTGATATCCAAACTCTCAGAGGTTTACCACAAGTGTATTTACATGATATATTCAAATTTTGATCAATTTTGTCCATGAAATCATCAAGTATGTTAAAATGTTAAGAAAAATGATAGAATGGAGATGAAATAGAGAAATTCTTGTCTTGATTCCAGCAAATTTAGGTATCCAGGCTCTGATACCACTTGTAGGAACGTTGTACGGATCTTTCTGGTCCTAATTTGGTAAACCTAAGGTAAACGTGCGGAATCCGTTTGCATAGGCGACATTGGATCCAAGTTCTTTAATGTTTAACACCGTTTCATTAATGTGTAGACGTTACAGATCCTGAAACACTTGGATAGAGCTTCGCCTCTGTCGTGACAAAATCTCTGAAAGTTACAAATGAAATCCCAAGGCATCTATTTATAGATTCCCAAGTTCGCTGATGAAGGATGAAGTTCGGGCGAACTTAACATAGTCAAGTTCGGTGGAACTTGACTTCAACATTGCCATCATGAGCAAACTTGGCTCCTAACTCACATAAATACGCCTCGTTTCTAACAGATTAAGCCCTATTCACTCAGACTCGATACATAATGACGTAGGCAACAGACGTATGCACCAACAGAGGAATTGGTTGTGTAGTAGCGGGTGGTGTTTGAACATTAGTAGATGATGTGATAACATGAATTAGTGATGTTGGTGGAGCAATAGAAGTTGTTTCTTTCACAGGTTTTGATATCTTCAAGTACTTTCACTTTACCAAAGCAACAAGTGACCCTGTAGACTTCTTTGAATCACCAGCTTTCTGCTTGAAACGTGTTGTTCTCTTTTTAGGCCTTTCTTCTTCAGACTCGTGTTCAGAAGGCTGATATAAGTCATCACCCTGTTTCTTTAATCTTTCTTGCTCCAACTCTTCCCTAATCTGTCGTTCTCTCACATCAATAGGATCTTCAGAATCTTCTTTATCTTATGTAGCACTAATAACACCATGATCCTCTATTTCAATATTCTGATCTTCAACATTTTTAGTCTCCACATTCTCTGCTTCAACATTTGCAGCAGTACTCACCACAGGAGTTTCTTCAACATTGACAGGTTCATCTTCTGGCTCATCAACTAATAAAGTATTAGCTTTCTTTGAAGGTCTCTTTTGTTTCTTCTTTTCTGGCTCAGGTTTGATATACCAGTAGCTTCTCTTTTCTTTAAACCCTTCTAAGCTCTTTATCTCATCGCTTTCATCACCACTACCTTCTTTCCTCCATTTTCCGCCAGGTGGTGCTACATAATCACTTTTAACAATAGCCCCAAACATAGGCTTTGGAGTCGGTGCATTCTTTTGCCTCAGATAAATGTTCAGCTTCCTCAGAGTTTCATCATCCATGTGATGTAGGTATAACACATCGTAATCCTTCTTTTCAAGATCTTTAAACTTTTCGTCAATCAACATCTGAACGAACCTTGGATATAGCAGAAACTTGTCATTTCCAGTATTCTTTGACATGTGAGTGAATATGACGTGTGAGAAATTGAATGGCTTGTTTAAGATCAACGATGTAGCCATACACATCATGTAATCTTACATATCGTCAAATCCTCCTTTTCGATGACTCAATGCATGTAAGAAAAACTTGCAAGGACGCCCAAGACCACCTTTCTTGAAAGTTGTAGCGTTAACATACCCACGATATCCCATGCTTTAGAAACACCCTTTAACCATTCGTTCAGGAAATCCAATAGGATATGAATCTTTGTCGTTGAATTCCCACACCCTACGAACATCTTCTTTAGTGATTTTGATTTCATGGTCCTCATTCTTTATTCTACCGCAGATGTAATCGTCTTATCTGCTTCACTGTATTATGTCGACATCCAGAAGAAAGTAACGTGTGAACGATACGCCGTATGTTGTTGCGTTAATGCTTTCGTCACTGGCAGACGTCCCATGAACTCTAGTACGTCTTGAAACGGTGCCAATCCATGAAATCTTTCTTTGTCTAACACACAACACGTGTTATGAAACTTTGAATATCGCAACTGTATCAACAACGACAAAACACAAACACTTCAAAAAATTACAAAAAATTTGACATTTTAGGGGTAATTCGTACGAATCATGCCATAATAATCTCAAAACAACTAATCAGACCTCTAATTTGCACGAATTACACATTTACAAAACATTTTAACATCTTAGGTGTACTTCGTACGAATCAAGCCAAAAACAATTTTTATTTCAATTCTTTCCTAGTTCTTATGAACTAGACTTAAACCCATTTGGAAACTTTGAATACCTAGTTCGTACGAACTAGTTCGTCGTCTCCAAATAACCTGCAACTCTAAACCTGGTTCAATCTTGAATTGATGGTTCAGTCAAGTGTTATCTGTGTCGATTAATGATTTTACACGTTTAATTTCAAGTTTTATCCATTAAAACCTATCAGATCTACATTCATTAAGTCCGACATTTTCAAACTATCAAAATTAACCGCCCAAACAACTTCTATTACTTGTACCATTGGTCAAGGTGTGCAAATCACCTATATCAAACTAAAATTGGGCAGTATAACGGCTTAATTTTTGCAAAATAGCTAATTCGCACCAGGAAGGTCAGAGAGAACTCAAAGACAGATAAGTGATTCGTCCGAATTAGGTTGATATTTATACCCAACACATGTTCTAATTCGTACGAATTAGGTCTTAGACCTAAACCTCTAATTCGTACAATGTGGGACATTTCAAATTCAAACTTTTTCAGAATTTCCAACTTTAACCCACTTGTTTTACCAGTTTGTTTTAGAAATACACTCAGTTGACCAAGTCCAAGTTAATGACCCTGGTTAAACAATTTGTCTGCCAAGTTTAACTTAATGACCTTCGTTTGATGCTTTATGAACAACACTGAACTTTTTGGTAGTTTTAAAGTTTCAAATTAATGAACTTTTAAATTAATCAAAGCTTTTCATCATTTTTCATTAGCTCCCAACCCGTTGCATCAAGATTTTCATTAGCACGCTCCTTCTTTGGACTTTGAGGATCCGCTTTCCATCGTTGGTAGTCGAAACTAAGATAGAAATAAAATCTTTTTGAATTTTCCAAAGTTTATGCTAAAACGCATCGAAAATCTTTTTGGGAACTTATGAAAATGAAATGTAAAGCACTATGTACAAACATATTTATAGACCTTTTTGTGAGTTCGTGTTTGAGGATCATATAAGTTTTTGAGACAAATCACCAGTACCGTTGACCTTTATAAGACTTTAAGTTTCAAAAACCAATTTCACTTAGATTGTCAGTATGTTTGTCCTTTTAAACTTCAACACATTTCTCAATTGATCCGAGATATGTTAAGTAGAATTAAGAACTTGACTTAACTGTATTTCCCACCTCATAATATACTCCCGTATCAAGTTCCCTAGATTTCATCTTACAAGTGAGTATAGCTTAACGGATATCTGTATCTGGGTTGTGCGAGACCTTGAGAGCTCAGGTTAGTACCACCGTACCGACAAAGAGATGAAGGCTCGAGTTTAAGGTGTTGTTCCAGTATGGAATCTTTTGACTGCAATTGTTGGATCTTTCGATACTTACAATTTGCTGCAGTTTAGGGATTTTAAGCAAAAATATTATATAAGTTCTAGGCAATTGCTTACGCAAAATCACAAGAACTTGTATAATACCCCATATATCATTTATCTATAAAGACCTAGTATCTATGAATCAGGCAATCTCTAAAACAAACTTTCGGAGTACCAAGTCCGTATATCTGAGAGATATTGACCCACAAATTAAGAAGTTGTAAATTTAGGTTTATATCCCAGACAAAATCTACTGAACGTGCAAAGCCTAGTGGCACATCCACAGTGAGATTTATTTTCTCAACTTTTTCAATACTGTGATAGTCCACTGATTTACTATCATTTCCTCATTTTACACAAAACTATTTTTGTCTTTTTTCATGTTTTTGTACTTTTCAAATTTTATATATTTTTGTATTTTCTCAAAATTTATCCCCCTAAAATCAAAAACATACTTTTGGATTTTTGATTTCTAAGACACAAATTAAATCTGACTAAAAGTAAAATGACTAACCAATGAGGATTACAAAAACTCATCGTCAGACCCATATTCAACATCCTCCCCATCTGACAAAAGGTTTTTCATACCGTTTAATTTCATACAATTATTTAAATCTTGTTCGTGTAAAAGCATTGGTATAAAAATCTGCCTGCTGTTCATCAGCGTGGATTTTTTCGATTCGAATAAACTTTTTCTCATTACAATCACGGATAAAGTGATATTGAATTTCAATAAGCAAAATCAGAAGAACTTGTATAATACCCCAGATATCATTTATCTATAAAGACCTAGTATCTCAGAATCAGGCAATCTCTCAAACGAAATTTCAGAGCACCAAGTCCGTATATCCAATGGACCCACAAATTAAGAAGTTGTAAATTTAGGTTTATATCCCAGAAACAATCTACTGAACGTGCAAAGCCTACTAGCACATCCACAGTGAGATTTGTTTTCTCAACTTTTTCAACACTACAATTTTTTTAGCATACTGTGATAGTCCACTGATGTACTATCATTTCTCATTTTACACAAAACTATTTTTGACTTTTTTCATGTTTTTGTACTTTTCAAATTTTATATGTTTTTTTATTTTCTCTAAATTTCTCCCCCTAAAATACAAAACATATTTTTGGATTTTTTATTTTTAAGACACAAATTAAATCTGAAAAATAAAAAGACTAACCAATGAAGATTACGAAAACTCATCGTCAGACCCATATTCAACATCCTCCCCATCTAACAAAAGGTTTTTCATACTGTTTAATTTCATACGATTATTTAAATCTTGTTCGTGTAAAAGCATTGGTATAAAAATCTGCCTGCTGTTCATCAGTGTGGATTTTTTCGATTCGAAACAACTTTTTCTAATGACAATCACGGATAAAGTGATATCGAATTTCAATATGTTTTGTTTTAGAATGTTGAACAAGATTTTTTGTTATGTCGATTGCTGCCTTATTATCTACATACAGCGGTGTGTCAAAAATTGCAAACCAAAGTATCTCAGCTGTTGTTGTATCCACAAGTGTCGGGAACAACACCTGGAAGCTGAGATGTATTCAGCCTCACAAGTCGAGAGAGCGACTGTGGTCTGTTTCTTGCACTTCCAAGTAATAATGCGAGTTCCAAAGAACTTGCAACCGGCTGTAGTTGATTTAGCGTTAAGTTTATCACATCCGAAATCAGAATCTGCGTATCCAGCGAGATCAAAACTGTCGATTTTAGGTCCACCAGCCGGTGCTTGGCCAACACTTCAAGTAATGGAAAATCGTCTTTACGACCATCAGGTGTGATACTCTTGGACAAGACTGATAGCGGGCGCATAGGCAGGTAGGATACATAATGTCTGGCCTCGAAGCTGTCAGATACATTAGTGATCCTATCATCGACCGATACAGCGTTTCATCCACTTTGGTTCCGTGTTCATCAGGGCAGAGACCATGATTGATCGCCAATGGTGTTGATATCAGTTTAGATGTCACACCTCAACTTGCAGCGGAAGTAAAATAATCCGGGATGCAACAGACACCTCTGGTACAAGCACATTGTTTATAAAGACACTACATTTTATTACTTACAAAACGTTGATTACATACTACATGTATGTTACAACTGCGTGTTCCCATGAACCACACAAGTCTTCTAAGCCACATGCGTCTATATCAGGGTTGGCCTACAAACATGTCTTGAACAACATACACGGATCATACCATTCTCAAGTTACCTGAAATGCATGTTAGTTTTAAAAAGTCAGCTAAACGTTGCGTGAGTTCAACTGGTTTAATTACTGTGTGACAATATGTGTTAACAAGTTTAATTGCACGGGTCATAATCATAATGACGGTCATAGTCATATTCTCAGATGGAATTACACGAGGATACGAGTGAAACCTTGCCTGTTTTACCCCGGGTCGTGTCACCCAGACACTCCCGGTCCACTAACTGCGTCACGTGCAGTTAACGCCCCTTAGTAGTTATGCCTAACAACACAACCAAATTAGGACGAGTGACGTAGCCTAGTGCCGACACACTATCAGACGTGGCACTAGGTTGGTCAAACCGATAGTACAATCCACTGTCCACAGGCTTACGTTAATCACTTGTCTTACAGAGGGGAGGTAGTTCGTGTGTTAGATAATTCACATCATAGTTGGTGCAATTCACATAGTTTCATAACAAGCCAATCATCTCAGAAACAGTATCACAATGTAAAAGTGGTAGAGTAAAACTCAGTCCTAGATTGGTGTAATCAATACAGTTCGTAGCCAGTTCATGTGATAGGGAAGCAAAATTCCCTTCATAAGTTTGTGTAACCAACACAGTTTGTAACATGTATTCCACTCTAATTAAAATATTAAAACTGTTAAAAGCGGGGTAGTGAAACTCACAGTGCGAGCAGTGATCTCAACACAAGAGTGATCAAGCAACTGGATCAACTTTAATAACCCACATGCAAGTATGGATTCAAATCAGTATCTAAGTTGGCAATAGTTATAACTTGGATCTGGTCAGGAGTTTTTACTCCGGATTGAGTATATAGGACACTGGTATGGTGATGAACGTAAGGGTAGTATTAGTTTTCAATTTGGCTTCCGGGCACCGATTCGCGTGCCAGCCATAGTGAATAGTTTAACGTTTTGGATAATGGTATGGAAATACCAATAATACCAACACGTGGTTATTCAAGAATGATTAACTTTCCATTAAGGGAGTTTGAGTATTCGGGGGGTCTAAGTTAACCAAATTTGAGTTTCCATTTTTACCTTCAGGAATTCTTCTGAATTGGCTTAGAGCACACCCGTAGTGCCCAATTTTCCCGTGAATTTCCTAAAACACTCCCAGTTTTCCAATTATAGTACTTGTCGGGTTGGGTCAGTTCCCAGTTCCGGCAGGTTCGTTATTCGGTAAACTGCCGAAATTGCTTTAAAATAACCTATTTTTAATTCCCTAAATTCCCATTTAATCTATATTTTATATAACAACTGTAAATTTTTATATAAATCAGTAAAAATCTGTAGATTATGGGAAAAATTTCTGGGAATTTATTTTGTTAATTTACTTATTTAAATAAATTATTTATAAACCTATTTTTAACCACATAATTCCAATTAAATACCATCAGTAGTTAAAAAAATTCCAAAAAAAATTCCAGAACACCTTATACATGTCCGGCTACCGAAAACTCACAAAAACACGGATTTTTAACCCAAATCAAAACTCAACCAACGGACTCCGAATTTTCTCACAGACCAAGTTATAAGCAAAACAATTTTCTGCCTAGCCTAGATTCGGTTTTCGGATGATATACCTAGCGATTCTTCCGATTCCAAACGTTTATCTTGATCCCAGAAGTGTGTGAGGGCTATATTCAGTACCTACACACCAAGTACAACCCAAATATGCTAGAACTTAGATCAATCAAGCTTTATTTCATTGTTTTTCGGTTAATCGAATAGGTAATCGATTTTTATCGAATAAGAGTTGATTAGGGTATCAAACCCCAATGATTAGTGACCATGGCTGCCATATAACACCAGGGGTTTCATGTGGTGTTCATATTCAGCCCTAAAACTTGTTTAAAACTCCAAAATTCATGGATCAAAAATCATTTTTCGGCTAGAAATCATGTTTAATCAAGAAACCAAGCTTAAAACCTTGTGGAACTGAGTTAATACCTTGGATTTGTGGAAGTTTATGATGAAATCAGCTGGGATTCTTGAAAGGAACTAGAATTTTTGTGAGAGAGAAAGGAAATTTTAGATTAAATTTAAAAGAAAAATAAACAAAGTTGATTAAATAAAGGGGGGTGGCGGCACATGTGGGCCCCAAGGGACACCTCATGCTTTGTTTTCAGCGCCTAAAGATGATGTTTATCTTCCGTTGTTCGTTTGGGTTCGTTTTCGGGTCCGGCGCGTTCTCGATTTGCGTGACGGACTCTGTTTGGCGCGTACTTAGTGTCAAAAGACTCGGTTTTAAAAATTATTCATAACCGTCTAAAAATCCGAACCCAGTTGCGTTTTAATCATAAAAGTCTCGTTTGACTTTCATTTAAGTGTTTTTAAGCTTGATCGATCGTTCCTTGCATGTTCGGTTGCCTTATGATATGCCCGGAACGAATGAGTTTCCCCAACCGGGAGCTGCTGCGTTTTGCGTGCCCAGGCTTTGATTATTTTCAAACCTTATGTCACAGTCTATGGCACAAAACTAAGTTATTCCTGGAACTCGGAATCTTAAATAATGCCACCTATAACCTAATAATCAACATCAAAGGTTTAATACGTTGTTAAACGTCAAGCCTCCGTTTAACACGTTGTTCACGGCTAAGGATGCCAACCTCGTATCATTGGTCCTTAATAGTATCATGTCTACCATGACGTGTTCTCAGATTCCTCCGAGATATAACATATATCATTTCACACACCACACAAGTCATGAAGTTTCACAAGGTTTACACATAATTATTGTTTTAATCATACTTAAAGTTTTGGACCAATTAAGGTGTACCTGTTTCGTCCTGGGTATCACGCATAGTCATAATAATATCATGATACACATATTCCGCCCGGTTACCACGGACTTGTACCAATCAAAGTTTACCAGGATTTTTCACAGTTGTCACAGTCTCCCCTGGTTAAAAGAATTTCGTCCTCGAAATTTCATTTAGTAATTCGTTGGAAAGCTCCGTATTTATATTCGTGTCAGTCATCTGACAGACAAGTATGTTTTCGCTTTTCGTTTCAGAGATGATAATTGTGCTACGTAGTAGCAATGTAATTTGTCCATCCACAATTCCTACGTATTGTTAAGAGTAACGTCTGCCATCACTTCCAATCTGAAAGTGAGAGTGTTGTTGGACTCACAATAGGATATGAGTTTCGTATTCAGCTTATAGCTGACTGCAATTATTACATTTTCTTTGCATTCATTATTTTCACCTTGAGACATCGTAAGTTTCATTTATAACTTTGTGCATTAGTTCTAGCACACCTCCTGTAAAGGAGGGGTATAGGTACTCTCCCAGGGTTCGTTGCAAACGTCGCAATGGTGAGTACCATGCTTCGCATGTTTGTGTAAAGGGAATAATTTGGTTTCACCGAGTTGTGAGTGAAAGTCTTCCCTTGTTGACGTGTACGTGGGTATCTTTGGTTAATGTTGACCGACCACGAGAGTCCCTACTCTATGGTAGAGAGTAAGAAAAGAAAGGCTTTTAAGAGCCTACGGCTGCCATAAGGCGAGCATATACACGAGTAACATCGAATTTGCACACTTACATCAATGGTGTGCCCGAGCTACTCACCAGTAGTCGGATCACGTCGTAAGGATATAAAATTTCTACAATAATAATTTCAGTTTGCATTAAGTTTTGGGAGCTTGGCTCCAACTGTGGTACAACTGTTTGTGTCTTTTTCAGAAAGAAATAACTTAGTAACTTTAATAACATTGATGTGATTCTCCCAAAAATATCATATAAAATTTTCCATATACCGGGAATGATAGAGTGTGCACCCAATGTAGTTTTTAATTCCGGTAGCACAATGTCAAGAATGCTACTATATCACGTAGAAATATTTAAGGCGTGATGAGTGTCTAATGACCACAAGTATCACTGTAATGCCCCTACACATGGGATTAGCGTTGATCGTAAACGTAAGGGAAATTCTGTAAAAGATGACTACGTAACGAGTCATCGACTCAAGTTTCCCCATTGACGAAGTACCCTTTGCAGGGTAGAAACATAGCCACGCTCGTTTATCATTTCATAAGGATGTCGTTAATGGAGACAATGAGAAATAATCATTTCCCAATATTATCTAATGCATAGGCGAATATAACCCATATTAGTCACAAGGTGGTTTATCACCACTTACCTATCTCAGTATCGTGGTTTTTCGAGTCCCACTTGGACTTGGTATGATCTGAACCGTATATTAGTATTGAAAGATACAATGCCTTCCCATCATGGCACCTCCGTCAACTGAATCACCGCTTAAACGTAAGGGGTTCATCGAATTCGTTCATGTCAAACCACCTTGGTTGAGATTAAGAAATTCGTGTGGTTTTACGAAACCATGGGCTGAAACCGTAATTCATAGTCACCCTAGTCCTATATGGACACTTGACCATGGAATCTGATTTTTCCCGTTAGTCTCATATTCGTAATAATGTAAACATGAAATGAAGACCCGGCCCCCGGGTTGGTCGAGACTAGGTTTGTTGAGTTTCTCGACCCCTTGGTCGTAGGATTAGTCAGTTCAGTTTCCCAATAGGGCACAGGAGGAATATGTGCTGCTGGGAAATGTAATAACATAGATCCACAATCGCTCGGCAATCTCTTGAAATAGCAAACGCAGTTTCAAAGCGGCTGAATGAAAATCGTAATCAATCGAGGTAAGCTTAGTACTCTAACGGCTAGGATACGAATAAAGGTTATGAATGCCATTTCACATCCGATCGTCGAATCCAACCAAGAACCAATCTACACTTTGGTCATTTACTGTGACTTAGTATCACATATCGAGTTGTTTACTATTCGTAGCGAGCGTTAAGTAACTCTCCAAGTTTGAAGAGTATTAGTTGTCATGTCAACGTCTTATTCTTCCTTTAAGTATATATGACGTGCTTACTGACGGAATTTCCCTCTGGATAGACGTCATATCCGAGGGACGTATTCGGAAGATTCACTAGTCCCTTCAGCTGGAATGATCAGGATTACGAGATTTCTGGTTTAGCTTTCCCCCAAGTGGGTTCAGTGCACTAAAGACATCAATTATAATTTTCGGACAACTCGTGACTATTTCTATTTCAAAGAAAGTTTAGTTTTGACCATGTTCCTTCATACATAGTAGTTCATGCTTTTCATAGTACAGCGTATATACGTCACTCCAGTGACATGGTTTGACCGCACATTTAAGCACTGGCCCTTTTTGGGTTAAGTCTAAGTGCAATTTTAACAGTGGTATGATGACGTAGATATTACATACATGATAATGACGTTGGTTCTACAGGTTGTGGACTCATGCGTGCGACGAATTTGTGTGATATGGGATGATTGAAAATGTGGCATTAATGCATGTATATATATATATATTGTTTATAATAGAATGGTCCCGAAACGCTCACCCCAAATGACCGAGGCAGAAATCACGTAAATGACAGCGCACAACTTCCGACAATCATCCCCCCGCTGGTGAATTTCACTCGTGGTGCGAATACACAGGTATATATATATACAGTATTATACCTAGGATTTCTCCCGTTCTTGTTTCTTTAAGTAGCATAAGAATTTTCGTCACTTGAAATTAACGAAGAATCAAGTTTCTCAGTAACATCGTATCTCACGAATACTCATTTAATCGATCAAACTGACAATCAATTGAAGGCACCAACCATTCGAAGGAAGATGGGGGGTAGTTCAACAAAACTCCCCTGATCTCAAGAATTTATTTCTCGTATACTCACGTGGACAAGCAACACCGTTTAACGCATACTCTTGGTTAGTCACCCGCGTAGGGTATCGTTCACCTTGCGTCCAATCGACAGATGAAAGTCAGTGTATCCCATGTATCATCTTCCTACACATGTAGGATACCTCACCAAATAACACATTTACAAAGGTCCAAAGGGAATTTCAATCATTCCATAGGAATTGTGAATAACATCGCGTATAATTATTTGGACTCCTCAATTGTTTCAAGGAAGATGAGAAGACATATGGTGTTCCCCAATGTATTATTATTATCGTAGTGTTGGGGAGTCAATACGTTCTATAGATATATAAGTATCTGAGTTGGTCCTTAATCAGGACCAATCGCACGGTCGCCGTAGGTATCATGTCGCGAAAAGTCTTAATCACAAGGAATCAAAGAACCATGCCCCTTATGAGATTTCTAGCATGAATGCACCACCCTCATACGGTTAATGTTGGTTCAAGACATAGGATACCATCACAAAAATATTACCGAACAAGGATCAAAAGAACCGGTGGTCTGGAGTCTACAGGTTTGGATAGGAGTTGTCTCATGGGTTAGTCATCGTATTAAGGTACTCGAATACCACTCAAAGGCGATCTTGTCTTTCATTGAAATTTATTTTTACGAAGTTATGCGAGCTAAAAACAGGGAATCGTTTGATATATAAAAATTCTATACGATTCTTTTAAATCTCGTCCTTCAAATTTGACACACATAAAGTAAAATAATCATTCGACTGAAAATTCGCTTTGTGTCATTTGTTTATTAAATATTCATTAAAAGGTAGTTTCGTTACGGTCCTTCATGTCGTTCATTCACTACTTCTTCGAGTTACTGGGGATTTATCTTGTAGTAGTTCGAACTAAATCAGTAGGATTCAAGGTTGTAAGTCACTTGGTCCTATCACCGGGACACCTGTCGTAGTTCCAGAGGAAGCCAACGTACCGCAACATGGTTGAACATTGATTAAAAGTAGGGTAAAGAGAATTGAATTGATTTGAAGCAGTGAGTTGGATTATTTCATGATTATAGTTTTCCAACTTTGCACCGGTGTTAGGTCATTCTCAATCGAAATTTACCAAATTGACACTTGGATTGGACCACGGTTAATGTTGTATATTTATGATTAAATGTATACATAGGAGGGTCATATTAATACGAAGTATGAACGGTTGCGAGGAATATCGGCAAAATTGTTCCTGCCTCCACAAGCCTTATCGCCATCAGATCCGCATTCACACAATTCCTCACCAAACATTAATTGCATCAAATAAGTTTCTCCATTTATGTGTTAACCCTAAATCCTCTTGGTTATCAATACCAATGATAATTATGCGTCCTTATTAAGAATGAGTGATTGCATCATTAGTGAACAACCGCTAATAACGGAAATATATGCTTCACTGAGTAGTTTCATAGACAACAGTCAGTGACATGAGTATATGTTGTTTGCCGTACCGTAATGATTCCGAATATATGACTATACGTTCTAGCAAATCCCACCAAAAGAAATAACTCAAGCGGAATTATCTTATTGAAGACGGAAATGTTGCTACTTATCGCGAATCGATCATTGGGTCATCGATGTGGGTAAGCTATCACCGGCTATACCCAATTAGTTTAATCCAGAATACTACCAGGGTGTAGTACTCCTTGAAAATCGTATTATGATTTCGAAAAATAACCTTTCCCGGATTAACCCAAAAGTCGTTACATGTCGACCCAACTACTTTTCATGTAAAATTACTACAACCATGTATAGACATCGTGGTTACGACAACTAGGGCGTCCTCTATCGCATCAACCGGGTCGAAGTCTCACTACCGCATTGCCCAAAACATAACCAAACAAATCGCAACATGAAGCCCGTCTGTCCTGAGTAACGGTACCTTGATCATGTAGCCGGGTGTTTATATATAGGAAGTACCGCAGCATATCCACCACACCCATATAACTGATCAATATTCCGTTCTCCACGATATTCGGGCCTCATACTACTTTCTGCAAATTACCAACTGAAATTCGACACAATCAACCATCATAAAAGAACACAATGTAACTGATGGTCACACGAAACGAGGTTTCACAAAGCAAGCGTTTCAAATGGACCTGTACCATCACCAACTTTATATCCCTAGGAATCAAATGAAAACAGGAAGGGTAACTTATTCACGCACCCCATGCCATCTCCATGACCCAGAGATCGTCATATTCAGATATAACCTATACCGAAACATGTGCTAAGGAATACCACTAAGTATTATAGTTTCACACGATGTGAAAATTGGTGCCAAGTTTATAAGCAGAAGAGGAATCCCGCGTACCATCAATGAATCGCGGATTCAAAGACGAAAAAGTTTCGTAAGATGTTCGAACTCTGCGATTGTATAACAATCGAATGTGACGCAACAAGGAATGAAGTGAGGATGCGTACACGTCCTCCCAGTCTATCAGAATGACTTGCGCGTTATTTGTGTATCTATGTTCTTTTTAAAATACCATTCTGGCGTGCAATCGTTGTTATAATAGTTATAAGGATAGGTTGGTGAGATCGTATTGCACTAAAGGCTTGAGGTCTCACATCATAAAATATAAGCAACCACTGTGTGAGTGATAGGAATCCAACTCTAGTGGATGTTAAATATGTGGTCAGTAGGAATGTGGAATGGACTGTAATACCAGTTTTCTGCCTATCCCTAAGGCATATGTAGTAACGCATTATCCACCAATCCCAATTCATGTATCAATTCTCGCACAATCATTCACACACTATCACCTTGGGACACGTATGTAACATTCCACGTATTTAAGTGTGTTTATTACCGCGGCTTTCCCAACACTGCCTCGTATGAGCAAGTTTGTTATTACGTTCCGGACCATAATAACCCACTTGCCCCACAAGGCCATCCTGGTACTTGCAAATAGGATACTTTACAATGTTCACTAAGCATTTTTAGTTGAGGTTAATTTTTCCAATGATGTCCGCTAAAGTCCGAGCCTGTAGTTATAGTCTAGGTTTCCTTAAAGGCACCTAATTCTCTATAACCAATGGCTTTGATACCATCTTCTGTCACACCCCAACTTGCAGCGGAAGTAAAATAATCCAGGATGCAACAGACACCTCTGGTACAAGCACATTATTTATAAGGACACTACATTTTATTACTTACAAAACGTTGATTACATACTACATGTATGTTACAACTGCGTGTTCCCATGAACCACACAAGTCTTCTAAGCCACATGCGTCTATATCAGGGTTCACCTACAAACATGTCTTGAACAACATACATGGATCACACCATTCTCAAGTTACCTGAAATGCATGTTAGTTTTAAAAAGTTAGCTAAACGTTGCGTGAGTTCCACTAGTTTAATTGCTGTGTGACAATAGTGTTAACAAGTTTAATTGCATGGGTCATAATCATAATGACGCTCATAGTCATATTCTCAGATGGAATTACACGAGGATACAAGTGAAACCTTGACTGTTTTACCCCGGGTCATGTCACCCAAACACTCCCGGTCCACCAACTGCGTCACGTGCGGTCAACGCCCCTTAGTAGTTATGCCTAACAACACAACCAAATTAGGACGAGTGCAGTAGCCTAGTGCCGACACACTGTCAGACGTGGCACTGGGTTGGTCAAACCGATAGTACTATCCACTATCCACAGGCTTACATTAATCACTTGTCTTACAGATGGGAGGTAGTTCGTGTGTTAGATAATTCACATCATAGATTGGTGCAATTCACATAGTTTCATAACATGCCAATCATCTCAGAAACAGTATCACAATTTAAAAGTGGGAGAGTAAAACTCAGTCCTAGATTGGTGTAATCAGTACAGTTCGTAACCAGTTCATGTGATAGGGAAGCAAAATTCCCTTCATAAGTTTGTGTAACCAACACAGTTTGTAACATGCATTCCACCCTAAGTAAAACATTAAAACAGTTAAAAGCAGGGTAGTGAACCTCACAGTGCGAGCAGTGATCTCAACACAATAGTGATAAAGCAACTGGATCAACTTTAATAACCCACATTCAAGTATGGATTCAAATCAGTATCTAAGTTGGTAATAGTTATAACTTGGATCCGGTCAGGAGTTTTTACTCCGGATTGAGTCTATAGGACACTGGTATGGTGATGAACGTTAGGGTAGTATTAGTTTTCACTTTGGCTTCCGGGCACCGATTTGCGTGCCAGTCATAGTCAATAGTTTAACGTGTTCGGATGATGGTATGGAAATACCAATAATACTAACACGTGGTTATTCAAGAATGATTAACTTTCCATTAAGGGAGTTTGAGTATTCGGGGCTCTAAGTTGCCCAAATTTGAGTGTCCATTTTCACCGTCGGGAATTCTCCCGAATTATCTTAGAGCACACCCATAGTGCCCAATTTGCCCGGGAATCTCCCGAAATACTCCCAGTGTTCCAGTTATAGTACTTGTCGGGTTGGGTCAGTTCCCAGTTCCGGCAGGTTCGTTATTCGGTAAACTGCCGAAATTGTTTTAAAATAACATATTTTTAATTCCCTAAATTCCCATTTAATCTATATTTTATATAAAAATATGTACATTTTATATAAATCAGTAAAAATCTGTAGATTATGGGAAACATTTATGGGAATTTATTTTGTTAATTTACTTATTTAAATAATTATTAATATACATTTTTTTAACCACATAATTCCAATTAAATACCATAAGTAGTTAAAAAACATCCAAAAAAATTCCAAAACACCTTATACATGTCCAGGAACTTCTCAGTAAATTTTGGGATTTTTCTTATTTAGTTTCGGTGCGTTGCCGGCTACCGAAAACTCGCAAAAACACGGATTTTTAACCCAAATCAAAACTCAACCAATGGACTCAGAATTTTCCCATATGATTCCCCATATGTTCCTTAGTGTCTCTGAAACATTTGGTAATTTATGGAATCCGTTTGATATTTTTCCTGAAATTCTTTTGGTAAAAGAGTTAAAAATTCACCAAAAATCGTAACAAATTCCTAAAATTCTAAAATTTTACATGGACCTTCCTGACAATACCTTACATCACCACACCAAATTTCTGCTCAATCCAAGTCTCACGGACCAAGTTATAGGCAAAACAATTTTCTGCCTAGCCTAGATTCGGTTTTCGGATGATATACCTAGCGATTCTTCCGATTCCAAGCGTTTATCTTGATCCCAGAAGTGTGTGAAGGCTATATTCAGTACCTACACACCAAGTACAACCCAAATATGCTAGAACTTAGATCAATCAAGCTCTATTTCATTGTTTTTCGGTTAATCGAATAGTTAATCATTTTTTTGTCGAATAAGAGTTGATTAGGGTATCAAACCCCAATGATTAGTGACCATGGCTACCATATAACACCAGGGGTTTCATGTGGTGTTTATATTCAGCCCTAAAACTTATTTAAAACTCCAAAATTCATGGATTAAAAGCGTTTTTCGGCTAGAAATCATGTTTAATCAAGAAACCAAGCTTAAAACCTTGTGGAACTGAGTTAATACCTTGGATTTGTGGAAGTTTATGATGAAATCAGCTGGGATTCTTGGAAGGAACCAGAATTTTTGTGAGAGAGAACGGAAATTTTAGATTAAATTTAAAAGAAAAATAAATAAAGTTGAATAAATAAGGGGGGGGGGGGGTGTGGCGGCACATGTGGGCCCCCAGGGGATACCTCATGCTTTGTTTTCAGTGCCTAAAGATGATGTTTATCTTCCGTTGTTCGTTTGGGTTCGTTTTTGGGTCCGGCGCGTGTTCTCGATTTGCGTGACGGACTCTGTTTTGCGCGTACTTAGTGTCAAAAGACTCGGTTTTAAAAATCATTCATAACCGTCTAAAAATCCGAATCCAGTTGCATTTTAATCATAAAAGTCTTGTTTGACGTTCATTTAAGTGTTTTTAAGCTTGATCAATCGTTCCTTGAACGTTCGGTTATCTTATGTTATGCCCGGAACGAATGCGTTTCCCCAACCAGGAGCTGCTTCGTTTTGCGTGCCCAGGCTTTGATTATTTTCAAACCTTAATGCCATCGATAACCTAATAATCAACATCAAAGGTTTAATGCGCTGTTAAACGTCAAGCCTCCGTTTAACACTTTGTTGACGGCTAAGGATGCCAACCTCGCATCGTTGGTCCTTAATAGTATCATGTCCGCCTGACGTGTTCTCAGATTCCTCCGAGATATAACATATATCGTTTTGCACAACACACAAGTCATGAAGTTTCACAAGGTTTACACATAATTATTGTTTTAATCATACTTAAAGTTTAGAACCAATTAAGGTGTACCTGTTTCGTCCTTGGTCTCACGCATAGTCATAATAATATCATGATACACATATCCCGTCCGGTTACCACGGACTTGTACCAATCAAAGTTTACCGGGATTTTTCACAGTTGTCACATTAGAACTCGTCATTTCAAACTTCTGCAAAATATCATGAACGTATTTAGTTTAATGAATGAATATACCGTCGGGTAATTGGTCAACCTGTAATCCAAGAAAGAATTTCATCTTTCCCATCGAACTCTTCTCAAACTTTTTCTTCATGATTTCTTCGGACTCTTTGCACAAATCATCATTTGTAGAAACAAAGATTACGTTGTCCACTTAAATCTGTACAATCAGCAAATGTCCACCAACTTCTCTGATGAAGAGTGTGCTATCCACAATACCTCTTGTAAAGTCGTTGCTTAACATGTGCTGAGACAGAGTCTCATACCAGGCTCTCGGGGCCTGATGTAAGCGGTAAAGTGCTTTATCCAGCAAGTATACCTTGTCTTTGTTCTGCGGATCGACAAACCCCCGGTGGTTTATGTTCTAATTCATACGAATTAGGTCTTAGACCTAAACCTCTAATTCGTACGAAGTGGGACATTTCAAATTCAAACTTTTTCATAATTTCTAACTTTAACCCACTTGTTTTACCAGTTTTCAGTTTTAGAAATACACTCAGTTGACCAAGTCCAAGTTAATGATCTTGGTTAACCAATTGGTCTGCCAAGTTTAACTTAATGACCTTCGTTTGACGCTTTATGAACAACACTGAAGTTTTCAGCAGTTTTAAAGTTTCAAATTAATGAACTTTTAAATTATTCAAAGCTTTTCATCATTTTTCATTAGCTCCCAACCCGTTGCATCAAGATTTTCATTAGCACGCTCCTTTTTTGGACTTTGAGGATCCGCTTTCCATCATTGGTAGTCGAAACTAAGATAGAAATAAAATCTTTTTGAATTCTCCAAAGTTTATGCTAAAACACACCGAAAATCTTTTTGGGATCTTATGAAAATGAAATGTAAAGCACTATGTACAAACATATTTACAGACCTTTTTGTGAGTTCGTGTTTGAGGATCATGTCACTTTTTGAGACAAATCACCAGTACCGTTGACCTTTATAAGACTTTAAGTTTCAAAAACCAATTTCACTTAGATTGTCAGTATGTTTGTCCTTTGAAACTTCAACACATTTCTCAACTGATCCGAGATACGTTAGGTAGAATTAAGAACTTGACTTAACTGTGTTTCCCACCTCAGAATATACTCCCGTATCAAGATCCCTAGATTTCGTCTTACAGGTGAGTATAGCTTAATGGATATCTGTATATGGGTTGTCCGAGACCTTGAGAGCTCAGATTAGTACCACCGTACCGACAAAGAGATGAAGGCTCGACTTTAAGGTGTTGTTCCAGTATGGAATCTTTTGACTGCAATTGTTGGATCTTTCGATACATACAATTTGCTGCAGTTTAGGGATTTTAAGCAAAAATATTATACAAGTTCTAGGCAATTGCTTACGCAAAATCAGAAGAACTTGTATAATACCCCAGATATCATTTATCTATAAAGACCTAGTATCTCAGAATCAGGCAATCTCTCAAACGAAATTTCAGAGCACCAAGTCCGTATATCCAATGGACCCACAAATTAAGAAGTTGTAAATTTAGGTTTATATCCCAGAAACAATCTACTGAACGTGCAAAGCCTACTAGCACATCCACAGTGAGATTTGTTTTCTCAACTTTTTCAACACTACAATTTTTTTAGCATACTGTGATAGTCCACTGATGTACTATCATTTCTCATTTTACACAAAACTATTTTTGCCTTTTTTCATGTTTTTGTACTTTTCAAATTTTATATGTTTTTTTATTTTCTCTAAATTTCTCCCCCTAAAATACAAAACATATTTTTGGATTTTTTATTTTTAAGACACAAATTAAATCTGAAAAATAAAATGACTAACCAATGAAGATTACGAAAACTCATCGTCAGACCCATATTCAACATCCTCCCCATCTGACAAAAGGTTTTTCATACCGTTTAATTTCATACGATTATTTAAATCTTGTTCGTGTAAAAGCATTGGTATAAAAATCTGCCTGCTGTTCATGAGCGTGGATTTTTTCGATTCGAATAAACTTTTTCTCATTACAATCACGGATAAAGTGATATCGAATTTCAATATGTTTTGTTTTAGAATGCTGAACAAGATTTTTTGTTATGTCGATTGCTGCCTTATTGTCTACATACAGCGGTGTGTCAAGAAATTGCAGACCAAAGTATCTCATCTGTTGTTGTATCCACAAGTGTCAGGAATAACACCTGGAAGCTGAGATGTATTCAGCCTCACAAGTCGAGAGAGCGACTGTGGTCTGTTTCTTGCACTTCCAAGTAATAATGCGAGTTCCAAAGAACTGACAACCAGCTGTAGTTGATTTAGCGTTAAGTTTATCACATCTGAAATCAGAATCTGCTTATCTAGCGAGATCAAAACTGTCGTTTTTAGGATACCACAGGCCGGTGCTTGGGCAACACTTCAAGTATTGGAAAATCCTCTTTACGACCATCAGGTGTGATACTCTTGGACAAGACTGATAGCGGGTGCATAGGCATGTAGGATACATAACGTCTGGCCTCGAAGCTGTCAGATACATTAGTGATCTTATCATCGACCGATACAACGTTTCATCCACTTTGGTTCCGCGTTCATCAGGGTAGAGACCATCATTGATCGCCAATGGTGTTGATATCGGTTTAGAACTCGTCATTTCAAACTTCTGCAAAATATCATGAACGTATTTAGTTTAATGAATGAATATACCGTCGGGTAATTGATCAACCTGTAATCCAAGAAAGAATTTCATATCTCCCATCGAACTCATCTCAAACTTTTTCTTCATGATTTCTTCGGACTCTTTGCACAAATCGTCATTTGTAGAAACAAAGATTACGTCATCCACTTAAATATGTACAATCAGCAAATGTCCACCAACTTCTCTGATGAAGAGTGTGCTATCCACAATACCTCTTGTAAAGCCGTTGCTTAACATGTGCTAAGACAGAGTCTCATACGAGGCTCTCGGGGCCTGATGCAACCCGTAAAGTGCTTTATCCAGCAAGTATACCTTATCTTTGTTCTGCGGATCGACAAACCCTGGTGGTTATCCGACAAACACAAGCTCTTTCACTTTTCTGTAGAGAAAAGTTGATTTGACATCTAGCTGGTATACCTTGAAGCCCTTCCACCACGCAAACGCTAAGAAAATTCGGATTGCTTCCAGTCTCGCAACCGGAGCATACACTTCTGTGTAATCAATTCCTTCTTGTTGATGAAAACCTCAACGAGCCAAGCTTTGTTGCGCACTATGACTCCTCGATCATCACGCTTGCATTTAAAGACCCATTTAGTATCAATAGCCTTTTAATTTGCTGGAGGATCCACAAGCTTCCAACTCCTAACTTCTCGAATTGCTGCAGTTCCTCTTGCATAGCGTTGACCCAGCTTTCATCAGCAATTGCTTCCTTCCAATGCTTAGGTTCAATATGCGAGATAAAACAGTGAAAAGAACAATATTCTTGAACAAGAGCTACTTTAGTATAGAAACAACTAAGTGCTTTGTTAATTTGATTTCACGTTTTTACTCCTGCACGCAGTTCACCAATTATGTTGTCTGAAGGATGATACGATAGATTTCGAGGAACCACTTCGTCAGAAACAGCCACTTCGTTTTCCATATTAGGAATATTCAGTTCAGCCACAGAATCAACAACAATACCACTTGTAGATGCTCCATTTCTTGAACTAGGACCAGCAAATTGATTCATAAAACTTGTGATCTGCTCAGATTCCTCGTCAGAACTTGAATCACTATCTTGATCATAAGTTGGTACAGAATCAGAATCAGACTCATTTGTTGGAGAAAGAAGGGGATCAGTTGAACTTGGAATGGTTGTCGCAACTGGTTCTTCAGGAAAATTTGTTTGAATATTTTCAGCATTTGATGTACCAATAGGTGGTTGAGTTACCACTATTGGTCATGAAACATGTTCTTGATTAGCTGCTTGTTGCATTTGATATAACAATGCAAGTTCCTCTTCATTTGGTTCTTCTGGCAATTCAAAAGAATCCTACAAATTGTCGTAGTTAAACATCCAAGAATCTCCAGGTTTTTGTGTTGGCAACGTGTATCTTCGACAATCAACGTGCTGTGCAAGAACCACTTGATTCAAACTTGGCAAATATACTCACCGTAGTGGACTTGCATAACCAACAAAGAAACCTTCTAGTGACTTTGCTCCAAATTTGCCATCAGGATCAATTACCGTACAAGGAGATCCGAAAGGTTCAAGAAACTCAAGTTAGGTTTTCTTTGATTGAGAAGTTCGAAGCATGTCTTCTTAAATGATTAACAGTTAGCACCCGGTTCAAAGTATAACATGCCGAAGCAACAACCTCACTCCAGAAACTCACAGGAATTTAGAATCAGCCAGCAATGTTCTTGCCATTTCAATAAGTTTGCGATTCTTACGTTCAACTACTCCATTTTGTTGAGGAGTATAGGGGCACTAAATTCGTGAAGAATGCCTTTATCATTCCAAAATTCGAGCATTCGGTTATTCTTGAATCTCGTTCCGTTGTCGCTTCTGATTCTTGAATGGGTAAATGATATAAATTCTCAAGCTTACGGAAGAGAATCATCAAATTTTGAAATGTTTCATCCTTGTTCTCTTGAAAGAATACCCATGAAGGGCTTGAATAATCATCCGTAACCACCAAACAGTAAAGATCTCCAAAAATGCTTTTCACATTAACTGGTCCGAAGAGATCCCTGTGTAACCGTTCTAAAGGTACTTGATTGAATTTAACAACTTTTTCGGATGAGATTTCTTGTGCTGCTTCCCTTTCTTGCAACTAACACAATCATCATTCAGGTGACAACTTTTCAGATTTTCCCCATCAACTAAGTTGTCATGAACCAGAAAATTCATCTTTCTCAAATGATTGTGGCCCATCTTTATGTGCCATAATTCTGATTCCTTTTCTGTAGCTTTGGTGACAAAACACTGGGCAGACTTTGATGTTGTAGTGGTAACTCCCATATCAAGCACGTATAAATCATTTTCTCTTGGAGCTCTCATCAAATTCCATTCCTCTAGAATCTGAAATCCTGGTTTCAAGATCATGCATTCCTTGTCATTGAAATGTGTGGTGAACTTCTTATCACATATCTGGGAGATCCTCAGCAAGTTGTTTTCTAACTTTGCAATATAGTTCACTCTATCGAAAGATACTACTCCATTTGACAACTTTCCTTCACCGATAATCCGACCGCCTTGATTTCCCGCAAAGCCCACATATCCACCTCTGATAGATTTGACATCATAAAGCAATACTAGCATTCCGGTCATGTGCCTGGAAGCTCCACTGTCCATGATCCATTTGGAAAGAATCGACTGTGGAAGCCCCTACAAACACAATCAAAGAATCTAGTTAAAGAGAGAAACCCCAGCCTTTTTGGTCTTGGGGTTGGATAAACATCTTCGTAATCACTCTCAAAAGCATATTCATCCTCTCCATTAAAATACTCATCAACGGTCTCCTTTTAAAATTGACTTTCTTTTTTTATCTTTGTGAGTTTAGGAAAATCTTTTGTATTGTCAATTTTTACCGGTTTTTCAACTTTCTCAAGTTTTACACTCCTACTCGTACTTGTGTGTTCAACCTTTTCTTTTCCTTTGGTTGAATCAGCCTGTTTGGATTTCACAGAAGATGATTTTGCCCTTACCACCCATCTTTGTTGATTCAAATTTGCTTTTTTAGGGATAATAAGTTGACTCTTTTTTTTCAACTTTAACCGACAATTCACTAGTATCATTTTTAGGTACAAAATCATTTACTGGTTTCTCAGTTTCGGTTTCCCTTTTCAAAATCTTTGTTGGTGCAAAATCTGATGGTTTCTTATTAATATCTTCTGTGAACTTCCTTTCTCCATAAGCAGATCTTGGATTCTTTTGCGAACAACGTCGTGCGATATTCCCAACTTCATTGCATTTGAAACATATTCTGCTATCAAATCTAGCAGATGAATCCAACTTCTATTCACAGAGTTCTTTATCCTTTTTAAACTCATCATTTGATTGTTTACCAATGATTTCCTTTTCAACAATTGTGTTACTTCCAAAACAAATTCCATTTTCTTGTTGTTATAATTTTGTTTGGAAGCCTTTTGTCATTTTTCTTTTTTTCAAAACCCAAACTTCCTCTTCTTGGTTCAGGAAAATCCCCTCCTTTCCTTCGATAATTGTTGAAAATCATTTTGGATTTTGAATAAAACTTTGTCTGATTTTTATCAAGATCTTCTGATTTTACTTCTACCAATTTGAAAAGTTTATCAATGTGATCTTCTTTCACATTCTGAATCGGAAAAGTGTCATCAAAGTACAGTTTATCAGAATCCTTAACTTTGCATAAAACAATGTTAGGATCATCACTTAAACTATCTTCTGAAAAAACTCTATCTTCATTTTCAGATTGTAAACCAGATTATGAATTGTTAAAGCTTGACTCAGCACTTTCAAAGTTTGAATCATCGGAATCGTTTTCCAAAACTTTTTCAACCACATTTTTCACAATTTCAGTTTCAGTGTGATTTTCTGTTTTAGTATAGATTATATCAATGTTTTCAGGTAGCTCATCTTTTATTTCAGTTTTAAGTTTCAAATTGAGCGCCTCCTCCATTCACTCAGTTTTCGTTTTCACATAACATTGCCTCATAGGTGGAGGAACATATCTATAATCCACACTTTTCTTTTCAATTTGACCATCTTTTACAGTAGGAAGAATATGATCGATGACATATGAACTTTTCGAATAACTGACCAGGAGTTTATTTACTCTTTTAGTTTCAATTTTTTTTGTTTCAAGTTCCATTTTAAGCTCAACAATATTTTTTATATGAATGTTAATACCCGTTTTTTTCGACTAAAGTGGATTTTAACATGTCCATCGTTTTACTTTGTTCAAGATTTGCTTGCTCGACCAGTTTATATGTTATTTTCATTTTATCATAAGATTCTTTCATTTTTCAATAATCATATCTGAAATTTTCATTATGTGTGTTAAGATCTTTAATTATTTCATCTTTTTCAAAACATTTTTCACATGGTTTAAGGCATTTTGCGCACGATTTCTCAACCTCAACAATTTGCACTTTAACCACTTCTTTTTCTGAATCAAGCTCTACCTCTTTCAAATTTGCCATCATTGCTTTGATAGCAATTTTAGTCAAATTTTCAGTTGTCATCTCCTTTTTCACATCAATCACTTCTTCAGTTTCCGGCTTCACTGTCTCCACTGTCTGTCCATGACATCCAGTACTAAAGAATCCTGCAAAAGAAGGCATCAAATTAGGTGGAATAATATTTTTAAATGCATTGTGTAAAATATTTTCTTCCTCAGTGCGTTGAAGATATTCCCCCAATAGTGCATCTTCCAAAGATTCTTCTTCATCGAAAACATCACTTGAATCTTCCACTTCAGGTTCTAGCTCTGCAATGAATTCAGCCAGTAAATCTAAGCTTTCATTCTTGGAAAGATATGTATTCAAGTTAAAGCCCTCATCTTCTTGTGCTACTACCAAAGCCTTTTCTCTTGATGGTGACGGTCCATCTTCAATTTGAACAACTCTTGTTTGCGGAGAAGGTGTTGGTGCAGAATGTCTATGTCTTAGTCTTATATCGAGTCTGTATAGATTAGAGTTGAATAGGCTAGCGAAACGAAGTATTTATGAGTCAATATGTCAAGTTCACTTGAGGAGGTCTTGTATTGTCAAGTTCGGCCGAACTTGCCTTGGCAAGTTCGCCCGAACTCATAACCCTCACCAGCGAACTTCATCTCCTATAAATAGCTAGCTTGTCATCCTCATTTGTAACTTTGGCATCTTTGAGGCGAAGCTCTGTCAATTTGGAGACTCGAGGTTATATCAATAAAATTTACGTTTAACTGATTAATTCTTGTCTATTGGTAATCGTGTCGTAATATTTCCGCTATTATGGACATTAGATATCAAATCTAGGTTCCTATGCATTGAGGATCGGTCCTACAAGTAGTATCAGAGCTAGAATAGCCTGATTTGATTGATATCAAGACAAGAACACTTCTAATGCTACTCCATTCATCTATTTTTCTTAACTTTTACACAAAAATGAAGAATTTACGGTCAAATTCTGTCCAATTTTGAATATAACATATTAAATACATCATAGATAAACCCCTGAGAGTTTGGAGACTAAAATCAAACGAATTGGTATCAAATTTTTGCAAAAACCATGTTTTTCAAACACAGTTCCATCGAACTTGTTAGCCAAGTTCGGCCGAACTTGAGCTAAAAAGTAACTTTTTCAGTGAGTTTTTACCAAGTTCACTCGAACTTGAGACATTTTTGAGAGAATTATAGCCAAGTTCGCTCGTACTTACTGAATATTCATTGATTTTATATCAAGTTCGACCGAACTTGATAAATATCAAGAAAATTTAGGATAAGTTCGCCCGAACTTACAAGATTCTTAAAAAACATTTTGCAAGTCCGCTCGAAGTTAACAGGGACATTTTCAAATCAAAATAATAACATAAGTTCGACCGAACTTGTGATAAAATCTGAAATTCTTCATTCACAACTACAAGTTCGACCGAACTTGTAGTAAAACTAATTGTTTTCAAAGTTTTAATGTATTTTCATCATACGTGATTCGATATTCGCGATGGATGATATTCAGAGAGCGTTTATGTCCGGAGTGGGTACATCAAATGCCAATGTCATATAGCAAGTCAACCTAGACAACGAGATGGGCACGTCTGTTAAACCGCCAAAGTTAATGAGCATGGAAGAGTATGAAGGATGGAAAGAGAAATTTACCTATTGGGTTCAGGCCATGCATTTCCAAGGCTGGGTGTCGATCGAGAGAGGTTATACTGTTCCGTTGGACAAAAATCAGCAAGTTCTGGAGAAATAAAGTACACCACAATATAAAGATGAGTACATTGCTGAGAAAAAGATGATTAGACTTATTCAACAATCCGTTAAAGAAGATATTCTGGTCTTGTTGCCAGAATATACGACTGCGAGAGATCTCTGACTATCATTGCAAAAGAAATACCAAGGCAGCGCAGAGATGATCAAGAGTAAGATAGCTCTCATCATGAAGGATTTCGATATCTTAACATGTTGAAGGGAGAGATAATGAAACAGATGATTGAGCGTTTCTGTCATCTGAAAGTCCAAATGAGAAGACAAGGTCTCGAGAAGTCGGAACAAGAGTATATCGATAAACTTGCAGATGCGTTACCTGACAGAGAGTGGACTACTTACCTGATGGTTCTGAAAGAAAGTTCGAATTGGGAATTCTTTAAACTGTCTACATTCATCGACAAACTCGAAGGTCATGAAATGGAACTTCTAAGATTGCGAAGTCGAAGAATGCTAACATTGTTCAAGATGTTGGTCTGTATTACAAAACCGGGATGCAAGACAACATTTCAAGCCCGAAGATTCAGACAGCATTCAGTGCGAACATGAATTCTTCTCCACAGAATCAGAACCAATCTTATCCACAATATGATCAAAGTCCACAGAGCTCTTCATTCTCAAGCACTAGTTCAAATTCGTCTTATCAAAGTCAAGCAAATTAGAATCAACAAACGAATTCTGATACAAATATGTACAAGTGTAACATTGCTGTCAATCTAAACAATGTTGTTTCTGAGCAAGTTGCAAAACAACAAATGTCACTTCTCGCCACTGTTCTAGAATCATATGAAAGTCTTGTAGCTAGAAAGATCGGCAATCCCGAGATGTCCGCCGAAGACTACGATCGGGTGGACGAAGAAGAGCTTGAGCTGATTGTCACACCCCGACCCGCAGCGGAATATGAGGCAACGAAGATGGGTCGAACTCCTAAATGATTACGACTGTGAAATCAGATACACCCTGGTAAAGCAAATGTGGTGGCTGATGCA
Organism: Scalesia atractyloides; assembly: GCA_947069175.1. Lineage (NCBI taxonomy): Eukaryota > Viridiplantae > Streptophyta > Magnoliopsida > Asterales > Asteraceae > Scalesia > Scalesia atractyloides. Next base: position 23,580,620 of record CAMTDV010000024.1, read on the forward strand.
CTTAGTCGAAAGGGTTATGCGAACTCCATTCATCTTCTATGTTCGCAAATTATAACCAATATTAAGGATCAAATTCGAGAAGCTCAACACGTTTCAATAACAGAGGAAGATGTACAAAAAGAGATGTCCTGTGGAGCTGAGCTAAAACTTGAAACTAAATCTGATGGTATTTTGTATTACCTAGATCGTATATGGATTCCTAACCACATCAATCTTCGTGAAACACTCATGCATGAAGCTCATAAGACGCGATATTCTATACACCCAGGAGCAGATAAGATGTATCAAGACCTACGGTACACCTATTGGTGGCCTGGAATGAAGAAAGATATTGCCATTTTTGTTTCCAAGTGTCTCACTTGTTCTAAAGTAAAGGCTGAACACCAAAGACCCTCAGGACTTCTAGTCCAACCAGAAATACCTGTTTGGAAGTGGGAAAATATAACCATGGATTTCATTACCGGGTTACCTCGCACTTCTAGTGGGTATGACACTATATGGGTGATTATAGACCGACTTACAAAATCAGCTCACTTTATTCCTATTCGGGAAGATTTCAAGAACGAAAAGCTTGCTCGTATTTATATCAACGAAATCGTCAGCCGTCATGGAGTTCCATTAAGTATTATTTCTGATCGTGATGGCCGTTTCACCTGACGAACATGGCAAGCAGTACAATCCGCTTGGGCACTCGACTAGATCTCAGTACCGCCTATCATCCTCAAACTGATGGACAGTCTGAGCGCACCATTGAAACCCTTGAGGACATGCTTAGAGCATGTGTCATAGACTTCAAGGGAAATTGGGACGCCCACCTACCGTTAGTCGAATTTTCGTACAACAACAGCTATCATTCTAGCATCGGCATGGCACCTTTTGAAGCTTTATATGGTCGAAAGTGTCGATCTCCTGTTTGTTGGCACGAAATTGGGGAAGCACAAATTACTGGTCCAGAATTGATCCAAGAAACCACAGATAAGATTCATCAAATCCGAAACAATCTTCTAGCGGCTCAAAGTCGTCAAAAGAATTACGCAGATAAACGACGGAAGCCCTTGGAGTTTAGCGTTGGTGATCATGTGCTTTTAAAAGTATCACCGTGGAAGGGAGTAGTTCGTTTTGGTCAAAAGGGAAAGCTAGCACCACGTTACGTAGGACCTTTCAAGATACTCGAAAGAGTAGGTCCTGTAGCCTACAAGCTTGACCTACCGGAAGAACTCGACAGGATTCATCCCACATTCCACGTGTCGAACTTGAAGAAGTGCCTCGCTGATGAGAATCTTCATATTCCACTGGAGGATATTCAGATTGATGAATCCATGCATTTTATTGAAAGGCCAGTAGAGATTATGGACTATGGAGAAAAGCGTCTACGTCGAAGTCGCATTCCTATTGTTAGGGTACGCTGGGAGTCGAAACGGGGACATGAGTTTACTTGGGAACGTGAAGACTCAATGCGTGAAAAATACCCTCATCTTTTCCCTATTACCGCAGCTGTTTAAATTTCGGGACGAAATTCCTAAAAGTAGGGGATACTGTAACATTTGTATAAATCGGGTCTCCAAAACCCGCTCTGTTTTGTAATCAAACACCAAGTTATGAAAATACAGTAATTATTTATAGTTATTTTGAGTTTAAACGTTACATAATTAATAAATAAACTAAACTATAAAAATTAAATTGGATAAAAAGTTAAAATAAAATAAATAAAAACATTTGCAGCTGACCGGACTCGAACCCGGGTCAGCTGAAACACTCCAACAACTTATCAACCGGTCCTCAAACCACTCCGCCACTAAGTGTTTTCTGCTAACTTTAGGAAATCAATTGAGTCTTATACGCAAACTTGTATTAACAGCTAATGATATCTGAATAACGGAAATCGGTAAACCGAATCGCCAAATCAGTTTTAGTTTGTTTAGCTGGCTTATAACCGATGATTATCGGTTTCTAATTAAGTTCAAATTGAATGAACTTAAAGTTTCGGGTTTTGAAACCGAAAGGCATTCAAACTCCAAATAATTCAGGTTCCAATCATTTATGCGATTCAGAACCGTCTCAAATACACTCCAATTCCTTTTCGTCGCATTTTCAAGCCTTTTGAGCATAAAAAAAAAACTGTTCGCCGGAATTCTCTGCAAATCTCGCCGGAAAACCGTGTTCAACACAAACCGGTAAGATTTTCCTCTTTTGCGGTTTCAATCTATTGTTAGGACTCTACTAACATTAATCCGTCACTCAAAATCAGTCACAGAAGACTTTTCTGGATTTTCTGGGTTCGCCGGAGAAATTCTGGAATTTGCCGGAAACTCGCTAGTTAACGGTAAACACATTCAATCATGCAAATAATCCATGTACTCTGGTTCAATTTCAAATCTAATTCTTTAATTCTGTTGTTAGACCCCCTCAGCCGAAGGTTCAAAAACAGTGTTGCCTGTTCTCGCCGGACTTCCTGAAGAAGACGACCTGTCCGGTATTTCCTTTCCCCAAACTGTTCGGTTGTGCACATTCAAGCTAGTAGTCATGTTATTTAAGTAGTTAGATCATGAACCAGTTGTCTGAGTAAAATCGGTAATTGTAGTGAAGAAGACGAACTTAAAATCAGGATAAGAGTAAACAAAATTCGGATAATTAACGGGTTAGACACACAGTCCAGCGGTGGACTGTGTGCAAAGTTTATATACAAGTCCCGGTTCGATCCTTACTACTCACACTCTGCGTAATAACTTTCCTTTTTATTCATGAACTAACCGGGTTAGAGCGAGTAGTTGTTAAGTATAATATAAATCAAGAATATAACCGGGTTAGACACACAGTCCAGCGGTGGACTGTGTGCAAAATAAACTACACGTCGCGCGATCGAGTTCCGTCACAAGCACCGGTTCAATGAGATTAAAACGTTTTGCAAAATAAAGGAATTTTCGGTAAATTCGAATAAGTGTATAAATATAATTAAAACTGGATTTCTAACGGGTTAGTCACGTAGCTCAGTTGGTAGAGCTACGTGCGCGTGAACGGAAGGTCACCGGTTCGAATCCCGCTTGGCGCAAGTATTTACCGCTGACCGAACCGGTCAACGGTCAACGGTCAAACAGTAAAAAAATAATATTTTTTTAAATATTTATTTGTTTAATTTAAATTAAAAATCAATTAAAAATACTTAAAAATAACATTTTTAAAGATAGAAAATAGCCATAAACTCACAAAAATATATTTAAAAATCCCGTTAAAATCCTTAATAAAATCCATCATTTAATATATTTTTTTCATTATTATTTAGGTTAGTGATTCCTCGTTGACTCGCTTCGTCTAAATCGTGCGCATCTCACCATCTCAAATTCAACGCACCCAATGTGAGTGAACCCTTCAAATTCCCCGTTTTAATCACGTTTTTGGGGTGTATCATGTGTCTTGTTCATTTACATATTATAACCAAGTTATTGTGCATATATCATATCATGACATGTGTATTAATTGTTGCTGTTAAGTAGTTATTATTGTTTGCAAATTATTATTTCAATACATGCAATTGCCGAGGCCGTAGCTCCCCATCCATCGAGGTTGAGTTTGATCCCCATTTTATTATGCGGTTGATCAGGGCGTGCCCGCACGATCGGCTCCGTTTGATTGAGCCTTGATCGGTCATTTCCTTTTACATTTCCATACATGCAATACGCTCGGCTCCGTTTGGTTGAGCCTTGAGTGCACAGTTCAATTTACATTTCCAGTTCATGCAATACGTTCGGCTCCGTTTGATTGAGCCTTGAGCGCACAGTTCAATTTACATTTCCAGTTCATGCAATACGATCGGCTCCGTTTGATTGAGCCTTGATCGCACAGTTCATTTATGTTAATTATTATGTGATGTTGGTATGTTCATATATGCTATCGATTGTTAATGTATGTTATAGTTGTAACTGATGTTTGCCAATGTTTGATTTCATACATGTGCTCTTTTATGATTATGCACAATATGTTATTGATAAACTAACCAGAAAATTATTATCAAATGTTTATCTATAAGGTTCACTCGCCAACTTATGTTGACCCAAAAACCTCCCATTTTTACACATGATACAGGTGAACCAGCAGCAGCTAGGAACACCTAGGACTTGGATTAGAAGAAATAAAACGATTTAGTAGTTGGATTATTATGTTTGGTTATTTTCCTTTGTAATGAATGGACATGTTTGGATGTTTGAGAAATGTAACTTGATTTCTTTTAATTATGAAACATAAACTCAAAATAACTATAAATAATTACTGTATTTTCATAACTTGGTGTTTGATTACAAAACGGAGCGGGTTTTGGAGACCCGATTTATACAAATGTTACACTGATGGACATTATGTGGTTTTTAGCTTCTATCATTCGAAGGGTGACAAAATTTGTTGCACTCACAGGCCGAGAAATCAGAAATCAAGCAACAAGCTAGGGTTTGATAAATCAAAGGTCACTTGCTTCAAATGTCGCCAGAAAGGGCATTTCAAGAGAAAATGCAAAAAACCCTGAAGCAACAGGAAATCAGAGTCCATTTGGAGGTGGCAACGAGTACTACAAGAAGTCACTTCAATACAAGCCATTCCCAAAGAAGACTCAGAATGAAATCCAAGAGAAACCTAATAGTAGCAACACTCAAAAAGCTATGGTAGCATCAAATGAAGATGATGGTTTCGACTGGAACTCTTATATCGGTAAGAAGACCGGAGTTGCATTGATGGCTCAAATCGTTGAAGATACATCTGCCGAAGAAGCAGCAGCTCTAGAGAATATTTGATTAGAATAATATCTGCCACAACAAGAGGAAGAGGAGTATCTTCACATGCAGAAGCAAGGCATTTTATCTCCTAACTCTTGTGATAGTTTTGCAGGTCACTTGGACGGAAGTTCTTAGGAGCAAGCTGTCGAGGAAAAATCGATTGATGAAGTGGTCATTGATGTTACTCAAGAAGTGAATGCCGAAAACCTCAAGGATATTGCCGATAAAGCGTTAATGGCAAATCTAACCAAGGTAGGTCCAGAGGTAAAGATTGTCGAAAAAGAAGTTATCAAAGTGCAAGTTGTAGAGGTTGTAAAACCTTGTACAAAATGCACCGAGCCATGTGCTAATTGTGCTGAAAAATCACAAATCATCGCTGAACTCAATGTACATAACGGACATTTCAAATACGATTATCGTACAATGAATGAAGCGTATGACAAAATGAAAGATGATTATGGCAGGCTCGATAGAAATAATATTGAACAACATGATACTATAAGGATGTTGAAAGGTCAAGTAATGGATAAACAAAAAGCAATAAACATTTATAACAACACCATTGCTGAGACCAAACAACAACTCCAGGACATGAAAATTGAAACAGAACGTGTTCAACAACTTTTAAGAAATTACACAACTAACACATATGTCATTGATCACATTCTTCCCACAATTTCATCGGAAAAAAGCCTAAAAAGAAAATTGGTAAAGAATACAACAATGTTCCTCCTCCCTTATGCGAGAAGTACTGTCGCAAAACGGTTGATGGGATGGATAAGGCACTCAACATTGAGTTGTTATCTGAAAAGAAAAATGAGTTGTCAGAGAACATTGATGTAGTTTATACTAAATCAGATGATGACAGTGCGGTAGTGAAAAAAGTAGTTGAAAATGTTCTGAATGATTCTGATGATGGCAGCTTCGATAGCGCCACCTCAAGTTTGAACAGTTTTGAAACAAATTCTGAAGATGACGATACATCATCGAAAGATGATCTATGTGATGATCCTAATGTTGTATTGTACAAGGTTAAGGAATCTGATAGATTATACTTTGATGACAGTTTTCCGGTTCGGAATGTCAAAGAAGATCAATTAGACAAACTGTTCACGCTAGTTGAAGTTACATCAGATGACCTGGAGAAAAATGAAAAGAAATTCTATTCAAAACCCAAAAGAAATTTTAATAACTACCGAAGGAATGGTGGTGATCATCCGGAAAACCGGAGAGCTGGGTTGTGTTTAGAAGAATCTGATAAATCTGTTAAGAAAAAGTCACCATTTAATGAGTCAAAGATAAAAACATGAAATTTGTTTATCGGACGAACACGGTTCATGAGGAGAGTTTGATTGGGAAGCAATCAAACGATGAGTTTAAGAAACAGAAAGAACTTCGACATAAGGCGAAAGTCACAAGTGGTGTAAAATTCAGTAGTGGTCATTCACATGACAATCGGACTTGTTTCAAGTGCATTGAAGTTGGTCATATTGCACGCAAGTGTCCGAAATCAAAACCGGCTTATCTTCAAAGAAAAGAAAGTTCAGATGTTGTGGAACCAAAGCAACCAGAGTTTGTAAAACCTGTAACGATTTTGAAAAGAAATGAATCAAAACCTGAAGATACACCTAAAACTGAAAAGAAATTTGAAAACTCAACTTTCAAAAAAGGTGAAACTTCTAGGGCAAAAGAAAACAAGTTTTACATCAAAAGGCTAACATAAAATCTCAAAAGCCTGGATTGCTAAGAAGAAGTCAACAACATCCGATGTTATTAAGTCTGAGCTTGTAAAGACTGATAACATGAAAGAATCAAAATCTGAGACCAAATCCGAAACTGTTAAAATTACAAGTGGTAACAATTCAAAAGGTAAAAAGAAAGTAAGTTTTGAAAATGTAAATGACAATGGAGGATCAGATGAAGATTATGATGATGATTACCAAGCTTTCTATCCAAAAGCCAAGACCAAAAAGGCTTGGGTCGCGCTCTTTAACTAGATTTTAACATGTGCAGGGGCTCCAGAGATCCGTACTTTCAAAGTGGATTCTGGATAGTGGAGCTTCCAGGCATATGACAGGAATGAAAGCGTTGATGTTTCGACATTAAAGCTATCAATTGCGGATATGTTGGATTTGCTGGTAATCAGGGTGGAAGGATAGTCGCCGAGGGAAAACTCTCTAATGGCGTTGTTTCATTCGATCGTGTGAACTATATTGTAGAACTGGAGAATAATCTTCTGAGCATGTCGCAGATTTGTGACAAGAAGTTCCTGGTGCATTTCAACAACAAAGAATGTATTATTCTGAAGCCTAGTTTCAAAATTCCTGATGAGTGGATTCTGATGCGAGCCCCGCACGAGAATGATTTATATGTCTTAGACATGGGCATCGCTACCACTTCATCGAAATCAGCGCAATGTTTTTGACGAAGGCTACTGAGAAAGATTCTATTCTTTGGCATCATAAGATGGGGCATATTCATTTGCGAAAAATGAATTTCATGGTTCATATGATCTAGTAGAAGGTGTGAACTTGAGGAGCTTTCATATGTCTGATCACTGCTTAGAATGTAAAAAGGGAAAGCAGATCAAGAAATCACATCCGAAGAAAATTCTGAACTCAATCAATTAGCCGCTCGAACGTCTCCACATGGATTTATTTGGTCCTGTCAATGTTAGAAGTATTTCAGGAGACTTATACTGCTTGGTCGTAACAGATGACTATTTGCGTTATTCATGGGTATTCTTCCAAGAATCAAAAGATGAAACATTCGAAAACTTGGTGATTCTGTTCAAGAAGCTAGAAAACCTTTATCATCTTCTGCACAACGCATTCGCAATGACAATGGCACAGAGTTCAAGAATAACAAAATGAAGGAATTCTGTAACGCTAAAGGGATCTTGCACAAGTTTAGTGCACCCTATACTCCGCAACAAAATGGTGTTGCTGAAAGGAAGAATAGAACCTTGATTGAAGTGGCAAGAACTATGCTTGCGGATTCTAAACTTCCAGTAAGTTTCTGGAGTGAAGCGGTTGTTGCGGCTTGCTACACACTAAACAGGGTTCTCACTGTCAAACCAACGAAGAAAACCTGTTTTGAAATGATCAACCGACGGAAGCCAAACTTGAAATTCTTAGAGCCATTTGGTGCGCCATGTACTTTAATAGATCAAGATGGTAAATTCGGAGCCAAATCGCTTGAAGGTTTCTTTGTCGGGTATGCGAGTCCGCTAAGACGTGTGTATGTTCCTTCGTTAAGAAAGGTAATTGAAGCACAACATGTGGATTGCTTTAACTATACGGATCCCATTCAAAGGAGAGGCGACCCATGGTTGTTCAACTATCAAGATCTTTGGAAGTCATTCGACTTGCCGGAAAGAACCGTCTGTAGAAGAAATTGCAGCGTTATATTATCTTCAACAGTCCGCGAATCAAGAACAAATCATTAGACCAATTGTGGTTAATCAACCCACGTTGGATACTTCATCTTCCGAAGCAGGTCCGAGCAATAGCGGTGTTCAAGTTGAAAATGTTTCTGAAGCAGAAGTAAGACATGCTACACCTCCAATGAATGCTTCTAACCCACCAAGAAATACAACATCAGAGCCCAACATGCCTCAGAATCAGAATTCCGACTCAGATGAAGCGCCGACATTTGATGCTGATAATGAATCTTCATCGAATGATGCAGTTGAGCAGATCTCTAACTTGTTGGATCAATCTGCTAGTCAGAGAAATCAAAAAACTAACTTCATCAAGAGCTCCTAATGTTGAAATGAACAGTGATTTGATTGTTCAAATCAGCAAAGCTCAGTTGATGTTCTTATAGAAGAAATGCCGTGACCTTATTTACCATCCTTCAACAAATATCTTTGGTGAATTACAAACTGGTGTGCATACACGAAGCCAAATCAATAAAGCACTTAGTTGTTTCTACACCTGAGTTGCTCCAACTCACAACTACTGCTACTACTCATGTTTCATTTCTCAAATAGAGCCAAAAACCGTTAATGAAGCTCTGGGGGATGAGAACTGGGTGATTGCAATGCAAGAAGAACTGTTACAGTTTGAGAAGTTGGGTGTTTGGAAGCTTGTAGACTTGCCACCAAAGCAGAAAGCTATTGATACTAAGTGGGTCTTCAAGTGCAAAAGAGACGATCGGGGTGTAATAGTCAGAAACAAAGCTCGGCTGGTTGTCAAAGGATTTCACCAGCAAGAGGGTATTGATTATACAGAGGTATATGCACCGGTTGCACGATTAGAGTCTATCCGTATTTTCCACGTGTTCGCGGCTTGGAAAGGATTTAAGGTGTACCAGTTGGATGTAAAATCCACATTTTGCTACGGTAAACTTCGTGAACAAGTGTACATTTGCCAACCATCGGGTTTCGTCGATCCACTAAACAAGAATAAAGCATATCTTCTGGACAAAGCCTTGTATGGTTTACACCAAGCCCTGAGAGCTTGGTACAAGACGTTATCGCAACATCTTGTTGGAAATGGCTTTACGAGAGGCACAGTGGATAGTACTTTGTTTACCAGAGAAGTTGGATCTCATCTAATCATCGTACAAATCTATGTGGATGACATCATCTTCGGTTCTATGGATGACAGTCTTTGCAAAGAGTTCGAAAAGATCATGAAGAAGAAATTCGAGATTTCCTTAATGGGTGAAATGAAATTCTTCCTCGGATTACAAGTGGATCAGCTACCAGACGGGATATTCATTCATCAGACTAAGTATGTTCACGACATTCTCAAAAAGTTTGAAATGGATAGCTCGAAGCCACTTTCGACACCGCTGGCACTGAACCATGGAATTTGCATAGACGAGACGGGAACCAAAGTTGATGACACACTTTATCGATCGATGATAGGATCTTTGATGTATCTGACGGCATCTCGCCCAGACATCATGTATCCTACCTGCTTATGTGCGAGATATCAGTCTAGTCCTCGAGTGTCACACATGCAGATAGTCAAGCGAATCTTCCGTTACTTAAAGGGATGTACAAGCACGGGCTTGTGGTATCCAAAGAACGACAATTTCGACCTAACGGGATACGCTGACTCAGACTTCGGAGTGGGCAAACTGAACTCGAAATCTACAATGGCAGGATGCCAGTTCTTCGGAACACGTTTGGTAACGTGGTAGTGCAAGAAACAGACCACGGTCTCTCTTTCTACTTATAAGGCAGAATACATTTCTGCTTCCAGCTGTTGTTCTCCAATCATCTGGATTCAACAACAGATGAGGGGTTACGGTCTGCAGTTTCTTGATATACCTTTATTTGTAGATAAAAAAGCAGCCATCGATATAACCAAAAATCCGGTTCATCACTCACGTACTAAACATGTTGAAATTCGTTACCATTTCATTCGTGACTGTTACGAAAAGAAATTTGTGCGGATAGAAAAAATCCACACCGACGAACAAAAGGCAGATTTTTATACCAAAGCATTTCCTTTAACAAGATTTAAATATCTAATGAGGCTTAACGGTATTAAAAATTTGCTGACAGGTGCGGAAGCTGAGGTTGAATACGGATCAGACGACGAGTTCACGTAATCTGCATTGGTTTGTTATTTATCTTTATAGATTAGTATTTCTTAAAAATCTAAAATTCAAAAATATGTTTTTGATTGTAGGGGGAGAAATATTTGGGAAAATACAAAAACATATGAAAATTTTCAAAAATGTACAAAAACATTGAAAAATACAAAAAGAATTTGGTGTCATAAAAAGGAAATGATAGCACATCAGTGGACTATCACAGTATGCTAAAGAAATGTAAAGTTTAAAAGTAATAAATGAATCTTACTGTCGATGTGTCAATAGACTTAACACGTTCAGTAAACTATTTTCGAGATATAAACTAAATTTTACAACTGCTTAATCTTGTGGATTAACATATCTTGGATATATGGACTTAGTACTTCGAAATTTCGTTTGAGAGATTGCCTGATTCTAAGATACGAGGTCTTTATAGATAGTTGATATCTGGGGTATTATACAAGTTCTTCTGATTTTGCGGAAGCAATAGCCTAGAACTTCTATAATACTTTCGCATTAAACCCTAAAACTGCATGCAAACTTGAAAAGTATCGAAAGATCTAATCATTTGCAGTGCTGAAAAGATTCCTTAAATGGAACACACCTTAAAGTCGAGCCTTCATCTCTTTGTCGGTATGGTGGTATTAACCTGAGCTCTCAAGGCCTCGCACTAACCTTGATACAGATATCAATTACGCTATATTCACCTGTAAGATGAAATCTAGGGAATCTTGATACGGGAGTATATTCAAGTAGTGGGAACCGCAGATAAGTTAATTTTCATAATTCATACCTTAACATATCTTGAAACAATTGAGAAATGTGGTAAAGTTTAAGTGGACAAACATATCGACAATCTAGGTAAACAAGTTTAAAACTTAAAGTCATCTAAAGGTCAACGGTACTGGTGATATGTCTCAATTAACTGATATGATCCTTAGACATGAATTGACAAAAATATGACTGTAAATATGTTTGTACATAGTTTACATTGTTCTGTACATAGTTTATCAGCTTTACAGATTAAACCAAAAAGATTTTCAGTATGTTTTAGCATAAACTTACAAAAATAAAAAAAGATGTTGTTTCTACATTGCTTTCAGCAAACCAATGTTGGAGAACGGGTCTTCGAAATCTGGTAAGGTGCTAAACTGATGGGAATCTCATTGACAACAGGCTGGGAGCTAATCTGTAAAATCTGAAAAGCCAAAACGAAGAAAAGTTCATTAATTTGAAACTTTGATTTTGAAAATATCAACAGTTTGTTCGTAACGGGTCAAACCGGGGTCATTAACTTGGACTCGCCAGACAAACCGGTTAACCAAGTTCATTAGCTTAGACTTGGCCAACTGGTTGGATTTTTAGAACTGGTAAAATGTGAAAAATTCAGGGACTTAATTGTAAAATCTTGAAAAGTTTGAAAATTGGGTTTGGCAAGTTCGGCCGAACTTGCTAAACTAATAAAAGTTTAACAATTAAACAAGTTCGACCGAACTTGTGGAATGACTGTTTTGAGAAAGCATAAGTTCGCCTGGACTTGTTATGGGCTTGATTACTTGGGCTCATCAAGTTCGCCCGAACTTGTCAAGGTATAAATACCTTGCAAGTTCGGCCGAACTCATTACTTGCACTCTAGAACTTCTCTGAGCGAACTTAATTCTTTTGAGCGATTGTGTGAAATCGGCAAAATCATACTGTTATACTGCCGAAATTTTAGTTGATCTTAGTGATTTGCACACCATTATCAATGGAAGAGGTGAGAACTTGTTGATCGAACCAGGATTTGAACTCGAATTTGAAATCTCAGATCTAAAATGTTAAAATCGGTTAGATATAGGGTATGACTGGCCAAATTGAACTTAAAATAATGATAATGAACAACAATCGACCTTGAATAAGTGTTAAAATTGAACAGATGGTCACGAATTGAAGTTGCAGTATTGTTGAAGATGACAACAAGTTCGGCCGAACTTGTTGACATGTTTGACCGAACTTGATAATAATACTGAGATAAATCTGATCAATATGCATGTTCGATCGAACTTAGGTTTAATTCAAATCTTATGAATAGAGTGGAAGTTTGCTCGAATTTGAATCTTGAAATCTGAAAACAGTGTTAAGTATAAGTTCGCCCGAACTTATAAAAGTATATTGAACATGTTTGTAGTGCATGTTCGGGCGAACTTGACTAAATCTGAGTGTTACACACATATCAAGTTTGCCCGAACTTGATGAAAAGTGTTAAAAAAATTTGTAACTTTTTTCTCAAAATACGTGCTAAGGTTTTGCGTCGTCTTTCAGGTTCAAGCACCAGCTCGAGTAATTTCTATGGATTTTTCTAAGTTCCATAATACTTGCATTACGCTTGATAAGGCGATATGTCCGTCGCTGAAGGAATACGATAGCATATTAAAGTTTTTGAATGATTGCCCTATTCATCGAGCTATCATGGAGCGCACTGTATCTTATCATTCGTCACACTTATTACTTTTGGATGAATGCGAGTCTCAGCGAAGATAAGAAGACCATTATTTCATCTGTTCAAGTCGGGAAAGAAGTCAAAGAGATCACTGTTACTGAAGATGATATTCGAAGGATCTTGCAGTTTAATGATGACAAAGACGATCCTATATTTCTTGACGAAAAGATGGTGAGAGGTTGTTTCTACCGCATGGGCTATAAGGGGAGCGTTAATAAGCCAATATTGAAGAAAGGGGAAGTTCCTAACCCCTACAAGCTCCTCATGCATACAATTATTCATACTTTTAGCCATAGAAAGGCGGGTCTAGATGATGTGCAAGATTACATGGCCTTCATGGCAACGGTATTAATTCTGAGTCGTTCAATTATTCAAAGCTTGTGTTTACACATATGTCAAAGAATATCGTGATTCGAGATTGTGCTTATATCCGAGGTTTGTGCAGATGCTAATAGATGAGAAATTCACAGACATTGCACGTGATCCGAATGATGTCTTATATCTTAGTCACCTTGATGATACTACTGTTAAGAAGTTGAAAATTTTCAAAAACAAGATGCAGCACTGGTAGCAAAGCCAGTATTTGGGGCGATTAAAGATGAAAATTACATTGCGCCGGCTGACAACAAGTGGAGGAAAGACGGTAGTGGTGACGAGAAAGAGTTAAACGCAGAAAAAGAATGGTTTAAGGCTTTCAAGCCAAAAGCTCGAAGTGAATGGTTTCTTAAGGCCGAAGTCGAAAAGCCTAAAAAGGAGCGAGCAGCTAAGAAAGTTGATACAATGCTTGTCGATGAAGATGAACTAGAAAATGTTCAAGCAGAAGCTGGTTCTAGTTCTGCGGTTATTACTGAAAGTCAAGAAGATGAGAAAATGACTCAGGAAGACAATGTTATTTCTGCTACTTCTAAGAATGATGAAGATTCTGATGATTCTCTTGAGAAGATTACAAAGAAGACAATTGCAGAGACTGAGGTAGAAAAAGCCAAAGAGACTGATGCTGACTTTGATCCAAATCTTGAAAAAGAGTCTAACGAGGAGGGACCCAAGAGAAAAGCTAAGCGTGTGAAGTCCGCTACAGTTTCAACGACAAAGACTACAGGTTCTCCTCAGGTAAAAGGCAGGAAGAAATCAAAGAAATCTCATAAACCTGCTAGTCGTCGTTACAAAGGAAAGCCTAAAAGCGTAGAAGTTACACAAGAACCTTCTGGCGCACAGGAGAAAGGAGTCACACAAGAACCTCCTGTTGTTGTTATTACTGCTGAAGTTGAACGTCCAGGAGTCACACAAGAACCTCCTGAGACTGGATTACTCGAAGTGGCTATTATTCAATCTCCGGTTGCTCCAACGACTTCTCATCTTGAAAGTTCTACTCCAAAGAAGTCTACACCACAGGCTGCTACCCCAAAGTAACCACCAAAAACTCTAGGGCCAAATCTGTTTGGTGATATGCAGAATGAGCCAATAAGTCTTCAAGATATTAATGATTTCTTTCCAGACACAAATGTTGATCTTCTTGAGAAGCGCGTGAAAATCTTGGAAGATAAAGTTGCCAAGAATGAAGAAGAGAAAGCAGAGCTGATAAAGAAAATGAATCAAAGCGTAGTAGAGAAAGAAATGTTGGATGATAAAATCAAAGTGTTGGAAAACGAAAGGGAATTCTTCAAAGCCCTAATTGAAAGTTTGCAAGACGCTAACGAAAAGCTGCAAACAGAGATTGCTGAGTTGAAAACAATTCAAGCCCTAAATGATCGAAGATTCACGAGGATGCAGAAAGTATTATCTAACACTCTGGGTATTGATTTCATTACGGAGTATGATCGTTTAGATAGGCAAGAGGCTAACGAAAGATCTGAAAAAGAGCTTGCAGCTAGCGGCAAAGGCAAAGGGGTTGAAGGAGAAGCTCCTAAATCATCTGAAGCTGCAGAAAAGTCTGTTGAAGAGAATGTTGAAAAAGCTTCTGAGTCCGATGTTACTAAGGTTGACGAATCTGTCAAGCCTTCTGATCCTGTAACTGCTTCTAAAGATAAGGACGATGAAGAAGCAGAAAATGAGGATAAAGACATTTACGATAAGAAAGATGATTATGATTATGAAGATTGGAATAATGCTGATGATGATGATGATCAGTGAGGAGTTGGTATGAAAATTAGTGAAGCAAAAGTCTTTGATGACTTTGATTTTTCTTCTTTGATGGATGATGAATCAAACAAGATGAATGATCAATTTGAGGGGGAGTCAGGGCAAACTGGGCCAACTGAAGAGACTGATATGTCTGATATTGATAGATTTGCAATGCTGTTGCTGCAGTACCCACAAAGCCTTTGATACTCATGTTGGAACACAATGTAGAGGAAGGCGAGTATGTGCACAATTATACTAAAGAAGATTTGGCCAAATTGATCGAAGTTGATGCCGAAATACTTGCCTTTGATTTTGAAGAACAAATGATGAATTTTAACACGTTTGAGCCGAATAATTATCAGTACATACGAAGGTTTGAAGCTGATGAGTATAACAGAGTGATTGTAGAGGATTGGTCTTCTGATGATGAAAGTAATGAAACTGCTAAGTTCGTCGGTCCTAACACTGATAGTTTTCCTACTTATGAGGAGATGTACAAGCAACTTGATGAAGATATGTTGAAAGAGAAAATCGAAGAATCGATACGAGAAGGCAAAGTTCTGAAACCAATGACGAAGGAGGAAATAGCTAAAGCTAAGAAGTCCTGGTTTAAAGAGATGCCTGCGCCAATGTAAGTTTCAACGTCTTCTAGCATTCTTTACCAGAGATAAAGACGTGTCATTGGGAGATATTCTCAGTTTGGGTTGGTTTAAGGAGCTGAATGTATATGCAATCAAAAGGGAATTTGGAGTGCAATACTTCAAATATCTGGCTGATTTAAAGACTTTACCGTACTGGGATGTGGAGGAGCTTGTCCAAACTGTGAATGTTACTTATCATATGAAGTATTATAGATCAGTTATCATGGAAAATGATCAAGTTAAGGGATTCAGATATTGGAAGCCATTTATTCCAGGTCGCCGAATCAAAACGAATAAGAAGATAGGGGAAAGGATATAACGTTTATTATGAAGTGCCCTAGAGCAATGAGGAACATTCTATTGATGCCTATCGAACAGAATTTCTATCCAGTGTTTAAGTGGTGGCAGATAGATCCAACTACATGTGAAGCGGTTATTGTTTTACGATTTGAAGAACATCTGGATATCACCAAGGAAAGAGTTATGATTTTGGGTTTTCAAGGCATGAGGGGGTTATGGAGGACGATCAGGATACTAGACCCGATGTGGCTAGTGAATTGTTCAAGAGAAGACATCAAGTGCTTGTTCTTCAACAAGATAGTGTTTGAAGAACGTGAAAAAGAACAAGCCTTGCAATATCAAAGGGTCGTTAATGTTTGCTATGCTCGTGAAGTGAACTCCAGGAAAATGTAGGAAACAAGTTGGAGGGATCTTGAGCGAGTTGAGTTTTTGAAAGAAGAGAAGCGTCTAGAAGCTATACACGAGAAAGGTAGGGCGGCAAGGATTGGAAGGTTTTAGTACATGAACAAAGTGCCTCCTATAGATCAGACGCCAGATCCAAAACAGGAACGACAAAAGAAGCCATTCAAGAACATCTTCGGTCGTGTTCGTTAATGTTTATTTGAAAACAAAGTTTTTGAAGACTGTTACAAGACGAAGACGATATCCAAGGGGGAGTCTGTTGGTGCAGAATGTCTATGTCTTAGTCTTATATCGAGTCTGTAAAGATTAGAGTTGAATAGGCTAGCGAAACGAAATATTTATGAGTCAATAGGTCAAGTTCGCTTGAGGAGGTCTTGTATTGTCAAGTTCGGCTGAACTTGCCTTGGCAAGTTCGCATGAACTCATAACCCTCACCGGCGAACTTCATTCCCTATAAATAGCTAGCTTGTCATCCTCATTTGTAACTTTGGCATCTTTAAGGCGAAGCTCTGTCAATTTGGAGACTCGACGTTATATCAATAAAATTGACGTTTAACTGATTAATTCTTGTCTATTGGTAATCGTGTCGTAATACTTCCGCTATTATGGACATTAGATATCAAATCTAGGTTTTTATGCATTAAGGATCGGTCCTACAGAAGGTCGATGGTAAATAGCCCTTTGATAGTAGTAATCATTGTTGTTCCCAAAAGGACTTCGATTACCGCTTACCTCACGATTTTGACATTCACATTTAAAGTTACCCTTTCTTTGCATTTGAAGCAAGTGACCTTTGACTTATCAAATCCCAGTTTACTCTTTCCATCTCCGATATCTCTTCCAGTTAGTTCCACGAATCTAGTTGCTCTTCGGATGATAGAAGCCATACACCATCTTATGTCCATCAACTCCAGTTCCTCTTGGTCAATTTGATCATAATCTTCAGCTGTCATTTCTGGATTCCCAATTCTACCAGAGACCAAACTTTCATAGGACCCTAAGACAGTTGCAAGTAATGCCATATGTTACTTTGCTATTTGCTTGTTGAAATTTTGAGCATTATTCAAATTAACAGCAATGTTGCATTGAATGACGTTCGGGCTTGAACTTGGATTGCTGGATTGGTTTGATTGATTATAAAACAGATTTGTTTCATGTGATGTCTGAGGTGTCTGAGGTGTATTCGGGTTGTTACTTGGAAATGATTGAAAACTTGATGAGCTAGAATTGAACTCCCAGAAGTATTTACACTGAAAGCGGTTTGTATTTTAGGGCTTTGAGTTTCAGTAGACTCTGTTTTGTAGTATAGACCGACATCTTGTACTACTTCCGCACTTTTAGATCTCCCAATCTTCTGAAGTTCCATCTCATGACCTTCAAGCTTTTCAATGAATGTTGATAAATTGTACCCACTCTACTCTATCCGGTTCTTTAACACCATCAGACACGTTGACCATAAATTCTTCATTTTTGTGTAAAAGTCCATAATAGCGGAAATAACATTGATTCGCCTTTCATGAGACTGAATATGTCAAATTCCGTTCTCAGTAGCACCTTTTTCCTTTTCCTCATTCGGTACTTCCATGATACTGCATACACAAAGCGTTCCACAATGTTTGTGAGTGATTATCATTTTGCAACAGCATCAGGATGTCCTCTTCGACCGACTGTAATAGTAGACTCATCATTTTCTTTTCGTTGACGAAATTTTCTTTTTCTTCTAGAGTAAAATTCTTTGGGATTTTCTCCAACTTATTCTCGTCTCTCGGCAAAGTATATTTGGTTCCGATCGTCAACCAGCAGTTGAAATGATTCGCCTGAACACAGTTCTCGAATTTTTCTCTCCAACTTTCGTAGTCTTCGAGATTCATTAACTTTGGGGGTTTGACAGCAGTTCCCATTTCGTTTTCGAGGTTCATTTGAGCAACTGTGTTTGTTGTTTTTGCAACATTGGTTGCAAATGCATTGATAAACTCAGAATCCATTTTGATATGCTAGAAATATCTGAAACACGTTCAAACTTGAATATAATCAGTCATAAAATCTAATTCGTACGAATTAGAGGGTTCTAGTTGTCGATTAGAGGGTTCTAGTTCGTACGAACTAGGATAACAATTTTTGAAAAATCTCAAGTTTGTAATTCGTGCGAACTAGGATAATCAATTTTGAAAGAATTTTGACTTGTAATTCATACGAATTACAGGTATCTAATTCACACAGAATTGTTCTCCAAAAAGTGCTTTTTTGCAATTTTCGACGTGCATTAGTTTGACTTTAGGTCTGAAACTTTCAAGGGTTTATCATTATGTGATTTTACATGTCATATTTAAAATTCAGTCCATTTAAACCATGAATTCGTTAAAAAGTGAAAAATAAGTAGAAATGAGTAGAAGTAGATCTTGTGTAGATGTCCACAAATCAGGGCCTCCATAGCTCTGATACCACTTGTAGGACCGTTTAACTCCTTAGCAAAGGTGCCTAAGATGTATCTAATCCATGTATGCAGAAATTACATGAATTAGTGACAATATACACAAGATATTCAGTTTAAACGTCACTTTATTAATGTTCAAAGTTGTACATTCGAGACCAAAACTGACAAAGCTCCGCCCTCTGAATTGCAATACAGTTACAAATGAAATCCCAAGACAACTATTTATAGAGGATCAAGTTCGCACTAAACTACTTATGGTCTAGTTCGTACGAGCTACTAATTCGTACGAACTAGCCATATCACATGTCCTCATTCATGCGAACTAGTCCTATAACAAACATAAATTTAACTGTAAACATTAAAACCCTATACAATTAGACTAGATCCAAGACATAGATAATATACATCGTGTACTAACACATACTAAAATGAAACAGTGGTTATAGGGTGTGCAAAGTGAGCATTGATTTGCATGTGTGGAGCAGGGGTATGTTGGGAATAATGGACAATGTTCTCAGTGTTTTTAGGTCTAGGACTTGGGTGTGTGACAATGTGGCCACTTGTTTGGCTCCTGCACTCTCTAGAAAAATGACCTAGCCTATTACACTTATAACACTTGATTTTTTATTTATCCAACCCAACTTTTAACCCACTATGCAACCCTGGGAATTTTCTACCAGTTCTTTTGTAAAATTTGCTAGTCCTGACACTTAGCAATGCAAGTTGGTGCAATATGTCCAGTTAACTCAAAAGATAAGTTGTAAGAAACTTGGCTTTCCCCTTTTGCTGCAAAAGCATAATTGGGTGAGTAAGAATCAGAGTTAAAATTTCTACCAGAAGTTATTTCAATAAAATGATCATAGCCATGATCCTTACTACCACCAGAGGTTTCCTCTTGACCAAAAAGTGTTGTACTACCAAAAGCATAGTCATCAGCAACTTTTCCTGACTCTTGAAGCTGCTTTTCCTGGTTAAGCTCTCTTTCATAAGTCATGAGCCTACCATGAAGCTGAGTCAAACTCATCTCTTTGAAACCAACAAAGTTTCTAGTTACAAAAGCAATAGTGTCCCATTTATCTGTTAGTGATCTTAAAAATCGGCTATTCAAAGTTGAATTTGGAAAATTAACATCTACAGTTTTAATTCACTTATTAGACAACTAAACCTTTCGAACTGTTGAGTTAACGATTCTCCTTTAACATGACAAAAAGTTTCATACTGTTGGTTTAAAACTTCACGATTGTTTTCAATAACTTCCTTTGTCCCACAGAATTGCTCCTTCAAAGCATCCCACAACTCCTTTGCACTATTGCAATGCAACAGGTTAGCATAGATATCATTTGATAATGCCGTAACAATGATGCTAAATGCCTTTGCATCTAGCTCGATTTTTTGAAAATCTTGCTCGAAGTAGGTTTCAAGCTTTTTAGGGACTTGAACTTTTGGGTCTTTAGCACTCGGTACCATCGGAACATGAGGTCCAAAGATAACCGATTTCCAGCAACCCGTGTTATGTTGTGCAAGTATGTGACCCGTTCAACGTTGCCAGATATAATATTCCGATTTAACAAGTATCGAAGGTTTATACATTGTGCCAGTGTTGTATGGATCTTGTGGATTTTGAGACATTCTTGATTGTTTACAAACAAGTTTTTGTTTAAAAATACTTTGAACGTAAATAAACTTTTACTCTTTCTTCAATTCATGGACAAATGAATCAGTAGTGAGAGGTGATCTGTTTATATCAAATCGATTATAAGATCGAGTTTGATTGATGAAGCTATGATACCAATTGTTAGGATCTGAGTTTAATTTGTCGTGAATGTTTAAGATGAAAATCAATGGAAGATTTAAAACAAAGATAATAAGTGCAGCAGAAATATAAACTTTGATTCACAACAATGAAGAAAATGTTTTCATCAACATGCTTTTATAATTTATAAATCACGTATGCATGAAGATAATACAAACTCCCCGTCAACCTGATCACTCTTATTTGTTTGTACAAGAAATGTCAACAAGAAATGATGAATAGAATAGTACAGGCAGTGTTCTATTTATAGTACAATCCAAACATCTAAGCATCTAAGCTGACGTCACCTAGACAACGACATTTAACAGTCTAACAAACTCTAACCTCTATTAACCCTAAACATTGTCACATTCAATTACAAGTAAACTCTGTTGATAACATCTGTTGAGATATCCTCTATTAAGCTTTATCCTTTGTTGGTCTTCAGTAGACCTTTGCTTCAACAGTCTTTTAGTTCTTCATCAGATGTTCTCTTTAGCAGCTTTGCTTCCAACAGAGCTTTAACTTCAACAGATCTTGTAAACAGTCTTTAGCCATGAGCAGAGTTTAGAGAGCAGATGTTAAGTCATTGCCATTGGAGGGAGCAGATCTTCAAAGAACTGTTTATTCTTGATTGTACGTTATAGAACATTTTGGCTTTCCAATCATCTATTCTTTTGTGGGGTCCATATGATCCAACATGTTTTCATATGTTTATTGTTCGATCTAGAACCTTTCTTGAAATGCGAATAGTTTCTTTATTGTTATCCGAAGAAGACTCCACATGCATCTTTTTTTTTACCACACCTTTATTCGGTTTTCCCATCCTTACTACATCGTCGATAAGAGTTAAGGCGAGAGTTATAGCCTGAGCAATTTTCAACATGGTTCCTCCCGTTTTGCTACTGCTTGCAGTGCGGTATGGGTCATGTTGGACGATCGCTTCAACGACTCGTTGGTTCAGTATAGCATCGAGCTTAGCTTGTGTTGCAGGTAAAGGTTCCAGTTGGGCTTGACAAGTGTTCCTTCGTTTTGGTGCAATGATCTTCATATATATAAAATATACTGCAGATATTAGATACATATTTTAAAATAAATATTGTCATTTCTGAAAGAAAATAACAATAGATCGTCACGGAGTACGAGCATAAGGGAAAGCTACATCATAATGATACTTATGCAAATTCTTCACACCATAATCATCACATCATTGCAGGGAAGTAATACAAAAATGTGTCACTAAGAAAATACCAACTTTTAAATATACCATGTCAACTTGTTACAATTATTTTTGGGAGGAAAACAAAAATAACCTCGGAGTACATCATTCCAGTCCATATAAGTCATCATTAATATACAAAATAAGGTAAGGCCTTTTCTTCACATTGTTCCTTGCTTGATCTTCAAGTCTCTAAGTCTTTGATAGTCTTCCACAAAAATGGGTATACTTCCCAAAAGATGGTAATTGAACATAACTACCGTGGTGTCGGATGTAAAAGTGAAGACATAGAAATTAGACCGCAAAGGTACGTAACCTCCTCCTCAAGATTGAAAATGTGCCTAGTGGCGTCAACAGAGTGGGTCTCAAGGGTACGAATGTGCTCCTCAATAAATGGAGATGCACTATGGAATGGAGAGTGTGGAGGTACTGATAGGGGCGATAATGGTGACGGAGCATTCTGGGGTGCTCGAGTAGCAGAAATTTGAGTGTTAATATTATGGACTCGTCGAAAGGGAATACTGTGCTGAATCTCGGAAATTAATTTTGAAAAACTGATTAAAGAGTTAAAATCAAAGTTAAGTGAAAAGGATTCTGAAATGAGTAGCCTGAGACATGAATCAAGCATAACTAAGGACCAACTCCAAACTATGGTAGAAAAATACCAAGTGTGTAAAAAGGAGTTAGAAGAAACACAAATCACTTGTTAAAAATGGGTTGAGTCCTGTAAAGGTTATGAGATTATGCTTGATGCTCAGATCAAGAGCAACATTAAGTTTGGTGTAGGTTTTAGAACCTATGACCAAAATGAGAAAAATGTTGCTGAAATTGTTTCTGAGTTGGTTGAAATAGTCCCAACAAATTTGGCTGGTGAAGAAATAAAAATATAGATAAAGCTGGAAACAAAATTGTTTTGGAAAAATCAGAGGTTTCAAAAAAAGATAAAGAAATTGAAAAATATCAGTTTAAACCAAACTGGTCAGATGAATGTGATATTTTAGAAAACTTTAAGCCAATGGACTTTACAACCTCTGATGGTAGTAAAGCCCCAAAAGCACTGGTGATCCCTATCAAAGATGTACCAGCAGAGGTTACAACCACTGCTGATAAAAAGTCTGTGATAGGAAAAGAAGAGTGACGATTAAAAACTTGTTTTGTGAAATTTTGTGAAAAAAGAAATCATGTGGCTGCAAATTCTTTTCTTTTAAAAGCCTATGACATTAACAAAACTTGTGTTATCAAAAATTCTTCAAGATGCACCATCTGCAACAAAACAAATCACTTAACTCAAGAGGTAAAAGAGATCAAGGCAAAAGCACTAGAAAGAGAAGGTTCAAGTTCTGCTCTAAATAAATCTAAGCAGAGTTTGCATCAACTGAAACATCTGTTACAAAAGCTTTAAACAAAACCTCTATTCCTAGAGAGGTGCAAGTGACAGATGCCCCACCACCAAATTTATTTCCAAGAGGGTATGGCCAACCAGCCTATAAAAGGGTTCCTCTTACTTATGATGGATACAAAAAGCCTTCAAAGCAAAGAGTGAATAAGCATCCCTACGGACACAATCATCTGATTAGAAATGGTCAAGAGCAGATGTTACAAGAAAATATCCAAACCACTGACCATTGTCCTAGACTTGAGACTGGACCATTTGTGACCCCATCCAAAGCCATTTTGGCTTTGGAGACCTATCTTAACTGATATATTTACTTGATGTGCAGGGACTCTCTACTTGCCTTGATAGCTTATGGTATGTAGATAGTGGAGGTTCCAGGCACATGACAGGATGTAGAGCCCTTCTTAAGGACTTCATGGCTCATGGGGGGTGATATATATATTTTGGTAATAACTCAAAGGGAAAGGTTTTAGTGTCTGGGTCGGTTCTGGCTGGTAAACTCAAGTTTGAAAATTGGAATTTAATTGACAATTTGAAATTTAACTTGCTGAGTGTCTCACAAATGAGTGACAGAGGATATGGATCCTTCTTCACTAAGAAAACTTGTCAAATTGGGACTAGAGGTTGTTAAAAAGATTGATCAAATCATTGCTGAGAGCAAAGCACAACTCACTACACACAGAAGTGGGAATGTGTATGTCGTTGATATGCTAAAAGATAATCCTAAGTCTGGAACATGCTTATTCTCAGTTGCTTCTAGCAAAGAGACTGATTTATGGCATTGAAGACTTGGACACACAAATCTTAAAACTATCACCACACTCTCAAAACAAAGTCTTGTAAGAGGTTTGCCTCACAAGCAATTTTCCTGTGAAGAACATTGTGTTTCCTACTTAAAAGGAAAACAACATAAAAGTTCTTTCAAATAAATTGAAGAGTCCAAAACAAGCCAGTGTTTATAATTGCTTATGGACTTGTTTGGCCCAGTGCAAATCATGAGCTTAAAACACAAAAGGTATTGCCTAGTGATAGTTGATGATTTCTCTAGGTTTACATGACCTTCTTTCTCCACTCTAAGGATGAAACTGCAGTCATTTTGCAAAAATTTGTTAAACAAGTAGAAAAGCAATTTGAACTTCCAGTAAAAATCTTTAGGAGTGACAATGGAACAGAGTTTAAAAATAGGGAGTTGGATGCTTTTTGTGAGTCAAAAGGAATTGTTAGACAATATAGCATTCCAAGAACTCCAGAGCAAAATGGGGTGGTTGGAAGGAAAAATAGAACTTTAATTGAACAGCAAGAACTATGCTTGCAGACTCTGGTTGACCCTTGTCTTTCTGGGCAGAGGCTAAAGCCTACAGAGTTTTTAACTCTCGGACCAAGTGTGTTGAAGAAACTTTGAATGTGAAGTTCAATGAACTTTCATCACTGAAAATCCCAGCAAATCCTGCAGAGCTTTTTGATTTAGTTAAATTCACATTTGCTGATGTTTCTATCAAGATAGACAATGCAGGTACACCACAATCATCTAGAGAAGATCAAGATCAAGAATATGATTGTGTGCTTCCACAAACAAAAGTCAATTCTTCCAACAGAGGATCAGGTGCCACAAGCTTTTGTGTAAACTCTGCTACTTCTGAGTCAACAGTGTTTGATCCTCAAACCTCTACCAGTTCACCAAATCAAACATCTGTTGATAAAAGTCCTACATTTGGGCACAAAAATCATGAGAATGTTACCTCTGTACCCCCAATACCACCACCTCCATTTACATCAGCGGCTGATACTTCAAATTCACCAGCAGAGGTTAGCTCAGATAAGACACATTTGCAGCCATCACCTCAAAATGCTATTGTTCCATACCAATGTGACTTGATTTATCTCAAAAGCCATCCAGCAGATCAAGTTATTGGCAACATCAAATCTGGGGTGCTCACACAGAGCCAATCCCAAATATTTGTCTTTTTGCTGGTTTTCTATCACTCACAAAGCCAGTCAAGTACCAAGAGGCACTGAAAGACAACAGCTGGGTAGATCCATGCAAGAAGAACTCGTTCAGTTCAAGAGACAACAAGTTTGGGAGCTTGTGCCACTGCCAAAAGATGTAAATGTGACATCTCGGAAAAATCAGGTATCGTTCTGATTCAATTACCGGTATCTATTCGATTCTATATTTTTTATTATATATATTAAACTCACGTCGTGAATAATTAACGTAAACCCGAACCTGAAAAACGAGCCCCGTTCCCTTGCGCAAACCAAGCCCAACACGCCACCCCTTTCCCCTTTGCGGCCCAAATTAACCCAAACCGCCCCCTTATGCGACCCCTTATGTATATGTATACATGCATTTTTGTTTAGAAAACATTCACAAAACCCTAGTCTTGGTGTGTGGTGCGACAGCAGTGGAGACCCCCCCCCCTCTCGCGATCTCTCTCCCTCTCGCTACTCTCCTTCTCTCCAGCTATCGTCTCCCTAGTTCATCTTCGCAAGGTGAGTTGTTTTAGTAGTTGTTTTGGGGGAAAACCGTTGTATACGTGGCTGCGTTTTTGATGTTTCATGATGATCTTGTTCGTTATAATGTTTCACATGATTATTAGAATGATATGCATGTTTACATGAATGATGGCTGCGTTTGTGTTGATGTTAGGATGTTATCTGCTTAGGGTTTATGTGAATCTTGATGTACTAGATGATAATTGATGCGTTAACCTGCTGTAAATCGATAAAACTAAGTGTTATGGTCGTTTAAACTTGTTCTAGTACGATAAAACTGAAAACAGAAAGCTGATTAACATTTACAGCCAACTTCGATTAGTTGTAAACTGGTTGTTATTTATCAAAAAGTGGATTTCTAAAGCCTAAAACGTGTATTTTTGAAAAACGCTTCAAATGGCGCCGGATTCATATTTTTCTAAGATGGTTTGCTATTTTTAAATGATTATTTAGTCAGCAGCTAAAGCTGCGTAATTTCTGTAGAATTTGCAGGTTTTTTATCGAGTCGTATCTCATAGTCTGTATGGAGTTAGGTCACGAAATTTGTACATTAACTGGAGACGGGAGTTTCCAAAAATGTCCCACTAGAATTTCGTTAATCGGATGAACGATGATTTTTAACAGATTTTTCTCGTGGACTGCAGTCAGAAAGCAAAGAATTTGACTGCAACCTAGTAAATAAATTTTTTTAAAATAATTGGTAAAGATTTAGGACTTGAAAATTTTAAATAAATTCTACAGACTAATTGAAACCTTTTGTTAATAAATTAGAATTTTTGGAACATGGGAACTATTTTATAAAAATTCCCGAAAACAGCCTAGTTTTGGGTCTGCAAGTTAAGTCATGATAAGATGCATATATGTGTGTTTAAATGTTGCATGTGCTACTTGTGAATGAATGAGCCGTTTATAATCATGTTAGACTTTATTTGAAATTGCCGTGTGATATCTATGTGCATGTATATGCATGCGAAGTGTATACGAATCGTCAACGTAATTGCCTGAAACGAGTTAAGTTAATTGCATTAACGTATGTACAATTCTTGAACACGCTAATAATTAAATGGTAATTATAATAGGACGTGATTGAACCACTTTGACTCTATTTTCGTAAAAGTCTAACCGAGAAATTTAAGGTGAATTCATGGCCCCTGTTTCCGCAAATGTTTACTAAACACAGGGGGAGAAAACATGTACACGTTACAGTGATATATGGTAGATTATATTACGGTACAGTAACGCCTTTCAATTTAGAGTTATGTTATATGGTTATGGTCACAAGGAAGCATATATCACATACTAGTCCCCTTAACACTTACGATACCGTTAGTATTGAATTATAGCGAGGAAGTTTTTAGTAGTACTACTGGGCCCGACAAGCCCCACTCGAACTGGTCGCGCCAGTTAGACCAAACGTTGATGGTCACGAGTGTAGAATTTTCCTAACTTTTTAGCCATGGTTGGTGATAGACCTGGCACAACAGGGGCAGCAACGTCAGCTTCAGATCGAACACTTTGTTGACATGACCTAGGCTAGCTACCTAAACATATAACATGAACTGCTAAATTACTTAATATTAATCTGATTCGGGTTGGATCGTGGAAACTTATGGACATTGGTTTGGGGTTTAACCAGTGGGGAAAAACTTATGATTAAAATTGTGAACTAAAACTTGTGAACTCACTCTTCATTAATTGTTGACACTTGTTCTCTTTTGCATGTTTTTCTCAGGTTGTTAAGGTATCACTTCCGCATAGGAGCACGGCACGAGCATGAAAAACTATTTCTTTTAAACATTTTGCATTTTACTTTTTAAGTATTTGGTTTGGGCGTTTTTTTTGGCGCACACTTTATTTACATTTACTTACGCTTCCGCATTTATTAAACTGCATGGTTATATTTGTTTAAACGTATATTTTTTTGCATATAGAGTCATTCTATATGACTAGTGTCTTGGATCCTGGTGTGTCACGCGCCTCGCGGTAAAACCCTGCAAGTGGATTTTTTAGGGTGTGACAGATTGGTATCAGAGCCACTGGTTATAGAGAATTAGGTCTAGTAAACCTATACTATAGCCACAAACTTGACACTAGTATGAAACTAACGCGAATGCTTAAATTTCATGCCTTATTTTATTTACTGTGTTTTAGTATGTTCTATGTCTTATTCTTTCGCTTTGACAGGCATGTCTAACTCGCACGACTCATCTGACCCTAGTGAGGAACAAGGCGATGCCCCGCCTTCACCTATGTCTCCCATCTTCTCAGGAAGACTCAGGGCCGCTCACACTCGTCGTCTCAGGCAATTCGAGCCCTTCATCGTCAGACCCAGTTCGGGGAATGGCGACTGGAACTGGTATCTATATCACATTCGGAACTACATAGTGGATGAGAACGTTCCACCTGTGGTTTTGGAGGATTCCTATGATGTTGACATGGAGGTCTATGGTACCTTGCCCCCTCTCGGCTATCCTATAGAGGAGGCTTTTGCTGGATTCGTGGCCGCAACTGAGCGCGAGTTTAAGTACATGCGCGAGGCTACTGGGGCTATAACAGACCTCATCGCGAGCAAAGCTCATTGAAACAGGAACTAGAACAGGTGAAACAGGAGCTCGCACAGGTCAAGGCAACCCAGCAAACCGAAGCCGCTAAAACAAGTAACCTTAGAGAGATTAGCGGAGTGATGGCCGAATAGGTCATGGACCTCACAGAGAGGATGGGTTTAGCTGAAGACAGGATCATTGAGATTGGGTTGGCAAATGAGCCGGAGGAAGAAGCACCAGAGGAGATCCCTGAGGACGCAGCAGCAAATGAAGATGAGGATATGGGGGACGGAGACGTTGATGATTAGATTTATTTCTCGTTTATCATGACGTTTCTTTATTTCCTTGTTTGAACTTAGTAGTTGTTTGAAATTTCCGTTGACATTTGGATTTATATATAATATTTGGTTTAATACATTGTGGTGAATTGCAATATATTTTGATCAAATGTTTGGTTTGAATGCTATATGTGATGAGTTGTACCAATTCTTATTACATTATTCTTATAATTCTATGATGAAATATGTGATATATTTTCTCATGTATTCGTATATCTATGGTCAAAAACAGAATGTCTGCTCGTGGTGGTGGAGCTCGTGGTGGAGGCGCTCGTGGTGGTGGTTGTGGCAACATCATAATGACACATGCAGAACTGGCTGCACTCATCCAGGAGCAGGTTACTGCGGCGTTGGCAGCCCAAAATCTGAATCGAAACAATAATTAGAATCTGGGAGGTAACCCCCATTCGATTTTACATTCATTTCACTCCACGTATGCTAGCGTATTCAACCGTCCTTTAAATCACCTTCTTCTAAATCTCTTACTTCAAAACTTGTGCATGTAGGTATGGGCCCTAACCCGTACAAGTTGTTCATCGATGCTAAGCCTACCAAATTCATGGCAAGGATGGGCCAATCGGGCTAGTTAGATGGCTCGAAAAATCAGAATCTGTCTTTCTAATGTGTAACTGCTTACCTGAGAACAGAGTCAAATTCGCAGCTTCGACTCTAGAAAGATGCGGCTCTCACCTGGTGGAATGCGCGGGTCCAGGTTCTTGGACTCGATGTGGCCAACGCAATGGGTTGGGACGAGTTCAAGAATCTTATCAAGGAACAATACTGCCCTCGGGATCGTATCCACCAATTAGAGCAAGACCTTTGGGTATTGAAGATGGAAGGGTCGAAAATTGAAGCCTACACCACGAAGCACTATGACCTAGTCTCCTTGTGTCCTGATATGGCTAGGCCAGTGTACAAACAGATAGAGCTTTACATCAAGGGATTGGCTCCGGAGATTAAAGGCATGGTTGAGTCAAGCAACCTTGTTACAGTTCAGCAGGCCATGCGACTGGCGCACAAACTGACAGACACTGCAGTAGAAGAGGGTAAACTGCCGAAGAGGGGTGTAGCTGGGAACGCCCCAGAAAATAAACGCAAGTGGGAGGATGGATCCTCGAAACAAGCATAAACTGGGCAGGCGCAATAGGGTTCTCAGAAACATTTCAACAATAGTAACCGCAACTTCAACAACAACAACCAACAGTCTAGTAAAAACACCAACAGTCAGGTTTAGAGTGGGTATGCTGGAAAGAAACCTCTGTGCAACAAGTGTAACCGTCATCATTTCGGGCAGTGCGGTGGTTGTCAGCGATGTGGTAGGGGAGGCCACACCGCTAAAGACTGCAGGGTAAACCTTAACTCGAAGCAAAACACTAATCAGACCCAGCAGCCACCGGGAGTCACCAGGTCCTGTTATCAGTGTGGTGGCACTGATCATTTCAAGAAAGATTGCCCACAGCTGAACAAGGGAAACAGTGGTGGAAATCAGAACCAGAATCAAAACAATAATAACAATAATGCTGGTGGAAGTGGCGGAGCTAAGGGTCATGCATTCACATTAGCGGTGCGGATAGGAGTTTTATTTCTGAGTCGTTTAGAAAACTATTGGACATTAACCCTGTTGAATTAGAGGTCAAATACCTAGTAGAGTTAGCCAATGGAAAATCGGTAGATATAACCCACATCGCCTACGGATGTCAGCTACAACTGGCTGGCCATCTATTCACCATCGACTCATGCCAACCACACTTGGTAGCTTTGACGTTGTAGTTGGCATGGATTGGTTATCTGAAAATCGAGCGGAAATCTTATGTCGCGAAAATGCTATTCACA
The DNA here is from genome assembly GCA_947069175.1 of Scalesia atractyloides. Classification (NCBI taxonomy): domain Eukaryota; kingdom Viridiplantae; phylum Streptophyta; class Magnoliopsida; order Asterales; family Asteraceae; genus Scalesia; species Scalesia atractyloides. The sequence continues at coordinate 23,610,927 of CAMTDV010000024.1, forward strand.
TACCTCACTCAAACGGCGAGATCCTAACCATTCATGGCGAGAAGGGTGGTGTAGTAACCAACATCATTTCCTTCATGAAAGCTCAAAAGTACCTATGACAGAAAAACTCGTACGCAATCTTAGCCAATGTTACCGAACAACCAAGCGACAAGAGGAAAGTTGAAGATTTTCCTATCGTACATGAATTTCCCGACGTCTTCCCCGAAGACGTGCCTGGTTTACCCCCGCATAGGCAGGTCGAATTCGAAATTCAGCTAGCGAAACACGCAGTACCAATCGCTAAGGCTCCGTACCGATTAGCCCCATCTGAACTGCAAGAACTTTCTACTCAACTTCAGGAGCTCTTAGATAAAGGCTTCATTCGCCCGAGTTCATCACCCTGCAGAGCTCCAGTCCTTTTTGTCAAGAAGAAGGATGGAACTTTCCGTATGTGTATTGATTACAGAGAGCTCAACAAAGTTACCATAAAAAACCGATACCCCTTACCTCGAATCGATGACCTGTTTGACCAGCTCCAAGGGTCAAGTTACTATTCTAAGATCGATCTAAAGTCGGGATACCATCAGCTGCGCGTACGGGAGGAAGACATCTCCAAGACCGCATTTCGCACTCGTTATGGCCACTATGAATTTTGGTTATGTCATTCGGACTAACAAACGCACCTACAGTATTCATGGACCTCATGAACCATGTTTGTAAGCCTTATCTAGACAAATTCGTAATTGTCTTCATAGATGACATACTGGTGTACTCTAAGACTAAGGAGGAACATGAAGAGCATCTGCGTTTAATGTTGGAACTTATGCGACAGGAACAACTCTATGCCAAGTTTTCAAAGTGCGACTTCTGGATTCGAGAAGTGCAATTCCTTGGGCATATAGTGAACGAAAAAGGTATCCACGTGGACCCGGCAAAGATTGAAGCCATCAAAAGTTGGGAGGCGCCAAAATCTCACAAATCAAGGTCGGATAAGATGTACCAAGATCTCAAAACAACTTACTGGTGGCCGAACATGAAGGCTGAAGTAGCCACCTAGTAAGCAAATGCCTAACCTGTGCCAAGGTCAAGGTAGAATACCAAAAGCCCTCAGGGCTACTGCAACAGCCGGAGATTCCCGTTTGGAAATGTGAACAAATCTCCGTGGACTTTATTACAGGTCTACCTAAGACACCCAGTGGAAAAGATACAATTTGGGTGATTATCGACCGGCTAACCTAGCAATCAAGGAAACTGACAAGTTCGACACCTTGCAGCGTTGTACATGAAGGAAATAGTAGCCCGGAACGGAGTGCCAATATCCATCATATCCAACCGTGATTCACGTTTTACTTCTCATTTGTGGCAATCAGCAAAGAAATCCTTGAGATCACGCGTTGACTTGAGCATAGCATACCATCCTCAGACTGATGGTCAAAGTGAATGTACCATTCAGACACTCGAACACATGCTTATAGCGTGTGTAATCGACTTTGGTAAGGGCTGGGAGAAGCATCTACCTTTGGTGGAGTTTTCCTATAACAACATTATCACACGAGTATCCAAGCAGCACCATTCGAGGCGCTGTATGGACGACAGTGTCGCTCGCCTGTTTGTTGGGCGGAAGTTGGTGATAGTCAAATCACTGCTCCAGAGTTGGTTCTGAAGCAACTGAAAAGATAGTGCAAATTCAAAACCGTATGGCGGCAGCTCGGAATAGCCAAAAGAGCTATGCCGATCAGCGACGCAAACCGTTAGCATTTCAAGTAGGTGATCGGGTCCTACTGAAGGTATCACCATGGAAGGGCCTGATTCATTTTGGCAAAAGAGGTAAACTAAACCCGCGATATGTTGGTCCGTTTGAAATCACAAGAATCGGTCAGGTAGCTTATGAGTTGAACCTTCCTAATGAGCTCAGTGGAGTTCACAACGTTTTTCATGTCTCAAATCTGAAGAAGTGTCTATCAGATGAAACATTAGTCGTTCCACTGGATGAGATTCATGTGGACGAACAATTACGGTTCATTGAAGAACCAGTCAAAATTATGGACCGAGAGGTCAAAACACGGAGACATAGTAAAAAACCAATTGTCAAGTTCGTTCGAACTCAAAGTGTGGACCGAAGTACACTTGGGAAAGAGAGGATCAAATGAAAGACAAATATCCTCACATTTTTGCAACCGAATCACGAGAACCAAGTAACGCGAACTGAAGTTCGGGGTGAAATTCTTGTAACAGGGGGAGAATGTGACAACTCGGAAATCCTACAACAACTTTCAAACCCTACTCACTCAATTTTCCGGACGAAAATTCCTTCAACTTGGGGATATGTGACATCTCGGAAAAATCAAGTATCGTTCTAATTCAATTCCCTGTATCTGTTCGATTCTATATTTTTTTTATTATATATATTAAACTCACGTCGTGAATAATTAACGTATTATATGTGTTTGTTTCAAAACCCGAACCTGAAAACCGAGCCCCGTTACCTTGCGCAACCAAGCCCAACCCGCCACCCCTTTCCCCTTTGCGGCCCAAATAAACCCAAACTGCCCCCCCCCTTTGCGACACCTTGTATACGTATACATGCATGTCTGTTTAGAAAACATTCACAAAACCCTAGCCTTTGGTGTGTGGTGCAACGGCAGTGGAGACCCCCCCTCTCGCGATCTCTCTCCCTCTCGCTACTCTCCTTCTCTCCTGCTATCCTCTCCCTAGTTCATCATTGCAAGGTGAGTTGTTTTAATAGTTGTTTCGGGTGAAAACCCTTGTATATGTGGCTGCGTTTTTTATGTTTCGTGATGATCTTGTTCGTATAATGTTTCACTTGATTATTAGAATGATATGCATGTATACGTGAATGATGGCTGCGTTTGTGTTGATGTTAGGATGTTATCTACTTAGGGTTTGTGTGAATCTTGATGTACTAGATGATAATTGATGCGTTAACCTGCTGTAAATTGATAAAACTAAGTGTTATGATCGTTTAAACTTGTTCTAGTACGATAACACTGAAAACAGAAAGCTGATTAACATTAACAGCCAACTTCGATTAGCTGTAAACTGTCCGTTATTTATCGAAAAGCGGATTTTCTTAAGCCTAAAATGTGTATATTTGAAAGCCGCTTCAAATTGCGTCGGATTCATATTTTTCTGAGGTTTTTGCTATTTTTAAATGATTATTTAGTGTAGCAGCTGAAGCTGCGTAATTTCTGTAGAATTTGCAGGTTGTTTATCGAGTCGTATCTCATATTCTGTATGGGGCTAGGTCACAACATTTGTACAGTAACTGGAGACGGGAGTTTCCGAAAATCTCCCACTGGAATTTCGTTAATCGGATGAACGATGATTTTTAAAAGATTTTTCTCATGGACTGCAATCAGAAAGCGACGAATCTGACTGCAGCCTAGTAAATAAATTTTTGTAAATAATTATCAATGATTTAGGACTTGAAAATTTTGCATTAAATTCTACAGACTAAGTGACACCCTCTGTAAAATTATTGGAATTTTTGGAACATGGGAACTATTTTATAAAAATTCCCGAAACAGCCTAGTTTCGGGTCTGCAAGTTAAGTCATGATAAGTTGCATATATGTGTGTTTAAATGTTGCATGTGCTACTTGTGAATGAATGAGCCGTTTATAATCATGTTAGACTTTATTTGAAATTGTCGTGTGATATCTATGTGCATGTATATGCATGCGAAGTGTATACGAATCGTCAACATAATTGCCTGAAATGAGTTAAGTTAATTGCGTTAATATATGTACAATTCTTGAACACGCTAATAATTAAGTGGTAATCATAATAGGACGTGATAGAACCACTTTGACTCTATTTTCGTAAAAGTCTAACCGAGCAATTTAAGGTGAGTTCACGGCCCCTATTTCCTCAAATGTTTACTAAACACATGGGAGAAAACATGTACACGTTACATTGATATATGGATTGATTATATTACAGTACAGTAACACATTTCTATTTAGAGTTATGTTATATGGTTATGGTCATAAGGAAGCATATATCACATACTAGTCCCCTTAACACTTATGATACCGTTAGTATTGGATTATAGCGAGGAAGTTTTTAGTAGTACTACTGGGCCCGACAAGCCCAACTCGAACTGGTCGCGCCAGTTAGACCGAACATTGATGGTCACGAGTGTAGAATTTGCCTAACTTTTTAGCCATGGTTGGTGATAGACCTGGCACAACAGGGGTACAACATCAGCTTCGAATCGAACACTTTGTTGACATGACCTAGGCTAGCTACCTAAACATATAACATGAACTGCTAAATTACTTAATATTAATCTGATTCGGGTTGGATCAGGGAAACTTATGAGACATTGGTTTGGGGTTAAACCAGTGGGAAAAAACTTATGATTAAAATTGTGAACTAAAACCTGTGAACTCACTCTTCATTAATTGTTGACACTTGTTCTCTTTTACATGTTTTTCTCATGTAGTTAAGGTATCACTTCCGCATAGGAGCACGGCACGAGCATGAAAAACTATTTCTTAAGTATTTGGTTTGGGCGTTTGTTTTGGCGCACACTTTATTTACATTTACTTACACTTCCGCATTTATTAAACTGCATGGTTGGATTTGTTTCAATGTATATTTTTTTTTGCATATAAAGTCATTCTATATGACTAGTGTCTTGGATCCTAGTTTGTCACGTCGCCTCGCGGTAAAACCCCGCAAGTGGATTTTTGAGGGTGTGACAGTAAGTCCAATTGGCACAAAGTGGGTCTTCAAGAACAAAACTGATGAAAGGGGTATTGTTGTCAAAAACAAAGCAAGGCTCGTGGTTCAAGGCTACAGATAGGAAGAAGGTATAGACTATGATGAGACTTTTGCTCCTGTAGCAAGGTTGGAAGTTATTCGCCTGTTCTTAGCTTTTGTTGCTAACCACAACATAGAGGTGTATCAAATGGATATAAAATGTGCCTTTTTGTATGGAAAAATCAAAGAAGAGGTGTATGTATGTCAACCTCCAGGTTTTTAAGATGCATTCCATCCTGATCATGTCTACAAGCTCAACAAATCATTGTATGGCTTGAAGCAAGCACCAAGAGCCTGGTATGAAAGTCTATCCACTTTTCTCTTATCCATAGTGTTTACTAGAGGTAAAATAGATAAAACCCTATTCTTAAAATGGAAAGGAAAAGATTTGATGCTTGTCCAAATTTATGTGGATGACATCATTTTTGGATCCACAAGCACTGCTATGTGTGAAGAGTTTTGAAAACTCATGGTAGCAGAGTTTGAGATGAGTACAATGGGTGAGCTCCAATGTTTTCTTGGTCTCCAAGTTAAACAATTGCAAAATGGTACATTTATCCATCAAAACAAGTATGTGAAAGAACTGCTTAAAAAGTTTGATATGGATGATTGTAAACCATGTAGCACACCCATGGCAACCACCAAGCTATTCACCATTGATGGTAAAGATGACCTTGTTGATCAAACTCTTTATAGAAGCATGATTGGGTCTTTATTGTACCTAACTGCATCAAGGTCAGACATCATGTTTGCAACATGTGCTTGTGCCAGATCACATGCATTACCTAGAAAGTCTGATCTTATTGCTGTAAAAAGGATACTCCGATACATAAAAGGTGCTCCCACACTTGGTATCTGATATCCAGCTAATGGGAATATTGAGCTTTCAGATTTCTCAGATAGTGACTTTGCTGGGTGCAAAACTACAAGGAAGTCCACATCAGGAGGATGTCAATTCCTAGGTGATTGTCTACTGTCTTGGCAAAGCAAAAAGCAGGTTGCAGTTTCAACATCCACTGCTGAGGCAGAGTATATTGCTGCTGCTAGCTGCACTGCTCAACTCTTGCGGCTTCAAAACAGTTGCTGGATTTTGGTACAACTGCACTAAAGACTCCACTCAGATTGGACAGTCAAGCTGCTGAAAACATCATTAAAAATCCAGTTTCTCATTCAACTACAAAGCACATTGACATCAGACATCACTTTGTGAGAGATTGCTATGAAAAAGGTTTGATTTCTTTGCATCATGTCCATACTTCAGATCAGTTAGCAAATGTTTTAACCAAGGCATTGGATACATCTACCTTTGAAAACTTGATCTCAAGAATTGAAATGCTAAACATGGATTAAAAACAAGTTTTCTTGTAAATCCATGCGCACATAGCATCAAAATGTTTTCAGAAAATCAATAACTCATCCTTAAAAATAGTTAAAATTGAATCTTTTTCAATAAATCTTTAAAAGTCTGCTCATAACATCTGTTTGCACAAAACCTCTGACAGGCTTCAAAATCTTATCCACTGTTAAAGTGTATCCTCTGACTTCCATTTTTATCACTTTTTCAAAACTATGATATCTATCCTCTCATAGTGTTAAAAATCAGTACTTTTCTCATCAGAGGTTACACGTGGCCAGATGTTAGCCATCAGATCTTGCAACAGATGCCATGTAATCTTCACTTTTTCAAAACCCTATAAAAACCCTGTTTTATCCCTTACTAGTGTTTACCCTAAACTGTGTAGATTTAAAAAATCTCAAAACAGTTTTTCTCTCTAACACAATGGCTCCCAAATCAAAATCTTCGAAGAAATCCACACAAGCACTTCCACCCTACACTCTCATAATCAAAACCCCACATAATTACACTGCCATACTTGAAGCAAACAACGCAAATACTCGCTATCATCCAATGATTCGAATTTTGCAAAAGTCGAGATTCAAGCACATGTTAGAAGTCAAAGCCCCAATTTACATTGATTCTCTTCGTGAGTTCTGGAATAATGCTGAGGTTCACTCAACTGCTGCTGGTGTTCCTTATACAATAATCTCAAGAGTAGGGGGAGTGTTGATGCAAATTAGCCCCCAATCGATCTCTCAAGTTTTCAAGTTAAATGACATAGAACACCCTGTGTCATTTCCCCAAAATGAGATCCAAGCAGAGTTTCTAGAAAGAGGTTATGTAGGCCAGATGAAAGGTATGACCATCTTTAAACCTAACTTTCCTACTGAGATGAGATTTTTCTTTCCCACAATTCTAACTTGTCTGTCAGCAAAACCACTACTTTCAATAAAATTCCATTGAATATGCCATATCTAGGGTATGCAATTTTAACTGACATAGATTTTAACTACTCCCAGATACTGTTCAATGATCTTGTGAATAATTTTCAAATATTGCAAAAAGAAAAGCTTTTTTGATTCATCCACGTTTTCTGAGTGTTTACTTACAAGATCAAATTAAAGGTCCTGAAAGTAAAATAGGCGCTGTGACTAAACCAGGCTACCTCACTCATGAAACCTTCACCAGAATATCAAACCAAGATAAAGTTGCGAAAACACAAGTAGAGGAGACTGAGCAAGTTTACCTGAACAAAATGTCCAAACTCAACCTCTTGCTACTGAGCCCACTGCTCTTGGTGATCAGGGCACCACAACCGCTGCTCTGATGCCCACACCAAAAATCCTCAAAAAGAAAACCAAAAAACTTACTAAAAAGCCCACCAAACCCAAAAAGGGTCCTCTGGAAGATGAGATCCCAGAGGTTAACCCAGTGACAGCACCAAAGTCACAAACCACTGCTGCTACTTCTTCACAGCAGATGGTTCAAATATCTCCAACCAGCTTTGAAACTCCTCCTTCTTCTTCACAAAAGAAAAAGGTTGTAGACACAGGGACACCAAATTATGAAGCTCTAGATCCACTTGGTTCTATCTTCCACAGCCCCTCTCCCAGGGCACTGTCGCTTTCTACACAACCACCTTCACCAATGACTACACTTCCACCTACTATTTTACAATTGCTGAATGCAATTGAATTAGACCAGACACAAACCAGCACTTCTCAACAACCTATTACTGAGAATATACTTCATCAAGAGGCTGGGTCTGTCTCTTTATTCGTTGCTAGCCCATCAGCACATGAAGAGGCTACATCCCTTGGGTTACATGTAACCCTTGGTGATAGTTCAACTCAAGCAGCCACTACAATTGCTGAACTCCCAATTTCTCGGTTGGACAGTGGTTTCATTACTAAGACTTGGTTGAAGGCAACCACTGTTGAGGCAACAACTGTTACCTCTGTTGTGGGAAGTCCCTAGTTCCAAGACAAAGGGGCATCTATGGTTGAAGCTAGTACTAAAACCACTGCTAATGATACAATAGATACAACTACCACTTCTGGTAGGAGTTCATATGATCCTATTCAATTAGGTGATGAGCTAAAATACCAGGATTTGACGGAGAGAGTGACAAGGATAGAAAATTCTGTTGATGAAATCAAAAGTTTACTGAAGCAGATGATAGCTACAAAAAGTCGACCCTCTGTTCTATCCACTGTTGATCTCAAAGAAGCTCTTAACCCTCTGTTTCAACATCAACAACATTATTTGGATCTACAACACAAGCACCAGATGAATGATGTTATAAACATGGTTGAATCAAGGTATCAAGACACTGCAGCAGACATTAACGCCATCAAAGCTCATCTACTCACAACCACTGGTCATGCACCTCCAACGGTTATCTTTGTTACAACAGATGAAGCCAAAAGGGGGAGAAACCTTTGAGAAACAAAAAGCTGAAAATAGATGATGATAAGGCCAGACCTACTTTAAATATTCTAAGGCCTGATGGTTCAAAGAAGATAGATTTAACTGATGAAACTGTGGCCAAGGCAAGGGCTAGTCACAAGAAGATAGTGATCAAGGAGAGCAGAGTGTTGGTTGAGAAAAAGAATTAACAACAAAAAGAAAAAGGAGAGGTTGGTACTTCATCAAAGAGGATACCTGCTAGAAAAGCCAGGCAACCAACATCCACACCTCCTAAACTAAGCCTGCAACAAATCAAACCATTAAAACCTCTGCCTCTCAAAAACCTATCACACCTTCAAAACCACAACCCACATCCACACAAGCAGATGTTACAGCACCTGTTGTGTCAACATTGTTGATACAGCAGAGGTTGCAACATATGCAACTCTATCCACTGCCATGATCACATTTCCCACATCAACTCATCCATTATCCACACCACCTAAGATCCCACTACCACCATCACCCACTTTAAGGTTTAAAAGGAGAAAGATCACAAAAGTGATAAATGATGATAAGATTCCTGCACCTCTTCCACTATCATCACAACCAATGACCTCCACATCAGTGCTTACAACATCTTTAACTCTTGAAGTTACTCCTGCAGCAAAGTTGTATCCTCTTGATTTACCAGCAGTCAGAGAAGAGATCCTAAGTTTCTTTTCAGAGGATGACCTTGATAAAAGAACAATCCTATCCCTTGATGGCTATCCAAGACTTGCAAATGTTGATGATTACCTAGAATTGAAATGGAAGCAAGCAGAGGATATATTGCCAAAAGAGAATCAGCTGGTAAAGATGATAGAGAAATACAGATTGCCATGTCTTTTCAACTAAGTAAAGCCAGCATTTTACAAAACTTTGTCAAGAACCTGAGCAACCAGATTTCAGAAATGGAAGATAAGCTGGTCAAAAGTGAACTCATAGAGTATATCATGGAGAACAAGAAGTATATGGCAACAAGGGCACAGTTCAGGGATTGGAGCTTAGATGAGCTGAGAGAAGAAATCAACAGAATGCAAGAAATGTTGAAAGATCCTCTTAAAAAGCCAACTCCTCCCAACTAGGATTTACACAAGAAAGATATGCCTGAAAGAGACTTAAAGTTGAAGAGAATGAAGAATGAACTAATTCAGAATCATTATGGTTCAAAGAACCAAGTGATGAGATGGGGTGGGGTCAGTGAGATAGACACTTACAAAAATTTGAAAGAAAGGAGGAAAAAGGATCCATCCATGCCTCCTAAACCTGATTATTCAAAAGAAGATGCTATTCTAAAGCCCAACTCTCCAAAAAGTCCAGCACAACATCTGCCCATTCCACACTTGCCCTGTTACACAGAAAAAGGCAAGGGGAGATGTCTAAAAAGACTGACAAAGAGTTTGAGGATACATTCATCAAAGAAGGTATAAAGAATATGATTGATTATCCAACTGATGATTTAAGTGCCAAACTGGCTAAAGATTTATCACAAATAGCTCCTTCTCAATCCTCAGCAATAAAAGCTCCTTCAAGAAAACCTTCAGACCCAAAAATTCTAAATTGGAAGGTCGCCAAAGACACCCATGAATTGACACTGCTCAAGTCTGATGGTAATGCCACTAAACTATCTATGGAAGCTGCTTATGGGCTTACAGTAGAAGACTTCCAAGAATTATTATGTTTAACCTGGAGAAGGATGCTAATGACATAGAATCTCTTAACTTTGAACTTCAATTCAAAGGTCAAATAAGAGAATTCTTCCTGAGGAATAGACCAAGAATAAAGTGTTTTGGCATCATCTGTTCCAGGGGGAGATTGTTGGGATTGAATCCTATGAAAGGAACAGATGATACAAAGCTCCTTCAACAAATAACACTATCCGAGCTTTGGTTAAACTATCAGAGGTTACAACCTCTGTTGTATATACACTATTTTCCCTAAAGACTGCTCTCCTATCATCTGACTTCACAAAGTTTCAAAGGTCTGCCAGAATTACAAGGATCAGAGGATAGAGATCAGAGCTTAGTCATTAGATAGATAACCAATGTAATAGTGCTAAGCACTGATAGTTAGTATTAGCAGTGTTTGTAGTTAGTTACATATAGTTTCCTGTCACTATCAACCCTGACGTCATCAAAGATGCTCAGTGGTTAGATAGTTTAGTATAAACAGTAACTTGTGTAATAGTTTAACTTGTCTATCAAAAGATCAACTTTCGCATATCATCTTCTCTGCATTTTCTTACTACCAAACTTTAATTGCAAAGGCTGAGGGGGAGTTTGTGAATCACATGCAAGTTTACCAACTTGAAAGCATGTTTATGATGAAAACAAACGACTGTTACTTGTAGTAAAAGTTTTCCATTTATTTCCGCTGCAAATCTCTTTTAAAACTCAATCATTTTCCATTTTTGAAACAAAAACTACAAGTAATTCAAACTCAGATCCTAACAATTATATACTGCAAAACACCTTAACCGATGCCACTAGTGATTCCTTAGCTTTTGCTATTATGGGTTGTTGGTGCATAATGTATGCTGCCTACGTCTTTGTGCTGTGTCGTTTTATGTAATAGGGCTTAATGTTAGATTTATTTTTTTTATTATGCTCATCCACTCGGACAAGCCTAGTCCGTCCCAAGGTGTCTAGTCATGTCTATAAATAGTAGGAGGATGTGAGTCATTTAAAACTGTTGCATTCCAAAGCAAAGCTCTGTAAGATTTGATCCGTGTTAAAAGTTGATGAAAACATAGAAAATTAACAAATTTTTGTGTTTCTGCTTACGTATCATGAATACCGCGCATCATACCTAAGTTTAGATATCACGAGACGTCAAAGTTGATCGGAATCGATCCTAACTGGTGATATCAGAGCTAGAGGGCTGATATCTATGAGAAGACACAAGGTTTGAAGCTTAGAAATCCTTCTTTGTACACTTTTTCTTATTTTTCATACATCCCACAGTCAAAATTAACTCAATTTTCAACATGTCAAACTTTTAGCCCAAAATACAGTCGTTATCATTCCAAAATTTAGAAAAAAAATGTTTTGATCTTATTCGCATGGATTAAGTTTTTTCGCACTAATTAGCTTTGTTCATCCGCATGAAGAAGTCTTAGTTCGAAAGGAAGAGGAAGTAATCCGTTTGAAAGTTATTTTGACCGCACAAACTAGGAAATCTCATCCGCACGAAAGACTGATCCGTTTAAGATTTGTTTGAGGGTTATCCGCACAAGATAGTAATTCGTTTCAACAGTTCATTCCCACCAAAGTTCAATCCATCCTAAGTTCATCCGTTTGAACTTTCACCTGTTCTAAGCATTGCTTATTTGTACCAATTCTTTTCATCCGTACCAAACTTGACAAAATGGAGAGAGAATTTTTCAGTGCATTTGCTACCACACCAACGACAGTAGTACAAAACATGAATCTTGACAACGAAATGGCTACTCCTACTAAACCCCCGAAGATATTTCAAATGGAAGATTATCCGGGATGGGAAGATAGGTTTGAAACGTGGGTCAAGCAAATCATTTTGAGTGTTGGTTACCTATTAGGGAAGAGTATATAATCCCAACAGTTGAAAATGGAGACAAGATAAGCATTAGTAAGATTCCCTCAGCCGATAAAGACAAGTTTGTAAGAGAGAAGAAGATGATGAATCTTCTTCAACAGGCGATCAAGGAGGATATCTTTACTTCACTTCAACATTGTGGCTCGGCTCAATGAATCTGGAGTGCTCTAAAGAATAAACATCAAGGAAATACTATGATGCAGAAAAGTAAAAAAGTGCTTCTGAAAAAAGAATTCGATATATTTATAGCGATGAAGGGAGAAACAATGAAGCAACTAGTCGAGAGATATTGTCATTTGGTAGCTGGAGTGAAAAAGGGCGAACATAGAGAAAGACGATGATGAATGGGTTGACAAGCTTGCAGATGCCTTACCACAGGGAGAGTAGTCTACTTATCTTTTGATCTTGAAGAGCAATTCTTTTGAATACAACAGACTTACTCTTCTGGAATTCATAGAAAAATTAGAAGCACACGAGCTAGATTTGAGAAAAATGGCCAAGATGAAAGGTGCAATTGTGCAATAGGATGTTAAGTTGTATTATAAAGGTAGTGATTCTAATATCCAGTGGTGTCCAAAGATCTAGACAACATTCAGTGCAGAGACTAGTTCACGAAGTTCATTACACAATAGTGGGTATTCAGGCAGTGGAAGTTATTCATATCCTCAGCAATTTCCCTCATACAATCCTAATACTCCTACACAAATTCCACAATCATCAAACAACTATCCGAATCAAGTGGTCAAAATGTCACACGCCGAAATATCAAAGCTGGCGTGACTGGACTGGTATCTTCATTGCACAGCGGAATTAATTATTAGCTAAGACTTTTAGGGAGTGAACGCCTGCTTAATACTTGAGTTCCAAATGGATTCTCCTATTCCAACCGTGCCATAGTTTGTATATGTAACCTGAGAAAGAAACATGCTAAAAATCAACATAATGTTGAGAGAGTTCATAGTTTGTTTGTTTTGTTTCAAATGAATCTTAAAACATTTGAGAATCTTGCTTTTGAAAACCGGTTTGTGAGATCATAGTATCTCAAGGGGTTTGAAATGTCATAATTGTATATCGGTATTAAAATGTTTTCCATTATGTTTGTAAATCGATGCATGTACTGTTGTGTTTGTAAACCGTGATAAAATCATAGTATGTAGGGTGCCTATAGAATCTAAGGATCAATCAGTGGGTAGCGAACCCCCTAAAATTATGTACCATAAGTAAATAACCAAACTGAGACAACTTTGTTCTCAATTGGGCTCACAAAAGCACCCCACGGTTAACAAACTAGGAGTGAAGCGTGTCTCAAGCTCAGTAGATCTACACCTTTTGCACCTTGGTCACTAAGTGATTAATGGTTACCAATGTCATAATCCTACTTACGTACATTGATCAATTGTTATCTAATTCCATAGCTACATACCGAATGTCATAATCTGTGTCGTTGGGCCTAGCCCATGTTATCTTGTTATCCGTGTTATTGTCTTGTTATCCATGTTGTTGGGCCGAGCCCAAGTTATAAATCCAAGTATGTTTCAAAAACACGTATAGTCTTGTAAAAAAACTGATATATTTGGCATAAACTTTTCATAAACCATTTGTGTTAACTGGAATAAGTTTGTAATATGGTTTAGAAAAAATATGATTTGCGTTTATCGAAATATTGTGTGCTTTCGCAAAACTTGCATGTCTTTCCACCCCAAAAACATTTATAAAAATGTAAAACTGTAAAAAGTGGGGGTTATGAACTCACCTTGATATCCTTGTGCAAATCTAGCTTAATGTGATTCCGTGATGTCGTTTCCAATACGTGATTCACTAGCGTGCATTCTACATTTTCCAATACGGAATATCTTATAAGTTTCTAAATAAAACCAGTAACTAAACTATGTGTCACCGAGCTCTACCGAATCGTTAACCGAACGATTCGACGATATGTTGTTAACTTAATGAAAACGATTAAGTTATACTTAGTTCGTTTATTGACGGTAATTAATAAGTCTTGGAAAGACTTAGTTCTCTAGAAATTTAAAATATACAAATATTTATATAAAGATATATAAATATATCGATAACACCGCTTTGTCATCCCGAGAAGTCGTATGTGTATGTAGGAATATTCGTATGAAAGTAATACACATAACAAACTCGTATTACATATTGTGTCGTGTATATATTTTTCAAATTATAAGTTTAGGCTATTTCGGCGTTTGAAATAAATATAAAAAGTTATATTTATTTTATAGAAGTATCATCGAGTTGTTGGATGTTTGAAATAAATATATAAACTATATTTATTTTTATAAAATAATTCGTGTTGTCCGATATCTGAAATAAATATATAAACTATATTTATTTTTATAAAAAGAAGTCTTGTTGTTTGTTAATCGAAATAAATATATAAACTATATTTATTTTTATAGAGGAAATCCGAGTTATTTGATGTTCGGAATAAATATATAAACTATATTATTAGTATAAAAGAAATGTCGAGATTTCGAAGTTTAGAATAAATATAATAACTATACTTATTGTTATAATTGATATCCGAATCGTCATTTTTGTATGTTTTAAAGTGTTATCGAAAATATTATACACATGTTTTAATTCTATAAAAGTCGTTTGTAGTGGATCGGTTATGTTTTTATTTAAAACGTGTTTCGTTTTACGGATTTTCTCTAAAAACGGGCAGAGTTTCCTCTGTTTTTGGACAATCCCGACAGTATAAGTTGTCGATATGTTTTCAAAACACAACATTTTGTTCAATAAAATTTATACAATTGACGCATTAAATACAAAACGTAAATAGCGGTGTCGGTTCAACTTTTAGCTTAACACATGCAAACTTTAATAACACGAAATGCACAAGTTTACTAATTTTACTAGTCGTGTCGGTTCAAGCTCGTTTTCACGGGAATAGTTAAAACCATATAAAAACGTAAGTAATAAACGCGTCGCTAATCTTTACCAAATCCTAGCGTCGACATGCTAACTGAGTTGACCAGGTTTGACCGAGTTGACTTGGTTTGACCGAGCCAATCCGAACCGTGAACCGCGAACCGTTGCTGACTTATGTTGACCAAACCGAAACCAAACTGAACCGAGTAGGCTGAACCGACTTGACTTGGACCAACTGAGTCATACCGAGTCGAGCAGGGTTGCACCGAGTGACCCGGGACTGAGTTGAGTTAACTGAGTTAACTCGGTTCGACTGAGTCAACCCGGAAAAACCTTATCCAAAACTGAGTTAACTCAACTCAAGTGAACCGAAGCCAAAACTGTCCCGGAACATAACCCGCCGGTCGTCGGCCCCCGGAAGTGAGAGGGAGGGAGAGAAATGCGGGTGTGTGTGTGTTTGGGGCAGGAGAAAAGTGAGGGGTTGGGTGTTAAGTTTGCTTATATACTTAGGGTTTGTATGGGTTGGGCCTAAGGCCCACAAGCCCGGTTCTAGTGTTGTTAAGCGGCCTGATAGTATTTCTGAAGCTTGTTTTCGCACCCGAATGTCGTGTAATATCGTAAAATCAAGTTTACGGGTCACAAATATGTAAAAATAGTGTCGGTAGTCGTCGTTTGATGTGTTTGTTCGTCGGTTGCGTTAAACTCGCGTAAAACGCTTCGGAGGTCGTTTCTAATCCGTTTTTCGATCTGATTTCGCCTGCGTTTATTTAAATTCGATTATGAAGCTAAATTTGTCATAACATTTCAGTTTTGAAGCGATACACGAGTCCGATACTTCTTTTTCGTTGCCGGTGTGTTTATGCAGTCTCGTTTTTCGTACGCGTAAGCGTTTGGTGCCATTCGAAGAACCGTGAATTCGCAAAACCAAGTTCGTATGCATAAACTATACGTATAAAATTTCGTATTTATCAGCTTTGTCAATATTTTGTCATTTGTCAGTTCGTTATCGCTTATCGTTCAGCAGTTTTCCCGCAAATCGCCATACACACACTGTAAAGTTAGTTAGGCGTTCCTAGGCATTACAAAAGCCTAATTGAGTTAATACGTGTCTTAAACACTATCCATTATCGCCTTAAACGTCTGTTATTGCATAATTAAAAGCTGAAAAGTACCGGTTGTCACACAAAAATCTTATGTTCTTCAGTGTAACATCGCAGTCAATCTTTAAAATGCTCAAGGATTTACAGATCTACTGCAAAAGAACACATGACATTCCTTGCCTCAACATGACAAAAAAAAGGATGATCAGATAGATCCCGAGGAAATACAGCTCAACAGTTCATGGAGTTAACTTGGCGAAGCAGCATTGGAGGACCAGATTCACAACTAGGGTTTGATAAATCGAAGGTTACATGCTTCAAGTGCAAAGAAAAAGGTCATTTTAAATGTGAATGCACGAACCGGGAAGTGAATGATAACAAATACATTCCATTTGGAAATGATTAGTATAAGAGGGTTATCCAACATAGAAATTCTCAGCATCCGCCATCTTCTTCTAAACCAATACCAATCCAAGACGGGTCTAAATCTAAAGATAAAGCTTTGGTAGCAATGTAAGAAGAGGAGGGCTTCAATTGGAACAATCTGATTTCTAAAACTGAATGTTTAGCACTCAATCAGTTCAAATACCAACAAAGGAGGTGATGAACAATGCATTTTAATCTATCTTACCTCCATACGTATTTAAATATTTTCCAGGTTTCTTCAGAGAAGAAGGAAACTACGATGATCTACATTTCAGTGATGACGAGTAGAAAACTGATTTAAGAGATCATCTATATGACAAAAGAAATGAATGCCGAAACATTGAACGAGATTGCACAAAAGGCGATGATTGCACAACTCAAAGAGGTAGAGAAATCATCTGAGGAAAAGAAAGTTATGTCTGAGTTAGTAAATAAAAAAATTAAAACTAATGACAAAATACTAGAAAGAAACACATCCTTTCAATGCAAGAAGTGTACGGATCCTTGAAAAACATGCATTGAGAAGGATGATGCATACAAAGTTTTTAAAAAACATACTGATGATCTGTCATATGATTTGAAAAGTGTCAAAGAAGCATATGATAAACTTCAGAAATCAATTAATAGTTTAGACAAGCAAACAAAGATAATGAACCCTCGTTTTTAATGTTAAAAAGACAATTTTAGATAAGCAATGTGCAATTAGAATTCATCTTGATACCATTGCAAATCTAAAACAAGAGCTTCAAACTGCTAAAATCGAAACTAAGAGAGTTGATAAGAAACTAAAAAGCTATTCTACAGATTCTTATGTTTTAGACCATATTCTTTTGAAACCCACAGGTAAGGATGAATCGGGAGAAGATGTCTACGGATATTACAAAGGGGTAGGTTATCATCAAGTACCACCCCCAATATGGAACATTATTCTTGAAAATATCTTGACGAGGTGAAAAAAAGCTCTAGATGTGAAATTAAAAACTTCGCCATCTGTTGAGAAAAAGGATAATTACCTGAGAACCTTGATGTTACCTACACAATGTCATATTCTTAATGTGTTTCAGAACTGATAATAAATGTTATAGAAAATGTTTCTT
The DNA here is from genome assembly GCA_947069175.1 of Scalesia atractyloides. NCBI lineage: Eukaryota > Viridiplantae > Streptophyta > Magnoliopsida > Asterales > Asteraceae > Scalesia > Scalesia atractyloides. The sequence goes on from CAMTDV010000024.1 coordinate 23,628,577, forward strand.
AAAATGATAGTGAAAAGAGTGAGTCTCAAACAGTAAAACCAATTTTGAAAAAGGAGAGTCAACCAGTGACGAAAGCTTCTACAAGCGATACATTCCTAAATCTAAGAAAAAGAAAACTATGTGACATCCGAGTGTGGTCATGTATAAGATGAACGGATCACACAAGTTATATTCAGATTGTGATTTTCCACTGCAGAACGTAAATATGAACATGATTGAAAAAAAATTTAATCTTGTGGAAGTTGTTGTGTTAGAGGTGGATTCACTGGTTTCAAATAGTCAAAAGTTTGTTAGAAATGAAATAAAAAATGTTGAGTCAAATTACAACAAACCTCAAAACCAAACAAGAAACAATCATTTTGTAAGAAATCAAACAGGGAACGGTTTGGTCAACAGTTGAGGTTTAGGGGTAATAGGAAAGTTGGAAAAACCAAGTTTGTAAAGAAAAAACTTCGTATCCGAAACAAGTTTAGAGAGTGAAAAGGAAAATCAATTTCGAAACCAATCAAACAAAGAATTTTTTTAACAAAAATTCAAACGTGTGAAGTTTGAGGGAACTTCTATCTTAACTGATAGAAGAACTTGTTTTAAATGTAACAAAGTTGGACACATCTCATATAATTGTCCACAAATACTTTCTAAACCTCTTCATGTTAACAAGAAAGCTTCAAAAGATATCAAGAAAATGTCAACGATGGTTGAACCAAAAATGATTTTGAAAAGGAATGTTCAATCTAAAAAAGAGTTTGAACCAGTAAACATTTCAACTTCTAAACCGGTGAATCTTCCAAGACTAATGAACAAAATGATTCAAAGTTTTACACTAAGAAATCAATTTACAAAAATCATGCTTGGGTGGCAAAGAACAGAGAATCTTCTGAAGTGGTTCAAGAAGTTATATCAAAAGAAAAAGATGACGTTAAAAGTGATTTGGTGTCGAAATGTAAGAGTGTGAATGTAGAAGAGATTACTGTAAACCTACCCAAGACCGCAAAGGCTTGGGTCTCGCTATTTATTTAACCGTCTATTTACATGTGTAGGGGCTTTCAAGATCCGTTATATCGAAGTGGGCTCTTGGATAGTGGGGCCTCTAGGCACATGACGAGGATGTTGCTCTACTTTACGATGTTAAATCTATTCGAGGGGGCTATGTTGGGTTTGCGGGTAATCAAGGCGAGCCTATAGTTGGCGAGTGTATTCTTTCTAATGGGATGGTATAATTCAATAAAGTAAATTATATTGCTTATCAGGAAAACAACCTTCTGAGTATCTCGCAAATCTGCGATAAGAAGTTCACAACTCATTTCACTGACATGGAATGTTTAATGCTGAAGCATGGGTTCGTTATTCCAGAAGAATGGATTCTTATGCGAGCTCCATGTGAAAATGATTTATGCGTACTGGATATTCACGTTGCGACTACTACATCAAAGACTACACAATGTTTCGTGTCAAAAGCTATAGAAAAAGAGTCGATCTTATGGTATAGGAAAATGTGACACATTCACATCAGGAAGATAAATTTTCTGGTTCACAATAATTTGGTAGAATGAGTAAACCTGAAAAACTTTCATTTGAGTGACGATTGTATGAGTTGTATGAAAGGAAAACAGAAAAATAAATCACATCCTCAAAAACTCCGGAATTCGATCAAGTTTCCACTCTAACGTCTACATATGGATCTTTTCGGACCGGTCAACGTAAGAAGTATTTCCAGAGATCTATACTGTTTAGTGGTTACCGATGACTTCTCGCATTTTAGTTGGGTGATGTTCCTTGAAACCATAGACGAAACATTCGACTGAATTCAAGAATAACAGAATGTTAGAGTACTGTAATAATCGGGGAATCTTACACGAATTTAGTGCACCGTATACACCGCAACAAAATGGCGTTGCAGAAAGAAAGAATAGAACTCTCATCGAGACGGCTCAGACCATGCTTGTTGATTCTAAACTGCCTATTACCCTTTGGAGTGAAGTTATCGCGGTCACATGCTATACATTAAACAGAGTACTTATGTTTAACAAATTCAAGAAAACGTGTTTTGAGCTACTGAATCATCAAAAAACAAATCTTTAGCGACTCGAGTCATTTGGGTAACCATGCACTGTTATTGATCCTGGCAGCAAATTTAGAGCTAAATCATTAGAGGGTTTTTCGTCGGTTACGCTAGTCTGTTGAAACGTGTTTATCTCCCAAGCATTAACTGGGTGGTACAGGCTCAACATGTTAACATGGGAGAGTTGGGTGAACGCAATACAAGAGGAGCTATCACAGTTCGAGAAGCTGGGTGTGTGGAAGTTGGTAGACTTCATGGAAAACCATAAAAAGATTAACACCAAATGGGTTTTCAAGTGCAAGAAACATGATCGAGGCATTATAGTAAGAAACAAGGCTCGACTCGTGGTGCAAGGATTCTGTCCACAGGAGGGCGTTGATTTTACGAAAGTCTATGCTCCGGTTGCACCACTAGAAGCGATATGGATCTTTCTCGCCTTTGTATCCTCGAAGGTCTTTAAAGTATATCAGTTAGATGTTAAGTCTACTTTCCTCTACGGCAAAGTGACAGAGGAGGTGTACGTCGGCCAACCACTGGGTTTCGTCGATCCTATCTGTTGGATCTAGTGGACCCCACAAAAGAACAGATGATTGGAAAGCCAAAATATTCTTCAATCTTCTGATTACAAATAACAGTTCTTTGAAGATATGCTTCTCCCAATGGCAAAGACTCAACATCTACTACTCTAAAGTCTGCCAAGCCGAAGGTCTGTTCACAAGATTTGCTAAAGATAAACTCTGCTTAAAGCCAAAGGTCTGCCAAAGAGAATCTCTGCGGATGAAGACTAAAGTCTGATGAATCTAAGGTCTGCTCTGGATCAACAAATGATAAAAAGTCCAACAGAGGATAAAGCTCAATAGTGGATCCTTAACAGATGATGTCAACAAAATTTATTTATATTATTAATGTACCAGTGCTTAGGCTCTAGCATATGTTAGGAGTTTTTAGATGTCCCTGTCTAGGTGACATCAGCTTAAATGCTTCAGATGTTTCGTTTATACTATAAATAGAACAATGCATGTACTGTTCTATTCATCACTTTCACCTTGACATTTTTGTACGAACAAACAAGGAGTGATCAGGCTGAGGAGGAGTTGTAATTCTTCATGCATATGTAAACTTATGATTTATAAAAGCATGTTGATGAAAGAAATATCTTCAATGTTGTGATTGAGAAGTTAATTATTTTGCTCCATATTTCATCTCTGTTTTATCTTCTTTCATTATTCCATCTTAACTATCACAACAATCAAACTCAGATCCTAACTATTGGTATCAGAGTTTGGTCAATCAAATTTGATCTAAACAACCAATTTGATATAAACAGATCAGGTCCTACTACTGATATTGTTTGTTCATTGGATTGAAAACTGAGTAAAAGTTTATATACGTTCAAAAGTATTTTAAACTAAAACTTCTTTGTAAACAATCAAACTTGTCGAAATTCACAAGATCCACACAACACAGGTACTCTGTATAAACCTCCGATGCTTGTAAGATCGCAATATAATATCTGGCAACGTTAGATAGGTCACATACTTGGTCAACAGAGCACGAGTTTGTTGGTGCATGTTTGTGACAACAGCTTTTAGATTTAGGTCTTTGGATATCTTGTAATTAGTGAAACGATAAACGGTTAGCGGGTTTAGCATTGTATTAGTTAGTTTATAGTGATTGGGCCAAGCCAAACCCACATTGTGGGAATGGTAGGCGAATTGGGCTTGTCCAATTCGCAACCCAGTGCATTAACCCTAGCCCAGGTTACAAACTTGTGTTATATAAACAAGGCTTTGCATTACGGATTAGGTTAATCACCATAATCACTAGTTGAGAGAGGATTCGTAATAGCAATAGGGCTTGGACGAAGTGTGATCTTGATTGCTTGTAATCAGTTTGATAGATAATCAATAAAGACCTGTTTATGGGAATTTCTGCTTCTACACCTTTCTGTGACAATCTGATCTAGAGGATTCCACACTCTAGATTATATAAAAAATTCGGTGAAAGATCCATATGATTAAGGGACCTACAATTGGTATCAGAGCATTAGGCTCTTGATTGGCTCGGTTTGGAATTTTTGCTGTAGAAAACTAAAGTTTTTGGTGGTTTGGGGACTGAAAAGAGGAAGCAGAAAAGGTTGTTTAAAGTTTTTGTGTTTTTAATACTGACTCTACATTTTTTTTGGTTGTTTTTGCAGGATTTTGGACGAATTTTGGCTGGAAAAACTTGAAGATTCGAAGATTCTTCGTGTTCTTTGGATTTTTCTTAAAATTTTCTGAATTTGGTTGTTTGATCTTGCAGGTTTCTATTGGAGAAGAGATAAAATCTTTTCAAATTCTGAGAAGATTTGATCAAATACCCAAAATTCGGAATTGTTGGGGACTGGTGTAATTAACTGAACCTGCGTAATTGACTGGGTGGCGTATTTAAATTCAAAGGCGACTTTGGTAACTGTGATAATTGTCTTCTGCGACATTATTACGGTGATCTGCGACTTTGCTAGTTGTAGTAATACTGAACTGATGAGCCAACGTATTTAACCTACGTATTTAAACCTCAGCGTAATTGGGACTCAGTGTTTTTTACTTCGACTTGCCTGCGATATTAACTAGCGAATTTGAATTACCTATGTAATTAACTATCTTAATTGGCTTGCCAGAGTAATTGTTGGAGTATTTAATAGTGGAGTAATTAAAACTGGTGCAATTAAAAGGTGGAGTAACTAAAATCTAGAGTAATTAGTTACGTATAGAGTATTTAACATTATCGTGAATTGAAAATTATCCGCAAGGATCTCGGAAAACGGGTTGCGCAGTTTGAACCGCCTCATTTTTAGGACAAAAAAAGAGGCACGAAAATCCCGAAAATGGTTTTGGACGTTATATACCATTGGATTCGTCTTCACCAGACGAGTCTAACGATACAATTTGGTAAAAACAGTTTTCAGACATCTTTTAAATGTTTTTAGCGAGTCGGTTCGGTAAAAATGTCAAATGTGTCAAATTTGAACGAGTTGTTAAAGATGGAGCATTCAGTTCGCATGACGAACAAACCGCCAAGGATGATGTTGGTAGAGAATTACCTTACGTGGAAAGACAGGTTTCAGTCGTTTGTTGAGTATCAGGACACACGAATGTGGATCTGTATTAGGTATGTAAACCCGACTCATGAGTTCGAAGGCAGACAACGGGTCACTGCGTATGTTAATATGGATGACGCAGATAAGAAAATGTACAAAGCTAAGAAGAGCGCTCTGGCTGCTATAGAGATGTCTCTACCGGTTGGCATTAAAAAAACCTTTAAGAGGTACACTACTTCATAATAGATGTGGATGCATTAGAGAAACATTATCAGGGCAATGCTGATGTGAAAAAGAACAAGATTGATCTACTAAAGAAACAATTTGTTGTTTTTAAGTGCATGAGAAATGAGTCTCTATAAGAGATCATTACAAGGTTCTATCATCTAATGACAGTGATAGACAACTATGACATAGAAGGATACACAGATACTAAGATAAATGACAAGTTGTTGGATGCCCTACCTGCTAATTAGGATATTTACACTCTCATGATAAAGGGTGAAGTATATTACGCAACCAAAGACTTACAAGAGGTTGTTGGGAAGTTGAGAGCTTACGAGCTCAACATGAAGAAGAAGGAAACAGGTTATCTGGGAGCATTCCGTCTTCATCTTGTCACAATGTTTCTAGTGACTCAGCAACGGCATTTCTCTCAAATGAATGTGAAAATGTTTTTGATGATAATGGTGAATTATGCTTTATTGCCTCATTGGGAGGTACAACTACAAGTAAGAGACAACATGAACAGAAGACTGGATCGAATAGCAGAATTCCTCAGTCCATGCCCATGAGTGTGAAATCAGCTAAGAATCAACTGTCTCTCCTTGCCTCATTTGTTGCTTCATATCAGAATTATATACAGGGCAAGATAACATATCCAGCAGCACTGGATGAAGATTATGAGCAGGTTGATCTAGACGACTTGGATAAGATGAATATTCAATGGCAGATGGCCATGATATCTATCAGAGCTAGACGGTTCATGAACAGAACTGGCAGGAAGTTCATTGGGAAGAAGGTTGGATTCGTTAAATCCAAGGTTTGATGCTATAAATTTCTAAATCTTGGGCATTTCGCCAAAGAATGTCAAAGATAATCAGGAGACACATAACAACCTTCCACATTTCGTAATTCATCTGGTCAAAGTTCATCCAACGATGCATCACGAGCACTAGTTTCCACTACTGCTCCTGATGGTTCATATGATTGGAGTCTTCCCATTGAAGATGATGGAACCATAACACAAGCTCTAATGGAAGAGATCATTACAGTGATCGAAGAAGGTCAACAAGATGAGGGGGAAGCTAGTAATGATGTTAAAGAAGAGAGTTCTGAAGATAAGATTGCAGCTGAACAGGTTGCAAGTGAAGAAACTAAAGCTGCCAAAGATCAGAATGTTTCTAAACAGGTCAAGCCTAAAGAAAAACTAGCTGAAGTGGCAAAGCCTGATGATGTACAGGTCCAATCTGACGAAGAAGAGAAGGCCAAAGCTGATTTTGTTGCATTTATGGCCGATTTGAGCAAAGCTACTCATGATGTAAGTTCAAAACCAGTAAGTTATGTCTGCGTGAGTTGCAGTGCAAAGAATTATCTGATGCACAAGTTAAGATTGTTGAACTTCAAAGAAAACTAGACCAATTTAGAAACACATATTTTCTAATGAATCGCATGATGGGAAATGTAAAAAAGAGTACTGATCTAACAACGGTGGGATTTAATGAAGTTCCTCCACCTGTTCATCAAGACTATACATTTTTACCATATGAAGATGATTTAATAGATTTTGTGTATGGTGCAGCCGTGGTTGAGCCGATGAGTGTTGATGTACCTGATAGTTCCATGTCTGAGAATGATGATGTTTCTGAGTATGAAGTGGCTGATGTCAAGAAGGACACCAACAGTGACATTGTTTTGAAAAATAAAAATGCATCTCAATCTAAAAATCAACATTTTATTAAAAGGTGAATTATGTGAAATGGGATGACATGAAAAATGAGAAAATGGTGATTGAAACAGAGTTAAATGAAAATTTTGTTAAAGATAAAATGAACAAGGGCAAATCACAAGAAACAAACACTGGCTCTTCGAAATCATCGCCCACGTCATCAGAACCATCAACTTCAAAGGCCTCACCAAAGACATCTTTGGCAAAAAGATTGTGCTTTAATTGTCATACAAAAGGACATGTTGTAAGTTGTTTCCTTACAAGAAGGGTGATGCACCTTTGAAAGAAATGAAGAAAGAAAATCACCAGAAAAGAAGGGTGATTGTGAGTTGAAGACATCAAACTCATCGAAGAAAAGTGAGTGTAACTCACTCATTTTTTAACGAAATCCTTCCATTCTTTTTCCCACTTGCTTAGATTAACCTAAGGATCATTTCCATTGGTTTTCCATGGAAAACCAAGCTACAGGAATGACCAGAAAAAAGTTCCAAAGTGGACTATTTTACGTTATGTTCTTATAAACTTGTTTAATCTCATACTTTTCTCATTCATACTAGTGTTCTTGAACTCCTAATCACATGTATGATTATGGGGACTAACCTAGGTTGTTAAACTTGTAAATAGGAGTGTTTAATCACTTCAAACTTTCTGTTTTTGAAGAGCATTGAGCTCACAAGTGATGCAATTTCTTAAACTTGTTTATGTGTGTCCACCAAGGAAGCTTTGGCTATCCTAACTTGAGACCACACATCACTTGATGATTTTCAACAAGATCCCAAGATAGTTTGCTATACTTAAAGTGTCACAACCCTGCCTAGCCGTTGACGATTGTCCTCGTGTGCTCACCGGGTTGTTCTACACTTGGCTACTTGGTATCTAGATGTCACCTTATTATTCTTGTCATTTATATTCTTGTATATCATGTTCTTGAACCCTCCTTGTTACCAATGGTAACTTGTGTAGTGGTGAACACAATCTGAGGTTCAAAGTGGATGGTTTATCCTCCCACCTCCTACTTGACTTACATGATACTAAGAGGTTCCAAAGTGGATGGTTCATCCTCCCACCTCCTACATGATTATATAACTATATGGAACTATATTATCATCCTAAAACCGAAACCTTGATAATGACCTTATAATCAACTATCAAGTTATTAAATTTAACACTAAAGTATGTAATTCCTTGTCACGATTCTAATAGGTCCTGAGCCTGTGAAATCACATCCAACTCGTAAGAGTTACTATAGTGTTAAGAACGAGTGTTACATCTTAGTGAATACTTTCTTATCATAATACTTTTATCAAACTTATATTTAATCATGCGCGAATACTCCTAATCTCCCGTTGAAACTCTATATTCATACGCCTCGTTTCCTCTTGTAGGATAATTCGGCGTCATCCTCGAACCAACGTTTTCACGGATTGTCAAGTGTAGAAAAGACTTAGCAAAACCGTGAGTACACTCGACCCACTTTTGTTTATAACACTTCTCGGGTGTAACATGTTTCCATATACAAAATCACGAACACTTAAACTTTATGAAACACACAAACGATCCCATATACATGAAAACTTGAATCTTATACTTGATGCTTGTCTTGGATATTCGTTATGCTATGCTTTAGTCATTAACTATTTTTAGCCTTTGTTTGACATGCTTAGCGCTATAGGAATTCACGCATCCACCTCCATCGTGTTATTCGTGAGGTCATGTTAAAACATCATGATTGCGTTAAGGGTTTGATTATTAGTATTGCATGCCTTGATATTGCTCTTGTATAGATTTGGTTGCCATGAGGATTGTTTAAACTTATTCGTATACGTATGCTATGCCTAAACTTGTGTACTCGCCTTTGCTTTCGCATTGACATTATTTTAAAACATGTTATAGGTTGAAGGAGATGATGCTATGAAAACAATATATCAAGGACTAGATACACACAAATTTGACGTTAGGTTTAATGTCAATGTATCAATTTTGTTACAACTTTGAAAATGTTATGTTGTTTATTTGTTTTGGTACATTGATGTATTTGACAAGTCTTATGAAATGAAATATGGTTTAACTATTGTCACTTATTAATGTTGTGAGCAATGAGCAATCTTGTTTTCGTCTCATCCCGATGTTTCTGCCATCGGTTGGGGTGTGACAGATTGGTATTAGAGCCATAACTATAAGGAATTAGGTAGAATTTCCATGTTTGACCTAGTCTATAGTTCTAAGTACCCGTTGTGATCATTCTTGATTATGCTTAAAACTTAATGCTTCCTACTTTGCTTCTCTCTTTCCTTTTGGTCTTAATACGTATACATGGTGTCTTCCTAAGACACTTTTACACAATACACGTTTGGACACTTGAAGACAATCGTAATATAAACGAGACGACTTCACTAAAATAGGTTTGAAAACCTCAATTTGGTGAACGACTCTCAATCCGCTATACTTATTCTTTTTGCACGCAATTATGCCATCAAGTTAGGAGTGAAATCCAAACCTTGATGGAAAATTTCCAACTCAAAACTCTAGTGGACCCTTACCAACGAATCGGAATTTGCTCTTCATTTGGTAAGTATCAACCACACTTAGGGTACGAAATCGTCAAGTTAGGGGTGAAACCCACACCTTGTCGATTAAGTCCATTCCTTGATTTTCGCTCTCGCCAAAGTCTCCATTTTCACATCGGTTAGAGACGTGTAGTAACTGGAAGGGTAAAATGTCGTTAGTCGCTTCTCGATGAGAGCATTTTACCTATAGGCCAAAGTACGTTTCTCTAATTTGAAAAGATCTTCGATTCACTTTGGAATTATCGACGATTCTCTACCCGAATCATTCCTATGTTTTATGAGCCTATTCTTTTTATGTGACTCAAATTTTATGTGTTTTAATATTTGTTACCTCGTTTATTTCAAACCGTTACACACTCGCACGTTTATCGCAATAAAAAACAATACTAATCCTCGTGAACAAACTAAATTTATACTCTTTATTTGTATTCATACGTGAGTTATACGTGTTATACTTGTTGAACTCATGCAAACTATGTGAACCATACTTGATCAAGTCTCATGCTTTTTCTTGTTTACAACCTCTAGATGCCTCCTTTCCGTAAGTCGTTGAACCGTCCCAAAAAGTCCAAGAAGTCGGGTTCCAAGAAGGAATCTAACAACGAGGACTCGATATCGAAGTAAGAACTGATTGGGCTCGTTTCGGAGCAAATGACCGGGCAAATGGCTAAGATCATACCCGACATTGTTAGCCAAATCCACACCATACACGCCGAAGCCACACCTAAATCATCCGCTGATTCCAAAGCCGATACCCCCAAACCATCTTATCAATTCAAGCATTTCATGGCTTGTAAACCAGTGGAAATCACTTGCATGGACGGTGTTACCGCCATGATCAATTGGTTTGATTCAATGGAACTTATCTTCCTTCAGGGTGGCTGCCCTGAGGAACTCCGAACCCTTAATGCCACCAGGGTCTTTCGCAAGAGAGCCTTCGAGTGGTGGACCACCGAACGAAACACGCGTGGCAACGAAGCAGCCCACGCGATGACTTGGGAAGAGCTTAAGGAGCTAATGAAGGAGCAATTCTGTCCTCCCCATGAGACCCAGAAACTTGAAAACGAGTTCTGGAATCTCACACAACAGGGGAGCGATGCTAAAGGATTGATCGCGCGCTTCAAACAGTTTAGTATCATTTGCCCTGGGCAAGTCGATACTGTTCCCAAGTCAATCGCCAAGCTCATCCGTTGCCTCTCACCGGTGATCATGAACCATGTAGCCGCAGCTAACCCGAAAACCCTCGAGGAAGCCTATGCCATAACCCTCCAACTCAACCATAACTGCATCCTTCTGGGGGCCTACGACAAGGTCCCTACGAAGCATGCGCACCAAGACATTGCCAACACCACCGAATCACCTACCGCTCCATCTAAAAATCCCCACAACAAGAACAAGAAGCGGAAGGCTTCTTCTCAAAACAATCCGGTCGTCACACCGCCTAACCCTGCACCACTAAACGCCATCGCCACTACCCAAAACACCAACCAACCTAGACAAAGTTACATTGGCTCTCACCCCAAGTGTCCACTTGCAACTACCATCACCCTGTTGGCACCTCATGCCGAAAATGTGCCAACTGTAATAGGTTCGGACACCTCTCCAACTACTGTCGCCTACCCCAGAACCAGCAAACCCAAGCCCTTTTACCCAATCCTAACCCAAACCGCCAAACCCAAGCTACACCTGGTAAGGCGAATGTCGTGGCCGAATGTCGTGGCCGATGCACTTAGTCGTAAGACTCATGTCAATAGTGCTCGTTGCTACCAAATCATGGGAAAACTCAACGAGTTGATTCGACAAGCACAATTTGCCGTCATTAACGAGGGTAACCTCGATAACGAGTTGAATTGTGGAATCGAAAACCCACTCGAAGCTAAGCCTGATGGTATTCTTTACTACCATAGTCGCATTTGGATTCCCGATCGTCTCAATCTTCGGACTACTTTGATGGATGAAGCTCACAAATCCTGATACTCCGTTCACCCTGGAGCTGATAAGATGTACCATGACTTGCGCGCATCCTATTGGTGGCCTGGAATGAAACGTGATATCGCTCTCTACGTCTCCAAATGCCTTACGTGTTCCAAAGTCAAGGCAGAACATCAACGTCCCTCCGGTTTGCTCGAACAACCAGAAATTCATGTCTGGAAATGGGAGAGCATAGCCATGGATTTCATTACGAAATTGCCTCGTACCTAGTCTGGTCACGACAGCATTTGGGTTATCATCGATTGTTTGACCAAATCCGCACACTTCCTCGCCATTCGTGAAGATTACAAAGTCGAGAAATTGGCTCGTATCTACACGAGTGAAATCATTAGTCGTCACGGTACTCCTCTTGATATTATTTCTGATCGTGATACTCGTTTCACTTCTCGCCTTTGGCAAACTTTTCAATCCGCCCTTGGCACTCGTTTGAATCTTAGCACCGCTTTTCATCCTCAATCTGACGGTCAGACCGAGCATACTATTCAAACTCTAGAGGATATGCTTCGATCATGCGTAATCGATTTTGGCGGCAACTGGGATTTGCACTTACCCTTGGTAGAATTCTCGTACAACAACAGCTATCATGCAAGTATTCAAATGGCTCCATTTGAAGCACTGTATGGTCGCAAGTGTCGTTCGCCTATTTGTTGGCACGAGATCGGAGACGTACAACTCACCGGTCCCGAACTTATACAAGAGACGACGGACAAGATCCTACAGATTCGTGACAACTTGCTCAAAGCTCGAAGCCGACAAAAGAGCTATGCTGATAGAAGACGCAAACCTTTGGAATTCGACATAGGTGACCACGTACTTATCAAGGTTGCACCTTGGAAAGGTGTTGTTCGTTTTGGTAAGAAAGGCAAACTCGCTCCTCGCTATGTAGGTCCTTTCAAGATTCTCGAAAGGATTGGCAAGGTAGCGTATCGACTGGATCTACCTCAAGCGCTCAGTAACGTGCATCCTGTGTTTCATGTTTCAAATTTGAAAAAGTGTCTAGCTGAAGAAGGACTCCAAGTTCCACTCGAAGATCTTCAAATCAATGATACTTTGCACTTCGGGGAGAAACCGGTCGAAATCATGGACCGAGGAACCAAGCAACTGAGGCACAGTCGTATTCCTATTGTCAAGGTTCGATGGGAAGGTAAACGTGGCACCGAATTCACTTGGGAACTTGAAAGTGATATGAAGACTAAGTATCCATATCTCTTTGTTACATCTTCCTAAATTTCGGGACAAAATTTCCTAAAGGAGGGGAGACTGTAACGCCCCGCATTACTATACTTTCTATATTTGGAAACCTTGTACCGTACTTCTATTTTCTGTAATCATTGTATCTTGTATTCATCTTTTGTTGTAAACGTTGTAAACCGAGACTTGGATCGTAACGAGAAACTCGTATTTTATTCATGTTGTGTTAATCATAATCTTGTTACACTTATACTTGTTCATACTTTAAACATGTAAACGTATTCGTGGTACTCTCAATCGTAAATGTGTGATAACTTGCAAACATGGTATGTATGCGTAATCGAGACTCAAGCGTGAAACTCGTAATCGTTAAATTAAATTCGTTACGATAATACAGTTACCTATTCATTTATTAAGTTAGTTAATTCAAATTAATTAATTAAATTAATTAATTAAATTAGTTAATAAAAGTAATTGATTTATTTTACAAAAATTAAAATGCTAATTTTTTAATAAATATATTAAAATTTAGAATTTAATGTTAATATATATCTTTCTTTAAATAAGTCCAAGGTTTAAAGAGTAAATATTGAATTCTTGAACTATAGGGACCATTCCTGCCATTTATGAAACTGATTTAATGGGTTTTATATAATAAAAATAAATAAATCAACAAAATCGGATGCGCGGGACTCGAACCCGGGACCACCGGTTCAACATGCAAGACCTTAACCACTCCGCCACTCGCCACAAATATGAAGTAATCCGGTAACAAAAGCCTTATATGCTTTGTTCTCGGTCGAGATGAAATGCAGCAAGGGCCGGCAGCAGGTTTGGTGGCGGGATTTGTGGGTTGGGTTTGTATTTAAAACACTTTCTAAAGCACTTAATACCCACTTAAACCCCACCTAACTTACCCTAATCCTTCCCCTAGAAAACCCAAGTGTTTCCACATATTTTACACTTTCTAAACTCTATCTAATCCCTCTCAAATCACCTCAAGATCCTTGCAACATCAGATTTTCGAGCAGAATTACCCATCTTCACAAAAGTGAGTGTAACTCACTCATTTCTTAACGAAATCCTTCCATTCTTTTTCCCACTTGCTTGGATTAACCTAAGGATCATTTGCATTGGTTTTCCATGGAAAAGCAAGCTCTGAAATGACCAGAAAAAGGTTCCAAAGTGGACTGTTTTACTTTATGTTCTTATAAACTTATTTAATCTCATACTTTTCTCATTCATCCTAGTGTTCTTGAACTCGTAATCACATGTATGATTATGGGGACTAACCTAGGTAGTTAAACTTGTAAATAGGAGTGTTTAATCACTCCAAACTTTCTGTTTTTGAAGAGCATTGAGCTCACAAGTGATGCAAGTTCTTAAACTTGTTCATGTGTGTCCACCAAGGAAACTTGGGCTATCCTAACTTGAGACCACACATCACTTGATTTTCATCAAGATCCCAAGATAGTTTGCTAGACTTAAAGTGTCACAACCCCGCCTAGCCGTTGACAATTGTCCTCGTGTGCTCACCGGGTTGTTCTACACTTGGCTACTTGGTATCTACACCTTATTATTCTTGTCATTTATAACACTTTTCAAGTGTAACAAGTGTAGAAAAGACATAGCAAAACCGTGAGTACACTCGACCCACTTTTGTTTATAACACTTTTCGGGTGTAACATGTTTCCATATACAAAATCACGAGCACTTAAACTTTATGAAACACATAAACAATCCCATATACATGAAAACTTGAATCTTATACTTGATGCTTGTCTTGGATATTCGTTATGTATGCTTTAGTCATTAACTAATTTAACCTTTGTTTGACATGCTTAGCGCTATAGGAATTCACGCATCCACCTCCATCGTGTTATTCATGAGGTCATGTTAAAACATCGTGATTGCATTGAGGCTTTGATTATTAGTATTGCATGCCTTGATATTGCTCTTGTATAGATTTGGTTGCCATGAGGATTGTTTAAACTTATTCGTATACGTATGCTATGCCTAAACTTGTGTACTCGCCTTTGCTTTCGCATTGACATTATTTTAAAACATGTTACAGGTTGAAGGAGATGATGCTATGAAAACAATATAGCAAGGACTAGATACACACAAATTAGACGTTAGGTTTAATGTCGATGTATCAATTTTGTTACGACTTTGCAAATGTTATGTTGTTTCTTTGTTTTGTTACATTGATGTATTTGACAATTCTTATGAAATGAAATATGGTTTAATTAATTATTGTCACTTATTAATATTGTGAGCAATGAGCAATCTCGTTTTCGTCTCATCCCGATGTTTCCGCCATCGGTTGGGGTGTGACAAGTTGCAAGGTTGGAAGCAATTCGGTTGTTTCTAGCATTTGCATCTTTCAAGGGTTTCAAGGTTTATCAGCTTGATGTGAAGAGTTTGTTTCCTTACGGGAAAGTCAAACAACAGGTGCATGTCTCACAACCAGATTGGTTTACTGATCCAGACTATCCAGATCGAGTGTATAGATTGGATAAGGCGCTGTATGGATTACTTCAAGCACCCATGTCGTGGTACGAGACACTATCGTCTCATCTTTGGTAAATGGATTTGAAAGGGGTCAGATCGATAGTACACTTTTCATTAAGAGAAAGAAGGAATATTTTCTGCTGGTACAAGTATATCTAATGAGAGCATGTGTCATGACTTTGAAGAGGTGATGAAGAGTAAACTTGAGATGAGTGCAATGGGTGACTTATGATTCTTCTTGGTGTTGCAAGTTGAGAAAAAGAAGGATGAATCTTTATCATCAGACGAAGTATGTGTATGACATTTTGAATCGTTTCAAGATGGAGGATTACGTAACTTTTAATACACCCATTTGTGAAAATCACAACATTGGTCTAGATGCTGAGAGTGTGGAGGATGTTGATCCTACTCAATATAGGGCCATGATTGGATCGTTGATGTATCTTACTGCTTCAAGACCAGACATTATGTTCGCCGTATGTCTGTGTGCCAGATATCAAGCAAATCTAAATGGGTCGCATATGAAAGCGGTGAAGCGGATTCTTCGTTACTTGAAGGGAAAACCTAAATTTGGGTTATGGTACCCTTCTGATAGTGACTTGGAGCTTATTTCCTTCACTGATTTAGATTTTGGGGGATGCAAATCAGCCAGAAAATCTACCACAGGTGGTTGTCAGTTCTTAGGGGGAAGAGTTGTGTCATGGCAGTGCAAGAAACAGGCCTGTATGTCTACGTCTTCGTGTGAAGCTGAATACATTGATACGGAAGCTGTTGCTCTCAGGTTCTGTGGATCCAACAGCAAATGCGCGATTACGGTTTGAGTTTCACTCGCACCCCTATTATAATAGACAATAATGTCACAATTTCCATAACAAATAATCCCGTAAAACACAGTCGCACAAAACATATTGACATTCGTCATAATTTTATATGGGATTGTGCTAAAAAAGAATGATTGAACTGCATAGAGTCGACATACTAGAGAACCTGGCATATCTTTACACAAAAGCATTTGACAGGGCTTGTTTTGAACATCTAGTCGAACTCAACGGGATGAGGAATCCAAAATAACTAGTTTCCTTATGAATTTTGTAAGTAGTTTACTGCTTGCTTAAAAATCAAAAATAAAAAAAAGAAAACCATAAAAACGAAAAAAAATAAAAATCAAAAATAAAAAATGAGTTATCACTTTGTTGAAAAGAAAAAGAGATGATAGTACATCAACAAGTTAGACTGTCACACTGAAATTAAAATTAAGTGCTTAAGTGTGCTAGCAGCTTCATCATATGATGTACTAGTAAGCAAGAAACATGAAATAATCAACTTACCATGATGATATAAACATAAAAGAATTGTGTATGAGTGGGTAACACATCAGTACATGGTTTTATAACCTTAAATCTTGCGTTGATAGATTGCCAAAATCCAAGGTTTTAGGTCTTTAAATTGATATTACATCCGGGGATATCAGGGTTGTCCTTATGTTGCATCCAAATATATGTTGACCTAGGTATAACCAAGATATCTTAAAAGAACTAAAAATACCAAAATCCGGAAATTGAAGAAGCTCTCCTAGAGAGTCATTCAAATGTGCAAAATCGTACTAGGATCTGATATTTGTCTTAACCCTCGTTGGATATTGGTCTCTTTGCTGTACAAATGTACTGACCTAATCACCAATTATATAACGTTGTGCATACCTTGATCGCGGGGGTATGTCCTGAAGTGGGACACACTAGTACATCAGTATAATATAACCTTAACATATTATTGGGTAAAGGTACTTGAAATGTTCATATGTTTTGTTTAAGTGGATAAACAATACTGGTAATTGTCTTGAACTGCTTTTCATGGAAATTAAAAGCAAGAATGAACTGAGAGTGTGAAACAGTTTGCTTAGGCTAATATGATCTTCTTAACCGGTGATTCTCACAAAAAAGAGTGTTTATTATTTTGTTTGTTATTTGGTTTCAGAAAATAAAAAATCCAAAAAGATTTTATTTTTTATTTAAAATCTTAATGTACGGAAAAAGGTTGTTCATGGAGGAGTAGTTACCGAAAGGGGGAGCTAGTGTTAGAATATGAGTTCAAAATTTTTAACCCTGCAGGTTCTAGTGTGTTGGATAAAAATTTTTAATGTTGATGTTGAGTTGAAAATTGCTTAATCTGTAATACAGGTTTCACATCTCTTGATTAATAATAATTTGTTAACCTGTGTTGATAAATTCTTATGGTTTCTCGAGATGTTTGTTTTGTATACAAATAGTTGCAATTTGTTCCTGTGAAGCCAAGTGAAGTAACATGATGAGTTGCTGTGAAGTTTAGTGAAGAGGAGTCTGATTGGATGTATGGTAGAAACCTCCTTTCTACATTGTTGACAAAGTTTGAAGATTACTATGCAAATGCTGAACTCGAGTTTACTCAAGTGTTAACGTTTTTGAAGAGTTGCTGATTGGATGCATCAGCTTAGGGGGAGTCTATTGCTGACAGAAGCTATTGAAACTGAAGCAATCCAAAGACCAAAGACGATGACAAGATTACATGAAGAATGCAAGATGACTTAGAAAATGTTGTTTTATGAAGCTATTGTCAAGGGGGAGTCTGTTGGTGCATGTTTGTGACAACAACTTTTAGATTTAGGTCTTTGGAGATCTTGTAATTAGTGAAACGATAGACGGTTAACGGGTTTAGATTTGTATTAGTTAGTTTATAGTGATTGGGCCAAACCAAACCTACATTGGGGGAATGGTAGGCGAATTGGGCCTGTCCAATTTGCAGCCCATGTGCATTACCCCTAGCCCAGGTTGCAAACTTGTGTTATGTAAACAAGGCTTTGCATTAGGGATTAGGTTAATCACCATAATCACTAGTTGAGAGAGAATTCGTAATAGCAATAGGGCTTGGACAAATTTGTATGAGTGTGTGATCTTGATTGATTGTAATCAGTCTGATAGATAATCAATAAAGATCTGTTTGTGGTAATTTCTGCTTCTACACCTTTCTGTGACAATCTGATCTTGAGGATTCCGCACTCTAGATTAGATAAACGATTCTGTGAAAAATTCATAGGATTAAGGGACCTACAGGGTTTTTGGAAATCGGTTATCTTCGGATCTCATGTTCCGATGGTGCTGAGTGCTAAAGACCCCAAGGTTCAAGTACCAAAGAAGCTGGAAAACTACTCCGAGCAAGATTTTTAGATCAAGCTAGATGCCAAAGCATTTAGTATTGTTGCTACGGATGTGCCTAATGATATCTATGCTGGCTTATTGCATTGCAATAGTGCTAAGGACTTGTGGGATGCTTTAAGAGAGCAGTTTGATCGTACAGAGGAAGTTATCGAAAATAACCGAGAAGTTCTGAATCAACACTATGAAACATTTTGTCACGTTAAAGTAGAATCATTAACTCAACAATTCAAGAGGTTTAGTTGTATAATATGTGAATTAAAACTGGTAAATATTGATTATCCTAATTCAACTTTGGATAGCCGATTTCTAAGATCATTACCAGATAAATGGGACACTATTGCTTTAGTAACAAAAAACTCTATTGGTTTCAAAAAGATGAGTTTGACTTAGCTTCATGGTAGGCTCCTAACTTATGAGAGATAGCTTAACCAGAAAAAGAAGCTTCAAGAGTCAGGAAAAGTTGCTGATAACTATGCTTTTTGTAGTACAACACTTTTCGGTCAAGAGGAAACCTCTAGTGGAAGTAAGGATCAGGGTTATGTTTATGTGGTTGATATGTTGCTCAAAGGAGTGGCAATGTTTATGTGGTTGATATGTTAAAGATAATCCAATGTCTAATGCTTGTATGTTCTCAGTTGCCTCTAACAAATAGACAGAACAATGGCATAGAAGATGTTGGATCTATTGAACCCTACAAAAGAACAAATGATTAGAAAGCCAAAATAATCTATAACATCTGATCCTTTATAACAGTGGTTAGAAGATCTGCTCTCCCCAATGGTAAAGACATTAAACATCTGCTCTCTAAACTCTGCTCATACTTAAAGACTACTTACAAGATCTGTTAAAGCCAAAGCTCTACTAGAAACCAAAGGTTTGCTAGAGAGAACCTCTGATGAAGAATAAAGGGTTGTTGAAGCAAAGGTATGTTGAAGACCAACAGAGGTTAAAGCTCTACAGAGGATATCTAAGCAGTTGTTGTCAACAGGGTTTTATTATGTAATTCAACGTAACAGTATTTAGATATACAAGTGGTTAGAGTTTGTTAGTACTGTTAAATGTCATTGTTAAGGTGACGTCAGCTTAAGATGCTCAGATGTCTGAGTTGTACTATAATAGAACAGTGCCAGTACTGTTCTATCATCACTTTCCTTCTAACCTTCTGTACGAACAAGTATGAGTGATCTTAGGCTGAGGGGAAGTTGTAATGTTTGCATGCATACGTGAATCAAAGTTTACAAAAGCATGTTGATGAAAACAATATCTCTATTGTTGTGATTTGAAAGTTTATTATTTCTACTGCACTATTTCATTATTTTTTAAGTTCCTTCATCGATTTCCATCTTAAACAATCACAACAATATCACACTCAGATCCTAACAATTGGTATCTGAGCTTGGTCAATCAAATTCGATTTAACAATCAATTTATTATAATCAGATCAGCTCCTACTATTGATATTGTTTGTTAGTTGGATTGAAAACAGAGTGAAAGTTTATTTACGTTCAAAGTTTTTAAACAAAAATCAGTTTGTAAACAATCAGAATGTCACAAAATCCACAAAACAATGACACCATGTATAAACCACTGACACTTGTAAGATCGGATTATAACATATAGCAACGTCAGATAGGTCATATACTTGCTCAACAGAACACGGGCTGTTGGAAATCAGTTATCTTTGGACCTCATGTTCTGATGGTACCGAGTGCAGAAGACCCAAAAGTTCAAGTTCCAAAGAATCTTAAACACTACCCCGAGCAAGAATTTTACAAAATCAAGCTAGATGCAAAGACATGTAGCATCGTTGCTACGGCTTTGCCTAATGATATCTATGTTGGCCTGTTGATTTGCAACAGTGCTAAGGAGTTGTGGGATGCTTTGAAAGAGCAGTTCAGTGGCGCTAAAAAGTTATTGAAAATAACAGTGAAGTTTTGAACCAACAGTACGAAACATTTTGTCATGTCATAGGAGATTCAAAAACTCAACAATTTGAAAGGTTTAGTTGTCTAATTAGTGAGTTAAAACTAGTAGATGTTAATTTTGCAAATTCTACTTTGAATAACCGATTTCTAAGATCACTACTAGATAAATGGGAGACTATTACCTTTGTAACAAGAAATTATGTTGGGTTTAAAGAGAAGGTTTGGCTCGGCTTCATGGTAGGCTTCTCACTTATGTGAGAGAGCTTAACTAGAAAAAGAAGCTACAAGAGTCAGGAAAAGTTGCGGATGACTATGCCTTTGGTAGTACAACACTTTTTAGTCAAGAGGAAAACTCTGGTATTTATTGACATAACATCTGGTGGAAATTTTAACTCTGATTCTTACTCACCCAATTATGCTTTTACCAAATGAGGAAAACCAAGTTTCTAACAACTTATCCTTTGAATTGAATGATCTTCAACATTTTGATCCCACTGATTTAGAAGAAATTGACATATTGCACCAACTGGCTTTGCTAAGTGTTAGAACCAGCAAGTTTTATGAAAGAACTGGTAGAAAATTTCCAGAGTTGCATGGAGGGCTAAAAGTTGGGTTGGGTAAGTCAAAAATTAAGTGCTACAAGTGTAACAGGATAGGTCACTTTGCTAGGGAGTGTAGGAGCCAAACAAATGGTCCAATTGTCACACACCTAAGTCCTAGACCTCAAACCATACAAAACGTTGTCCATTATTCCCAAAATACCCCTGCTCCCCACATGCAAAACACTGCTCATTTTTCACACCCTGTAACGACTGTTCCAGTTCAATATGTACAATATGTTCAAGCCCCAAGTCCTTAGGTTCAAGTGTAACCTACATCACAAGCTACACAAACCTCTGCTCATGTAGAGACCAGTCAAAGAGCTTCTTTACACTAGGCTTTGTTGATGTCAAATTCTAATGAAGTTTGTGATGATGTTGTGGCAGTGTTACAGAAGAAAAAGTTGGTGAAGAACTGGAAAATTCTTTGTCGGACCTATGGGATTCTAGTGTTTGTGAAGGAGAGTGTGACTGTGCCATGATGGTTGCTGCTAAGGTATCACCTCAGGTCCTTAAAGACTTATATTTTGATAAATGCATTATTGCTTTTCAATCATAAAAGAGGTAAATAAAAACCTTAGAAACAAGATCTTAGATGATGAAATACAGTTTGAAAAAACTTGCAGAAGAGTTAAAATCAAAACTGTTTGAAAAAGAGTGTGAGATCAGCAATCTCAAACATGAATCAAGCATAACCAAGGATCAACCCCGAACAATGACAAAAAAATATCAAAGTTATAAAAGGAGCTTGAATCTATCAAAATCACATATGAAAAAGTGGGTAGAATCATGTAAAGGTTTTGAGTTAATGTTAGAATCACAAATCAAAAGCAATATAAAATTTGGCATATGTTTTAGAAAAAATGACCAAGTTTCTCAAAACACTTCTGTAAATGATTGTGATTTGGTTGAAATTATTCCAACAAACACGGCTGGTCAAGAAATTAAAGTCACTGAACTAAATGTTAAAAAATAGTTTTAGATAGACCCGAAGGATCCTCAACTTTTGAGGAAATTGAAGAAAAAATATCAATTTAAACCTACATGGTCAGATGTGTGTGACATTCTTGAAAATTTCAAGCCAATGGATTTGTCAACCACTAAAGGTGTAAAAGCACCTCAAGTTAAGATCATTCCCTTGAAAAACCTTCCAGCAGATATCACAACATCTGTTGACAAAAAGGGTGAAAAAGGGAAGAAGAGAGAAAATATATCAAACTTGTTTGTGACTTTTGGAAAGAAAAATCATGTTACCAAAGACTGTTTTGTTTTAAAAGCATGTGACATAAACAAGACAAGTGTGATAGTTGATGCACCACATTGCACCATCTGTGGCAAGAAAAATCATAAAACTCAAGAGTGTGTTTATCTCTAAAAATTTTGATGTCAAAAGAAATGAGTATAAATCAAATACACTTGAGAGTTCAAGAAAAGAAAAGACCAAATAGACCTTTGTCCCAGTCCAAACATCTGTTACCAAACAATTGAATATAACCTCTGTTCCCAGAGAGGTTCAGGTAACAGATGCACCTCCAGCTAATAAATTTCCAAGAGGATATGGCCAACCAGCTTATAAGAGTGTACCACTTGGCTATGAGGTCTACAAAAGACCCTCAAAACCAAGAGTTAACAGGCATCCTCATGGTTATAATAACCTGACAAGAAATGGTTCACAATAGATTTTTCCAAAATATGTTCAAAACTCTTACCATATTCCAGGACTTGAGGGTGGAATGTCTGTGACCCCATCCAAAGCCATTTTGGCTTTGGAAACTCGCCTAAACTAAAATGTTACTAATGTACAGGGAGCTTCACTTGCCTTGATAGTTTATGGTATGTAGATAGTGGAGGCTCCACACACATGACAGGATGTAGAGCCCTTCTCAAAGATTTTATGGCTCATGAAGGTGGTGATATATCCTTTGGTAAAATTCAAAATAGAAGGTGTTAGGGTGAGGCACAATCCAAGCAGGGAATCTCAATTTTGAGCATGTCAATATTATTGACAATCTGAAATTTAATCTTAATCTTCTTAGTTTATCACAAATGAGTGACAAAGGCTGTGTGTCATTCTTCACTAAGAAAACTTGTCAGATTGTTGGGCCAGAAGTGGTGAAAAAGATTGATCAAATCATAGCTGAGAGCAAAGCACAACTTGTTGCTCACAAGAGTGGAAATATGTATGTGGTTGATATGTTGAATGTAATCCAATGAATGATGCTTGTCTTTTGTCAGTTGCATCTAACAAAGAGACAATACTATGGCATAGAAGACTTGGTCACACAAATCTTAAAACTATCACCACACTCTCAAAACAAGGTCTTGTAAGAGGTCTTCCATCAAAATCTTTCACATGTGATGAACATTGTGTTTCCTGTTTAAAAGGTTAGCAACATAAAAGTTCATCATGTCATTGATAGGACAATGTGATTCCAGAATACAAAGTCACTTCCTCCACCAGAGCAACAGATATTACTAACCACTGTGAAAACTCTACCACCGTTGCATCAACAATTGTAGATCCTCAAACCTCTGCTAGCTCATCATGTCAACGGAAGTTGACAAAAGTCCAACCTCTGTGGATAAAGTGAATCTCGTTTTACATCTATCCCAACCATACCTCCACCTCCATTCCAAACAGATGTTGGCTTTTTCAAAATTGCCAACATATGTTAGCTCAGACGATTCCCATCTGCGGCCTTAACCTCAAAATGCCATCATTCCATATAAGGGAGATCTATCTAATCTACCTTAAATGCCATCCATCAGCCAAGTTATTGGCAACATAAATGAAGGGGTGCTCACAAGAAGTCAATCCCAAAATATTTGTCTTTTGCTGGTTTTCTATCTCTCACACAACATGTCAAGTAGCAAGAGGCACTGGAAGACAACAGTTGGATAGAGGCTATGCAAGAAGAGCTCCTACAGTTCAAGAGACAACAAGTATGGGAACTTCTTGCATTGCCTAAGGATACATGTCCAATTGGCACAAAATGGGTCTTCAAGAACAAAACAAATGAAAGGGGCATTATTGTCAAAACAAAGCTAGGCTTGTGGTTCAAGGCTACATACAAGAAGAGGGCATTGATTATGATGAAACATTTGCTTAGGTTGCAAGACTGGAGACCATCAAATTGTTCTTAGCCTTTGCTGCCACCACAACATAAAGGTGTATCAAATGGATATAACATGTGTATTCTTGTATGGTAAGATCAAGGAAGAGGTATATGTATGCCAACCCCCTGGTTTTGAAGCAAGTTGCAGTTTGATTGATATCTAGGGTATTATATAAGTTCTTCTGATTTAGCATAAGCAATGACCTAGAACTTATAGAATACTTTGCTAAGGACTTTGATTGTGTGCAAACCCTAAAAACTGCATTTAAATTGAAATATCGTAAGATATGACAATTGCAGTAAAAAGATTCCAAATAAGGAACACCACTCTCAAATCCGAGCCTTCATCTCTTTGTCTGCCCGGTGGTACTAACCTGAGCTCTCAAGGTCTAGCATTAACCCAGATACATATATCAATTAGGTATATTCACCTATAAGATGAAATCTAAGGAATCTTGATGCGGTAGTATATCCTAAGGTGGGGCACGCTATCAAGTCAAGTTCTAATACACCTAATAACCATATCTTGAAACATTTAAAACATGTGTAGAGGTTTTAGTGGACAAACAATACTGAAAATCTACGTGAACTTGTTTATAGCTTAAAGTTTATCAGATCAACGGTGTATGGGACATGTCTTATTAAACTGATATGATCCTCTTACACAAACTCGGAAAAATATCTCTGTAAACATGTTTATATATAGTTATATTTCATTTCAAAAGCAAAAAGATTTTCAGTGTGTTTTAGCAGAAAGTTTGGAAGACACAAAAGATTTTATTTTATCTTATTTTTTACTATCGATGATGGAATGTTAATCTTTCAAAATCCAAAGTTGTTGAACAGAATCTAAAGCACAATGGGTTGGGAATCAATTTGAATTGGAAAATGATTTGAAACGTATACAAGTTCATTAGTTTGAACTGGACAGTGTTATGAAAACATCAGTTTGTTCATAAAGTGTATAACCAAGGCCATTAACTAGGAATTGGTTAGCAAATCAGATAATCAGGGTCATTACTTGGACATGCTCAACTGAGCCGGTTGTTAAAACTGAATAGTTTAAAAATATAAAAAGCTTGTTCGCACGAATCAATCTTCTGCCCACGAACCATAAGTTTTCATACGGATTAAACCAATCCGCATGAACAAGAGTAATTCGTATGGATGACTTAGTCATCCGCACGAAGAAGACTTCTTCGCACGGATTATTCATCCGCAAGTATAAATAGGTGATTCATACGGATTAACCTTATTCGTTCCAAAAAAATTATGAGTTAAACATGTCATATATAATATCAATTGAACATAATTGTGTTGATTTGGTCATAACTGTGAATCCGTAACCTAAAAAAAATAGATCTAGACAGATTTAGTGGAATAAAATGGAATTTAGATTAGGGGTTTGTTTTATCGGCAGTTTCTAATTATGTTGATGTAAAAGTTTGTTTGAAAAACATGTTGTTTAATGGTTTATATGTTTTGGATTAGAAATGTTAGTTGGGAACGGATGAGTCATTCATACGAATGAACTCATCCGTTGCAAAATTGTTCATTCGTTTAAATTTGATTTGTTCCAATCTAGTTCGTTCCAAATTTGACCAATCGTATAAAGACTGATCCGCACCAAGTTTAGTCATTCTCATTCATGCCAAACTTTGTCATTCATTATAAATTTGATCCGCACCAATGTGTCATTCGGTCAAAAATTTGTCATTGTATGAAAAAACTGCTCATTCGTACAAAAATTTAATTTTTCAATATTTAGTTGTGATTCTGTTTATGATATGTTTGCAGGCGAAAGTTAGCAATTTCGACACAAAGCATAATATTTGTGCCATTCTAGATAAAAATAAAAAAAAATGGAAAACTGTTTGTGGAGATAATACCTTTTCTGGAGAGATCAAAGGTTAAGAAGGCAATCACTGAACAATGTCCAGCTTACAAAGATCTTGTCAAAGTTTTTTGGAATAACGTACGTTATGTCGAAGATCCACAGGAAATTCACTCGATTATAAAGGATAAAGATGAGGAGAAAGAGGTGGTTATCACTAAAGATCTCAGAAGAACAGTGTTAGAGTTTGGAGACCACAAACATGATCCTACCGGGTATTCTGAAATGTACGGTCGAAGGTTGTTTCTTAAGGATGGGGTATAAGGGTTGTATCAATACTACCAACTACTACAAGATCTATGTCTCAAGACTCTACAAGTTCTTAAAGCACATCATTATTCACGCGCTAGGGCACAGAAAACAAGGTTACGATGTGGCGATCGATTATATTATGTCTTTGATAGCAGCGTTTTGTCTGAATATGTCGTACAATTTCTGAAGGTTATTTTCACACAGATGAAGAACAATCTTACTCTGGATAGATGGTTGATATATCCTCGGTTTGTTCAGACGTTCCTGAATCACTAATTCCCAGATCTACTGAAGAAAGAATTAGAGTTACTAAAGCTAGAGCATATGAATAGTATTAATCTGGATCATATAAATAATTACAAAGGTCAAAACCAGGAAAGAAAGCTACCGGGAGAAAGAAAAGCACAACTGTTTCAAGTGTTAAGAAAGCTAGTTCTCCATCTGCAAATAAATCGAGAAAGTCGCCAAGTTTGAAGTTGATCGATGAAAATGAACCTTTGAAAGATCAAACTGCTGGAGTTGAACCAGTGGTTGCAAGAGGTTAGAAGATGGATATTGATCCGAATGTGAAGGTGAAAGATGGTACACTGATGGTAGAAGAGAAGGTTGTTGATCTTGAAACAATAAGGAACATTTCAATAAAGACTCGTACTTCAACAACATCGCAACAAATTCCACCACCACCTCAACCACAACAAAGAAAACCTGAACAAGTGGGTCTTTCTACAAGTACTGGGTTTATTCATGAAGAAGTTTTGTCTTTTCCGCATGTTGGTTTTATGGATTATGATTTCTTTGATGATCCGAATGATAAGAAGATAAAAGATCTTTAAGATAAAGCGAACATGACAGTGATCATAGAGAGTCTTGTTACAGAGAATGAAAGACTGTTGAAAGTGACAAAAGATCTTGAATCGAGCAAAAGAATTCAAGCGAGCATGATTATCAAGTATCTAAACTGGTTTAAAGTACTTGAGAGGCAGATAGGTATTAATTTTGATGAAGAATATAAGAAAATGGAAGCTGAGGAAGCTGAAGCTTATACTGCAGAAAATGTGCAATCTAAACTGGTAGTTGAGACAATGGTGATAGATAAAGGAAAGAAGCCAATAGATGTTATTCCTGAGATAATTCCTCAAGATGAACAGATAATTCCTGAAGATGAACAGAAGAGGTTTCCAGAGAAAGTGATTGAAAAGGAAGCTGTAAATGTTGATATTCCTCCGATCTCTGCGATTCATGATGATGTTATTTTTGGAGATCAACCAGAAAGACAATCTGATGTTGAAGTGTTCTTCGGTCCTGAAAACAAACCTGAGGAAAAGGAAGACAAAGAGAACGGTTGACTATGATGGCTCAGATCATGATGATGATGGTAAAGAGAATGAGAATGATGATGATAATAAAGGGGGTGTAGGTATAATTGTTACTTAAAACAATGTTACTTACACTGTAGCACCAGAAACTCACACAAAAAATGAACATCTCAAGGTGGCATGAATCAAGAAGTATTGGAGGCGTGGGGGAGCAAGATGATGAAAGTTTTAGTGATGGTACTTCAAGAATCTTCACAGATGTTGTGCCGATCACATATGTTGCTGGAAGTCAGAAGATTATATATTTTTTTCAGGATGTTAAGGAAGACGAGTTTGTTCATAACTACACAAAAGAAGAATTGGCTAAAATGTGTGGTGTTGATGAAGAGACGTTTGAAATTGATTTTGAAGAAGTGCTGATGAATATAGAGATAGAATGCCAAATGAATATGAATTCACTTCAATTCCAGATGCAAATGATGTGAAGAATGAAGAAACGATTGCTGAAAGAACTATGAAAGCTTTGATATCAAGATACAAATATATGAAGTGGGCTCATTCAACTGATCAAACTCCAATTTCTTTGGGAAGTATTTCTTTGGGAAGTAAAGACTGATAGAAGAATTTAGATCTCGCAATCTTCTGAAGTTCCATCTCATGACCTTCAAGCTTTTCAATGAATGTTGATAAATTGTACCCACTGTACTCTATCCCGTTCTTTAACACCATCAGATACGTTGACCATTCACCTTCAGGTAATGCGTCTTCAAGTTTATCAACCAGTTCTTCATCGGTTTTGAGTATCCCGTGCCTCTTCATTTGATGTACCAAGTGACAATAGCGCTCAATAAATTATTTCATTGATTCACCTTTCATGAGACTGAATATGTCAAATTCCATTCTCAGTAGCGCCTTCTTGCTTTTCCTCATCTCGATACTTCCATGATACTTCATACACAAAGTGTTCCACAATGTTTGTGAGTGATTATCATGTTGCAACAGCATCAGGATGTCCTCTTTGACCGACTGTAATAGTAGACTCATCATTTTCTTTTCGTTGACGAAATTATCTTTTTCTTCCGGAGTAAAATTCTTTGGGATTTTCTCCAAGTTATTCTCTTCTCTCGGCAAAGTATATTTGGTTCCGATCACCAACCAGTAGTTGAAATGATTCGCCTGAACCCAGTTCTCGAATTTTTCTCTCCAACTTTCGTAGTCTTCGAGATTCATTAACTTCGGGGGTTTGACAACAGTTCCCATTTCGTTTTCGAGGTTCATTTGAGCAACTGTGTTTGTTGTTTTTGCAACATTGGCTGAAAATGCATTGATAAACTCATAATCCATATTGATATGCTGAAAATATCTGAAACACGTTCAAACTTGAAAATAATCAGTCATAAGGTCTAATTCGTACGAATTAGTGGGTTCTAATTCGTACGAACTAGGGTAACAATTTTTGAAAAATCTCAAGTTTGTAATTCGTGCGAACTAGGATAATCAATTTTGAAAGACTTTTGACTTGTAATTCGTACGAATTACAGGTATCTAATTCCCACTGAATTGTTCTAAAAAAAGTGATTTTTTGCAATTTTCGACATGCATTCGTTTGACTTTAGGTCTAAAACTTTCAAGGGTTTATCATTAGTGATTTTACATGTCATATTGAAAATTCAGTCTATTTTAACCATGAATTCGTTAGAAAGTGAAAAATAAGAAGAAATGAGTAGAAGTAGATCTTGTGTAGATGTCCACAAATCAGGCCTCCATAGCTCTGATACCACTTGTAGGACCGTTTAACTCCTTAGCAAAGGTGCCTAAGATGTATCTAATCCATGTATGCAGAAATTACGTGAATTAGTGACAAGATACACAAGATATTCAGTTTAAACGTCACTTTATTAATGTTCAAAGTTGTACATTCGAGATCCAAAACTAACAGAGCTCCACCGTCCGAATTGCAATACAGTTATAAATGAAATCCCAAGACAACTATTTATAGAGGATCAAGTTCGCACTATGGTCTAGTTCGTACAAACTACTAATTCGTACGAACTAGCCATATCACATGTCCTCATTCATGCGAACTAGTCCTATAACAAACATATTAACTGTAAACATTAAAACCATATACAATTAGGCTAGATCCAAGACATAGACAATATACATCATGTACTCACACATACTAAACTGAAACAGTGGTTACAAGGTGTGCAAAGTGAGCATTGATTTACATGTGTGGAGCAGGGGTATGTTGGGAATAATGGACAGTGTTCTTAGTGTTTTTAGGTCTAGGACTTGGGTGTGTGACAATAGGGCCACTTGTTTGGCTCCTTCACTCTCTAGAAAAATGACCTAGCCTATTACACTTGTAACACTTCATTTTTGATTTATCCAATCCAACTTTTAACCCACTATGCAACCCTTGGAATTTTATGCCAGTTCTTTTGAAAAATTTGCTAGTCCTGACACTTAGCAATGTAAGCTGGTGCAATATGTCCATTTAACTCAAAAGATAAGTTGTAAGAAACTTGGCTTTCCCCATTTGCTGTAAAAGCATAATTGGGTGAGTAAGAATCAGAGTTAAAATTTCTACCAGAAGTTATTTCAAAAAAATGATCATAACCATGATCCTTACCACCACCAGAGGTTTCCTCTTGACCAAAAAGTGTTGTACTACCAAAAGCATAGTCATCGGCAACTTTTCCTGACTCTTGAAGCTGCTTTTCCTGGTTAAGCTCTCTTTCATAAGTCATGAGCCTACCATGAAGCTGAGTCAAACTCATCTCTTTGAAACCAACAAAGTTTCTAGTTACAAAAGCAATATTGTCCCATTTATCTGTTAGTGATCTTAAAAATCGGCTATTCAAAGTTGAATTTGGAAAATTAACATCTACCAGTTTTAATTCACTTATTAGACAACTAAACTTTTTGAATTGTTGAGTTAACGATTCTCCTTTAACATGACAAAATGTTTCATACTGTTGGTTTAAAACTTCACGATTGTTTTCAATAACTTCCTCTGCCCCACAGAATTGCTCCTTTAAAGCATCCCACAACTCCTTTGCACTATTGCAATGCAACAGGTTAGCATAGATATCATTTGATAATGCCGTAATAATGATGATGATAAAGGGGTGTAGGTATAATTGTTACTTAAAAGAATGTTACTTTGCCTGAAGCACCAGCAACTCACACAAAAAATGAACATCTTTAAGATGGCGAGAATCAAGAAGTATTGGAGGCGAGGGGGAGCAGGATGATGAAAGTTTTAGTGATGGTACTTCAAGAATCTTCACAGATGTTGTGCCTATCACATATGTTGCTGGAGTCAGAAGATTATATATTCTTCTGATGTTGAGGAAGACGAGTTTGTTCATAACTACACAAAAGAAGAATTGGCTAAAATGTGTGGTGTTAATGAAGAGACGTTTGAATTTGATTTTGAAGAAGTGCTGATGAATATAGAGATAGACATGCCAAATGAATATGAACTCACTTCAATTCCAGATGCAAATTATGTGAAGAATGAAGAAAAGATTGCTGAAAGAACTAAGAAAGCTTTGATATCAAGATACAAATATATGAAGTGGGCTCATTCAACTGATCAAACACCAATTTCTTTGGGAAGTATTTCTTTGGGAAGTAAAGACTAATAAAAGATTTTTAGATCTCGCAATCTTCAGAAATTCCATCTCATGACCTTCAAGCTTTTCAATGAATTTTGATAAATTGTACCCACTGTACTCTATCCCGTTCTTTAACACCATAAGATACATTGACCATTCACCTTCAGGTAATGCGTCTGCAAGTTTATCAACCAGTTCTTCGTCGGTTTTTAGTATCCCGTGCCTCTTCATTTGATGTACCAAGTGACAATAGCGCTCAATCAATTATTTCATTGATTCGCCTTTCATGAGACTGAATATGTCAAATTCCGTTCTCAGTAGCGCTTTCTTGCTTTTCCTCATCTCGGTACTTCCATGATACTTCATACACAAAGCGTTCCATAATGTTTGTGAGTGATTATCATGTTGCAACAGCATCAGGATGTCCTCTTTGACCGACTGTGATAGTAGACTCATCAGTTTCTTTTCGTTGACGAAATTTTCTTTTTCTTCCGGAGTAAAATTCTTTGGGATTTTCTCCAAGTTATTCTCGTCTCTCGGCAAAGTATATTTGGTTCCGATCGCCAACCTGCAGTTGAAATTATTCGCCTGAACCGAGTTCTCGAATTTTTCTCTCCAACTTTCTTAGTCTTTGAGATTCATTAACTTCGGGGGTTTGATAGCAGTTCCCATTTCGTTTTCGAGGTTCATTTTAGCAACTCTGTTTGTTGTTTTTGCAACATTGGCTGAAAATGCATTGATAAACTCATAATCCATTTTGATATGCTGAAAATATCTGAAACACGTTCAAACTTGAAAATAATCAGTCATAAGGTCTAATTCGTAAGAATTAGAGGGTTTTAGTTCGTACGAACTAGGGTAACAATTTTTGAAAAATCTCAAGTTTGTAATTCGTGCGAACTAGGATAATCAATTTTGAAAGACTTTTGACTTGTAATTCGTACGAATTACAGGTATCTAATTCGCACTGAATTGTTCTAAAAAAAGTGATTTTTTGCAATTTTCGACGTGCATTCGTTTGACTTTAGGTCTGAAACTTTAAAGGGTTTATCATTATGTGATTTTACATGTCATATTGAAAATTCAGACCATTTTAACCGTGAATTCATTAAAAAGTGAAAAATAAGAAGAAATGAGTAGAAGTAGATCTTGTGTAGATGTCCACAAATCAGGCCTCCATAGCTCTGATACCACTTGTAGGACCGTTTAACTCCTTAGCAAAGGTGCCTAAGATGTATCTAATCCATGTATGCAGAAATTACGTGAACTAGTGACAATATACAAAAGATATTCAGTTTAAACGTCACTTTATTAATGTTCAAAGTTGTACATTCGAGATCCAAAACTGACAGAGCTCCACCGTTTGAATTGCAATACAGTTACAAATGAAATCTCAAGACAACTATTTATAGAGGATCAAGTTCACACCAAACTACTTATGGTCTAGTTCGTACGAACTACTAATTCGTATGAACTAGCCATATCACATGTCCTCATTCATGCGAACTAGTCTTATAACAAACATAAATTAAACTGTAAACATTAAAACCCTATACAATTAGACTAGATCCAAGACATAGACAATATACATCGTGTACTAACACATACTAAACTGAAACAATGGTTACAGGGTGTGCAAAGTGAGCATTGATTTGCATGTGTGGAGCAGGGGTATGTTGGGAATCATGGACAGTGTTCTCAGTGTTTTTAGGTCTAGGACTTGGGTGTGTGTGACAATAGGGCCACTTGTTTGGCTCCTGCACTCTTTAGAAAAATGACCTAGCCTATTACACTTGTAACACTTGATTTTTGATTTATCCAATCCAACTTTTAACCCACTATGCAACCCTAGGAATTTTCTACCAGTTCTTTTAAAAAATTTGCTAGTGTTGAAACTTAGCAATGCAAGCTAGTGCAATATGTCCATTTAACTCAAAAGATAAGTTGTAAGAAACTTAGCTTTCCCCATTTGCTGCAAAAGCATAATTGGGTGAGTAAGAATCAGAGTTAAAATTTCTACGAGAAGTTATTTCAATAAAATGATCATAACCATGATCCTTACTACCACCAGAGGTTTTCTCTTGACCAAAAAGTGTTGTACTACCAAAAGCATAGTCATCAGCAACTTTTCCTGACTTTTGAAGCTGCTTTTCCTGGTTAAGCTCTCTTTCATAAGTCATGAGCCTACCATGAAGCTGAGTCAAACTCATCTCTTTGAAACCAACAAAGTTTCTAGTTACAAAAGCAATAGTGTCCCATTTATCTGTTAGTGATCTTAAAAATCGGCTATTCAAAGTTAAATTTGGAAAATTAACATCTACTAGTTTTAATTCACTTATTAGACAACTAAAGCTTTCGAACTGTTGAGTTAACGATTCTCCTTTAACATGATAAAATGTTTCATACTGTTGGTTTAAAACTTCATGATTGTATTCAATAACTTTCTGTCCCATAGAATTGCTCCTTCAAAGCATCCCACAACTCCTTTGCACTATTGAAATGCAACAGGTTAGCATAGATATCATTTGATAATGCCGTAACAATGATGCTAAATGCCTTTGCATCTAGCTTGATTTTTCTGAAAATCTTGCTCGGAGTAGGTTTCAAGCTTTTTAGGGACTTGAACTTTTGGGTCTTCAGCACTTGGTACCATCGGAACATGAGGTCCGAAGATAACCGATTTCCAGCAACCCGTGTTCTGTTGTGCAAGTATGTGACCCGTTCGACGTTGCCAGATAAAATATTCCGATCTGACAAGTATCGAAGGTTTATACATGGTGCCAGTGTTGTATGGATCTTGTGGATTTTGAGACATTCTTTATTGCTTACAAACAAGGTTTTGTTTAAAAATACTTTGAACGTAAATAAACTTTTTCTCTTTTTTCAATTCAGTGGACAAATGAATCAGTAGTGAGAGGTGATCTGTTTATATTAAATCGATTGTATGATCGAGTTTGATTGACGAAGCTCTGAAACCAATTGTTAGGATCTGAGTTTAATTTGTCATGAAAGTTTAAGATGAAAATCAATGGAAGATCATAAAACAAAGATAATAAGTGCAGCAGAAATATAAACTTTGATTCACAACAATGAAGAAAATGTTTTCATCAACATGCTTTTATAATTTATAGATCACGTATGCATGAAAATAATACAAACTCCCCCTCAGTCTGATCACTCTTATTTGTTCGTACAAGAAATGTCAAGAAGAAGTGATGAATATAATAGTAAGGCAGTGTTCTATTTATAGTACAATCCAAACATCTAAGCATCTAAGCCGACGTCACCTAGACAACCACATTTAACAGTCTAACAAACTCTAACCTCTACTAACCCTAAACATTGTCACATTCAATTACAAGTAAACTCTGTTGATAACATATGTTGAGAGATCCTCAGTTAAGCTTTATCCTCTGTTGGTCTTCAGCAGACCTTTGCTTCAACAGTCTTTTAGTTCTTCATCAGATGTTCTCTTTAGCAGCTTTGCTTCCAATAGAGCTTTAACTTCAACAGATCTTGTAAACAGTCTTTAGCCATGAGCAGAGTTTAGAGAGTAGATGTTAAGTCATTGCCATTAGAGGGAGCAGATCTTCAAAGAATTGTTTATTCTTGATTGTACATTATAGAACATTATGGCTTTCCAATCATCTATTCTTTTGTGGGGTACATATGATCCAACATGTTTTCATATGTTTGTTGTTCGATCTAGAACCTTTCTTGAAATGCGATTACTTTCTTTATTGTTATCCGAAGAAGACTCCACATGCATCTTTTTTTCTACCACACCTTTATTTAGTTTTCCCATCCTTATTACATCTTCGATAAGAGTTGAGGCGAGAGTTACAGCCTGAGCAATTTTCAACATGGTTCCTCCTGTTCTGCCACTGTTTGCATTGTGGTATGCGTCATGTTGGACGATCGCTTCAGCGACTCGTTGGTTCAGTATAGCATCGAGCTTAGCTCGTGTTGCAGGTAAAGGTTCCGGTTGGGCTTGACAAGTGTTCATTCGTTTTGGTGCCATGATCTTCATATATATAAAATATACTGGAGAGATTAGATATATATCTTAAAATAAATATTGTCATTTCTGAAAGAAAATAACAACACATCGTCACACAGTACGAGCATAAGGGAAAGCTATATCATAATGATACTTATGCAAATTCTTCACACCATAATCATCACATCATTGCAAGGAAGTAAAATAAATTAAAAAAATGTATCACTAAGAAAATACCAACTTTTATATATACCATGTCAACTTGTTACAATTATTTTTGGGAGGAAAACAAAAATAATCTCGGAGTTACATCATTCCAGTCCATATAAGTCATACATTAATATACAAAATAAGGTAAGGCCTTTTCTTCACATTGTTCCTTGCTTGATCTTCAAGTCTCTAAGTCTTTGATAGTCTTCCACAAAAATGGGTATACTTCCCAAAAGATGGTAATTGAACATAATTACCGTGGTGTCTGATGTAAAAGTGAAGACATAGAAATTAGACCGCGAAGGTACGTAACCTCCTCCTCAAGATTGAAAATGTGCCTAGTGGAGTCAACAGAGTGGGTCTCAAGGGTATGAATGTGCTCCTCAATAAATGGAGGTGCACTATGGAATGGAGAGTGTGGAGGTACTGATGAGAGCGATAATGGTGACGGAGCATTCTGGGGTGCTCGAGTAGCAGAAATCTGAGTGTTAATATTATGGACTCGTTGGAAGGGAATAGCATGCTGAATCTCGGAAGATAAAACTCTATTGTCCATAGTAGTAGACGGGAAATGGCATGTATGATATAGATTAGATGAGCTCATGCCCAGTGGTGGAGGCTGAGAATGTGCATCGGGATAGTAGGCTCGAGAGTAGTGGGTGGTAGGATGCATGTGAGGTGAAAGATAATAGAACTTTTTGCATGTGTCGTACATATGCCTAAGCGGAACAATAATATGTTGAGGAGGGGAAAACCAAGCGGTCACCTCCGTCCTTATAGTATGTATTCCATACTCTATGGACCTCGATCGTCCAAAGTAGGGAAATCCTTCGCCTCACTAATCAATGTGACGAATACATTGATATTGCTTGAGGTCCACGAGTTTCAACAAGATTTGTTAAGGTTTCCATAGATGTCGAATAGAATGCAGTAAAAGGGTTACACCAAGGCTCGTGCCATACTACCCTATGAGATATAACGGATGTCAAATGATGGAGTTTATCGTAGCAACTCCAATCAATAAGATAAGGTTTTATACGCACCGTGATATTAATCCAAATGTTGTTGGAATTTTAGAATGTTTACGAAAAATCCTTCCAGGATGGTTATCCTAATTTGTTTGCTTAGATGACTAGTCTCAGCTGACTTGTGATATAGATCGAATGCTAGACATGAACTAATATATGCGGTTTTCCTGTATTGTAGGGTGTTATGGTAACTACCCTAGTTAGCGTTCTAAGAATTGGAAAAATTGAATCTCAAGTAACAACTCATGAATTTTGAATCGGTAGTGATCATTAGTCTGACCCCAGAGCCCACTAGGTTTCCCATCCACAACAAGTTATTATTACGTGGGCCCCTGATGACTGTCGAACGGGTCATGAAAAAACCTAATTAACCTAGGTAGCTAGGGTAATCAGGGTATCAATCCAAGGGAGTCTGGTGGAAAGCGTTATGAATTAAGTGATGTTTAACTAATTGCAAAAGTATAAAATCGGTTTGTTTGGTTGTATGTTTAACTAAGAATTACTAAGAAAACGAGTTTGTAAAAAGTTGGAGAAACAATGGTTCCTCCGGATTTAAGATTCAAGAGCAAACTTCAGTCGTGTTTGGTTATTTAGAGTCACATAGACATAATTGTATAATCTGATTAATTGATTGTGATATAGACTACTTACTTTGATTGTAGAACAATGAAAGGTTATCACATGAACACCAATTTAAATTACTAACACCTATTGATATATCCCGATTACTAGAAATCTCGGGAATTGAATGAATCAGAATGAAGATTCAAGCAAAACCAATCGTTTACAATTCAATTAAGTCAAATCAACTCAAGTGCTTAGATTACCATATTCTAACAAAAGCTCAAACACATAAACCTAGTTCACTTACAAGAATCCTTGACCTGGGGGAAACCACTTAGAGATTAGCCGTTCATCTCAGTCACGTGATCTTCAAAAGTTTGATGAACGGACTAATTCATCTTCGATCTTGTAGATTCGGTGAAAGGAACGATGATGATGGTGAATGAATGCTCCTAAAGTGTATTTTGATCTCCCAAAATCGTCCAAAAAGAAGTGTCCCCGAGTTAGGGTTTTAAAGCCCTTTTAACACCTTCAAAATAAGCCAAACACGCGAATTTCTGGAAACCAACCGTAAGCTACGGTTTGAACTTTCTGTCTCATTTCTGGTCGCCTACCGTAACCTACTGTATCCACATGGTAAGTTACGGTCATAACATGTTGTTTCTTAGTTGGTCTAGCATACTCAACCGTAGGCTATGGTCATAGGAGCGTAGCTTACGTCGCGACTCTATAGCTCCATATTGGCTGAAATCCAACTTTCCAGTAATTACCCACAAGCCCCTCAACTTCATTATTTCGCGTTTCTTGTACCTTTGAGCTATCATTTCACCCGAAACATCTACCGGATAATATTTTCCGCATTTTTTATCATCCTCGGTAGTTCCCCTTCATCACCATACACTCTAACTTCACTGATTTACATGAATAACCCATCAAACCATAAACTCTCATAGTTAACACATTCAAAGTGTGTAATCATGTAAAAAGTGATAAACATGCAATATAACGCATTTTATACTAGTGGACTTTTTGTAAAAAAATGCAATTAAAACACTTGTTGTATTTTTGCAAATCTTTTTAAGAACAAAAGGTTTTCATGAATGGACCATTTGAAATTGTAGACTACACTCAATAAAAGAATGCTAGTTCACTACAATCGAAGCTCTGATACCAAGCGTGAGGTGTGATTAGAGCGGTAATCATTGTATATAATCAAGTAAACAACTAATATAAAAGTAAGATGTTCATCCATATGATTAATTTAAAACATGTTCACAAACTACATATTGTTTCAAAGGAAATACAAGCTAACTTTGTTTACATTATTAGAAATTTATAACACAAGTTTACAACACATAATTTTTAAAACAACTAAGAATTTGCGTTCCATGTTTCGCATGAGGGTGCGACATGTGAACAAAGTCTACGTTAAGTGGATGACATCTTATCGCTTGACTTCTTAATTCAATGAAACTTGTTTTTCCAAAGTTGTCCATTAGTTACCTGAAATACATGTTAAGCTTAAAAACGTCAACAAAAGTTGGTGAATTCATGTGTTTAGTTTTGTATTAAATGAATCTTTAAGACATTTGAAATATTGTATTGAAAAAACACGGTATGTAAAGCCTTAATGAAATCGTTGATCATTAATGTTTTGCAAGGACACTAATATGTGTGCCGATATAGGAGGCAACCAAACCTAGACGATAGTTTATGCCTGTGACGCTCGTTTTGGACACAAAAGCACTCTAACGAACTATGTTATGCCGATAAGAGTGGGGCTCACCAAAACCCAATAGCTTTGTCCCTTTCGTTCCTCGGTACTTACATATACATTTATATCCCCTTGATACAATCCTATCGCACATGATATTATGTTTGTTTCATTAAATAGCTTAACCATACCAATTGTAACATGTATCCTAATCCGAGTGTTTAAAACTATAAACTTTTAAATAAAAAGGGAAACATGAACTCACTGATTTGCGTCTTGTGCAAATTTCTAGATAATATCTAGTTCTTCGTTCGTGACGTAACCTACAAGTGTTTTAATCTCGTTAGACACTTAGGCTTACATTTGTTTTTGTAGAAGTAGTTAATCTTGATTTTTAATTAGACTTGTATTCATTTGTATCTTTGTTTGTTAATATATATTTCATATATATTTTCTATTTTTTAGTTTGAATGGGTCTATCCCAAAAGATAAGTGTAAAAACTTAATCAATTTGATTTGTATGTATGGGACTAGTCCAATTGAATTATATAAGTGGGCCTAACATAATTGAATTTTTATAAAAGTGGGCCTAGCCCAATCAATTTTAAAGTGGGCCTAGCCTAATCGATTTTAAAAGTGGGACTAGCACATTTGATTTGTGTAAGTGGGTTTCGCCTATTTGATTATGTAAATGGGCTTAGCCTAAATTTTAAAGATTACTTATACTTTTACACAAAAGATAAGTGTATAAAAACTACTAATATTTTTTTATAACTTACTTATATAAACTCTAGTGTGTGTGTGGGGGTGTGTGTATATATATATTTCGTGTGTCAGTTCGTATGTTCGTTTTCATCCGTTTCGTTCGTGTGGTCAGTTTTGTTCGTGTCGTCCGTGTTGTCCGTTTTGTCTATTTTGTTCGAATTGTCCATTTTCTCCAATTTGTTTGTTTTGTCCAAGTTTGGACATCTACTTTTATATACTTGTCAAGTTTTCAAGTATTTTTATGTTTTGTATTTTTGTAAGTATTTAGCATAATATGTACACATAATTTTTGGTGATCTAAATATCTATATATATATATCATCCTAGGATTCGGTTCAAGGGAGAACCACCCC
The DNA here is from genome assembly GCA_947069175.1 of Scalesia atractyloides. Lineage (NCBI taxonomy): Eukaryota > Viridiplantae > Streptophyta > Magnoliopsida > Asterales > Asteraceae > Scalesia > Scalesia atractyloides. The sequence continues at coordinate 23,668,483 of CAMTDV010000024.1, forward strand.
CAGTTACGAGAACCGTGAGAACCACTCTCCACAAATCAGATAATGACACGTATGTTCTTTATTTTAAAACCTAAAGGGTAATCTAGTCATTTACTCAAACTATCAAATCATCTCTCGCTCTCGTTTAATGTCTGCTGCACACACCCTTTATTACACAGACACAAAATTTGAAATCCCCTACTTTCTCTCTCTCATACTCGTTTAACACCATACCCAAATCAAGCGCTCTCCCTCTCTCATCTCCAAATCAAGAACACATATGTGTGATCGATGGTGAGTAATAATCTCTGATCTTAAGTTTTTTCTTCATGAAACACCCACAAAAAAGAAACGACAGCGTGTGGGGGTGACAGCTCCGGCAACGGTGGGGTTAACGGTGATGGTGATGGCGAAGGCGGTGGAAGACGGCGGTGGGGAGGCGGTTGTCTGACTTCCTTGTGACGGTTCTGTCTTCTTTGTGATGGTTCGTCTTCCTTGTGACTGGTGTTTGGTGGTCTGGAGGTGCACATTGGGGGCTGGATGGCAGTGGTGGAGTGGTCTGACGGTGGTTTTGTGACTGGTAGAGGGGGTGTGGGGCAACATCATGAGATTGGATCCCGACGATGACGACGACATAAGGTGTGATTTTTATGCGATATGTGGTCATTTTAGGGTTAAAGATTTACGCAATTTATGGTCAATTTAGGGTTAAAGATTTGTAATTAACGATTTGGGGTTTCTAAAAATTGTATTTTGTTAAATGGGTAGTCAGGATTTTGTGTTTTGTTGTGGTCAACCAACTTCTAATGTTGATTGACTTGTGTGTTTTTTTTGTAGTCAGGATTTTGATTGACAGAAATGTGTATGTTAGTTGATGTTTTAGTTCAGTTCTTTTGTTACGTGTTAGTTGAATTTGATTGATACGTTGACGATTGATGAGTTTGTAATCTATTGTATTTATAACAGATTGTCTTAATGTTTTATTGAGTTTGGGTGTGTTTTTTATGCAGGTAGTGTTTTGATTGACAAAAAAATGGGGAGTCGGTTGACGGAGGATGAGAGAAATGAAAGAGCGATACGGAATCTTCTGAAACTTCCTAAGAATCGGAGGTGTATTAACTGCTATAGTTTGGTATTGTGTTCACACGTTCATGCCTTTTTTGTTAGTGATCTAATTTTGATTTTAATTTACTTGCAAATTTGTTTTGTTGAAGTTTGCAGTTTCTATAAATAGGTTAGTTTACCCTCGAGGCAATTAACTTCAAAATTTAGAAAGATTAAGAGCTTATGTTAAACATTTACATCATCTTTCTACAGCCGTGAATTCACTCACAGAAAAAAACCTTTGTCGATGGCAAGTTTATTACGCAAGAAGTTAGTGCCCTTCAAGGAGGAGGAAATGCGGTAATTATGTTGCATAAAGGATTCTCTATTTACTTTGGTGATAATGTACGTGGGGGCCTAAATATTTAACCTTTTTTTTATTAAGGCCACCCATATATTCAAACTAGTTTATATGCCATCCATGTATGTATCAGTTTCATTTATTTCAAATCTGGATGAAAAACACACCTGAATACTATACACTAGTTTTTATACATCCAGATTTTTCTTATTGATAGCTTTATACAATGGTATTATTGTCTTTTTGAAATACTTACCTATTTTTTGTAATAAACACACTTGTGAATATTTTTTTACATCGCACGCAAAAAAAAGTTAACAATCAGGGGCGTAAAAAAAGTTTAAACTGTTTTTTAACAGGGGCGTAAAAGTAGCCTATAACTAGTTTTTCAACGCTGTATGTAAATAATTTGCAAAATTTATGCCATGCGCAAAATTTTCGCAGTCGACGCCTACTTAAACAGGTGATGCTTTACGTAAATAATCGCGGCTTAAGAAAAGCTTATAACCGGGGACGTAAAAAATGTTTAATTTTTTTAACACGTGCGTAAAAATTTTACAACGGGTGTGTAAAAAGTTTGTTGCAAACCTTTTACGCCACCCGTAAAAACTTTGTTGCAAACCTTTTACGCCACCTGTAAAAAATAAACAACGGGGTGTAATAAGTTTACATCCGTAAAAAGTTCACTCGCGACACCGTGTGTAAAAACTTGTTGCAAACCACATGTAAAATCGGGATTGTTACGCTTGTGAATGTTTTTACACCCGTAAAAAAATTCCGGATTTTTACACTTTAATTGGTTTTTACGTCCTTGCAAAAAAATCTGTATTTTTACATCTGTGAATGTTTCTTTACACGACACCGTACGTAAAATTATTTTTTAGATGGTTCACATACGAAAAAACAGTGGTGAAAAGCTAAAAAAACCTGTAAAAAAGTTTTTCGTAAAGAGGTTTTCGTAAAAAAAGTCTTTTGTTACATAAGGTTTTTTTACGTCCCATTATCACAAAAAAAAAACCGGCTAGTAAAAAACGAGGCGTGAAAACGGGTCGTAAAAAACCAGGCATAAAAAACGGGTCGTAAAAAATGCGGGCGAAAGAAATGGGGGCAAAAAAACACGCGTAAAACCGCGCGTAAAAAAAGCGCGTAAAATCGGGCGTAAAAACAGCGCGTAAAAATGGGTCGTAAAAAAAACGACACGTAAAAAGGGGGTGTAAAAAATGCGCGTAAAACCGGGAGTAAAAACGGCGTGTTAAACCGGGCGTAAAAACGGCGCATAAATCCGGGTGTAATAACGGCGTGTAAAATCGGGCGAAAAAACGGCGCATAAAAATCGGGCGTAAAAAACGGCGCATAAAACCGAACGTAAAAAAACGCGCGTAAAATCAGCGCGTAAAACCAGGTGTAAGAACGACGTGTAAAACGGGCGTAAAAATGGCACGTAAAAATGGGTCGTAAAAAACGGCACGTAAAAAGGGGTGTAAAAAACGGCGCATAAAACCGGGCGTAAAAACGCGCGTAAAAGCGGGCGTAAAAAAAACGCGTGTAAAATCGGGATTAAAAACGGCGCGTAAAAATGGGTCGTAAAAAACTACACGTAAATAGGGGGTGTAAAAAACGACGCGTAAAACCGGGAGTAAAAACGGCGTGAAAAACCGGGCGTAAAAATGGCGCGTAAAATCGGGCGTAAGAACGGCGCGTAAAAAACGGCGCGTAAAATGGGTCATAAAAAACGGCGCGTAAAAAACGGGATCGTAAAAAACGGCTTGTAAAAACGTTTTTTATAAAAGTCCTGACAAAAAGTGTTTTTTTTAAAATAATCAGATTTTAAATTTTTTTCAATTAGTAAATCTGATTTTAATAAAAATAAATAATTTAATAAGACAAAAAAGTAATAAAAAATAATATATATATAATAAGATAAAACAAACAAATTTACTAAACTGTATTTTGGTATTAAAATATTAAAAACATAATAAGACAAAAAGAATATAATATTGTTTTTATAACTTTTAATCTCATCCATTCATCTCCAGGATCTAATGGTTAGAAAGTGGTTCTTACGGTTCTCACAACTGGAGGTGGTTCTCATTTTACCCATCCTCTATCATCCTAAATATATATATTTAACCATTTTTAGTTTAAGAAAATCTAGTGATTTTTATTTAAACTTTTTCATCCAAAAACTTGTATAATCATGATTAAAGTTTCTAATAATTTTTAATAAAAAAATCCTTAGTTAAACACACTTCAATCATGATTAAATTTTATAAAAATTTGGCTATAGTTTCCCCTAAACTATGGATTTTTCCCATGTTTTATAAACATGATTTTATATACTTTTCAACTCAACAATTTTTCAATCTTCCATAAGAACAATATAAACTTAAAATCTTAACAAGAAGTATTATGAACTTGTATGTAATCTTGTATAGTTCAAAAATCATGTTTTAAAGTGTGTTCATCGTTACGTTTCTTAATATGTTCATGTAAACTTTTTAGTTTATACAAAAGCTTATGTAAATATTTTCAAGACTTTATTTTTGTAACATGATTTTTATGTAAATCTATGTATTACATGTTTTATGAAAACATTTTTTAAGCAAGATTACAAGTTCATAATATTCAACTTAATAGATCTTGCTATATCTAAACATGCATGTGTTTAGATCATATTTTTAAACAAGAAGATGCAAGATCCTGTTTAATACATAATCGCAACTTCAAAGATCATCAAAACAACATATAATCATATTAGTTTGTTTAGTTTTTGTTAGTGTTTAATGTGATTATAGATAAACTTCAAGATGATTACTTGTACATTTGTGTTAAACATAAATCACAAAAGTGTAAGTACAAGATTTAGATCGTACAACTATCTTTTGAACAAGATGATGAATCAAGAAAAAGATGATGAAAAGATGAAGATCCAAAGCTCCAAGAGTTGAGAAATGCTTCAAATAACTTCCAACAACTTGCAAATTTCTTTGATCATTATGAAGGAGCCATGCTAGTAATAAAATTGGATGATTATGAAGATCAAAAAAGAAGGTGTACCTGAAGAAGATGAAGATATGAAGAAAGAGGTGAGATGTTGGTGAATGTTGTGTTATGAAATGGAAGGAAAAGGGTTGTGATTTTATTATAAACTAACATACATTAGTCATCTACTAAGCATGCTTGTTAAACTTACAACACAACAACAAATAGGTTAGTGGGGCCCACCATGACCGATTTGGGGGGTAGTGGTGGTTTGTTTATTTTTTCTATATTATTAATTATATTTTATAAACTTTAATGTTCGGGTATTGCGTTTTTATAAAACAGGTGTATAAATGGTAAGTTATATAATGTTTGGTTTGCTAAAACATGTTAACTACTGACTAGTCGTTTTCTTGTTTAGATAACGAATTCAGCTCGTGTTTTATTATCGGCTCAATTACCGGCAATTTATAACACTTATACATAAATGTTTACATATCCATCTTCAATATATTTTTGATGTCCAAAATTTATTAACTAGTTTGTTAGACTAGTACATTTGTTATTTTGGACATAGTTTTTGTACCGGTTTTGGTATTGGGTAGTTACCGAATGGGTTGTGTAGCTTTAAACGAATATGTTTATATAAATATTTTTGTGTTGTTTTCAATACCCTACATATGGCTTATGATAAATAACATTTATTTTTGGATTTTGGACGTTGCTGAATTGTTTTGTGGAGTGATGTAAACTTCTGTAGGATTATTGAATTTGTCTGTGGACAAGAAAATTAAGTGTTTATATAGGTTTTCCGAAAAGTATTAATTGGAAGTTATTTATAACTAATGTTTTTATATAATATTCATTGAGGATATGTTTTCATATCTTGTTTTTGCCATTTCGGGTTGTAACGCGACTAGTTCTTGCATTAATAGTGTGCTCGAATTTCTGTCGGCACTCTAGGACGTAGTTTTGTACTGCTTCGATTTGTGGCGAATTTGTTATCATACTAAACTAACTATGATATTGTACATTCCTATAATTTTAAGAATTGATTAAATAAAATCACTTCAAATATGCGAAATTAAATAATGTAATAATTGTTTAAGTTGTACGGAATTATCGATGTTTTGCCGTTTGTCACAATTCATCTCTTTTAGATCACCATCTGAATGACAAGGCAGTCACATAAGAACATGCTTTGTTTGAGTATTCATCATAATCCAATTATGATTTAAGTTCGAACTCTTGAAAGAAATTGGAACAAATCCATTTATATCACATCATCTAAAATAGATATTAATTCCTTTCTACTGAGTCTCTTAATGTGAACTATATCTTTCACATGTTTAGGATGTCTAAGAGACTACCTAATACACTTTGAACACTTTATGTCATCTCATGACGTTGTTCATTAGTTTGATCTTTAGTTTGCAAGGAATATATTATGTTCATCAAGGTATTGGTCAAAAATAATGTTTACGTACTTAATTCTAGGATCGCTATCTAGCAAATTTTGGTAGAACTATTTTATCAATTAGTTAATGGAGTTCAATAATCTAGTTATATCTTCCTCATGTTAGGTACTAAACATTGTTTATAATATCACCATTAGAACTGACTTGTTCATGTGATTATGGTGGCGATATCATCTAACACATGATTTCATAACTCAAAACATTAGATAAACCATGCAATAATTACTTAAATCATAAGTGTCAAATTATCCAGAATAAATATTTGTTCTTTCAAAATTGAATAACTGAATAAAATCATCTCATGATAAAAGGACTTGAATCATCAATTTCACAGTAAAGTGATCTTCAAGTTTTCTATTAAGTTTGATCCTAAGATTTAATCATCTCTGCAAAACCAATTTTGCATAAAAAGGTCAGTACCGTAAAGCATAGAGTCAAAGATTATATACTGCAAAACACCTTAACCGAATGCCACTAGTGCATTCCTTAGCTTTTGCTATTATGGGTTGTTGGTGCATAATGTCTGCTGCCTACGTCTTTGTGTTGTGTCGTTTTATGTGATAGGGCTTAATGTTAGATTTGTTTTTTTTATTGTGCTCATCCACTCGGACAAGCCTAATCCGTCCCAAGGTGTCTAGTCATGTCTATAAATACTAGGAGGATGTGAGTCATTTAAAATTGTTGCATTCCAAAGCAAAGCTCTGTAAGATTTGATCCGTGTTAAAAGTTGATGAAAACATAGAAAATTAACAAATTTTTGTGATCTACTTACGTATCGTGAATACCGCGCATCATACGTAAGTTTAGATATCACGAGACGTCAAAGTTGATCTGAATTGATCCTAACAGGTGGTATCAGAGCTAGAGGGCTGATATTTATGAGAAGACACAACATTTGAAGCTTAGAAGTCCTTCTTTGTACACTTTTTCTTATTTTTCATACTTCCCATAGTCAAAATTAACTCAATTTTCAACATGTCAAACTTTTAGCCCAAAATACAGTCGTTATCATTCCAAAATTTAGAAAAAAATGTTTTGATCCTATCGTACGAAGGAATTTATTCGCACGGATTAAGTTGTTTCGCACTAATTAGCTTTGTTCGTCCGCACAAAGAAGTCTTGGTTCGAATGGAAGAGGAAGTAATCCGTTTGAAAGTTATTTTGACCGCACAAACTAGGAAATCTCCTCCGCACGAAAGACTGATCCGTTTAAGATTTGTTTGAGGGTTATCCGCACGAGACAGTAATTTGTTCAACAGTTCATTCCCACCAAAGTTCAATCCACCCTAAGTTCATCCGTTTGAACTTTCACCTGTTCCAAGCATTGCTTATTTGTACCAATTCTTTTCATCCGTACCAAACTTTGAGAAAATGGAGAGAGAATTTTTCAGTGCATTTGCTACCACACCAACGACAGTAGTACAAAACATGAATCTCGACAACGAAATGGCTACTCCTACTAAACCCTCGAAGATCCTTCAAATGGAAGATTATCCGGGATAGGAAGATAGGTTTGAAACGTGGGTTCAAGCAAATCATTTTGAGTGTTGGTTAGCTATTAGGGAAGAGTATATAATCCCAACAGTTGAAAATGGAGACAAGATAAGCATTAGTCAGATTCCTTCAGCCAACAAAGACAAGTTTGTAAGAGAGAAGAAGATGATGAATCTTCTTCAACAGGGGATCAAGGAGGATATCTTTACTTTACTTCAACATTGTGGCTCAGGTCAATGAATCTGGAGTGCTCTAAAGAAGAAACAACAAGGAAATACTATGATGCAGAAAAGTAAAAAAGTGCTTCTGAAAAAAGAATTCGATATATTTATGGCGATGAAGGGATAAACAATGAAGCAACTAGTCGAGAGATATTGTCATTTGGTAGCTGGAGTGAAAAAGGGCGGAGATAGAGAAAGACGATGATGAATAGGTTGACAAGCTTGCAGATGCCTTACCACAGGGAGAGTAGTCTACTTATCTTTTGATCTTGAAGAGCAATTCTTCTGAATACAACAGACTTACTCTTCTGGAATTCATAGAAAAATTAGAAGTACACGAGCTAGATTTGAGAAAAATGGCCAAGATGAAAGGTGCAATTGTGCAACAGGACGTTAAGTTGTATTATAAAGGTAGTGATTCTAATATCCAGTGGTGTCCGAAGATCTAGACAACATTCAGTGCAGAGACTAGTTCACGAAGTTCATTAAACAATAGTTTCCCTCACACAATCCTAATACTCCTACACAAACTCCACAATCATCAAACAACTATCCGAATCAAGTGGTCAAAAACCATATGTTCTTCAGTGTAACATCGCAGTCAATCTTCAAAATGCTCAAGGATTTATAGATCTACTGCGAAGGAACACATGACATTCGTTGCCTCAACATGACAAAAAAGGATGATCAGATAGATCCCGAGGAAATACATCTCAACGGTTCATGGAGTTAACTTGGCGAAGCAGCATTGGAAAGGTTACATGCTTCAAATGCAAAGAAAAAGGTCATTTTAAATGTGAATGCACGAACCGGGAAGTGAATGATAACAAATACATTCCATTTGGAAGTGATTAATATAAGAGGGTTATCCAACATAGAAATTCTCAGCATCCGCCATCTTCTTCTAAACCAATACCAATCAAAGACGGGTCTAAATCTAAAGATAAAGCTTTGGTAGTGATGCAAGAAGATGAGGGCTTTAATTGGAACAATCCGATTTCTAAAACTGAACGTTTAGCATTCAATCAGTTCAAATACCAACAAAGGAGGTGATGAACAATGCGTATCAATCTATCTTACCTCCATACGTATTTAAATATTTTGCAGGTTTCTTCAAAGAAGAAGGAAACTACGATGATCTACATTTCAGTGATGACGAGTAAAAAACTAATTTAAGAGATCATCTATATGACAAATGCCGAAACATTAAACGAGATTGCACAAAAGGCGATGATTGCACAACTCAAAGACGTAGAGAAATCATCTGAGGAAAAGAAAGTTATGTCCGAGTTGGTAAATAAAAAAATTAAAACTAATGACAGAATATTAGAAAGGAACACATCCTTTCAATGCAAGAAGTGTACGAACCTTGCAAAACATGCATTGAGAAGGATGATGCATACAACGTTTGGAAAAAAAACATACTGACGATCTGTCATATGATTTGAAAGTGTCAAAGAAGCGTATGATAAACTTCAGAAATCAATTAATCAGTTTAGACAAGCAAACAAAGATAATGAACCCTCGATTTTAATGTTAAAAAGACAATTTTAGATAAGCAATGTGCAATTAAAATTCATCTTGATACCATTGCAAATCTAAAACAAGAGCTTCAAACTGCTAAAATCGAAACTAAGAGAGTTCATAAGAAACTAAAAAGCTATTCTACAGCGTTTTATTTTTTAGACCATATTCTTTTGAAACCCACATGTAAGGATGAATCGGGAGAAGATGTCTACGGATATCACAAAGGGGTAGGTTATCATCAAGTACCACCCCCAATATGGAACTTTATTCCTAAAAATATCTTGACCAGGTGAAAAAAAGCTCTAGATGTGAAATTAAAAACTTCGCCATCTGTTGAGAAAAAGGAAAATTACCTGAGAACCTTGATGTTACCTACACAATGTCATATTCTAAATGTGATTCAGAACTCATAAATCTTCCACAAGTGATACATTCCTAAATCTGAGAAAAAGAAAACTATGTGAGATCCGAGTGTGGTCATGTAAAATATGAACGGATCACACAAGTTATATTCTGATTGTGATTTTCCACTGTAGAACGTAAATATGAACATGATTGAAAAAAATCAATCTTGTGGAAGTGTTGTGTTAGAGGTGGATTCACTGGTTTCAAATAGTCAAAAGTTTGTTAAAAATGAAATAAAAAATGTTGAGTCAAATTACAAAAAACCTCGAAACCAAACAAGAAACAATCATTTTGTAAGAAATCAAACAAGGAATGGTTTGGTCAACAGATGAGGTTTAGGGGTAATGGGAAATTTGGAAAAACCAAGTTTGTAAAGAAAATGAACTTCGTATCGGAAACAAGTTTAGAGAGTGAAAAGGAAAATCAATTTCGAAACCAATCAAACAAAGAATTTTTTGAACAAAAATTCAAACGTGTGAAGTTTGAGGGAACTTCTATCTTAACTGATAGAAGAACTTGTTTTAAATGTAACAAAGTTGGACACATCTCATATAATTATCCACAAATAGTTTCTAAACCTCTTCATGTTAACAAGAAAGCTTCAAAAGATAGCAAGAAAACGTCAACGATGGTTGAACCAAAAATGATTTTGAAAAGGAATGTTGAATCTAAAAAAGAGTTTGAACCAGTAAACATTTCAACTTCTAAACCGGTGAATCTTCAAAGACTAATGAAAAAAATGATTCAAAGTTTTACACTAAGAAAACAATTTCCAAAAATCATGCTTGGGTGGCGAAGAAAAGAGAATCTTCTGAAGTGGTTCAAGAAGTTAAATCAATAGAAAAAGATGACGTTAAAAGTGATTTGGTGTCGAAATGTAAGAGTGTGAATGTAGAAGAGATTACTGTAAACATACCCAAGACCGCAAAGGCTTGGGTCTCACTGTTTATTTAACCGTCTATTTACATGTGTAGGGGCTTTCAAGATCCGTTATATCGAAGTGGGCTCTTGGATAGTGGGGCCTCTAGGCACATGACGAGGATGTTAGCTCTACTTTACGATGTTAAATCTATTCGAGGGGGCTATGTTGGGTTTGGGGTAATCAAGGCAAGCGTATAGTTGGCGAATGTATTCTTTCTAATGGGATGGTATAATTCGATAAAGTAAATTATATTGCTTATCAGGAAAACAACCTTCTGAGTATCTCGCAAATCTGCGATAAGAAGTTCACGACTCGTTTCACTGACATGGAATGTTTAATGCAAAAGCATGGGTTTGTTATTCCAGAAGAATGGATTCTTATGCGAGCTCCACGTGAAAATGATTTATACGTACTGGATATTCGCGTTGCGACTACTACATCGAAGACTACACAGTGTTTCGTGTCAAAAGCTATAGAAAAAGAGTCGATCTTATGGTATAGGAAAATGTGACACATTCACATCAGGAAGATAAATTTTCTGGTTCACAATAATATGGTAGAATGAGTAAACCTTAAGAACTTTCATTTGAGTGACGACTGTATGAGTTGTACGAAAGGAAAACATAAAAATAAATCACATCCTCAAAAACTCCTAAATTCGATCAAGTTGCCACTCTAACGTCTACATATGGATCTTTTCGGACCGGTCAACGAAAGAAGTATATCCGGAGATCTATACTGTTTAGTGGTTACCGATGACTTCTCGGGTTTTAGTTGGGTGATGTTCCTTGAAACCATAGACGAAACATTTGACTGAATTCAAGAATAACAGAATGTTAGAGTACCGTAATAATCGGGGAACCTTACACAAATTTAGTGCACCCTATACACCGCAGCAAAATGGCGTTGCAGAAAGAAAGAACAGAACTCTCATCGAGACGCCTCGGACCATGCTTGTTGATTCTAAACTGCCTATTACCCTTTGGAGTGAAGTTATCGTGTTCGCATGTTATACATTAAACAGAGTACTTATGTTTAACAAATTCAAGAAAACGTGTTTGAGCTACTGAATCATCAAAAAACGAATCTTTAGCGACTCGAGTCATTTGGGTAACCATGCACTGTTATTGATCCTGCTAGCAAATTCGGAGCTAAATCATTAGAGGTTTTTCATCGGTAACGCTAGTCTGTTGAAACATGTTTATCTCCCAAGCATTAACTGGGTGGTACAGGCTCAACACGTTAACAGGGGAGAGTCGGTTGAACGCAATACAAGAGGAGCTATCACAGTTCGAGAAGCTGGGTGTGTGGAAGTTGGTAAACTTCCTGGAAAACCATAAAAAGATTAACACCAAATGGGTTTTCAAGTGCAAGAAACATGATCGAGGCATTATAGTACGAAACAAGGCTCGACTCCTGGTGCATGGATTCTGTCCACAGGAGGGCATTGATTTTACGAAAGTCTATGCTCTGGTTGCACCACTAGAAGCGATATGGATCTTTCTCGCCTTCATATCCTGGAAGGTCTTTAAAGTGTATCAGTTAGATGTTAAGTCTACTTTCCTCTATGGCAAAATGACAGAGGAGATGTACGTCGGCCAACCACCGGGTTTCGTCGATCCTATCTGTTGGATCTAGTGGACCCTACAAAAGAACAGATGATTGGAAAGCCAAAATAGTCTACAATCTTCTGATTACAAATAACAGTGCTTTGAAGATCTGCTTCTCCCAATGGCAAAGACTCAACATCTGCTACTCTAAAGTATGCCAAGCCGAAGGTCTGTTCACAAGATTTGCTGAAGATAAACTCTGCTTAAAGCCAAAGGTCTGCCAAAGAGAATCTCTGCTGATGAAGACTAAAGTCTGATGAATCTAAGGTCTACTCTGGATCAACAGATGATAAAAGTCCAACAGAGGATAAAGCTCAATAGTGGATCCTTAACAGATGATGTCAACAAAATTTATTTATATTATTAATGTACCAGTGCTTAGGCTCTAGCATATGTTAGGAGTTTGTTAGACCTGTCTAAGTGACGTCAGCTTAGATGCTCTAGATGTTTTGTTGTACTATAAATAGAACAGTGCATGTACTTTTCTATTCATCACATTCACCTTGACATTTTTGTACGAACAAACAAGGAGTGATCAGGCTGAGGAGGAGTTGTAATTCTTCATGCATATGTAAACTTATGATTTATAAAAGCATGTTGATGAAAGCAATATCTTCAATGTTGTGATTGAAAAGTTAATTATTTTGCTCCATATTTCATCTCTGTTTTATCTTCTTTCATTATTCCATCTTAACTATCACAACAATCAAACTCAGATCCTAACTATTGGTATCAGAGTTTGGTCAATCAAATTTGATCTAAACAACCAATTTGATATAAACAGATCAGGTCCTACTACTGATATCGTTTTTTCATTGGATTGAAAACTGAGTAAAAGTTTATATACGTTCAAAAGTATTTTAAACAAAAACTTGTTTGTAAAAAATCAAACTTGTCGAAAATTCACAAGATCCACACAACGCAGGTACTCTGTACAAACCTCTGATGCTTGTAAGATCACAATATAATATTGGCAACGTTAGATAGGTCACATACTTGGTCAACAGAGCACGAGTTTGTTGGTGCATGTTTGTGACAACAGCTTTTAGATTTAGGTCTTTGGATATCTTGTAATTAGTGAAACGATAAACGGTTAGCGGGTTTAGCATTGTATTAGTTAGTTTATAGTGGTTGAGCCAAACCAAACCCACATTGTGGGAATGGTAGGCGAATTAGGCTTGTCCAATTCACAACCCATGTGCATTAAACCTAGCCCAGGTTACAACTTGTGTTATATAAACAAGGCTTTGCATTACGGATTAGGTTAATCACCATAATCACTAGTTGAGAGAGAATTCGTAATAGCAATAGGGCTTGTACGAATTTGTATGAGTGTGTGATCTTGATTGGTTGTAATCAGTTTGATAGATAATCAATAAAGAGCTATTTGTGGTAATTTCTGCTTCTACACCTTTCTATGACAATCTGATCTAGAGGATTCCACACTCTAGATTAGATAAAAGATTCGGGTAAGATCCATATGATTAAGGGACCTATAATTGGTATTAGAGCATTAGGCTCTTGATTGGCTCGGTTCAGAATTGTTCGCTGCAGAAAACTGAAGTTTTTGGTGGTTTGGGGACTGAAAAGAGGAAGCAGAAAAGGTTGTTTAAAGTTTCTGCATTTTTAATATTGACTCTACATTTTTTTTGATTGTTTTTGCAGGATTTTTGGACGAATATTGACGACTTTGCTAGTTGTAGTAATACTGAACTGATCAGCCAACGTATTTAACCTGCATATTTAAACCTGCGTAATTGGGACTCAGTGTTTTTTACTTCGACTTGCCTGCGATATTAACTAGCGAATTTGACTTACCTATGTAATTAACCATCTTAATTGGCTTGCCAGAGTAATTGTTGGAGTATTTAATAGTGGAGTAATTAAAAACTGGTGCAATTAAAAGGTGGAGTAACTAAATCTAGAGTAATTAGTTATGTATAGAGTATTTAACGTTATCGTGAATTGAAATTATCCCCAAGGATCTCGGAAAACGGGTTGCGCAGTTTGAACCGCCTCATTTTTAGGACAAAAAAAAGAGGCACGAAAATCCCGAAAATGGTTTTGGACATTATATACCATTGGATTCGTCTTCTCGAGACGAGTCTAACGGTACAATTTGGTAAAAATAGTTTTCAGACAGTTTTTAAATGTTTTTAGCGAGTCGGTTCGGTAAAAATGTCAAATATGTCAAATTTGAACGAGTTGTTAAAGATGGAGCATTTAGTTGGCATGACGAACAAACCGCCAAGGATGATGTTGGTAGAGAATTACCTCACGTGGAAAGACAGGTTTCAGTCGTTTGTTGAGTATCAGGACACACGAATGTGGATCTGTATTAAGCATGTAAACCCGACTCATGAGTTCGAAGGCAGACAACGGGTCACTGCGTACGTCAATATGGATGACGCAGATAAGAAAATGTACAAAGCTAAGAATAGCGCTCTGGCTACTATAGAGATGTCTCTACCAGTTGGCATTAAAAAAACCTTTAAGAGGTACACTACTTCATAATAGATGTGGGATGCATTAGAGAAACATTATCAGGGCAATGCTGATGTGAAAAAGAACAAGATTGATCTACTAAAGAAACAATTTGTTGTTTTTAAGTGCATGAGAAATGAGTCCCTATAAGAGATCATTACAAGGTTCTATCATCTAATGACAGTGATAGACAACTATGACATAGAGGGATACACAGATACTAAGATAAATGACAAGTTGTTGGATGCCCTACCTGCTAATTAGGATATTTACACTCTCATGATAAAGGGTGAAGTAGATTACGCAACCAAAGACTTACAAGAGGTTGTTGGGAAGTTGAGAGCTTATGAGCTCAACACGAAGAAGAAGAAGGAAACAGGTTATCCGGGAGTCTACAAAGGCATTCTGTCTTCATTTTCTCACAATGTTTCTAGTGACTCAACAACGACATTTCTCTCAAATGAATGTGAAGATGTTTTTGATGATAAATGGTGAATTGTGCTTTATTGCCTCATTGGGAGGTACAACTACAAGTAACAGACAACATGAACAGCAGACTGGATCGAATAGCAGAATTCCCCAGTCCATGCCCATGAGTGTGAAATCAGCTAAGAATCAACTATCTCTCCTTGCCTCATTTGTTGCTTCATATCAGAATTATATACAGGGCAATATAACAGACCCAGCAGCACTGGATGAAGATTATGAGCAGATTGATATAGACGACTTGGATAAGATGGATATTCAATGGCAGATGGCCATGATATCTATCAGAGCTAGACGGTTCATGAACAGAACTGGCAGGAAGTTCATTGGGAAGAAGGTTGGATTCGATAAATCCAAGGTTCGAAGCTGTAAATTTCAAAATCTTGGTCATTTCGCCAAAGAATGTCAAAGATAATCAGGAGACACACAACAACCTTCCACATTTCATAATTCATCTGGTCAAAGTTCATCCAACGTTGCATCACGAGCACTAGTTTCCACTACTGCTCCTTATGGTTCATATGATTGGAGTCTTCCCATTGAAGATGATGAAACCTAACACAAGCTCTAATGGCAGAGGTCGTTACAGTGATCGAAGAAGGTCAACAAGATGAGGGGAAGCTAGTAATGATGTTAAAGATGAGAGTTCTAAAGAGAAGATTGTAGCTGAACAGGTTGCAAGTGAAGAAACTAAAGCTGCCAAAGATCAGAATGTTGCTAAATAGGTCAAGCCTAAAGAAAAACTAGCTGAAGAGGCAAAGCCTGATGATGTACAGGTCCAATCTAACGAAGAAGAGAAAGCCAAAGCTGATTTTGTTGCATTTATGGCCGATTTGAGCAAAGCTACTTGTGATGTAAGTTCAAAACCAGTAAGTTATGTTTGCGTGAGTTGCAGTGCAAAGAGTTATCTGATGCACAAGTTAAGATTGTTGAACTTCAAAGAAAAATAGACCAATTTAGAAACACATCTTTTCTAATGAATCACATGATGGGAAATGTAAAAAAGAGTACTGATCTAACAACGGTGGGATTTAATGAAGTTCCTTCACCTGTTCATCAAGACTATACATTTTTACCATATGAAGATGATTTAACAGATTTTGTGTATGGTGCAGCTGTGGTTGAGCCGACAGTGTTGATGTACCTGATAGTTCAATGTCTGAGAATGATGATGTTTCTGAGTATGAAGTGGCTGATGTCAAGAAGGACACTAACAGTGACATTGTTTTGAAAAATAAAAATGCATCTCAATCTAAAAATCAACATTTTATTAAAAGGTGAATTATGTGAAATGGGATGACATGAAAAATGAGAAAATTGTGATTGAAACAGAGTTAAATGAAAAGTTTGTTAAAGATAAAATGAACAAGGGCAAATCACAAGAAACAAACATTGGTTCTTCGAAATCATCGCCCACGTCATCAGAACCATCAACTTCAAAGGCCTCACCAAAGACATCTTTGGCAAAAAGATTGTGCTTTAATTGTCATACAAAAGGACATGTTGTAAGTTGTTGTCCTTACAAGAAGGGTGATGCACCTTTGAAAGAAATGAAGAAAGAAAATCACCAGAAAAGAAGGGTGATTGTGAGTTGAAGACATCAAACTCATCGAAGAAATTTATTGTTGAAGACAAGGTTGAAACAGGATATCAACAATTTCCTTGTTTTCAAAGAAATCAACCAAGGTTTCAGCCTACGTCTACATCTGGCAGATTCGACAGACCTAGGAGTAGTTCACCTAAAATGAATAAATTTAATGGTCAGTCAAATAACTTCATAGGTCAAAATTCACAACAAAATCGATATTTTTACAATAATGACTCGAGAAATTATTCCAATCAAAATTTTGGAAACCAATATTTCCAAAGGTTTTGCGAATAAGAACTCAGGATTTGCGAATCAGAATAGAGGTTTTCAAAATCAATATTTCCAAAGGTCACAATGTCCAAACACATATAGGAACCCCTAGGACCAGAGACCTAGTGGAAATCAACAACCATTTCCATCAACAGGTTTGAGATCCAAGACTCCTATTAGGAGTGATGGTTATTGGATGGATGTCATGGTAGTTAGTGAATATGGAAGACCCAAGACCATTAAGGCTTGGGTCCCCCTATCTAACTAAATTTTTTTTGGTTTGTGCAGGAGCTGCTAAGGAGGCTGATCAACTTGTGGTTTGTTGACAATGGTTGCTCCATGCACATGACGGTGATGAAAGATTTTGAAGAAATAAATGGAGGTTACATGAACTTTGTAGGAGCAAAAGGTGGAAAAATTACAGGTCAACGGAAAGTGGCCAACTAGAAGATAACATTGGACAAAGTTAACTATGTTGAGCAGCTCAAACACAATTTAATGAGCGTGTCACAAGTGTGTGACACGGGTTACTCTGTCCATTTTGCTAAGTCCGAGGCATTGCTGTTAAAACCTGGTTTGATCATTCCTGATGATTTGGTAGTAATGAGGGCACCAAGGAAGAATGATACCTATGTTATGGACATGAGTGTACATGATTCTTCAGTGGTGACTACATGCTTGTTTTTGAAAGCATATGAGGCTGAGTTGATGTTATGGCATACACACACGGCACATATCCACTATCGAAAAATGAATTATATAATTAAAAATGGTTTAGTGGAAGGTGTGCATATGCAGAAGTTTTATGTGGATGATAAGTGTCTTCCATGTAATAAGGGAAAGCAACACAGAAAACCTCACGAGTCTAAAACCGTGAATTCCATTGCTTCTCCACTCGAATTACTTCACATGGATTTGTTTGGTCCAGTGAATGTAAGTAGTATTGGAGGAAAATATTATTGCTTAGTTGTTACTGATGACTTTTCTCGTTTTTCTTGGGTTTTCTTTCTAGTGTCAAAGAACGAAACAACAAAAATGTTGATCAATATTTTTACAAAGTCGGAGAATCTACATGAGAAAGGATCAAGTGCATTAGAAGCCACAATGGCACAGAGTTCAAGAATCGGTTGTTGGATATGTACTGTCTTCGCAAGGTGATAGAACATCAATTTAGTGCTCCATACACACCGCAACAGAATGGCGTGGCAAAACAGAAAAACAGGACTTTAATTGAAGCTGCTGGGACCATGCTTTCTGATTCTAAGCTTCTTGTCATCTTTTGGGCAGAGGCTGTGAATACAGCTTGCTATGTTCTGAATAGGGGTTTGACGGTTAAACGACATAACAAAATGTGTTATGAATTTTTGAGAAATTGTAAACCAAATTTAGAAGGGTTCGAACCATTTGGGTTTCCATGCACGATAGTAGAAATAAAAACCAACCAAAATTTGGTGAAGTCACCGACGAAGGATTTCTCCTAAGTTATGCCGACGGTGCACCAAACAAGAGGGTTTTTAATAAAACTAATGGTAAAATTGAAACGGTTTTTAATATTGAAATTATCACATATTTGCCCAAACAGTCCAGCCTAGGTTCAGCCAAGCTATATGATTAAGATCTATGCTTTGTGTCTTTTAAAATTCCTGAGTTATCCCATGCAGGTGATTTGGAAGTATTTCACAGCTTTACTAGGGATGGAGATGAGAGTAATTTCGGTCCAAGTTCAAGTGTTCCAAGTGCATATGTGCTAGGACCTTCCTTAAATGCAAATGCCGAAGTAGCGGACTCGAGTGATAGTGAGTCTGAAGCTCTTGAGGGGGAGGACTTTACTAATCCATTTGCTAATCAAAATGTTTAGGGGGAGATTGGATCAAATCTAGAGACTAACTTGGAAGTAGACGCCATTGCTACTACAAGCAAAAATATATCATCCAGTTGAGAACATTCTAGGTGATCCGATTGCAGGTGTTCAGACAAGGAGAAGTATAGCAGAAGGTTCATGTATGTATGCTACGATTGAGAAGACTGGTATTATCAACGAGTATTTGTATAGCTATTTTATTTCTCAAGAGGAGCCGAAAAACATTCATATGGCTCTGAAGGATAATTCATGGGCAGAAGCAATGCAGGAGGAACTAGCTCAGTTTGAGAAGTTGTAAGAAAGATGACCGAGGGATCGTGACAAGGACCAAGGCTCCGTTAGTGGTGAAAGGGTTCAATAAGCAAGAGGAATTTATTATACTGAAGTGTTGCACCAGTTGCAAGGTTGGAAGCAATTTGGTTGTTTCTAGCGTTTGCATCTTTCAAGGGTTTCAAGGTTTATCAGCTTGATGTGAAGAGTTTGTTTCCTTACGGGAAAGTTAAAGAACAGGTGTGTAACAGGCCAGCGTAACCACACCATGATATTCTTTCACACCCTCAAAAATCCACTTGCGAGGTTTTACCGCGAGGCGCGTGACAAACCAGGATCCAAAAGACTAGTCATATAGAATGACTCTATATGCAAAAAAATATACGTTTAAACAAATCCAACCATGCAGTTTAATAAATGCGGAAGCGTAAATAATGTAACTAAAGTGTGCGCCAAAACAAACGCCCAAACCAAATACTTAAAAAGTAAAATGCAAAACGTTTAAAATAAATAGTTTTTCATGCTAGTGCCGTGCTCTATGCGGAAGTGATACCTTAACATCCTGAGAAAAACATGCAAAAGAGAACAAGTGTCAACAATTAATGAAGAGGGAGTTCACAGGTTTTAGTTCACAATTTTAATCATAAGTTTTTCCCCACTGGTCAACCCTAAACCAATGTCTCATAAGTTTCCCTGATCCAACCCGAATAATATTAATATTAAGTAATTTAGTAGTTCATGTTATATGTTTAGGTAGCTAGCCTAGGTCATGTCAACAAAGTGTTCGTTCCAAAGCTGACGTGATGCCCCTGTTGTGCCAGGTCTATCAATAACCATGGCTAAAAAGTTAGGCAAATTCTACATCGTGACCATCAACGTTCGGTCTAGCTGGCGCGACCAGTTCGAGTGGGGCTTGTCGGGCCCAGTAGTACTACTAAAAACTTCCTCGCTATAATCCAATACTAACGGCATCGTAAGTGTTAAGGGGACTAGTATGTGATATATGCTTCCTTGTGACCATAACCGTATAACATAACTCTAAATAGAAAGGCGTTACTGTACCATAATATAATCAACCCATATATCACTGTAACATGTACATGTTTTCTCCCCCTGTGTTTAGTAAACATTTGCGGAAATAGGGGCCGTGAACTCACCTTAAATTGCTCGGTTAGATTTTTACGAAAATAGAGTCAAAGTGGTTCA
Source organism: Scalesia atractyloides (assembly GCA_947069175.1). Classification (NCBI taxonomy): domain Eukaryota; kingdom Viridiplantae; phylum Streptophyta; class Magnoliopsida; order Asterales; family Asteraceae; genus Scalesia; species Scalesia atractyloides. Next base: position 23,688,671 of record CAMTDV010000024.1, read on the forward strand.
ATCACATCCTATTATGATTACCACTTAATTATTAGCGTGTTCAAGAATTGTACATACATTAATGCAATTAACTTAACTCGTTTCAGGCAATTACGTTGACGATTCGTATACACTTCGCATGCATATAGATCCACATAGATATCACACGGCAATTTCAAATAAAGTCTAACATGATTATAAATGGCTCATTCATTCACAAGTAGCACATGCAACATTTAAACACACATATATGCAACTTATCATGACTTAACTTGTAGACCCGAAACTAGGTTGTTTTTGGGAACTTTTATAAAACAGTTCCCTTGTTCCAAAAATTCCAATAATATTACAGAAGATTTCAATTAGTCTGTAGAATTTAATGCAAAATTTTCAAGTCCTAAATCTTTAACAATTATTTACGAAAATTTATTTACTAGGCTGCAGTCAGATTCGTCGCTTTCTGACTACAGTCCACGAGAAAAATCATTTAAAAATCATCGTTCATCCGATTAACAAAATTCCAGTGGGAGATTTTTGGAAACTCCCATCTCCAGAGACTGTACAAATTTCGTGACCTAACCCCATACAGGCTATGAGATATGACTCGATAAACAACCTGCAAACTCTACAGAAATTATGCAGCTTCAGCTGCTACACTAAATAATCATTTAAAAAGAGCAAACGATCTCAGAAAAATATGAATCCATAGCCATTTGAAGCGTTTCTCAAAAATACACGTATTAGGCTTCATAAAATCCATTTTTTGATAAATAACGGCCGGTTTACAGCCAATCGAAGTTGGCTGTAAATGTTAATCAGCTTTCTGTTTTCAGTTTTATCGTACTAGAACAAGTTTAAACGACCATAACACTTAGTTTACAGCAGGTTAACGCATCAATTATCATCTAGTACATCAAGATTCACACAAACCCTAAGTAGATAACATCCTAACATCAACACAAACGCATCCATCATTCACGTATACATGCATATCATTCTAATAATCAAGTGAAACATTATAACGAACAAGATCATCATGAAACATCAAAAACGCAGCCACGTATACAAGGGTTTTCACCCGGAACAACTATTAAAACAACTCACCATGCGAAGATGAGGAGAGGATAACGGGAAAGAAGGAGAGTAGCGAGAGGGAGAGAGTTCGCGAGAAGGGGGGGGGGGTCTCCACTGCCGTCGCACCACACACCAAAGGCTAGGGTTTTGTGAATGTTTTCTAATCAAACATGCATGTATACGTATACATAAGGGGTTGCATAGGGGGGGGGTTTGGGTTTATTTGGGCCTGAAGAGGAGTGGGCTGCAAAGGGGAAAGGGGTGGCGGGCGCAGGGGAACGGGGCTCGGTTTTCGGGTTCGGGTTTTTAAACAAACATATATAATACGTTAATTATTCGCGACGTGAGTTTAATATATATAATCAAAAATATAGAATCGAATAGATAAAGGGAATTGAATCCGAATATGCCTGATTTTTCCGAGTTGTCACATTATCCCCAAGTTGAAGGAATTTTCGTCCCGAAAATTGAGTGAGTAGGGTTTGAAAGTTGTTGTAGGGTTTCCGAGTTATCACATTCTCCCCCTGTTACAAGAATTTTGCCCCGAAATTCAATTCGCGTTACTTGGTTCTCGTGATTCGGTTGCAAAAAGGTGAGAATATTTGTCTTTCATTTGATCCTTTCTTTCCCAAATCTACTCCGGTCCACGCTTTGAGTTCCAATGAACCTTGACAATTGGTATTTTACTATGTCTCCGTGTTTTGAACTCTCGGTCCATAATTTCGATTGGTTCTTCAATGAACCGTAATTGTTCGTCCACATGAATCTCATCCAGTGGAACGGCTAATGTTTCATCTGATAGACACTTCTTCAGATTTGAGACATGAAAAACGTTGTGAACTCCACTGAGCTCATCAGGAAGGTTCAACTCATAAGCTACCTGACCGATTTTCTTTTGATTTCAAACGGACCAACATATCGCGGGTTTAGTTTACCTCTTTTGCCAAAACGAATCACGCCCTTCCATGGTGATACCTTCAGTAGGACTCGATCGCCTACTTGAAATGCTCACGGTTTGCGTCACTGATCGGCATAGCTCTTTTGGCGATCCCGAGTTGCCACCATACGATTTCGAATTTGCACTATCTTTTCAGTTGCTTCTAGAACCAACTCTGGACCAGTGATTTGACTATCACCAACTTCCGCCCAACAAACAGGCGAGCGACACTTTCGTCCATAAAGTGCCTCGAATGGTGCTGCTTGGATACTCGTGTGATAACTGTTGTTGTAGGAAAACTCCACCAAAGGTAGATGCTTCTCCCAGCCCTTACCAAAGTCGATTACACATGCTCTAAGCATGTCTTCGAGAGTCTGAATGGTACGTTCACTTTAACCATCAATCTGAGGATGGTATGCTGTGCTCAAGTCAACGCGTGATCCCAAGGATTTCTGTGCTGATTGCCACAGATGAGAAGTAAAACGTGAATCACGGTCGGATATGATGGATATTGGCACTCCATGTCGGGCTACTAGTTCCTTCATGTACAGCGCTGCAAGGGTGTTGAACTTGTCGGTTTCCTTGATTGATAAGAAGTGAGCCGATTTGGTTAGCCGGTCGATAATCACCCAAATTGTATCTTTTCCACTGGGTGTCTTAGGTAGACCTGTAATAAAGTCCATGGCGATTTGTTCCCATTCCAAACGGGAATCTCAGGCTGTTGCAGTAGCCCTGAGGGCTTTTGGTATTCTACGTTGACCTTGGCACAGGTTAGGCATTTGCTTACGTAGGTGGCTACTTCAGCCTTCAAGTTCGGCCACCAGTAAGTTGTTTTGAGATCTTGGTACATCTTATCCGATCTTAGATGAACAGAGTACCTTGATTTGTGAGCTTCGTCCATTATGAGTTCCCTCAAGTTTCCGTAGAGGGGCACCCATATCCGACTAAGAAAGTAACGAGTTCCATCCGGTTTGGTTTCCCAATCATGTTCCATCTTGTGTAATTTCTCAGCTTCCAGATTTTCGGGTTTGACTGCCTCCAACTGAGCGTTGCGAATTTGTTCGGGTAGGTTAGAGTGTATCGTAAGTTGTAGGACCGAACTCGTCGAGGCTTCTCGTCCTCTTTCCTACTGAGAGCGTCAGCTACTACATTAGCCTTGTCTGGATGGTACTGGATGGCACATTTGTCGTCATTCAAAAGTTCGAACCAACGACGCTGTTGCATGTTTAACTCTTTTTGATCGAAAATATGTTGGAGGCTTTTGTGGTCGGTGTGGATGGTACATTTGGTTCCATAGAGATAGTGCCTCCAGATTTTTAAAGCGAACACCACGGCTCCTAACTCTAAGTCGTGAGTTGTGTAGTTCTTCTCGTGTACCTTCAGTTGTCGGGATGCATACGCAATGACCTTATCGCGTTGCATAAGTACACATCCAAGCCCCTGAATAGAAGCATCGCAGTACACCACAAAGTCTTCAGTCCCCTCAAATAGGGACAAGATAGGCGCACTACAAAGCTTCTGTTTCAGCACCTGGAATGCTTCTTCCTTTTTGTCACCCCAGATATACTTGGTTCCTTTCTGGGTTAGAGATGTAAGAGGTTGGGCGATCTTTGAAAAAACCTCAATAAAACGACGATAGTAGCCTGCTAAACCAAGAAACTGTCTTACTTCTGTTGGAGTTTTGGCGCCTCCCAACTTTTGATGGCTTCAATCTTTGCCGGGTCAACGTGGATACCTTTCTCGTTCACTATATGCCCAAGGAATTGCACTTCTCGAATCCAAAAGTCGCACTTTGAAAACTTGGCATAGAGTTGTTCCTGTCGTAGAAGTTCCAACGTTAAACGCAGATGCTTTTCATGTTCCTCCTTAGTCTTAGAGTACACCAGTATGTCATCAATGCAGACAATTACGAATTTGTCTAGATAAGGCTTACAAACACGGTTCATGAGGTCCATGAATACCGCAGGTGCGTTTGTTAGTCCGAATGGCATAACCAAAAATTCATAGTGGCCGTAATGAATGCGAAATACGGTCTTGGAGATGTCTTCCTCCCGTACGCGCAGCTGATGGTATCCCGACCTTAGATCGATCTTAGAATAGTAACTTGACCCTTGGAGCTGGTCAAACAGGTGATCGACTCAAGGTAAGGGGTATCGGTTTTTGATGGTAACTTTGTTGAGCTCTCTGTAATCAATACACATACGGAAAGTTCCATCCTTCTTCTTGACAAAAGGACTGGAGCTCCCCACGGAAAGTTCCATCCTTAGTGTTAGAGTACACCAGTATGTCATCAATGCAGACAATTACGAATTTGTCTAGATAAGGCTTACAAACACGGTTCATGAGGTCCATGAATACCGCAGGTGCGTTTGTTAGTCCGAATGGCATAACCAAAAATTCATAGTGGCCGTAATGAATGCGAAATACGGTCTTGGAGATGTCTTCCTCCCGTACGCGCAGCTGATGGTATCCCGACCTTAGATCGATCTTAGAATAGTAACTTGACCCTTGGAGCTGGTCAAACAGGTCATCGATTCAAGGTAAGGGGTATCGGTTTTTTATGGTAACTTTGTTGAGCTCTCTGTAATCAATACACATACGGAAAGTTCCATCCTTCTTCTTGACAAAAAGGACTGGAGCTCCCCAGGGTGATGAACTCGGGCGAATGAAGCCTTTATCTAAGAGCTCTTGTAGTTGAGTAGAAAGTTCTTGCAGTTCAGATGGGGCTAATCGGTACGGAGCCTTAGCGATTGGTACTTCGTGTTTTGCTAGCTGAATTTTGAATTTGACCTGCCTATGCGGGTGTTAACCAGGCAAGTCTTCGGGGAAGACGTTGGGAAATTTACGTACGATAGGAAAATCTTCAACTTTCCTCTCGTCGCTTGGTTGTTCGGTAACATTGGCTAAGATTGCGTACGAGTTTTTCTGTCGTAGGTACTTTTGAGCTTTCATGAAGGGAATGATGTTGGTTGCTACACCACCCTTCTCGCCACGAATGGTTAGGATCTTGCCGTTTGAGTGAGGTATGCGAATAGCCTTTTCGCGACATAAGATTTCCGCTCGATTTTCAGATAACCAATCCATGCCAACTACAACGTCAAAGCTACCAAGTGTGGTTGGCATGAGATCGATGGTGAATAGATGGCCAGCCAGTTGTAGCTGACATCCGTAGGCGATGTCGGTTATATCTACCGATTTTCCATCAGGTATTTGACCTCAAAGTCAACAAGGTTAATGTCCAATAGTTTTCTAAATGACTCGGAAATAAAACTCCTATCCGCACCGCTATCAAATAAAATGTGAGCAAAACTGTTGTTTAAAGGAAATTTACCAGCAACCACTTTAGAAACATTATGAGCCTCACCTTTTCCCAATGTGAATGCACCACCCTTAGCTCCACCACTTCCACCAGCATTACTGTTATTATTGTTCTGATTCTGGTTCTGATTTCCACCACTTTTTCCCTTGTTCGGGCAATCTTTCTTGAAATGATCAGTGCCACCACACTGATAACATGACCTGGTGACTCCCGGTGGCTGCTGGGTCTGATTAGTGTTTTGCTTCGAGTTAAGGTTTACCCTATAGTCTTTAGCGGTGTGGCCTCCCCTACCACATCGCTGACAACCACCGCACTGCCCGAAATGATGACGGTTACACTTGTTGCACAAAGGTTTCTTTCGAGCATACCCACTCTGAACCTGACTGTTAGTGTTGTTACTAGACTGTTGGTTGTTGTTGTTGAAGTTGCGGTTACTGTTATTGAAACGTTTCCGAGAACCCTGTTGCGCCTGCCCAGTTGATGCTTGTTTCGAGGATCCATCCTCCCACTTGCGTTTATTTTCTGGGGCGTTCCCAGCTGCACCCCTCTTCAGCAGTTTACCCTCTTCTACTGCAGTGTCTGTCAGTTTGTGCGCCAGTCGCACGGCCTGCTGAACTGTAACGGAGTTGCTTGACTCAACCATGCCATTAATCTCCCGAGCCAATCCCTTGATGTAAAGCTCTATCTGTTTGTACACTAGCCTAGGCATATCGGGACACAAGGAGACCAGGTCATAGTGCTTCGTGGTGTAGGCTTCAATTTCCGACCCTTCCATATTCAATACCCAAAGGTCTTGCTCTAATTGGTGGATACGATCACGGGGGCAGTATTGTTCCTTGTAAGATTCTTGAACTCGTCCCAACCCATTGGGTGGCCACATCGAGTCCAAGAACCTGGACCCGCGCATTCCACCAGGTGAGAGCCGCATCTTCTAGAGTCGAAGCTGCGAATTTGACTCTGTTCTCAGGTAAGCAGTTACACATTGCAAAGACAGATTCTGATTTTTCTAGCCATCTAACTGGCCCGATTGGCCCTTCCTCGCTAGTGAATTTGGTGGGCTTAGCATCGATGAACAACTTGTACGGGTTAGGGCCCATACCTACATGCACAAGTTTGGAAGTAAAGATTTAGAAGAAGGTGATTTAAAGGACGGTTGAATACGCTAGCATACGTGGAGTGAAATGAGTGTAAAATCGAATGGGGGTTACCTCCCAGATTCTAATTATTGTTTGGATTCAGATTTTGGGCTGCCAACGCCGCAGTAACCTGCTCCTGGATCAGCGCAACCAGTTCTGCATGTGTCATTGTGATGTTGCCATGGCCACCACCACGAGCGCCACCACCGCGAGCAGACATTCTGTTTTCGACCACAGATATATACATGAGAAAATATATCACTTATTTCATCACAGAATTCTAAGAATAATGTAATAAGAATTGGTACAACTCATAACATATAGCACTAAACCAAACATTTGATCAAAATATATTGCAATTCACCACAATGTATTAAACCAAATATTATATATAAATCAAAATGTCAACGGAAATTTCAAACAACTACTAAGTTCAAACAAGGAAATAAAGAAACGTCATGATAAACGAGAAATAACTCTAATCATCAACGTCTCTGTCCCCCATATCCTCCTCTTCATTTGCTGCTGCCTCCTCAGGGATCTCCTCTAGTGCTTCTTCCTCTGGCTCATTTGCCAACCCAATCTAAATGATCCTATCTTCAGCTAAACCCATCCTCTCTGTGAGGTCCACGACCTCTTCGGCCATCACTCCGCTAATCTCTCTAAGGTTACTTGTTTTAGCGGCTTCGGTTTGCTGGGTTGCCCTGACCTGTGGAGCTCCTGTTTCACCTGTTCCAGTTTCTGTTTCAATGAGCTATTGCTCGCGATAAGGTCTGTTATAGCCCCAGCCGCCTCGCGCATGTACTTAAACTCGCGCTCCATGGCGGCCACGAACCCAGCAAAAGCCTCCTCTATAGGATAGCCGAGAGGGGGCAAGGTACCATAGACCTTCATGTCTACATCATAGGAATCCTCCAAAACCATAGGTGGAACGTTCTCATCCACTATGTAGTTCCGAATGTGATATGGATACCAGCTCCAGTCGCCATTCCCCAAACTGGGTCTGACGATGAAGGGCTCGAATTACATGAGACGAGTGCAAGCAGCCCTGAGTCTTCCTGAGAAAATGGGAGACATAGGTAAAGGCGGGCATCGCCTTGTTCCTCACTAGGGTCAGATGAGTTGCGCCAGATAGACATGCCTGTCAAAGCAAAAGAATAAGACACAGAACATACCAAAACACAGTAAATAAAATAAGGCATGAAATTTAAGCATTCGCATTAGTTTCATACAAGTGTCAAGTTTGTGGCTATAGTGTAGATTTACTAGTGTATGCAAACCTAATTCTCTATAACCAGTGTCTCTGATACCATCTGTAATAGCCCAGCGTAACCGCACCATGATATTATCCGCTTTGGCAGCCAGCACGCCCTCAATGCTGCCCCTCACGGCTTTAAAACGCGTCATGATGGTGAAGGTATCCAGCCTCTTATAAAGAATTTTTTGTTCCCCTTCACAACCAATGTGGGACGTCACAATCCACCCCCTTAAGGGGTCCAGCGTCCTCGCTGGCACACCAGTCCGGCCCTGGCTCTGATACCAATCTGTCACACCCTCAAAAATCCACTTACAGGGTTTTACCGCGAGGCGCGTGACAAACCAGGATCCAAGACACTAGTCATATAGAATGACTCTATATGCAAAAAAATATATGTTTAAACAAATCCAACCATGCAGTTTAATAAATGTGGAAGCGTAAGTAAATGTAAATAAAGTGTGCGCCAAAACAAACGCCCAAACCAAATACTTAAAAAGTAACATCCAAAACGTTTAAAAGAAATAGTTTTTCATGCTCATACCGTGCTCCTATGCGGAAGTGATACCTTAACAACCTGAGAAAAACATGCAAAAGAGAACAAGTGTCAACAATTAATGAAGAGTGAGCTCACAGGTTTTAGTTCACAATTTTAATCATAAGTTTTTCCCTACTGGTTCAACCCCAAACCAATGTCTCATAAGTTTCCATGATCCAACCCGAATCAGATTAATATTAAGTAATTTAGCAGTTCATGTTATATGTTTAGGTAGCTAGCCTAGGTCATGTCAACAAAGTGTTCGATCCGAAGCTGACGTTGCTGCCCCTGTTGTGCCTGGTCTATCACAAACCATGGCTAAAAAGTTAGGCAAATTCTACACTCGTGACGATCAACGTTCGGTCTAACTGGCGCGACCAGTTCGAGTGGGGCTTGTCGGGCCCAGTAGTACTACTAAAAACTTCTTTGCTATAATCCAATACTAACGACATCGTAAGTGTTAAGGGGACTAGTATGTGATATATGCTTCCTTGTGACCATAAACGTATAACATAACTCTAAATAGAAAGGCGTTACTGTACCATAATATAATCAACCCATATATCACTGTAACATGTACATGTTTTCTCCCCCTGTGTTTAGTAAACATTTGCGGAAATAGGGGCCGTGAACTCACCTTAAATTGCTCGGTTAGAGTTTTACAAAAATAGAGTCAAAGTGGTTCAATCAAGTCCTATTATGATTACCACTTAATTATTGGCGTGTTCAAGAATTGTACATACATTAATGCAATTAACTTAACTCGTTTCAGGCAAATACGTTGACGATTCGTATACACTTCGCATGCATATACATGCACATAGATATCACACGGCAATTTCAAATAAAGTCTAACATGATTATAAATGCCTCCTTCATTCACAAGTAGCACATGCAACATTTAAACACACATATATGTAACTTATCATGACTTAACTTGCAGACCCGAAACTAGGCTGTTTTTAGGAATTTTTATAAAATAGTTCCCATATTCCGAAAATTCCAATAATTTTACAGACGCTGTCAACTAGTTTGTAGAATTTATTGTAAAATTTTCAAGTCTTAGATCTTTACCAATTATTTAAAAAAATTTATTTACTAGGCTGCAGTCAGATTCGTCGCTTTCTGACTGCAGTCCACGAGAAAAATCATTTAAAAATTATCGTTCATCCGATAACAAAATTCCAGTGGGAGATTTTTTCAAACTACCGTCTCCAGATACTGTAAAAATTTCGTGACCTAACCATATAGAGACTATGAGATACGACTCGATAAACAACCTGCAAATTCTGTAGAAATTACGCAGCTTCAGATGCTGCACGAAATAATCATTTAAAAATAGCAAACCGACCTAAAAAATACGAATCCGGCACCATTTGAAGTTTTTTCAAAAATGCACGTATTAGGCTTCAGAAAATCCACTTTTCGATAAATAACAGTCGGTTTACAGCCAATCGAAGTTGGCTATAAATGTTAATCAGCTTTCTGTTTTCAGTTTTATCGTACTAGAACAAGTTTAAACGACTATAACACTTAGTTTTATCGATTTACAGCAGGTTAATGCATAAATTATCATCTAGTACATCAAGATTCCACACAAACCCTAAACAGATAACATCCTAACATCAACACAAACGCAGCCATCATTCACGTATACATGCATATCATTCTAATAATCACGTGAAACATTATAACGAACAAGATCATCACGAAACATCGAAAACGCAGCCACGTATACAAGGGTTTTCACCCGAAACAACTATTAAAACAACTCACCTACTGAAGATGAACTAGGGAGAGGATAGTGGGAGAGAAGGAGAGTAGCGAGAGGGAGAGAGATCGCGAGAGGGGGGGGGGGTCTCCACTGCCGTCGCACCACACACCAAGGGCTAGGGTTTTGTGAATGTTTTCTAAACAAACATGCATATGTACGTATACATAAGGGGTCGCATAGGGGGGGTTTGGATTATTTGGGCCGCAAGAGGAGTGGGCCGCAAAGGGGAAAGGGGTGGCGGGTTGGGCTTGGTTTGCGCAAGGGAACGGGGCTCGGTTTTTAGGTTCGGGTTTTTAGAAAAACACATATAATATGTTAATTATTCGCGACGTGAGTTTAATATATATAATACAAAAAATATAGAATCGAATAGATAAGGGATTTGAATCAGAACCATACCTGATTTTTCTGAGATGTCACAAGGGGCATGTCTCACAACCAGATGGGTTTACTGATCCAGACTATCCAAATCGAGTGTATAGATTGGATAAGGCGCTGTATGGATTACATCAAGCTCCCATGTCGTGGTACGAGATACTATCGTCTCATCTTTTGGTAAATGGATTTGAAAGGGTTCAGATCGATAGTACACTTTTCATTAAGAGAAAAAAGGAAGATTTTCTGCTGGTACAAGTATACGTGGATAACATCATCTTTGGTTCATCTAATGAGAGCATGTGTCATGACTTTGAAGAGGTGATGAAGAGTAAGTTTGAGATGAGTGCAATGGGTGATTTATGATTCTTCTTGGTGTTGCAAGTTGAGAAAAAGAAGGATGGAATCTTTATTCATCAGACGAAGTATGTGTATGACATTTTGAATCGTTTCAAGATGGAGGATTGCGTAACTTTTAATACACCCATTTGTGAAAATACAACATTGGTCTAGATGCTGAGAGTGTGGAGGATGTTGATCCTACTCAATATACGGCCATGATAGGATCGCTGATGTATCTTAGTGCCGAAGACCAGACGTTATGTTCGCCATATGTCTGTGTGCCAGATATCAAGCAAATCCAAATGGGTTGCATATGAAAGAGGTGAAGCGGATTCTTCGTTACTTGAAGGGAAAACCTAAATTTGGGTTATGGTACCCTTCTGATATTGACTTGGAGTTTATTGCCTTCACTGATTTAGATTTTGGGGGATGAAAATCAACCAGAAAATCTACCACAGGTGGTTGTCAGTTCTTAGGGGGAAGAGTTGGATCATGGCAGTGCAAGAAACAGGCATGTGTGTCTACGTCTTCGTGTGAAGCTGAATACATTGCTACGGGAAGCTGTTGCTCTCAGGTTCTGTGGATCCAACAGCAAATGCGTGATTACGGTTTGAATTTCACTCGCACCCCTATTATGATAGACAATAATGCCTTAATTTCCATAACAAATAATCCCGTAAAACACAGTCGCACAAAACATATTGACATTCGTCATAATTTTATACGGGATTGTGCTGAAAAAATGAATGATTGAACTGCATAGAGTCGACACACTAGATAACCTGGCATATCTTTACATAAAAGCATTTGACAGGGCTCGTTTTGAACATCTAGTCGAACTCAACGGGATGAGGAATCCAGAATAACTAGTTTCCATATGAATTTTGTAAGTAGTTTACTGCTTTCTTAAAAATCAAAAATAAAAAAATAGAAAACCATAAAAACGAAAAAAATAAAAATAAAAAATAAAAAATGAGTTATCACTGTGTTGAAAAAAAAGAGATGATAGTACATCAACAAGTGAGACTGTCACAATGAAATTAAAATTAAATGCTTAAGTGTGCTAGCAGCTTCATCATATAATGTCTTAACCCTCGTTGGATATTGGTCTCTTTGCTGTACAGATGTACTGACCTCATCACCAATTATATAACGTTGTGCATGCCTTGATCGCGGGGGTATGTCCTTAAGTGGGACACACTAGTACATCAGTATAAAATTACCTTAACATATCATTGGGTAAAGGTACTTGAAATGTTCATATGTTTTGTTTAAGTGGATAAACATTACTGGTCATCGTCTTGAACTGCTTTTAATGAAAATTAAAAGCAAGAATGAACTGAGAGTGTGAAACAGTTTGCTTAGGCTGATATGATCTTCTTAACCGGTGATTCTCACAAAAACAGAGTGTTTATTATTTTGTTCGTTATTTGGTTTCAGAAAATATAAAAATCCAAAAAGATTTTCTTTTTTATTTAAAATTCTTAATGTACGGAAAAAGGTTGTTGATGGAGGAGTTGTTACTGAAAGGGGGAGCTAGTGTTAGAACATGAGTTCAAAATTTTTAACCCTGCAGGTTCTAGTGTGTTGGATAAAAATTTTGAGTGTTGATGTTGAGTTGAAAATTGCTTAATATGTAATACAGGTTTCACATCTCTTGATTAATAGTAATTTGTTAAGTAGTGTTGAAAAATTCTTATGGTTTCTCGAGATGTTTGTTTTGTATACAGATAGTTGCAATTTGTTCCTGTGAAGCTAAGTGAAGTACGTGATGAGTTGCTGTGAAGTTTAGTGAAGAGGAGTTTTAGTGGATGCATGGTAGAAACCTCCTTTCTACATTGTTGACAAAGTTTGAAGAGTTTGAAGATAACTATGCAAATGCTGAACTGGAGTTTACTCAAGTGTTAACATTTTTGAAGAGTTGCTGATTGGATGCATCAGCTTAGGGGGAGTCTATTGCTGACAGAAGCTATTGAAACTGAAGCAATCCAAAGACCAAAGAGGATGACAAGATTACATGAAGAATACAAGATGACTTAAGAAAATGTTGCTTTATGAAGCTATTGTCAAGGGGGAGTCTGTTGGTGCATGTTTGTGAAAACAACTTTTAGATTTAGGTCTTTGGATATCTTGTAATTAGTGAAACGATAGACGGTTAGCGGGTTTAGATTTGTATTAGTTAGTTTATAGTGATTGGGCCAAACCAAACCCACATTGGGGGAATGGTAGGCGAATTGGGCCTGTCCAATTTGCACCACATGTGCATTAACCCCAGCCCAGGTTGCAAACTTGTGTTATGTAAACAAGGCTTTGCATTAGGGATTAGGTTAATCACCATAATCACTAGTTGAGAGAGAATTCGTAATAGCAATAGGGCTTGGACGAATTTGTATGAGTGTGTGATCTTGATTGATTGTGAATCAGTCTGATAGATAATTAATAAAGATCTGTTTGTGGTAATTTCTGCTTCTACACCTTTCTGTGACAATCTGATCTAGAGGATTCGGCATAAACGATTCTTTGAAAAATCCATAGGATTAAGGGACCTACAGGGTTTTTGGAAATCGGTTGTCTTTGGATCTCATGTTCCGATGGTGCTGAGTGCTAAAGACCCCAAGGTTCAAGTACCAAAGAAGCTGGAAAACTACTCCGAGCAAGATTTTTAGATCAAGCTAGATGCCAAAGCATTTAGTATTGTTGCTACGGATGTGCCTAATGATATCTATGTTGGCTTATTGCATTGCAATAGTGCTAAGGACTTGTGGGATGCTTTGAGAGAGCAGTTTGATCGTATGGAGGAAGTTATCGAAAATAACCGAGAAGTTCTAAATCAACACTATGAAACATTTTGTCACGTTAAAGTAGAATCATTAACTCAAAAATTCAAGAGGTTTATTTGTCTAATATGTGAACTAAAACTGGTGTAAATATTGATTATCCTAATTCAACTTTGAATAGCCGATTTCTAAGATCATTACCAGATAAATGGGACACTATTGCTTTCGTAACAAAAAACTCTGTTGGTTTCAAAAAGATGACTCAGCTTCATGGTAGGCTCCTAAATTATGAGAGATAGCTTAACTAGAAATAGTAGCTTCAAGAGTTAGGAAAAGTTTCTGATGACTATGCTTTTTGTAGTACAACAATTTTTTTGTCAAGAGGAAACCTCTAGTGGAAGTAAGGATCAGGGTTATGTTTATGTGGTTGCTATGTTGCTCAAAGGAGTGGCAATGTTTATGTGGTTGATATGTTGAAGATAATCCAATGTCTAATGCTTGTCTGTTCTCAGTTGCCTCTAACAAAGAGACAGAACTATGGCATAGAAGATGTTGGATCTATTGAACCCTACAAAATAATAAATGATTGGAAAGCCAAAATAATCTATAACATCTGATCCTTTATAACAATGGTTAGAAGATCTGCTCTCCCCAATGGCAAGACATTAAACATCTGCTCTCTAAACTCTGCTCTTACTTAAAGACTACTTACAAGATCTGTTAAAGCCAAAGCTCTGCTAGAAACCAAAGGTTTGCTAGAGAGAACCTCTGATGAAGAATAAAGGGCTGTTGAAGCAAAGGTCTGCTGAAGACCAACAGAGGTTAAAGCTCTACAGAGGATATCTAAGCAGTTGTTGTCAACAGGGTTTTATTATGTAATTCAACGTAACAGTGTTTAGATATACAAGTGGTTAGAGTTTGTTAGAACTGTTAAATGTCATTGTTAAGGTGACGCTTAAGATGCTCAAATGTCTGAGTTTTAATATAATAGAACAGTGCCAGTACTATTCTATTCATCACTTTCCTTCTAACCTTCTGTACGAACAAATAGGAGTGATCTTAGGCTGAGGGGAAGTTGTAATATTTGCATGCATACGTGAATCAAAGTTTACAAAAGCATGTTGATGAAAACAATGTCCCTATTGTTGTGATTTGAAAGTTTATTATTTCTACTACACTATTTCATTAATTTTTAGCTTCCTTCATCGATTTCCATCTTAAACAATCACAACAATATCAAACTCAGATCCTAAAAATTGGTATCTGAGCTTGGTCAATCAAATTCGATTTAACAATCAATTTATTATAATCAGATCAGCTCCTACTATTGATATTGCTTGTTCGTTGGATTGAAAACAGAGTGAAAGTTTATTTACTTTTAAAGTTTTTAAACAAAATCTGTTTGTAAACAATCAGAATGTCACAAAATCCACAAGATCTACACAACAATGGCACCATGTATAAACCACTGATACTTGTAAGATCGGATTATAACATATAGCAACGTCGGATAGGTCATATACTTGCTCAACAGAACACGGGATGCTGGAAATCAGTTATCTTGGGACCTCATGTTCTAATGGTACCGAATGCAGAAGTCCCAAAAGTTCAAGTTCCAAAGAATCTTAAACACTACTCCGAGCAAGATTTTTAGAAAATCATGCTAGATGCAAAGACATGTAGCATCGTTGCTACGGCTTTGCCTAATGATATCTATGTTGGCCTGTTAATTTGCAACAGTGCCAAGGAGTTGTGGGATGCTTTGAAAGAGCAGTTCAGTGGCGCTAAAAAGTTATTGAAAATAACATAGAAGTTTTGAACCAAGAGTACGGAACATTTTGTCATGTCCAAGGAGATTCATAAACTCAACAATTTGAAAGGTTTAGTTGTCTAATTAGTGAGTTAAAACTAGTAGATGTTAATTTTGCAAATTCTACTTTGAATAACCAATTTCTAAGATCACTACTAGATAAATGGGAGACTATTGCCTTCGTAACAAGAAATTATGTTGGGTTTAAAGAGATGAGTTTGGCTCGGCTTCATGGTAGTCTTCTCACTTATGTGAGAGAGCTTAACTAGAAAAGAAGCTACAAGAGTCAGGAAAAGTTGTGGATGACTATGCCTTTGGTAGTACAACACTTTTTGGTCAAGAGGAAACCTCTGGTATTTATTGACATAACATCTGGTGGAAATTTTAACTCTGATTCTTACTCACCCAATTATGCTTTTAGCAAATGGGGAAATCCAAGTTTCTAACAACTTATCCTTTGAATTAAATGATCTTCAACATTTTGATCCCACTGATTTGGAAGAAATGGACATATTGCACCAACTGGCTTTGCTAAGTATTAGAACCAGCAAGTTTTACAAAAGAACTGGTAGAAAATTTCCAGAGTTGCATGGAGGGCTAAAAATTGGGTTGGATAAGTCAAAAATTAAGTGCTACAAGTGTAACAGGATTGGTCACTTTGCTAGGGAGTGTAGGAGCCAAACAAATGGTCCAATTGTCACACACCTAAGTCCTAGACCTCAAAAATACAAAACGCTGTCCATTATTCCCAAAATACCCCTGCTCCCCACATGCAAAACACTGCTCATTTTTCACACCATGTAACCACTATTCCAGTTCAGTATGTACAATATGTTCAAGCCCCAAGTCCTCAAGTTCAAGTGTAACCTGCATCACAAGCTCAAAAGACTGCTTATGAAATTATGTTCAAGATCAAACCCCTGATCTCTTACTTCAAAATCTTTGGTTGCCCATGTTTTATTCTAAACTTAAAAGACTCAATTTCAAAATTTGTAGAAAAAATAGATTGTGGTTATTTTCTGGGATACTCAATCACTGCCAAGGCCTGTAAATTGTTTAACAGAAGGACTAGGTGTGTGGAAGAGACATTGAATGTAAAGTTCAATTATTTGAAGATGTGTCTGTCAAGACTAACCCCGCAGGTACACCACAATCTTTTCATCAAGATCATTGATAGGACAATGTGATTCCACAATACAAAGTCACTTCCTCCACTAGAGCAACAGATGTTACTAACCACTGTGAAAACTCTACCACCATTGCATCAACAATTGTAGATCCTCAAACCTCTGCTAGCTCATCATGTCAATGAAATGTATACAAAAGTCCAACCTCTGTGGATAAAATTGAATCTCGTTTTACACCTATCCCAACCATACCTCCACCTCCATTCCAAACAGATGTTGGCTCTTCAAAATTGCCAATAGATGTTAGCTCAGACAATTCCCATCTGCAACCTTAACCTCAAAATGCCATCATTCCATATAAGGGATGTCTATCTAATCTACCTTAAATGCCATCCATCAGACCAAGTTATTGGCAACATAAATGAAGGGGTGCTCACAAGAAGTTAATCCCAAAATATTTGTCTTTTGCTAGTTTTCTATCTCTCACATAACATGTCAAGTATCCAGAGGCACTGGAAGACAACAGTTGGGTAGAGGCTATGCAGGAAGAGCTCCTACAGTTCAAGAGACAACAAGTATGGGAACTTGTCCCATTGCCTAAGGATACATGTCCAATTGGCACAAAATGGGTCTTCAAGAATAAAACAAATGAAAGGGGCATTATTGTCAAACAAAGCTAGGCTTGTGCTTCAAGGCTATAGGCAAGAAGAGGGCATTGATTATGATGGAACATTTGCTTAGGTTGCAAGACTGGAGACTATCAGATTGTTCTTAGCCTTTTCTGCCACCACAACATAAAGGTGTATCAAATGGATATCATATGTGCATTCTTGTATGGTAAGATCAAGGAAGAGGTATATGTATGCCAACCCCCTGGTTTTGAAGCAAGTTGCAGTTTGATTGATATCTAGGGTATTATATAAGTTCTTCTGATTTAGCGTAAACAATCACCTAGAACTTATAGAATACTTTGCTAAGGACTTTGATTTTGTGCAAACCCTAAAAACTGCATTTAAATTGAAAATATCGTAAGATATGACAATTGCAGTAAAAAGATTCAAAATAAGGAACACCACTCTAAAATCCGAGCCTTCATCTCTTTGTCTGTATGGTGGTACTAACCTGAGCTCTCAAGGTCTAGCACTAACCCAGATACATATTTCAATTAGGTATATTCACCTATAAGATGAAATCTAAGGAATCTTGATGCGGTAGTATATCCTAAGGTGGGGCACGTTATCAAGTCAAGTTCTAATACACCTAATAACCATATCTTGAAACATTTAAAACATGTGTAGAGGTTTTAGTGGACAAACAATACTGAAAATCTACGTGAACTTGTTTATAGCTTAAAGTTTATCAGATCAACGGTGTATGTGACATGTCTTATTAAACTGATATGATCCTCTTACACAAACTCGGAAAAATATCTCTGTAAACATGTTTGTATACAGTTATATTTCATTTCAAAAGCAAAAAGATTTTCAGTGTGTTTTATCAGAAAGTTTGGAAGATACAAAAAGATTTTATTTTATCTTATTTTTTTACTATCGATGATGGAATGTTAATCTTTCAAAATCCGAAGTTGTTGAACAGAATCTAAAGCACAATGGGTTGGGAATCAATCTGAATTGGAAAATGATTTGAAACGTATACAAGTTAATTAGTTTGAACTGAACAGTGTTATGAAAACATCAGTTTGTTCATAAAGTGTTTAACCAAGGCCATTAACTAGTAATTGGTTAGCAAATCAGATAACCAGGGTCATTAACTTGGACATGCTTAACTGAGTGGCTTGTTAAAACTGAAATAGTTTAAAAATATAAAAAGCTTGTTCGTAGAAATCAATCTTCTTCGCACGAACCAGAAGTTTTCATACGGATCAAACAAATCCTCACGAACAAGAGTAATTCGTATGGATGACTTAGTCATCCGCACGAAGAAGACTTCGTCGCACGGATTATTAATACGAAAGTATAAATAGGTGATTCGTACGAATTAACCTTATTCGTTCCTAAAACCATCTTTGCACAAAATCATCCAAGAACAAAAGGTTATAATTAGCACCGTAATTCTGCCAAAATTTTGAATTGTGTTGTTGATTTGCACATCAATAACAATGGGAAAGGTAGAATTTCTAACCGTTTGGAACTAATTCGAAGTTACTGTTTGAATGATAAGCAGATCTGGAATTAGAATGGAATTGAGGATGATATGAACATCAACAGATGTTAATATGGACTTTGAGAACTTGATTATGAGTTAAACATGTGATATATAATACCAATTGAACATAATTGTGTTGATTTGGTCATAATTGTTAATCCATAACCTAAAAAATTAGATCTAGACAGATTTAGTGGACTAAAATGGAATTTAGATTAGGGGTTTGGTTTATCGGCAGTTTCTAATTATATTGATGTAAAAATTTGTTTGAAAAACATGTTGTTTGATGATTTATATGTTTTGGATTGGAAATGTTAGTTGGGAACGGATGAGTAATTCATACAAATGAACTCATCCGTTGCAAAATTGTTCATTCGTTTAAATTTGATCCGTTCCAAATTTGATCAATCGTATAAAGACTGATCCGCACCAAGTTTAGTCATTCGTGACAAATTCTCATTCATGCCAAACTTTATCATTCATTATAAATTTGATCCGTACCAATGTGTCATTCAGTCTAAAATTTGTCATTCGCATGAAAAAACTGCTCATTCGTACCAAAATTTAATTGTTCAAAATTTAATTCTGATTCTGTTTGTGATGTGTTTGCAGGAGAAAAATTTCGACACAAAACATAATATTTGTGCCATTCCAGATAAAAATGCAAAAAAATCGAAAACCGTTTATGGAGATAATACCTTTTCTGGAGAGATCAAGGGTTAAGAAGGCAATCACTGAACGATGTCCAGCTTACAGAGATCTAGTCAAAGTTTTTTGGAATAACGCACGTTATGAAGATCCACAGGAAATTCACTCGATTATAAAGGCTAAAGATGAGGAGAAAGAGGTGGTTATCACTGAAGATCTCAGAAAAACAGTGTTGGAGTTTGGAGACCACAAACATGATCCTACCGGGTATTCTGAAATGTATGGTCGAAGGTTGTTTCTTAAGGATGGGGTATCAGGGTTGTATCAATACTACCAACTACTACAAGATCTATGTCTCAAGACTCTACAAGTTCTTAAAGCACGTCATTATTCACACGCTAGGGCACAGAAAATAAGGTTACGATGTGGTGATCGATTATATTATGTCTTTGATAGCAGCGTTGTGTCTGAATATGTCGTACAATTTCTTGAAGGTTATTTTCACACAGATGAAGAACAATCTTACTCCGGATAGATGGTTGATATATCTCGGTTTGTTTAGATGTTCCTGAATCAGTAATTCCCAGATCTACTGAAGAAAGAATCAGAGTTACTAAAGCTAGAGCATATGAATAGTATTAATCTAGATCATATAAATAATTATGAAGGTCAAAACCAAGAAAGAAAGCTACCGGGAGAAAGAAAAGCACAAGTGTTTCAAGTGTTAAGAAAGCTAGTTCTCCGACTGCAAAGAAATCGACTAAGTCACCTGGTTTGAAGTTGATCGATGAAAATGAACCTTTGAAAGATCAAACTGCTGGAGTTAAACCAGTGGTTGAAGAAGGTTAGAAGATGGATATTGATCCGAATGTGAAGGTGAAAGATGGTACACCGGTGGTAGAAGAGAAGGTTGTTGATCTTGAAACAACAAGGAACATTTCAATAAAGACTCGTACTTCAACAGCATCACAAAAAATACCACCACCACCTCCACCACAACAAAGAAAACCTGAACAAGTGGATATTTCTACAAGTACTGGGTTTATTCATGAAGAAGTTTTGTCTTTTCCGCATGTTGGTTTTATGGATTATGATTTCTTTGATGATCCGAATGATAAGAAGATAAAAGATCTTTAAATAAAGTAGCGAACATGACAGTGATCATAGAGAGTCTTGTTACAGAGAATGAAAGATTGTTGAAAGTGACAAAAGATCTTAAATCGAGCAAAAGAATTCAAGCGAGCACGATTATCAAGGATCTAAACTGGTTTAAGTACTTGAGAGGCAGATGGGTATTAACTTTGATGAAGAATATAAGAAAATGGAAGCTGAGGAAGCTGAAGCTTATACTGCAGAAAATGTGCAATCTAAACTGGTAGTTGAGACAATGGTGATAGATAAAGGAAAGAAGCCAATAGATGTTATTCCTCAGATAATTCCTCAAGATGAACAGATAATTCCTGAAGATGAACAGATGAGGTTTCCAGAGAAAGTGATTGAAAAGGAAGCTGTAAATGTTGATATTCCTCCGATCTCTGCGATTCAAGATGATGTTATTTTTGGAGCTCAACAAGAATAACAATCTGATGTTGAAGTGTTCTTCGGTCCTGAAACCAAACTTGAGGAAAAGGAAGACAAAGAGGATGAAGAAAAAGTTGACCTGCCAATGGCTCAGATCATGATGATGATGGTAAAGAGAATAAGAATGATGATGATGATAAAGGGGGTGTAGGTATAATTGTTACTTAAAAGAATGTTACTGAGACTGAAGCACCGGAAACTCACACAAAAAATGAACATCTTCAAGATGGCGTAAATCAAGAAGCATTGGAGGCGAGAGGGAGCCGGATGATGAAAGTTTTAGTGATGTTACTTCAAGAATCTTCACAGATGTTGTGCCTATCACATATGTTGTTGGAAGTCAGAAGATTATATATCTTTTTCATGATTTGAGGAAGACGAGTTTGTTCATAACTACACAAAAGAAGAATTGGCTAAAATGTGTGGTATTGATGAAAAGACGTTTGAATTTGATTTTGAAGAAGTGCTGATGAATATAGAGATAGACATGCCAAATGGATATGAATTCACTTCAATTCCAGATGCAAATGATGTGAAGAATGAAGAAAGGATTGCTAAAAGAACTAAGAAAGCTTTGGTATCAAGAATATGAAGTGGGCTCATTCAACTGATCAAACTCCAATGTCATACTTTGAGCTCAAACGTCAAAGAGTCAAGAAGTATTTCTTTGGGAAGTAAAGATTGATAGAAGATTTTTGAACACCGAACAAGACTGAGGCAACATCCAAGGGGGAGTCTGTTGGTGCAGAATGCCTGTTGCCTATGTCTTCATGTCGTGTCGTTTTATGTAATAGGGCTTAATGCTAGATTTACTTTTGTTTGTTGTTGTGTTCATCTGTACGGATGAAGCTCATCCCCACGGAAAAGCCTAATTTGTCCCAAGGTGTCTAGTCATGTTTATAAATAGTGGGAGGATGTGTGTCATTTGTAACTTTTGCATTCGAAAGCGAAGCTCTACCAGATTTGCTCTGTGAATGTAAAACAACTTAAAAGTTAAGGAAAACATATAAATTAACAAATTATTGTGTTTCTGCTTACGTATCATTAATTCCGTGCAACATACCTAAGCTTAGATATCACCAAGAAGTCAAAGTTGATCCAAATCGATCCTAACATGGGCAACCTTCTAGTTCGAGCTCATAGCTTGGTTTTCTAGTCTTTTAGACACTCCTAAAACAAATTTTCCCTTATCCTTGTTTTGAACAAGTTTGTTTTGTTCTTCCATCCCTGCCATTCTTCTAGCTAGCTCATTTAAAGTTCTCTGTAGATTATTGTCAGCAACAACTTGATTTACAATTTTCTTTGTTAGACAGATGTGAGTGCCATTATAATCCGTAGTCCAACTACATCCAAGTCTCCAAGCACGCTTAAGATATTTCTTCGGGCATTTAGAGATAAATTCCCATCATGCCTCATGAGCTTCCATGTCCTTTAGTTTAGGGAACATTTCCTTCAACCCTATCACCATTTCATAAGCGGTGAAGCTTTTCAAACGATTTTAAATTTCTGGTGATATGGACATTCTAACATATCTTGCTACTTCATTCACAATTTCGAAAATCTCAATCCAACCTTGTATATTTTATTTCTTGGGAGGTGGAAGTGGAAGTTTTAATTTCAGAATACGCAACTTTTCAATAGCTCTAAGTACCACTTTTCAGTTACAATACCAAGGTATGAATCTTGTTTCATCGAGTTTAACCTTTAGAATGGATTTCAGGGAAAAAATGGAGTTTGATGAAGACATATACAAATTGAAGACAATATATTTGGTATTTACATTGTAGGACCGATCCTCGATGCTAAGGAACCTAAATTGATATCTAACGTCCATAATAGCAGAAATATTACGTCGTGTTTACCAAAAGACAAGAATTAATCAGTTTAACATCAGTTTTATTGATTAAACGTCAAGAGTACAAACTGACAGAGCTTCACCTCCAAAATGCCAAAGTTACAAATGAGAGAAGCAAGCTAACTATATATAGATGTTCAAGTTCGCTAGAGAAGAAGCATGAGTTCGCCCGAACTTGCCTTAGCAAGTTCGGCCGCACTTGACTTTATAATGTTCTCATGGGCGAACTTGACTCATCATCACATAAATACTTCATATCGCTAGCCTATTCAATTCTATTCTATACAGACTCGATATAAGACTAAGACATAGACATTATGCACCAACAGACTCCCCCTTGGATGTCGTCTTCGTCTTGTATCAGTCTTCAAAACTCTGTCTTCATAATAAACAATAACGCACACGAGCGAAGATGTTCTTGTAAGGCTTCTTTCGTCGTTCTTGTTTAGGATCCGGCGTCTGGTCTGTAGGAGGAACTTTGTTCATATGCTGAAATCTTCTAATACTTGCCTTTCTAGTTTTCTCATGAATAGCCTCGAGACGCTTTTCCTCTTTCAGGAATTCAAGTCTTTCTAAATCCCTCCAACTTGTTTGCCACATCTTTCCTGAATTTACTTCACGTGCATAGCAAACATTCACAACTTTCTGATACTGCATCGCTTGTACCTTTTCACGTTCTTCAAATATAATCTTGTTGTAGAAAAGGCATTTGATATCTTCTCTCGAGCAGTTCACCAACCACATAGGATCTAGAATCCTGATCGTACTCCATAACCCCTCATACCCTGAGACCCAAGTATTTCAACTCTTTCCTTTGTAATATCCAAGTGTTCTTCAAACTTTAAAACAATAACCGCTTCATAAGTAGATTGATATATCTGCCACAACTTGAACAATGGATAGAAGTTTTGCTCAATCGGCATCAATGGCATGTTTCTCATGGTCCTTGGTCACTTCATTATCAATGTAATGTCTTTCTCCCCTGTTTTCTTATTAGTCTTGATTCGGCGACCTGGAATGAATGGCTTCCAATATCTGAATCCTTTGACCGCTTCATACTTTATCAACTTCCACAGTAACTGATCAATCACTTTCATGTGATATGTAACATTAACGGTCTGAACCAGCTCTTCCACATCCCAATATGGTAAAGTCTTGAAATCAGCAAGATACTTGAAGTATTGCACTCCAAATTCTCTTTTGATTGCATATACATTTAGCTCCTTAAACCAACCCCAACTTAAGATATCCCCCAATGACACATCTTTGTCTCTGGTAAAGATTGCTAGAGGACGCCAAAACTTACGTTCACGCGACATTTCTTTAAACCAAGACTTCTTTGCTTGAGCTATCTCTTCTTTCGTCATCGGCTTTTGTACTTTACCTTCTCGAACTGATTCCTCTGTCTTTTCTTTCAACATGTCTTCGTGAAGTTGCTTGTATATCTCCTCAAATGTAGGAAAACTATCAGAATTAGGACCAATGTACTTCACAGTTTGATCTGTTTCATCATTAGAAGACCAATCTTCAACAATCACTCTGTTGTATTCATCAGCTTCAAATCTTCTAACGTACTGATAATCATTCGGCTCAAACGTGTTAACATTCAACACATCCTCTTCAAAATCAAACTCTAGATTCTCAGCATCAACTTCAATCAACTTAGCCAGACCTTCGTATAGTTGTGCACATACTCGCCTTCCTCCACATTATGCTCTAACATCAACAATAAAGGCTTAGTGGATACAGCAGCAACTGGATTTACAAATCTTTCAACATTAGACATATCAATCTCGTCAGATGGCCTTGTCTGCCCTGACTCCCCCTCAATCTTATCATCCATTCTGTTTGATTCATCATCCATTAACGAAGAGAAATCAAATTCATCTGAGACTTTAGCTTCCGTAATTTTCAGACCAACACCACCCTGATCATCATCATCGTCATCATCAGCAACATTCCAATCTTCATACTCAGAATCATCTTTCTTTTCATCATCTTCTTTTTCCTCATCTTCAGCTTCTTCATCATCCTTATTTTCAGAAGCAGTTACTGGATCAGAAGCTATAACATCACCGACAGACTTTTCTGTGGCTTCAGATACTTTAGGGGCTTCACCCTCAACACTTTTTCCTTTGCCACTTGCCGCTAATTCTTTCTCAGACTTTTCTTTAGCTTCCTGTTGATCCAGACGATCATATTCAGCGATGAAATCAATATTCAGAGCATTAGATAAAACTTTTTGCATTCTCTTGAATCTTCGATCATTCAGAGCTTGAATTGACTTCAGATCGGCAATCTCTGTTTGAAGCTTTTCATTTGCATCCTGCAAACTCTCAATCAAAGCTTTGAAGTATTCTCGTTCATTTTCCAACACTTTCACTTTATCGCCAACATCTCTTTTTCAACATTACTTTGATTCATTTTCTAAATAAGCTCAGCCTTCTCCTATTCATTCTTAGATACCTTTTCTTCCAAGATCTTGACACGTTTTTTGAGAAGATCAACATTAGTATCTGGAAATAAATCACTCAGATCTTGAAGACTGATTGGATTATGCGGCATATCACCAAATAAATTCCACCTTGGAGTTTTCGGTGTAGACTTTGGTGATGCATCTTTTGGTGTTGACTTCTTTGGAGTAGAACTTTCGATATGAGAAGTCGTTGGAGCAACCAGCATTGAATAACCGGTACTTTGAGCAATCCAGTCATAGGAGGTTCTTGTGTAACTCCTGGACGTTCAACTTTAGCAGAAATGACAACAGGAGGTTCTTGTATAGGAGGTTCTTGTGTGGCTCCTTTCTCCTGTGCGCCAGAAGGTTCTTGTGTAACTTCAGCGCTTTTTAGCTTACTCTTATATCGTTTACTAACTGGCATTTGAGCTTTCTTTTTCTTGCCTTTAGCTTTGGGAGATCCTGTGGTTTTAATTGTTGAAACCATGCAGACTTAGCACGCCTAGCCTTTTTCTTCGGCCTTTCTTCATCGGATTCTTTCTCTTGATTCGGATCAAAATCAGCATCAGTCTCTTTGGCCTTTTCTGGCTTAGTCTCTGCTATAGTTTTCTTTGTAATTCTTTCAAGAGAATCGTCAGAATCATCATTCTCTGAAGTAGCAGATATAACATCATCCTCTTGCGTGGCTTTTTCAGTCTCTTGGCTTTCAATAACCACTGTAGCACTAGAACCTGCTTCAGTTTGAACATTCTCTGGTTCTTCTTCATCTATGAGCATCGTATCAACTTTCTTTGCAGCTTGCTTCTTCTTAGACTTTTTGTCTTCAACTTTAATGAACCAATCGCTTCGAGCTTTAGGTTTGAAATCTTTGAACCATTCTTTTTCAGCGTTTAGCTCTTTCTCATCATCGCTACCGTCTTTCCTCCACTTGTTGTCAGACGGCGCAACATAATTTGGATCTTTAATCGCTCCAAACACTGGCTTAGCAACAGGAGCTGTCGCTTGCTTCTGAAACTTTAAGAGCTTCTTAACCGTTGTATCATCAAGGTGACTTAGATATAGCACATCATTCGGATCTCGTACGATGTTTGTGAATTTCTCATCTATCAGCATTTGCACGAACCTCGGATATAGACGTAACCTTGAATTATCCATATTTTTTGACATAAGTGTGAAAACCAGCTTAGAATAGTTAAACGGCTTCTTCAAGATCAATGTCGTTGCCACACAGGACATCTAGTCTTGAACATCGTCTAGACCTGCCTTGCGGTGACTGAAAGTATGAATAATCGCATGCATTAGGAGCTTGTAGGGGTTTGGCACTTCCCCTTTCTTCAATGTCGGCTTATTCACGCTTCCTTTTAACCCATTCGAAAGAAACAACCTCTGACCATCTTCTCATCGAGAAATATCGGATCGTCTTTATCATCGTTGAACTGTAGGATCCGTCGAATATCGTCTTCTGTAACTGTAATAGGTTTGACTTCATTCCAAACTTGCACAGAAGATGTAATGGTCCTTTTATCATACTTAGGCTTGCGTTCATCCAGAAATGGTACGTGTGAGATCTATAAGACACAGTACACTCCGTTATAGCTCGATGAATAGCACTTTCCTTTAAAAACTTCAATATACTGTCGTATTCTTTCAAAGATGGACATATCGTCTTGTCGAGCGTAATGCACGTATTATGGAATTTTGAGAAATCCATAGCAATCACCCTTGCTGGTTCTTGAGCCTGAAAAACGACGCAAAACAATTAGCACGCTTTACGAGAAAAAGTTACAAAATTTTCAAACACTTTCATCAAGTTCGGGCGAACTTGATAAGTGTTATATCATTCTGATTTTGATAAGTTCGCCCGAACATGTCTTACACAACATGTCCCTTCTTCAAATATAAGTTCGGGCGAACTTGTATTCATTACAAAGTTAAAATTCAAACCCTAAGTTCGGTCGAATTCCACAAATCACTCTTTCACTTTCAGCTTTTTATGAAGTTCGGTCGAACTTCTGTTTTGGAACAAATTTATTTAAAATTTGATAGCAAGTCCGGTCGATCTTGATAACAAGTTCGGCCGAACTTGTCATCTTCTTCAAACAAACTTGCACAAACGTATCATAACAGTTCTGATCCAATTCAGGCAAGTATCCATGGTCAATTTTAAGTTTTTAACAAGATTTTAAGTTCAATTTTGTTCAATACAACCTAGATCTATCGTTTTTAAAATTTTCAGATCTGATATTATCGGTTTAGGTTCAATTAACTGTTCAAACAATAAATCTATACCTCAGCCATTGAAGTTGGTGTGCTAATCACCAAAATCAAATCAGATTCGGGCAGAGTAACGGTATGATTTTGCCAATTTCACTTAAATCGCTCAAACTCTCAAGTTCGCTCAGAGTTTTCTGATAGCTGATGAATGAGTTCGGTCGAACTTGCTAGGTATTTATACCCTGGAAAGTTCGGGCGAACTTGCAGGCCCAAAGTGTGAAGCCCATTCAAGTCCGGCGAACTTAAGTTTTCTCAAAACAGCCAATCACTTGCAAGTTCGGTCGAACTTGCTGTAAATAAACTATATTCAGTTTAGCAAGTTTGGCCGAACTTTCCAAACCCAAATTTAAACATTTTTCAAATTTTACAATTTAACCCCTGAACTTTCCAACTTTACCATTTATGAAAATCCACTCAGATGACCAAGTCCAAGTTAATGACCTTGGTTAACCGATGTGTCTGCCGAGTCCAAGTTAATGACCCCGGTTTGACCCGTTACGAACAAATTGTTGATGTTTTCAACAAACAAAGTTTCAAATTAATGAACTTTTTATAGTTTTGGCTTTTCAGATTTTACGGATTAGCTCCCAGCCTGTTGTCAATGAGATTCCCACCAGTTCTAGCACCTTACCAGACTTCGAAGAGTCGTTCTCCAACATTGGTTTGTTGAAAACAATGTAGAAACAAAATCTTTTTGTATTTTTGTAAGTTTATGCTAAAACACACTGAAAATTTTTTGGTTTTAATCTGTAAAGCTGATAAACTATGTACAGGACAATGTAAACTATGTACAAACATATTTACAGACATATTTTGTGAATTCGTGTCTAAGGATCATATCAGTTTAATGAGACATATCACCAGTACCATTGACCTTTAGATGACTTTAAGCTTTAAACTCGTTTAATTAGATTGTCGATATGTTTGTCCTCTTAAACATTACCACGTTTCTCAACTTTTTCAAGATATGTTAAAGTATGAATTATGAAACCTGACTTATCTGTGGTTCCCACTTCTTGAATATACTCCCGTATCAAAATTCCCTAGATTTCATCTTACAGGTGAATATAGCGTAATTGATATCTATATCTGGGTTAGTGCGAGGCCTTGAGAGCTCAGGTTAGTACTACCGTACCGACAGAGAGATGAAGGCTCGTCTTAAAGGTGTGTTCCAATTAAGGTATCTTTTTAGCACTACAAATGATTTAGATCTTTCGATACTTTTCAAGTTTGCATGCAGTTTGGGGTTTATAGCGAAAGTATTATAGAAGTTCTAGGCTATTGCTTCTACAAAATCAGAAGAACTTGTATAATACCTCAGATATCAACTATCTACAAAGACCTCGTATCTCAGAATTAGGCAATCCCTCAAACCAAATTTCGGAGTACTAAGTCCATATATCCAAGATGTTTTAATCCACAAGATTAAGCAGTTGTAAAATTTAGTTTATATCTCGAAAACAGTTTACTGAACGTGTTAAGTCTATCGACACATCCACAGTAAGACTCGTTTATCACTTTTAAACTTTACATTTCTTTAGCATACTGTGATAGTCCACTGATATACTATCATTTCCTTTTTGTCCTTTTCAATGTTTTTGCACATTTTTGAATTTTTTTCATATGTTTTTGTATTTTCCCAAATATTTCTCCCCCTAAAATCAAAAAAATATTTTTGGATTTTAGATTTTTAAGAAATACTACACTAGAAAGATATTTACAAACCATACAAACCAATGCGGATTACGTGAATTCGTCATCCGATCCGTATTCAACCTCAGCTTCTGCACCTGTAATCAAATTTTTAATACCGTTAAGCCTCATTAGATATTTAAATCTTGTTAAAGGAAATGCTTTGGTATAAAAATCAGCCCTTTGTTCGTCGGTGTGGATTTTTTCTATTCGAACCAATTTCTTTTCGTAATAGTCACGAATGAAATGGTAACGAATTTCAGTGTGTTTTGTACATGAGTGATGAACCGATTTTTAGTTATATCGATGGCTACTTTGTTATCTACAAATAAAGGCGTGTCAAGAAACTGCAGACCATAATCCCTCATCAGTTGCTGAATCCAGAGGATTTGAGAGCAACAGCTAGAAGCAGAAACGTATTCCGCCTCACAGGTTGAGAGAGAGACCGTGGTCTGTTTCTTACACTGCCACGTTACCAAACGCGTTCCAAAGAACTGGCATCCTGCAGTTGTAGATTTCGAGTTCAGCTTGTCCACTCCGAAGTCTGAGTCAGCATATCCCGTTAAGACGAAATTGTCGTTTTTAGGATACCATAAGCCCGTGCTAGGATATCCTTTATGTAACGGAAGATTCGCTTGACTATCTGCATGTGTGACACTCGAGGAATTGACTGATATCTCGCACATAAGCAAGTAGGATACATAATGTCTGGGCGAGATGCCGTCAGATACATCAATGAACCTATCATCGATCGATAAAGTGTGTCATCAACTTTCGTTCCCGTCTCGTCTATGCAAATCCCATGGTTCAGTGCCAGCGGTGTTGAAAGCGGCTTCGAGCTATCCATTTCAAACTTCTTGAGTATGTCGTGAACATACTTAGTCTGATGAATGAATATCCCGTCTGGAAGCTGATCCACTTGTAAACCTAAGAAGAACTTCATTTCGCCCATCAAGGAAATTTTGAATTTCTTCTTCATGATTTTTCCAAACTCTTTGCACAGACTGTCATCCGTAGAACCGAAAATGATATCATCCACATAGATTTGTACAATTATCAGATGCGATCCAACTTCTCTGGTAAACAAAGTGATGTCCACTGTGCCTCTCGTAAAGCCATTTTCAACGAGATGTTGCGATAACGTCTTGTACCAAGCTCTCGGGGCTTGGTCTAGTCCGTACAAGGCTTTATCCAGGAGATATGCTTTATTCTTGTTTAGTGGATCGACGAAACCCGGTGGTTGGCCGACGTACACTTGTTCACGAAGTTTACCGTAGAGAAATGCAGATTTTACATCCAACTGGTACACCTTAAATCCTTTCCAAGCTGCGAAAGCTAGGAAAATGCGGATAGACTCTAATCGCACAACTAGTGCGTATACCTCTGTGTAATATATACCTTCCTGCTGGTGGAATCCCTTGACAATCAGGCGAGCTTTGTTTCTGACTATTACACCCCGATCGCCTCTTTTACACTTGAAGACCCACTTTGTGTCAATAGCTTTCTGCTTCGGTGGTAAGTCTACAAGCTTCCAAACACCCAACTTCTCGAACTGTAAAAGTTCTTCTTGCATTGCTATTACCCAATTTTCGTCAGCTAGAGCTTCATTAATGGTTTTTAGCTCTATTTGAAAAATGAAACATGAGTAGTAGAAGTAGTTCTGAGTTGGGAGCAACTCGAATGTAGAAATAACTAAGTGCTTTATTGATTTAGCTTCGAGTACGCACACCAGTTTGTAGTTCTCCTATAATATTCGTTGAAGGATGGTAAGAATATGATCGCGGCATTTCTTCTGTTGGAACATCAACTGAGCTTTGCTGATTTGAAACAATCAGATCACTGTTCACATCAACATTAGGAGCACTTGATGAAGCTTCGTTCTGATTTATGGACTAGCAGATTGATTCAACATGTTAGATATCTGCTCAACTTCTTCATCCGATGAAGTTAGATTTTGGCATCAAATGTTGGTGCTTCATCTGAGTCAGAATTCTGATTCTGAGGCATGCTGGGACCTGGTGTTGTATTTCCTAGTTCATTAGAAGCATTCACTAGAGGTGTAGCAGGTGTTACTTCTGCTTCAGAAATATTTTCAACTTGAACACTGCTATTACTCGGACCTGCTTCGGAAGATGGAGTATCCAAAGTGGGTTGATTAACCACAATTGGTCTAATGATTTGTTCTTGATTTACCGACTGTTGAAGATAGTATAACACTGCAATTTCTTCTTCAGACGGTTCTTCCGGCAAGTGAATGACTTCCAAAGATCTTAGTAGTTGAACAGCCACGCGTCACCTCTCCTTTGAATAGGATCCGTATAGTTAAAACAATCCACGTGCTGTGCTTCAATAACTTTCTCAACGAAAGGAACATATACTCTTCTTAGCGGACTCACATATCCGATAAATAAACCTTCAAGAGATTTAGCTCCGAATTTGCCATCTTGATCGATTACAGTACATGGCTCACCAAATGGCTCTAAGAACTTGAAATTTGGCTTCCGTCAGTGTATCATCTCAAAACATGTTTTCTTTGTTGGTTTAACAGTGAGAACTCTGTTTAGCGTGTATCAAGCCGCAGCAACTGCTTCACTCCAGAAGCTGACTGGAAGTTTAGAATCTGCAAGCATGGTTCTCGCACTTTCAATTAAAGTTCTGTTATCCCGTTCAGCTACTCCGTTTTGTTGTGGAGTATAGGGAGCACTAAACTCGTGCAGAATCCCTTTTGCGTTGCAGAATTCCTTCATTTTGTTATTCTTAAACTCTGTGCCGTTGTCACTTCTGATGCGTCTGACTGGCAGATGATAAAGATTCTCGAGTTTCTTAAACAGAATCACCAAGTTCTCAAACGTTTCGTCTTTTGATTCCTGAAAGAATACCCACGAATATCTGGAATAATCATCTGTCATGACTAAGCAATATAAGTCTCCTGATATACTTCGAACATTTAAAAGACCAAATAAATCCATGTGGAGAAGTTCTAATGGTAACTTGATCAAGTTCAGAATTTCTTCGGATGAGATTTCTTGATCTGCTTTCCCTTTTTACATTCTAAGCAGTGATCAGACATATGAAAGCTCTGAAGATTTACACCATCTACAAGATCATTATGAACCAATAAATTCATTTTTCGCAAATGAATATGCCCCATCTTACGATGCCAAAGAATAGAATCTTTCTCGGTAGCCTTTGTCACAAAACATTGCGCTGGTCTTGATGAAGTGGTAGCGACGCCCATATCAAGAACATATAGATCATTCTCACGTGGTGCTCGCATCAGAATCCACTCATCTGGTATTTTGAAACCCGGCTTCAAGATAATACGTTCTTTGTCGTTGAAATGCACCGTGAACTTCTTGTCACAAATCTGCGATATGCTCAGAAGATTATTCTCCAGCTCTGCAATATAATTCACGCGATCGAATGAAACGACGCCATTGGAGAGTTTTCCCTCGGCGACTATCCTTCCACCCTGGTTACCCGCAAATCCAACATATCCGCCATTGATAGCTTTAATGTCGAATAGCAACGCTTTCATAACCGTCATATGCCTGGATGCTCCACTATCCAGAATCCACTTGGAGAGTACGGATCTCTGGAGCCCCTGCACATTTCAACAATTAGTTAAAGAGCGCAACCCAAGCCTTTTGGTATTGGGTTGAATTGGATAACCATCATAGTAATCAAAATCACATTCGTCGGCATAGTCAAATTCATAATCATCATCTGGATTTTCTACAATGTTTATGTTTGAAAACTTCACTTTCTTTTTATCTTTTAAAACATTACAACTTGTAGATTTGACAATGTTGGTTTTAATTTCAGATTTTGATTCTTTCATGTTATCAGTCTTTACATGCTCAGACTTAATAACATCGGATGTTGTTGACCGTTTCTTAGCAACCCAGGCTTGTGATTTGATATTAGCCTTTTTGATGTAAAACTTTGTTTCGTTTTCTTTTGAAGATTCACCTTTTTTTGAAAGTTGAATTTACATACTTCTTTTCAGATTTGGGTTTATCTTCAGCTTTTGATTCTTCTTTTCAAAATCTTTACAGGTTTTACAAACTCTGGTTGCTTCGGTTTCACAACATTTGAACTTTCTTTCCTTCGAAGATAAGCCGGCTTTGATTTCGGACATTGGCTTGCAATGTGATCAATATCGTTGCACTTGAAACAAGTCCGAGAACTCATGTGGATGTCCTTTAGTGGGTTTTACCCCACTTGTTTTGGCACCACTTGCAATTTTGGCTTTATCTCGAAGTTCTGTCTTAAACTCATCATTTGATTGTTTGCCAATCAAACTTTCCTCATGAACCGTGCTCGTCCCATATACAAAATTCATGTTTTTATTCTTGTATTCGTGATATGGTGACGATTTCTTTTTAGGTTCATCTGATTCTTCTAATCCCAACCCAGCTCTCTGGTTTTCTGGATGATCACCACCATTCCTTCGGTAGTTGTTTCTTTTAGGTTTGGAATAGAATTTTCTTCCATTGATCTCCAGATCATCTGATATAACTTCCACAAGTTTAAAGAATTTGTCTAACAATTCTTCCTTCACGTTCTGAATCGGAAAACTATCATCAAAGTACAATCTATCAGAAACCTTAACCTTGTACATAACAACGTTAGGATCATCACTTAGATCGTCATCCGATGATTTATCATCATCTTCGGACTGTGAATCAGAATTCTTTGAATCTGATTCGGCGCTTTTAAAGCTGCCTTCATCAGAATCATTCATAACATTTTCAACCACATTCTTTACCACAACATTGTCATCATCTGTTTTAGTATAGATTACATCAATGTTCTCTGGCAACTCACTTCTTTTCAGATAATAACTCAATATTGAGTGCCTTATCCATCCCATCAACGGATTTGCGACAGTATTTCTCGCATAGGGGTGGAGGAACATTGTTGTATTCTTTATGTGATACCCATGACGAAACCAGGTACACCTTAATTGGTCCTAAACTTAAAGCATTACTAAAACTATCATTGTGTGTAAACCTTGTGAAATTTCATGACTTGTGTGTGGTGCGAAATGATATATGTTATACCTCGGAGGAATCCGAGAGCATGTCATGGTTGACATGACATTACTAAGGCCCAACAATGCGAGGTTGGCATCCTTAGCCTTGAACAACTTGTTAAACGGAGACTTGACGTTTAACAGCGCATTAGACCTTTGACGTTGATTCTTCGATTATCCATAGCCTTATTTAAGATTCCGAGTTCCAGGAATAACTTAGATTTGTGCCATAGACTGTGACATAAGGTTTAAAAATAATCAAAGCCCGGGCACGCAAAACGAAGCAGTTCCCGGTTGGGGAAATGCATTCGTTCCAGGCATAACTTAAGGCAACGGAATGTGCAAGGAACGATCGATCAAGCTTAAAAACACTTAAACGAACGTCAAACGAGACTTTTATGATTTAAACGTAACTGGGTTTGAATTTTTAGACGGTTATGCATAATTTTTAAAACCGAGTCTTTTGACACTAAGTATGCGCAAAACAGAGTCCGTCGCGCAAATCGAGAACGCGAGCCGTACCCGAAACGAACCCATACTTATCTGTAGGATAAACCTCATCCTTATGCCCGTAAAATGAAGCACGAGGTGGCCCTAGGGGGCCCACCTCTATGCCGCCATCAACCCCCCCCCCCACACACACACGTTTATAAATTGTTTTTTTCCTTTAATTTTAATCCAAAAATCCTTTCAAAACCACTCCCAATCTGCTCTAAACTTCCATTTTCAGATGAGTTCTTCCATAAACAAGCTTGAACCCAAAGGTATTAGCCTTGATACTCATAGTTCTATGTCAGTTTCTTCGATTAAACGCGAATTCTAGCCGAAAAATGCTTTTTAAACCCATGAAATTTGGGGTTTCTAACAAGTTTTAGGGCTGAACATGAACACCACATATACCCCTGGTGTTATATGCAGCCATGGTTGCTAATCAATGGGGTTTGGTACCCTAATCAACTCTTATTCGACCAAAATCGCTTCACTATTCAATTAACCGAAAAACAATGGATTAAAGCTTGATTGACTAAGTTCTAGCATATTTGGATTGTACCTGATGTTTAGGTACTAAACATAGCAGCCTCACACTTCTGGACTCACAAGGAACCCTGGAAACAAAGCTGTCGCTAGGTAAACCTCCGAGAACCGAAACTAGAATGGGCAGAAATAGTTTTGCCTATAACTTGGTCCGTATAACTTGGATTGAGCTAAAATTCGGAATGGTGATGTAGGGTATTGTCAGAAAGGTTCACGTAATATTTTAGAATTTTTTGAATTTTCTACGATTTTTGGTGAATTGTTAACTGATTTACAAAAAGAATTTCAGGAGAAATATCAAACGGATTCAATAAATCACCAAATTTTACAGAGACACTAAGTAACATATGGGGAATGATCTGGGAAAATTAAGAGTCCATTTCTTGAGTTTGATATGGGTTAAAAATCTGTGTTTTTGGGAGTTTTCGGTAGCCTGAAACGCACCGAAATGAAATTGAAAAATTCTCAAAACTTTTGGAGATGTTCCTGGACATGTATATAAGGTTCAAGAAGTTTTTCGGAAGTTTTGAACTTCTGGAAGTAATTTATGTTAATTATGTGGTTAAACATGGGTTAATTAATATTTTATTTAAATAAGAAAATTACCAAAATAAATTCCCAGAAATTTATCTCATTATCTACTGATTTTGACTGAGTTATAAAAATTTTTATAGATTTTTAGTCCAATTCTAGATTAAATGGGAATTTATTTGGATTAAAATAAGTTATTTAAATCATTTTCGGCAGTTTACCATATAACGAACCTGCCGGACTAGGAACTGTACCCAACCCGAAAAATACTATAGTTGAAACAATGGGAGTATTCTGGGAGATTCCCGGGCAATTTGGACATTATGGGTGTGCTCTAAGACAATTTAGGAAAATTCCCGACGGTGAAAATGAAAACTCAAATTTGGGCAACCTGGACCCCCCGAACACTAAAACTCCCTTAATGGAAAGTTAATCATTTCTGAATAACCACGTGTTGGCACTACTAGTATTCCCGTACCATTAACCGAACACGTTAAACTACTAACTTTGGCTGGCGCGCGAATCGGTGCCCGGAAGCCAAACTGAAAACTAATACTACCCTGATGTCCATCACCACACCAATGTCCTATAGACTCAATCCGGAGTAAAAAACTCATGACCAGATCCAAGTTTTAACCATTACCAGCTTAGATACTGATTTGAGTCCATGCTTGCATGTGTATCATTAAAGTTGATCCAGCCATTCGACCACTTGTGTGTTGAGGCCCCTATTGGCACTATGAGTTTCACTACACCGCTTTCACATGTTTTATTGTTTTACTTGGGGTGGAATGCATGTTACAAACTGTGTTGGATACACCAATCTGGGAGTACGTTTTACTCTCCCACTTTTAAACTGTGATACTGTTTCCCAGATGATTGGCATGTTATAGAAATTGTGTTAATTGCATCAATATATGATGTGAATTATCTAACACACAAACTACCTCCCCTCTGCAAGATAAGTGATTAACGTAAGCCTGTGGACAGTGGATAGTACTATCGATTTGACCAACCCAGTGCGACGACTGACAGTGTGTCGGCACTAGGCTACTGCACTCGTCCTAATTTGGTTATGTTGTTAGGCATAACTACTAAGGGGCGTTGAACTGCACGTGACGCAGTTGGTGGACCGGGAGTGTCTGGGTGACACGACCCGGGGTAAAACAATCAAGGTTTCACTTGTGTACTCGTGTAATTCCATCTGTGACTATGACTGTGACCGTCATTATGAT
The DNA here is from genome assembly GCA_947069175.1 of Scalesia atractyloides. Taxonomy (NCBI): domain Eukaryota; kingdom Viridiplantae; phylum Streptophyta; class Magnoliopsida; order Asterales; family Asteraceae; genus Scalesia; species Scalesia atractyloides. The sequence goes on from CAMTDV010000024.1 coordinate 23,725,624, forward strand.
TATGACCAGTGCAATTTAAACTTGTTACACAGCAATTAAACCCGTGGAACTCACGCAGCGTTTAGCTGACCTTTTGAAAACTAACATGCATTTCAGGTAAAACTAAAGAGGAGTAAGGAACGTGCGTGTGGATGGCTGTAGTAGTAAATACAGTAGAATAAGAGCGGTGATAGCTCGTAGTACTGTATTGAAACTTATGGTGTGTAATATGATACTGATAGTATGTTGTAACCGAGGTTCTCTCTGTTTATGATATCATGTTTTTAAAACTATGGAGAATTACCACGTGTCTGCCACACCCTGCATTTGTCTTCCACTGCGAGTCGGGGTGTGACAGAAGATGGTATCAGAGCCTTCGGTTATAGCGAACTAGGTATCTTTAAAAGAACCTAGACTATAAACGTAAGTTAGTCTCCATGCGCTGAGAACCTTTAGAAACTGAGTAGTATGGCTATTTCCAGGAACCCTGGTAGGGCAAATAAATTATTGTGGTCCGGAACACTATAATTTATCTGCTCATACTTGGGGATTCTGGGAACGTCATTGAGATAGGACGAAAATCCGTCTACTAACGTCACCAACCGCAAGTAATTTTTATGAATCGTAAAAATTGAAACTGCGTGCGATTCGTGCTTATGTGTATATTTATGGAATGTTGAGTTCGGTATTTTGGGTCAGTCCAATCAGCATTGTGTGTGGTTTTCTTTTTCAGGTAGCATGTCTGATCGTTCGAGTCACCAGTCAACTTCACATATGGAGACTGATCCTGAGGAGGATCCGCTGACACCCCTCTTGTCATCGAGTTACTCGCCAGATCCTTCTGGTTATTGTTGTGGTCCGTACACACCCAGACCTCGTACTAGGCATGAGGGGGAGGCCTCGAGCGCCTACCGTTCGCCATCACACCACCCGACTAGCTCCTCGGAGCATAGTCGTACTCCGGATGTTGCCATACCCGTAGGACCTATCCCTAGGAGCCCTACTCCCGCCACGGGCATTGGGAGTGGGAGCCGGTAGCACCCTACTTACCGTCACCCGAGACACCGCCTGACCCTTACACTCCTTCCACTCCGAGTACCTATTCACCCTCCTAATATAGCCCTCTTGAGATACCCACTTTTGGCCTCCGACAGACGGCTTGTTGGAGGGTACTTACGCCTGTGCCCGTGTTCACACCACCTAGGTCCCTTATTCGTCCGACACCCGTACCTATAGGGACCCAGCAGCACTTCACTGCTCGTGTTTTCTGACCCCACCTCGGGAGGACCCTTCCCCATTTCACACATATGAGCGAGGGGGCTCTTCCCAGCCATATAGAGAGCCTTCTCCACCTGTCTGGGGTATACCTGTTCCTCCTCAGGAGGTGCCTGCTCCCATCACCGAGAGCACCTTGATGGGATTTCTGTTCGAGCATATTTCATTACTACGGATGGCACGGGATGAGGATAAGCAGCAGCGGAGGTCGATGGGAGACTACTTGATCGTCTTACAGCAGGCGATCATCGCGCTACAGCAGGGTATGGGTATGTTCACCATGAGCAGGATCATTTCCGTGCGTTGGTATACGGATGCATCGGTGCTATCGTAGGTTTGGTAGTAGGGTTTGGAAGATTGGCATGGTGGATGTGGCATTCCTAGTATGGTTTTTCTTTCAGTATAGTTAGAGGTGATGTATCTTTTGTACATCCTACCAAGCACTGGGTTATACCCATGTCGAGGTAGTGATGCATTCATAGTGTTTTCATGTTTTTCTGGTTAGTACTTTTGTGGCATCGAGTCTGTACGTCACTATGGTGACACATTTTGACAGAACATCTAAGCACTGGCCCGTAGGGGTTAAGTCTATGTGCAAATTTTGACACTTGTATGATGATGACATTACATATATATATATGACGATGCGTTTGACTATTTGTGCCATGGATTCATGTGTCTGATGAAGTGTGTGATATATTTTAACCAAATATATGATATGTGTTAACTGGATGCGTGACATTGATACCTAGACATCTATTGATTATAATAGAATGGCCCCGAAACGCGTCCCACAGATGACTGAGGCAGATATTGCGCAACTGATAGGGCAAAAAATCCAAGCTGTTATTTCGACGATTGTGGCGCAAATTAGCGCCGGTATTAATGCTAACCCGCAGCCGAACCCACAACCAGGACCGGTTGGTCAGAACGATAATCAGAATAATGGTAGGCCGGTTTGCACATATAAGCATTTCATGAAATGCAAACCGATGGAATTCAATGGTACTGAGGGACCCAACGGGTTTGTGAAATGGGTCGAGAAGTCAGAATCAGTACTTAACATAAGTAATTGTCCTGCTAATTGCGCAGTTAAGTATACCACCTGTACCTTTATTGACCACACTTTAAATTGGTGGAACACTATTGTTTAAACTCGCGGACAGGACGCGATTAATGCAATGACATGGGATGATCTCAAGATTCTGATGAGGGAAAGGTTTTGCCCAACCCACGAAATTCAGAAGCTTGAGCACGAGTTCTGGAACCTGCAGATGCAAGGCGCTGATCATGCAGGTTATACCAACCGCTTTAATGAACTAGCGCGTATTTTGCCAGACATGGTCCGACCAGAGTCCATGAGGATCGAAAGGTATATCTGGGGCTGGCCCCGTAAGTAAGGAGTATCATTAATTTGGTGGAATACCGAACCATGCACGAGGTGGTAGCAAGGTTAGGTACCATTACATATGGCATGGTTAGGTGTAAGATTCTAACAATGCCGGGAGAGCTGGCTGGGAACAAGCCGGAGGCCCCGTAAAGTAGTCGCGCAAGGGCAGCAGCGCCGAAGAGGGGGAGGAATACTAGCCAAAACTACTCCATGACTACCCCCACGGGTAACTCTGATGGCTACAAAGGAAAGGCCCCGAAATGCAACAAGTGCGCTTCCCACCACCCGAGAGTGTGTCGAGCGGTGAAATGCTTGAGGTGTCATAGAGATGGGCATTTTGCTCGGGACTGTAGGGTGCCTATGGAACCCAACCCCAAACCAACTCGTTTCCAACCTGCTAGGCCTCAACCTCTTTAGCAGCGACCTCAGCAACCAGCCCCACATGTTGCCTATCCCCGTGCGTGCTTTGGATGTGGCAGCACGGAGCATTTTCGAAATAGTTGTCCGAAGTTAGCCCAGCAGATGGTAGGAAGGAGCACACAGAACCAAGCGTCTACCTCGAGTGCAGCCCGAGGTCATGCCTTTTTATGGGACTTGGTGACGCAAGCCAGGATCCCAACGTGGTTTCAGGTACGTTCCTTGTTTCTAATCAATTTGCTTCAATATTATTTGATACGGGAGCCGATAGAAGTTATGTGTCGATTGCATTTTTTCCATTCTTGAATATGCCTGCTGTTGACCTGAAACACCCCTATACCGTTGAACTTGCGGGAAACCAATTACCAGTCACCAACTTATTGTTAATTGCTCTATAACCCTTAGCGGTTACCAGTTTACTATTGACCTTTTACCAGTAGAATTGGGTAGTTTTGATATTGTCGTAGGAATGGACTGGTTGTCCAACCATCATGCGGAGGTGTTGTGCAAACAAAAGGTTGTGAAGATTCCTTTATCCTCCATGGATGTAGTTATGGTACAAGGAGAGAAGTTAGGCGCCACGTTGAACCTTATATCTCACCTTAAGGCGTTGAAATGTATACGACAGGGATGTGACTTGTTTTTAGCTAGTGTCACATCGGAGGAGCCAGCCGAGAAGCGTATTGAAGAGACACCAGTGGTATGTAAATATCCTGATGTGTTCCCGGAGGAATTTCCTGGATTGCCGCCCAATCGGCAAGTCGAGTTTCGCATCGACTTAATACCGGGAACGGCACCCGTTGCCAAGGCCCCATATCATCTTGCACCTTCTGAGATGCAAGAGCTATCGGCGCAGTTACGGGAGTTAATCGATCGTGGTTTTATCTGTCCTAGTTATTCCCCCTGGGGAGCCCCAGTTTTGTTTGTAAAAAAGAAGGACGGTAGCTTCCGAATGTGCATTGACTATCGGGAATTGAATAAAGTCACTATCAAGAATCGTTACCCTCTTCCGAGAATCGATGACCTCTTTGATCAATTGCAAGGAGCCCGATACTTTTTTAAGATAGATCTTCGGTCAGGTTATCATCAAGTGAAGGTCCAGGAGGACGATATTCCTAAGACCGCATTTCAAACTCGTTACCGCCATTACGAATTCCTAGTCATGCCCTTTGGGTTAACTAAGGCACCAGCGGTATTCATGGACCTCATGAACAGGGTATGTAAGCCATACCTTGACAAATTTGTCATCGTCTTCATTGACGATATCTTGATCTACTCCAAGAGTAAAGGACGAACACGAGAATCATTTGCGTGCTATCTTAGAGATACTACGGACCGAACAACTATACGCTAAGTTGTCTAAGTACGACTTTTGGTTACAAGCCGTACAATTTTTAGGGCATGTGGTGGATTAGTATGGAATTCATGTAGATCCAAGCAAGATAGAAGCAATCAAGAACTGGCCAGCACCAAAATCCCCAAAAGAAATACGCCAATTCTTAGGATTGGCAGGGTATTATCGTCACTTCATTGAAAACTTCTCTAGTATTGCCCAATCGCTGACCGCATTGACGCAAAGGATAGGAAGTATGAATGGGGTGAAGACCAGGAAACAGCGTTTCAGCTGTTAAAGAAAAAGTTATGTGAAGCCCCAATCTTGACGTTACCCGAAGGCAATGACGAATTTGTCGTATATTGTGACGCATCGCGACAAGGGCTGGGATGTGTCCTTATGCAAAGGAATAAAATTATCGCGTACGCTTCTAGACAACTGAAGGTGCACGAAAATAATCACACGACTCATGACCTGGAACTAGGAGCAGTTATATTCGCATTAAAGATTTGCAGGCATTATTTATATGGTACCAAGTGTACTATATATACCGATCACAAAAGCCTTCAACATATTTTTTTATCAGAAAGACTTAAACATGAGGCAGCGCAGATGGGTGGAATAGTGAAATGATTATGATTGTGAGATAAAGTACCACCCGGGGAAAGCTAATGTGGTAGCAGATGCGCTAAGTAGGAAGGATCTAATTAAGCCCCCTCGAGTAAGAGCCTTGGGAATGATCGTGCGGACAAGTTTGATAGATCAAATCCGGAATGCGCAGATGCAAGCCATAAATGGAAACCAGTTAACTGGTGACGGATTGCACGGGAACGAGAAAAATTTTGTGAGGAAAAAAGACGAGGTGTTGTACTTTAAGAACCGAGTGTGGATTCCTGCGAATTCGGAGCTGAGACAATTAATAATGGACGAGGCTCATAAATTGAAATATTCGATTAATCCCGGTACAGATAAATGTACCATGACCTGAAAGAGTTTTATTGGTGGCCGGGAATTAAAAAGGACGTGGCCGAATACGTGAGCAAATGCTTGACTTGTGCGCGAGTCAAGGCCAAGTCCCAGAAACCCTCGGGAATGTTGCAACAACCCGAGATACCTCAGTGGAAGTGGGAACAAATCACGATGGATTTCGTGACCCATCTCCCAAAAACGCCTCGTGGTCGATCTGGGTAATCGTAGATTGATCGACCAAATCCGCGCATTTTATTCCGATCCGCCCTATAAGACCGACCAGTTGGCCAAAATCTACACTAATGAGGAAGTAGCTAGACATGGTGTCCCAATTGCTATTATTTCCGACCGCGACAGCCACTTTACTTCGCGATACTGGCAGAAACTACAAGAGGCTTTGGGGACGCGCATCGATCTGAGCACTGCTTATCATCCCCAAACCTATGGCCAATCGGAATGCACGATCCAGACACTAGAGAACTTGCTTCGGGCTTGTGTCCTCGACTTTGGAGAAAGCTGGGACAAGCATCTTCCACTTGTTGAATTCTCGTATAACAATAGTTACCATAGTAGCATTCAAACAGCCCCGTATGAGGCCCTCTATGGTCAAAAGTGTCGATCAAACTTGTTGGGTCGAAGTGGGTGACACTCAACTGACGGGATCTGAACTAGTTCAGGAAACGACCGATAAGGTCCATCAGATTCAGAACCGTCTGAAAACCGCCCAGAGTCGACAGAAAAGCTGGGCTGATGTGCGTAGAAAACCATTATCGTTCAAAGTAGGTGAACGAGTTCTATTAAAGGTATCGTCGTGGAAAGGCGTTATCCGATTTGGAAAGTCAGGAAAGCTAGCCCTGCGCTACATTGGGCCATACGAGATCCTAGCCAAGGTAGGCCCGGTAGCGTATCGGTTGAAGTTACCCACCGAACTTAGTGCCATTCACAATGTCTTCCATGTATCAAACCTGAAGAAATGCCTGTCAGGAGAAGCTACCCAGGTACCTTTGGAAGACGTACACGTTGACAGTAGACTCCACTTTGTGGAAGAGCCGGTGGAAATAGTTGATGGTAGGGTCAAGCAATTAAGATATAACAAAATTTCACTTGTAAAAGTCCGGTGGAACTCTAAACAAGGGCCTGAATATACCTAGGAACGGAAGGATGAATTCCGTAGAAAATACCCTCACCTCTTCCCTAACATGACAAAGTAAATTTCAGGGACAAAATTTCTTAACCAGGGGAGACTGTGATACCCATGACGAAACTAGGTACACCTTAATTGGTCCTAAACTTAAAGCATTACTAAAACTATCATTGTGTGTAAACCTTGTGAAATTTCATGACTTGTGTGTGGTACGAAACGATATATGTTATACCTCGGAGGAATCCGAGAGCACGTCATGGTTGACATGACACTACTAAGGCCCAAAAATGCGAGGTTGGCAGCCTTAGCCTTGAACAACGTGTTAAACGAAGACTTGACGTTTAATAGCGCATTAGACCTTTGACGTTGATTATTGGATTATCCGTAGCCTTATTTAAGATTCCGAGTTCCAGGAATAACTTAGATTTGTGCCATAGACTATGACATAAGGTTTAAAAATAATCAAAGCTCGGGCATGCAAAACGAAGCAGCTCCCGGTTGGGGAAACGCATTCGTTCCGGGCATAACTTAAGGCAATCGAATGTGCAAGGAACGATCGATCAAGCTTAAAAACACTTAAACGAACGCCAAATGAGACTTTTATAATTTAAACGTAAATGGGTTAGGACTTTTAGACGGTTATGCATAATTTTTAAAACCGAGCGTTTTAACACTATGTATGCGCAAAACGGAGTCCGTCTCGCAAATCGAGAATGCGCGCCGGACCTGAAACGAACCCATACTTATCTGTAGGATAAACCTCATCCTTATGCACGTAAAACGAAGCACGAGGTGGCCCTAGGGGCCCACCTCTATGCCGCCATCAAACCCCCCCACACACACGTTTATAAATAGTTTTTTTTCTTTTTTCCTTTAATTTTAATCCAAAAATCCTTTCAAAACCACTCCCAATCTGCTCTAAACTTCCATTTTCAGATGAGTTCTTCCATAAACAAGCTTGAACCCAAAGGTATTAGCCTTGATACTCATACTTCTATGTCCGTTTCTTCGATTAAACGCGAATTCTAGCCGAAAAACGCTTTTTAACCCATGAAATTTGGGGTTTCTAACAAGTTTTAGGGCTGAACATGAACACCACATATACCCCTGGTGTTATATGGCAGCCATGGTTGCTAATCAATGGGGTTTGATACCCTAATCAACTCTTACTCGACCAAAGTCGCTTAACTATTCAATTAACCGAAAAACAATGGATTAAAGCTTGATTGACATAAGTTCTAGCATATTTGGATTGTACCTGATGTTTAGGTACAAAACATAGCAGCCTCACACTTCTGGACTCACAAGGAACCCTCGGAAACAAAGCTGTCGCTAGGTATAACCTCCGAGAACCGAAACTAAAACGGGCAGAAATTGTTTTGGTATGGTGATGTAGGATATTGTCAAGAAGGTCCACGTAATATTTTATAATTTTTCGAAATTTCTACGATATTTGGTGAATTTTTAACTGTTTTACAGAAAGAATTTTTGGAAAAATATCAAACGGATTCAATAAATCATCAAAGTTTACAGAGACACTAAGGAACATATGTGGAATAATCTGGGAAAATTCAGAGTCCATTGCTTGAGTTTTTATTTGGGTTAAAAATCCGTGTTTTTGTGAGTTTTCGGTAGCCTGAAACGCACCGAAATGAAATTGAAAAATTCTCAAAATTTTTGGAGATTTTCCTGGACATGTATAGAAGGTTTAAGAAGTTTTTTTCGGAATTTTTAAACTTCTGGAAGTATTTTATGTTAATTATGTGGTTAAAAATGGGTTTATAAATAACATATTTAAATAAGAAAGTTACCAAAATAAATTCCCAGAAATATATCTCATGATCTACTGATTTTTACTGAGTTATATAAATTTTTATAGATTTTTAGTCCAATTCTAGATTAAATAGGAATTTATTTGGATTAAAATAAGTTATTTAAATCATTTTCGGCAGTTTACCGTATAACGAACCTGCCGGACTGGGAACTGGACCAACCAGAAAAATACTATAGTTGGAACACTGGGAGTATTTCGGGAGATTCCCGGGCAATTTGGGCACTATGAGTGTGCTCTAAGACAATTCGGGAAAATTCCCGATGGTGAAAATGGAAACTCAAATTTGGGCAACCTGGACCCCCCGAACACTCAAACTCCCTTAATGGAAAGTTAATCATTTCTAAATAACCACGTGTTGGTACTACTGGTATTCCCGTACCATTAACCGAATACGTTAAACTACTGACTTTGGTTGGCGCGCGAATCGGTGCCCGGAAGCCAAACTGAAAACTAATACTACCCTGACGTCCATCACCATACCAGTGTCCTATAGACTCAATCCGTAGTAAAAAACTTCTGACCAGATCCAAGTTATAACTATTACCAGCTTAGATACTGATTTGAGTCCATGCTTCATGTGTATCCAGCCATTCGACAACTTGTGTGTTGAGAGCCCTATTGGCACTGTGAGTTTCACTACCCCGCTTTTAACTGATTTATTGTTTTACTTGGGGTGGAATGCATGTTACAAACTGTGTTGAATACACCAATCTGGGAGTGAGTTTTACTCTCCCACTTTTAAAATGTGATACTATTTCTGAGATGATTGGCATGTTATGAAACTGTGTTAATTGCACCAATATATCATGTGAATTATCTACCACACGAACTACCTCCCCTATGCAAGACAAGTGATTAACGTAAGCCTATGGACAGTAGATAGTACTATCGGTTTGACCAACCCAATGCCACGACTGACAGTGTGTCGGCACTAGGCTACTGCACCCGTCCTAATTTGGTTATGTTGTTAGGCATAACTACTAAGGGGCGTTGAACTGCACGTGTTGCAGTTGGTGGACCGGGAGTGTCTGGGTGACACGACCCGGGGTAAAACAATCAAGGTTTCACTTGTGTACTCGTGTAATTCCATCTGTGACTATGACTGTGACCTTCATTGTGATTATGACCAGTGCAATGTAAACTTGTTAATATATATTGTTACATAGCAATTAAACCCGTGGAACTCACGCAGCGTTTAGCTAACCTTTTGAAAACTAACATGCATTTCAAGTAAAACTAAAGAGGAGTATGGAACATGCGTGTGGATGGCTGTAGTAGTAACTATAGCAGAATAGGAGCGGTGATAGCTCGTAGTATTGTACTGAAACTTATGGTGTGTAATATGATACTGATAGTATGTTGTAACCGAGGTTCTCTCTGTTTATGATATCATGTTTTTAAAACTATGGAGAATTACCACGTGTCTGCCGCACCCTGCATTTGTCTTCCGCTGCGAGTCGGGGGTGACACTTTACCAATTTTCTTTTTAGGTTTTTCTTCCGATGGAATTGTCGGAAGGATGTGATCAATGACATATGCGTTACAAGTGTAACTTCTCGAAAGTTGTTGAAAACGTTCTGTTTCAATTTTCATGTCCTGGAGTTGTTGCTTAGTTTCAGCAATGGTGTTAATATAGATATTAATCGCTTTTTGCTTATCCATTACTGTTCCTTTCAACATTCTCACAGTATCATGTTGTTCAATATTGTTTCGATCGAGCCTGCCGTAATCATCTTTCATTTTGTCATATGCTTCCTTCATTGTGCGATAATCGTATTTTAAAAGTTCATTATGCATATTGATTTCAGCAATGATCTTGATTTTTCGCCACATTCGATACATGGTTCAGTACATTTTGTACAAGGTTTCTCAACCTCTACAACTTGTACTTTGACAACTCCATTTACCTCTGAACCTACCTTTGTTAGATTTTCCATTAAAGCTTTGTCGGCAATATCCTTGAGGTTTTTGGCATTCACTTCTTGAGTAACATCAATGACTTTTTCAGCAATAGATTTCCTCGGCAACTTGTTCCTGAGAACTTCCGTCAAAGTGACCTGCAAAACTTTCACAAGAGTTAGGACATAAAATCCATTGTTTCTGCATGTGGATATACTCCTCTTCCTCCTGTTGTTGTTGCAGATACTGTTCCAGCAAAATATTCTCTAGAACTGTTGCGTCTTCGGCATATGTATCTTCAACAATTTGTGCCATCAATGCAACTCCGGTCTTTTTACCGATATAAGAATTCCAGTTGAAACCATCATCTTCTTTTGATGCAACCATAGCTTTCTCAGTGTTGCTACTGTTTGGCTTCTCTTGGATTTCAACCTGAGTCTTCTTCGGTAAAGACTTGTACTGAAGTGACTTCTTGTAATACTCGTTGCCTCCTCCGAAAGTACTTTGATTGCCCGTTGCTTCAGGGTTTTTGCATTCTCTCTTAAAAAGCTCTTTCTGTTGGCACCTGAAGCACATGACCTTTGTCTTGTCAAAACCCAACTTGTTGCTAGAATTTTCGATATCTCGGCCTGTGAGAGCAACAAACTTGGTAACTCTTCGGATGATAGAAGCTAAACACCACTTTATATCCATGAGCTCGAGTTCTTCTTTGTCCACCTGGTCGTAGTCTTCGGCAGTCATCTCAGGATTGCCGATTTTCCCTGCTACAAGACTTTCATACGATTCTAGAACAGTGGTGAGAAGTGCCATGTGTTGCTTAGCAGTTTGCTCAGAAACAACATTATTCAAATTAACAGCGATGTTACACTTGAATACATTCGAATCAGAATTTGTTTGTTGATTCTGATTTGCTTGACTCTGATAAGACGAATTTGAACCAGTGCTTGAGAATGAAGACTGTGGACTTTGATCATATTGAGGGTATGATTGATTCTGATTCTGCTGCGAATTGTTCGAAGAATTCAAACTCGCGTTGAATGTTGTCTGAATCTTTGGGCTTGAAATGTTATCTTGCATTCCACTCTTGTAGTACAAACCAACGTCTTGAACAACATTAGCGTTCTTTGACTTTGCAATCTTCAAGAGTTCCATTTCATGGCCTTCGAGTTTATCGATAAATGTTGACAGCTTGAAGAATTCCCATTTTTCACTTTCCTTCAGAACCATTAGATAAGTAGTCCATTCTCCATCTGGTAGAGCGTCTGCAAGCTTGTCGATGTACCCTTGTTCCGTCTTCTCAAGACCGTGTCTTCGCATTTGAACTTTAAGATGGCAGAAGCGTTCAATCATCTGCTTCATGGTCTCACCCTTCAGCATGTTGAAGATATCGAACTCTTTCATAATGAAAGCTTTCTTGCTCTTGATCATCTCTGCGCTTCCTTGATATTACTTTTGCAATAAAAGCCAGAGATCTCTCACAGTCGTCTATTCTGGTAGCAAGACGAGAATATCTTCTTTAACGGATTGTTGGATAAGACTGATCATCTTTTTCTCAGCAATGTATTCTTCTTTCTGTGTCGTGGAGTACTTATATTTCTCCAGAACTTGCTGATGTTCGTCCAACGGAACTGTATAACCTCTTTCGATCGACACCCAGCCTAGGAAGTGCATGGCTTGAACCCAATATGTAAACTTCTCTTTCCATCCTTCATACTCATCCATGCTCATTAGCTTGGGCGGTTTAACGGTCGTGCCCATCTCGTTGTCAAGATTGACTTGTTGGATTACGTTGCCATTTGACGAACTCGCTGCTGTCATATATGCTCTTTGTAGATCATCCATCGCGAATAACAAGACGCGTATACTGAAAACACTTGAAAACCTTTGAAAATGTTAGAATTATTACAAGTTCGGTCGAACTTGTAGATGAAATGAAGAATTCAGAGATTTTTCACAAGTTCGATCGAACTTGTGAATACTAATTTGAAAAATTTCCTTTGAACAACCTCGGTCGAACTTGTTGAATGGATTTGTAAAGATCTTGTAAGTTCGAGCGAACTTAACTTAAACACTCTTGATATTAATCAAGTTCGGTCGAACTTGATATAAAATCAGTGCATATTTGGTAACTTCAAGCGAACTTGGCAAAACTTTCCACAAAAACACCTCAAGTTCGAGCGAACTTGGTAAAAATTCACTGAAAAAGTGAGTTTTTAGCACAAGTTCGGTCGAACTTGGCTAACAAGTTTGATGATTAGGGTTTTGCAAAACATGGTTTTTTCAAAATTTTAATATCAAATCGGTTGAATTTGGTCTCCAATCTTTCAAGGGTTTATCTTTGTTGTACTTTACATGATATATTCAAAATTGAAAAGATTTTGACCGTGAATTCTTCATTTTTTATGAAAAAGTAATGAAAAATAGAAGAATGGAGATGACATAGAAGTGTTCTTGTCTTGATTACTATCAAATCAGGCTGTTCTTGCTCTGATACCACTTGTAGGACCGATCCTCGATGCTAAGGAACCAAAATTTATATCTAACGTCCATAATAGCGGAAATATTACGTCGTGTTTACCAATAGTCAAGAATTAATCAGTTTAACATCAGTTTTATTGATTAAATGTCAAGAGTACAAACTGATAGAGCTTCGCCTCCAAAATGCCAAAGTTACAAATGAGAGAGGCAAGCTAGCTATATATAGATGTTCAAGTTCGCTAGAGAAGAAGCATGAGTTCACCCGAACTTGCCTTAGCAAGTTCGGCCGAACTTGACTTTATAATGTTCTCATGGGCGAACTTGACACATCATTACATAAATACTTCGTGTCGCTAGCCTATTCAACTCTATTCTATACAGACTCGATATAAGACTAAGACATAGACATTATGCACCAACATACATGCTTGATATCCTAATTAATTTTATGGCCCTATTTCAAAATTGTTATTAAGATGTGAGTTCCCATTTCATAAATGCAAAGTGAATGGCTAAGCATTGCCCACTCAATATCTACTGCGTGGGTAGGTAACTATTACCAACTGTGTCACACACGACTCTCAAGCTTGATGTCGCATGACACGACGTGTCAAGACATGGTATTTTAACCCCAACTATGCCCACATGAAGAGCTTCAAGTGATATTGGTCTTTTAATGGAAATGTGTGGAACCGGCCCACGTCACATTGGAATCGCGATTCAGCCTCTCACCAAAACCGTAGGCCCATTGCAGGGTAATCACTAACAAAGGGGGTTTGGATAAATTAGTTCGAGTATCTCCAATTTAGGATGGCATAAAAATATCGATTTAGTTTGGGATTTCTCTTTTTATATTTTAATTACCATGTAGGTTCAAAATATAGTGGACGACTTGTAGCATAAAGCAAGTCATGCCAGTTTAGTAAAATCCAATTTTACTTTATGTTCAAAATAAAGTAAATATCCTTTCAAATCTCGACATGATCAAAATTTTAAATGCCTATTTAATACTATATCAGTCGTTAATGGCGAAGTTGATTTTAAATTAAAAACATTTATTAATTTTTGGTTTTGCCAAATTAACAGCTTTAATTTAAAAACCAATCGTATTATCTCATAATAAAACTCCTTTTATTATTCAACTTTCCAAGTTAAAATAAAAGTCCTTTTAAGTTATCTAATTGTTTTATAATTTGCTAAAAACAATTTTGTAGGTAAAAGATTATCTACACTAAGTAATCACAACCACAAAAACATAAATAAAATCGAGCCGCTGGTAGCAATTTGTTTAGTTTCGTTCGAGCCAGTGAACGACAAACTGAATGGGTCTAAACGGGACGTAAAACCACAACTCAGGCATTGTTGTTAGTGCAAATTATGTGTGTCCTAGCACTATACGAATAGGCTAGATAAAGCGTATGTTGAATATTGTATAGTTGAGTGTGAGATACGAACACATGACACTTTGGAGAGCAGGAGTATTGATCCGCATGGATAAGTAATCCGCACGAACGAGTATTTCGCACGAACCAGTCATCCGCTCCAAAGGGACTCTCATGTCTATAAACTAGGTTGTCATGTGTCCATAGTTAGAAGTTTTGGGGAAAGGCTGGAGTGACCTCAGATTTCTGTCCAGCTTGTAAAATTATGTATGCTCTTTCGGTATTAATGGAAGCTTTCTACTTTTGCTTATTTTTACGAGATTTCCACAGAACTAGCTTTATCTTATCCAAACTTCCGTCTAAATCCACCGGATCCGGAACTTTCACTTGCTCCAACTTAGTCCAAATCTCTATCTTCTAGGTCTTGTTCGTTTCCATCTTCGGTCTTCAATATCTCGCAAGGTTATACAATTTTATAATAAAACACTTTTATAATAAAATAAAATCCACAAAGGATACCAAATAACCCAATATATACAAATACTGAAACCAACCAAAAATACAAACAAACCAAAACAGAACCCCAAAGTCTCTAGGGCTAGATTCATATTTTCAAAATCATATCCAAACGAATAAGGCTTTATCTTTTTATCAAACAAAAGTTTTGACAAAACAAAACAAAAAATCAATTTAAACAATAATATATGAATAGCTGTAAAAGTGGCCCTAATACCACTAATAGGAATCATTGGTATATGTTTTAATTTTTAAAATATAATTTTATATTAATAATAACACTTTGTTATTAATCGGACACGGAAGTCTGAATAAAAGCTAAACAAATAAAATCAGTCCCGCCAGCGATCGAGTTACAGTCTACTCTAATTATATAAAAATACAACCATAGTAGGTTTAGGATTGTACCTTGATGATAAACAAAAACTTGCACAATGGATGCAACGAACTACTCAGCTATTAAGCTTGATCACAGTCTGCAAGATTACCATGTGACTCTACTTGGAAAACAGATCAAATCCGAATCACCAAATGCAAGACAGGGAGTAGTCGAGAACGGGGTCCGACGGGTGGTGGCCAATGGACCAAGGTGGTGGCTAGCAGGTCGGCCGGGGCAGGGAGTGGCTGGTCGGTCGTAGGTCGAGGGAGAGAGAGAAGAGAGGATCTAGGGTTTCATTTTTTTTGTCTCCCTGTGTTGTATTGCAATTAGGGTTAATGATCAAGTCTCCTTATATAAATTTCTTAATTACATTCTAGCTCATGAGTTATCAACTTCGTCTCCAAGTAATTAATCCCATATCCGTTACTAATACCCTTCAACGCTTGACCTTTGTTTTATTATCTTATAATAAAACTACTCTCCATTATTACTATCTAATAATAATTAATCCTCGTTTATATCGAATAACCCTTATTCACTACTAACTAGTCAAAACGCTTTTGACTTTTATTTTATTCTCAATAAAAATAATCATTTTATTTATTATCTTATAATGGATTATTACTCGTTTAACTCTTTAAACCACACCATTTATCCCCATTAATTTAATGGTTTCACAAACAATTAATATCTATAGTATTTCACTAAACATTTGTTCTTCATAGTTAATCCGCTTTTGTGATCTATAATATTAACAATTAAATGCTAACTTTGTTCGTCGTCCAAAGCGTAACTTTTTGGATATGTTAGGATCTAAGTTTGAATTAGTTGTGATTTTTGTTTCAAAAAATGGAAAGTGAATGACAATAAAGTATAATGCGGCGAAAATGTATGGAAAACTTTTATCACAACTAATGGTTGTTTGTTTTGATCATCATGCTTTCAAACTTATAGTTGTTGCATGTGAATCACAAACTCCCCCTTAGCCCAATAGGAACGATTGATAGTACATAAATGCAGAGAAGATGATAAGCGGATGATCTTTTAGATAGATGGAAATTCAGTACAATGAAGACAAGTATTTATACTACACTTCTAACCTCTTAGCATCTTTGATGACGTCGGGGTTGATAGTGACATTTAACAAACTAAACTAACACTAAACATTGCTAGCCTATCCTCTGATCAGTGCCAAGCATTGTTACATTGAATTTAAAACTAATATAAGCTAAACACATATCACTATCCACTCCTTGAGTCTTTTGGCAGACCTTTGACATTTGTCGTTTAGTGAGAGCAAATGATGGAAGGCATAGCAAAGATTATTCAACAGATTTTGTAAACTCTGATCTTGGGACCAAACATCTGATGTGTATTTTGCTTTATATCATCTATTCCTTTTTGCAGGGTTCAATCCCAACAATCTCCCCTAGAACAGATGATGCCAAAACACATTTATTTTTTATCTTTATTCCTCAACAGGTGCTCTCTAATCTGCCCTTTGAATTGTAATTCAAAATTGAGAGACTCACATCATCTTCATCCATTTCAAGCACCAGATTCAAAAGATCTTGGAGGTCTTCTACACATAGCTCATATGCATCCTCCATTCTAATCTTGGTGGCATCACCATTTGACTTGAGTAGTGTCAATTCATGGGAGTTTTTGTCAACATTCCATTTTAGAATTTTTGGGTCAGATGATTTTCTAGGATGGTTACTTATTGTTGAGGTTGGTGGCAAACTCTGATGAGCAATCTTTGACATGTTTTCTCTCAATTTTTCACTTGCTTCATCAGTGTTAAAGTTGATCATGGATTTGATGCCTTCTTTTTTGAAGTTGTGTTCATACCTTCTCAGATCTTCTTCAGTTATCTCCCTTTGCCTTTTTCTTTGATTTAAGGCAAGTGTGGATGGAACAGATGTTGAGAGAGACCTTTGAGATGGTTGAGCTTATGAACAACAACCTCTGATGAATAAGTTGGCTTCTTTGGCAATGTTGGATCAGTTTTTCTTCTTTCTTCAAGCCTCTTATATGTGTCTATCACTTTAACCTCTGACCACCTTGTTATTTGGTTCTTTGACCCATAATGTGCAGCTATCAATTCTTCCTTCATTCTTCTAAGTTTTAAAGCTTTGTCAGGCACATTCTTCTTGTACTTGTTCCAATCTGGAGGACTAGGCTTTTTAAGAGCATCCTTTAACATTTCTTGCATTCTTTCCACCTCTTCTTTCAATTCACTCACTGTCCAGTCTTTAAACTGTGCCCTTGTTGCCTCGTATTGCTTATTATCCATGATATGATCAATGTAATCACTTTTCAAGCTCTCATCCTCTCTTTCAGACAGCTTTTTGCACAAGTCTCTAGAGAAGTCTTCTAACCTTCTGACTTTGCTTAGCTGGAATTGGATATAATTTTGTACTTCTCTATCAGTTCTTCCCTGTGTATCCCTTTTGGTGATATCCTTTGCTTGTTTAGCCTTTAACTTCAAATATTCTTCTAGATTCCTTTGCTTGGGATATACTTCCAGAGATAAAATTTCCCTTTTGTCTGGATCTTCTTCTGAAAAGAAGGACTTGATTTCTTCTCTGACAACTTGTAGAACCAATGGGAACTGAGTAGTGAGAGGCAGTAAAGTCATCTTTGTAATTTGAGAAGAAGGAAGTGTAACAGCTATTGTGGTGGTCAGTGGTTGTGGAATTCTTGTAGGTGTGGAGATTGGTTGAGTAGTGGTTGAGACAGTGATCATGGTAATGGTTGGGTTAACATCTGCTATAACAACTAATGTATCAACAGATGTTGACACTGTAGCAGTTGTAACATCTGTTGTGGTTGTGGGTGGTGTTTTTGGTGGTGGTGTTTGAGATTTTGTGGTAACAGATACAGTGGTTGGATTTTCAACATTGGTTTTAGAAGGTGTGGATGTTGGTTATCTTGTTTTTCTAACAACCCTCTTCTTTTGTGAAGTACCAACCTCTTCTTTTTCCTTTTGTTGAGTAATCTTTTGCTCAACCAATGTTCTGCTCTCATCTCTAACCCTATGCTTATTTCTCTCATTTTCCCTATCCAAAGCATTTTGAGTTTCATTAGGTTTGTTACTACCATCTGGTCTAGGGATAACCACTGTTGGTCTTGATGATGGATCAGTTTTGAGCTTCAGAACTTCTTTTTCATTCTCCCCCTTTTTGGCATCATCTGGATTAACCAGAATGACAATGGGAAGAGAAGTGCCAGTGGTTTGGAGGAGATGAGCTTTGATAGCCTTGATGTCTGCACTTGTGTCGCTGTACCTTGCATCAACCAAATTTCTGAAATTCATGTGATGTGCATGTTGAATATCTGCATGTTCTCTTTGTTGTTGAAGCAGAGGATACATTAACTTCCATAGCTCAGTTGTGGTTGTTGTGGTCGGAACAGTGGATTCACTTGTGGATTGTTCTAACATCTGATTCAGCAAAAATTGATTTCTTCCACAAAATTTTCTATTTTTGTAACTCTCTCCGTCAAGTCCATGTATTTTAGCTCATCACCTAACTTAATAGGATCATCTGAGCCCCTACCACTTGTGGTAGTTTTATCTACGTTATCATGAGAAGAGGTTTCAAAACTTACTTCAAACACAGATGCCCCTTTGTCTTGGTACTGGGGACTTCCAACCACATCAGAGGATACCTTAGTAGCCTCAGTAGTTGTTGCCTTCAACAGAGTCTTATAGATGTAACCACTGTCCAATTGAAAACTTGGAGGTTTTACAATATAAGTGGCTGCTCTTGTTGAACTATCACCAAGGGTTACACGTAATCCAAGGGATGTAGCCTCTTCCGTTGTTGATGGGTTAGCAAAGATTGAAGAAACAGACCCAGTCACATTCAGGTGTAAATTATCAGTGGTAGGTTGGTGAGAAGAACTGGTTAATGCATGTTCCAAATCAATTGCATTCAACAAGGGTACTATGGTGGGTAGTAGTTTCTTTATTGGAGAGGGTTGTGGAGATGAAAGAGACATTACCTTAGGATAGGGGATGTGGAAGATAGAACCAAGTGGATCTAGAGCTTCATAAAGTGGTGTCCCTGCGCTTACAACCTTATCCTGTTGTGAGGATGAAGGAGGAGTTTGGTATTCAGGTTGAGATTTTAACATCTGCTGTGAAGAAGTAGCAGCAGTGTTTTCAGGTGACTTTTGTGTTGTCACTGGGTTATCTTCTGGGATCTCATCTTCTGGAAGTCCCTTTTTATTCTTTGGTTTGGTGGACTTTTTGGATTTTTCTTGGTTTTCTTTTTGGAAATTTTTGGTGTGGGTTTCAAGACACTGGTTGTAGTGCCTTGATCACCAAGAGCAGTGGGCTTAGTAGCAGGAGGTTGAGATTGAACATTTTGCTCATTTAAAACAGGCTCAGCCTCTCTACTTGTGTTTTCTTATCTTGATTTGTAATTATGGTAAAAGTTTCATGATTAAAGCTGCCAGCAGAGACAACGGTGCCAAGTTTAGCATCATCACCAGTTACCTGGTTTTGGATGTAAACACTCAAGAATCTTGGATGCATCAGAAAAACCTTTTTAGGTTTTATATTTTTATAATTTGCCACTGGATCAATGAAAAAAACTTGGGAGTAATTAAAATCTGAGTTTGTTAAAATAGCATAACCCAAGTATTGTATGTTTAATGGGATTTCTTTGAAAGCAGTTATCATTGCCGATAAGCATGTGAGAAGAGTATGAAAGAAAAATCTCATCTCAGCAGGAAAATTAGGTTTAAAAATAGTTTTACTTGTAAGTTAACCAGTGTAACCTCTTCCCACAAACTCAGTATGCATCTCATTTATTGAGAATGATACTGGATGCTCAAGGTCATTTAACTTGAAGACTTCTGAGATCGTCTTAGGGCTAATTTGCATCAGTGTTTTGCCCACTTTAGAAACGATGTAAGGAACATCTTGTGTAGAATGAACGTCAGCATTAGCCCAAAAATGCAAAGAGTATCAAGATAGATAGGGGCTTTAGCTACCAACACATCTTTAAATTTCGAATCTTTCAAGATTTTGATCATGGCATGATATCTTGTGTTTGATTCGGTACTTTCGAGTATGGCTGTGTAGTTGTGTGGAGTTTTGATGATCAGAGTCATTGGTGCGGATTTGGACTTGGATTTAGATTTTGAAGATGATTTGGATTTTGAAGAATTCATGGTGATTAACCGCTTTGAAGAATTTTTGAATTCGATACGGAAAAACTCTGTTACCGGATAGAAGAGGGTTTTATAAAGGGAAAAAGTGATGATGACATGGCAAGATCTGACGGCTATTATCTGTCCACGTGTATCCTCTGATAGTGTATGGAAGACAGCTGTTATGGTAACCACTGTTGTGTGTCAACAGTGGATGGAAAGAAGTGTTTTTGAATTTACACTATCAGTGGATGAGGTCAACGTAGTGGTTTGACCTAATAGAGGATACCCTTTGTTTAGTGGATAGATTTTCCAAGCCTATCAGTGTTTTGAAAGAACAGTGGTTTGAACAGACTTTTGAGATTTATTGAAAAACATCAATTTTGACTATTTTTAAAGGATGGAATTTTGATTTTCTGAAAACATTTTATTGCTATTTACACATGGAACACAAAAATTTGTTTTTAATCCATGTTTAGCATTCCAATTCTACATATCGGACTTTCAAATGTAGATGTGTCTAATGCTTTTGTTAGAACATCTGCTTGTTGATCTTTAGTATGGACATGTTGCACGGAAATCAAACCTTTTTCATAGCAATCTCACAAAGTTATGTCTGATGTCAATTTGCTTTGTTGTGGAGTGTGAGACAGGATTTTTGATGATATTTTCAGCTGCTTGACTGTCTATTATGATAGGAGTCTGTAAAGCAGTTGTACCAAAATCCAGCAGTTGATTTTGAAGCCACAAAAGTTGAGCAGTGCAACTTGCAACAATAATGTATTCTGCCTCAGCAGTGGATGTAGAGACTGCAACTTGCTTTTTGCTTTGCTAGGACACTAGGCAATCACCTAGGAATTGAACTCCTCCTGATGTGGACTTCCTTGTGGTGTGGCAACCAGCAAAATCACTATTTGAGTAACCTGAAAGCTTAATGTTTCCATTAGCAGGATACCAGATACCGAGTGTGGGAGCACCTTTTATGTATCTGAATATCCTTTTCACAGCAATTAAGTTTGACTTTCTAGGTGCTGACTAGGATTCGGCACAAACACATGTTGCAAATATGATGTCTGGCCTAGAAGCAGTTAGGTACAACAAAGACCCAATCATACTTCTATAAAGAGTTTGATCAACCAAGTCATATTTGTCCTCAACAGTGACGACTTTGAGGTTGCCATAGGTGTGCTACAAGCTTTACAATCATTCATATCAATTTTTTAAGTAGTTCTTTGACATGCTTATTTTGATGAATGAAAGTGCCATTATGCTTTTGTTTAACTTGAAGACCAAGAAAACATTGTAGCTCACCCATTGCACTCATTTCAAACTCTGCCTCCATGAGTTTTCTTAACTCTTCACACATGGCAGTGAATGTGGATCCAAATATGATGTCATCCACATAAATTTGGACAAGCATCAAATCTTTTCCTCTCCATTTCAAAATAATGTTTTATCAATTTTACCTCTCGAGAATCCAATGGACAAGAGAAAAGTGGATAGAGTTTCATACCAGGCTCAAGGTGCTTGTTTTAGACGATACTGTGCTTTGTTTAACTTGTACACATGATCAGGATATAATGCATCTTCAAATCCAGGAGGTTGACACACATACACTTCTTCTTTGATCTTTCCATACAAGACTGCACTTTTGATGTCCATTTGATACACATTGATGTTGTGATTGGCAGCAAAAGCTAAGAAAAATCTGATGGCTTCTAATCTTGCTGCTGGTGTAAAGGTTTCATCATAGTCAATGCCTTCTTCCTGTCTGTAGCCTTAAACCACGAGCCTTGCCTTGTTCTTGACAACAATACCCCTTTTATCAGTTTTGTTTTTGAAGACCCCCTTTGTGCCAATAGGACATACATCCTTAGGAAATGGTACAAGTTCCCAAACTTGTTATCTCTTGAATTGAAGGAGCTCCTCTTGCATAGCTTCTACCCAACTATTGTCTCTTAGTGCCTCTTGGTACTTGACATGTTGTGTAAGTGATAAAAAGCCAGCAAAAAGACAAATGTTTTGGGATTGGTTTCTTGTGAGCACTCCCGCATTGATGTTGCCAATAACTTGATCAAATGGATGGCTTTTGAGGAAGATCAAATCACCTTGATATGGAATAATTGCATTTTGAGGTGAAGGTTGCAAATGTGTATCATCTGACCTATCCTCTGCTGGTGAATTTGAAGGTCCAGCCTCTGATTGAAATGGTGGTGGAGGTATGGGAGGTATGGATGTATGATTGTGTTGATTGTTGTCCATATTGTGTGGACTTTTATCAACAGTGGTTTGGTTTTGAGAACTAGCAGAGGTTTGTGGATCAACAACTGTTGAGCCAGCAGAGCTTTCACCATTGTTACCAACATCTGCTCCTCTGGTAGCATGACTGACTTTGAAGTTTGGAAGAACACAGTCATATCCTTGATCTTGAACTGTTGATTGTGATGTACCTGCATGGTTAGTCTTACCAGGCACATCTTCAAAAATAAATTTTTCTAAATCAAACAACTCAGCAGGATTTGTGGGATGTTCAATGAAGAAAGTTCATTGAACTTCACATTCAAAGTTTCTTCAACACACTTTGTCCTAGAGTTAAAAACTCTATGGGCTTTGGCAGTGGTTGAGTATCCCAGAAAATTACCACAATCAACTTTGGCTGCAAACTTTGAAATTGAATCTTTTAAGTTTAAAATGAAGCACGGATAGCCAAAAACTTTGAAATATGAGGCCAGAGGTTTGATTTTGTAAAGAATTTCATAGGAAATCTTTTGATGCCTAGGGTTAATCAAAACTCTGTCTTGAACATAGCAAGCAGTGTTTACAGCCTCTGCCCAAAAAGACAAGGGTAAACCTGAGTCTGCAAGCATAGTTCTTGTTGATTCAATTAAAGTTCTGTTTTTCCTTTCAACCACCCCATTTTGTTCTAGAGTTCTTGGGATGTTATATTGTCTAACAATCCCTTTTGACTCACAGAAAGCATCAAACTCCCTGTTCCTAAACTCTGTCCCATTGTCACTTCTAAAAATTTTTCTTGGTAGGTCAAATTGCTTTTCAACTTTTTTTACAAAATTTTGCAAAATGCCTGCAGTTTCATCTTTAGAATGCATTAAGAAGGTCCATGTAAAACTTGAAAAATCATCAACAATTACCAAACAATATCTTCTCTTTGTGAGACTCATGATTTTTACAAGGGCCAAACAAATCCATGTGCAACAGTTGTAAACACTAGGTTGTTTGGAGTCTTCAATGGATTTGTAAGAGCTTTTATGTTGTTTACCTTTTAAACAGGAAACACAATGCTCTTCATAGGAAATTGTATGTGAGGTAAACCTCTAACAAGACTTTGTTTTGAGAGAGTGGAGATAGTTTTTAGATTTATGTGACCAAGTCTTCTATGCCATAACTCTGTCTCTTTGTTTGACGCAACTGAGAACAGGCATGCATTAGACATTGGGTTATCTTTTAACATATCAACCACATACACATTGCCACTCCTGTGAGAAACAAGTTATGCTTTACTCTAACCAATGATTTGATCAATCTTTTTAACAACCTTTGGTCCTACAATTTGACATGTTTTCTTCGTAAAGAAGGACCCATATACTTTGTCACTCATTTGTGAGACACTCAGAAGTTTGAATTTTAGATTGTCAATGAGATTAACATTTTCAAATTTGAGTTTCCCTGCTTGAACACAACCAGACCCTAACACCTTCCCTTTTGAATTATTACCAAAGGATATATCACCCCTCCATGAGCCATGAAATCTTTGAGCAGGGCTTTACATCCTGTCATGTGCCTGGAGCCTCCACTATCTACATACCATAGACTATCAAGGCAAGTAGAAGCTCCCTGGACACAGGTAAATAATTAGTTCAGGTGGGTTTCCAAAGCCAAATAGCTTTGGATGGGGTCACAGATGGTTCAATCTCAAATTCAGGAGAATGGTCAGTGGTTTGTCTTTGTAACCACTGCTGTGAACCTATCAGATTTTGGTAACCATAAGGATGCCTATTGACTCTTGGCTTTGAGGGTTTTTTGTAACCCTCATAACTAAGAGGAACCTTTTGATAAAACAGGTTGGCCATATCCTCTTGGAAACCTGTTGGCAAGTGGTGCATCTGTCACTTGTACCTCTCTGGGAACAGAGGTTTTGGTCAGTGCTTTTGTAACAGAAGATTCAACTGGTTCAAAGGTCTACTTAGATTTATTTCTAGCAGAACTTGAACTTTGACTCTCAAGAGCTTTTGTTTTGGTCTCTTTTACTTTTTCATCATAGGTTTTAAGATAAACACACTCTTGAGTTATGTGATTTGTTTTCTCACAGATGATACATTTTGAGGAATTTGGGATCACACAAGTTTTGTTAATGTCATAAGCTCTCAAAAGAAAACAGTTTTCAGATACATGATTTCTTTTCTCACAAAAATTACAAAAACAAGTTTTTGATCTTTTCCTTCTTGCTTTTATCAGACTTCTTTTCAGCAGATGTTGTAACATCTGCTGAAAGATACTTGATAGGAATGACTCTTGCTTTTGGTGTCTTAACACCATCAATAGTTGTGAAGTCCATTGGCTTGAAATTTTCTTAAATGTCATACTCATCTGACCAAGTTGGTTTGATCTGATATTTCTCAATCTCTTTAAAAGTTGAGGAACCCTCAAGTTTTTCCAAAATGATCTTGTTTCCATTTTTATCAGTGACTTTTATCTCCTCACCAGCCAAATTTTTGGGAACAACTACAACCAACCCAGATTCAATTTTAGCATCGTTTTTAGTAATTTGATCATTGTTTTTAAAGCCAATGCCAAATTTTATGTTGCTCTTGATATGTTTATCCAAGATAATCTCATAACCTTTGCAAGACTCAACCCATTTTTCACAAGTGATTTGTGTGGATTCTAACTCCTTTTTGCAAACTTGGTATTTATCTACCATAGTTTGGAGTTGGTCTTTGGTTATGCTTGCCTCATGCTTCAGGCTGCTGATTTCATAATCTTTGTTAACTAATTTTGTTTTCAACTCTTTTGTAAGCTTTTCAAAATATAGTTCATCTTCCAAAATTTTGTTTCTAAGGTTTTCATTTACCCTTTTTATGTTTGCAAAAGCTATGATGCATTTTTCAAAACATAGATCTTTGAGGATCTGGGATGATACCATAGAGGCAGCCATGAGAGCTCAGTCACAATCATCTTCACACACATCTGAATCCCATGGATAAGATAGAGATTTCTTTTCTTCATCAATAGTATCATTTGAAACCACTGCCTCATCACAACTTTGACCTTCATCTGGCTTAGACACTTGTTCCATAGACTCATCACCTTCAACAATTGTCTCCAAGGCCATTAAACACATATTTTCATTTTCAAAATCATTTTTGGCCACTAGAGAAAAGTTTTCATCAGTTAATTCCTCTAGGAACTACTCCAATCAACAAAGCCTTAAGTGAAAAAGCTTTGCTGGTTAACCTCTGCTAGAGCAGGGGTTTGAGTAGTTTGAGTGACATGTGGTGCTTGTTGCACATGCACTTGAGGTGGTGGTGCTTGGACATACTGAATTTGTGGAATAGTGGCTTAAACATAATGCACAAGAACAGTGGTTGCTGGGTGTGCAATGTGAGTAGTGTTTTGAACTTGATGAGCAGGGGTATATTGGGAATATTGGGCAGTGCTTTGTGTGTGCTGAGGTCTAGGGCCAGGATCTGTTAGAATTGGTCCAGAATTTTGAGATCTTCATTCTCTGGCAAAGTGTCCTAACCTATTGCACTTATAGCACTTGATTTTAGACTTGTCTAACCTAACCTTCAACCCCCCATGCAACCCAGGGAATTTCCTATATGTTCTCTTGTAAAATATACTAACTCTAACACTTAATAGAGCTAGTTGGTGCAAAATGTCCATTTCTTCCAAATCAGATAGTTCAAAGTGTTGGAAATTATTAAGCTCAAAAGAGAGATTGTCAGAGGTTTAGCTTTCCCCACTTGTAGTAAATGCATAGTTGGGTGAGTAACGAATCAGGGTTAAAGTTTCCTCCAGAGGTTATATCAATAAAATGATCATAACCCTAATCCTTTCCACTACCAGAACCCTCTTCTTGGTTAAATAAAGTCGTGTTACCCAAAGTGTAATCATCAGTTATTTTACCAGACTCTTGTAGCTTTTTTTCTGGTTTAAATCTCTCTCATAAGAGAGAAGTATGCCATGGAGCTGTGTGGGTGACATCTCTTTAAACCAACAGAAGTTCGCGTAACGTAAGCTACAGTGTCCTATTTCTCTGGTAACGATCGAAGGAAACGACTATTGACAGTCGAATTTGAGAATACAACGTTCACCGGTTTGAGTTCACTGATTAAACAGCTAAAACGTTCGAACTGCTATGTTAACGACTCACTTTTGACGTGACAAAAGGTTTCATACTGTTGATTTAGAACTTCTTTATTGTTTTCAATGACCTTTTCAGTACCACCGAATTACTCTTTTAGTGTGTCCCACAACTCTTTTGCACTATTGCAGTGGAGCAGCCCAGCATAGATTTCATTGGGTAAGGAAGAAGCAACAATGCTAAATGCCTTAGCATCCAATTCTATTTTCTGGTAATCCTGCTCAGAGTAGTTATAAGGACTCTTTGGCACTTGAGTATCGAGATCCTCTTGTTATGATCTGAGTTTAACTTAATTGCATTGTTTTAACAAATAGATGATGAAAGAAGATAAAACATACATATTTTGTAGCGGAATGATTTAAAACTTTGTAACACAATCAAGCAGAGATTAGCTTTTATCAACATTGTTTTCATTACTCAAAAGATGTGAAAATATTACAAGTAAATACAGATATGAATCACTAACTCCCCCTCAGACCGAGCTCACACAGATTTGAATATACAATAAGAGAGTGTGTGTGTGTGTGTGTGTGCAAGCTAAATAGAATAGCACATGCACTGTCTATTTATACTATGAATCCCTAACTTTTGTGGCATCTTTGCTGAAATCATCAAGACAGTGACATCTAACAACCTTAACAAACTCTAACCTCTGCTAATGCTATCCTCTGTTATAACTATAGACACACTGATGATGCAATCCTCTGATGAGCTCAATCACTGACGAAACTTTATCAGATGTTTTTCAATGGGTGATTAGACCTTTGACTTCCAGCAGACTTTTGACTTTATCAATGGTTTGGTCTTCAACAATCTTTATAACTTCAATAGAGCTTAGCTTTGGGCAGATGTTAGAACTATCAGATGTTAGTTATCTTGTCTTTGTGAGGAGAAGTGAATCAAAGTACTGTTTGTTCTGGATCATTTTGTACAGACCTGTTTTGGCTTTCTATCATCTGTTCTTTTGTAGGGTTCAATCCCTACAATTTAGTGATTCATATCTGTATTTACTTTTAATATTTTCACATCTTTTGAGTAATGAAAACAGTGTTGATAAAAGCTAATCTCTCCTTGATTGTGTTACAAAGTTTTAAATCTCATTCCGCTGCAAAATATGTATGTTTTATCTTCTTTCATCATCTATTTGTTTACAACAATGCAATCAAGTTAAACTCAGATCTTAACAATTGGTATCAGAGCATAGGTCAGTCAAATTCGATCTAACAATCAATTTGACGTAAAAAGATCAGCTCAATTTCTTTGATATTGTGTTGTTTGTGTTTGTTGAAAAACAAAGCAAAGATCTAATCACAATGATTAATCATTTTTTTCTGAAAAACAATCAAAATGTTACTAAACACACAAGTTCCACGTGACACTAACATGTATCGTTTCATATGGTTTTCGTGTTGTTGTTGAACTTTGTGATGATTCCATGATTAATTGTTGCTAAGGAATCATCTAATGTCATTAAAAGACTAAGGTGAAACAAATCCTTAGGAACAGGATCTATATTTGGAACAAAAGTTACGAGACGCCTTTTAAAGGATGAAAATCAAATAGTGTTGATATTTAGAAAACTAGATCAAAAGTAATGTGAAACTTAGCATAAGCATTTTGCAAAAAAGACCAAGTTTCTCAAAACATTACTGTAAACGATTCTGGATTGATTACTCTTTCTTTAGAAGGCTTCCGGTAAATGATACAACATTTACCTATGGAAAGGTTAAAAAGAGAACTGAAGAAAAATCACAAAACTCAAAAGTGTGTTTATCTCAAAAAACACAAAAAAAAAACCTTTGATGTTGAAAGAAATGAGTATAAATATAAAACACTTGAGGGTTCACAGGCTAGTACTACGAAAGGAAAACCTAGATAAAACTTCATCTCAGTTCAAGCATCTGTTACCAAACAAGTCAAGTGCAACCACTGTTAACAGGAAGTTTCAGGTAATTGATGTATCACAATGAGGACCTTGGCAATCCATCAGGTCTAATTGGTTCATTTATCAAGAAATTTTTACTAAATTTTTATTGTAAAGATTTCATATAAATATCAGTTTTTGATAGTTAAATCTCAATACCTGTCAGAAAGTGATTTCCACTGATAACGGATCACAAGGATTCTGTAGGATGGTCAAAGTCAATCATGAAATAGGTCAAATCTAAATACAG
This sequence comes from Scalesia atractyloides, assembly GCA_947069175.1. Classification (NCBI taxonomy): domain Eukaryota; kingdom Viridiplantae; phylum Streptophyta; class Magnoliopsida; order Asterales; family Asteraceae; genus Scalesia; species Scalesia atractyloides. The sequence goes on from CAMTDV010000024.1 coordinate 23,754,341, forward strand.
TATGGATCAGACATCACCTTGTAAGGGAAACTATGAAAAGGTTTGATTTCTCTGCATCATGCTCTAACTAAAAGATCAACTGGGAGATGTTCAAATGAAAAGCTTTAAAAACATCCACCTTCAAAAGTCTGATCTCTAGTTTAGAAATGCTAAACATGCATTAAAAACAGTTCTCTGGTGCTATGCAAATAGCATAAAAATGTCTTCAGCAAATCAAAACAAAACCTTAAAAACAGTTACAATTGAGAGTTTCTCAATAAAACTCTAAAGTCTGATGAAACCACTGTTCTATCTTCAAAACTCTGATTGGTTTGTGAATCCTCTATCTTTACTATCCTTGTCAAACCTATGTTGTGATATCTGTGACGATCCGATCATGTATCAATGTCAAACAAGTTATCAAAATGAAATTTTTATGAAATTTTGTGTTTTGTTTATGATTTTTGTATTACTATTTCAATAATTGCACATATTCAATTCCTGCACAATTCCAAACTCTTGAACAATTTCTGGAAGTGAAATCGCAAACTGTTACGTAAACGTAATCAGTTTAACATGACGTACACTCTGGAATAATGACACAAGCCAAACATACCTTAAATAACCTTTACATAACTTAGAAATAAGTTTTGAAGGGTTTGGTATGTCAAAAACAAGTTTATTCGATCACAGGGACTATTTACGACAAACTACGAAAGTCTGGCGATTCTCGTAGCAACTCACATTCTGGAACAAGGTCATAAGCTAAACATACCCAAAATATCCTTAACATAGCTTAGAAATAAGTTTCGAGGGCTTCGGTATGGCAAAATCACGCTTTTGTAATTCATGGGCTATTTTTCAAATTCTGCGAAACTATGCCTTTTCGCGTATTTTGCTATCCGGAACATGTACGCACATCCAAAAATTTTTGTAATCATTAAAATCTTGTATTTTAGTGATTGGAATGCAAAAATATCATTCGTTACGCTTTTACGGTCGCGCACGCGTTCGTTACAATTTTCATCGTAATTACCGAAAACCGCAACCGTACGACAAACGAACCGACATCCAAAGCATTTTTTAGCACATTTCAAGTTCCCAATACTTTATTGCCCTTATAAAGCTTGAAAATGGGGTTAACGAGTGTTAAAAGTGCCAAAACACGTCAAAAACAAGTTCGGGGGCCATTTCTGCCAAATTTGAAACTTAAGCTCTGCAAGGGCCTTACGGACCGTAAGGCAAAACCCCATACGGTCCGTAAGGGGTCCCCAGCTCATCAGAATTGTTAAATTAAGGTGGCAGCTTCTTGTTAATGCCTTGTTGACTCACCAAACGAATTTGCCACCTTCCATTCTGCATTTGACACCTAAGGGGACACTAATCAAGTTTAGGGATGACTCATGGACACTTGTCATGATCAAGTGAACCCAATTCAAGTATAAAAACCATGGTGTTCTTCATTCTTGAACTTTTGCAACCATCGCTTTTGTTCCATTCTGCTTCAATCCGAATTTGGCAACCATCTTGGAGCTTTCTCTAGTGTTCTTGATCAATCTTTGGTGTTTGTAAGTGTTCTCTTTAATGCTTGTTTCAATTCTTATAGTTTAATTGGATTAGAAGTCATAAAATTTGACTTTTGTTTGACTTCCAGAATTGATCATGAATTGATCAACTTAAAATCCAATTGAACCTTGCAATATGAGGGTAATCAAGATGGTTATACCTACTGATTTCTATCATTTCTAGTCATTTTGATAAGTCAAAGTTTCGGTCAAAATGCGATAAATGTGCATTTCACGACGGAACTAATTTCGGGTGTCAAAACAGTTTGTTTTGATGCCAAAACTCTTTTATAAACTTATTTAAACATGCCAAAACATGTCTAAATCGTCACCCTTATTTTAGTGCTTGTTTAGAGTCGAAAGTAGAACGGTTTGACCACCGGTTTGACTTTCGAATCTGACCCGTTTGGTTGATCTTTGAATCCAACCAAATACATATTTATGACCATAATTATAAAAGAAATAACCCTCTGAGGTAATACCTTATGGTCATGTCATTTGGTTAGTGTTATGATGATTAGTTGATATAATCTTCAATAATGACCAAAATGACCTTTTTGAAAATAAATCAACTAAGAGCATATGTGACATAAAAATTGACATGCAATATGATGTAACAACAACATTAAACATATTTTGGTAATTAGGATTTAGCATAACACATATCTAACCATTTGAATGCGTAGTTATGCAAATGACACGTTAAAGTGGCTTAAACTACCTTAACGGGTCATAAAGGGTCAAAAGCACTTAAGATTCTTTCAAACTTAGAATGTTAACTTTATTAAACCATTTCATATGAGTTTCAATACTCATTTGGTTTATAAGGTCTCATTCTATCTGATTCTCCGATTTCAAGTCCCGATATTTATACAATTATCCGGTTATAGGAGACGCTTGATTTCTCGGACTTTTGAGCTTGTTTGATCTTCGATTCAAGGTTACAATAGCAATCACATGTGAGTACATAGCTCCTTCTTTTATGTTTTGCAAATATTTTGGGGTGATTCATATGTGCTAAATCATTTTCGATTTTACAAAATACAAATACAATGGTTTATATAAACAATACGATTTCAATAATATGAACAAACTTGTTGGTGCGTTGTATCCATAACAAGAATGACATTCATTAACAATGGCCAAGCCGACCAGTAGTAAGTTACGGCGCCTAGGACTGACAATCCCGTTACCAAAATTCTCGGGGTTTTAGGGAAAGTTTGGGAAGCGACTAAAAATGTATTTGTAACAAACCCTATGGTGGTTTGTTATACGATTAAGGGACCCCATGGGTGGTCTCGAACAAGTCAACAAAGGTTTGAATGTATTCACGAAACAACCAAAAGTTTTCACAATTAAAACGATGAACGATGAAGGATTGGTCTATAACAAGGAACAATGAACGATGAACAATTGGTTTATAACAAGGAACGATAATCGATGAACAATTGGTTTACAACAATTGGTTTATGATAAGTGATTTAGATAACGGAACGCGTGTAATATAATAAAAGCATGGTGGATACGCCTTCGGCACTTCCTATATAAATGCTTTTATCACTTTACATACGTGGCGTTATTTGCATCACTTGAACAAATGTTTACAAACGATGACACGCAACGATTTCAATTAAAGATATAAACCATACAAGTTGTTTCAAGAAGATTCACTACTCGGATTTACGAAACAAATGTTTTGGTCAAGATTTATGGCTACAAATCTTTTATAAACTATAACTAACTTGTTTTAGATTTGTTAGTTATCATTGCAATATCAATTTTTTTCGATAACAAGGTTTTCAATTAATGACTCTAGTAGTCTGACAAGGTATTGCAATACATATTCAAAGCCATAAACTTGACACACTTACAAAATCTATGTACTCGCCGGCATATTTTTGTTGACTCGTTTTCACATATGTTTAAGGGAACAATGCTTTATGATACTGATGCATGCTCATGTAGGATCAGACGTGGACCATAGTGCTTATAAAATAAGAAAGACGATAAATATGCTTGTATGTTTGTTTAATTTTGTTTAACAGTTCTAAGACAATATGACAATATAATCTATGTTTAATATCCAATTAACGAAATATGAAATACCATGTGTTGTTGAAACAATCTGTTAACGTGACTCCCCAAGTGTTTCCGCCGCGTGTTGTTTTACGCGATTTGGGGTGTTACAGGTTGGTATCAGAGCACTGGTTATAGGGAATTAGTTAATTAGTAATGCTTTGACCTAGACTATAACCTTCCTAGGACCCTAACGCCAGTCTACTTGTGTTAAGATTTAAAAACACAATACAATACCTATCCTTAGGTGATTACCAAAACAAATTCACAAATTACAAACTCGTTTTGAAAATAGATTTGTTTTTTGCTTTAAGCCTTCAAAGTTTTCAAAATCTCATTAAAGTTTGGATTTTAATAATGTGAACACGTGCAATGTGGAAGGGTAGGTGCGTGTACCCTGAGTTTTCTGTCTAAGGCTAGAGTGTTCGTACAAATCCACTTAATTGGACCAGTCACTCTTACCTGGGAACTCTTGGGGTGAGTGTCCACTTATAGGCTAAATCACGTCTTCGCGATACATTATAAAGACCCATTTACTTTGATTAGTCACCGTGTGTCATTTGTGTGTTTTGAGAAACAAACAAGTGACCACCATCCTTATGTTTCGTCGATATTTTGATGTCTCTATTGATTTTTCCGAATGTCAATCTCACATATCTTTCATCATGTTTCTTTTCTAGAATGCCTCCTCGACGTAATGCAACTCAGGATGCCGAAATTGTAGCCATGATCGCTCAACAAATTGTTGACGTACTCCCGAATCTAGTACTCAAATGAATCAAGCGAACAACAATAACAACAATAATAACAATGCACCAGCTCCGTGCAACTACAAATAATTCTGTTCGGCTAAACCACTTCAGTTCACTAGGTCTGAGGGAGCTACGGGACTTCTTCAATGGTTTGAAAGTCTCGAAAGCACGTTCCGTTTTGTTCAGTGTCCAAATGAACGAAAGGTCCGAGTTTGCATCTAGTGTGTTCAAGAAACGAGCTTTGACATGGTAGAATGGTATTATGAGAGATAGAGGTGCCGAAGTGGCCTTAGCTCAAACTTGGGGAGAGCTTAGGGCTCTTATGATGAAGGAGTTCTGTCCTCGCCATGAGCCAAGGGCGCTCGAGAATGAATTTCATGATCTTAAGCAAGATAGTGGTGAGAGTCGTGCTTATACCGACCGATACGAGGAGTTGAGTTTACTTTGTCCTTCGATGGTAACGCCTTTGGATAAGGCGATCGAGAAGTATATCGATGGTTTACCGATCCTGTGCAAGACATTGTTACCGGTAGCAAATTAGCTGCAACTCTAACTGACTCTCAAGTTAGGAAAGGTAAGCTTCATCGCTAGGGCGATGAGAAATCCTCTGCTAAGTCAACTCAAGAGAAACCAAAGGGAAACAAAGTCGAGCCTTCCAAGCGATCGAAGAAGCGTAAGTCTTCTCAAAACTTTTTTGTTACTGCACAACCCGCTCCAGCTGCTCAACCCAATCAAGCTCCCCAAAATCAACTTGCCCCACCTCCTGCAAAGAAACCTTATGCAGGAACTGGACTGCTTTGCAACCGATGTAATGGTCATCATCAAGTTCATATACCATGTCGTCAGTGAACTACATGTGGAAAACTTGGTCATCTGGTGATATTTGTCGCTTTAACCCAAATCCAGCGGTTCAAAACCAAGTTCAACCACAAGCAAATCCTGCTCGGCCTCATTTCCCACCTGGTTCATGTTATAACTGTGGCGAGATGGGTCACTACAAGAACAATTGCCCGAGACTAGCCAATGTAAACCCAGCACGTGGACGTGCCTTTAACATCAACGCAATGAAGCTCGTGCTGGTAACGAAGTCAGTAATGGTACGTTCTTTGTTAATGATGATGCTACTGTTCTTTTTTATTCGGGTGCCGATAGAAGTTTTGTGTCACTTGCCTTTGAGCCTTTGCTTTCGATGCCTTGAACTAAACTAGGAAAGCCCTTGTCAGTCGACATAGCCAACGGTGAACCCCTGGTGCTTGATTCCGTAATTCGTAACTGCCAGTTGAACCTCAATAACCATCTTTTTCCTATCGACCTTACACCAATGCAACTCGGAAGTTTTGACGTTATTATAGGGATGGATTGGTTAACCAAGTACCACGCCGAACTTATTTGTTTTAACAAGATAGTTCGTATACCCATTTCGTCTGGAAAAACCTTGGAAATTCATGGAGAGAAACCCGCTAGTAACGTAAAACTCATGTCATGTACACAAGCCCAAAAGTACTTACGAAAGAATTATGTCGCCTTTTTGGCACATATTGTAGAGGAGAAAGCAAAGAACAAGAGTATTCAAGACATTCCGGTTATTCGAGATTATCCTGAGATTTTTCTTGAAGACCTTCCTGGCTTACCTCGGCACGTCAAGTTGAATTTCGAATTGATCTAGTACCTGGTGCCAACTCAATAGCCAAATCTCCTTAACGTCTTGCACCGTCAGAAATGCAAGAGTTATCGAAGCAACTACAAGAGTTATCTGACAATGGTTTCATTCGTCCGAGCTATTCTCCATGGGGTGCTCCTGTTTTATTTGGGAAAAAATAGGATGGATCCTTCCGGATGTGTATCGATTATCGTGAGCTCAACAAACTCATGATCAAGAATCGATATCCCCTACCTCACATTGATGATCTTTTTGATCAATCACAAGGTGCTACATGTTACTCCAAGATCGATCTGTGTTCAGGGTATCATCAACTTCATGTACTCGTGGAAGATATTCCCAAGACTGCTTTCCGCACAAGATACGACCACTATGAGTTCACTGTTATGCCTTCTGGCTTGACAAATGCTCCAACTGTATTCATGGACTTAATGAATCGGGTTTGTAAACCTTATTTGGATAAGTTCATCATTGTTTTCATCGATGACATTCTCATTTATTCAAAGTCACGAGCCGAGCACGAACAACATCTCCGCCTGACAATGGAACTTCTAAAGAGCAACTTTACACCAAATTTTCCAAATGTGAATTTCGGCTGAAAGAAGTTCAGTTTTTGGGTCACATTGTCAATGAGCAAGGTATTCAAATGAATCCTTCCAAAATCGCTGCAATTAAGGATTGGAAAACTCCCACTACTCCCACAGAAGTTCGCTCATTTCTTGGTCTTGATGGTTACTATTGACAATTTATTGCGAACTTCTCAAGATCGCGGTTCCTCACTACTTTGACTCAAAAGAATAAGCCTTTTGAGTGGGGACCTAAACAAGAGGAAGCTTTCCAAACCTTGAAAAAAAAGCTCTGCAATGCTCCTATTCTATCTTTACCTGATGGTAATGATGATTTTGTGGTTTATTGTGACGCGTCGAATCTAGGCCTTGGTTGTTTTCTCATGCAACGAGAGAAATTCATAGCCTACGCGTCATTGAAAGTTCACGAGAAGAATTACACAACTCATGATCTTGAGTTAGGTGCTGTTGTCTATGCTCTCAAGATCTAGAGACACTTTCTTTATGGCACGAAGTGTGTGGTGTTCACAGACCACAAAAGTCTCAAACACATATTCAATCAAAAGGAGTTAAACATGAGACAACGACGTTGGTTCGAACTCCTAAACGATTACGACTGCGAAATTCGCTACCATCCTGGTAAGGCAAATGTTGTGGCTGACGCGCTTAGTCGTAAAGAACGTGTCAAGCTTCATTGTGTTTGAATTCGATCCGATATCCAAACACGTGTTCTTGAAGCCCAACGCGATTGTGTAACCCAAGGTTTGTTGAAAGACGAACTACCTCATCAACTCGAACTTCAACTCGAAATGAAAGACGATGGACTACTCTATTGCATGAACCGTTTGTGGGTACCAAATCAACATAATCTCCGTGCTCTATTGATGGACGAAACTCATAAGTCTTGATATTCGATTCATCCTGGTGCTACAAAAATGTACAAGGATCTTCGTACCCAGTATTGGTGGCCGGGTATGAAGAATGACATTGCCTTGTATGTATCTAAATGCCTTACTTGTCTCAAAGTCAAGGCCGAGCGTCAACATTTGTCTGGTTTATTGGAACAACTGGAAATACCGGTTTGGAAATGGGAGAATATTGCAATGGATCTCATCACGAAATTACCGCGCACATCTAGAGGTCATGATGCAATTTGGGTGATCATTGATCGTCTAACATAGTCAGCACACTTTATAGCAATTCGTGAAGATTACTCTGCTGGAAAACTTGCCAAGATTTATGTTGATGAGATTGTGTCTCGTCATGGTGTTCCTTTGAACATCATATCTGATAGAGATGCTCGGTTCTCATCTCGCTTTTGGAAGACTATGCAATCTGCAATGGGATCCAAACTCAATCTGAGCACTGCTTATCATCCTCAAACGGATGGACAATCTGAGAGGACGATACAAACACTGGAGGATATGCTTAGAGCTTGTGTGATCGATTTTGGTGGTAGTTGGGATTCGCATCTACCTTTGATCGAATTCTCCTACAACAATAGTTATCACGCCAGCATCAACATGGCGCCTTTCAAAGCTTTATACGGTCGAAAATGTTGTTCACCTCTCTGTTGGAATGAAGTTGGAGAGTCGCAGTTTACTGGACCTGAACTCATCCATGACACAACCGAAAAAGGCAAGAAAATTCGTGATAACCTTCTGACAGCTAGAAGCCGTCAAAAGAGTTATGCGGACAAGCGACGCAAGCCCTTGGAATTCCAAGTTGGTGATCACGTCCTACTCAAGTATCCCCTTGGAAAGGAGTGGTCAGATTTAGGAAGAAAGGAAAACTTGAACCACGATACGTTGGACCATTCAAGATTGTTGAAAGAAACGGAAAGGTGGCCTACCGACTTGAGCTACCCCCTAAACTCGGGAATATTCACCCAACATTCCACGTGTCCAATTTTAAAGAAATGTTTAGCCGATACAAACCTCCACATTCCTCTTGACGAGATTCATGTTGATGACACTATGCACTTTGTCGAGAAACCGGTGGAGATACTGGACCATTAAGTCAAGAAACTTAAACGAAGATGAATCCCGATCGTCAAAGTTCGCTGGGAATTCAAATGTGGCCCAGAATTTACTTGGGAATGAGAGGATCAAACGAAAGCAAAGTACCCACATTTGTTTTCACGAGTTTCCTCTAATTAAATTTCGGGACGAAATTCCCTAAAGTAGGGGAGACTGTGATATCTTTCACGATCCGATCATGTATCAATGTCAAACAAGTTATCAATGAATGAAATTTTAATGAAATTTTATGTTTTGTTTATGATTTTTGTATTACTATTTCAATAATTGAAACATATTCAATTCCTGCACAATTCCAAACTCTTGAACAATTTCTGGAAGTGAAATCACAGACAGTTACGTAAACGTAATCAGTTTAATGCGACGTACACTCTGGAACAATCACACAAGCCAAACATACCTTCAATAACCTTTACATATAAGTTTTGAAGGGTTTGGTATGTCAAAAACAAGTTTATTCGATCATAGGGACTATTTACGACAAACTATGAAAGTCTGCCGATTCTCGTAACAACTCACATTCTGGAACAAGGTCATAAGCTAAACATACCGTAATACCCTTAACATATCGTAGAAATAAGTTTCGAGGACTTCGGTATGGCAAAATCACGCTTTTGTAACTTCAGGGGCTATTTTACAAATTCTGTGAAACTATGCCTTTTCGCGTATTTTGCTATCCGGAATATGTACGCACATCCAAAAAAAAATTTAATCATTAAAATCTTACGAACAAACGATTGGAATGCAAAAATATCATTCGTTACGCTTTTACGGTCGCGCACGCGTTCGTTACAATTTTCGTCGTAATTAACCAAAAACCGCAACCGTACGAACAAACGAACCGACATCCGAAGCATTTTTTAGCACATTTCAAGTTCCCTATACTTTATTGTCCTTATAATGCTTGAAAATGGGGTTAACGGGTGTTAAAAGTGCCAAAACGTGTCAAAAACAAGTTTAGGAGCCATTTCTGCCAAATTTGAAACTTCAGCCCCTTCAAGGGCCTTACGGACCGTAAGGCAAAACCCCATACCTTCTGTAAGGGACCCCCAGCTCATCAGAATTGTTAAATCAAGGTGGCAGCTTCTTGTTAAATGCCTTGTTGACTCACCAAACGAATTTGCCACCTTCCATTCTGCATTTGACACCTAAGGGGACACTAATCAAGTTTAGGGATGACTCATGGACACTTGTCATGATCAAATGAACCCAATTCAAGTATAAACACCATGGTGTTCTTCATTCTTGAACTTTTGCAACCATCTCTTTTGTCCCATTCTGCTTCAATCCGAATTTGGCAACCACCTTGGAGCTTTCTCTGGTGTTCTTGATCAACCTTTGGTTTTTGTAAGTGTTCTCTTTCATGCTTGTTTCAATTCTTGTAGTTTAATTGGATTAAAAGTTATAAAATTTGACTTTTGTTTAACTTCCAGAATTGATCATGAATTGATCAACTTAAAATCCAATTGAACCTTGAAATATGATGGTAATCAAGATGGTTAGGATCCCTATTGATCATACCTACTGATTTCTATCATTTCTCGTCATTTTGACAAGTCAAAATTTTGGTCAAAATGCGATAAATGCGCATTTCACGATGAAACTAATTTCGGGTGTCAAAACAGTTTGTTTTAATGCCAAAACTCTTTTATAAACTTATTTAAACATGTCAAAACATGTCTAAATCGTCACCCTTATTTTAGTGCTTGGTTAGAGTCGAAAGTAGAACGGTTTGACCACCGGTTTAACTTTCGAATCTGACCCGTTTGGTTGAACTTTGAATCCAACCAAATACATATTTATGACCATAGTTATAAAGGGAATAACCCTCTGAGGTTATACCTTATAGTCATGTCATTTGGTTAGTGTTATGATGATTAGTTGATATAATCTTCAATAATGACCAAAATTCCCTTTTTGAAAATAAATCAACTAAGAGCATATGTGACATAAAAATTGACATACAATCTGATGTAACAACAACATCAAACATATTTTGGTAATTAGGATTTAGCATAACACATATCTAACAATCCGAAGTAGTTATGCAAATGACGCGTTAAAGTGGCTTAAACTACCGTAACGGGTCATAAAGGGTCAAAAGCACTTAAGAATCTTTCCAACTTAGAATGTTAACTTTATTAAACCATTTCATATGAGTTGCAATACTCATTTGGATTATAAGGTCTCATTCTATCTGATTCTCCAATTTCAAGTCCCGATATTTAGACAATTATCCGGTTATAGGAGACGCTTGATTTCTCGGACTTTTGAGCTTGTTTGATCTTCGATTCAAGGTTACAATAGCAATCACATGTGAGTACATAGCTCCCCTCTTTTATGTTTTGCAAATATTTTGGGGTGATTCATATGTGCTAAATCATTTTCGATTTTACAAAATACAAATACTATGGTTTATATAAACAATACGATTTCAATAGTGTGAACAAACTTGTTGGTACGTTGTATCCATAACAAGAATAACATTCATTAACTATGGCCATGCCGACCAGTAGTAAGTTACGCGCCTAGGACTGACAATCCCGTTACCAAAATTCTCGGGGTTTGTGGGGAAGTTTGGGAAGCGACTAAAACTGTATTTATAACAAACCCTGTGGTGGTTTGTTATACGATTACGGGACCCCATGGGTGGTCTCGAACAAGTCAACAAAGGTTTGAATGTATTCACGAAACGACCAAAAGTTTTCACAATTAAAACGATGAACGATGAACGATTGGTCTATAACAAGGAATGATGAACGATGAACAATTGGTTTATAACAAGGAACGATAATCGATGAACAATTGGTTTATGATAAGTGATTTAGATAACAGAACGCGTGTAATGTAATAAAAGCATGGTGGATACGCCGTCGGTACTTCCTATATATAAATGCTTTTGTCACTTTACATACGTGGCGTTATTTGCATCACTTGAACAAATGTGTACAAACGATGACACGCAACAATTTCAATTAAAGATATAAACCACACAAGTTGTTTCAAGACGATTTACTACTCGGATTTACGAAACAAATGTTTTGGTCAAGATTTTTGGCTACAAATCTTTTATAAACTCTAACTTGTTTTAGATTGGTTAGTTATCATTGCAATATCAAATATTTTTCTATAACAAGGTTTTCAATTAACGACTCTAGTAGTCTGACAAGGTATTGCAAAACATATTCAAAGCCATAAACTTGACACACTCACAAAATCTATGTACTCGCCTGCATATTTTTGCTGACTCGTTTTCACATATGTTTTAGGGAACAATGCTTTATGATACTGATGCATGCTCATGTAGGATCGGACATGGACCTTAGTGCTTATAAAATAAGAAAGGCAATAAATATGCTTGTTTGTTTATTTAATTTTGTTTAACAGTTCTAAGACAATATGACAATATAATCTATGTTTAATATCCAATAAAATGAAATATGAAATACCATGTGTTGTTGAAACAATCTGTTAACGTGACTCCCCAAGTGTTTCCGCCGCGTGTTGTTTTACGCGATTTGGGGTGTTACAGGTTGGTATCAGAGCACTGGTTATAGGGAATTAGTTAATTAGTAATGCTTTGACCTAGACTATAACCTTCCTAGGACCCTAACGCCAGTCTACTTGTGTTTAGATTTAAAAACACAATACAATCACCTATCCTTAGGTGATTACCAAAACAAATTCACAAATTATAAACTCGTTTTGAAATATATTTGTTTTTTGCTTTAAGCCTTCAAAGTTTTCAAAATCTCGTTAAAGTTTGGGTTTTAATAATGTGAACACGTGCAATTTGGAAGGGTGGGTGCGTGTACCCTAAGTTTTCTGTCTAAGGCTAGAGTGTTCGTACAAATCCACTTAATCGGACCTGGGAACTCTTGGGGTGAGTGTCCACTTATAGGCTAAAGCACGTCTTCGCGATACATTATAAAGACCAATTTACTTTGATTAGTCACCGTGTGTCATTTGTGTGTTTTGAGAAACAAACAAGTGACCACCATCCTTATGTTTCGTCGATATTTTGATGCCTCTATTGATTTTTCCGAATGTCAATCTCACATATCTTTCATCATGTTTCTTTTCTAGAATGCCTCCTCGACGTAATGCAACTCAGGATGCCGAAATGGCAGCCATGATCTCTCAACAAATTGTTCCCGTACTCCCTAATCTAGTAACTCAAATGAATCAAGCGAACAACAATAACAACAATAATAACAATGCACCAGCTCCGTGCAATTACAAACAATTCTGTTCGACTAAACCACTTCAGTTCACTAGGTCTGAGGGAGCTACGGGACTTCTTCAATGGTTTGAAAGTCTCGAAAGCACTTTCCGTTTTGTTCAGTGTCCAAATGAGCGAAAGGTCGAGTTTGCATCTAGTGTGTTCAAGAAACGAGCTTTGACATGGTGGAATGGTATTATGAGAGATAGAGGTGCCGAAGTGGCCTTAGCTCAAACTTGGGGAGAGCTTAGGGCTCTTATGATGAAGGAGTTTTGTCCTCGCCATGTGCAAAGGGCGTTCGAGAACGAATTTCATGATCTTAAGCAAGACAGTGGTGAGAGTCATGCTTATACCGACCGATACGAGGAGTTGAGTTTAATTTGTCCTTCGATGGTGACGCCTTTGGATAAGGCGATAGATAAGTAAATCAATGGTTTACCCGATCTTGTGCAAGACATTGTTACCGGTAGCAACCCTATATTCGTCCAACAAGCCATTGAGTTAGCTGCAACTCTAACTGACTCTCAAGTTAAGAAAGGTAAGCTTCATCGCAAGGGTGATAAGAAATGCTCTGCTAAGTCAACTCAAGAGAAACCAAAGGGAAACAAAGTCGAGCCTTCCAAGCGATCGAAGAAGCGTAAGTCTTCTCAAAACTTTGTTGTTATTGCACAACCCGCTCCAGCTGCTCAACCCAATCAAGCTCCCCAAAATCAACCTGCCCCACCTCCTGCAAAGAAACCTTATGCAGGAACTGCACCGCTTTGCAACCGATGTAATGGTCATCATCAAGTTCATATGCCATGTCGTCAGTGTACTACATGTGGAAAACTTGGTCATCTGGTGAATATTTGTCGCTTTAACCCAAACCCAGCGGTTCAGAACCTAGTTCAACCACAAGCAAATCCTGCTCGACCTCATTTCCCACCTGGTTCATGTTATAACTATGGCGAGATGGGTCACTATAAGAACAATTGCCCAAGACTAGCCAATGTAAACCCAGCATGTGGACATGCCTTTAACATCAATGCCAATGAAGCTCGTGCTGGTAACGAAGTCATTAATGGTACGTTCTTTGTTAACGATCATGCTGCTACTGTTCTTTTTAATTCGGTTGCCGATAGAAGTTTTGTGTCACTTGCCTTTGAGCCTTTGCTTTCGATGCCTAGAACTAAACTAGGAAAGCCCTTGTCAGTCGAGATAGCCAATGGAGAACCCCTCGTGCTTGATTCCGTCACTCGTAACTTCCAGTTGAACCTCAATAACCATCTTTTTCCTATCGACCTTACACCAATGCAACTCGAAAGTTTCGACGTTATTATAGGGATGGATTGGTTAACCAAGTACCACGCCGAAGTTATTTGTTTTGACAAGATAGTTCGTATACCCATTTCGTCTGGCAAAATCTTGGATATTCATGGAGAGAAACCGGTTAGTAACGTAAAACTCATGTCATGTACACAAGCCCAAAAGTACTTACGAAAGAATTATGTCGCCTTTTGGCACATATTGTAGAGGAGAAAGCAAAGAACAAGAGTATTCAAGACATTCCGGTTATTCAACATTATCCTGAGATTTTTCCCGAAGAACCTGGATTACCCCGGCATGTCAAGTTGAATTTCGAATTGATCTAGTCACCTGGTGCCAACTCAATAGCCAAATCTCCTTACCGTCTTGCACCGTCACAAATGCAAGAGTTATCGAAGCAACTACAAGAGTTATCTGACAATGGTTTCATTCGTCCGAGCTATTCTCCAGGGGGTGCTCCTGTTTTATTTGTGAAAAAGAAGGATGGATACTTCCGGATGTGTATCGATTATCGTGAGCTCAACAAACTCATGATCAAGAATCTGTCACACCCCGACCCGCAGTGGAAAAGGTGATCGGGGCATGATTGGGTTATCATCAAAGCTCATGACATTTATTATAACGTTTCATATTCATTATTACAATTTAAATGGAAACATACAATCATAATTACATCATGTCCTAAACATCATTCTAGACTTCATTGTTTTCTTCTAAGGCATTTCCTATGTTTTTCCTTGCTTCATCCTGTTCACCTGTATCATGTGTAAAAATGGTTTTTGGATCAACAAAAAGTTGGTGAGTGAATCCTATGAAAAACATGTGAACAAGTTTATTTAATGGATTATAAAATAAAGTGCACAACCACACATGAGTAAAAATAGATGTAAACTTATTCACCAATCATTTAATATTAAATAATGCACACACGAACAATAATGGATCGTTTTGAGGCACGCGTTGCTCAACTCGTCTCCCACGAGGAACTGATGGGCCTAATGAATGATTTGCATATATCTTGACAATATGAAATACATAACTACAAACAATGTATACAATCTAAGTTTAGATCACAATATGGTATGGCACAAGTTTAAATAAACGAGTTAATTTTAGTGACACATGACACACCCCAAAACGTGTAATTAAAGAGGGGAGTTGTAAGATTCACTCACATTGGGTGCGTTGGGTTGATGATGTTGAATGCGCACGAAGTTGGTTTTAACCACGAGTGAAACTAACCTAGATAACGGCATAATGGTTCGGTAAGTAAGAGGATTTTATTAATCAATTTTAGTAGGATTGTTGGATATATTTTTGTGAGTTTAAGGCTATTTTCTAACCTTAAAAATGTTATTTTTAAGTATTTTTAATGTAAATAAATAAATAAAAGTAATAAAAAAATGTTGACTTTTGATTGTTGACTTGTTGACCGTTGACTTGTTGACCGATTTTATTGTGTATTTGTATGCGCCGGGTGAGGCTCGAACCCGAGACCTCCCGTTCGCGTGCACGCAGCTCTACCAACTGAGCTACGTGTCTAACCCGAAATATTTCTGTTTTTAATTATATTTATATACTAATTGAGTTAATCTGAAAATCATTTATTTAAAAACGATTTTAATTATCATGCTCGGTGCTCTCCACAGATCTCGAACCCGGGACCTGTGGTTTAGGTTAACACATATCCACCGCTGGACTGTGTGTCTAACTTGTTAAATAATCTGATTTTTATTATAAATAATACAAACTAAATAATTTCATTTCTGCCTTATATAAAAAGTTTGATATTTGTCCGGACCGGTGCGGTAGTCTGGACTCGAACTCGTGACATGTGATTTAAACGTTCACACAGTCCACCACTAGACTGTGTGTCTTTCTTGGTTATTATTCCGGTTTTTATTAAACTTAACATCTATAAGCAGTGGATCCGGTTCAGTTAAAAAAAGGAACATTTTTATTAAGGCGAGTGTGCGTGGGACAAGAATCGAACTCGGGACGTAAGCGTGTTTATTTGCACACAGTCCACCGCTGGACTGTGTGTCTAACCCGAGATATATCTTGATTTAAATTAAACTTATATAATACTGAAATCTTCATCTTCTTCGTTAATCTTCATCCAGAACAAAAATCCGACTGGTTCGACGATTTAATCCAGTTCTTTACTGTGTTGTGATTAATTATATGTGAGATAAATAAAAAGAATGAGAGATTAAGTGTAAGATATACCGAACAGTGGTTCCTCTGTTTCGCCGACGAAACTCCGATGACAGCAGAATATTCCGGCGACGTGTGTCTTGCGGCAGAGGGTCTTCAGCGAGCTTGAGGTGAGTGTGGGTGGCTTTGGTATGAGCTCTGGGTGTTCAGTGTTTAGAGTAAGGCACAGAGGTGAAGGGTTCGGTTTTCCGGCGAGTTGCAGAAGTTTTCCGGCGAGTGGAATTACGTCGGGAAAGAGTGTGATTGTGAGCGAAAAAGCTAACAGAGGTTAGAGGGGGTAATTATAGGGCAAAACATTGACGAATTTGGTCCGTTTTCCGTCTTGATTCGTCGGTTAAAAATTTTCCGCCGGTTATGACTTGCGTCGCGGGTTCAGACGTCGGTTATAACCGATGTAATAGTTAAGGTTTCGGTTAAAACAGAAGAAACCGACCAATCTCGGCGAAATCCTCGAGATTTCCTACGACTGCGATTGGGCGCGTCGGTTTTGAATTCGAGATTTATGTTATGTATTAATTGTTTCCAATAATGAACAAGAGACACAAGTGGCGGAGTGGTTGAGCGTGTGTGTGATAACTCATTGTTGACCAGGTTGACCCGGCTGACCCGGGTTCGAAACCCAGCAGCCTTGTTTGATTTTTAAACCACTATTTTTAATACTTTTTCAAATATAAATTATATATTCCAATATACTTATTAATTATGTATCGTTTAAAATTAATTTGGGCATTAAATACGCAACGAAATTTTTAACTGATTGTTCGGTTAATAAACGGAGCGGGTTTGGTAAATCCGGTTTTTTACGGATGTTACAGTATCCCCTGCTTTTTAGAAATTTCGTCCCGAAATTTAAGTAGTGACATATTTGTCTAAAAAGGATGGTGTTTAGTTTGACAGTTACATACTTAGAAAAGAGTAAGAGTTTAATTTTTTTGTTTGAGGCGGTAACGTCCCTTGTAAGGTTAAGTACCCTGCTACAGGAATCGCTTTTTGTTACCTACGGTAAAAATATTGATAAGCAGAGTTGATTCACTAAGTATGATTTCTTGCGCAAGAGTTTTGATATGTTTGGAAAGATACGGTTATATCCTAAAACAAAATTTCTAATACTACAACCTACATGGAACTTCTCATAACCGCCTAACAATGCCTCTGATCCTTTGACAAGAATACTTATATATAGGAAGTACCAGCGGCGTATCCACCATATTCTTGTCAAATTTTCATTGGTTTTATCAGTAAGTTATGATTGGTTCTATGATGTGACTCTAGAACATAAATAAACACCACAACCAATGTACCAAGAAATTACTAAATTCTACATAGAACTTCTCATAACCGCCTGACAATGCCTCTGATCCTTTAGCAAGAATACTTATATATAGGAAGTACCAGCGGCGTATCCACCATATTCTTGTCAAATTTTCATTGGTTTTATCAGTAAGTTATGATTGGTTCTATGATGTAACTCTAGAACATAAATAAACACAACAACCAATATCTGAGTCAAAATTCTGATAGCATAGATGTTTGAATGGTGACAGTTCCTCTTTTGTTTGTTATGATGAAGAGGTTAGTTTATGTTGAAATAGAACACAATCCAGTTTCTTTAAATGACGAGATGATATGAATGTTAAATCAGTGAATGTAACACAAATTTCAACCAAGACAATACTAAATCCTATATGGAACTTCTCCTAACCGCCTGATAATGCCTCTGATCCTTTGGCAAGAATACTTATATATAGGAAGTACCAGCGGCGTATCCACCATATTCTCGTCAAATTTTCATTGGTTTTATCAGTAAATTATGATTAGTCCTATGTGACTCTAAAACATAAACAAACACAACAACCAAAGCTTGAGTCTAAATTCTGATAGAATACATGTTTGAATGATGACAGTACCTCTCTCGTCTGTTATGATGGAGAGGTTAGTCTATGTAGAAAATGGAACACAATCCAATTTCTTTAAATAATGAGATGATATGAATGCTAAATCAGTAAGTACAAAACAAACTTCAACCAAAACAATACTAAATCCTACATGGAACTTCTCATAACCGCCTGATATTGCCTCTGATCCTTTGGCAAGAATACTTATATATAGGAAGTACCGCGGCGTATCCACCATATTCTTGTCAAATTTTCATTAGCTTTATCCATAAGTTATGATTAGTTCTATGTGACTTAAACATAAATAAACTGAAATAGTAATTCGCATTAGGATCCTTGGATAAGATTCCAATTTATAACTGGGATACGGGGGAATTGAGATAACATAAAGAAAAACATAAAAACTAAGCGGTTGGAGTTGAATCTTGATTTTCGGTGAAGGGAACTAGTTGGGTGGTTTCATTTGGGCCGTCATTATCTTCAACAGGGTTGGCGTTGATGTTGAAAACTCTTCCTCTTGCTGGTGGCCTAGTGATTGGGTTTTCTTGATTTACTTGGTTAACTGGGTTTGATTGAGCTTGAGCATTTATGATGTTAACCAATCGAGGGCACGTGTTTCTAAAGTGGGTAGGGTCGCCACAATTAAAACAAGCTCGAACATAAGGTAACGTGGGGTATTGGGGTTGTTGATAGGTTTGGATCATGTTTTGAGTAGGGGGAGAGATTTGGTTTTGAGGGGTGCGGCAAACCTTGCTCAAATGACCATAGCGTCCACAATTCGCACATAGTCGACAAGGTAAGGTAGATGGATGGTGATAAAAACAGGTGTTACATCGAGGGTGAGATCCAAGGTATGGTTTCTTATTTGGGTAAGTTGAGTTGGGTGCTACTTGAGTGATTGGGATAGCTTGGATGGGTATGGCTTGTGAAATTGGTGGATTACGTTGTGTGACAGCGAAAAGTTGCCCATCTCGTTTTCTCTTAAAAATGGTTGAGAAGGGGATTCGGTTTGGGTGGAGTTTGAAGTTTCAGTCGATGCTTTATCCTTCTTCTTCTCCTCCTTGAAGTCTTTGTTCCGGATTCGGTTTTCGGTGAGCTCTGTAGCTAACTCCATTGCTGCTTCCAAGGTTACAGGTGTGGTACTTATTACAGAGTCTTGAATTTTTTACGGAAGACCTCGAATGTAGTGCTCGATCAAACGGTAAAGAGGAGTGAACGAGTTGGGAACCATTTGATTTAACTCGAGGAACCTTTTGTTGTATGTGGTGTGGTCGCCTTCCTTTTGCTTCAACGAATAGAACTCATCTTCTAATTTCTTGATTTCGCTCCTTGGGCAAAACCGTCTTGTCATGATTTCCTTCAACTCTTCCCAAGTCAAAGTCATAGCATCTTCAACGCCTCGTTTAGCCTTCTCTGTATTCCACCAAGTAAGTGCTATTCCATATAAACGACCAGTAGCATATCGCACTTTGCGATCATCGGGGCAATCGCAATTTAGAAAAGTGTTCTCCATTTCTTCAAACCAATGGAAGAGAGCGTGACACCTTCAGTCCCTTCGTATTTTGGAGGGTCGCAGGATTTGAAATGCTTGTAGGTGCATTTAGTGGTATTTGGGGGAGGGTTGATAACGTTTTGATTTTCTTGGTTGACAGGATTAGCGGTAAGTGCTTGTTGGACTTGGATTACAATGTTGGGTATTACGGCAGCCATTTGTTAGGGCAGCCATGCGCTCGCGAGCTTTTCCTGCTCTCATCTTCCTACGGGCGAGGCTAGAAGACATCTACAAGGAATACATATCAAGAGAATGAGTTGGATGTTTTTGGGATCATGGGTCGTATTTAGGAATAAACATTCATAAAATAAATATAGAAAAATAAATCTACTACATCCATAGGATGTCTTGGGCTTTGCTCGTCATTGGGCCTTGCATGCCGCCATACTTCACCTTCGTAATCATGTGGGCCCCCATGAATACCGGGTTTTTCATATGGTTCGCATGTGTTAGCCTGGTTACGTACACTAAAACCTGGAGAAAATCGAGAAATATGTAACGTATGATATTCGGAATGTGCCCAGGTATAGACACGGTGACACCTCAAAGTGGGGTTAGTTCGAACGACGTTTTGGTGTGGCATGCTTTGGCCTAATAGGTCCTTCGTACTCTCATCGTTAGTCCCCAGGTAGGCAAACTGGTCCGTTATATTGGATTTATACAAATGCCAACCTAGACAGGACGTTCCGACTACCGGTACTTGTACCCTTCCAGTTACTACATGCCCGTCGCAGAACTTACTTTGATGAGATTTGAAAATTGCGACAAAATCTTTGAATAATAAAAGTATGAAGACGATTTGAATATATGAACATTGAAATATGTATGATGAATGTGTATGTAAGTATGTATGTTTGACTGTAAGTATAAACACATATGAAACAAAAAAATATCATAAGTTTGCATGTAACCACATAAACAATAAAAATCTAGTCAACTATAGTATAGGCTCTAAGGGTCTAATAACCTATCCTATATCCTATAGTCATGGCTCTGATACCAATCTGTCACACCCCGACCCGCAGTGGAAAAGGTGATCGGGGCATGATTGGGTTATCATCAAAGCTCATGACATTTATTATAACGTTTCATATTCATTATTACAATTTAAATGGAAACATACAATCATAATTACATTCATGTCCTAAACATCATTGTAGACTTCATTGTTTTCTTCTAAGGCATTTCCTATGTTTTTCCTTGCTTCATCCTGTTCACCTGTATCATGTGTAAAAATGATTTTTGGATCAACAAAAAGTTGGCGAGTGAATCCTATGAAAAACATGTGAACAAGTTTATTTAATGGATTATAAAATAAAGTGCACAACCACACATGAGTAAAAATAGATGTAAACTTATTCACCAATCATTTAATATTAAATAGTTCACACACGAACAATAATGGATCGTTTTGAGGCACGCGTTGTTCAACTCGTCTCCCACGAGGAACTGATGGGCCTAATGAATAATTTGCATATATCTTGACAATATGAAATACATAACTACAAACAATGTATACAATCTAAGTTTAGACACAATATGGTATGGCACAAGTTTAAATAAACGAGTTAATTTTAGTGACACATGACACACCCTAAAATGTGTAATTAAAGAGGGAGTTGTAAGATTCACTCACATTGGGTGCGTTCGGTTGATGATGTTGAATGCGCACGAAGTTGATTTTAACCACGAGTGAAACTAACCTAGATAACGGCATAATGGTTCGGTAAGTAAGAGGATTTTATTAATCAATTTTAGTAGGATTGTTGGATATATTTTTGTGAGTTTAAGGCTATTTTCTAACCTTAAAAATGTTATTTTTAAGTATTTTTAATGTAAATAAATAAATAGAAGTAATAAAAAAATGTTGACTTTTGACTGTTGACCTGTTGACCGTTGACTTGTTGACCGATTTTATTGTGTATTTGTATGCGCCGGGTGAGGCTCGAACCCGAGACCTCCCGTTCGCGTGCACGCAGCTCTACCAACTGAGCTACGTGTCTAACCCGAAATATTTCTGTTTTTAATTA
Source organism: Scalesia atractyloides (assembly GCA_947069175.1). Taxonomy (NCBI): domain Eukaryota; kingdom Viridiplantae; phylum Streptophyta; class Magnoliopsida; order Asterales; family Asteraceae; genus Scalesia; species Scalesia atractyloides. Next base: position 23,776,199 of record CAMTDV010000024.1, read on the forward strand.
TATTTATATACTAATTGAGTTAATCTGAAAATCATTTATTTAAAAACGATTTTAATTATCATGCTCGGTGCTCTCCACAGGTCTCGAACCCGGGACCTGTGGTTTAGGTTAATACACAGTCCACTGCTGGACTGTGTGTCTAACTTGTTAAATAATCTGATTTTTATTATACATATATATAAACTAAATAATTTCATTTCTGCCTTATATAAAAAGTTTGATATTTGTCCGGACCAGTGCGGTAGTCTGGACTCGAACTCGTGACATGTGATTTAAACGTTCACACAGTCCACCACTGGACTGTGTGTCTTTCTTAGTTATTATTCCGGTTTTTATTAAACTTAACATCTATAAGCAGTGGATCCGGTTCAGTTAAAAAAAGGAACATTTTTATTAAGGCGAGTGTGCGTGGGACAAGAATCGAACTCGGGACGTAAGCGTGTTTATTTGCACACAGTCCACCGCTGGACTGTGTGTCTAACCCGAGATATATCTTGATTTAAATTAAACTTATATAATACTAAAATCTTCATCTTCTTCGTTAATCTTCATCCAGAACAAAAATCCGACTGGTTCGACAATTTAATCTAGTTCTTTAGTGTGTTGTGATTAATTATATGTGAGATAAATAAAAAGAATGAGAGATTAAGTGTAAGACATACCGAACAGTGGTTCCTCTGTTTTGCCGACGAAACTCCGATGACAGCAGAATATTCCGGCGACGTGTGTCTTGCGTCGGGAAAGAGTGTGATTGTGAGCGAAAAATCTAACAGAGGTTAGAGGGGGTAATTATAGGGCAGAATATTGACGAATTTGGTCCGTTTTCCGTCTTGATTCGTCGGTTAAAAATTTTCCGGGGGTTATGACTTGCGTCGCGGGTTCAGACGTCGGTTATAACCGATGTAATAGTTAAGGTTTCGGTTAAAACAGAAGAAACCGTCCAATCTCGGCGAAATCGTCGGGATTTCCGACGACTGCGATTGGGCGCGTCGGTTTTGAATTCAAGATTTATGTTATGTATTAATGGTTTCCAATAATGAACAAGAAACACAAGTGGCGGAGTGGTTGAGCGTGTGTGTGATAAGTCATTGTTGACCAGGTTGACCCGGCTGACCCGAGTTCGAAACCCGGCAGCCTTGTTTGATTTTTAAACCACTATTTTTAATACTTTTTCAAATATAAATTATATATTCCAATATACTTATTAATTATGTATTGTTTAAAATTAATTTGGGCATTAAATACGCAAACGAAATTTTTAACTGATTGTTCGGTTAATAAACGGAGCGGGTTTGGTAAATCCGGTTTTTGACGGATGTTACAGTATTGATATCCCCTACCTCGCATTGATGATCTTCTTGATCAATTACAAGGTGCTACATGTTTCTCCAAGATTGATCTGCATTCAGGGTATCATCAACTTCGTGTACTCGAGGAAGATATTCCCAAGACTGCTTTCCGCACAAGATACGACCACTATGAGTTCATTGTTATGCCTTTTGGCCTGACAAATGCTCCAGCTGTATTCATGGACTTAATGAACCGGGTTTCTAAACCTTATTTGGATAAGTTCATCATTTTTTTCAACGACGACATTCTCATTTATTCAAAGTCACGAGCTGAGCACGAACAACATCTCCGCCTGACAATGGAACTTCTAAAGAAAGAGCAACTTTACACCAAATTTTCCAAATGTGAATTTCGGCTGAAAGAAGTTCAGTTTTTGGGTCACATTGTCAATGAGCAAGGTATTCATGTGGATCCTTCCAAAATCACTGCAATTAAGGATTGGAAAACTCCCACTACTCCCACAGAAGTTCGCTCATTTCTTGGTCTTGCTGGTTACTATCGACAATTTATTGCGAAGTTCTCAAAGATCGCGGTTCCCCTCACAACTTTGACTCAAAAGAATAAGCCTTTTGAGTAGGGACCTAAACAAGAGGAAGCTTTCCAAACCTAGAAACAAAAGCTCTGCAATGCTCCTATTCTATCTTTACCTGATGGTAATGATGATTTTGTGGTTTATTGTGACGCATTGAATCTAGGCCTTGTTTGCATTCTCATGCAATGAGATAAATTCATAGCCTACGCGTCGAGACAATTGAAAGTCCACGAGAAGAATTACACAACTCATAATCTTGAGTTAGGTGCTGTTGTCTTTGCTCTCAAGATCTGGAGACACTATCTTTATGGCACGAAGTGTGTGGTGTTCACAGACCACAAAAGTCACCAACACATATTCAATCAAAAGGAGTTAAACATGAGACAACGACATTGGGTCGAACTCCTAATCGATTACGACTGCGAAATTCGCTACCATCCTGGTAAGGCAAATGTTGTGGCTGACGCGCTTAGTCGTAAAGAACGTGTCAAGCTTCATCGTGTTCGAATTCGATCCGATATCCAAACACGTATTCTTGAAGCCCAACGGGATTGTGTAACCCAAGGTTTGTTGAAAGACGAACTACCTCATCAACTCGAACTTCAACTCGAAACGAAAGACGATGGACTACTCTATTGCATGAACCGTTTGTGGGTACCAAATCAACATAATCTCCATGCTCTATTGATGGACGAAACTCATAAGTCTCGATATTCGATTCACCCTGGTGCTACGAAAATGTACAAGGATCTCCCTACCCAGTATTGGTGGCTGGGTATGAAGAATGACATTGCCTTGTATGTATCTAAATGCCTTACTTATCTCAAAGTCAAGTCCGAGCATCAACATTCGTCCGGTTTATTTGCACAACTAGAAATACCAGTTTGGAAATGGGAGAACATTGCGATGGATCTCATCACGAAATTACCGCGCACATCTAGAGGTCATGATGCAATTTGGGTGATCATTGATCGTCTAACAAAGTCAGCACACTTTATAGCAATTCGTGAAGATTACTCCGCTGGAAAACTTGCCAAGATTTATGTTGATGAGATTGTGTCTCGTCATGGTGTTCATTTGAACATCATATCTGACAGAGATGCTCGGTTCTCATCTCGCTTTTGGAAGACTATGCAATCTGCAATGGGATCCAAACTCAATCTGAGCACTGCTTATCATCCTCAAACGGATGGACAATCTGAGAGGACGATACAAACACTAGAGGATATTCTTAGAGCTTGTGTGATCGATTTTGGTGGTAGTTGGGATTCGCATCTACCATTGATCGAATTCTCCTACAACAATAGTTATCACGCCAGCATCAACATGGCGCCTTTCGAAGTTTTATACGATCGAAAATATCGTTCACCTGTCTGTTGGAATGAAGTTGGAGAGTCGCATTTTACTGGACCCTTTACTCATACACGACACAACCGAAAAAGGGAAGAAAATTCGCGATAACCTTTTGACAGCTAGAAGCCGTCAAAAGAGTTATACGGACAAGCGACGCAAGCCTTGGAATTCCAAGTTGGTGATCACGTCCTACTCAAGGTATCCCCTTGGAAAGGAGTGGCCAGATTTGGGAAGAAAGGAAAGCTTGCACCATGATACGTTGGCCCATTCATGATCGTTGAAAGAATCGGAAAGGTGGCCTACCAACTTGAGCTACCTCCTAAACTCGGGAATATTCACCCAACATTCCTCGTGTCCAATTTTAACGAAATGTTTAGCTTATACAAACCTCCACATTCCTCTCGACGAGATTCATGTTGATAACACTATGCACTTTGTCGAGAAACCGGTGGAGATACTGGACCGTGAAGTCAAGAAAATTAAACGAAGACGAATGCCGATAGTCAAAGTTCGCCGGGAATCCAAACGTGGCCCATAATTTACTTGGGAACAAGAGGATCAAATGAAAGCGAAGTACCCACATTTGTTTTCACGAGTTTCCTCTACTTAAATTTCGGGACGAAATTCCCTGAAGTAGGGGAGACTGTGATATCTGTAACGATCCGATCATGTATCAATGTCAAAAAAGTTATCAATGAATGAAATTTTTATGAAATTTTGTGTTTTGTTTTTGATTTTTGTATTACTATTTCAATAATTGCACATATTCAATTCCTGCACAATTCCAAACTCTTGAACAATTTCTGGAAGTGAAATCGCAAACTGTTACGTAAACGTAATCAGTTTAATGTGACGTACACTCTGGAACAATGACACAAGCAAGCATACCTAATGCTACATAACTTAGAAATAAGTTTTGAAAGGTTTGGTATGTCAAAAACAAGTTTATTAGATCACAAGGACTATTTACGACAAACTACGAAAGTCTGCCGATTCTCGTAGCAACTCACATTCTGGAACAAGGTCATAAGCTAAACATACCTTAATACCCTTAACATAGCTTAGAAATAAGTTTCGAGGACTTCGGTATGGCAAAATCACCCTTTTGTAACTTCAGGGGCTATTTTGCAAATTCTGCGAAACTATGCCTTTTCGCGTATTTCGCTATCCGGAACATGTACGCACATCCAAAAAAATTTTAATCATTAAAATCTTGTATATTAGTGATTGGAATGCAAAAATATCATTCGTTACGCTTTTATGGTCGCGCACGCGTTCATTACAATTTTCGTCATAATTAACCGAAAACCGCAACCGTACGACCAAACGAACTGACATCCGAAGCATTTTTTAGTGCATTTCAAGTTACTATACTTTATTGTCCTTATAATGCTTGAAAATGGGGTTAACGGGTGTTTAAAAGTGCCAAAGCGTGTCAAAAACAAGTTAAGGGGCCATTTCTACCAAATTTGAAACTTCAGCCCCTGCAAGGGCCTTATGGACCGTCAGTCAAAACCCCATACGATCCGTAAGGGGTCCCCAGCTCATCAGAATTGTTAAATCAAGGTGGCAGCTTCTTGTTAAATGCCTTGTTGACTCACCAAACGAATTTGCCACCTTCCATTCTGCATTTGACACCTAAGGGGACACTAATCAAGTTTAGGGATGACTCATGGACACTTGTCATGATCAAATGAACCCAATTCAAGTATAAAAACCATGGTGTTCTTCATTCTTGAACTTTTGCAACCATCTCTTTTGTCTCATTCTGCTTCAATCCGAAATTGCCAACCATCTTGGAGCTTTCTCTGGTGTTCTTGATCAACCTTTGGTTTTTGTAAGTGTTCTCTTTCATGCTTGTTTCAATTCTTGTAGTTTAATTGGATTAAAAGTCATAAAATTTGACTTTTGTTTAACTTCCAGAATTGATCATGAATTGATCAACTTAAAATCCAATTGAACCTTGAAATATGATGGTAATCAAGATGGTTAGGATCCCTATTGATCATACCTACTGATTTCTATCATTTCTCGTCATTTTGACAAGTCAAAATTTCGGTCAAAATGCGATAAATGCGCATTTCACGATGGAACTAATTTCGGGTGTCAAAACAGTTTGTTTTAATGCCAAAACTCTTTTATAAACTTATTTAAACATGTCAAAACATGTCTAAATCGTCACCCTTATTTTAGTGCTTGTTTAGAGTCGAAAGTAGAACGGTTTGACCACCGGTTTGACTTTCGAATCTGACCCGTTTGGTTGAACTTTGAATCCAACCAAATACATATTTATGACCATAGTTATAAAGGGAATAACCCTCTGAGGTTATACCTTATAGTCATGTCATTTGGTTAGTGTTATGATGATTAGTTGATATAATCTTCAATAATGACCAAAATTCCCTTTTTGAAAATAAATCAACTAAGAGCATATGTGACATAAAAATTGACATACAATCTGATGTAACAACAACATTAAACATATTTTGGTAATTAGGATTTAGCATAACACATATCTAACAATCCGAATGCGTAGTTACGCAAATGACACGTTAAAGTGGCTTAAACTACCTTAACGGGTCATAAAGGGTCAAAAGCACTTAAGAATCTTTCCAACTTAGAATGTTAACTTTATTAAACCATTTCATATGAGTTGCAATACTCATTTGGATTATAAGGTCTCATTCTATCTGATTCTCCGATTTCAAGTCCCGATATTTACACAATTATCCGGTTATAGGAGACGCTTGATTTCTCGGACTTTTGAGCTTGTTTGATCTTCAATTCAAGGTTACAATAGCAATCACATGTGAGTACATAGCTCCCCTCTTTTATGTTTTGCAAATATTTTGGGGTGATTCATATGTGCTAAATCATTTTCGAGTTTACAAAATACAAATATTATGGTTTATATAAACAATACGATTTCAATAATGTGAACAAACTTGTTGGTGCGTTGTATCAATAACAAGAATGACATTCATTAACAATGGCCAAGCCGACCAGTGGTAAGTTACGGCACCTAGGACTGATAATTCCGTTACCAAAATTCCCAGGGTTTGTGGGGAAGTTTGGGAAGCGACTGAAACTGTATTTGTAACAAACCTTATGGTGGTTTGTTATACGATTAAGGGACCCCAGGGGTGGTCTCGAACAAGTCAACAAAGGTTTGAATGTATTCACGAAACGACCAAAAGTTTTCACGATTAAAACGATGAACGATGAATGATTGTCCATAACAAGGAACGATGAATGATGAACAATTGGTTTATAACAACAAACGATAATCGATGAACAATTGGTTTACAACAATTGGTTTATGATAAGTGATTTAGATAACAGAACGCGTGTAATGTAATAAGAGCATGGTGGATACGTCATCGGTACTTCCTATATATAAATACTATTATCACTTTACATATGTGGCGTTATTTGCATCACTTTAACAATTGTTTACAAAGGATGACACGCAACGATTTCAATTAAAGATATAAACCATACAAGTTGTTTCAAAACGATTTACTACTCAGATTTATGAAACAAATGTTTTGGTCCAGATTTATGGCTACAAATCTTTTATAAACTATAACTAACTTGTTTTAGATTGGTGAGTTATCATTACAATATCAAATATTTTTCGATAACAAGGTTTTCAATTAACGACTCTAGGAGTCTGACAAGGTATTGCAATACATATTCAAAGCCATAAACTTGACACACTCACAAAATCTATGTACTCGCTGGTATATTTTTGCTGACTCGTTTTCACATATGTTTCAGGGAACAATGCTTGATTATCCTGATGCATGCTCATGTTGGATCGGACGTGGACCTTAGTGCTTATAAAATAAGAAAGACAATAAATATGCTTGTTTGTTTGTTTAATTTTGTTTAACAGTTCTAAGACAATATGACAATATAATCTATGTTTAATATCCAATAAAACGAAATATGAAATACCATGTGTTGTTGAAACAATCTGTTAACATGACTCCCCAAGTGTTTCCGCCGCGTGTTGTTTTACGCGATTTGGGGTGTTACATATGTCTTGACCTTATCTACTGTTTCACAACCACTGACAGTGTTATAACTTTTATTGTTCACAATCACTGATGAAACACATCAGCGGTTTCCCAAAACAACTGTCATCCATTCAAGTCAGAGGATACACGTGGACAGATAATAGCGATCAGATCTTGCCACGTGTCAAATGTTAACCATCCGACTTTTGAAATTACTGATTATCCAAATAAAAACCCTGATAAAACCCTCAAACAAAGTTTTATCACCAAAATCAAATTCAAAAATTTCTCAAAAGAAATTACGCAGTTTCGTTAGTGTTTCTCAAAAACCTCGATCATGGTTCTTATCATCAAACATCCACACAATTACCTCTGTACTTTCGAGAAGACGAAAAAATATACAGATTTTCATAATATCATTGATATCATGTCTTCATCGATATATTAAACATTGCTAACCTGCAACGCACCAATTTATCACACACCCTACAAGAATTCTAGGCAATGCTGAGCTTGAAATTCAAAACAAAAAGCCTTGGGCAATCTCATCAGAAGTAGGAGGTATCCTGGTTCCAATAACTCTACAAACCATCTCAGAAGTTTTTCAGATGGACGATCTAGCAGGTAAAATCTCTTTCTCTAAGGATGAGTATCAAGTTGATTTGATCAATAGAGGGTATACAGGACAATTAACAAAAGCTACTATGGAAAAAAGAGGATTTCCACCTCCTATGAAATTCCTGTTCCATACCCTGCTCACCTGTGTTTCAAATAAAACAACTGGTTTTAACGAAATACCGTTGAAAATTCGATATTTGGGGTATGCCATCATGTCTAAACTGGTTATAATTACTCCCAAGCATTGTTTAATGATCTGGTAACCAATCTGGAAAATGTGAAAAACAATAAAGCACAAGCTTTCTTGTTATTTCCAAGGTTTTTAAGCTATTACTTACAACAGAAAATTCTAAAAGAAAGTGCACAAGCTATTGCTCAAGGTATATCTTTTCAAATAAAGAGTTTAACATCTGAAACATTTACTCGCCTCATGGCTAAAGAGTCAAAAGTTTCTAAAACACAAGAAGGGAAGTCTGAGCAAAATTTGGATGAGTCCACATCTACTCCTCAGACCTCAGCCGCTGAGCCCACTGCTCTTGGTGACCACAGTAGCATAACCATGTGTGCAACCCCACCAAAGATCACACAAAAGAACCAAACAAGAGAATCCACTAACCCCACCAAACCTACCAAAAAGGATCTTCCGGAAGATGAGATCCCAGAAGTTAATCCTGTGACAACACAAAAGTCACAAGAAACCACTATTGTTACTTCCTCACAACAGTTGGAAGGATCTCCATCCAAAACCACAACTCCTCATGATTCCTCCCAAAAGGAACATGTTGTAAGCACAGGGACACCACAACTTGAAACATTACCCTCATTTGAGAGTATGTTGAACTGTCCTTCTCCCGGGGTAAAGTTATTTTTCACATCACTCCCCACATCTCAAATAACTTCAACAAAAGTACCTCTATTTGAAGTCATTGAAAGTCAGACACAAAACAACCCCTCTCACCTACACATTTTGAGAGAAAAACTTCCACAATGGTTGTGTCTGATAAAGTTCAATTGGCTATCCCATAAACAGTTGAGGAAGTTACACCACTTGAGTTTCATGAAATTCTTGTTGATAGTTCAAGTGGAGTAGCTACTACAGATGTTGCATCCACTGATCTACATCTAGATGGTAGTTTCATAAATAAGACTCCCTTGGAGGCAATTTCTACTGAGGCTACCTTGGTAACCACTGTGGGTGTTAAAACCATTGTTAAAGTTGCTAAGGAACCCTCATCTGTAGAAAGAAGTGCCTAGTAGCAAGAAAAAGGGGCATCAGCTGATGAGAATTTGGAGACTTCTCCTATCTCTAAAGTTGATACAACCACCTCTGGTGGGAAATCAGATGATCCTATTAAATTTGGTGATGATTTAAAATATAAAGATTTGACGGAGAAATTTACAAAAATCAAAGCATATGTGACAGATATTAAAAATATGCTGGAACAGATGTTAGAATCTTCAAAATCTCAAAACACTACTCAACCGTCTGTTCCTCAAACCACTGAAGTATTAAAAAGTTATATCCTCTGCTTCAACAACAACGCCAGCATTCTGGTCATCAACATGAGATACAAGTGCAAATGCTAAGAGACATGGTTGAGGAAAGATATATATATACTCAGGCAGAGCTAAAGAGTATTAAAGAAACCCCCTCACAAAAATGTCTGACACTACCCCTGCAATTATCTTCGAAAGAGTTGATGATGCCATAAAGGGGGAGAAAAATGATGTTATGCCCTCAGTAACTTCTGCTGAAACTTCTGTCAAAGAAAAGAAAAAAGGAGTTGATGAAACCCTGGAAATTCAAGCAGATGATGAAGGTGCAAAAATGCGGATCATTAAAAATCAAAATATGACAAAGGAGAAAACGAATTTGAAAGAATTGGAGATAAAAGCACAGGATACCACTGCAACAGATGTTGAGACTACCAAAGGTACAACAGATGTTAGAAAAATAGTGGTTGAAACAAAAACTTCTCAATTTCCATCAGAATCAATATTCACTCCTATAACTCAATTTTCTACAAAGACTACTTCACCAAAATTAGTCTATACAAGAAAAAGAAAGGTCATGGTGAATGATGAGGATATACCAGCACATACTCCTTTATCATCTTCACCACTTACTCAAGCAAATCCAGAACCTTTCATTCCTATTTCATCACCAATATCAACCTCACTTACTCAATCACCCAGTGGTCACAACCCTTCTAGAAACACACCACTGGAAACAATATATCCTCTGGAGCTGGCAGCAGTTCAAATGAAATGTTACAATTCTATACAGAGGATAATCCATCCAAAAGAATCTTTCCATCTCTTCATGGCTACAGAATTCCTAAAAACCTTGATGAATATATTAAATTGAAAGCCAGACAAGCTAGAAACATAGCAAAAGAAGAGGGAAAAGGAAAGGGTAACATCTACTTGTCAAAACTAGAGCAGCATGAGCTAAGCAAAGTCAAGAAATTGGAAGATTATGCAAGAGAGTTAAACAAGAAGATGTCAAACTTACCATCTAATGTTGATCTTCAAAAGAAGCTAAGGAATGACCTCATAGAACTTATCATGAGAGGAAAACCATATCAAGCATATGAGCATCAGTTCAAACACTGGTCCATCACAGCTCTCAAACAAGAAGCAAATAGATGTGAAAGGATGAAGAAAGATCCTCAAATGAGGAAGAATGCACCAGACTGGAACAAGTATAAAAATTACAGTGCAGATCTTGCCTTAGAAGCATCCATCCAAGCCTTAAATGAAAGAAAAAGGAAGTTAAAGATGGATGGGGAAGATAATCAAAGGGAAGCTAACATCAGTAAACAGGCCAAAAATCTACCCTTGCATGATAATCCATTAAAGCCTCAAGCTCACCCTGAAGAAACTATCAAAAGACTATCAAGCAGTTCACCATTTCCAAACTCATCACAAATAAAAATTCTCCCAAGAAACCCATTGAACTCAAAAATACTAAAATGGATGTCTGAGAAAAAAACCCATGTATTGACTTTGCTCAAGTCCAATGGGAAAGTTGAGCATATATCTAGAGAGGATGCACTAAGCCTGGGTGTAGCTGACCTCCAAGATCTTTTGGAACTTCAACTGTGTAGGGATGAAGATGATGAAAATTCCCAGAAATTTGAACTACAGTTCAAAGGATATATCAGGGAAAACTGATGAGAGAATAAAGATCATTAATATAAAGAGTTTTGGCATCATCTGTTCTAAGGGGAGATTGTTGGGATTAAACCCTACAAAAGAACAGAAGATAGAAAGCCAAAACAAGTCTGTACAAAATGATCCAGAACAAACAGTACTTTGATTCACTTCTCCTCACAAAGATAAGATAACTAACATCTGCCCAAAGCTAAGCTCTGTTGAAGTTATAAAGACTGTTGAAGATCAAACCACTGATAAAATCAAAAGTCTGCTTGAAGTCAAAGGTCTGATCACCATTGAAGAACATCTGATAAAGCTTCATCAGTGGTTGAGCTCATCAGAGGATTGCTCATCAGTGTCTTGTAATCAGAGTTTCTATAGTTATAACAGAGGAAAGCATTAGCAGAGGTTAGAGTTGTTAAGGTTGTTAGATGTCACTGTCTTGATGATGTCAGCAAAGATGCCACAAAGGTTAGGGATTCATAATATAAACAAACAGTGCATGTACTGTTCAATTTAGCTTGCACACACTCTCTTATTGTATATTCAAATCTGTGTGAGCTCGGTCTGAGGGGGAGTTAGTGATTCATATCTATATTTACTTGTAATATTTTCACATCTTTTGAGTAATGAAAACAGTGTTGATAAAAGCTAATCTCTCCTTGATGTGTTACAAAGTTTTAAATCTCATTCCCCTGCAAAATATGTATGTTTTATCTTCTTTCATCATCTATTTATTTAAAACAATGCAATCAAGTTAAACTCAGATCTTAACACCTCACTTGGAACCATTGGGATGTGAGGTCCAAATACAACAGATCGCCAACAACCGGTGTTCTATTGGGCTAAAATATGTCCATCCTACGCTACCAGATGAAATATTCATTTCTCTTTAGCATAGGTGGTTTAAACATCGATCCAATGTTGGAATCATGTGTGTTTTGAGACATTTGTGATGGTTTTCAACAGATTTGTGTTTTAAAAGCTTTTAAATGCAATAAAACTCTGTTTTCCACAAACTATCAAACGAATTAGCAGGGAGAGCTGATCTTTCAAATCAAATTGATAGTTAAATCAAATTTTGATCAATTGTTAGGATCTAAGTTTGAATTAGTTGTGATTTTTGTTTCAAAAATGGAAAGTGAATGAGAATCAAAGTATAATGCAGCGGAAATGTATGGAAAACTTTTATCACAGCTAATGGTCGTTTGTTTTGATCATCATGCTTTCAAACTTATAGTTTTTGCATGTGAATCACAAACTCCCCCTTAGCCTAATAAGAACGATTGATAGTACATAAATGCAGAGAAGATGATTAAGCGAATGATCTTTTAGATAGATGGAAATTCAGTACAATGAAGACAAGTATTTATACTACACTTCTGAGCATCTTTGATGACGTCAGGGTTGATAGTGACATTTAACAAACTAAACTAACACTAAACACTGCTAGCCTATCCTCTGATCAATGCCAAGCACTATTACATAGAATTTAAAACTAATATAAGCTAAACACCGATCACTATCCACTGCTTGACTCTTCTGGCAGACCTTTGACATTTGTCCTTTAGTGAGAGCAGATGATAGAAGGCAGAGCTTAGGCATAGCAGAGATTATTCAACAGAGTTTGTAACTCTGATCTTGGGATCAAACATCTGATGTGTATTTGGCTTTTGTCATCTGTTCCTTTTTGCAGGGTTCAATCCCAACAGGATCGTACCTTAATAGCAAAGTTAAATAATCGATTATTGGACATCAATTCCAACACTAGTAGCATTATCCATAAATGTTACGTATATTTTTTATTACGTAGTGACGGTATAGCATCAAAATCACACAAATCGCTATGGATTAAATCTAATGTTACTTTCCTGTTACTTGTTGCATGAAAGGCTTTTTAATTATTTTATTCACCTTGCAAACATGACATTTATCATTGTTTATGTTAAAAGCAGGATTTAAACTCATTTTATTCCTTAAATCTTTTGGTATGTACATGTCCTAGTCTAGCGTGCCATAATCCTAAATCACTCAAGTTGTTACTATTACTTGTAGAAGACATGCAATTGATATTACTAGTAGAGGTGACGCAAACAACTTCATTCCCAAAAGACACATCAATATTCAACATAAACATGACATTACAAAGATATACTTATCACTTTTTAACCCTTGTTTGTAACCACAATTATTCAACATAATTCTAAATAACTGATTCTTTCAAATCCGTGGTGCATGCAACACATTTTCCATAAGTAAAGATATTCTAGAAGTAAAAATAAGTTGCACAATTCATATTCCTTTGATTAGTTCAGTTGCAACATCATCTTGATGATAAATATTTTTTTCAATTGATTCAAAATTTATAAACCAACAAAGATCCTTGCTCACATTGTTGGTTGCACCCGAATCAATCCATCAAGCAATATCATCAGCCTGCACAAAAAATGCTTTGGAAATTAGTGATACATAATTTTAAACTGGATTATTAATTTGTACTAAATTATATGTTTGTTGCTTGCCTGGCTCCTTCGACCCACTAGGACCAGCCGGATACTTGTTCTTTGAACCACACTTGTTGTTTTTCACAAATTTATAGTCCCCCTTAAAGTAACCCAGCTTACCACACTTCCAAAAAGGGTAATTCGGCTTCTTGTTTGGACCTGAATTGTTGTTCCCCTGAAAATTTCATTTTCCATTAAACTTGTTGTTATCCTTGGATGATTCACCAGTTTCAACCATGTTGACATAAGGCGGTCCAGCATGTTTCTTGTCATCATTGACCAACATGTTTTCTTGTGCTCTCAAAGACTTCAATTTTGAAATGACTTCCAAGTTCAACCAAACTTAATTCTCCTTCCTGATGTTTCAAATTGTGTTTGAAATCTTTCCAGGAAGGAGGCAACTTGTCAATGATACTTGAAACTGATATGGATTCATCCATCTTAATGTCATGTTGCGCAAACTTCACCAAAATCATCAATAGTTCCTTATAGTGTTCTATGACATGCCTATAATCAACAGTCTTATGATTGTTCAAATTACTCATAATAAACTTCTTACTAGAAGAAACTTCTGCCAAGTACTTTGCTTCCAGAGTATCCCGCAATAATTTTATAGTTTTTACGTTTTGATAAACATCGAATAGAGAATGACATATAACGATTAAGATGTGGTCAAGACATATGTAATTGTTGTTTTCTCACTTTGATCGCCTCTTGATTTGTTCCAGATTATCATCTTCTAATATCTCTGGTATGGGAGAACTCAACAAATCCACCATTTTCAAACTCGCCAGAAGAAAGTGCATCTTCTTCTACCATCTATGGAAATCCCGCCCCTCGAATTTATCTAGTTTGTCAAATTTGTTCGGCATATCTTTCACTGATTGCGCGTTAATTATCTTCAAATAGAAAATAATTCGATCTTTATTGGGGAATGTATAATGCAACGGATGATTTGAGAGGCGTGTAATGTCACACCCTCAAATTCCACATGCGGAGTTCTATCACGAGGCATGTGATAAACCAGGATCATGGTCATTAGTTATATTGAACGACCACTATATGAGTTTACAATTTTACCTGTTTGCTCATTCATGAGAAAATACTGTTTACACAATTGAGTTGAGAAAGCTTAAATAATTATGCACTCAAATAACTGATGTAACTAAAGTTGAGTCTAAATGTTTGATTAAAACAATGCGACTCCATGATGCATCCTAGTCTTGATGTGTGATACCTTACCGGCCTCAGAAAGACATGCAAGAAAAAGTGTTAACACAAAGGTGGTTAGTGAATTCATAGGTTTTGTCACAATTGCAAATAGTTCATTGTTTCAGTTATAAGTAGTAATGAGTAGTGATTAGTAGTTATTGTCAAATTTGTAGGTAGCTAACACGAGTGTTATGTCACTAGGTGTTCATAACTGAAGCAGACTATGTTATGCGTTGTTTGCCTTGTTACCTTGTCTATCACTGACAATGGTGGAGTGCTAGGCCAATTTTACACCTGTTCGAACTTTACCAGTCGGGTTAGCGCGAATAACCCAGGTGGGCTAGTCAGACCCAGTAATACTACTAAAAATTCCCTTGCTGTTCAATACTTATGATTCGAAATGTAAGGACTTAACTTGTGATATGTGGCACTTTCGTGACCATTACCGATATAACAAAAATATAAATTTTAAGACATTACCTTATTGTAATGATGTAGCATTACTTTACCGTAATAATATTTGCATGCTTTCTCCCCGGAGTTAAGAACAATTTAAAAGATTATAGGGGTCGTGAACTCACCTGGTTGGCAAAACATAATACTCCATATCGTAGATAGAGAGAGCAATCCCCGTTGGTTGAAGTATCCAGCCTCCTCATGCCCTACTACAAGTAAAGGACTCCTTAAGGTCTAATGGAAATAATACCAAGTTTCGCAACTTGGTTATAATGATAGCTTATTCACTAACTAGCCTAGATCGAAAACTATTCGATTCAGACGGTTTAACTTGATGAACCGATAGAAACTTAATATGGTTTACTCGTGTATATGTTTATATAAATATAAATATATAATTCTAACAAAATGTTCGGATTACATAAATAAATTTTATCATATAAAAATCGTTTTCGATAAGTAAAGCGAAATGTCTAAATGGTCTCGAGTGGTAACTCGTCTTGTAAGTATGGATAAATATATGTAACTTAGGTATTTGTTTTGAGGAAATATTGTTAGGGAATATATATATATATATATATATATATATATATATATAGGGTAAGGATCATTTCAGAACCATAAATATTTTCAGAACTTACAGAACTCATCTAAACCATTAGATCATTTAATCAAGGGTCAATATAATTGGTGGCATTTTTATAATAATTTAGAAGTTTTAAGTGATAATATATTAACTAACAAGGGTAATTTTGGGATATACAACAATAAAAATTTAAACACCAAAAATTTCCTATTATTATGGTTATTTAGTTGTCGTTCTCATTATTTATCCTCTCTCAAGATCCACCCATCAACCATTAAACATGTTCTATCTTTGCGACCATCCATTACATCGTCGTTGCTTCATTTCTGATGATTAAAGTCTGTTTCAGTTTGGGATTTTTTTCAGTAGCATTTTTATCTATATTGTTGCATATGATTGGTTCTATATTATATTATTTTTCTGTGGCTTAATTTTATTCATGAATAATGAACAGACATATTACATTCTCTTTTTTTGTTTTTTTTTGTTTGCAGTTTTGAAGATTTACATTATTTCTTTGTGAGCAACTTTTGTTCATGTATAGTGACAAACATATCATATGTTGTATTTATATTTCTTTGTGCCGCATGAAAAAATATGTTACATTCTTCTTTTTTTTCAGTTTAATTGTTTGTTTATTCATTTCAATTTTTCCTTGTTTATTGGTGCTTTAACCTTTTATGTTTGTTTGTTCACAAATTACACATGTGTATGCTATGTATTTACATATTTACATTTATGTAAAGTTACTTCTTTTTAAAAAAAAAAACTATTTATTTACATGTGTGTAAAACATATGGTATACATATATGTAAATAGAAAAAACTTGACCTGCTTTGAGAAATGAACAAATATATGCAAGATCCTAACATCCATGTAAATTCGTAAAAATTTACATTTATGTAAATTTACTTTTTTTTGTGTGCTACTTATTTACATATGAATAAAACCTATGGTACGCATATGGGTAAAACCTATGGTATACATATATGTAACAAACGTAATATATATGTAAATAGCATATTTACATATATGTAAATATGAAACCTTGGCTTCTTTGGAGAAATGAACAACCATATTCAAGATTCTTAACATGTGTGTAAATTCATAAAAATTTAATAGAGAAAATAAATAAATAAATAATTAACTAACTAGAGAGAGAAACTATTTATTAAATTACTTTTACCCTTTTGTATTTAATTTTAGTTATCTAACATTAAATAAAATGAGTGGTCTATATTGGTTTTTAAAGTTCTCATAAAAAATGAGGTTCTACAAAGAACCAAACCCTATATATATATATATATATATATATTATATATATAGTGTGGTGTTCATTAGAGAACACTAACTTAACATGTTAAAAAAATTTTTTTTTTTAAATTCAGCGCTTCTTCTTATAAATACTGTTAGAAGCAATTTTTAATAAAAAAAATCAAAAACTAAAAATATAAAAAAACAGTTAAAAAGGGTAAAAATTTGTTATTGCAAAAAAATGTTTTTTTTTTTGTTTCAAATAGTTTCTACCCTTTTTATAAGGAAAAACGCTGATTTTTTTTAAAAAAAATTGAATTTTAACATGTTAAGTTAATTTTATAAGATACATATTTTGTAACTGTTTTTTAAACACTTTTTTTATATTTTTAGTTTTTGTATTAAAAAAATTCTACATGTATTTATAAGAAAAAGCGCCGAAAAAAATTTGGAAAATTTTTTTAACATGTTAAGTATAACTTTTAAGAGTGTTTCCCGGTTCCGCACTTTTTTAATGTTTCTCAATGAACCATCCCTAATATATATATATATATATATATATATAATACATATATATATCCCACATAATAAGTAGTTTGTGGAAATACTAGCTCACGATGAGATTCCCATTCTAAAACATTTTTAAAAGGTCTTTGATACTTTTGTGTCACATCATACACACAACATACATTATGGTATAGTTTTATAAAAATTTGTATAGAGTTTCCTCTGTTTTTACGTAAACCAGACAACACAAGTCGTCTAGAATTTCCCAAAAATCACTTCTCCAATTCTTATGTTTCAGTTATTATATAAACATATATATTTAAACCATTTGTGTACATATATTTATATAGTCCAATAAAGTCCTGCGTAATAACATTAAAAATTTAGTCGATTCCCAATCGTCAAAAGATCGTTACACCCTTGACCCACTTGTCGGTTCGGTTCGTTCGTGAGCTGAATCTTTAGTTCAACAATTATGTTACATATATATTACATGGAAATACTATTCGGTACATGACATTACCTACATGCAACTCGTTCGCTAACACACATACACGCCTCGAACTACCTGTTAACCAAGGCTGACTCGTTAATCACAGTTGACCATTTGACTCGCTGTTTGACCATAGTTGATCGTCTGTTGACTGTGTTGACCGGGTCTGTTGAGTTGATCCGAACCACTCCAGCACAAGATCTAGATCTGATTCTAATTTCCCATGACCACGTGACCAAAAACAAAATATCACAAAACACACTTCTTATTTTGTCGCCATTATTTCGACAGCCGGAGTTCGTCTCCGTCAAATCCACCACTAATCTTGCCAAAAACATTAAATAGAAGTAAGATGTAACATATCTAAGAAAATAAGAAGCATACATGTCTAGATCTACTCACCTAAATCATGTGTAACCCCTCTTTCTGTTGTCGGGTCAGTGTTCGGCAGCCAACTCCACCATTCCACTTCTGCAACAACATTCATCCTCATCATGAACCATCCCATCAGGCCGCCACCATTGTGCCGCCGCACACACCCCTCGACACTTCCTGAAAACCCTAATTTGCATCACCACCATTCACTCCACGCCCGAAAGCTGATGCCGCCATCGTCAAACACTGCTGTCGTCATTGTCCTACGGTCGTCGCTGCTGATCTCAGCCTTGCGTCGTTGTAGTCCTACCACCAGGTGGTGGCTGGCAGGCGGGGTTCCCTCCCCTGCCCTCTCAGCTCTCTTGATCTCTCTATAATACACACGTATGGGGGGCTAGGGTTTGGAATGTGTGGAAAATAATAGGGAGAAAGTGATAAGGATGGTTAATATAGTTAGGGTTTGGGTGGTTGTGTTGGTGTGTACCACGTATACGAATCCGCTTACGTCGTTTCTCACATTAAAATATATTGGCTCATCTAAATTATAAAAAATATATATAATGGTTAAATTATTTTTATTAGTTTAAACGGATATTCTGAATATATATTATATATACACGTCTACTATATATATACACACATGCTAAATTGAATAAGCTTCGCAAAAATTGTTGTTTAATAACATGCTTCACTCGAAACTAGTTGGTATTATTTGAATCGTAATAAAATAAATTTAAGAAAGGTGTTTCTTCGTAGCTTATGTCCGTCAAGAATTACAGGGTGTCACATGTAATCACTCGCAACTTGTCACACCTCAACCCATGGCAGAAACATCAGAGTGAAACGAAATAGATAGCTCGAGACTTCATAACACTAAGGACAAGTATTTAATAAATAATATTTCATTTCATTTCTAACGGTTCAAGTACATAAATTGGAAAACAAAATAAAACAAGTAAGGTATGACTAATTTATAACATGAATTTAAAGTTTGGTGCATTTCTAGTCTTTCCTATCAAGTTCCATCCGTCATCAACATCATAGACTTGCAACATGCTTAAAACTATAGTTCAACACACAAAACATTGGCGAGTACACAAGTTTAATATAGCATAAGTATGTGATAAGTGTTTAAACGAATCCGCATGGCAAAAATAGTTAACTAGATTAATGTATCATGGCATGCAATTCTACAAGTCAACCCAAAGATTACCGCTAGCATAATCTTATCGTCGCAACGATAAGACCTTTATGATTAACTTAACATGACCTCAAGAATATGGCCGGTGCGTTACCCTTATAGCACTATACATGTTAAGGGGAGGCTCGTATGAAGTTAATGACAAGTGAATCACATAAGAATGTTCCAAGAATACAATCAAGTATCACGTATTTAAGCATGCATATATGGATTGTTTGTGTTTTGCATAAAGAATAGTTGTTATTGTGTATTTTTTATAGGTTAACCATATTGCACCCAAAAGTGTAAAGCGTAAGAAGGGTCGTTCGAGTGTACTACAATTTTGCAAGGGTTTCTGATTATCTGTGTTTTAGTAAGTTAATGAGAATAGGAGAATGAAGGTGTTCGGGTGGTTGGAGTTTATGGAATGTTTGGATTCGGAATTAAGTATAAAAGTATACGTATGCAAAAGTATATCTCGTCTAGACACTCGTTTGGACACTAAGTTTTAAAGTGTTTTCATGGGTTATAACGTGCTCATTAGAAACACAAACGAGGAATAAAGAACAAAGATAATATAACTTATATTCACGACGTGTAATCATAATTTGATTAACATCAAGAATTCGGTTATGTTTATATTTATATGTGTGTGTGTGTGTATAGTAGGAGTTGGCTACAAAGCCAGTTTTTCCTACAAAGTGTAGGAAGCCACCACATAATAACATGTGGCAAAGAGTTATTTTAATGAAAAGGGCAAGAAGGTAATTTGATATTTATTCTATTTATGGTATATATTTATTATAGCAAACACTTGAGTAATTTAAGGAAACACAATATCACATTGAAATCGAATTGCCAGTTATAGTAGGATCGATTAATTGTTTATCATTCAAGTTGCAATTCTTCTTCTTCTAAAGTGGTTCGCTAAAAAAAAAACTAAGGTGTCACAGTGTGTTTTATCACTAAAACACACTGCTATGAACACATCTACGTTGTGTTTTAGCAGTTAGTAATTGGTCCGTCACGTTATGTTTTATCAATCAGGTGCTGGTTCGTCATTGTGTTTTCTCACTAAACACACTACTATGAACACACCTAGTGTCCAACATCAAGTGTAGTAAAACACAGTACTATGATCAAACTTTAAAAAAAACACGTCGTCTTCAACAAACATACTTAATACATGTATATGCAAGATCTAATCACAATGTAACTTTAACACATCAATCCTTAAAACAATATTAATGTAAAAAATACCTTTACCAAGTTAGTCACCTGTTCGTCACATTGTGTTTTATCACTAAAACACACTACTATGAACACATCTAGTATCCAATATCAAGTGCAGTAAAACACAGTACTATGACCATATCTTACGCTTGTATTTCATGTCGAATTTGTAAACATGATCCATGATTGAAGAAACACCAGATCAGATCTGATCAGCATCAAACTAGATCTGTGGGTGTGGTTTCTGCATAAGGTCGTTAATCCCAAGTTTGCTCGCCGCTTGGAAGATCACTCGCCAGAAACACTGTAAAACAGATCCCCGTTAGACTCGCCACGGGGAGAATGGGGGTTCTCTCCGTGACCACACTCCGGCGTGAGAATAAGTACAGTGAATCAGAAGAGATAAAGTGAAGTAAGAGAGAGAGTATGTGAAAGTGAATGAGAAACTTGTACCTCAAGTCTTTCTATTTATAGCCAGGAGTTTGGCGCCAAAATACTGATGGAGAGTTTAACGGAATCGTTCTTTTCGTTTGTGGTTATATCATCGTTACTTTGCCATTAGTGCACACGGATAATGAGTGTATCTACGGCTGGGATGATGCCACGTGGAAAGTAACTTGATCTAGATCTGCATGTAAATTCACTGTCTTCGTGACTACGGATGAGCGTTCATGATAATGCCACGTCATATTCTGTTGTAGCCGAATAAAGCCTTGCATGATGCTCATTTAATGCTTCTAGAAGGTTTTTACAGCTGTGGACCATTTGTTAACTGCCACGTGTCTAGTTTTTTATAACAGAAAAGATTCTTTTTGTCTGATTCTTGGGTTCCCATGCGCGAGCACTTCTGAGAACTCTTAATTATTGTCAATCTTAACTGTCCCCTTGTGCGAGCCCGCGCAAGATTGTTAAATGACAATTAGCCATCTCAGTGCTCCGGCGCATGGTTACCTAAAGAGTGTTTATTCCATATCTCTTAGTTGCCTGCGCGAGACCACGCAGAACTGTGAGTAAAGCAATCTTGGAAAAGGGTGGTATGGTGTTCCTTGCCGGCGCAAGTTTTTTGGGACCATACCCCTTCAAGTCCCCCAGTCTAGTGTTGCTCCTATGCGCTGAAGCAAGTAGGTGGGGCACTGGACTTATAATAATTGTGCCCTTTGCGACCATGAAACTTGCGATACTGCTTGATGCGCAGGGTTGGAAAACTTCATGGTGAAGATATGTTTGTGGATAGGGTTGGTGAAATATTTGAATTTCAAAAAATTGACAGGTGTCAATCATCGGTATGGGGAAGTAGGTAAAAGAAAACGTGCAGATGACATCTGATGACTGTGTGACAGGTTATCAACAGTGTCAGGCGGCAAGCATGAAATGGATTACGGCTTGTGTGTGTGGCATGCGCGCGTGAGGTCGGCTATTGTTCCCCTCTCGCCCACTTGCCTGTCTATGGTTTCGTGTACAACGAAAAAATCGTTGCACATAATCTGAGGCGTTAATTAGGATGACTATATATAACCCGTTCCTTCATCTTCTCCACTTTATGATTGTGAGAGAATTGAAAAACTCTTTGGATTCTTTTTTGCTTTTGAGAAAATTCCGGCCATCTTCTATCTTCCTTCTATTTAGTGTTTATACACTCCCGTCACTATGTCGACGAGTTCCAGACCGGAAGAGACTACAGAGACGCCGTCATCATTGCCCGTGTTGAAATGGTCCAGGAGTCGTTCAACAATCTTGTAAAGAACCTGAAATTCCCATCGATCTGGGGTGCCCGATACCCAGAAGAAACTGATACGCGGCACAAGCACCGGCTGGGTACATCAAGTTGTTCAGGGAGTATTTTGCCGATGGCAACTTTCGGCTATCGGTCACCCGTTTCCTTATATATCTGTTGGATTATTACAAGTTTCATATCTCCCAATTAAATCCCATCGGCATGATGAGGATTCGACATTTCGAGTTTGTTTGCAGATCGATGAATATTCCTCCGACGGTAGATCGTTTTCGAGTCTTCTATCAATTACATTGCTCCCTAGGGTCTTATTCTTTCCAGCAACGATTACAGGCGAAGAAGTTGCTACTTACCCCACCCAAGTCATATCATGATTGGAAACAGAAGTTCTTTTACATTAGAGCCGGTGTGATCCCCTGAAGTGAAGTTCCGGGGTGTCGAAGACATTCCCTTGGAAACCATGGCGATACCGGCCAATGAAGAATGGTATCAGGATCCGAAGGACGTTCCAAATGTGATGTTATCGGAGCGTGCATTAGTTGCAGCGAGCATTAGTTTACACTGGAAGAAGGATCGTCGTGATAAACCAGTGTACTTGGAGGATAACAACGGTAAATGATCCTGCGCTTTATGAGGTTGAGTGTTACTTTGAGTAATCCATTTTCTTATCCCTTTGTTTCTACAGTTATTGCTTTATATAATGTTGCATTTAAGAGAGACAAGGGAAAAATGGGCATAGTTCAGCTTGATTCTGCATCGCCATCCTGGTATGAACAAATTATTGATAATTTTACACTTCCTAGGGAGGGAGATTTGAAAGCGCAACCATCTTCGACTGTCGGTAAGTATTCTTGATAACACTGGCCTGAGTTAATATTGCAATATTACTAATTTGCTTTTGACGCGCCTGAGTAATATTGCAATATGACTTACGACTTGCATGCACACCCTTTTTTATTTAGGTGATTTGAAAAACTTGGGCGTAGGCCCTGATTCCAAGAAGAAGAAGAAACCTACTCCTGCTGCTGTTGCACTGAAAAAAGCTGATGTTCCCAAGGTGAAAACAAAGAAAGGTACGTGCCTCGTATCTGATTCTTGGTGTGATTACATGATGGTGTCTGATTCCTTGGAAGGTCTTGCGCTTGTAGGTTTAAGGAAACCCAAGGCGGAGACTGTAAGTGTCGCAAACATTCCTGCTGCAAATCCCGATGATCCAACTGATTTAGAGTCCAACCCTGAGCCATTGGTCAGGGATAAATCTAAAAAGCAAAAACCTGTTGATCCAGAACCACCGACGCAGCCACCCACGAACATGATGAGGCAAAGGATTGGAAAGAAAATAAATCTTGAGGCCTAGTTGCTAAATTCTCTCCTGGTTCACCATATATGACTCCTATTTATTTAAGTTATGAACTAACTCTTTTATTTCTACAGAGAAAGTGGGAACTTCATCTCAACCCTCAAAGCCATTATCACTGATCCATACGGCGCATGATTCTGAGATTCAAGAAAAAACCAAAGGTGATGAGGTGTTGGAAACTGAAGTGGAAGAGCGTGAAGCTGAATTCATTATCCCCAACTCTCTAGAGAAAGAAACTGCTGAAGTATAAAGAGTGATTGATGAAAAAACCAACCTATCTGACATTGCTGCTGGCGAGCAGGGTAAAGATACTACACCACTATCCTCAAGAATTGAGAAAGATGCTACTGCTGGAGCAGTCTAAAAATATTGGCCCCCACCATCAATACAAGAATTTGAAGCATTCTTTGAAAATCCCGATGAAGAATCGCCAATACGCCCAGACGAGACGCCCGGTGACTATTATTACGATCATATGCATCGAAGAGAGCTTCTGTGCTTCATGAACCGGTATGGAAGTTGAAACAAGGGGATACTTTCGCCGACTGGCAAGCATGCAGAGAATGGTTTAGAGGTGCCTATCCTCATGCTGAAGTTAAAGTCCAAGAGGAACGATCACACGACCATACTTATCGCGCATATCTTCAAGAGAATTCCAGTGCCTCTTCCACTACCCACTCAATCGTGTGCGAATGGCGCAGTATGCACAAGGACTGGGATAAGTTTGAAACATCCAAATTTAAGGTGGGGGTGGAGAAAGAGAAGGTTAAGGCGCTGATGGTAGAGCTTGAAGCCAAAAAAGCCAAATTTGAATAAGAGAAGAAAACTGAGGAGTGGTCGGCGATGGGATGGAAAAGAAAGAGGAGGCGGAGGCTGCGCTTCTGGCAGAAGAACGTAAACGTTGGGTAGAAGCGTGTGAGCAGGATAACAATGAGAAAATCATCCTGCGAAATGAAATTGAAAAACTCAAGCAGGAGAAGGCCGACACGCTTGCTGCTGCCAAGGAGGCGCGCTCTCACCGCGAGCGCATCGAGCAGAAAGAGGTAGAAACCAGTGCTACCCTTGTCCTTAGAAATAAGGAAATTGCTGACCTCACTTCTTTACTATTTGATCAGGAGCGAATGAAAGAAGATTTAGAGGTGGCAAAGAAGAACCTGCAGCTGGCGCAGGTAAAAAAAGCTGAGCTAGCGCGTCGGTTTTCTGAAAATGAGAAAAAGGTGGAGGAAGCGGAAATAGCGCGCGTTACTGCTGAGAGTGTCGCGGAGCCGTTAACGAACAACTTAACATGGACGCAACAGTATGGTGTTGTGAATGTAAGTGTTCATGAGCTTATAATAATCTGAACATATGCGCTTGAATTTATATTGAAATATACTTGTGCAGATTGCAAATTCTATCCTGAATTCCATTGGGCTGGATGAGGCAGTGGCACAGCTGATGGTAGCGGGGCGAAGCGATGGCTATACCAGGGTTATAGTGAATTCTCACTCCATATTGCCCATGTGTTACAATTTAAATGGGACACAAGTCGATCAACGACGCATGGAGTTGATACCAACGCTGCCTTGTTGCCGCTAAAAAAGAATATGATCACCTTATTCTAGTCATGGATGTAGTTGATGACGCGCTTCAACATGATGATTTTGTAGACCGGTTGAAGGAGGTCTTTGCTTAAGGTAAAGAGACTATAGAAACCAAGGCTCCTGAATAGGAATAAACCTTGTTTGTATCTTAGGATAGTTATTAAAAATGGGTTTGCCTGTACGTACTGTTGCGCGGTTGCGCATGTAACTTTTGATTTGATCGAATGATAATATATTTTGATTACAATACGTGCATGAGTACAATTGCGTGTTCGGGTGAGACAAATGAACGAGGTATAAAACTCATGTATGGCCCAGGAATTGATCCTTTCATGATAGCGCGCTGCCATTAAGTCCATGAGGTTTAGAGTAACCTTGGTGTTTTTGTGTCTACCAAAGTAATTGCATGCATTTGTAAAAATATATAAAATCAAAATGTAAGTAACGATTGTTGTATTCATTGGTAAATCGTAAAGCCATCGATACAGACTCCTTAACTTACATATTAAAGAAATACTGTAAGTAGCAGTCTCCTGCACAAATATGGGTAAGGCGCAGGGCCTATGCGATTGGAGAAAACTAAGATTACATGTAACACGGCAGAGCTCCTGGGCATTCCAGGTTCTAGGAACACTGGATCCATCCAATCGTTTTAGGGTGTACGCACCTTTCCCTAGGACTTCATGTATAACGTATGGTCCCTCCCATTTTGGTGCTAACTTTCCAGGCTTTTCTGCATTGGATGCTTCGTTTTCGTGCATGACAAAATCACCTGGAAGAAAGTTATAGATGCGAACTCTTGCGTTATAGTATTTCTCCAGTTGGGTTTTGTATTTAGCTTCCCGGATAGCCGCATTCTCCCGCCTTTCCCTCTAACAAATCTAAGTCCATTCGACGTTGCGCTTCGCTATCCTGCTTTCTAGCTCTAACATTCGTGGAGACGGAAAATTTCGGTGGGAACTACCCTTTAGTCCCATAAACAAGACTGAAGGGTGTCTCCCTGGTACTGGTCTTAGGCATGGTTTGATGAGCCCATAAGATACTCGGAAGCTCATCCACCCATCCCCTGCACGCCATCCCTAAACGGGTTTTGATGCCTTCAACAAGTTGCTTGTTAATGCTTTCTACTTGACCGTTTCCTTGAGGGTGCGCAACGGAAGTGAATACATGTTCAATATTCATCTCCTTCATCCAGTTTTGAAGCTCATCAGATGTTAAGTTTGGACCATTATCGGTAACGATGCGCACGGGTATACCAAACCGACATATAATGTGTTCCCAAATGAACTTTCGAATCACCATGGACGTTGTTGAGGCAAGTGGCTTGGCTTCCACCCACTTTGTAAAATATAAACTGCCACCACGATGAATTTTACGGCCCCCGGCGCATCGGGAAAAGGACCGACCAAATCAATGGCCCATTGTTGAAAAGGCCAAGCAGTGGTTACCAGAACCAACAGATTCTTAGGGCGCAGGGTTTTTGGCGCGTGGCGTTGGTAAGATGTGCATTTTCGCAGGATTTCCACAACATCCAAATGCATGCCTGGCCAGTAGTATCCTGCGCTCATTATTTTGGCAACTACCATGCGTGGCCTAGTATGTATACCACACAACCCGTCGTGAATTTCTCTAACCAAATATTGAGCATCCTGCTTGTCAACACAGCATAGAAGAGGACCCATGTAAGATTTTCGATACAGAATTCCCTCCACCATCTCGTAGTTCAAAGCCTTATTTTGAATCTTTCGTGCTTCGGCTTTGTTTTCAGGAAGAGATCCATGTTGTAAAAACATTATGATCGGGGACATCCATGATAAATTCCCAACTTCCACCATCTTTACATGTCTAAGTGGGACAGAAGGATTTTTCAGAACTTCAATTCGTACTTCTTTTGCCAAGTGCTGAAAACTAGTTGCTGCTAATTTGCTTAATGCATCGGCGTGCTTGTTTTCACTTCGATTCACATGAACTACCTTGAACTGTTTGAAATGGCTTATTAAAGACTTCGCTTGTTCAAAGTATAGAGCCATAATGTCTCCCTTCACGTCATATGTATCGGTAATTTATCCCGCCACAAGCAGAGAGTCTACATGCACTGTTAAGTTTGTTGCTCCTATTTTTATGGCTAAGCGAAGACCCGCTAAAAGACCTCGTACTCTGCTTCGTTGTTTATACTTTTAAAGTCTAAACGAATGGCATATGTAAATTCATGGTTATTATGATTAACCAACCGAAGGCCTGCGCCTGCTCCATCATTGTTGGAAGCGCCATCAGTGTGTAATATCCATGTTCTTTCATCAAAAATAGGAACTGGATTTTGAATTTCTTCGCATTCCTGAACTTTATCGATTGGTACCTCTGTCACAAAATCAGCTAAGATCTGCCTTTTAATGGCAGGGCGTGGCTTGCATATGATATTGTGTCCTCCCAACTTGATCGCCCATTTCGCCAAATGACCCGAGACATCTGGTTTTGATAATATCTGACCCAGATGATAGTTTGTTAAGACAGTAATAACATGGCCAGAAAAATACCTGCGCGAGGCATGAACTAGTGCAAGAACAAGCTTCTCCATGATAGAATATCGGGTTTCTCGGTCATTCAGCATTTTACTAACATAGTAAATTGGCGTCTGAAATCCATTTCGTTCAACTAACAAGACTCCACCAACCGCCATCTCAGAGGCGGAGAGATAAAGAATCATAGGCTCTTTGTCAAGCGAAGCTGTAAGAGTTGGGAGTTGTATTAAACAATCTTTCATGTCTTGAAAAGGTTTCTCCGCTTCTGGAGTCCACTGGAACTTTTCTTTCTTAACACAGTTGAGCAATGTGCTAATGAAAGGATAAGATTTTGCAGCGTGATTTGCGAGGAACCGGTTAATCGCATCTAATCGTCCTGCTAAACGCTGCATCTCTTTGATACTTGATGGTGACGGCATGTTCTGAATTGCCTTGACTTTCTCTGAGTTAACTTTAAAGCCGTCTTTCATAACAATAAAGCCTAAAAATTTTCCTTCCTCCATACCGAAGGAACATTTGCTTGGGTTCAGCTTCAATGTGACCTTTCGCAATGAAACAAAAGTTCTTTGAATATTTGCCAACATTGTTTCTTCTGTATGGCTCATAATGACGAGATCATCAACATAAACCTCGACTGTAACCCCGATGTCGTCCCCGAAAACTGTGTCCATTAATCTCTGATAAGTGGCTTCCGCATTGCGGAGACCGCAAGGCATTTTGATGTAACAAAAGATACCCTTCTCCGTGCGGAAAGTCGTTTTATCTTCATCCTCTTTCTTCATCAAAACTTGATGATAACCCTTGTAGCAATCAAGAAAACACTTCCAACGAAAAGAGGCTAGTGAATCTACTTTCTTGTCAATCTCTGGTAGAGAATAGCAATCTTTTGGACATGCTTTATTTAAATCTTTTAAATCAACACACATGCGCCAACCACCATTATGCTTTTTAACCATGACCGGATTCGCCACCCATGTTTGATATCTCACCTCGCATAGGATTCCTGCTTCTAATAACTTAGTGACTTGTTCGTTCACAGCACTAGTTTTTTCTGAGCCGAGGTTGTGCTTCTTTTGAACTACAAGTTCCGCCGAAGGGAATATGTTTAAACAATGTTCTGCGACATCACGTGGGACACCGTTCATATCAGCAGGTGACCAAGCGATAACATCCATGTTTTGAAATAATAATTGCCTAAGCTTGGCACGAATTGTTGTGGATACTGCAGGACCTAATAAGATTGTTTGTTCGGGATACTTGTTGTTAAGTATCCACCTTTCTGGTTCATTTGATGATGTTTTGGCAGCTTTGGCTACTGGTTCTTCAATAGACATGATTTCCTTACGTGCATACATGATTGCCACCCCTGTTTTGGTTGGAAAACCCCATGTTGCATGTGGGGTGGAAGTGATCATATTGAAATCGCGTTGCGCGCGGCGGCCTAACAGGACATCATGGCGAGAAGTCGCCGGCATCACCATAAAATTCACATCAATCGTAAGCGAATGTTTTCCGTCAGAAAGGGTGATGGGAAAATTAACTTGTCCAAGAGGAAAGATGGCCTCATTACAGAAACAAGTCAAAGGAAAATCAACCGGCTCTAGGCGCGCCTTATCTTCTGGATCTAACTGTTTAAAGCATTGCTCGTAAATGATATCCATTGAGCTCACATGATCAATAGACATGTAATCAGTTTGGTAGTGACCAAAAATACTTGTAATCACTTATGGCCATTCTTCCTGTGGTCCGCCAAGAACAATAGGGAAGATAACTTGTTGCTCGTGCCAATTATCATTGCGAAAACGCTGGTCACTGCGCTTGCACATCATTCCCCCTTGAATCATGGAAACCTACTTCATCTTTTTATTGCTTGGACCCTCATCTCCGCGCGTAATTTATCAAACTTCCTTGCACACATTCTGGAGTAAATGTGTGAGTTTACCACTTTTCAAAGCTTTTTTAATCTCGGTGCCCAAACTGATATAATTGTCAGTTGTGTGCCCCGTATCCTTGTGATAATCACAAAAAATATTTGGATCCTGGCCCTTCTTGTTCTTCATAGGTTGAGGTTGCTTGAATTGATAATTCTCTGTGCTAAGAACCTCTGCTGAAGATTTCGTTAGAGGGGTCCACTGCCTGTCTCGATTTTCTTGCTTAATCGCTTTTTGACTTGTTATTTTATTAATGGTCGCGCGAGCATCAACTGGCAAATAAGGAGAATACAATCCCTGATTTGGCTCTTTCCAATCCTTTTTGAACTTCCGACTACCCCTACTCAGATCTTGAGGACGATTCTGAGGTAGAGGTGGTCTGTTGGAATTTAGATTGCGCTCAGTTTAGGCATAAACTTTGGCTACCGCCATAAGTTTATCCCAACTCTTTGGAAGACCAACAGTGCCCCGACAATACCTTAATCATTTCATCACAGCGCACAACATATTTAAGCTGTGCGCAAATTAAATATTCATGAACATCACCAATCTCAAGGACTTCTATATTATAACGAGTAATGAACTCTTCTGAACTTTCATCATCTCTCCGCCAGATATTCATCACATCTGAGGAGTCTCTGACATAACGCGTTGTTGACTAAAATGAGTTAAGAACTTATCCTTGAGATCATTCCAGGAAGTTAACTTACCTGTTGGAAGGTTGTCAAACCATAGGCGCACAACCCCAGTAAGGGTTTGAACGAATAAGTGACACCACATGGGCAATGTCCATCCACCAATGAGCCCTGCGCTGGTAAATAGGCGTAGGTGATCATCTGGATCAGTTATACCATTAAAATTCCCCACGTTTGATGGTAACTTTGCGCGCTCAAGCGGAGCTAACGCAATCTCTTTCACAAACTTAGATTCTTCTGCTACTTCAGCTGGTCAATAAATCAAGTTGTAATCATGCTTAGCTTCTGGATTATAAACCGCGCGAACTTTTGGTTTATAATCAACATGATCTTTTGATAAACGATTGAACACACTTGCACTGTCACCTTCGTCATATGACTTATCATATTCATCGTACTTAGTGTCCCGCTTTTCTGACAAGCGCGGGCCCAGACGAGAATGAACAGAAGCACGTTTCTGAGTTTGTTCTTCTTGACGTCTACCACCAAAAGGTGTGGAGTCATATCTAGTTCTGGATCGCGAATACATCTCCGTCTCTTCAACGGATACGTACGACGGTGCGCGTGCTCTATTTGGTGAGTCATAACTCAGAACTCGAGGTGCTGGTAAAGCACGCACCTGAGTTGCAGGTATCTGAGCATGGAGTGCAGGTGTCCCAGTGTGTGCACAAAGATGAGCATAAATGGTATTCAAAGCACTTTGTGATTTTACATACCACGAGATCGGAGTTTTACCGGGTGGAAAAATTGAAGGGACAGGTGGAATTTCGTTTTGAATTCCCGGAGTTACTGGAATGTTCATATGACCGTGGTCATGATGAGCATCAGCTTTGCTAGAAAACTCTTCTTCCACATGTTTGTCGATCTGAGCACTATGAGTAACATTTCGGATCTCCGATCGAGGACCTAGTGGATGAGACGAACCATCAGCCATGATACTGAAGATTCAGGCAAACAAAAGAAAGATGAAAAGAAAAAAGAAGAAATCGGTTGGCGCCAATGAAGAAACACCAGATCTGATCTGATCAGAGTCAGCCTAGATCTATAGGTGTGGTTTCTTCATAAGGTGGTTAATCTCAAGTTTGCTCGCCGTTTAGAAGATCACTCACCGGAAACACTGTAAAACTGAACACCATTAGACTCGCCACGGGGAGAATGGGGGTTCTCTCCGTGACCACCCTCCGGCGTGAGAATAAGTACAGTGAATCGGAAGAGATAAAGTGAAGTAAGAGAGAGAGTATGTGAAAGTAATTGAGAAACTTGTACCTCAAGTCTTTCTATTTATAGCCAGGAGTTTGGCGCCAAAATACTGACGGAGAGTTTAACGGAATCTTTCTTGCCGTTTGTGGTTACATCACTATTACTTTGCCATTAGTGCCACGGATAATGAGCGTATCTACGGCTGGGATGATGCCACGTGGAAAGTAACTTGATCTAGATTTGCATGTAAATTCACCATCTTCGTGACTACGGATGAGCGTTCATGATATTGCCACGTCATATTCGGTTGTAGCCGAATGAAGCCTTGCATGATGCTCATTTAATGCTTCTAGAAGGTTTTTACAGTTGTGGACCTTTTGTTAATTGCCACGTGTCTAGTTTGTTCTAACAGAAAAGATTCCTTTTGTCTGTTTCTTGGGTTCCTATGCGCGAGCACTTTTGAGAACTCTTAATTATTGTCAAGCCTAACTGTACCCTTGCGCGAGCCCGTGCAAGGTGGTTAAATGACAATTAGCCATCTCAGTGCTCCGGCGCATGGTTACCTAAAGAGTGTTTATTCCATATCTCTTAGTGGCCTGCGCGAGACCACGCAGAATTGTGAGTAAAGCAATCTTGGAAAAGTGGTGGTATGGTCTTCCTTGCCGGCGCAAGGTTTTTGGGACCATACCCCTTTAATGATTCTAGCTAATTTTAGTATGCAAGATGGTTATTGATAGTGGGTTTTAGATAGAGAAAGGAAATGTGCTAGATTATAGGAGGTGTGTTATTTTTGGCAGTTATTTGATTGACTTAAAACATGGTAAATGACCAGACTACCCATAACCTATTATAACAATTAATTAATGACACACAAATATTAAAAAAAATGCCACCAACTTAATCTCAGCCGTTAAATACACCCATCCAATGGCCATGATCGCTTCCTACACTTTGTAGGAAAAACACACTTTGCGCAAGAACCCACTATATATATATTGTATAGTTTATATAGTATAATTCTAAGCTAAGCCCATCATGAATATCATAGATTGTCATATAAGTCATGCATGGAGGTAGGAGGAAAACCATCCTTTAACCTCATTGTAAGATTCACCAATACCCAAATCATCACAAGGATGATTCGGATGGTCATGAATGAAAGGAAATGTATAAGTAATCACTATATCAAGTAGCCAAGTAAACATTAACCCGGTGAGCAACTTCCGACATGGAAAGAGTTAACTAAATGTCGGAGGCTAGACGAGGTTAGGTTACTTTTAATCTAGCAAACTACTTGAGATAACAATGGTAAAACATCAAGTGAGGTGGTGGAATGAAGTTAGGATAGCCAAGGCTTCCAAGTACTCATACCTAAACCAAAACAGAAGTCTTGCCATAAACCTCATGGCAAGCTCGGATGGTTTCATCACTTGTGGGTTGCATAAACCATAGTAAAACAGAAAGTTTGGACCTCAAAATGATGATGTTCTACCTTAGTTTGCCATGGCAAACTTGTGGAAACCTTCTTAAAGGTTGCCCAAATAGCTTGAAAGAAGAAAAGAAGAAGAAAAAAATAAAGAAAAGTGAGTGAAAACTCACTTAGAACACTTAGAGTTTCTTCCTTGCTTGGAAGACTTGAGAGAATTTGGGAGTTTGAGAGAAGATTTGGTATGTGGAAAACATTTAGGAGGTGGTGGAGGCTTGTATTTATAAGTGGGATTAGAGTTTGGGAGTTAATGAAGTAGTTGGGAGGTAGGAGGAGGGAAATTTAAAAAATAGTTAAAATTCTCGTTTTTATAAATAATAGCAAAAAAAATTTCTTTTTTTTTTGGATTTTAAGGTATGTAAGTATGCATAATGAGTAAACATGTATGAATAACATTCCAAAGAAGGTTAAAGTCTCGATTTATTGCATATAACATAAGTATAAATATAAACACGTATTTGATGATTGATTTAACATGACATAAGCATGAATTAAGATACGATTGATATAAAAATGATTTTCCATTATGATCGATGTCTCGAATTTGCAAGATTGGAATGAAGTACCATTACGAAGTTACTAAGGATAGAAAGTGAATACAAGCTTTCTAAAAATGGAAAGTACAAATACGAAGCGTTACAGTTCTCCTGAAAAATCCAGTCGGATACAACTTAGATTGTATGTGATTTGGTGTGTAATTCGTATGAATCATAGTGTGACCAAGAACAACAAATTCGAATTTGGGGATAAGGGCCTGGTAACTGCCATCAGGCTGTTATCTCGAATCTAGCCAGGGGCTCTGCCCCTTGGGACCCCATTGATTAGGGGCTTCGCCCGAATACTGAGTTGTAACAAGTCAAACAAAAGTAAACTCCTACACCTCCTAACTTGCTTGATGTATATTACAATTCACTTTTATCACCAAGTCAATCCTGATATCAATAAATATCCAACACTAACCCCTTTAAAAGTCATATTAAAAGAATTATGACTTTTAAGCTATATTGTTATTACACTTTACAAATGGGTCTACAAAGGAGTAAGAAGTTGAATTTGAACTTAAACAAGCTAAATGTTAAGTTGTTGATTGGGTTGTTTCACAAGTACATTAATTATTATTAAGAAATATGACTTTTCAGCTATATTGTTATTCACAAAAGTTAGTTTTAGTGTAAACCATTTGACTTGTTATCTTTTTTTAACAAAGATATTTTCCTCCTAATTATACACCTTCCAAACCTAAGTATTGAACTTTGGTCTTTAATTCCTCTTGACCACTAGGTCAAAGCCTGAGTGACATTTGACTTGTTATCTATCCGACAAAAAATCACAATAGATTTTTTATGGCACTGTTTATACATAAGTGATCAATCAGTTTTTTTCGTAACAAGTTGCAGGTGATCAAATAAGTATATGCATTTCAATGAAAACAAGCAGCTTTATAATAGATCAAGTCGGTTGCAAAAGATCAAACAAAATATGAGTTAAAAACAAATTACCTAGTAGCATCATAACAATTGCCTCATAAACGGGCTTACAAGTATAAGGGGTTGTTTGTTAACTTCTGAATTGTTAAGTGTTGAACCAGTAAGAGGTCTGAACCATTAACTGTTGAATCAGTAAGAGGGATGTCTGAGCCATTAAGAGTCAGTATAATACTTAACCATTTCTAACCAATTCAAATTAAAAGTCTTAACCATTCCGAGTTTGTATATAATACTTAACCATTAAGAGCCAAATATTTGAACCATTCAGACATTAGCTCGCAATATAAACAGTCTGAACCATTAAGAACTGAACCAATAAGAGGTCTGGATCATTAAAAGTTCCATTTAAAACTAAACAAATAATAACCCCTCAAAATGAAAGTGACGATGCTACAACAAGTTGCAAGAGATTATTATCTAGCGAATAAAAAGGAAAGTGAAGAAGCTACAATGATATTAGAAAAAGAAAATAGGAACGTTGATCCGGAGAAAGTAGATGGGAAGAAACAAGGGTCCTAAAATTATACATTATAGTTAAGACTATACAATAAATTCTCATCTTAGTAACTAAGATTTGATTAAATTGGTCACTTTATTTCAAACACGACTTTTCTTTGAAATTATATATTTATAGGAGCCGGTAGTTGAAGTTTTATTAATATCATGAAAGAGCTATGACGTAAGAAATGTATATCACGTGGTCAACCACATGAAAAGGCTGTTTGACGACTATGTATAAAACGTTTTAGCACGGAAATTAATACAAAGATTGTATAGGTTCATTAAACTATATAATTTATTGTTTTTAAAGATGTGAATTATTCGCGAATGTCGGGAGGTCTAGCATACGTTGTTTTAACAGGGTCTGCGATAGAGAGCCCCCTCGCACAATAGATCCCCAATTTAAACACCTCAATGAGAAACCCTATCACCTAAGACTCGAACTTGAGACCTTGGAGGGGAAAACTCACCCAGGCCCACCATAGGTGGAAGTTAAATACCCGTGACCAACTCTAGAGCACTAGTGATGGATATATAATTCATTTTATAAGGGACTTCTGTTTACACACCCTTGTATCTTATTAGGGAATGATTCACTAAAAAGTAAATTTTGACTAAGTAGTTTAAGAAGGATTGTGATAATAACATATGACACTTCTTATAAATAGGAAATAAGAACATTTTGGTACTAAAACATTTTGGTTCTTATAAGTTGGAGTGTGAAAATGACATGTGACACTCCTTTTGTTTTCTAAAAAAATAAAAACAAAAAAATCTAGTACAAAAAAAATCTAGTATAAAAAAATTAGCACAAAATATACAATACAAAAAATATAGCACAAAAAATTTAGTACAACAAACTATAACACAAAAAATCTAGTAAAAAAAATATAATACAAAAAATATAGCACAAAAAAGTTCAACACAAAAACATCTAGTACAAAAAATTCAGCATAAAAAATTTAAGACAAAAAATTTCAACACAAAAAATGTAGCACAAAAATGTAGTAAAAAATACAGCACAAAAAATGTTATACAACATAGAAATACAACATATTTTATGGGTTTTTTTAGTCAACATATTTTATATAGCACTATGGTACTCATATTAAAGATAAAAAGACGCTCGATTTTATGATAAAATTTTTATGAAAAAATAATGCCGTATAAAAAAGTTATGAACGTTTAACAAATAAGGGTGGAATATGCATGTGCCATGCATGTGGAGAGAGAAAGTCAATAATTAGGATTTTCATAAGATACCCTTACACCCTCATTTTCATTTTAACCATTGATTTGAAAAATCAATGGTTAAGATTTTTTCTCATCCTACTTAGGCAAAATCATCTTTTTATTTGATCTTACCCCATATCTTATTTTCACATCCCTATTGTATACGGGCCGTATTATACGCGTATAGAATGTTATTTTCCAAAAATGTATGTAGTGGAATGTTTTTTTTTTTGTTTTTTTTGTATATGGGTCGTATAACGTTATACTGCCAGTATATATATGTATACGAGCAATATAACGTTATGCGGCCAAATAGATTTATTTTGTGAGGGTTAATCAAGTTTTTTGGATTTTAACACATGTATATGGGTCGTATAAGGTTATACGACCAGTATATATATATATAATTTTGGTAGTTCATCGAGTTTTTATGAAACAGTGAAAGTATTTGATTGCTGAAGTTTTTGTGAGAGTTCATAAGGTATGATTGCTGAAATTTTTTAGTATTCGGAGTTTGTTGGGTTGTTTGCAGCTAGAGTTCAGAATGCTTGAAGTTTTGCGCCAGCTCGTGGAAGGTTTTCAGTATCCGGAGTTTGTTGGGTGGCGACGACGGTGGGTTGTGAGAGTTCAGAGAGTATAATTACTGATGTTTTTCTGTATCCGGAGTTTGTAGGGTTGTTTGCAGCTAGGGTTCAGAATACTTGAAGTTTTATTTTAAATCGTGTTAAACCGAAATCGTATAAGATTTCTTACAATGGAGGTGGTTCGGTTGGGGAGAATGTTCTGGAAATTTAAGGAAAAGGAAGGTTGTGGCAATTTAAGATTAACTAGTAATTTTGCAGTCGGTATGTGTTCAGAGCAAATATGTCCATACATGCGTTTAATTCACTCACATCATTACAATTGGTAATGATGTGGGGAATTAAACGCATGTACGTGACAATAGTAGATTTTGCGTGCTTGGGCATGATTATTTTCTTGGATAATTTCCGGATAGCAGTTTAAGTACTTATTATTCTCCATGCTATTTTCGATGTAGAATCTGCTTCCTGATACGAGACAAAACAGGGATCGTTCAAATAGATTAAAGAGAAAAGGCACTAAGAGATGCTCAAAGCAGGATGACTTGTTCAAAAACAGATGAAATAAGACCAATCTAAATATGAATCTGAAAGTTAACTTGGATATACGATTTGAAATTAATTAAGTAGTTCCTTATAAGAGATGCCCAAAGCAGGATGACTTGTTCAAAAAGAGATGAAAGAAGACCAATCTGAATCTGAAAGTTAACTTTGACATACGAGTTGAAACTAATTAAGTAGTTCCTTTTATAGGAAAGTATATTCAGGTTCTAGAGTTAGACTTATTATTATTTGGAATGTTTCGAATCATCACAGAAGTTGAATGTTCATCCGGATTAAGCGGAATAATTTCTCTAATATTGACAAGATAGTGCTGCTTTCTGAAGAAACAAAAAGACATGTCGGGTTCTTTTGCTAGTGGGTTTTATGAGTCTAAGAGAGAATAAATATTTTGCACGACGGATTGTAAGAAGCGTTGGGATTCAAGGGTTTCCTCCCCATTGTTTGAATAGTAATACATTTATAGAAGAAAAAGGTAAATACGGAGAGAAACGGAATGTTGCTCGGGGATGGGTACAGAAACCACCAAGGAATGTCTATGGAAACGGTGGTTACGGAGTATCAACGCGAGGATGGATACAGAAACCACCAAGGGGATTTACTACTATAACTTAATTTAAAAAGGAAGAATTCTCTTAAAACCCTCATTCTACTCAAACCATGGCGTCTAAACCCTTGAATCCCAACGCTTCTTCTTAACATCCAGATTCAGATTGATGTAATGGCTTCCAAGAACTAATTGTCAGTTAACCTGTGCCGATCAATTTTGTGTAAGTCCAAATTGCAATTTCATGTAGAATCTGCTTCCTGATATGAGACAAAAAAAGGATCGTTCTAATATATTAAAGAGAAAAGGCACTAAGAGATGCTCAAAGCAGGATGACGTGTTCAAAAACAAATACTGTTTGTGAGCCTTCAAGTTATTCTTGGAAACATGAAAGAAGACCACCTCAGGAAAGTAGGTTTCATAATCACGGGAAACGAAGAAATTTAATCTTGGAAGAGATCGAAGATTTGGGTACAACTTCTAGTCATAAAGATCACTCTGCATAAAGTCAACTAGAGGAAGGAAGTTATCAACACGGGGATGGGTACAGAAAGTCTGACAAACAGTCTTGCAATTAGTCAGCATCATTACTACTTGAAAATCACTGTATCACCACCGTTTGTCTTCTGCAATACGTCGTCCTTCATTCTAAATTCAAATCGAACTCATCGATCACATTATCCTACTGCTTGACCATTGTTAAACCCAATGGACTTCACTTTCCGAACAATTTGCACCACCACCACCACTTTTCCAACCACCCCATCATTGGTATGCGATCAGTAACTGGCAAAGGAACTGTAAATCCGGCGAGTATTGGAATCGAAGTTGGAAGTGAAACCGGGTTTACCATATGAAAAGATTGAGTTAAGGAAATGATAGATGTCAATCAAAATCAAATATACACAAGGTAATTAAACCTCACAAACACCATCTTAAAACTAATATAATATGCTTCATATATTAATTATCACAAGCACCTGAATTCTTGCACGACTGATGTCAGCAATCTTTTTACTTTGAAACAAATCTCATTTCTTCCTTTTACAGACACATGAAACCTGCAAGCTGCTTCTGAAGTAGTGAAATGGTGGCTATGGAAACGGTGGCATTGTAGATGTGGTTTCTATTGAAGATGTCATTGAGTTCATTATGAACAATTTCTTGAATTTGAGTTCATCAAATCAAACTCACCGTATACATTTGTTGTAATTACCTGAATTCTTGCATGACTAACCTCAGCAATCTTTTTACTTTGAAACAAACCCCGCATTCAATGCTCACCCTGTGTGAGCATTGGAAGCCCGACAAACAGTCTTTTTTACTTTGAAACAAATCCCACATTCAAACGAAGTAGTAAAGTTTACAAATGCATATCCAGCATTTAAACGATGCCTGCATATATCAACATTAATATTTGGTTCGTTCTGCAAGCTCTTCAGGGTCTGTTAAGAATATGGGTGATGATGAAGCTTAACATAATTAAATAAGGCCGATGATGAGGAATGTAAGGAAAAGCGTTGGGATTCAAGGGTTTAGTCTCCATGGCTTGAGTAGTAATATATTTATACAAGAAAAAGGTAAATACAGAGAGAAACGGAATGTCGCGCGGGGATGGGTACAGAAACCACCAGGAGTGTCTATGGAAACGGTGGCTATGAGAACGATGGTTACGGAAGCTATCAACGCAGGGATGGTTACAGAAACCATCAAGGGGATAATGGATATGGTAACAACTATCACCCACAACGGTCTTGCAATTAGTCAGCAGTTATTGCTTCTTAATGAACTCGAATTCAAGAAATTGTTCTTGGTATATAGTTATGTAAGACATATTTGCTCTGAACACATACCGACTGCTTTGTCTTGAGTCCATACATGCATCTAATTCCTCACATCATTACAAGTTATCAAAATAGATAGATGTCAATGATAGATGTCAATCAAAGTTACACAAGGCGATTAAACCTTACAAACACCATCTAAAAATTTATAATAAAGGAGCTGGTTCGGTTGGGAAGAATGTTCTGGAAATTAAAGGAAAAGGAAGGTTGTAGCAATTTACGATTAATAAGTAACTTTGCAATCGGTATCTGTTCAGAGCTAATATGTCCATACATGCATTTAATTCACTCACATCATTACAAGTTTTCAGAACAAGAAATAAGATCAACCTTAACGTAATGAAATAATCCCAACGTTTCTCCTTACATGCATTTAATTCCCACACATCATTACAAATCTTCAAACTTTTCACGTAGGTAGCACCAGTAGTAGTCACCATAATCTTACAAATCACATCTATTGTCACGTTAAATTAATAACGTCGTTATTAACTGTTCGTCTGTTTCATGTTTTGACAATTTGTAATGATGTGTGGAATTAAACGCATGTACGTGACAATAGTAGACGTGGTGCGCTTGGGACTGATGAGATGCTCAAAGCAGGGTGACTTATTCAAAAACAAATACTGTTTGTGAGCCTTCAAATTATTCTGGGAAACATGAAAGAAGACCACCCTAGGAAAGTAGGTTTCATAATCACGGGATACGAAGAAATTTAATGTTGGAAGAGATCGAAGATTTGGGTACAACTTCTAGTCATAAAGATCAACTAGAGGATGGAAGCTATCAACACGGGGATGGGTACAGAAAGTCCAACAAACAGTCTTGCAATTAGTCAACAGTCATTACTTCTTAAATGAACATTAGTTGAATTGATTGACATCTATCATTACCTTTTGACACAGGTGGCACCACAGTAGTCTACTAGTCACAATACGCGTGTGTCATTTCATGGCGTCACTCTGCTGCTTTGTGAAGATAGGTGAATGGTTTAAATGAGATGAATAAAAACCTTTGGTATCTGTTTAGTTTTTGCATTTAGACGCCACATCAATCTGAATCTAAATCTGAAAGTTAACTAGTCATAATATGTAGCCTTTTTGGCACATATCATAGAGAAGAAAGGCAAGAGTAAGAGTGTTCAAGACATCCCCATTGTTCGAGATTTTCCCAAGTTGTTTCCTGAAGAACTACCTGGCTTACCCCTGGTACCCCAAGTGGAATTTCGCATAGACCTTGTACTTGGTGCCAACCCAATTGCTAAATCCCCTTACCTTCTTGCACCATCTGGGATGCAAGAATTGTCGAAACAACTCAAAGAACTTTCGGACAAAGGATTTATCCGTCCAAGTTTCTCCCCCTGGGGTGCTCCGACGCTTTTTATGAAAAAGAAGGATGGATCCTTTCGCATGTGCATCGATTTCGTGAGCTCTACAAACTCATGATTAAAAATCGATACCCCCTAGCTCGTATTGATGATCTTTTTGATCAGCTACAAGCCGCTACATGTTTCTCAAAGATCGATCTCCGTTCCGGGTATCGTCAACTTCATGTACTCAAAGAAGATATTCCCAAAACTGCTTTTCGCATTCGATACGGCCATTCCGAGTTCACTGTCATGCCCTTTGGTTTGAAAAATGCTCCTGCCGTCTTCATGGACTTCATGAATGGGGTTTGTAAACCTTATTTAGATAAGTTCATCATTGTCTTTATCGAAGACATCTTGATTTATTCAAAATCTCGAGCTGACCACGAATGTCATATCCGTCTAACAATGGAACTTCTAAAGAAAGAATAACTCTATGCCAAATTCTCCAAGTGTGAATTTTGGTAAAGGAAGTTCAATTCTTGGGTCACATTGCCAACGAACAAGGTATACATGTAGATCCTTCAAAAATTACAACGATTAAGGATTGGAGTACACCCACTACTCCTACCGAAGTTTGCTCATTTCTTGGTCTTGCCGGTTATTACCCCCGCTTCATCGCAAAATTCTCCAAGAGTGCGGTTCCCCTCACTTCTTTGACTCAAAAGAATAAAACTTTTGAGTGGGGACTCAAGCAAGAAGAAGCTTTCCAAACCTTGAAACAAAAACTTTGTGATGCTCCTATTCTATCCTTACCCGGGCAACAACGACTTTGTCGTATATTGTGATGCTTCAAATCTAGGCCTTGGCTGTGTTCTCATGCAAAGAGACAAAGTTATAGCCTACGCATCAAGACAATTGAAAATCCACGAAAAGAACTACACAACTCATGATCCTGAGTTAGGTACTGTTGTTTTCGCTCTCAAAATTTGGAGACACTACCTTTATGGTACCAAATGTGTGGTTTTCACTGACCATAAAAGTCTCCAACAAATATTCAATCAGAAGGAACTAAACATGAGGCAACGACGTTGGGTCGAACTTCTGAACGACTATGACTGCGAAATTCGCTACCATCCTGGTAAGGCGAATGTCGTTGCCAACGCACTAAGTCGTAAAAAACGTGTCAAGCTCTACTATGTCCGAGTTCAATCGGATATTCAAACACGTTTTTCCAAGCCTACGTACTTGTGTAACCCAAGGCATGACGTGTAATGAACTGCCACATAATCTTGATGGGTTACTCTATTTCTTAAATCGATTGTGGATTCCAAACCAAGACAATCTTCGTACAATACTGATGAATGAGACCCATAAGTCTCGTTATTCTATCCATCCTGGACAAAATGTACATGGATCTTCGTACCCAGTATTGGTGGTCGGGTATGAAGAAGGATATAGCCTTGTACGTTTCTAAATGCCTAAATGTCTTAAAGTTAAGGCAGAATATCAACGACCCTCCGGTTTACTTGCACAACCGGAAACACCAGTATGGAAATGGGAGAACATTGCTATGGATTTCATCACTAAATTACCACGCACTTCTAAAGGTCATGATGCCATTTGGGTAATCATTGACCGTCTGACTAAATCAGCACACTTTTATCGATTCGTGAGGATTTTTCTGCTGACAAACTTGCTATATATCGGTGAGATTGTATCTTGTCATGGTGTTGCTTTGAACATCATTTCATGTCGTGATGCTCGTTTCTCATCTTGTTTTTGAAAGACCATGCAATCAGCCATGGGAACCAAATTAAATATGAGCACTGCTTATCATTCACAAACGTATGGATAAAACGAAAGGACAATCCAAACACTTGAGGATATGCATAGAGCCTGTGTTATCAACTTTGGTGGTAGTTGGGATTGCATCTTCCTTTGATCGAATTCTCCTACAACAATAGTTATCATTCCAGCATTAACATGGCTCCATTTGAGGCTCTGTAGGGTCAAAAATGTCGTTCGCATCTATGTTGGAATGAAGTTGGTGAAGCTCAAATCACCGGACCTCAACTCATTCAAGAAACAACAGACAAAATCACGAAAAATCGCAATAACCTTTTGACAGCTATAAGTCATCAAAGAGTTATGCTGACAAACGACACAAGCCTTTGGAATTCCAAATTGGTGATCGCGTCCTTCTCAAGGTATCCCCTTGGAAAGGTGTGGTTAGATTTGGAAAGAAAGAAAAACTTGCACCTCAAGATGTGGGACCTTTTAAAATCCTTGAAAGGATCGGAAAGGTGGCCTATAAACTCGAACTACCTCCTGAACTTGGGAACATTCATCCAATTTTCCACATGTCCAACTTGAAAAAGTCTTTAACCGATGAAA
Source organism: Scalesia atractyloides (assembly GCA_947069175.1). Classification (NCBI taxonomy): domain Eukaryota; kingdom Viridiplantae; phylum Streptophyta; class Magnoliopsida; order Asterales; family Asteraceae; genus Scalesia; species Scalesia atractyloides. The sequence goes on from CAMTDV010000024.1 coordinate 23,819,996, forward strand.
ACCTCCACATTCCTCTTGACGAAATTCGCATTGATGACACTATGCACTTTGTCGAGAAACCTATGGAGATTACGGACGTGAAGTCAAGAAACTCAAGCGTAAACGAATACCGATTGTTAAAGTTCACTGGGAATCCAAACGTGGCCCAGAGTTTACCTGTGTAACAACCCTCAAAAATATTCCCAGCAATAACCCGTAATTAAAATCCTTGGTATGCGCGATGAAAGTTGGATACTCGATCAGAAAACTTAGCGGTTAAGAAACTTGGTGATTGACGAACCAACCGACACAAAAGAACCCATATTAGATTCACAATTAAAAACCGAACCAAGTGGGACCAAGACCCAAGCATACGCGATACGAACCGGCAGGGAAATCGAGAAAAACACGCGATTGGACAGAAAAGGCGGCCAGGGACACGTGTCACGACATCGCACCACGTGTCAGACCTACGTGGACTCGTGGCAGACCTATGCCAGGCCGACCGCCCTCGCGCGTCATGCCAGAATCCAGGGTACCCCGCGCGACGTGCGGGGATGTCCAGATGGGCTATATAACCAGCAGCGTGGGACTGAAGTTTCTGCACAAAATCGATCGAGAAACTCGTTCGGATTCCCTTTAGCCCTGTTCTCTTGAAAACACCCCCTAAACCCCTAAACCTGATAAACTCTGCCGCGTTGTAAGTGTTTTAACCCTAATCACTGATTCGATACTCTGTCCGATTGATCTAAAACCCAACAACGGATGCCAAAGTGCTACTTGTATATAAGGCTATACTTTGTAAACTACGTTGGTGTTTTGTCTTGTAATGTATCGTTAAAGTTTAAGTTGGGTTGTTTCACTAACACGTGTTGCATTATAATGTCATTAGGATCTCAGAAATAACACCGGGAAGCTCTAAGATAACAACCTTAAAACTACAAAGTGAGTCATTCTCCTTTTCTCAAATGCTTTGCAAACCCTAAATGTTTTCCAAGTTATATTACAGTGATTAAGTCTTTGTATTCTTACTGGGAAACTACTGTCAGTATGTGGGGTTTTGTATACAATACTTGATAATCTTCACTATTGGACAATGGGTTAGCCAATGAGTGATATGACCACAGTCACAGGAACTGCCAGCGAGTGATAAATACTATGTAAAATAAGTTTCTCTGCTATTGGACAATGAGCTAGCCAATAGTAGTTTGGTAAGATAAACAAATGTAAAAACTCTTAATGCTGTGAATATAAGAATGTGTCATTTTGTACAAATTGAATGAACTCACCAGTATTTTCTGCTGACAAAAATATTTTTAAAACATGCTGAAGGTGATTTCAGTAGATCGGATTAAGAGTTGAGATACAGCACCAAAAGGATTAAAGGAGTGGCTTATTTTATCAATTAAATTAAGAAATGTTGTTTTATGAATTCGGGTTTATCCCTTATTAAAAAGCTACCTTTATAAAACATGGGTTTTTATTCCCATCTGTTTAATAAATAAAAATCCGGTGTTTCTAAACTCTGATATTTTTCCTAACTACGGTCCTGATGTTCCGCTGCATTGTTTTCAAAATGATCACCGGTACCACCTGACTGGTTCACGGCTCCCGCTCCCAGGGTGGGGTCGGGGGTCGTGACAAAAGGTGGTATCAGAGTCACAACCACTGGTTTAAGCAATTAAGTGTTATGATAATACCTAAGCTTAAACAAAAGAGTTAGGAAATTGATATTAACTGGTAGCGCCAGGATAGTATTTAAACTTAAGAAAGATGCACTTTTAAAATCATGGATTGAGAAAATTCTTTTTATGGGAAATACAATTACCTCTCCGGAAAGATTGGGTATGGTGTGATACACTCTCCAACTTGTTCGGGTAAGATGGGGTAGCCTCTCCGGAAAGACCGGGTAAGATGGGGTATATGTTATGTTAAAAAGTTAGAAAATTCTCTAAATAATACTATGACCTGATGTCTGACCTGTTGTTGGAAATATGAACTTGTTAAATACATTAACCTTCTGAATGGTATGTATATCACAATATATGAAACATATGATCATATAGATATGTATATCTATAAGGGAATCCAAAAAGCCATTTAGGTGTTATTTTAACCTTAAACAATAAAGTTAAGAGGTTAATACAAAACAACCTATGTATTATTTTTGTGAATATAAATTTAAATATATATGATTGTTTTGTTTTAGTTATTCTATGATATTAATAATTGCAATTCAGATGTTGAATGAAGTATCACATAATCAAGAAGTTCATGCGAATAATGAAAATCCCTTAAACAAAGAGGCCATAGAAAACATAACCGCCCAAGGCATTGCTAATGCTATCCGTTAATTATTGAGGCTGTTAAAAATCCCATAGAACATACCAAAACTGTGAATAGCAAGCGTACTCATAGTGACAGCTTTAGCCACAGCGCCAATGGAGATAATGATGATATTATCAAAATCCCAGTTCCTAAGAAGATGAAAACAATGACTGATGGATGTTCCTATAAAGAATTTCTAGCCTGTAAGCCAACTGAGTTTGCCGGCAGTGAAGGAGCAACAACTGCACTGCGATGTTGGAAAAGACGGAAGCTATTCTTAAGATCAGGAAATGCGGCAAAGAAGATAAGGTGATGTATGCTTCCAATCTCTTTAAAAATGAAGCCTTAGAATGGTGGAACACTATTCTTCAAGCAAAAGGAAGTGACATGGCCTATGCCATGAACTGGGGAGAATTCAAGGAAATGGCATAAAGAAAATTTTGTCCTCCTTATGAAAAGAAACAAATGGCAAACAAGTTCCTAACTCATAGAATGGTCGATGTGAAGTCTCGTGAATATACGACAACATTCTTTGAATATGCTAGAATGGTACCAACTCTGGCTTCGCCAGAACCTGTACTAATTTCTCGTTATATTTGGGGACTGATTAGTGAAATTCGCGATATCGTCAAGACAGCTAGACCTCAGACTATCGAGGAAACAGTCGAACTAGCCAGTACATTAACAGACGGACTAATCCACACAAGAGAAGAAAACAAGAAGAAGGAGTTAGCCCGAAAATTACCCAAGAATTTGGCCCCGATGAGTCCTATAAGAAGAAGGGATCTGAACCGTCATTTGAGAAACATATCTGCAAATACTGTAATAAAAAGCATTCAGGAAAATGCTACTTTAAGAGGAATCCCTACTGTAACCTCTGCAAAACACCTGGCCATAAGAAAGAACAATGCAAGAGGAAAAACCCAGTCTGTTTTAACTGTGGAGAAACAGGCCATATCCGCCCATATTTTGCCCAAAACTGATGAAGGCACCCGACAACAAGGCAAAGACAACAGACGGGGTTAAGAAGAACGCGCGAGCATTCGTACTTACTACGCAGCAAGCAGAAATGATTCCAGACATGATCGCTAATATGTAATATCTAAGTTAAAGTATCACTTTACGCTAGTACAAATCAAAGTTAATGAATAATGTTTTTCTGTTAACTACTTCATCTGTTCAGAACCATAGCAAACTTGTTTGGTATTCACCTTCTTTGAATCATTAATTTTCATGACACCTTGTGGTGGCGTTTTTCATCAACTTGAAGCTTGAGCTAATCCCGTTTGCACACCCGATGTGCGGGTTTATTTATTCTTAAAACCCATCTTATTGATTCATTGTCATAAAACAATCTTAATACAATTATGTGCTAAGATAAGAGTACACAACTTCATGTTATTTTTCGGTGTACCTCTAATGGGTCTTTTAATACTTATTGAAAATTCTATGATATTCATTTGTTATTTCATCATCAATTTAAAATCCTATGAGATTTATTTATGAATATTCGAATTTACTTAAACTAAAACCTTTCAATTGATTACGAACACGGTGAACTTGTTCGGTCACTGTAATTAGTAAACTATTTCGATAATTACGACACCTTGTGGCATCGATATAAATTTGTAGGCTGAGCTAATCATGATCTTACAAAACTATGTATGCTTTTCGTCTGACTCATTTTTGAAAATAGTCTTAATACAACTATGTATTACGATAATGATACACTAAATTCTGTTGTGTTTCAAGTGTATCCCTGTCATTCAAATAATGTCAACACATTGATTTTTCCTCATAACATGGTTCGAGAGTTGACACATCATCTTCATATTTCGGTTTCAGTTAAGCTATTAATTCTAAGTCTTCCTTGATTGACAACCAAGGTAAGTTTTCCTTTGACAGTGAATTCTATTGTTTCTAAAATCATTCACCTATTGGTCATAAATCTCTCTTTTGGTTTAGACCATGAAACCCTAGTCACTCTAATGATTATGTCATTTTACTTCGTTCATTTGATATCGATTTCTGGAAATGATTCAGTTAAACCATTGAGTTCTATTCATTGTAAACCTTGTATTCACAAAATTCGAAGATGTCCTGATTCATTTACCTTAATCCTATTAGTATTGATTAACGCGTGAGATAAATCAGAAATAACATCATAACGAGGACGAGATTTAAAACAAGGTGGGGAGGATGTAACAACCCTCAAAAATATTCCCAGCAATAACCCGTAATTAAAACCCTGGCATCGCGATGAAAGTTGGATACTCGATCAGAAAACTTAGCGGTTAAGAAACTTGGTGATTGACGAACCAACTGGCACAAAAGAACCCATATTAGATTCACAACTAAAACTGAACCAAGTGGGACTAAGACCCAAGCATACGCGATAAGAACCAGCATGGCAATCGAGAAAAACACGCGATTCGACAAAAAAGGCGGCCAGGGACACGTGTCACGACATCGCACCACGTGTCAGACCTACGTGGACACGTGGCAGACCTATGCCAGGCCGACCGCCCTCGCGCGTCATGCAAGAATCTAGGGTATCCCACGCGACGTGCGGGGGATGTCTAGATGGGCTATATAACCAGCAGCGTGGGACTGAAGTTTCTGCACAAAATCGATCGAGAAACTCGTTCGTATACTCCCTCTAGCCCTGTTCTCTTGAAAACACCCCCTAAACCCCTAAACCTGATAAACTCTGCCGCGTTGTAAGTGTTTTAACCCTAATCACTGATTCGATACTCTGTTCGATTGATCTAAAACCCAGCAACGGATGCCAAAGTGCTGCCTATATATAAGGCTATACTTTGTAATCTACGTTGGGGTTTTGTCTCGTAATGTATCGTTGAAGTTTAAGTTGGGTTGTTTCACTAACACGTGTTGCATTATAATGTCATTAGGATCTCAGAAATAACACCGGGAAGCTCTAAGATAACAACCTTAAAACTACAAAGTGAGTCATTCTCCTTTTCTCAAATTCTTTGCAAACCCTAAATGTTTTCCAAGTTATATTACAGTGATTAAGTCTTTGTATTCTTACTGGGAAACTACTTTCAGTATGTGGGGTTTTGTATACAATACTTGATAACCTTCACTATTGGACAATAGGTTAGCCAATGAGTGATGTGACCGCAATCACAGGAACTGCCAGCGAGTGACAAATACTATGTAAAATAAGTTTCTCTGCTATTGGACAATGAGCTAGCCAACAGTAGTTTGGTAAGATAAACAAATGTAAAAACTCTTAATGCTGTGAATATAAGAATGTGTCATTTTGTACAAATTGAATGAACTCACCAGTATTTCCTGCTGACAAAAATATTTTTAAAACATGTTTAAGGTGATTTCAGTAGATCGGATTAAGAGTTGGGATACAGCACCAAACGGCTTAAAGGAGTGGCTTATTTTATCAATTAAATTAAGAAATGTTGTTTTATGAATTCGGGTTTATCCCTTATTAAAAAGCTACCTTTATAAAACATGGGTTTTATTCCCATCTGTTTAATAAATAAAAATCCGGTGTTTCTAAACTCTGATATTTTTCCTAACTACGGTCCTGATGAAATTTCCGCTACACTATTTTCAAAATGATCACCGGTACCACCTGACTGGTTCACGGCTCCCGCTCCCAGGGTGGGGTCGGGGGTCGTGACAACCTGGGAACGAGAGGATCAAATGAAAGCGAAATACCCACATCTTTTCTCACGAATCTCCTCTGATTAAATTTTGGGACGAAATTTCCTAAAGTAGGGGAGATTGTGACATTTACAATTATTGAACATTGTACAATTTCGATCGTTTTCGTATTTAAAAAATTTTATAGTTTATTCACGAAATACGTAATCTACGATCGAGCGAAATGATATTCACGACATTTTCGGAACAAATTCCAAGTTACATATGCCTTTATACCCTTCATATAGCTTAAAAATCAAGTTAGAGTGGTTAAAATGGCAAACAAGTGAAAATACAAGTCTGGGGGCTAAAATTGCCAGAAATAGAAACTTATTTATAAGGCCTTGCGGACCGTAAGACCTAAAGCTATTCGCTCCGTAAGGCGTGCCCAGTTGCAGAATTTTGCTTGTTCACCAAGTTTCTCCCATCTATCCTCATTGTTTGCCACCTAACACTGATTTTGCCACCATTTCTCTGGTTCAAACACCTCACTAGACACTTGTAAACATCTAAGAATCAACCCCAATACTTGGCATGATTTCATGACTTAATGCAAGTATAAATAGAGGTGACTATGAGCCATTTCAACTTGCACCTTCATTCTTTCTCTCTAATTTTCTATTCGAGCTTGCTTCTGATCATAAAGAGGCCTCCTACTGAAGTTCTAAACAATCTTAGAATACAAGTAAGTGTTCTTCCTTAGTCTTTTCATTTTGTTGGCTAGTTATGAGCCAAAAGTCAAACAAATTGGCTTTTTTTTTACTTTAGGTTCTGACCATTTTGGTCAAGTCAAAGATCAAATTGAACTTTGCAACGTAATCGTAATCTTGAAGGTAATAATCCCTCGCGATTACACCTTTTGATCATCACGTTTAGTAGGCGAAATGACGAGTCAAACTTTTACGAAATAAAAGTCAAAAGTGCATAAAAATGCATTTTACGACGAAAGTGTTTTCGAGTATTAAAACTTAAAGTTTTGACAACCAAATAAGTTTATAACATTATTAGACATGTTCTAACATGTCTAACTCGTCATTTCTAGTTTAACGCTTTTTCCTTAATCGAAAGTCGAGCGGTTTGACTTCCGCTTTAACTTTCGAATCTGACCCGTTTGGTCAACTTTAGGATCCGACCAAGCCCATTTATATGAACATAGTAATATAAGGAATAACCCAATGAGGTTATACCTTATGGTCATGTCGTTTAGTTAGTCAAATGACGAGTTAACTATATATACTTTTAAAATGTCGGAAATGCCCTTTTGGCACAAAAATTGTTTTAAACACATATAGTCATTATTTTTAACTTATAAACTGATTATACAACATAATTAAACTAGTTTTGACATGTTAGACTCGTAATAGGATTTATTTAACCATACGAAACCATAGTTACGCATACGACCCGTTAAAGTGGCGTAAACCACTTTAACAAGTCGTAACAAGTCAAAACACTCCTAGATACTTCCAAATCAGAATGTAAGGTATTATGAACCATAATACACGAGATCCTCCACTCGTTTGGTTTATGAAACTTATTTTATCCGTTCCTCCGATTAAGTCACATTATACACTAACCTTAGTTATCTGACATATTAGGAAACACTTGAATACTTCAGCTTTGTTTACATAAGACTTCTACGCAATTCAAGTGAGTACATAGCTCCCCTCTTTTTTGTTTTCTAAATGTTTTGGGGTGACTCATATGTGCTAAACTATTTTCAAGTTTTCAAAATGAGTATATGGTTTATATATAACAATATGTTTACAGTAATGTGGGAAACTTGTTGGTGCGTTATCCATAATATGAATGACATTCATTAACTTTGGCCAAGCCGACCAGTAGTATGTTATGGTGTCACAGGACTGACAATCCCGTTTCCAAAATTCCCGGTATTTGTGGGGAAGTTTGGGGTACGACATAAACTGTATTTTAATAAACCCTTTGGTGGTTTGTTAGTCAAATATTTTAATAGACCCTTTGGTGGTCTGTTAGTCGAGACGAGTCAACACAGGCTTGAATGTATTCACCAAAATGACCACATAGGTTTGAAGCATGTCGGGTCGCGGTGACACGTGTCCTCCGTCGTTTTTTCATCCAATTGCGTGTTTTTCTCGATCTCGTGCTAGTTCTTATCACGTAAGCTCGGGTCTTGATCTTAAATGGTTTGGTTTTTTATTTATGAGTTTAGTAAGTGTATTTTTGTGCAGGTTGGTACATCAATCACCAACTTTTCTTAACCGCTAATTTTTCTGATTTATTATTACCAGTTTCGTCGCGTGCCCTTGGGGTTTTGATTACGGGTTTATTCGGGATATTTTTTAGGGTTGTTTCAAGAGTTGCTTTATCCATTTTGAAATCTGTATGTGAACATCACGAATAAACATATGTGACAGTTCAGTACACTATTTTTTTAACACCACTCCGTTCCCCTACACCACGCTTACATGTGACTTCATCACTAAATCACGCCATATTGAACACAATAACTTCAATAGTAATGTTGACTATGAGAAAATATGGATGAATAATAACATTGACTATTAATAATTATGACAAAATATAATACGCAGGTTATGAAAATATAGAAACTGAGATTACTTGGTTGGTTTATTATTATTATTATTATTGTTATTATTTTCTTTTGAAAGGTGGCATTTCATTAAAACGGAGCAACTAACAAGAAGCTAGAAGACAAAACAAAGATACAAACAGAAACGAAACAAAAAGCATTACAAGAAGTCAAAGTACCCATCTTCTCTCATCCTCTACAATTTTTCCAAGCCTTAAGCCAAAGAAACCCCATTGCCTTCACTTCGCCAACAATACCGCACACAGTCGACTTTTTCCATTGAATATAAGATTATTGTGCTCCTTCCAGATGACCCAGTAGGTTACAAGTACAATCGACTAGATGACTAGTCTTTTAGCCATTGAAATATTTAGATAGTTATGCACTTGGAGGAGATCACAAGCGCTAAAAGCAAACAAACCTGGTTGTTTGCACTAGTCGATCAGCAAGAAAACCTCATAACCAAATGAGCAAGCAGAGAAAACATGATCAGTGGATTAGTCCACTTCCTCACAAAGCGGGCAAACCACAGAATCAAGTTGAATATTCTAGAGACGGAGACAAGATCTAGGCGGAAGCCAATCCAAAAATAAACGCCACCCAAAAATGTTCACTTTACCCGGGATACACTTATTTTCAGTAAAACCAAATTGACCATACTCCTAGAGTCGGGGAGAAGTTATTTACAAACCACACTCACCAAGAAGCCTTTGTTTGGATCATCGTTCCACACCCATGAATCCGAAGCATCTTTGTAGGAGGGCCCAAATCAAGGCAGCCAATTAGCTCACTGACCTCTTCAAACGAAGCTGAAATCTTCCTTCCATTGCCAATTCATACCAACAATCCTATCTATTTCTTAGTCCTTTCAGCCACACAAATGGATTTAAAAGTTTCCAGCCTATAAAGGTTAGAAACATATTTCTAAGATCACCGAAACCTATCCAAAAGTTCTGCCAAAATCTTATAAATCACCTCTCCCCAAGCACGACTTTAATGAGTTTTTCCAAGTGCACACCATGGTTCAAAAGCTCCTTTTGAATATTCACAATATGACTCCACGTGACAATGGAATTGCATTTTACCGGTATTCTAGAAGGCGCCCTTGAACTACGATGAATAGCAAGGATAACTTTGTGCCACATTCTCGATCTTTTACTAAAAAATTTCCAATTCCATTTGAATAAAAGACACGAGTTGAAATCTTTAAGTTTTGTAAGACCCTATACACCACGGTCCTTGGGTTGGGTAACATTCGCCGAAGCGACCCAAATGGATACTATTTTTATCTTCCTCCCCGGCCCAAAAGAACTTGTTCCTTAACCTATCAAGTTTACGAATCACCCGCATAGGTGCCCGATATAAGTGAAATAATACACCAGAAGGCATTTAAAAACTGATTTAAGCAAAGTGAGTCTCCTTCCACTAGATAAATTCGAGGCTCAACGACATCAATAACCGTGCCTCAAGGACATCAATAACCGGTGTCCAATTTTTGTAAAGATTCGTATTCACCCCACCATCAATTCCAAATATAAAAAAGGTAAAAAAAAAACCTGACTTACAGTGAAGTTTCGCGGATATCACCTCCACCAAGTGGTTCGCCACACCGACACCATAAAGAGAGGATTTATGGTAGTTCACCTTTAGACCGAAAACCAAATAAAAGGCACGTAAAAGTCTAGCAGTACACTCCACATTATCCTTCGACCAATCACCTAAGATAAGAACATCATTAGTATACATGAGATGGATGAATAAATATATTTTGATATTTGTTTGTTCATATGTAGTTATGAATTTTGTAAATAAACTTCTCAACCAGACAATATACATATTTTATTTATTTTTTTGAATATTTTACAATAGTATATTGTCGTAGTGTTATGAAAAAAATTATTGTTGATTGAAAAAAAATTATTCCCATTTAAGATTTTAGGTAATGTTTTTTTAACTAAATTGATCATATATCGAAGTTACCATTCCACTGGTTGGACCGGTTTGAAAATAGTATAACGTCAAAAGTAATTTGAAATTATATATATAATTCAAAACCAATTAAAATACTAGTTTTTTTTATTGGTATGTGTTTGGAATGTTTATGTAATATTAAACATATAATACACAGAGTCCATTATTAAGAAGGTGAATACCCGAGAAAAGATCCAACTCACTCCATTGCTCTATTTATAAAACAAGTAAGGGCTTCCATGGCAAGAATGAAGATGAAAGGCAATAGAGGATCCCCTTGCCTAACTCCCCAAAAACATTGGAACTCAGAAGTTGGTGAAACACTAACTAAAACCGACACTCTAGTCGAACTTAAGATAACCCTAGCCCACATCCTCCATCTCTCAGGAAAGTTCATCTAAGCCAACACCGAATCAATAAAGTCTCAGTTTAACGTGTCGTAAGCCTTTTTAAAATCGACTTTAAAGATGAGTGCCTTCTTCTTGGACCGTTTCAACCAACCTGAAATCTCATTGACAAGGAAAGGGTCGTCCATAATTTTTTCGGTTAGACAGATGCCCGATTGATTATCCGAAACTAGCTTGCTCACCACACTTTTGTTCTACAAGCCGAGACTTTAGCAATAATTTTGGAGATACAACCGCTAAGGCTAATCAGCTGGAAGTCGTTAAAGCAAGCTGGGTCCATAACCTTGGGAATGAGACCGATAAATCCGGACACACAACCACGGCTGATAGTACCTTCCTCATAAGAATGATTGAAAACATCCACAAAAATTATGTTCCAAATGAGCCCAGTACCTCTTGATATAATTCAGACTGAAGCCATCCAGGTTCGGTGCCCAATCCCCATCGCAATCCTAGATCGCGACCTTAATATCCGAGGCCGAGTAGACTCTAATAAACTGGCATCCAAGTCAAAGAGACGTTTGATATTAAAACAAGATAAACCCAGCCGAGAACCGAGTGGTTCTTTGAATTGCTGGAGAAAAATCTTAAAAAACTTCAGCTTTTATCTTATTAGGTTTGGTGCACCATCTCCCATCAATCTCTAAGCCATTTAACCGAGACCATCCAAGCCTAGAGCCTGTGAGGCTATGAGAAAAAGAAGAGCTCTCATCTCCTTCCAAAGCCCATTAACACACGACTCTTACTTGAGATCAAGAAGCCGGTTAACATTACACTGAAGAATTTGGCGCTTAGAATCTAAATCGGCAGTCAATTTATCATCCGAGAGCAACCGAATTCCATGGCATCTTCAAACCCATCAACCTGATTTTTGGTTTGTCTTTTACCAAATATTTTGGTTAACCATTATAATATGAAATGGCTAATAATGTTACCATTAATTTTTTTTATTTCAACCATTCTATTTTATTGTGTTATGAATTTACATCGAGATAGATAGTAAACAGGCAACAAGATGTATCGCTACCCCTTTTTGAATAGCAAAAACTGTCAGAAAGTATTTCAGTGGAATCTTTAGCAATACTTGTTTTGTTTACTTTAGAACGATTTTTACAACCAATACATAAAATATAAAAATTGCATGGGAATATACACGGTAAAACGCTAGAAAGTCAACAAATATATGAAAATAGCTTATTTATGCAAGTTCCAACCAGATTTCATTAACACTAGAAACTCCATACTTATATGGGGTGTGGGGTGGTGGTTGCAAAGCAACGATGGCTAGACTATACAGGGCTAGCGTTGGTTATGGCGTTGTCTCGTTGGCATGGGGGATTGAGCCTGAAATGGAGCTCGGGGCAAGGTGACATGGCTAGCTTTGATTGGTTGGTTCGATGTAGCCGTTGGGGGTGGCGGTTTTTGTATGGTAAATCAAATTTAAAAAAAAAATTACATTTTTTACCTATAAATACCCAACTCAAATTACATATTTTCTCATTCTTCTTCAACCAATACCCAACACAAATTACATATTTTCCCATTCTTCTTCATCCAAACCCACACAAAAAAACGAACATGGTGCATTGGACCGAAGAGGAGTAAATAGCACTAGTGACATCGATTGTTGACGCACAACGTACTCTACAATGCGGTCAAACCGCGTATTGGGGTCGAGCGTTTCAACAATACCAACAACACGTCGGCAACACGCGTTACAACTTAAACGCGTGTCAACACAAATGGCGTGAGCTCAAACCGAAGTTGGATTGGTTTAAAGTTTGCTTCGACCATGTCCCTACGGGCGACTTGACTCACGACGATTGAGTCGAGATCGCGAAGATCGTGTACAGGCACGATGGGAATATAGATTTTAAGTGGGTTCCCCACTTTAATATTTACCGTATTTTGTAATTTTTTTTATTTTTTTAGGATTTCATAAGTAGGTTTTTTTATTTTTTAGGATTTATTAAGTAGGTTTTTTATTTTTTAGGATTTATAAGTAGGTTTTTTTTTAATTTATAGGATAGTCTTTTATATAACTTTTTTTAATTAATATTAATTGTGTTTTTTTTTTATATTTGTCAACTTATAAAAACAACCACAGGGCACCCCACACCGGCCTGGTCACGCCGCTTTCACACCCCCACCTTTTTGAGCGTGGACCGGTGAAACCAACATTTGCCACATGTAGAGCAATGCCCTCAACCCAAACCTCTACACACCTGATAATCTTAAACCATTGAACATAAGTTCCAACCAGATTTCATTAACACTAGAAATTCCATACTTTAACCATTGTGAACATCGGTGACGTATGCAAGCCTCGACCATATTTTGTGAAACCAATAGGATTGCAAGGATTTATTTCGTTGATAACGAGAATGGAAACATAAAATCACTCATCACATTTTATAGTTAAGCATTATGATACGTTTACCCCCTTTAGTTTTGTAAGATTAGGTTATGAACCAAGCATAACCTTACTATCCTATCGGTTTGTAGGAACATTTTCATATGTTGAGGCATACTAGCGAGAAGGAATAGTCTGACTTGAACTGTGTTGTGTGATTTGAAATTACTCAACGCGCCTTTTCTTACTCACATATTGTGAGTTATGTGCATAAAAAATAATCAAAATCTTTTCATATTGTGTTACTTGATATGTCTTTTCTTATTCAACACAGTGTTGTAAAAGAAGGTTTAGAAGGCCAAGTAATCGCTCTAAGTAGGTTACTGAGGCGATTTTCTTCAACTCCACCTAATTACTTAGAATCCATAAACGCAGTCAACTCGGCCAGAATTGCATCTAGTTGGTTAACTCGCGCCGAGTTTGACTAAAAAATAAAACATAATTACTATGTCTGCCATATTAAAAAATGAATATTGTATTTCAAGAAATTAGTTGTTTACTGCTTAAATTTCATTTCACCTGGTTTTTTTTTTGTTATAAATTATTTATTTCAGTTTAACATGAAAACTTGCCAAGTTACATCAAAACAGAAGGTAGACGGGCAACAAGCTGCGCCGCCAACCCTTTCTGAATTGCAAACCCTAACCTTCCAAACACAAACTCCTGCCCCCTTGGGGTTGAACAATTGATGTGGAAGACCCGTTGAACCCTCGTCAAGAAGTGGATAACTTCTGCGCTAGGGAGCCAAAAGTATCAAAGGCAAAAGGGACAAAGACATGCTGGTTCTCTGCGCAAGCTTTAGAGTGCTTATCCACTTTCTTTGATTCTGCCTTTCTTGCTGCTTGTCTAGCTACAAACCCGGTTTCCCTTAAACCAACCAAAGGGGAAACCCTCGTGAGGTCTACACAAGCATGTTTCCCCCCAGCCCAGCCAAAGACGAGCAGATCCGCAGGTCGTAGAGTAGATCTCTCTTCCATAGGGTCCGTGAGGAAATTCACAAGAGCGTCTTTCTTAGCAGAAATCCCAGCTCTTCTTAAGATGTCCCACAAAACATCCCGTACCCAGGCGTGCCGATAATTGAACCCAGGGAGCTCTTTACAATGAACTGCGTGCTCCCCGTATTTATCCATACAAGCTTTACGATATATCGGGCATGTTTCATCTTCTGGGTACATAGGGATCATCAACCGGTATTTGAGAATGGCTCTGTATTCTAGTGCAGACATACATTGTCCCAACCCCTCAATCGGGATAACGATCAAAAATTCCTGGGCATGAGGACCCTTCAGGCACTCAAACACCGCCTTCTGGAGGGATGACATATCAAAACTTCTCCCAGGCTTTGAGCGATTTTGCTAAACAGAGCATTCGCCAAAGTTTTTTTTGTCTGTGAGGGGGCGGTATTCTTATTAGAGAAACCGCCAATATCCAAGTCTGGGAGAGAGACATTTAAGCGTTCGAGCGCCTGCTGATTGTCCGGGTAAAGCCCGACGACCTCACCGTTTCGAAGGATATGATCCTGTAGTTTCCAAGACTGAGCTCTAGACGCAAAGACATAGGCATAAGCCCCAACATCTCGAACTGAGAAGAGGCCCAAACCACCTAGACGCATTGGCAAAGATGCCAGACACCACTGGAGGTCACCAAAGAAGGGGCCGCCACCCACTACTATGTCTTCTATAGCCTCTCTAAGGCCATCATCGAACCAAGATACCACATCCTCCATCAAATGAGGTTGACAAGTTCGCAGCCCAAAAAGTAACTTAGCAACCCCCATGCACGACCTTAGCAGAAGGAGTTCACATGGGGATCCCTCAGGCAAGATAAGAGTTTCATGAGGTCACTGTCCCCGAGGCCCGCCGCCATGCCAACTCCTCAATAAAGCTAGGATCCCGACTAACAGCTCCACCAGGAGCTTAACCCCTTCTCTGGTCTACCGATCCCTCTCGGGAAAAGCCCATCCTGAACTTTCTACTCGTCGCATGTTGGCCAAAAAACCTCTGTTTTCTTAATGTTGAGATAAAGCCCTAGAGATGGCCCCTCCTCGTTGATGATGTCTAAGGCCTTAGCAACCTCAGAGGCATTGCCGATAATCGTCCCATCATCCAAGTACCAAGCATGAAACGGGAGTTTACAACGATCCTGAACCCGGAGAATAAGAGGGGTAAGCAAGGGCAAAGAGAACGGGCCCCAAGGGATCTCCTTGTTGAACTCCGGTAGTAGCCTCAATACACTCGTTACCAACATACAACCTAGCAGGCTGCGCGTAAAGAAATTGGACCCACCGATAGATTGACGGGCAACGCTGATGAACCTCTTGGAGAAAGGCTGTGCGGCGACCGTGTTGAAAGCATTGGAGAAATCCACAGTAAGCAAGGCTAAGGAACCATCTGCATGAAACGAGTTGAGAAACTTGTTTGCATTGTGAAGCACCGCCTCTGCCCCATTTGGCATCCCCACCCCAAATTGATAGTCACCCAAGTACTGGGTCATTACTTTCCCGACCTTCTTTATCGCCACCTTGGAAACCAACCTTCGCCAAATACCCCCACAGCAATAGGCCAAATTCCTTTATCGGGCTTCAGTAAGGGGTGAGGGGGGCCGAGGCAACAAACTCAGCAAGCACCTTAGGGCAGGATCCCCCAAGCAATAGGTTAACAACTTCAGTAATGCTCGTAAGCAAACCTGAGGAAGTCACGGAGCCCTCACCACCAATAGCATCTAACAGGTGTTGGGCCCGCATCCCGTCTCTACCACATGACGTCCCTTTAGGAAATGATCGAATACATTTGAGCACACACTCCCCATCAACAACAAGAGTGGGTTGGGCCAAAGGGTTGGAAGGAAAGGACGGGGGCGGCACCACTAGTGTTTATCAATAAGAGCTTTCAAGGTCGAATCACCTAGAGGAGCAACTCCACTAGAGCATAGGACCCATGAAATCTCCATCCCTAACTTTCCGAAGACATTGCTTAATATTAGGGTCCCTTTCTTTGTCTTCCTCTTTCCTGCATTCTATCCTTGGAGCCCTCGTCTCCCCCACGCTATCCAATAGGGAAGAGACCAAATCATCAAACCCAGACCCATCTTTCCAAACTGTAAGCGCGTGCAAGATGTTACTACACTGCAGAGATTTCCTGTTCCCTGATCTCCGCTCTTGTCTGGAGCATGGTCTAACCACCCGCAAGGTGCAATGCAGTAGTAAAAACAATTGGACCCAATTGTCGACCGATCCTGGTGACGCTACCACTTTGCGCAAAGCACCTGTTAGAACCTGAGCAAACAACATCCGACAACTGGGGGAATGTTTTTAACAGTCTGAATATGGAGGGAGAAAACGCGCTCGAGGAGGTTAACATCAACCCCGAGCCCTGCTGGGTGGCGTGGGTTTGCGTCAACCACAACTTGACATGGTTTTGGGATCCCAACAATGAAATCTTCAACATCCCCCGAGATCATGGAAAACGACACGACCTCATTATCATGTTTGCATCCCTTACTGAGTGCATGCATCACCATGCACTTTCCACATAACCATTTATCCCCTGCCCTAAGAACTTCCGCAACATCCAAAAAAAGGTCCAAGTCCTTGGAGATAGCCTCCTTCAAAGATAGCCTTCGGTTTTCTGTCTTGAGGTGGGTGCTTTGCATGTGTTCAAGTAGGCGGAAAAAATCCACAGACCCCGGTTTGCCATCTTTACATTCGTGGAAAAATTTGAATGGGCAGGTTCTTAAACCACTAGCAGAGCCCTGCACAGGACCCACTGCTTAACGTTCCGAACCACTCTAGCAGGAGCCATGCGCGTATGTGAACTGCCACCGAAGAAAAAACACACTAACAGTACACCAAACTCGAGATGAGTTGTGGGGGGTAGAAAACGAGTAAAATTCTATACAAGACGAAGGAGTGTAGCAACCGCGGGTTGCCCACCCTCTAAATGGTACCCACATAACCCCTTACCTCATGGCGGGAAGTTAAAGATTAACACAATCGAATCTAAATTACAAGATCAAATCGCCCTTAACCAATACCCACTTCACAAGATTGCTAAGAAAAACAAGTTTTTTAAAACCTTCACTTCATTGAGGCATTTGATCAAACACCTGATGGGTCAACTTTTCTTTCATAAAAGAACACTAAAATATGATAAAAATTGAGAAAGTGAGGCTTTGTTAGAGAGAATAAGGTTGACAAGCGGAGAGATGAACACAAGAATCAAGATACCCACATGAACCTTACTGACATTGGTGTACAGAGTTGATAAATTAAGGAGAAAACATGCATTGTTGTGGAGTAAAAGTGAAATACGTGCAAGTTTTGATTTTTGTGTGAATTGGAAAAAGGAATCAATTGGTGTAGAGGGAAAATGAGAACGAAAAACAGGGGATCGAGGGCTTAAAATGAGAACGAAAAACATAAAAGGGTTTAGAAATCTTCTTCTTAAAATTGATATGTAAACATGTATATTAATTTATATTCATGTATATTTTTATTTATATTGATATTCACGTATTTTGTTATAAATATTAGTATATTTATGATATTTGACATATATAATTTTCTAAAATGTATTTTTTTTATAATTTAGCATGCCAAAGAAATCCCTGAATACTCTCTGCTTAGACCGAGTACTCGCAACTTTCTAATTGATCGACCTGTGAGCGTCTAACGACTTTTACAACCATGCTAATATATATTTGTGTGTGTAAGAGAGAAAGTATCTAAAAAAGTTTATGAAGAAAATATCAAGAGAGAAAAAGTATTGAAAGTATTTTTTTTTAAAATGATATATATTTTAATATATTGTTTTGGTAAAATCGTTTTTATATAAAAATACATTATAAGTTGTAGAAATTCAAATCACAACTAGCATGAATGTCATATTCATGCTTATTGTAATGACTCTTTGTTGTGGTTTTAGATTGTAGATTAAAGGTCGGTGACATGACGCCTATATGGAGGGTTATGGTGGTCATGAGGCCATGTGTAGTCATAACCCATCATGGGGGTTATAGCCTAAATGTGTAAGAAAAATGTGTTACGGGGGTTATATAACTTGAGTGTGTAGTGGGGGTTTATGTAAATGTAGGGTTATATATGTATGTATATATGTGTGTGTGTGTGAGAGGCAAATGTGTTCGAGCCGCTATGTCCATCACGAGCAAGAACAATTCGATGTCATTACGCCCCGGGGGACGGTGTGCCCAGGCGCTATGGGGCGTTATGGTGGGTTATGGCGCCGGAAAAGCTCGACTACGAAAGGACTGAGGGTCATGACCACACCCTTTAGCCTGAGTTATTATTCACAATTTAGAAACCAATGATGATTGGTCTCCTTTATCTGTAACTTTCAACTTTTTTTTAGTTAACTTTTAAAGGTTGTCACTTTTAGCCCCTGCATTCAAAATCTTTATACGGTATCACTTTGACGCCTCGACTTTAAGTCATTTTGTGTTACGAATTCATGTGTTTTTAGTGTTTCCTCCCCGTCGGTATAAATTCGAATTCATCTTCGTCTAACGTCATGTAAGTCACTTGGTGTTATAAGTTAGTGATTTTATTATATTTTTTTCTCGATTTTGATCATCGTTTGATTGTTGTTTAACATGTTTTTACGCCCCTACCTTAGGTGCTACAGTTTTACGCCCACGCCCCGAAACGCGGGGTGCTCAATTCTAGTATATATAAAAGGGGAACATTTTAGCTACAGCGGAGATAAAACCCTTATGATTTATATTATTTGCGAGAATGCCATCATCAATTGTATAGAGAAATTGTGTTAAATTTTTAGAGTAAATTGTCATTTTAGACCTGAGATTTGTCCCAAATTGCCATCTTAGTCCAAATAGTTTTTTTACTCCTCTGGGTCCCTGAGTATTCCATTTTGTTGCCATTTTGATCACATAGCCTAACTTTGTTAAAAAATGTCTCAAGGATACTTTGGTCAGATTACATATATATTTTGTTTTGTTGCCATTTTTATACAAAAATATTTTTATATACAAAATAAATAAAGTAAAAAATATAAATGTCATGAAAATATATTAAAAAATTATGTTATTTTTTAAATATATATAAAAAAATACACCCATATATAAATACATATCATTTCTTTTGAAAAAAACTAATCAAAACCTAATTCTATCTCTCTCTCTCTCTTCTCTCGCATCTCTCTCAGTCACCACCACCGCCTCACCATTCCCGATGACCATGCACCACCACTGTGCACCACCACTGCCACCACCGTGCACCACCACAACTACCGCCATTCACCACTACAACCACAACCACTCACCACCATAACCCTACCCCTTTCACTCTCTTCAGATGAAACCTTAAAATCCGACATTTAAGTCTGCTAGTGTTTATGAAGATCTACTGAAACCTTTTCACTCCTCTTCCCAAAAGACGATGACCCGGATCTTAAAACCTAAATTGAACACAACAGTGACCACGATCACCATCACTCACCGGAAAATGGATTCACAGATGAGTTCGCAGTTGTGGGATTAAACATCACCCTAATCGGTAGAAATAGTGGGCTCAGAACTCATGCAATGGTGGGTTCGCAATTTGGAAGCAACACCATTCACTTGAGTTCAGATTGAAATATGTATTTATTGTATATGGTTATGAATTTTTGATGTAGGTTTGGGGAATCTTCGTTTGGTTGGGATAAAATGAAACAAAAGCATAGAAGAAAAGAAAGAAGAGAGAAAGAGAGTGTGGAAGAAAAAGAGAGGATATTTGAATTATTTTGATTTAAATTAGAAAATAAAGTGAAAATATGTTAAAAAACCAAATTAAACAAGTAATTAAGTATAGTATATATATATAAAATTTGAATTCTATAGGTTTAATAAAAAAGAATTAACATTAAATTTGTTTCTTTTATTTTTTAATGTAAAATAAGTTTTGGACTAAAATGACAAGTTGAAAATCTAAAACAGAAATGCCAAAAATATTCCTGGTTAAACTGAGTTTTTAAACAGAGTTAGGCTATGTGATCAAATTGCAACAAAATGAAAAACTTAGGGACCCAAAGAAGAAGAAAAAAACTAATTAGACTAAAATAACAATTTGAGACAAACCTCATAGACTAAAATGGTAATTTACTGAAATTTTTATATATAGAGATAGAATTGTCATGAAGACAAGTGATAAATTCCAAAGAATAAAAGGAGAACCTATTAGTTATAGCATCATGAATTGTGTAGAGAAATTGTGTTGTTTTTTTTATGGATAGGGATAGAAATGTAAGGGAAGTGATAAATTCAAAAAAATATTACTTTTTTAAGTTTTCTTTATAAGTTTGAAAGGACATGTGGCTTACAAATATAATATATGTTTCTTTTACCGTTTTAACCTTAAGACTTTTGCTATCGTTATACTATGAATCCCAAAAATAATATAAATTACATTTTCAAGTATATTTCTAAATTAATTTGATTGTAAAAGTTAACTTCCTAAGTTGTAATTCCTATTGCTTAATATAGTTGGTGATCGGTAGTTTCCATCACCCGAGGTTTTTTATACCAGAAATCACTCATTGATCAAGGGCTTTTTCCTCGTATAAATCACTTTGTTCATCATTGTCAGCTTTTCATATTTGTTTACATCATTGTTCATAATTCAAGCACTCAACCTCAAAAAATCAGATTTGATTACATTATCCTTATTGTGATTTTGGACCAAAACACTTTGGCGCCCACCGTGGGCAATCGATGCTTTAATTCTAAAAATCTGGTTCATTTTATTGTTTCTCTTCATTCCCATCAACTATATGGCTTCTTAGGGAAAACCTGCTTCAAGTGCCATGCCGGCGGTTACCTCATCTCAGACTAGTGCATCGTTGCCTCCTCTTCCCCCTGCACCCATGAGGAGTGCTGAGAATCCTCGGAAGAAAACTACACCTGTTTACACATGATCAAAAACCTCCGTTGTTTCTTCATCTACAGCTACTAACAATGACGTTTCTACTTTGATTTTGTAGATGAAGAGCTACATGGAGCAACAGGACAAAACCAACCAAAGGTTCCTCAGGGAGATTGATGAAATTAAGAAACAGAAGAGATCGGTGGAGGATCACTCTCCACTAATGCCGAGGGCATTGGACTTCGCTTCTCCAGCATCAATGGTCCAGCATTCCAGAGGATCTGGTGTTCAAATTCAATGATCCTCCAATTATCAGCAAGGATCATTGGCGATGACACAGGCTCAAGGATCCTCGTCTCAAGTTCAGGGATCCTACTTCCAGCTTCAAGGATCATCTATCCTTCAATGAGGATCACTAGGAATCACAGAGCCTCAAGGATTCTTCCATGAACCTGGAGGATTGCAAGAAATGTACCAGTCCAGAGGACTCTATGCACCACATCAAGGATTCTCATCTCAAGTTCAAGGATCCAACTTGTTCCAGGATCAAGGATCCTTAGGAAGCCAACCATCTAGGAACTTTGAAGTTCATACAGGAGACTTCATTCCTATGCAGACTATTGCCTCATCTGGTCCAACTGTTGCACCTGAAGTGTCTGCTTTTGGATATACTTCCGGGATTCCGGTCCCAAACCAGTCAGGCGGTAACAATTTCAATACATCTTTTGGTACTAATTATGGCTCCATGCAGGATACAGGTATCAATCAGGCTATGGCACGGGAGCTCCAAAAGCTTAAGGATATGATATCCAGCGTCCCAGGAGTGGTTAAGCCCATTCCCGAGATTCCAGATGGAAGCCACAGGGTGTCTCGTTTTATACCTCCTATCTGCAATGCTGAGATACCCAAACGCTTTCCAACCCCCAACATGAAGTTGTACGATGGTACAATGATCGGAGGAGCATGTGGCACAATACCGGGAAAGAATGGAGATCAACCCCATTCTAGAAAGGTTAAAGGAAGCCTGTCTTTGCAAGGGCTTCGGATCCACACTCACTGGATCAGCACTCAAGTGGCTGCTAAGTCTTCCTCCTCACTCAATTACTTCATTTTCTCATCTAGTTAATTTGTTCAACAATCAATTTTCATGTAGTAGAACCTTTGAACAATTAACTAGTGACTTGTATAGGATGACACAAGGCCGTGATGAATCCTTAAGAGATTACATCACTAAGTTTAGTAGAGAATCCTTAGAAATCCCTAACCTAGATATTCCACCGCTGTGGAGGCATTTAAAATGGGATTGCTGATGGATTCCTCATTCTATGATGATCTTGTTGTGACACCTTGCAGGAATTTAGATGAAGTGAGGAACAGGGCATTGAGGTTCATTCGTTTAGAGGATGATAAAAGGATCCAGGAGAGGCTATCAGGATCCTCAAAACAGGAAAAGCAAGGATCATTCTTTAAGAATAATCGATCCAAGTCATAATCTAAGAATGAAAACCACAATGTGCATGTGATTGAACAAGATGAAGACGATGAGGATTATCCTCCTATAACCGAATATTGTTTTTCTGTTGATAATCATGAGCTAATCTTTGCAATGCAGAATCTAGTTGACAAAGCTAGGTGGCCTCGAAAAAATGAGAAGGCCACAGCCAATAAAGACAAGTCCAAATGGGGTGCTTATCATGAGGACTTTGGTCATCTTACTGATGAGTGTATAGCGTTGAGGAAGGAGATTGACTATCTTCTCAGCAAAGGATACTTGAAGGAATTGCTCGGGAGAAAATGATCAAGGACCCAGGATCCTGAAGAGATCCATGAAAGAGCTCCTCCTCCACCCGCTGATGCTCAGATCATTAATTTCATCTCTGGAGGCTCAGATATATGTGGAACCTCGTTTTCGGCGGCGAAAAGACATGCCAAAGAAACAAAGATGGAAAATGGAGAAAGACCAGTTCGAACTTCAACACTGACTCAGCAGAAAGTTATATCCTTTGATGAGGACGATCGTGTAGATATACTGGATCCTCATCACGATGGTTTGGTCATTACCTTGTTTATTTCTAACCACTTTGTTTGCAGGATCCTTATTAATGGAGGAAGTTCAGTGAACATAATACAGTTGGATGTCCTAAAAAAGATGAACATTCCTGAATCCGAGATCATCCCAAGATCATCGGTGCTCGTGGGATTCAGTGGAGAAACTAAAAATACATTGGGGGACATCAAACTCCCGATTTGTATAGAGGGAGTGAATTCTATCCAAAAATTTTGTGTAATAGATTGCTTATCTTGTTGAAATGTTATCCTTGGTAGGCCATGGATACATGACATGAAGGCAGTCCCCTCGACATATCACCAATGTGTCAAGCTCCCAAGTTCGTGGGGGATAGTCAAGATAGAGGGTGATCAGTAGGAGGCAAAGAACTGCTACACTTCTTCGATGAAACCAGCTTCCAAATCCAGGGAAGCATAGAAATTAAAGTATCCTCCAAGAGACGTCATGGAGGCTAGAGAACAAGACGTCAAGGAGATTCTGTTAGACCCTGAGGATCCTGAATCCAAGGTGTATATAGGATCCGGGATCCAAGATAGCATAGAGCAAGATCTAGTATCCTTCCTGAAACGGAGAAAGTATACCTTTGCCTGGAAGCACGAAGACATGACAGGTATTTCAAAAGATGTCATTACTCACAAGCTTGGTATTGACAGGTCTTTCATGCCAATTCACCAAAAGAGGAGAAAATTTGCACATGAAAGACATGCGATCATCCAAGAAGAGGTAGACAAGTTACTAAAGGCATGTATGACCAGAGAGGTAAAATATCCAAGGTGGCTAGCCAATGTGGTTGTTGTTCAAAAGAAAAATGGAAAGTGGAGGGTATATGTCGATTTTACTGATTTAAACAAGGCATGTCCCAAGGATCCTTTCCCTTTACCCCAAATTGACTCCATGGTGGATGCTACGGCGGGTCATGAGTTGTTAACTTTTATGGATGCTTCATCTGGATTTCATCAAATTTAGATGGAACCATCTAATCAAGAGAACACAACATTCATGGAACCCACCGGCATATATTGTTATATTGCTATGCCCTTTGGTTTAGAAATGCAGGCGCTACATACCAAAGGCTGGCGAATATGATGTTCAAGGAGCAGCTTGGACACACAATGGAAGTATACATAGATGATATGGTGGTCAAGTCTAAAAGAGCTAAGGATCACTTGAAGGATCTTGAAGAAGCATTCAATATCCTTAACCAGTACAACATGAAGCTGAACCCTTCCAAATGCCATTTCGGGTTAAAGCTGGAAAGTTTTTAAGATATATGGTGACCAAGAAAGTGATCGAAGCAAGTCTGGAGCAGATAAAAGCTATAGTCAACATCAAATCTCCTGCCAATGCTAAGGATGTGCAAAGACTAACAGGAAGAATTGCAGCTTTGAACAGATTCATCTCTAAATCCTCCAAAAAATGCAAGGATTTTTATGATATACCGAGGAAGAATAAGAGGTTTGAATGGACCGAGAAGCATGAAGTTGCTCTACAAGCCCTCAAGGATTACTTATCCTACACGCCAGCTTTGATGAAACTAGAGAAAGGGGAACCATTATCCTTATACTTAGTTGTCTCAGGTAAAGCGGTAAGCGCGGTCCTAGTTAAGGATCATGAAGGTCAACAAAATCCGGTATACTATGTAAGTAAAATTCTACTTGATGCTGAGGCCAGGTATTCTCATTTAGAGAAACTTATTCTTGCTTTAATCATGGCTTCTACTAAACTTAGACATTATTTTGAAACTCATACTATAATCGTTAAGACTAACTTTCCTATTAGGAATGTTCTCATGAAACCTGAGATGTCTGGCAGGTTGGCAAAGTGGGCAGTTAAACTTAGTGCGTATAACATCAAATACGAACCAAGTACTACCATCAAGTCCCAGGCTTTAGCCGACTTTGTGGCTGATTTCAGTAGTGATCTACTATAACAACTCTCCAAAACACCCTAAAACCAAGCCGAAACAAAGAACCGGACATGCAAATCGAGGCAAGACATGCAAAACGAGACAGGTCCACCTGGGCATCCCAGGCACCATGCGCTAGAAACCATGGTGTCTCTCGCGACGCGCGGGAGACGTCCAGGTGAGGTGTCACCGTTTCGCGCCATGTGGCAACGCTACACTTGTGACCAGGCTGACCTTGCCTAGCTAGGCATCTCAGGCGTCACGCGAGGGGATCCAGGAATCCCGCGTGATGCGCGCGGAGGTCAAATTCGGGTATAAATAGAGCAGTCTGGGGCGAAGTCTAGTGCTCAGTTTCGAACTTAAAAATCGAACGTATACTCCCTCTACTCCCTGTTTCTGTCAAAACCCCCTCCCCTTAAACCCCTAAACCTGCGAAGCGCTGCCCACTGTAAGTATCTTAACCCCCGATCACTAATTCACTATCCTACCCGATTTAGGACCAACACATGTCAAGGCTTTGCCCGACTACGTTCGTTGGAATCCTATCTCGTGTTGTATAGACACCCTACTCGATCGATCTAGAATCGCCAACGCATGTCTCGGCTCTGCCTGACTATGTTCGTTGGAGTTCTGTCGTGTGTCGTATGGTTAAAGTGACTTGGGTTAATTTACTAACACGTGTGCATTGTATGTTTTAATAAAATTCCAGGAAGTAATCAGGATTTATCATCAGAAAAAAGCCGTAGGAATACCTAAGTTTCCCATGTGAGTCATTCTCTTCTTTCTCAAATCTTTTTGTAAAACCTTAAATGTTTTCAGTTATACTTACAGTGATTAAGTCTTTGTATTCTACAATTACTGCCGGTATGTGGGGTTTTGTATACACTACTTATCAAGCGTCACCATTGGACAACGGGTTAGCCAATGAGTGATATGACCATAGTCACAGATCCGGTCGAGTGACAGATACTGAAAGAGTAATTGGATTGATATAAACATTGTAATCTCTCTTAATACTGTAAAGTATAATGGTGTGTTGTTTTATAAAATGGAATGAACTCGCCAGTATTTCTTGCTGATAAAACGTTTTTAAAACGCATTTCAGGTAACTTAATGTGAAGCTAATAGAAGCCAGCTGCAGAGCACTGGAGGCTTAGAAAAGTGGCTATAAAAGTTACCTAAATAAAAAGGAGTTTAGGTTTTTCATAAATTAGGGTTTACCCCTACGAATGTATTGTAATGAAAACATGGGTTTTATCCCAATTGTTTAATATAAAAAGAATGGTGTTTTGAAACTCTGATTGTATTTCCTAACTACGATCCTGATGTTTTAATTCCGCTGCCAAATTAACAAACACCGGTACCACCTGTCTGCGGTTCTCGCGGCTCCCGCTCCCGGAGTAAGGGTCGGGGTTGCGATAGAAGGTGGTATCAGAGCCACTGTTTAAGCCATTTAGGTGTTCTTTTGAAATATCTAAATTTTAAACAAATGTGTTAGGAATTACCTGCGACTTTTATGGTACTCTATGTAAATATATATACTATTATTCTGTGTTATATTAATAACTTCTTTAGTTTTCAGTATGAGTGATCAGGGTACTTCTGACGCTTATCGTCACCTACCTCATTCTCTCATAGAGGAAGGAACATCCCAGCCAATCACCGACTACACCGCCGATTATGAAGATATCTTTGTTTTCACAGCCAAATCTGCAGAACCTTTTCCTCCTAAAAAGAGAGGTTGGTTTAGTAGAGCCAAGGGGGGAAAAGAGAAACATATTGAGACAAGCTCAACAACAAGCCATAGTAGTTAGAAATACCGAAAACCCAGAAGCTAGACCCTTATGGGAAGAAGAGTTGGATAGACAATTAGCAAATTTTCACTTATATGGAAATATAGGAGGATAGCCTAATTTCAACCAAGTAGGAAATCCAGAACCACAGTTACTTCCTTTATTTCCTGATCAACCCATAAACCTAGAACAGAACCAGGGAAACCAATTTCCAATCCCAGCCTTTGATCCCAATGAGATACCTAGATTCCCAGCACCCAACCCTTTAGATCAGTGGTGGGCTAACAACTGGGCAATCAGAACCTACTAGAAAACCCAATTCCCTATGAAGAACCAGTTCCACCTTACCCTGAACTAGTGCCAACCCTAATAATACCCAGGGAACATGTGGAAGAACTCCGCCAACTTGGAGATGAACTGGTGGAGAAAGGAAACCAAATTCGCCAAATCGGAGAGAAGCTCGTCTAGAAATATGACGAGCGGGAAATGCAGTTTTAAGGAAGCCATAGCTTTATATATATATATATATATATATATATATATGTGTGTGTGTGTGTGTGTGTGTGTGTGTATTTTGTTACTTTGAAAAAAAACTAAAATAGACATAAAAGTAATATATCTCACCTATATATATATCGATGCATAAGTTACTAACGTTTGAATTCCATCTGTATTTGTAATAGATGCATATATATATGAAAAGAGTAAAAGTCGCAATGCTCAACGATTTCGGTTCACTGTGTTGTGTGATTATTTAATTTACTTTGTGATATTAATGCCTGATAAATGTTTACAATTCAGATGTCAAACGAAGTAAACCAGGAAATCCAGAATAGCAATAATAACGAGATCCAAGTAGATAAAAGTGCTTTCGAACACATAGTGGCCCAAGGAATCATAGATGCTATGCCTTATATTATCGATACTATTAAAAAGGCAGAAAATAAATTCCATGAACGGGAATAAGCGTGTACCCCTGAAGCAAATCACAGCGTGAATAGAAATCATGAACTGTTAGTCCAAGCTCCAATTCCAAAAAGAAGAAGAACCATCTCATATGGTTGTTCTTATAAAGAATTCTTATCATGCAAACCGATTGAATTCTCAGGTAATGATGGAGCTATTTCAGCCTTGCGCTGGATAGAAAAGACAGAAGCAGTCCTAAAGATAAGTAAATGTGCAAATGAAGATAAAGTCATGTATGCTTCTAATCTTTTTAAAGACGCAGCTTTTGAGTGCCGGAATACCATTCTTCAGTCCAGAGGTAGTGACAGGGTTTACAGTATGGAATGGAACAACTTTAAGGAAATAGTTGAAAGGAAATTCTGTCCTCCTAATGAAAAGGAACAGATTGCTAATAAATTCCTAAATCATAAAATGATCGGGGTAGATTGCAGAGAATATGCCACCACATTCTTTGAATATGCAAGGATTGTACCAACCCTAGTCTCACCAGAACCAGTATTGATCTCCCGTTACATCTGGGGATTAATCAGTGAGATCAGACATGTAGTCAAAGCAGCTAGACCACAAACCATAGAAGAAGCAGTAGAACTAGCAAACACCTTAACAGATGAATTGATACGTACGCAAGAAGAAAACCAGAAAAGGAACCTAGCTCAAAGGATCACCCAGGAACTACGTTATGGTAATTCCCATCGCGGAAAAGGGGCAAGTTCTTCTTCACCGCCATGTGCAAAAAGAAACATTCAGGAAAATGCTCTACGAACTGCAACTTTTGCAAAATATCAGGGCATAAGGAGGAAGACTGCAGAAAGAAAGCTAACCTTGGTAGAATATGTTATAACTGTGGAAAAGCTGGTCATATCAAACCGAACTGTCCGAAACTAGCTCTAGCGGCAACCAACAAAGCATAGATGACCGAAGGACCCAAGAGAAATGCCAGAGCATTCGTGCTGACCGCCGAGGAAGCCAAGATGATTCTGGATGTGATTGTCGGTACGTTTTTAGTTAATGATGTTTATGCAAAAGTATTATTTGACTCTGGTGCAAACCAAAGTTTCATAAATACTTCATTCTGCAATTTTCTTAATCAACCATTAACTGAACTTCACCAAGACTGCTTGGTGGAAACGGCAAATGGATCTTCTATCAAAATAAGCAAAATCCTGCAAGGAGCAAAGATAGAAATTTGAAGTCATAATTTTTCTTCTAATCTTTTTCCCATGGATCTAGCCGGATTTGATGTCGTGTTAGGAATGGATTGGTTGGTAGCCAATCAGGCCCAAATATTATGTGATCAAAAGTCTGTAGAAGTAAATGCGCCATCTGGCGAAAGGATCACAATTAAGGGAGACAAGTCGACAAAGGCAACAAAGTTCATTTCTGTGATAAAAGCTGCAAGTTATATACGGAAATGAGGAATAGTATATATGATTTCCATTATCATTAACACTAAAGGAAAAGAATTAAAAGATATTCCCGTAATATCTGAATTCTCTGATATTTTCCCAGAAGAATTGCCTGGATTACCACCAGATCGAGAGGTTGAATTTAGAATTCACCTAGTACCAGGAACGACACCAATTGCCAAAGCACCCTATCGCCTAGCACCGACGGAGATGCAGGAACTGAAGAAACAACTGGACGAATTACTAGAGAAAGGTTTCATACAACCTAGCTCATCGCCATGGGGAGCACCAGTGTTGTTTGTTAAGAAGAAAGACAGATCTATGCGTATGTGTATTGATTACCGGGAATTGAACAAAGTGACAATAAAAAATCGGTACCCGTTACCAAGAATTGACGATTTGTTTGATCAACTCCAAGGAGCCCGATGCTTTTCTAAGATCGACTTACGCTCAGGATATCATCAATTGAAAGTACAGGAAGAGGACATTCCTAAAACCGCTTTCAGAACAAGGTACGGTCATTATGAATTTACAGTCATGCCATTTGGTTTAACCAATGCTCCACCTGCATTTATGGACATGATGAACAAAATATGTAAACCATACCTAGATAAATTCATAATTGTCTTTATAGATGATATTCTAATTTACTCTAATAGAAAGGAAGATCATGCAGAGCATTTGCATATACTCCTGTCATTGCTGAGAAAGAAAAAGCTTTATGCAAAATTCTCAAAATGTGAATTTTGGTTACAAGAAATACAATTCCTTGGACATCTGGTAAACCACGAATGAATTCATGTGGATCCCACAAAGATCAAAGCAATTACCAAATGGAAGGTCCCAGAATCACCCACGGAAATAAGAAGTTTTCTTGGATTGGCAGGATATTATAGACGTTTTATTCAAGTTTTTTCTAGAATAGCCATCCCGCTAACCAAGCTAACTTGCAAATCAGTTAAGTTTGAATGGGGGCCACAACAAGAAGAAGCATTCAGAATTTTGAAGCAAAGGTTAACCAACGCGCCAATACTCGCTTTGCCAGAAGGAACTGAAGATTTTGTAGTTTATTGTGATGCGTCTAAATTAGGATATGGATGTGTACTGATGCAATGTC
Organism: Scalesia atractyloides; assembly: GCA_947069175.1. Taxonomy (NCBI): domain Eukaryota; kingdom Viridiplantae; phylum Streptophyta; class Magnoliopsida; order Asterales; family Asteraceae; genus Scalesia; species Scalesia atractyloides. The sequence continues at coordinate 23,850,485 of CAMTDV010000024.1, forward strand.
AAAAAGTAATTGCTTATGCCTCTAGACAACTTAAGAAGCATGAAGAGAATTATACAACCCATGATCTAGAATTAGGAGCAATAATTTTTGCCCTTAAGATTTGGAGACACTATTTACGGTAGTAAATTTGTTGTATTCACTGATTAAAAGTTTAAGATATGTCTTTGGACAAAAGGACTTAAACATGAGACAGAGGTGATGGATGGAAATCCTTAGTGATTATGATTGTGATGTCCAGTATCATGCAGGAAAAACTAACGTAGTAGCTGATGCTTTAAGTCGTAAGTATCATGAGAAGCCGAAAAGAGTACGCTCTCTAAGACTAAACCTGCAGATAGATTTAAATGAGCAAATTAAACAGGTGCATGAAACAGCAATCAAGGACCATGCTGAAGGATTAAAAGGAATGATTAAGGAATTAGAGAAAGGAACAGATGGAATTTGGAGATTCCATAAGGAAGAATTTGGATCCCTATCCAAGGAGGCCTACGAAATCGAATTTTGGAGGAAGCCCATAAGACTAAGTATACAATGCATCCTGGAAGTGATAAGATGTATAAAGAATTAAGAAAGAACTTCTGGTGGATCGGAATGAAGAAGGATGTAGCAAGCTACGTTGCCAAATGTCTAACCTGTTCACAGGTTAAAGCTGAACATCAGAAACCTTCAGGACTGTTGCAACAATTGGAAATGCCAATTTGGAAATGGGAATTAATAACAGTGGACTTTGTTACCAAACTACCCAGGACACGAAAAGGTAATGATACAATCTGGGTGATTGTAGACAGGTTAACCAAATCTGCTCATTTCTTACTAATGAAGGAAACTTCCAGTATGGGACAACTAGCTAAGTTATATGTAAATGAAATAGTTTCATTACATGGAATCCCTTTTGTCCATTGTGTCTAACAGGGACAACCGTTTTACTTCTCATTTTTGGACAAGTTTCCAAAAAGCAATGGGAACTAGACTAAATCTAAGTACAACATATCATCCCCAAACAGATGGTCAAAGTGAAAGGACAATCCAAACAATTGGGATGAACAGTTACCTTTGATAGAGTGTTCATATAACAACAGTTATCATTCCACATCAATGCTGCACCCTTTGAAGCACTCTACGAACGGAAATGTCGAACACTAGTATGTTGGGCAGAGATTGGAGAAAATCAACTATCAGGTCCTGAAATTGTGCAAGAAACCACTGACAAAATCATTCAAGTCAAAGAAAGACTGAAAGCGGCCCGAGATCGTCAAAAGAGTTATGCAGATAACAGAGGCAGACCTTTGGAACTCCAAGTTGGAGATAAAGTGCTTTTAAAAGTCTCACCATGGAAAGGAGTTGTAAGATTCGGTAAAAAAGGAAAACTAAGCCCAAGGTATGTTGGACCTTTCAAGATTATCAAACGAATACGGCCAGTAGCTTATCAGCTACAATTGCCAGAGGAAATGGCAGGAATACATGATGTATTTCATGTGTGCAATCTCAAGAAATGTTTAGTAGTTGATTCATTGGTGATATGTCTTCAAGATATAGAGGTAAATGAAAAGCTTAAGTTTGTAGAGAAACCCATTCAGATTGAAGATAGAAAGATCAAGAATCTCAAACGCAAGAGATTAGTTCTGGTCAAAGTAAAATGGGATTCAAAGAGAGGGCCAGAATACACATGGGAGCTAGAGACAGAAATGCAAAGGAAATATCCATACCTATTCTAGTGAATCTCTTGGATGAGATTTAAAACAAGGTGGGGAGGATGTAACAACTCTGCAAAACACCCTAAAACCAAGCCAAACAAAGAACCGGACACGCAAATCGAGGCAAGACTCGCAAAACGAGACAGGTCCACCTGGGAATCCCAGGCGCCACGCACCAGAGACCATGGTGTCTCTCGCGACGCGCGGGAGACGTCCAGGTGACGTGTCACTGTTTCGCGCCATGTGGCAACCCTATACTTGTGACCAGGCTGACCTAGCCTAGCTAGGCATCTCAGGCGCCACGCGAGGGGATCCAGGAATCCCGCGCGACACGCGGGGGAGGTCAATTTCGGGTATAAATAGAGCAGTCTGGGACGAAGTCCAGTGCTCAGTTTCGATCTGAAAAATCGAACGTATACTCCCTCTACTCTCTGTTTCTGTTAAAACCCCCTCCCCTTAAACCCCTAAACCTGCGAAGCGCTGCCCGCTGTAAGTATCTTAACCCCCGATCACTAGTTCACTATCCTACCCGATTTAGGACCAACGCATGTCAAGGCTCTGCCCTACTACATTCGTTGGAATCCTATCTCGTGTTGTATGGACACCCTACGATCGATCTAGAATCGCCAACGCATGTCTAGGCTCTGCCTGACTACGTTCGTTGGAGTTCTGTCGTGTGTTGCATGGTTAAAGTGACTTGGGTTAATTTACTAACACGTGTAATAGAAATTCCAGGAAGTAATCAGGATTTATCACAGAAAAAGCCGTAGGAATACCTAAGTTTCCAATGTGAGTCATTCTCTTCTTTCGCAAATGCTTTTGTAAAACCTTAAATGTTTTCATTTATACTTACAGTGATTAAGTCATTGTATTCTACAATTACTGCCGGTATGTGGCGTTTTGTATACACTACTTATCAAGCGTCCACCATTGGACAACTGGTTAGCCAATGAGTGATATGACCATAGTCACAGATCCGGTCGAGTGACAAATACTGAATGAGTAATTGGATTGATATAAACAAATTTTAATCGCTCTTAATACTGTAAAGTATAATGGTGTGTTGTTTTATAAAATGGAATGAACTCGCCAGTATTTCTTGTTGATAAAATGTTTTTAAAACGCGTTTCAGGTAACTTAATATGAAGCTAATAGAAAGCTGGAGAGCACTGAAGGCTTAGAAAAGTGGCTATAAAAGTTACCTAAATAAAAAGGAGTTTATGTTTTTCATAAATTAGGGTTTACCTCTACGAATGTATTGTAATGAAAACATGGGTTTTATCCCAATTGTTTAATATAAAAAGAATGGTGTTTTGAAAATATGATAGTATTTCCTAACTACGATCCTGATGTTTAAATTCCGCTGCCAAATTAACAAACACCGGTACCACCTGTCTGCGGTTCTCGCGGCTCCCGCACCCAGGGTAGGGGTCGGGGGTTGCGATATCTACAAAGGGAAGCTGAATTAGAAGTGCAACAACTTGAAGAGACTAAGGATCCTTGGACACTCTTCACAGACGGAGCTTCAAATGTCAAAGGAACTAGACTAGGCTTACTACTAAAATCGCCACAGGGGGACATTATACCCCAATCCATAACATGTGAATTTCAAACTACTAATAATAAGGTAGAATATGAGGCCTTGATAGCAGGTTTGAAATTATCTAAACATATGAGGATCATGTATCTTCAAGTATTTGTAGATTCGTTATTAATTACTAATCACTATAATGGTTCCTGTGTTGTTAAAAGTGAAAAATTAATCAAATATTTGGAGATAGTCAAGAAATTGGCAGATTCTTTTGTGTTTTTCAGTTTAACACAGGTACCTAGGGAAGAAAATGCAGAAGCGGATGCCTTAGCCAATCTGGGATCCTCACTGAAGATGCCAGAGGATGTGAGGATACCTATCATCCATATTCTGACTCCTGCAATTGAGGAAAATTAAGCAATGGAGATAGTGGAAATGTTGCAATTGTACCTAGTGACGATGCACAAACAACTCCAGGATCATGGATCCTTCCAATCCTGATCTATATTCAGAAAGGGGAAGTTGCCATTGTAGAAAATCCTAAAGCCTTCAAGATCAAGGTATCCCAATTTGCTCTAATTAACAACGTGTTGTATAAAAGATCTCTTGCAGGTCCCTATCTACGTTGCATTGAGGATCCTGAGATCCCAAAGTCTTGAAGGACTTTCATGAAGGAGACTGTGGAAATCACACTGGGGGCAGAGCATTATTCTCAAGGATCCTCAGAACAGGATACTATTGGCCTACAATGAAGAAGGATGCTGTGGAGTATGCAAGGAAATGTGATGCTTGCCAGAGACATAGTAACATTCTTCATCAACCGGCAGAACCTCTGCATCCTATAACCTCATCTTGGCCGTTTATGAGATGGGGAATGGATATAGTTGGCAAACTTCCCAAGGCACCAGGAGGAAAGGTGTTCATGCTAGCTATGACAGATTATTTCTCTAAAGGGATAGAGGCAGAAGCCTTTGCTCAAGTCAGATAAAAGGAAGTCATATCCTTTATTAAAAGAAATATCATAACTAGATTTGGAATTCCTTCTGAAATTGTTTGTGATAACGGATCCCAATTTAATGGGAATCGTACTACTAACTTTTGTGACAATTGGGGGATTAAGATGATAACATCAAAACCAGTCCACCCACAAGCTAATGGCCAAGCAGAATCATCCAACAAAATCATTATCAACAACTTGAAGAAAAAGCTTGGATCCAAGAAGGGTAAATGGGCTGAGGAATTACCTTATGTCTTATAGGCAGATAGGACAACTCCTAAGAATGCTACAGGTCAAACTCCTTTCTCCTTAGTCTTTGGAGCTGAAGCAGTGATTCCTACAGAAATGGTAGTACCAACAGCCAGAACAAGCATCCGTGATCCTCAAGCGAATGATGAAGTGTTAACCCAAGACCTGTATACTGTGGAAGAGCTGCGAATTATGGCAAGGATAAGGATTGCTAGCTATCAACAGCGAATGGCTGGTGTGCTTATAACAAGAATATTAGGGTTAGAAGGTTTCAAGTTGGTGACATGGTATTAAGGAAAGCATTCCAGAATACCACCAACCCTGCTGATGGCATGCTGGCACCAAAGTGGGAAAGCCCCTATCTCATCGAAGCTGAAGCTGGAAAGGGAGCATATCATTTACTGACCATGGATGGTGATCTCCTGCCGAGAGCTTGGAATTCTATTCATTTGAAAAAGTATTTTATGTAAGGATCAAGGATCCTTAAGGATTCTGATATCTAGTACAGGATGGAGGATTCTCAAAGGATATATGATCCTTGTATTGTAATATTATTCTTTATGGTTTTACTTTTTATTTATTATTAGAAAGGGTGTTAGATTCTTAACATCCAATTTTATCAAAGTTTTAAGTTTTTGCAGTTTATTACACTTTTGACAAAGGATCAAGAGGTTGGCCATCTTTCCAAAGATTTCTCGGGCTTGACCCCAGTTTAAGGTATCCACTACCTTCTAAGGTTTAAAGGTTTTCACCTTTCATACGAATTGGGTTTCAACACCCTGCTAGTAGCGCACATTATCCAAGTATAGTTCGAGGCAATGGGACCAGTACCCGCTTTAGGGGCTGGCAATTTCATTGATGTTGGCTATATGTAGGATCCTAAGTATAATGGTAGATGTACCATACATCCGTTCCTAAGGTTTCTAACGTTTTCACGTTAGCTAAGGTTTTGGCATTTTCATGTCACTTACGATTGGTTAGATGCCAGTATGGGTCATACACTAGAATTCTAAGGTTTCTAACGGCTTCACGTTAGCTCAAGTATTATCCTTGTTAATGGGCTTGTCCCCAGTTATTTGGGCTTATCCCAAGTTACTTGGGCTTGTCCCCAGTTATTTGGGCTTGTCCCCAGTTTCTAATGGCTCATTCAATTGATATTGGCTTAGTCCCAAGTTGTACATTATTACAGGTACTTGAAGCTTAACAAATAAGGATCCTGGATTCTAAAGTTTTGCAAATTTTTATGACTTGTTATGAAAACTGTAAGTTTTCAAGATAAAGAATCCTAACTTGGATTCATTGGTACGATCCCTTTTTAGTCTTATTATTTTTATGATTTATAGATATTACCCTCAATCCTTGGCAGAAGGATATATGATCCTTGATCGTATAATATTTAACCTTTAAAAAAAACTTAATTTGACAAACAATTTCCTTGCTTTTTAATAACTTGTAAGATTCTTAAATTATGCAATTTTGAATTTGCTAACAAGTATATGCAAAAAAAGGAACAACACCAAGGATAGTCAAAAGATTAAGTTTTATTTATTTAAAACCCTTTAAAAGGTTGTCAAATATTCCTACCCAAGCTTCTACCAGCAAAACGTGGCCCGTCCACTTGGGTTGGCAAAGGGTGTCCATACTAAGTATTCATGAAGTGCAGGAAATAGAAAGCGAGGGGCATCAAAGGCTTCATCCTCGACAAACAGAAGGACCCATCCACCTTTGTCACCCCCTATTGTCTAAAGGATCAATGATCCTTAACCCTAAATACTATTGTTTAAGTTACAGAGCAGATTGTTAAAATAAAAACACCACCAAACTATAAAAAAAGGCTCCGGCCGCGTCTAGAATTTTCCATCATCGCCCATTGTTGCACCTTCGCTGCACCATCAGCCTTGGCTTCACCACCTGCACCACTACCACCAGCCGCTGCCTCCAGAGGATCCTTAGTGCCGCTTGGAGCGGTCTCCGACATTGAAGTTTCATCAAGCTCTTCCTCATGACCCAGCTCTTGTAGCCTCTGCTTCCAACTGGCAACATCCCATGCAGCCCTGTCGAAGGCCGGATCATTGGCTTCTTGGGCCATTTGGAGCTTGTTCTTCAGGATCACCATGGCAGCAGAAAGCTTAGCCACCTCATTGATCTCAAACCGATCCTTTTCAGCTTGGATCTCAGCCACCAAAAGCTGCTTCTCCAGGGACTTGTTTTCCTTCTCCAGTTGGAGATCTTCTTGTCTTTGGCAGCAACTATGGTCCGGAGCTCCACCAGCCTTCTTCAGCCTCGGTCAATCGTTTGCTCTGGATAGCTAGGATCTTAGCAAGTTTCTGCAGGAAAGAAGTAACAAGATTGAGGATCAGTGATCCATGGGCTAACGTTCAGGATAAACAAATCATGATGCTTACGTCAGAAATAAAGTCATGGATCTGTTGTTCAATCCTAGGGACATCAGCAGATGGTGCATCTGGCTTCTTCCTCTTCCCTCCAGCTCTGGCTATGCTGGTCGTGCCCTTCGCCTCTGGTTGGCTTTGGCCTGCGGCCAGCTCCTTCTTGATATACCGAGGAGAGATAATACCCTCAACGTCTCCCATTCCAAACCTGGGAGCAGACTTTGACTATGATCTGGCAGCACCAACAAACACAAAACTCATATAAGTATTCATTTTTTATTCTATACTAAATAATTGTGCATATATGTACATGGATACTTACTTGACATGGTGTAGGAGGCCAGTGTATCTTCTTCCAAATCCTTGAGCTTGGGATAAAACGTCCTAACAGCTGGGTCAAACTCCCAGAAAGCAGCAACTCTTCCAGCGGTGGTAGGAGAATCCATCAGAGTACTGAGATTGGTCACTGCACAAAAACAGTTAAGGATATATTGGTTATCCTTAGATTAAAATAGGAAATTTTCTACAGAGCTATTTTGTGGATCCTATATCCTACCCTCTACGTTCCACTTTTTAGGAAGGTGATCCCTGTTGGGATTGGAATCCCTCCTGACAAAGAAGAATTGATTTCTCCAATGGGAATCATTCTTGGTGGTTTTGAGGATTGGGTGGGGTTGCTTAGGCTTGGCTTTGAAGAGGAACCGATGAGACCCATGGCTAACTAGGTTAGACAGATGGTTGAGTTCAACAAGGCGAAGCTCTATGCCCTCTTTAGCGATGATTTGCTCGAGGGTGTAGAGAACCCTCCAGAGCATGGGCATGCCCTAGATGTAGCACAGGCCGGTGAAAGTAAAGAAGCTTTGGGTGAAAGCTGGAAAAGGATAAGAGAATCCTATCTGGAAAGGGGCAGCAAGGAAACACACCCACTTGGTGTCACACCTCGACCCGCAGCGGAATAAGAGTCGGGGCATAATTGGGTTATCACCAAAGCTCATGATATTTACTAATATGTTTCATATTTATTTAAGTCAAAATTACATCCTCAATAATCCAAACATGTTCATACAAATACAAAGAAAAATAATCAACTAAACAATCCAAGCTCTAAACCAGTTTATTCTTCTAAGCCAATCCTATGTGTTTCTTGCTGCCGCTAGATTACCTGTATCATGTGTAAAAATAGGGGTTTTTGGGTCAACATAAGTTGGCGAGTGAACCTTGTTAGATAAATATTTATTATTGATTTCTTATTATCTTTATCATGGAAAAATTGTGCAATAGTCATATGTGAGCAAATGTAAATAATCATACAATAACAATAACAACCACAAACAATAACATACAATAACACATCAACTTGCATGAATATATAACATGAATGAAACTGTATATGTTGGCAACGTCACGTTCACGCTCATAATGTAATGGGGAACGGACGGCCTATGATGAATGTCTGTGCGATCAAGGCTCAATCAAACGGAGACGATCGTATGTTGGCAACGCCCGGTTCACGCTCATAATGTAATGGGGAACAGCTCAACGCTCATAATGTAATGGGGAGCGGCGGCCTATGATAATGTATGTACTGAAAATGATAAATTAATCTAAACAATAACCACACAAACAATTGATACAAGTTGAATACACATTTGTTCATAGATATGATGTATGCACAATGATTTAAATATAATAAATGGTAAGACACATGATACACCCCAAAAACGTGATTAAAACGGGAATTTGTAAAGATTCACTCACATTGGGTGCGTTTGGTTGAAGATGATGAAATGCGCACGAGTTTGGAGGATTGATCGACGAGACTTAACTAACCTAAATAATAACGGGAAGTATGGTAAATGAATGGATTTTATTAATAATTTTAATAAGATTTTTATATATATTTTTGTGAGTTTAAGGCTATTTTCTATCTTTAAAAACATTATTTTAAGTATTATTAATTGATTTTTAAATTATATAAATAAATAAAAATATAAAAAAAATATTGACTTTTGCGTTGACCATTGACCGTTGACCGGGACTGTTGACCGTTTGACCGGTTTGCTAAAGTGTAAGTGGGTGCGCCGGGTAGGGCTCGAACCGGAGACCTCCCGTACGCGTGCACGCAGCTCTACCAACTGAGCTACGTGTCTAACCCGAAATAATTCTGTTTTTAATTATATTTATATACTATTTTAGTTTATTCAAAATTCTTTTATTTTCAAAAAGAGTTTTAATCATCGAACCGGAGTGTGCAACAGGTCTCGAACCCGGGACCTGTGGGTTAGTGTTGCACACAGTCCACCGCTGGACTGTGTGTCTAACCTGGTTAATATACCGATTTTTATTATACTTAACAACTTCAGTGAGTTAATCCGGTTCAGTTAGAAAAAGAAAACATCTTTAATACAGAGCATACGTGTGTGTCAAGGATCGAACTCGCGGCGTGTGATATATGTGCGCACATAGTCCACCGCTGGACTGTGTGTCTAACCCGAGATAATATCCAATTTATATTAAACTTATAAACAAACTAACTTCATCTTCTTCGTTACAATATCACAGACTACGATTTCTCTGCTGTTTCTTGTTTAATTCGATTGACAAACATTCAAATGACTAAAATGAAATGGCAGAGAAAATTTTTGAAGTAAACATACCGGAGAAACGATCTATCTCAGAATTCCGGCGAAGTCGTCGGCTCTGTTTTTATGGATTTCGCCTGAGCGGACAGATTAACAATTTTGATTAGCTAGATGCGGAATTGAAGCACTGAACAAGAATTACCAGAAGGTTTAAAAGGCTATACTGTTTCACAGCGAGAATTGGGAACTTTCAGAAGTTTTCCGGGAGAGTTAATTATCCGATATCGTCGTCTGAAACTGATTCTGATTGAAGGGTTTGAGTTAGCAAAAGCTTAACAACTGATAGACGATGAAAGAATTGAGAAACTTACTGATTTGATGGAAGACACGGTTTTCCGGTGAAAGTCCGGCGAGTTCAAAAAGCAATTCCGACGATCAGAAACGAGAGTAAACGTGAGAATAGAAATTCTGGGAATGTAATTGAGTCGCGAAATGAAGCTTTTGTTGAAGTAATTCCAGAAGTGAATGTTTTCGGTTATAAAAACTGAACATCACTTGAATTCAAGTCCATTCATGACTGAATTGATTAGAAATGTCGGTGTATCGGTTATTAACAGAAATTCGCGATCACTCAAACGTTTTGGATGTTTGGAAGCTGATTACGGTTACAGTTGGCGTAAACCGGTTGATTCCTGAGTGAAGTTATCATTTAGTTGTTTCCTAGAACTCACAGAAAACATCAAGTGGCGGAGTGGTTATATGTGTGCGCGTTAAGTCTTTAGACTCACCTGGCTGACCCGGGTTCGAATCCCGGTAGCCGGTTTTCTTTTTTATTTATTTTCTTTTCACTTTTTGTTAATTATAGTTTTTAAATTCTAATTTGTTAATTAATTATGCATCGTTTAAAATTAAAATAAACATAAATACGCAACGAAAGATTTATAACTTGATATTCAATTACAAACGAAGTGGGTTTGGAAAACCCGTTTTTGACAAATGTTACAGTATCCCTACTTTTAGGAATTTCGTCCCGAAATTTAAGTAGCAGTAGTAATAGGAAAAAGATGCGGGTATTTTTCGCGCATTGAGTCTTCACGTTCCCAAGTAAACTCAGGTCCCCGTTTCGACTCCCAGCGTACCCTAACAATTGGAATGCGACTCCGTCTTAAACATTTTTCTCCGAAGTCCATGATCTCTACTGGTCTTTCAATAAAATGCATAGATTCATCAATCTGAATATCTTCCAGAGGAATATGGAGGTTCTCATCAGCTAGGCACTTCTTCAAGTTTGATACGTGGAACGTGGGTGAATTCTGTTGAGTTCTTCTGGTAGATCAAGCTTGTATGCTACAGGTCCTACTCTTTCGAGTATCTTGAAAGGTCCTACGTAGCGTGGTGCTAGCTTGCCTTTTTGGCCAAAACGAACTACTCCCTTCCACGGTGATAGTTTTAAAAGTACATGATCACCAATGTTAAACTCCAAAGGCTTTCGTCGTTTATCTGCATAACTCTTTTGACGACTTTGAGCCGCTAGGAGATTGTTTCGAATTTGATGGATCTTGTCTGTGGTTTCTTGAATCAATTCCGGACCGGTGATTTGAGCTTCCCCAATTTCGTGCCAACATACTGGAGATCGGCACTTACGACCATATAAAGCTTCAAAAGGTGCCATGCCGATGCTTGAATGATAGCTGTTGTTGTACGAAAATTCAACCAATTGTAGATGAGCGTCCCAATTTCCCTTGAAGTCTATGACACATGCTCGAAGCATATCTTCAAGAGTTTGAATGGTGCGTTCAGATTGTCCATCAGTTTGAGGATGATAAGCGGTACTGAGGTCTAATCGTGTACCCAAAGCGGCTTGTAGGGCCTGCCATGTTCGTGACGTGAAACGACCATCACGGTCTGAAATAATGCTTAATGGTACACCATGTCGGCTTACGATTTCGCTGATGTAGATACGAGCTAGCTTCTCGTTCTTGAAATCTTCGCGGATTGGAATAAAGTGAGCTGATTTTGTAAGACGATCAATGATTACCCATATAGTGTCATACCCACCAGAAGTGCGAGGTAACCAGGTAATGAAGTCCATGGTTATGTTTTCCCACTTCCATACAGGTATTTCAGGTTGGACCAGAAGTCCTGAGGGTCTTTGATGTTCAGCTTTTACCTTGGAACATGTAAGGCACTTGGAAACAAAAACAGCAATATCCTTTTTCATTCCAGGCCACCAGTAGGTGTATCGAAGGTCTTGATACATCTTGTCGGCTCCTGGGTGTATAGAGTATCGTTTTGTGTGCCTCATTCATAAGGAATTCACGGAGGTTGTTGTGGTCAGGAATCCATATGCGATCTAGATAGTACAGAATACCGTCAGCTTTAGTTTCAATTTTAAGTTCAGCTCCACAGGACAGCTCCTTTCGTACGTCGTCTTCTGTTATTGAAACATGTTGGGCTTCTCGAATTCGATCTTTAATGTTAGTTATGATTTGCGAACATAGAAGACGAATGGAGTTCGCATAACCCTTTCGACTGAGTGCATCGGCCACCACATTCGCCTTGCCAGGATGATACCGAATTTCACAGTCGTAGTCATTAAGAAGTTCGACCCATCTTTGTTGCCTCATGTTTAACTCCTTTTGGTTGAAGATATGTTGAAGACTCTTGTGGTCAGTGTATATTTCACACTTAGTACCGTAGAGATAATGTCTCCATATCTTAAGAGCGAACACAACGGCTCCAAGTTCTAGGTCGTGGGTGGTGTAGTTCTTCTCATGAGTTTTGAGTTGTCTAGAAGCATAAGCTATCACCTTTCCTCTTTGCATTAGAACACATCCTAGTCCTTGCCCTGACGCGTCGCAATAAACTACGAAGTCATCACAACCTTCAGGAAGAGTGAGAATTGGTGCATCACAGAGTTTTTGTTTAAGGGTTTGGAAGGCTACTTCTTGTTTGGGTCCCCATATGAAGGGTTTTCCTTTATGAGTTAAAGCCGTGAGTGGTACAGTAATGCGGGAGAAATTTGAAATGAAACGGCGATAATAACCAGCCAGACCAAGGAATGATCTTACTTCGGTTGGTGTACGTGGCGCTTGCCATTCTTGTACTGCTTTGATCTTTGAGGGGTCGACATGTATTCCCTTGTCATTGACGACATGTCCAAGGAATTGTACCTCTTTTAACCAGAATTCGCATTTGGAGAATTTGGCGTAAAGCTTTTCATTCTCTAAGAGTGTAAGGATGAGTCGAAGGTGCCGTTCATGATCAGACTTAGACTTTGAATAAATGAGGATGTCGTCAATGAAGACTATAACAAAACGATCGAGATAGGGTTTGCAGACACTGTTCATTAGATCCATGAAGACAGCTGGAGCGTTGGTTAAACCAAATGGCATGACCATGAATTCATAATGACCATAACGAGTTCAGAAGGCGGTCTTTGGGACGTCTTCTTCATGTACTCTAAGTTGATGATAACCAGAACGAAGGTCGATTTTTGAAAAACAGCTGGCGCCTTGAAGTTGGTCAAGAAGATCATCAATGCGAGGTAATGGATAGCGGTTCTTGACCGTTAACTTGTTGAGTTCTCTGTAGTCGATGCACATGCGAAACGTTCCATCTTTCTTCTTCACAAAAAGGACAGGTGCACCCCAAGGTGAGGAGCTAGGACGTATGAATCCTTTGTCAGTCAACTCTTGCAATTGACTGGCTAGCTCTTGCATTTCAGAGGGGGCTAACCTATAAGGAGACTTTGCAACTGGTGTAGCACCAGGTATAAGATCGATGCGAAATTCGACTTCTCTCACGGGAGGAAGTCCTGAAATGTCGTCAGGAAAAACTTGCGGAAAATCTTTTACTACTGGAATGTCTTCAAGTTTCTTCTCCATGGTTCCCTTTTTGACGACATGAGTAAAGAATGCGACATAATTTTTTGCGGAGATATTTTCGAGCTTGAAGACAGGACATTAATCTGAGTCCTTTCGATGGGGTTTCTCCAAAGATTCGTAGAGTCTGACCGTTTGAAAGAGGAATGCGTATAAACTTTTCACGGCATACAACTTCAGCCTGATGTTGGCTGAGCCAGTCCATACCAATTATAATGTCAAAGCTTCCCAACTTCATAGGAATGAGGTCAACTGGAAAATCGTGATCGTTTAAGGTGAGAGTACAATTGCGTATAATAGAGTTTAATGAGACCGGTTTTCCGTCAGCAACTTCTACTGTTATGGATTCCATGAGCTTATCACGAGTTTGGTTGAGGATGGGTTCAAATTCTAAGGACACAAAACTTTTATCCGCGCCAGTATCAAACAACATGGATGCATAACTACCATTGATAAGAAACGTACCGTTAACCACATTGCTGTCAGCTCTAGCCTGATTAGCGTTGATGTTGAAAACTCTTCCTCTTGCAGGTGGAGGAGCTTGGTTAGCCTGATTCGCCGGATTTGCTTGGGCTTGAGCATGTATAATGTTTACCAAACGTGGACAAGTGTTTCTAAAGTGGCTTGGGTCTCCACAATTGTAGCAAGCCCGCATAGGTTGCACCATGGGATAGTTGGGTTGGTTGTATGATTGGGCTAAATGTTGGGTAGGTGGTAGTAGTAGGGGTTGTTGGGCTTGACCCATTATTTGATGGTGGGTTTGAGTTGAGGGCTGGTGGCGGTTCGTTCGCTGAGGTATGCGACAGGTTTGAACAGTGTAACCTGCGCGACCACAGCCGGTGCAATGTTGGCAGGGATGATCAGGAAAGTGATGGTATTGGCAACGGTTGCATTTTGGTAATGGGCCAGAGTATGGCCTTTTATATGGTGCAGGTGAGGGGGCAACTTGGGTAATGGGTGCAGCAGGGATATGGTAATTGGTTTGTGTGGCAGCGAAGTTTCTGGTGTTACGTTTCCTCTTGTTAGCAAACTTACAGGAGGAGGTGGAATGGTTTGAAGTTTGGCCCTCAACGGGGGCTTTCTTTTTCTCCTCTTTAATTTACCGTTGCGAATTCGATTCTCGATCAGTTCAGTAGCTAGTTCCATAGCAGCTTCAAGTGTTGCTGGCGAAGTGCTGAGAACTGAATCTTGAATTTTCGAGGGAAGACCTCGAATATAATGCTCGACTAAGCGGTAAACTGGGGTGAACAAGTTAGGGACCATCTGGTTCAACTCTAAAAACCTCTTGTTGTAGGAAGTATGATCTCCCCCCTTTTGCTTTAATGAATGAAATTCATCCTCTAACTTTTTAATCTCACTTCTAGGACAGAATCGTCTCGTCATGATTTCCCTTAACTCCTCCCATGTTAAGGCCATTGCATCTTCGATTCCTCTCTTACCCTTTTCAGTATTCCACCAGGTAAGAGCTACCCCAAATAGTCTCCCGGTTGCGTATCGCACCTTGGATCCTCGGGACAATCGCAGTTGAGAAAGGTGTTTTCCATTTCCTCAAACCAGTGGAGGAGAGCAGTGACACCTTCGGTCCCTTCAAATTTCGGAGGATCGCAAGACTTGAAATGTTTATATGAGCACTTGTTGGTAGGAGGGTTGCCGATGTTCTGGTCTTCTTGCTGGGGAGGATTGGTGGGATTTGTGGCGAGAGCTTGTTGTACTTGAACCACAATGTCAGGAAGTACCGCGGCCATTTGTTTTGCGATTTGAGTGGCCAAGCGTTCGTGTGACCTTCCTGATTTTCTACCCCCTCGTTGTTGCCTAGCCGACATCTACAGGAACATACATAAGAAGATTGTGAGTTTATGGAGTCTTTTTAGGTGTCATGTGTCTTAAAGAAAATGAAAATAACATAAATATCAATAATGCTACTACATCCATAGGATGTCTTGGGTTTGCTCATGTTGGGCCTCAAATGTCCCCCATACCTTCACCTGTATAGTCATGTGGGCCCCCATGACTATTGGCTTGGTAGGATTCACATTAGTATTGGCGGTTTAACACTCGCATCACCCGAATGAAAACCATGAAGTATGTTTACGAGATGTATGGTCAGAATGTGTCCAGGTGTAGACACAATGACAACTCAAAGTGGGGTTAGCTCACACGACGTTTGGTATAGCATGCTTTGGCCTAATAGGTACTTCGTACTCTCATCGTTAGTCCCCAGGTAGGCAAACTGGTCCTTTATTTTGGATTTATACGAATGCCAAGCCTAGACAGGACGTTCCGACTACCAGTACTTGTACCCTTCCAGTTACTACATGCCCGTCATGAGAACTCACTTTGATGTGATTTGAAAATACAAAAATCATTGTAAAAACAATCATGAAAATGATGTGGTGTGTGCTCTCATGGATATGATATGTTATGAGAATATGATTCATTATAGGCATTATATAATAGTATGTACTTATGAACATGCTTGCATAACATTGAATGTAACATTAAACATAAAACATATAAACATCATGAAATTTGGCATGTAACACACAAAAATTTTAAAAATTCTAATCAACTATAGTATAGGCTCTAAGGGTCTAATAACCTATCCTATATCCCTATAGTCATGGCTCTGATACCAATCTGTCACACCCCGACCCGCAGCGGAATAAGAGTCGGGGCATAATTGGGTTATCACCAAAGCTCATGATATTTACTAATATGTTTCATATTTATTTAAGTCAAAATTACATCCTCAATAATCCAAACATGTTCATACAAATACAAAGAAAAATAATCAACTAAACAATCCAAGCTCTAAACCAGTTTATTTTTCTAAGCCAATCCTATGTGTTTCTTGCTGCCGCTGGATTACCTGTATCATGTGTAAAAATAGGGGTTTTTGGGTCAACATAAGTTGGCGAGTGAACCTTGTTAGATAAACATTTATTATTGATTTCTTATTATCTTTATCATGGAAAAATTGTGCAATAGTCATATGTGAGCAAATGTAAATAATCATACAATAACAATAACAACCACAAACAATAACATACAATAACATATCAACTTGCATGAATATATAACATGAATGAAACTGTATATGTTGGCAACGTCACGTTCACGCTCATAATGTAATGGGGAACGGACGGCCTATGATGAATGTCTGTGCGATCAAGGCTCAATCAAACGGAGCCGATCGTATGTTGGCAACGCCCGGTTCACGCTCATAATGTAATGGGGAACAGCTCAACGCTCATAATGTAATGGGGAGCGGCGGCCTATGATAATGTATGTACTGAAAATGATAAATTAAATCTAAACAATAACCACACAAACAATTGATACAAGTTGAATACACATTTGTTCATGGATATGATGTATGCACAATGATTTAAATATAATAAATGGTAAGACACATGATACACCCCAAAAACGTGATTAAAACGGGGAATTTGTAGAGATTCACTCACATTGGGTGCGTTCGGTTGAAGATGATGAAATGCGCACGAGTTTGGAGGATTGATCGACGAGACTTAACTAACCTAAATAATAACGGGAAGTATGGTAAATGAATGGATTTTATTAATAATTTTAATAAGATTTTTTATATATATTTTTGTGAGTTTAAGGCTATTTTCTATCTTTAAAAACATTATTTTAAGTATTATTAATTGATTTTTAAATTATATAAATAAATAAAAATATAAAAAAAATGTTGACTTTTGCGTTGACCATTGACCGGGACTGTTGACCGTTTGACCGGTTTACTAAAGTGTAAGTGTGCGCCGGGTAAGGCTCGAACCCGAGACCTCCCGTACGCGTGCACGCAGCTCTACCAACTGAGCTACGTGTCTAACCCGAAATAATTCTGTTTTTAATTATATTTATATACTATTTTAGTTTATTCAAAATTCTTTTATTTTTAAAAAGGGTTTTAATCATCGAACCGGAGTGTGCAACAGGTCTCGAACCCGGGACCTGTGGGTTAGTGTTGCACACAGTCCACCGCTGGACTGTGTGTCTAACCTGGTTAATATACCGATTTTTATTATACTTAACAACTTTAGTGAGTTAATCCGGTTCAGTTAGAAAAAGAAAACATCTTTATTACAGAGCATACGTGTGTGTCAAGGATCGAACTCGCGGCGTGTGATATATGTGCGCACACAGTCCACCACTGGACTGTGTGTCTAACCCGAGATAATATCCAATTTATGTTAAACTTATAAACAAACTAACTTCATCTTCTTCGTTACAATATCACAGACTACGATTTCTCTACTGTTTCTTGTTTAATTCGATTGACAAACATTCAAATGACTAAAATGAAATGGCAGAGAAAATTTTGGAAGTAAACATACCGGAGAAACGATCTATCTCAGAATTCCGGCGAAGTCGTCGGCTCTGTTTTTATGGATTTCGCCTGAGCGGACAGATTAACAATTTTGATTAGCTAGATGCGGAATTGAAGCACTGAACAAGAATTACCAGAAGGTTTAAAAGGCTAAACTGTTTCACAGCGAGAATTGGGAACTTTCAGAAGTTTTCCGGCGAGAGTTAATTATCCAATATCGTCGTCTGAAACTGATTCTGATTGAAGGGTTTGAGTTAGCAAAAACTTAACAACTGATAGACGATGAAAGAATTGAGAACTTACTGATTTGATGGAAGACACGGTTTTCCGGCGAAAGTCCGGCGAGTTCAAAAAGCAATTCCGACGATCAGAAACGAGAGTGAACGTGAGAATAGAAGTTCTGGGAATGTAATTGAGTCGCGAAATGAAGCTTTTGTTGAAGTAATTCCAGAAGTGAATGTTTTCGGTTATAAAAACCGAACATCACTTGAATTCAAGTCCATTCATGACTGAATTGATTAGAAATGTCGGTGTATCGGTTATTAGCAGAAATTCGCGATCACTCAAACGTTTTGGACGTTTGGAAGCCGTTTACGGTTACAGTTGGCGTAAACCGGTTGATTCCTGAGTGAAGTTATCATTTAATTGTTTCCTAGAACTCACAGAAAACATCAAGTGGCGGAGTGGTTATATGTGTGTGCGTTAAGTCTTTAGACTCACCGGCTGACCCGGGTTCGAATCCCGGCAGCCGGTTTTCTTTTTTATTTATTTTCTTTTCACTTTTTATTAATTATAGTTTTAAATTCTAATTTCTTAATTAATTATGCATCGTTTAAAATTAAAATAACCATAAATACGCAATGAAAAATTTATAACTTGATATTCAATTACAAACGAAGCGGGTTTGGAAAACCCGTTTTTGACAAATGTTACACTTGGTGGATATGAAATCGCTCTTCATGGATGAGTCAAAGGCCCTGAATATGGTACCCTCATGGAAACAGGGGTGCATCTGTTCGATTTCTGGATCGGTGAAGTGGCACAACTCTGACAAAGGATTAGAAAGGAGTCCCTGACTTCTGGGTGGACTCTCCTTCTCAGGATCCTTGGATGGTGAAGACTGGGGGACCATCTTCGTCATGGATTTGCAAGAAGAAAGAAACAGAAAACCTATGGATCAAAGGAGAAGAGAGAGAGTACCTTTGAGACTTCTGAGATGCGGATTTAAATGCTAAAGATCAGGTTTTAAATAACAAAACTCGCCCCTATCTATCTCCTATATATAATGATGTTTGTTGCAGGGCAGGTCTTATTAGTGACGTCACCGCAGTAACAGCTAGTTTCACTTGCAACGGCTAGTTTCGATAAGCAACGGCTAGTCCGATTTTGATGAAAATATGACTTATTTAATTACATTTAATTCCTCATATTTTGGGGGCAATTGTTAGGGCATGGATTTCATATTACGGATCATCTATCCTGAGATCAAACCTGGATCACAGATCCTTAACGGATAATGCTTGGAATCTGAGGATCAAGGATCCTTATTAGTGCCAATATTTCTTAACAATTGTTCCTTGTGTATTTAGTGTACGTTTGTAGGTGTTGTGAGCTGAGTCAACAAGGGAATATCGGAGGAATATGCTTATTGTACCACATGCAAGGGAAGCCATGACCGTTATGGGGAACGTGGGAAGCTTGCATAAATTTCGGATAGTTTGTTAGCAAGATATATTTCTAATTTTAAAGGGGTTAACAAGCTCATGATAAAAACACACGACAACTCTCGAATTCTCTGATAGCAACTTGGCGAAACACACACTTGCACTATAGCAAATCATTGTATCGAGCTTGTTAACTTCCTAAGTTGTAATTCCTATTGCTTAATATAGTTGGTGATCGGTAGTTTCCATCACCCGAGGTTTTCTATGCCGGAGATCACTCATTGATCAAGGGCTTTTTCCTCGTACAAATCACTGTGTTCATCATTATCAGCTTTTCATATTTGTTTACATCATTTTTCATAATTCAAGCACTCAACCTCACAAAATCAGATTTGGTTACATTATCCTTATTGTGAATTTGACCAAAACAATCATAGGACATGTAAAATCTTTTTAAAAAAACAGAACATCATAAAGAAAAATTTTAGATCTATAAAATAGCAATTGTTTAATTTTTTTTGGTAATTATTTGTTTATCACGACTTTTTTGGTTTTCTCTTTCGTTAGCGACACCGCCCCTAATCGAACTACTACTAAAGGAATGTCCGTTGCGCTTCTTCATCACACTAGTTCATTTTATATATAATGACTCTACAAGTGTAAAGTTGTTCTTATCAATAAAGATTCCACGTACAAAAAAAAATCATATTCAAAAGTTGTTTATTGTTTCCTTGAGAAAACATAAATTGATACGGGCAAAGCGATTGAGATAGGGACTTTTGGGATATTTTTTGTAATATAGGGACTAAAGTTGTAATTGTAGCTAATAGTTAGTTAGGTGGTTGTTAGTTACTATTAAATACCGTTGTTAGTGAATAACAAACTACCAATGATTGATCCTAACTTTTGTATTCTTCTTTATCTCTCTTTTCTATCCAAATTCTCATTTCACACGTATCAATTGGTATCAGTGCTATTGATTCTCGGAGTTCTACATCTAATTCGATCGTTCAGTTCACATTGAAACCGATTACTTGTTCAATGAATTTCTATCCAATTCGTTTCAAAATCAAGTTGAATTGATCAATTGTTCGATCAATTTCTGTCTGATTCTGTTCAACTCTTAAATTGATCTTCTTTCGATCAATTTCTTCTAATCCTTGCAACCACTCGTAATCAATCGGAATTGGAAAA
Organism: Scalesia atractyloides; assembly: GCA_947069175.1. Lineage (NCBI taxonomy): Eukaryota > Viridiplantae > Streptophyta > Magnoliopsida > Asterales > Asteraceae > Scalesia > Scalesia atractyloides. Next base: position 23,871,021 of record CAMTDV010000024.1, read on the forward strand.
GTTTATCAAGGATCACTCAACATCCTTGTTACGATTTGAAGCTCTTGTAGAAAAAGCAGAAAAATCTTTCGTGGATGTACGGAAAATTCTTGAGAAATTAGCAACTAATCAGTCAAATTCTGGTAGTAATCAACATGATACATCATCTTCTCATCATGAAATCAACAGTAATTCAATAACTGAGAGGTTATTCAGGTTAGGGAAAACTGAATTTCCAAAATTCAATGGATCAGAGGTAGAAGATTGGATCTGTAGATGTGAACACTTCTTTTATGTGGATGAAACACCAGAAAATTTTAAATGAGATATGCAGCAATCAATTTGGAAGAGAAGGCTATGAAATGGCATTGTTCTTATCTTAAAACACTAATCAAGCCAATATCTGAGTTAACTTGGGTAGAATATGCAAGAACTATTATTGATCATTTTTCAACAACTTTGTTTCATGATCCTATGGGCTTACTTACATCTATTGTTCAAACGGGTTCCCTGGAAGAATATTGTGAAAAATTTGATGCCAATTTGTTAAGGGTAACCATCTGTGAAGAATATGCAGTAAGCATATTCTTGAATGGGTTAAAACCTGAGTTGTGGTGTCCTATAAGAATGTTTGAGCCGAAAAATATGAAAGAAGCTTATAAGTTTGCCAAGAAACAAGATGTAGCTAATCAAATATTGTCATAAAATCCAAAATTCTATTCTTCTCACAATAACAAGTTTCTGTCACAAAACACATTTTCCAATTCCAACTTTGTACATAACCCTAGCCCTAACCACTGTCAAACCTCCTGTCCATACATCTCACCTACCCTTATTACCAACACCACCTGTTACTCAAAGACATTCAAATGTCAAGTCATTAACTAGTAAAGAAATGGCAGTGAAGAGATCAAAAGGGGATTGTTTTTGGAGTAATGACAAATTTACCCCTACCCATAAGTGTCCCAATAAGCAACTATATAGTATTGATTTGATGGGAACAAATGAAGATTAGGGGGAGAATATGAATGCAAACGAGAATGAGATTGTTTTGGACACTACTATCACAGATCCACTTATTTCAATACATGCTTTGACTGGGGTTCCTTCTTTTTCTACTATGCAAGTTATGGGCAATATTGGTACAAAACAATTACAAACATTAGTTGATTCGAGGTCAACTCATAACTTTTTAAATGAGAAGTTAGCTAGGAAGATTAATTGCCCTTTGAAAGACATCAAACCTATGAAAGTGGGAGTAGCTAATGGTATACCTTTAATATGTGACAAGATATGTCCTAATTTCCAATGGTAGATGCAAGGTCTATGGTTTAAAGTAGATGTGCTGGTGATTCCATTAGATAGCTATGACATGGTATTAGTAGTTCAGTGGTTGTTACCTTTAGGTGACATAGTGTGGAATTTTAAGGAACTAACAATGTAGCTTAAAGTGGAAAATGATATTTACTAGTTAAAGGGTAGCCATACAAACAAGTTAGCTTTGTGTTCAATGAAAGTCATGAATGTGCTACTTAATCAGGTGTATGTCCAGGGCCAGTTGTTTAGTGTGCAAATGAAAGATTTTAAGGACAGTTTCAACATGAAATTATGGTCTCTAATACAGGGCATCATGTAATCATAGATGAGCTGTTAGACTCCTTTCCGGATGTATTCCAAGTTTCAACATCATTACCACCTTCAAGGGCATATTATCATAGGATTATTCTTAAAGATGAATCTAAAGTCATTACCTGAAACCATATAGATATCAAATGGCTCAAAAATATGTTATAGAGACTAAGACTAGGGAATTGTTGGAAACTGGGGTGATTAGGGGTAGCACAAGTCCATTTGCATCTCCGGTAGTTCTAGTTAAGAAAAAAGATGGTGGTTGGAGAATGTGTATTGATTATAGAAGGCTAAATGAAGCTACTATCAAAAACAGTTTCCCTATTCCTTTGATGGAGGAGTTGTTAGATGAATTAGGGGGAGCTTCTATATTCTCTAAATTGGATTTAAGATCCGGATATCAGCAGATCAGGATGTAACCATATGATGTTCACAAGACATCCTTTAGAACACATGAGGGTCACTTTAAATTTTTGTCATGCCCTTTGGGTTGACTAATGCTCCTGCTACTTTTCAAGCCCTAATGAATCATACTTTCAAGCCATTATTGAGGAAATCAGTTCTAGTATTCTATGATGACATATTGGTTTTTAGCAAGACATTGGAGCAACATCTTATTCATCTCAAAGAGGTTTTGGAATTATTGAGGGAAAATCAATTATATGCTAAGAAAAGAAAGTGTTCTTTTGGTGGAGGGTCTGTTGAATATTTGGGGCATATTATTACTAGAGAGAGAGTTTGTACTGATCCTAAAAAAAATTATGGCAATACAAGAATGGCATGTTCCTACCAGTATTAAACAATTGAGGGGTTTTTTAGGACTTTCTGGGCATTATAGAAGATTCATCAGGTCCTATGGAATACTAGCAAAGCCACTTACCAGTTTATTAAAGAAAGATAGTTTTTTTGTGGGATAAAGAGGCTAACAAGGCACTTTTAGTGTTTAAAGAAGCTCCATGTTCACCACTTGTCTTAGCTTTGCCTGATTTTTCTGTTCCTTTCATCCTAGAAACTGATGCTTCATCAAAAGGTATAAAGGGCCAATATTAATGCAAAATTCTCATCCTTTGGCCTTTATTAGCAAAGCATTGTCACCAAGACAACAAGCATACTCAATTTATGAGAAAGAATTATTAGCTATCATATTTGTTGTTAAGCACTGGCAGCACTACTTATCCACATGTCATTTTATTATAAAGACATACCAAAAAAGCCTTAAACATCTACTTGAACAAAAGTAAACCACCCCATTGCAACATGTGTAGTTATCTAATCTGTTGGGATTTGATTATGAGATAGTCTATAAAAGAGTAGCTGAGAATAAGGTGGCAGATGCTTTATTAAGGGTTCAGGGTCCTACTATCTTTACATGATGTTAATCTACATTCTAAATTGTTGAAGTTACAAGCTGGTGAATCAGTGTTGCATTATAAATGGGATGGAATGATCTTTACAAAGAAAGATAAAGTCTTGGTGGGAAATGTTGATACCTTACAATTGGATGTTATCAAATTGTGTCATGATTCTGCTATGGGTGGCCATTCAGGTGTGCATGCTACTATTCAGAAGATAAGGAGTTTGTTCAAATGGAAATGATTGAACAAACAGGTAAGACAATTTATAAGAGTTTGTGATGTGTGTCAGAGAACTAAGTCTGAATCTGTGGCTTACGATGATTGCTACAACCCTTACCAGTTCCTAAATATGTCTTTGCTGAAATTTCAATGGATTTTGTTGGGGATATCCTAAGATTCAATGAAAGGACACTATCTTAGTGGTTATTGACAGATTGACTAAGTATGGGCATTTTATTCCTTTAGGACATCCATACACTGCGGAAACTGTGGCACAACTATTCTTAGATAACATTTTCAAGTTGCATGAGTGGCCATAGGTGATTATGTCTGACAGAGATCCTTTATTCCTAAGTAATTTCTGGAAAGCTTTTACAAGGATGCAGGGTATATAGTTGGCCATGTCTACAACCTATCACCCTAGGTCTGATGGTCAAATTGAAGTGGTGAACAGATGTATTGAATCTTACTTAAGGAGCATGACACTAGCTACTAACACTGCTTGGTTAAAATGGGTATCCTTGGCGGAATGGTGGTATAACACAAATTTTCATTCTTCACTAAACACTACACGATTTCAGGCCTTATATGGTTATCCACCTCCTATTTTCATACCCTATATTTCAAATGATTGTTCTAATGAAACAATGGATCAAATGTTTGTGGATAGAAAGGCTGCTATTAAAGAGTTAAGACATTCGCTGTATAGAGCTCAGAACAAGTTGAAACAATTAGCTGATAAAAACAGAACGGAAAGGGAATTTCAGGTAGGAAATTTGGTATATTTGAAGTTGAGACCATTTTGTCAAAGAACTCTCAGGAATTTTAAACCTAATAAGCTCAGCCCTAGATACTACGGTCCATTTTTTATAATTGAAAAAGTTGGAAAAGTGGCATATAGATTAGACTTACCTGATGATGCTCAGTTACATCCAACATTTCATGTATCTCTGTTGAAGTTAGCTAAAGGAGATCATCATCAAGTCATTCCCTTGCCAAAGCAGCCAAGATTCCAATTTATTCTAGGTTCCGTGATTGAGAAACGGATTGTGAAGAAAAGAAATAGGCATGAGCTAAATGTTGATTAAATGGAGTGGCTTACCTGTATTTGATGCAGCGTGGAAGGATTTGGAAGAAATGCAAGTTTGATTTCTTGATTTTGACTTCTAATTTTGAGGTCAAAATTCTTTTGGAAGAGGGAAGTATTGATATGGTCAAAGCGATTGAGACAGGGAGTTAGGGGGATACTTTGTGTAATATAAGGGACTAAAGTTGAAATTGTAACTAATAGTTAGTTAGGTGGTTGTTAGTTACTATTAGATACTATTGTTAGTGAATAACAAACTACTGTTGATTGATCTTAACTTCTGTGTTCTTCTCTATCTTTCTTTTCTATCCAAATTCTCATTTCACACGTATAAAAAACGATGGAAACAGAAAATATAGAGAGACAATAGTAAATTGCTTTCTAATTTCTGTTCATTTTGATTGTACACGGTACCACATATTTACAATGGAACGAGAAAATATCGAGAGAACATTTTAATTGTACACGGTGCAACAGATTTAGCAAATAATCCACAGAAGGCACCAATTGTGGACCCGAGATTTATTTAATAGTTTTTGAGAAAGTTAATGGTATTGTACGAAGCTATGAAATGACGGGAATCTAGCAAAAATATTCGCTGTCCTTTCTTGACTTTTAACAAATCATTTCATCATATATATTAAGTCAAGATTGATTATTAAACAAAACTAAATTATTTTTTGAAAACATAAATAACAAACTTAATATTTCAATTTTTCTTTAGGTTCGTGCGAATATTTATGTACAGAAAAAAATGAAAACATAAATAATAAACTTAATTTTTCAAACTTTCTATAGGTTCACGCGAATATTTATGTACAGAAAAAAACAACAAACCAATTTCTTCGTTTTAAAAGTTTAAATTATTTACTTAGATATAGTAGGTAATATACACTACACATAGCTTACGTGTAAATTTATTTACTATATATACAAATATAAGATGGGGAATAGTGTCAAGCAGCTGTCTGGCACTCACCCATTGGACCAACGAATTTAGCATTTTATATTCATTTTAAAATTACGGTTTCGCACACAACTCAATATTACGTTTTCGTCACAAGTTCAAAATAAAATTATCTTTTTGCCCCTGCCTCAAATTTACGATTTTTCCTGAGTTCAAAATATTATTATTTTGCCCTCAGCTCAAAATTACGTCTTTACCCCGGTTCATAATAATATGTTTTTCCCATAGCTCAAAATTACGATTTTGTCCTCAGTTCAAAATTATGATTTCGCCTCCAGTTAAAAATTGTGATATTGCCATCGTTTTATTTTTTTTCGAGTTAAATGCCATTTTAGCCCCTATGGTTTGGGCTATTTTGCCAGTTTAGTCCAATTGTTTCATTTTTCTCTTGTGGGTCCAAAAATGTTTCACTGTTGCCATTTTAGTCCACTGGGTTAACTTCATCCATTTTTTCTGTTAACCAGAAGAACAATTCGGTAATTTTATATGGCCGAATTGTCCTTCTAGTTAACAGAATTACATATAAAATGACCGAATTACTCTTCTGGTTAACAGAAAACATGGATTAAGTTAACACAGTGGACTAAAATGGCAACAGTGAAACCTTTTTAGACCACAGGGAAAAAACGAAACCTTTGGACTAAACTGGCAAATTGGCCCAAACCACAAGGACTAAAATAGCATTTAACTCTTTTTTTTTACAAAACTATAGTCGTGTTTAATTTTACTTGTTTGACTCAATAAAATTATCAATTTGCCCGCTGTTCAAAGTTACGATTTTCTCCTTGGTAAAAAAGTATTGTATTGCCATCGTTTTAGCTTTTAGCAAATTATGATTTTATCCCAGCACAAAAATTACAATTTTGTCATCGCTTTAGCTTTTGATAAATTACGATTTTGCCCGGTAAAACAATACGATTTTGCACGTAGTTCAAAATTTCAATATTGTCATCGCTTTAGATTTTTTAGCAAAACTATATAAGTGTTTTGTTTTAATTTGTTGACTTGATTTAATTTTTTATTCGTGTCAAGAAGCTATATAACACTTGCTTATTAGTCCTGACAAATTTTAGTTTTGCCCTGAGCTCAAAATGACGGTCTTCCCATCGTTTTTTATTTTTTCCCTAGCAAAACTATGATAGTGTTTTTTTTAATTGGTTGAGAAATATTCGGCCTACCGTCCCGCAACGCGGACGGAGGCATCAACTTGTTATAAACATAAATAAAATTTATTCAAATTTTCCTTTTGGTCATCAGGAGAGACTAAAAAACGATACTTTATTTTTAATTTAAGAATTTTATAGATAGATATAGATTGAATAAACGACTGATTAATCATATATGTGTATGGATAGATCCCTGCGTATTTATGTATGTGTAGGGGGTGTTATATGGGTTGTGTTTGTGGGTTGGTGGGTTCAATCTGATCTGAACCTGAAAATCGTGTCATACATATGAATCTGAACACGTCCTGAATATTCGCAGGCTGACCCAACACGACCAGTTCAACCCATTTTTTTTTTGTTTTTGCGCATATTAATATAATAAATTAAAATTTACTAAAAAAAGAAAAATGTATATATTATAATTACATCTAAATTATAAAATCTTATGTCAATGTCTCATATTAAGTTATAATTATAGTATAAAATACACATCAAGTTTAATTTATGACATAAAAGATATTGTAAAAGAATATAATATAATAATATAATATAAATGAGTTAAACAAGTCTACCCGACAACCCTGCCGGGTTGACCCGAATCTGATCCGTTTAGCTAAGCGGGTTAGCGGGTTCAACCTGAAACTAGCCTGGACACATTTAGACTAAACCAAAACCTGTAAATTTTGTATTATGTTCGTGTCGTTATTTGGGTCGTGTTAGAAATTTACACCCCTATTTGTGTATGTGTAGAGAGCGAAAGAGATGGATGGGAGGGAGAGAAGGCTTCATGAGAATTGAGAAGAAATTCATTTTTTAAGGAAATCAAGAAAATCATCTGCATTTGATTTTTGTCTGATACTAGTTTTTATCCCACCCGTGTTGTGGGGTAATAAGCCGAATATTTCTCTCTCATAAAATGTATGTCTGTGTTTTGCTTACTTTTACATACTACTCATAACACGATCTCAAACAAAATTACATCGAGTCAACCAATTAAAACAAAACACTACCAAACTTTTGTTAAAAAACTAAAACGATAGAAAGACTTTAATTTTAAACTCAGAGCAAAATTGTAATTTTTCTGGACAAATGAGCATGTGCCAGACATTGATCTCAAACAAAATTACATCGAGTCAACCAATTAAAAGAAAACACTACCAAACTTTTGCTAAAAAAACGAAAACGATAGAAAGCCTTTAATCTTAAACTCAGAGCAAAATTGTAATATTTCTGGATAAATGAGCATGTGCCAGACATTATGCTTGTCCGCATTGCGGGACGTTAAATCAAATATTTCTTAGTTTCATAACATGTATGCATGTCTTTAGGTTACTTGTACATACTACTTATATACGATCTAAAAAAACATGGAGACAACCAATTAAACCAAAATACTAACATAGTTTTGCTATAAAAAACACTAAAACGATAACAGGTTTGTATTTTTGAGCCACGAGTAAAATACTAATTTGTCAGGAGAAATGAGCGCTTGACAATTACTTGGCACAATAAAAGTTACATTGAGTCAATCAAGTAAAACAAAACACTACTATAGTTTAGCCAAAAAAAGAAAGAAAACTAAAACGATGGCAAGATCACAATTTGTAACACCTCGTAAATCGTGTCCAAATAAATTCCGACACGTGTCCCGCTGTTCCTCGTATGCCACGTGTTGGACGAGCGGTACCAAATTTGTCGTTATGTTATTATAATAATCTCTAAACGACAATTGTATAGTTGAGGGATTAAAAGTGTCAACATGTTTAATTATACCTCTGAATGACCTTTTAATGAACTCGGAGCTTAACGATGTTCGGATATACTTCCAAGAATACCTAAAACCTAACTTGAAGGGCCAAAAGTGCTAGAAATGAAAGTTAAAATGAGTTTCAAGGTACAGGGACTGATTCTGCCAAGTTTGAAACTTGGATTGCTGAAAACGAAGGGGTTCACGTGTCACGACAACTGTAGGTCCGTGATCAGGCGGTTCTAGATGAAAGTTAGTGGATAAACGTAAACCGATTCAGTAGAATGTTATTACAGAAAGGAGTAGAAATAGAATGCAGCAGAAGTCTCCATTCATACCGAAAGAGTATACATCTTTATAAGTCCAGTTGTTGGAGTTCCTGGAGAGAAACTGATAGCACCTCCCCGTAGGGATGCCAAAAACTTAAATGAAAAATGAACAACACACCTATATATAGGGAGACAAGTTCGCTGGAGTGAAGATGAGTTCGGGCGAACTTGCATATGCAAGTTCGGCCGAACTTGACATCAACATATCAAGTTCGAGCGAACTTGACCTCCACATGTCAAGTTCGGGCAAACTTGTTCCCTTTTACACTGAAATCTCCTTATTTCGGTCGTGTGTTCGATTCTAACCTATACAATATTCAACACACGCTCTATCTAGCCTATTCGACAAGTGACAAACACAAAGTGCACCAACAGATTCCCCCTTGTTCGTTACTGTCGAATCTTGATCTTCAAACTTGAGCTGTGTTTGAATATTCTGCAACTTCAATCAAGGTATCTGCCGATGTCGTCGAAACGCGTCAACAAATTCCCCCCTAATTGATGATCCGGGTTTGCATTATCAACATCTAATTCCCCCTGAAATCTCCAGTTCAAATATTTGTTGTACAGTTTCCAACCTCCTCTGATTTTCTTGACCGACAGATTATCTTGAATAGACACCAATTTGAAGCTCATCAATGTAGCTTCTCCATTTCAACTTTAACCACATCCGCGTTCAGTTTAGCGCATATCTCCTATGCTCGATCTTTCGATCTTCAAGACTCAACCGACAATTGATAGAAACTTCAAATCAATGTTTACCCGCAAAAAATCTGAAATCCCGATTTCCGTAATCACTCCACATCAGCAAATCGGTAATCTTTTTCAATCAGCAAATCTTCATCGCAACCAAATAATCTGGTAACACTTCGACTCTGAGAAACATTCGTCCGTGATCAAAATCACATTCTTCTTCTTCTTCAGTCACAATGTCAGATATATTGCTATCTCCGGTAGACCAGCGCCACTTAATCACCAAACATCATCATCCAACGGCGGTTAGTCCAAAGAGAAGAATGATTCATATGCTTGAAGATTAAAAATAATGGCCACCAAAGGTTATCATCAGATTTCCTTGGTAATTTTGAAACCATCCGTCTTCGGAGCTAGTCACTAATTCCTAAGATCATCACCAAACGTTTTGAACGTTTTTAGTTCCTCACTGGTACCAATGACTGCTAATCCAGCTAACTGTTCCTTCACTGGAGATCAGGAATCTAACCCTTAAGCATCACTCTGTATCATGAACTGAAAACTCAGAACTTCCTGTGATCACCGAATCCCAAATGCATAATCTCTTTCGTCAGCAACTGGTACACTTCTTTGTCTGGAAGATCCGATCCCATAAATCATATTCCTTAATCATGGTACCGCGTACAACCCGGGGCAATTGAAACTACAAAGCATCCTTATCTCCTGGCGGTTAGTCCAGTCAATAATTCATGTGCAAAGTAGAGTTAAAGATAGGCAGTCGTGTGTGCTTCCAAACCATACGTGCGACTCAGGTGTCAATTCACAACTGGATGTACAATTCAATTTCAGTAGTCATATTTCATTTCAGTTGGAAAGCCCATACAAAATGAGCACCTAGGAAAAAAGGCCATATGCGGATAATGCCATGACCGCAGAATCTGATAAACAACTCCTCCAAGACTCAGTTATGTAACCACCTGCTTTCAAACTAGACATCAACTTGATCAATTTACAAATGAATCTCAAATCTCTGTATTTCCCGGTTAATCTGTAGTCAGAAACCACCCGAATATTGTTGCAGTGTCACGAATTTCAAAAATGCCGGAATCTTCAAATATTGAAAATTTTTTATTCCCTCTCATTTTTGAAAATTCTGACCATACAAATTTTTTTACTGAAATTCCCCCTCAAATCCGGAATTTTTTATTCGCTTAATCTATCGTATCGTACCGTTTTCATTATTTATGACTAGCTGGTCCGAGTCTATGAATTAAATAGGGCCCATTAGTATTCTAATTGGTTATTTATACCATCATTCCAGACTAGAGCCTTCCAGTAGATTGCAACCTATACTTATCTTTTTTTTAAACGACTGAGTTAATAAAACTTTGAAGTGTTAGCTCAGGTAAATACTCTTAACCTATTTTCCCTATACGGGCTTGGGATACGGTAAATTATTACCGCTTGGTCGGGTATGGGATCTTGTTGTCGGATTGTGATTTTGTTAAATCTCATAACCCGTTTTAATCTGTATTGTCTGATAACTTATACATTGGGGGTTAACTCGACCATGTCCACGATATCCTCCGCTCATTTAACTTACTAATGGCCACGACCTAAGCGCGGGGTGTAGGCATACACCCGTCAGATGCTAATGCTATATTATTTTGTATACATACTCCTTGTGAGTTTTTAAGTGGCGTGTCGGTTAATCAGGTTATTCGGTTTTTGCAGCGGACCCCATATGCATTGACAGACCTATAAAACTATATACAAGATCATTTTGAATTGTCCCAAGTTATTTATAAAAATGTATCATGTGCACATAAAACAATTTTGAAAAGATTTTCAAAATGTGTCGGTTATTTTATATTTACAAGTGTACACTGACTTATTTTCAAAGACTAAGCTACAGGTACAACACGTAAATAGGCTGGAAGCTGCTTGGTATCAACATAGGGGATCTTGCAAGTCCTTAGTTGTGTCTAAAGTATGTTGAACATCTTTTGTACATTTTTACGATCCGCCTGTGGATCTTTTTTACGAACCGTCTGTATATTTATTTTTGAACTTTGAACACTCGGTTTGTAATAGTAATTTTACTCCAAGACTTCCGCTGTGTTATTCTGTGTATATATATTGACTATGCTGATATCAACTTATGTCACGATACTCCCCACCGGGCCCACCTAGATCTACGTGGAAATCGGGGTGTGACAGGTTGGTATCAGAGCCATCGTTTGAGGGAATTCAACACTAGTCTTTTGTGTTTGATCTCAAACGACACAGTAACACATTCCTTAGACTTCCGAGTCTAGGCTTTGACCCAGGATTATTCATTTCATTATTTATTATTATTGTTTTGTTTTGTTTTAACTTGTTTTTAGAGCAGGAATAATGCCACCCAGAATTCGCGGAAGAGGTGGTAAAGGCAAAGGTCCCATGAGGGGTGGACCGTCAATGCAAGGACCTTCTCATTTACCTAGTCCAAATCCTTATGAGGGGTCATGAGATTCATCTTCACCGTGGGAACCAGCGAGACACTCCATCTCCGACGAATACTCACCACCAAATTCTCAAAACTCCCATCACTCCTACCACTCCTACCACTCCCATCATTCTCACCACTCACATTCTCATTGTTACCATGAAGAATTTAACCAAAACCATTACATGAATACACCCCCAATTGACCAGAATCAATTAGACAACATGGACGAAGACTCCGATCCGGAGATGCCGCCAACAGGATCGCTCGGCCATCCCATTGAATTATCCAGTGGTTCTAACTCTTATGCTGGATCACCTTATTCAAGGTCCCGATGAATTTAAATAATGGTGGGACCAATACGAATTTTATAATACCCCTTCCTACCACACTCCTCTGCCACCCCCGGAGGAGGATATTCATATGGAAAACCACCACCTAAACCACAACCACGACGAAAGCGTGGTGCACGCATGTCGGTGTGTATAGGACAAAGGTCGGGATCGCTACCACCTTTGCCCAAACCTTATCCTACTAGTCCTGAGGATCCACAAATGGGTGGACCCTCCAGCACTTCACCTGTGGTGGAACCCACACCACAACCTGCAGTTGAATCTATACCCCAACCGGTAGTTTAACCACCAACATCGGGTTTTGGTAATCCGAACCCTACGTATCCAGACGTATCTGGATATAACCCTTTAAACCCAACAACGATGGTTGTTGATTTTAATTTTTCTGCACCGTATGACCCTTATGTTCAAGCATCTATGTTTAATGCACTTTACCTTTCCCTCCTTATTCAGCTACGCCCTATCCAGCTACTAGGTATCCCAATTATGGGTACCAGTATCCGGTTGCCGCCACCACCGCAACCTCAACCACCACCACAACTCGAGGCATGAATGAGGCCATAGAGCGGATGAAGGAAATTCAGCGTCAGGCTGAGAAAACGGAGAAGAAAACCAGCAAATTCTTCAAGAGATTCTCCAAGATGGTCAGAGGGAAGAAGGATGAATGAAGTCCTTTATTTATTATTATGTATTTAAATTTCCAAAAGTCCCTGTGTGGACATGTTATGTACTTTTAGTCCTTGCACGTACATGTTATTTCTTTTTAGTCCCTGCGTGGACAATTATTTAATTAGTTTCAAAAGTCCTGTTTAAGGCAATATTTAAATTTTCTATCAATATATGGAAAATTTTTGGAGCTTTATTATTGAAGTATTCACTACATCCTTTGTTCAAAGCGATCGTCTCGATATTAAGTCGATCTTTATCGATCTACTACAAAATTCCAAAAGATCTTCTTAATAGTTTACACCAGCCAAGTGACAAGTTCACATTAATTGGCAATCATAATTTGTAGTTAAGAAGAATAGCCTTCTACCATGATAGTTAAGGAAGATTATCCCTTCTATCCAGAGGTTGTGGACTATGTTCAAGCCTTCAGACCTTCATGGTCAATGCGACCATGGCTATATCATTTGACCATTAAGACAATTATTCTATGTTAACATTCAAGTAATGTTAACACTCCTCGCAGTGTGACTTGAGAAACCACACTAGCCGCCATGGTATTTGGACTACGTCCAAGCCTTATAAGTCCATATGATCAAGATTAGATCATGACTAGTATCATCAATGCGATGATCATAACATCCATTAGTGATGTATTGCCTACGGGCCATTATTATTAAAACATCAATTAGTGATGTGATGCCTACGGGCCATTATTAAAACATCCATTAGTGATGTGATGCCTACGAGCTATTATTATTAAAACATCCACTAGTGATGTATTGCCTACAGGCTATTATTATTAAGACACCCATTAGTGATGATTCGCCTATGGGCTATATTATACTGTCAATTTCTGAGACAACGACAGTTGTAGTCTACGACCCCTTGTCCAAAGGTAACGAACTGTGTTCAAGCCTTAAAAGCCTATTGATCAACTGAGATCATGGCTTAGATGTTTAAATGTCCTTTTGTGACAAGCCATTTATGCTACATAATGTCTTTAATTAAAGCTTTTGTGCCATATCTTAAGTCTGATGAAGCCTTTGTGCACATTTTGATATCCCTGGGATAGCCTTTGTGCATAATTTTTTTAATCCTTCGTGAAGGCATTGTGCTTCATATTATATATACTCTTATAGATTATATTATTAAATTATTATATATATATAATATATATATTGTCCTTATGACAATGACACTTGTGACTTTATGATCCACTGTCTAATAATTACTGGACTATGTCCGATCTTCTAAATACCTATGATTTAGGTTAAATTACTAAACATTCGTTTAGAATGTTTAAGCCTGGCAGTTGTGGCATTATGCCCACTAGCCCAAAAAGGCAAAGGATTTACATATCCATCTTAAAACTTATATGGTTTAATGATACCATGACAATTGCACAACGAGTTATCAAATGCGAGTGACAAATTATTATAAATTGGTGTTTAGTACCAAGCAGATAAATAGCTAATTCTGATGAAGCCAATAGCAGACACAATGATGATAATGCGAATGCTAATATCAACATTAATAGAAATGATTTGCAAGCTATAATTGCCATGGAAGTTGGCAAAGCTATAAATGCTTTTGTTGAAAAGCAAAGGGAGTCGAGTGCTTCTCGCTCCAAACCCATCTCAAAACCCGTCTCCAAGCCTCATCCTTCATTTCATAAGGAGAGCTCTGTGCACTCCTTGAATGTGAGGAGCGAGAGTAAGAGGCAAGAACATCATAACAAGACACATTCTTCTAAGGACGGTTGCTCCTACAAGTACTTCGTGTCCTGCAAACCCCGTGATTTTAACAGTGAGAAGGGGGTAGTGGAAGCCCTCAAATGGATAGATGAGATGGAAACTATAGTTGATATCAGTGGCTGTGTAGATAAGGATGTTGTGAAGTATGTATCACAATCCTTCAAAGTTGATGCCCTGATTTGGTGGAAAGCCATGATCCAATCAGCTGGCAAAGTACATTTGTACAACATTGGATGGTCCAAGTTTGTGGACCTTGTCAAGGATACTTACTGCCCATCTCACGAGGTGGAGAAGAGTGAGTCAGATTTCTGACTCTCACAATGAAAAACCTGGACTGTCGGAATATGTGACCGACTACAGTTCTTTGTCTAGGTTAGTACCATACCTAATTACTCTAGAACCCAAACGCATTGCGTGTTTTATTGGCGGTCTAGCACCAGAAACCAAGGGTATGATTAGGCTTCGAAGCCTAGTACATATAGGTCTGTTGTGGACCTATCACTGTCACTCACTCAAGATTTACTGAGACAAAAGTCAGTCACGTCTGAGGCTGACGGGAAGAGAAAACGGGAGGATGACAACTCCTAGAGATTTAAGAAGAAAGGAAAATCTGGGTTCAATAAGAACCAGAACAGGTCAGAGGATAGACCTGTGTGCAAGACATACAATAGACGACATGGGGAAAGTGTCAATTTTATCCGTAAGCAAATCCTGCGGCATATGCAAGAAAGTATGGCACAAGACCTTGGATTGCAAGGATCTTAAAGATGTTTCATGCTATGGTTGTCGTGAAAAGGGCCACATTAAAATCAACTGCTCTAAAGCTACCAAGGATGGTACTGCAAAATCAGGTGGGGCAAAGAAGGGAAACGCCCGAGCCTTCCAAATGAATGCAAGGGAGGATGTCAATGACAACAATTTCATAACGAGTACGTTTCTAATCACCGACATCTTTGCTAGAGTTCTTTATTATTGGGGTGCTGATAAGTCTTTTGTAGACCATAAGTTTAGCAAACTATTAAACTTGCCCATAAGAACTCTAAACATAACTTATGAAGTAGAACTCGCCGACGGAACCATAAAAACCGCTTCTTCCATTCTTGATGGATGCTCTATATCCATTAAGGATCATTCAATCCCTATCTCTCTTCTGCCAATGAAATTGGCGGGGTTCGATGTAGTTTTAGTCATAGATTGGTTATCCCATAACCAAGCCCGCATTGCCTGTGATAAGAAACTTATCGAGATTAAATCCCCATCCGGTGATATACTCACCATACATGGAGACATACACTATGGATTGCCTGAGAAAGCATCTATGCTTAAGGCATCCAGATGTCTGAAGAGAGGGTGTGTCATCTACATGGCACAAGTGACCGTCGATAAGCCAAAGCTGAAGATTGAAGAAATACCTATCATCTCTGAGTACCCAGATTATTCCCAGAGGAATTACCCGATTTACCCCCTAATAGGAAAGTAGAGTTTAGGATTGATATCCTACCTGAAGCTGCACCACTTGCAAGAGCTCCTTATCGCTTGGCGCCAACGGAGATGAAAGAATTAAGAACCCAACTTGATGAGCTTCTGGAGAAGGGCTTCATACAGCCTATCTCATCACCTTGGGGAGCTCCTATCCTTTTCTTTAAAAAGAAAGACAGTTCAATGCGTATGTGCATTGACTACCGTGAATTAAACAAAATAATAATCAAGATTCATTATCCTTTGCCCAGGATCAACGACTTGTTTGATCAACTTCAAGAAGCAAAAGTTGAGCAACGCTCCAGTATTGACTCTGGTAGAAGGCATTGAGGAATTCATTGTCTACTACGATGCTTCACACACTGGCATGGGCTGTGTGCTAATGCAAAGAGATAAGGTGATTGCCTATGCATCCCGACAACCGAAAGTGCATGAAAAGAATTACACCACCCATGACTTGGAATTGGGTGCCGTTGTATTTGCACTTAAATTATGGAGACACTACCTATATGGAACAAAGTGTATTATTTACACTGATCACAAAAGTCTCCTACATCTGTTCAATCAAAAATATTTGAACATGAGACAACGCCGATTGATGGAAACATTAAATGATTATGATTGCGAAATCCGCTACCATCCGAGCAAGGTAAATGTAGTTGCTGATGCGCTTAGTCGCAAAGAAAGGGTTAAGCCGATTAGGATTAATGCCAAGAGCATTGAGCTCAGAAACAACTTAAATGAAAGCTACTAGATGCGCAAAAGCAAGCCATGTTAGAGGCTAATATATCTAGTGAAGGATTAGGTGGAACTGTTCACTTGGAAAAGATGGAATCCTCAGACTTAATGATAGAATCTGGGTTCCAATCTTTGGAGGACATAGAGATCTAATCCTCCAAGAGGCACATAATTCAAGATACTCAGTTCACCCTGGTGGTGACAAGATGTACCAAGATATGAAAAAGAATTATTGGTGGATGGGTATGATGAAATCCATAGCCAATTATGTAGCTAAGTGCCTGCCATGTTTGCAAGTTAAAGCTGAACATCAAAAACCATCAGGACTTCTACAACAACTTGAAATTCCCACATAGAAATGGGAAATGGTAACTATGGACTTGATTACCAAGTTACCTAAGACCAAACATGGTAATGACACGATAGGCTGACTAAGTCAGCTCAGTTTTTGCCGATTAAGGAGACATATAGTTCTAACAAATTGGCCAAGATGTATGTGGACGAGATTGTGTCCCTAGATGGAGTACCGGTATCTATTGTATCCGATAGAGATACTAGATACACATCTCACTTATGGAAAAGTTTCCAGCAATCTTTGGGAACTCAATATTCAGTACGGCTTACCATTCGTAGACTGACGGACAGAGTGAACGTACCATCCAGACTTTGGAAGACATGCTACGAGCATGTGTAATCGACTTAGGTGGTAGCTGGGATGACCACCTACCCTTAATTAATTCTCCTACAATAATAGTTATCATACAAGCATCAAGGCTGCTCCTTTTGAGGCCTTGTATGGGAGAAAGTGTCGCACGCCCATTTGTCAGACAGAAGTTGGGGAAGCCCAACTATCAGGACCTGAAATTGTCACACCCCAACTGATGGCGGAATCATCGGGGCGCGACACTAAGCGAACCAGATTGTCCAAGAGAATTCATAACAACTATTTTTAGATGACAATATTTATAACTTTAATTTCCCATACAATCAATAAATATTCATTCCATAGTCATTACAAACTTCAATATTCTCAAACAAAAACATGGTTAGACAACTAGATTTTTATTATGAGTTTCTAAGGATAAGGCCCTAATCCATTGCAGCATAGAATCATCAACCTGTCACATACGTCAGTAAGTAAAGGTGAGTACACAACTTTGATAGCATAATAATAGCGATAACGCGTTTACACATAACCAACATGTGACACGTAGAGGGGCGAATCTAATTATGCTAACAACAATGATACCAGCTACCCAACACGACTGCGGGTTGGAGTATGCACGATACGTGTTCACAACTGTGAACACGCACGTAAAGTGATTTGCAAGCCTTAACAACCCCTGAACCAATCAGGTGCTGAGTCCAAACTATAGTACTATCGTTGCTAAGGGTGGTCTGCGAGTCCTCACTATTTACACATAGCAAACATATATTCAGCGATGTTCGGGAAGACCATCTAATTCTCCGGAAAGGATTAATTGAAAGCCTCTAATTTTCTGCTAAACCGACATATAATATGAAAGAGCGTTTAGCGTTTAAAGAGTATACCATTGTGTATAGCTTGTTTTGATATAGAGAACGTATGTAACACCCAAAAGTGTGTTAAAGCGAAAAAGGGTTCAAGTATACTCATAGTGGGTGCGTAACAACGAACACCGGGAGTTGATAAGAGGGGAGAAAGAGCGTCGGTTTAGCCTGCATGTAGAAATAGAAGTGCATCAGTCTTCCAGAGTGTTGGAACAGTCGGAACGGAGAGTCGTGCGAGAACATCTTATTTCGTGCAAAAATGGAATTTTTGTGCGAAAAGGTCATTTTCGTGAGAAAAGGTCATTTTCATATGAAAATGGAATTTTCGTGCGAAAATGGAATTTGGTGCGAAAATGGAATTTCGTTCGAAAATTCCTGTTTCATGTCCAAAATTGAGTGTCTTCGCGTCTTTTCTTCAGGAAATCGAGTGTTTATCCCTCCAACCTTATGCTAATGATCAACCTAGCGGCATAGAGGTCTTTTGAGCGAGTGAGTCTCTTGTATGAACTCGGACTGGGCTGTGTGAACTAAGTATGGTTCACGCGAGCCAATCCAGATCGCACAACTGACTGTTCTTGCGTCTTGGTGCGTTCGGGACAAAGACTTCATCTGAAACAGATGTATTTTCGAGTTCGTATCATGATGGTTTCGACAGTGCTTCGTTCCACTATTTAGTGAACGAAACCTTAGTCGGTTGTTGTCCGTTTTTGTGTGAAAATCGATTTATAAAAGTTTTGTTAGGATGAACACTTGGTGAGCTTGAAACAACGAGGTTTCTACCTTGAGAAGTCGAAGCTAACTCAAATATTATCGGTTAAGTGTGAATCCAAGTTGAATCAGAAAATTTTATGAAAAAGATGAAGGTTTGTAAACAGGGAAGTTTAGATGAAATCGGAGATAATCTCGTGCAAAATCGTTGTGATTCACGTGACAAACGTAGTCTTCTTACTTGGAAAATATAAAACATGTTGGAGAGCTTTTTGGTGCGAAAAGTCAGCAAGGGAGCACGAATTCTTAGGTTGGTATTTATAGGAGAAGAGAGGGGAGGTAGTGTCTGGCTTCATTTTCGCGCGAAAATGAAATGCCATTTTCGTGTGAAAAATGCCATTTTTTAGCGAAAAATGCCATTTTCGTACGAAAAAAATGCCATTTTCGTGTAAAAATTGCCATTTTCGTACGAAATTGGTAATTTTCGTATGAAATTTATTTATTTATTTTGCAATAGCTTGGTTATGTTAGGTGCGTTAAGCGTTTTTTGGTTTAACAAAGTAAGGCGAATTGTGTGACCGAGCGCGTTGCGAGGGCGAGTACAAACCATAAAACATAAAGCACACATAGCCCATAAAGCAACATATGGTAAACATAATTAACCGTGATTTGAGTTTGCGTTGTGCGTTACGAGTATTAAGCGATTTAAAAGAAATGATTAAGCGATATAAAATGCGTTTTAAAATAGTGTTAACCATTATAAATAATCTCAGAGTACAAAGCGGATACAAAAATAACATAAACGGCAATAACAGAGATCAGATGACAATCCGAAAGATCGGGTTGTTACAGTCACCCATACTTAGGAAATTTCATCCCGAAATTGAAGTAGTTGACGTAACGAAGAGATGTGCATATTTAGCCTTCATATCACTTTCGAGTTCCCAGGTGAACTCGGCGCCGCGTGTGCCATCCCACCTGACCTTTACAATGGGAATGCGACTGCGCCGGAGCTTCTTGGTTTCTTGGTCCATGATTTTTACTGGCTTTTCCACGAAGTGTAGAGTCTTGTTTGTTTGCAAATCTTCAAGTGGCACATGAAGATTTCCTTCGGCTAAACACTTTTTGAGGTTTGAGACGTGGAAAGTCGGATGTACATTGCTGACTTCTTCCGGTAATTCGATTCTGTAGGCCACCTTGCCAATTCTTTCCAGAATCTTAAATGGACCCACGTATCGTGGCGCTAGTTTCCCTTTCTTTCCAAATCTGATCACTCCTTTCCAAGGTGAAACCTTTAAGAGAACGTGATCTCCAACTTCGATTTGTAGGGGCTTGCGACGTTTATCGGCATAACTCTTTTGACGACTACGAGCTTTCAGAAGATTATCTCAAATTTGGAAAATCTTGTCTGTTGTCTTTTGAATTAGCTCAGGACTGGTGACCTGTGCTTCTCCGATCTCGTGCCAAACAATAGGCGATCGATATTTCTACCATATACTGCCTCAAATGGTGCCTTTTGAATACTAGTATGATAACTTTTATTGTACGAAAATTCTACTACAGGTAAATATGCGAATCCCAGTTACCACCGAAATCTATAACACACGATTGAAGCATGTCTTCAAGGGTGCGAATCGTACGTTCAGTCTGACCATCGGTCTGGGGATGGAACGCGGTACTGAGGTTAAGAGTCGTACCGAGTGCGGATTGAAAAGTTTCCCAAAGACGTGAGGTGAAGCGACCGTCGCGATCAGAGATGATGTCACGAGGTGTCCCGTGTCGACAAATGAATTCGTCGATATAGATTTGTGCTAATCGTTCTACCTTAAAGTCTTCTTACATCGGAATGAAATGTGCAGATTTCATGAGACGATCCACAATAACCCAAATGCTATCATGACCAGAGGATGTTCGAGGAAGTTTTGTAACAAAATCCATGGCTATACTCTCTCATTTCCACATCGGGATATCGGGTTGCTCGAGTAAGCCTGAGGGTCGTTGATGTTCGGCTTTAACTTTCGCACAAGTCAATCATTTCGAAACGTATAGAGCGATATCCTTTTTCATGCCCAGCCACCAATACTTGGGACGAAGGTCCTGGTACATCTTTTCGGCACCGGGGTGAATGGAATATCGAGATTTGTGGGCTTCGGTCATCAATAACTCTCGGAGGTTATTGCGGCTAGGGATCCAAATGCGATTGAGAAAGTAATAGATCCCGTTAGACTTATTCTCCAGCAGGGTTTCGGCACCACATTTCATTTCCTCATACATGGTATTCTCAATAAAACATGCGTGCTGGGTTTCGCGAATCAGGGTTTCGAGTTCATTCTAGGCTTGAACGTCATGAATGCTATACAAATAGCTTCGTCGACTGAGAGCATCGGATACGATGTTTGCTTTGCCGGGATGGTAGCGTATCTCACAATCATAGTCGTTGAGAAGTTCAACTCATCTGCGTTGGCGCATGTTTAGTTCTTTCTGGTTAAAGATGTGTTGTAAACTCTTGTGGTCGGTGAAGACCGTACACTTTGTACCATAAAGGTAATGTCGCCATATCTTAACACAAAAACAACAGCACCGAGCTCGAGATCGTGGGTAGTGTAGTTCTTCTCGTGGATTTTGAGTTGTCGAGACGCATACGCGATAACCTTATCTCATTGCATGAGAACACAACCGAGACCGAGGTTAGAGGCATCGCAATAAACGACAAAATCATCGTTTCGTCTGGAAGTGCTAGAACGAGAGCGTCACAAAGCATACGCTTGAGAGTCTGAAAGGCTTCCTCCAGTTTGGAAACCTAAACAAAAGGTTTATCCTTATGAGTCAAAGAGGTGAGGGTACGACGATTTTCGAAAAGTCGGCGATGAATCAGCGGTAGTAACCTGCCAATCCGAGGAAAGAATGGATTTCAGACGGATTCTTCGGGGTATTCCAACTCTTTATAGCTTCAATCTTGGCGGGATCAACGTGGATTCCTTGGTCTTTGATGACGTGACCGGGAAATTGAACTTCATTAAGCCTCACACTTGGAGAACTTGGGGTAAAGACGGTTTCCCTGAAGAAGTTCGAGAACTAAACAAAGATGTCGCGCGTGTTCGGCTCTCGAATTCCAGTAAATGAGGATATCATCGATAAAAACAATGACGAAACGATCCAAAAAGGCTTTGCACACACGGTTCATCAAATCCATGAAAACCGCAGATGCATTTGTGAGTCCAAAAGGCATGACCACAAATTCATAATGGCCATAGCGAGTACGAAAGGCGGTTTTCCGAATTTCTTGCTCATGTACATGTAGCTTGTGATATCCGGAACGTAAATCAATCTTCGAAAAACAAGTAGTACCTTGGAGTTGGTCAAATAAATCATCGATACAAGGAAGAGGGTAGCGTTCTTAATTGTAAGCTTGTTAAGTTCTGTATAGTCGATGCACACTCGGATCGATCCATCCTTCTTTTTCACAAAAAGGACGGGTGCGCCCCAAGGTGATGTGCTCGGGCGTATAAAGCCTTTATCAAAAATTTCTTGAAGTTGGCTAGATAGCTCGCGCATCTCGGATGTTGCAAGGCGATAGGGAGCTTTAGCGACAAGTGTAGCACCAGGAACTAGATCAATACCAAAATCAACATCACGGGTAGGGGGTAAACCGGGTAATTCGTCGGGAAAGACTTTAGGAAAATCACAAACAACGGGTACGTCTTTCAAGGTTTTCTTCTCATTTTCTGGTTTCACAATATGGGCTAGGAAAGCGTTGTACTCCTTGCGCAAGTATTTGTTCGCTTGGACACATGACATAAGCTTCAATTCTTTTGAAGGTACATCGCCATAAACATGTAGTTGATCACCGTTTGGAAGGGGAAAACGAATCGTTTTATCATGATAGACAACTTTGGCACGGTTTTTACGAAGGAAATCCATGCCTACTATGACATCAAAGCTACCTAATTGCATAGGTATGAGATCGATCGAGAAGCTATGATTGTTGAGTTCGAGAGTACAATCACGTAGAACGGAGTTAACTGTAATGGTTCTTCCGGTGGCGATTTCGACGTCGAAGGTCTTTGGTAGGTTAGCGCGTTTACATTTCAGAAGCTTTTCGAATTCTAACGATACAAAACAGTTATCGGCTCTAGTATCAAATAAGCAAGAAGCATAAATACCATTAAATGAGGAACGTACCATTGACAACATTGTTGTCGTTCTGCACCTGATGGTGGTTGATGTTGAAAGCTTTTCCACGCACAGCCTTGTTGTGGGTTGTTGCCTTGCTGTTGCTACGGTTCTTGTTTCACAACACGATTCGGGCACACATTGCTGAAATGGTTAGGATGACCACATGTGTAGCACACACGTGCTTGTGCAGCTGGTGCTTGTGGAGCTTGGTTGACTGGCATAACATGGAGAGGAGCTGGCAGTGCTGCGAGAGCGAGAGGAGCTTGCTGACGTGGACCAGTGCGGCAACTGACTGTGAAATGACCACAAATTTTGCAGTTGGTGCAGAAGCGGCAGTTGCCTCGGTTGCATGATGATAAGTGCACTTAGGGCACAGAGGATGAGGTCTAGTATACGCACGCTTAGCAGCTGGTGTGTTGGGAGTAGCAGCTTGGTGAGACTGGGAGTTCGGTGGTGGGACTACTGGGCAGTTCTTGTTGTTGCTCTTTCGCTTGAGATTCTCGCGATTTTACTTGGAGGCTAGAGATGGTGTGGCGTCTGGCGCTTGGCTCAACAGTGGCTTGGCTGAGGTTATTGGTTGTGACCTTGAAAGCTCCAGCCAAGACTCCCTTATCGTTGATCTCAGCTGCGAGTTGGTAAGTTTCCTCAATAGTAGTCGGTCTGCTGCTTGAAAAAAGTCGGCGACACAGTCAGGGAGAGCGCGACTGTACTTCTTGATGGCCTTCTCGGTGGTATCCACTTGGCCTGGACAGATGATGCTGAGATGCTAAAAGCGGGCGGTGAGATCCGCGTTATCACCATCGACTTGCTTGATGTCCCAAAAGTCATTTTCCAGCTTTTAAATTTCGTGCGGTGGGCAGAACTCCTTGATCATGAGCTCCTTAAGTTCTTCCCACGCGAGAGCGTAAGCTTCATCATTACCACGCCTGTTGCGCTCGGCAGTCCACCAGTCAAGTGCCCTTGACTGAAAGACTCTAGTGGCGTTGACGGTGTGGAGATTTTCAGGACATCCGCTTTGCCTGAAAGTGACTTCGATCGAGTCGAACCAGTGAAAAATCTTGATTGGCCCATCTTCGCCTGTGAATGCTGAAGGACAGCAGGCTTTAAACAGCTTGAAACTGAACCAAGATTTCGGGGCATCGCCCTTAGAGTCCACAGACGAATTGCTGCTAACGGCTTTGATCTCGCTAACAATCTGGGGAATTACCTTGGCCATCTGATTGGCCACGAGTGAGGAAATTCTCTTGTCGGCGTTGTTCCTCTGGGCGTTACGGCGAGTGTGAGATCCCATGAAAGCCATCTAAAGACATAAGTTGGGTGAGATTTGATTATAATAGGTTTTGTTTTAAAAGTTTGTGTTTTACACCATATACTTATTATTATTATTATTCACATAAGGCACAAGATCACGTCATCACATCAACACATAATCACATAAGCACATAATCACGTAGACTCATAATCACATAAGCACATATTTTGCACGTATTCACCTTCAATCAAATCATGCATAGTGTGTATGAGATAAGCGTAGTATAAGCGTAATAAGCGAGTGATACCGCGTATGAGGACATTTGCGTAAGAGGGTTGTGCGTTTGAGTTTGGTTTACGATTAAGTAGCGTTTTAGATTACAAGAGCTGTGCAAGTTATGTGTATTTTCGTAAAGCAAAAAGCGATAAAACAAGAAATCGATGAAGCGTAAAGTTATGATGCGTAAAATCGGCTATTGCAGGCTTAAACAAATGGAGCTTCCTGGGTTTTGAGACAATGACTATCCAAAGTAATTCGACCATTCCTTTGAGTTCGGGCACACGCTTTGGCCTAATAGGTGAATGCTCTTACCACCTCGCGGCTAACAGCATTACCCTTCCGGTTACTACGTATCCCGAGCCATCAAAATAATCGAGACTTCGGTGATATTGAAAATCGAGGAGTGGAATTAGTTATAAGATGCGGGTTTCACCCTTAACATAACAACTTCGTTCCATGTTGGTGGTTTTTACCGAACATGTCGGGAGTTCCACTAAAATAGAGGTGGAGATTTTTGTCAAGATATGGATATCACTCCTGACTTAACGAAAGAATCTCGTGTAGTAAATAGTACGCGGAGTGAGTGATCTTATCGAGAGTTCTTGGCTTTCACACCTGATCTCAACACAATCACTCGTTTGTGCTATACGAGCGTTTTCAAGCGTGTACATTATGTTAGTCTTAGGAAAGGCATGTAAGCATTTAAGACTAGTAGTTTAAGTATTTAAGTCAATGAGCGGTCTAATTTGGTACTTAGACTATAGACTAGGTCGAACGTGGCAATTCTACCTAATCCCCTATAGTTGTTACCCTGATACCAATCTGTCACACCCCAACCGATGGCGGAATCATCGGGGCGCGGCACTAAGCGAACCAGATTGTCCAAGAGAATCCATAACAACTATTTTTAGATGACAATATTTATAACGTTAATTTCCCATACAATCAACAAATATTCATTCCATAGTCATTACAAACTTCAATATTCTCAAACAAATACATGGTTCGACAACTAGATTTTTATTATGAGTTTCTAAGGATAAGGCCCTAATCCATTGCAGCATAGAATCATCAACCTGTCACATACGTTAAAATAAAAGTCAATACAATAAGTAAAGGTGAGTACACAGGTTTAATAGCATAATAATAGCGATAAAGCGTTTACGCATAACCAGCATGTGACACGTAGAGGGGCGAATCTAAGTATGCTAACAACAATGATACCAGCTAACCAACACGACTGCGGGGTGGAGTATGCGTGATACGTGTTCACAACTATGAACACGCACGTAAAGTGAGTTTGCGAGCCTTAGCAATCCCTGAACCAATCAGGTGGTGAGTCCAAACTATAGTACTATCATTGCTAAGGGTGGTCTGCGAGTCTTCATTATTTACGCATAGGAAACAGATATTCAGCGATTCACGTATAATATGCAAGAGCGGTTAGCGTTTAAAGAGTTTAGCGTTGTGTCTAGCGTGTTTTGATATAGAGAACATATGTAACGCCCAAAAGTGCGTTAAAGCGAAAAAGGGTTCAAGTATACTCACAGTGGGTGCGTAACAGCGAACACCGGGAGTTGATGAGAGGGGAGAAAGAGCGTCGCTTTAGCCTGCGCGTAGAAACAGAAGTGCATCAGTCTTCCAGAGTGTTGGAACAGTCGGAACGAAGAGTCGTGCGGGAATAGCTTACTTCGTGCGAAAAGGTCATTTTCGTGCGAAAATGGAATTTTCGTGTGAAAATTCCTGTTTCGTGTCCAAAATCGAGTGTCTTCGCGTCTTTTCTTTGGGAAATCGAGTGTTCATCCCTCCAATCTTAGGCTACTGATCAACCTAGCGTCGGAGAGGTCTTTTGAGCGAGTGAGTCTCTTGTATGAACTCGGACTGGGCCGTGTGAACCAAGTATGGTTCACGCGAGCCAGTCTAGATTGCACAAGTGACTGTTCTTGCATCTTGGTGCGTTCGGGACAGAGACTTTGTCTGAAATAGATGTATTTTCGAGTCCATTTCGTGACGGTTTCGACAGTGCTTCGTTCCACTATTTAGTGAACGAAACCTGAGTCGGTTGTTGTCTGTTTTTGTGTGAAAATCGATTTATAAAACAGTTTTGTTATGATGAACACTTGGTGAGCTTGAAACAATGAGGTTTCTACCTTGAGAAGCCAACGCTAACTCAAATATGATCGGTTAAGTGTGAATCCAAGTTGAAATCAGAAAGTTTTATGAAAAAGATGAAGGTTTTTGTAAACAGAGAAGTTTAGATGAAATCGGAGATAATCTCGTGCAAAATCGTTGTGATTAGCGTGAAAAACGTAGTCTTCTTACTTGGAACAGAGAAAACAAATTAGAGAGCTTTTTGGTGTGAAAAGTCAGCAAGGAGCACGAATTCTAAGGTTGGTATTTATAGAAGAAGAGATGGGAGGTAGTGTCTGGCTTATTTCGTGCGAAAAATGCCATTTTCGTAAGATTTTTTTTTTTGCAATTAGCTTGGTTAGGTTAAGTGAGTTAAGCATGTTTGGTTTAACAAAGTAAAGCGAATTTGTGAGCGAGCGCGTTGCATGGGCGAGTACAAACTATAAAACATAAAGCACACATAACCCATAAAGCAACATAAGGTAAACATAATTAACGCGGTTTGAGCTTGCGTTGCGCGTTTGAGTATTAAGCTATTTAAAAGAGATGATTAGGCGATATAAAATGCGCTTTAAAATAGTGTTAACCATTATAAATAATCTCATAGTACAAAGCGGATACGAAAATAACATAAACGGTAATAACAGAGATTGGATGACAATCCGAAAGATCGGGTTGTTATAGAAATTGTCTTAGAAACCACGGATAAGATAATACAAATTCGTGATCGTCTCAAAGCTGCCAAGGATAGGCAAAAAAGTTATGTAGATAAGAGGCGTAAATCTCTTCAGTTCCAAGTATGGGACAAAGTTCTAGTGAAAGTGTCACCCTGGAAAGGTGTAATGCATTTCGGTAAGAAGGGTAAGTTGAGCCCGAGATATATAGGACCATTCGAGATTATCGAATGTGTCGGATTGATAGCTTACAAGCTTAAGTTACCTGAGGAGCTAAGTGGAATTCACGACGTCTTCCACATCTCTAACTTAAAGAAATGTTTACCCGATGTGTCGTTAGCAATGTCACATCAAGAGGTGCAAATTGATGAAAACCTACGATTTATTGAGAAACCAATATCTATCGAGGATCGACATGTTAAAAAGCTCTGAAGAAAACATGTACCTATTGTAAAGGTCAAATAGGATGCCCGTCGAGGCCCCGAATATACATAGGAGGTTGAGTCCACTATGCGACAAAAGTACCCCCATCTTTTTGAATAAAATCTCTAGGTCGAGATTTCTTTTAACGGGTGAGAATGTAACACCTCGTAAAATCGTGTCTAATTAAATTCCGACACGTGTCCCGCTGATCCTCGTATGCCATGTGTTGGACCAGAGGGACCAAATTTGTCGTTATGTTATTATAATAACCTCTGAACGATAATTGTATAGTTGAGGGATTAAAAGTTTCAACATGTTTAATTATACCTTTGAGTGACCTTTTAACGAACCTGGAACTTAACGATGTTCGGATATATTTCCAAGAATAACTAAAACCTAACTTGAAGGGCCAAAAGTGCAAGAAATGAAAGTTAAAATGAGTTTAAAGGTACATGGACTGATTCTGCCAAGTTTGAAACTTGGATTGCTAAAAACGAAGTTGGTCGCGTGTCGCAACAGCTCCCTGGTCCCTGTCGCGTGGCGTGACGACCCCTGTTGCGCAGGAAGTTGGGGCCAGCTGCAGGTTTTATGCCTTAGCCAACACTCTTACTACCTTCACTCACATAACTCGAAACCATGACCTCAATACTGGTTTTTGGCACCTCATAGAACACCTTGAGTAATCTCTACGGCTCTCTAAACACTTGGCTTGATCCAAGGTCACTATAAATAGAGGTGTTCATCACCCATAATTCCTTGCACCTCCTCTTTTCTTTCTTTATACTCACTATTGGAAGTGCCTGAGCTTTGGGAGCATCCTCTGAGTTCTAAACATTTATCTTGGATCATTTGTAAGTGTTCCACCCTTATTCTTTTCGTTTTATCGGCTTTTAAGCCGAAAGTCAAACGTTATCGTAATAACGCTTTAACTTTCGGTTTAGACCATTATGGTCCGGCCATTGTTCGAGACGAACATGGCTATGTGACGGTAATAAGGAAGGTGTTAATCCCTCAAAAGGCACCTCCTAAGAATCATGTTTGCTTGGTCAATTGACGAGTCAAAGTTATATTATTAAAAAGTCAAACGGGTCAGATTTGAAAATAATCATAATTTGATAATGCAGGTGTTATAAAATATGTTTTTAACACTTTAATAACTTTGTAATAATTATTAGAACATGTGTAAACATATTCGGCTCGTCAATTCCAGGTTTAAGGTCGGTTCGCAACTGAAAGTCTCGAAGTATGACTTCTACTTTGACTTTTGATTCTGACCCGAATTAGCAACTTTAGCTACTGATTCCAAGTTACATTATGACCATACTATATTGTGGTGTAACCCTCTGGAGTTATATTACATGGTCACATAGTAATCCGAGTTTATATTGCAAGTTCCGTCATTATGCTCTATGTTGACTAAAATTGCCTTTTGTTTAAAAATAAGGTTTTGAATATAAATGAGCATGCAAATGAATTATATACTGATATGTTAACTTGTTCAACATATTTTGATGACAATATTCTGGTCATGAACTGAGTTTTGGTTAAATATCGTAAACTACGCTTTTAAGTGACCAAATTGCCCTTTTCGGCATCTAAATGGTTTAGACATAATTTATTCACCAAAACTCATTACCTACTGATGTAATATCATAGGTAGGATCATTTGGGATATCAAGTCAGATTACAAACTGAGTTTACATAAAAATCCTTGTATTAAGTCCTTAAATGACGATAATGCCCTTACTTCATCTAGATGAGTTTTAATCATGGGTTTAATATAAAAACTTTTTACCTACTGATATGTTATATTAAATAACATATCTCCATCATACAAACCTGATCATAACATCAACTTTCTTTAATCATCGTTTAAATTGTTATTTAGAGACTTTATCGCCATTTCGGCGCATAGTATGGTTTAAAACCATATTTAATCATCATAACTTGTCACCTGCTGATTATAAAACTTATTTTAAATATTTTTACAGTAAGTATATGTTCTAAACTCAGAATCCCAAATAAGCTATCGAAACTATGTGTGAAATGACCAAAATGCCCATATGGTGTATAGTTTGGTCTTAAACTTTAAACCACACATATATTTGATATCCTAATGATTTAACATCATAAATTAACTATTTTTCCAGAATATTTATTACCATGACATCAGTTTACTCGCAAGCTCCTTTTATAAGTCGTAAAATGACCCAAAACGCCCTTAAGAGGCTTAACTTGATTTTAAAACCTCAACGGGCATACATGTTGATATCCTACTGATATTATAACATGTTTAAAGTATAATAGCATATGGAACTTGTATATGACTCATACGGTTACCTGTATCGCTTATATGCGTACGGTTAAGCCTACGTGACTAGTTTACGTAATTTAACCGAAACGGGTTTAACCTCGTCATTTTTATCTCAAATTCAAGAATGTAAATAGTTTACCATATTATAGAAGTCTTTGTACTTTTCGGGTTTAAACTACATTCTATTCCGGTCATCGCTTAATCTTGCGTATCGTACCGTTTTCATTATTTAAGACTAGCCAGTCCGGGTCTATGACTTAAATAGAGCCTGTTAGTATTCTAATTGGTTATTTATACCATCATTCCATATAGAGCCTTCCAGTATATTGATACCCATACCTATCTTTTGTTTAAACGACTGAGTTAATAAAACTTTGAAGTGCTAGCTCAGATAAAAAAATACTCTTAACCTATTTTCCCATTACGGGCTTGGGATACGGTAAATTATTATCGCCTTGGTCGGGTATGGGATCATGTTGTCGGATTGTGATTTAACTAAATCTCATAACCCATTTTAATCGGTATTGTCTGATAACTTAAACATTGGGGGTTAACTCGACAGTGTCCTGGATATCCTCGGCTCATTTAAGTTACTAATGGCCACGATCGTCAGATGCTAATGCTAAATTAGTTTTTATACATACTCCTTGTGAGTTTTTAAGTGGGGTGTCGATTAATCAGGTTATTCAGTTTTTGCACCGGGCCCCTTGTGTATTGACAGACCTGTAAAACTGCATACAAGAGCATTTTGAATTGTCCCAAGTTATTTATAAAAATGTGACATGTGCACTTAAAAAATTTTGAAAAGATTTTCAAAATGTGTTGGTTATTTGTATTTACCAGTGTAAATTGAGTATTTTTCAAAAGACTAAGCTACAGGACAACACGTAAATAGGCTGGAAGCTGTTCGGTATCGACATAGGGGACCTTGCAAGTCCTTAGTTGTGGATAAAGTTTGTTGAACACCTTTTGTACATTTTTACGATCCCCATGTGGATCTTTATTACGAACCGTCTGTATATTTATTTTTGAACTTTGAACACTCGGTTTGTAATAGTAATTTTACTCCAAGACTTCCGATGTGTTATTCTGTATATATATATATATATTGACTATGATGATATCAACTTACGTCACGATAATCCCCATCGGGATCTACGTGGAAATCGGGGTGTGACGGGTTGGTATCAAAGCCAACGTTTGAGGGAATTCGACACTAGTCTTTTGTGTTTGATCTCAAACGACACAGTAACACTGGTCTTTTGTGTTTGACTTCCGATTCTAGGCTTGACCTAGGATTATTCATTTCATTATTTATTATTATTGTTTTGTTTTGTTTTAACTTGTTTTTGGAGCAGGAACAATGGCGCCCAGAATTCGTGAAAGAGGTTGTAAAGGCAACGGTCCGATGAGAGGTGGACCGTCAATGCAAGGACCTTCTCATTTACCTAGCCCAAATCCTTATGAGGGGTCAGGAGATTCCTCTTCACCGTGGGAACCAGCAAGACACTCCATCTCCCACGAATACACGCCACCAAATTCTCAAAACTCCCATTACTCCCATCACTCCTACCACTCCCATAACTCCCATCATTCTCACCACTCTCACCACTCACATTCTCATTCTTAACATGAATAATTTAACCCAAACCATTACATGAATACACCCCCAATTGACCTGAATCAATTAGACAACATGGACGAAGACTCCGATCCGGAGATGCCGCCAATAGGATCGATCGGCCAATCCATTGAATTATCTAGCGGTTCTAACTGTTAGGTGGATCACCTTATCAGGGTCCCGATGTATTTAAATAATGGTGGGACCAATATGAATTTTATAATACCCCTTCCTACCACACTCCCCCGCCCACCTCCGGATGGGGATATTCATATTTTTGCCATGTGCACTTAAAACAATTTTGAAAAGATTTTCAAAATTTTGTCGATTATTTGTATTTACCAGTGTAAACTGACGTATTTTCAAAAGACTAAGCAACAGGTACAACACGTAAATAGGCTGGAAGCTGCTCGGTATCGACATAGGGATCTTGCAAGTCCTTAGTTGTGCCTAAATTCTGTTGAACAGCTTTTGTACATTTCTACGATCCGCATGTGGCTCTTTATTAGGAATTGTCTGTATATTTATTTTCGAACTTTGAACACTCGGTTTGTAATAGTAATTTTACTCCAAGACTTCCGCTATGTTATTCTGTGTATATATATTGACTATGATGATATCAACTTACGTCGGTACTCCCACAGGGAAGTGGAAATCAGGGTGTGACACAATTTTTAACTGGGAGAGAAATCGTAATTTTTTAAATTGTGGCAAAGTCATATTTGGACAGAGGGCAAAATCGTAATATTAAGCTGGGGGCAAAATCATAATTTTATTCTTAATTGGGGGCGAAATCATAATTTTGAAATGAGAGCAAAATCGTAATTTTGTGCTAGGAGAGAACATAATTTTATTTTGAGTTGAGGGCAAAAACATAATTTTGAGATGAGGGCTAAATCGTAATTTTGAATCGAGGGAAAAATCAAAATTTTGAGCTAGAGGCAAAAAATTAATTTTATTTTGAAGTGGGGGCAAGAACGTAATTTTAAACTGAGGGCGAAACCGTAATTTTAAACTGAGTATAAAAGCATAAATTGATTGGTCCAATAGGGAAGTGCCAGGCAAGCTGCCTAGCACTATTCCGTCAACTTGAAAATGTATATGTAGGGAATTTGGTTGAAATTTATAAGGGCAAATTTGTAAATATGATATTTAGCAGATTTAATTACAAGTCTTTAAGGTTAATTTGGGAAGATCAGCCAATGAGCTAGTGATGGAGTGGTAAGGGAGAGACTTGGTGTTCTAAGTGACTCAGGTTCAATCACTGCCCCAGCATTTTGTTTCTGCAGCACCTGGTGATGATGGGAGACTAGGCGAGTAGGCGGCGATTGCTATTTCGATCCTTGAACAGAGCGGGTTTTACCTCACCGCACTGTGGTGCCTTCGAGCGAGTGTTAACGGGCTTCAGCCCTAGGTGAGGGTTTTCCCCTGTTCGGAAGGCGAGTATATCTCGATGTGGTGAATTTCGCTAGTAGCCCATTTAAAGGATTCGTTGGCAGTTAAAAAAAAATTGGGCAAATCAACTTTGAAACCCCCCATAGTAATTAACACTATCTCCTGCGCGCGCGCGCACACACGCAAACATACATTGAAGTATCTAATATCCGAAAGTAAAATTACTAAGTTAATTTAGACTGCGGGGTGGGGGGTGGTTGGGTTGTGGGCTTTGCACGACATGTGGCGAAGGTGGGCTCCATCAGGCCACCTAAAAATGGGGTGTGGAGGGGGCGTGGTGTGGCTTAGCCAACCATGTGGATTTTTCTTTTAAATAAAGTAGCCAACCAAAGTCAGTCATATTAGATCAGCCAACCAAAGCCAGCCAGCTCACCCACCCCCCTCTCCCTCTCAGGCGGAATACCAGCGCCAAGGGGTAACGCCAACCCAACACCAACCCAGAATTGGAAAAGCTGGCGTTGAAGAGCAACCCAGACCCTCAACCCAAACCCACACCCTACAATCCTAGGTCCTTTTTTCATGAGGTGTGAGGTTGCATGGGGATGTTATTTTAATGTCCGAAAGTAAAATTATTACAGAGTTAATTATTTAGGTCGCTTTTTTCAATCTAACAAATCTACACCTCGGTGTTTAATATGTGATAAGAATACTACACGCAAACACATTTCAATTTTTTAAGAATCGTGTCTGAAATAAATTACTACAACACGTTGGAATGATTTAGAAAAAAATAATTATCTAAGTTTAAGAGCTTCAATTTGATAATAGTTCTAAAACTAAAGGGTTATTAATTTAGTGTTAATAAGGTGTGATGGAATGGTATTCCTTCCCATAAAATTTAAGGTTCTCGAATTGCACCGGATAAAATTTGTAATTTTTAAAAGTAGTATTAGTGACTTTCAGAGTTAGTTGTTAAAAAAAAATAACTTTAAAACCTAGATTCACTAAAAGGTTAATTTACAAACATATGTCTTTTTTTAATCCAAAAACATATCATTTAACTATCTTTCTTATTTTGATATATGTTTTCAGAAATACTTTTACTGATATTTAGAAAATACTTATACCCAAACAATATGGAAAGACAGTTCAGTCATAACCTTACGAATTTAATAGTTGTACCTTACGAAGTTAATAGTTTTGGTAAAAATATAAAAATGTAAACGTTTTTAATTTAATGATATATTGAACGATTAAATATAAAATCATATATAATGACAGAACTTCGGTAGCTATCATAAGCTTTTAATTTATTATAAAGAATTAAAAATTAGATAAAGGTTCATACACTCTCTCGGGTAGGCCCGCGAGATTGTGACCACGACCCCCTATGCATATACGTTTCTGCAATCCGGAAATAGAAATGTGAATTATCTTTACTAAATAAAATAAATAAATAAGATTATCTGATATTAAAAAAACGGCTTAGAAGTTCTTCCAATTTTTTTATAGCTTTAACTAATTGGATTTTCTCGTATACTTCTTCCATTTTTATGGCTTTAACTAAGGGAATTTTCTTGTGCGGGTTTTCGTTCAGTAGCGCTTTGATTTGTTACAATATTTATTTGATTTGTTATAGTACCGTTATGATATCGACACTCGGTATAGCAACTAAAAGAGAGATATACCTAAAAGGATATCTACATATGTTTTACTTTGATTAAAAACTATAAAAAAATACCGGTACCTCTACCATTGTCGTTTGGCCGGTATATGTTACTATACAGGCACTCGCTATAGCTTATATATCGCAATGAGAAAACCATGAAAACGAAAACAACACCGATACCGTTGTTTGGACACTACTGATTCGGTTGTCATAACAAAGAACAAAAAAATTAAGTATATTCGATCCGTTCGAAGAAAACATTTGTCGAAAGTAGATAAAAATAAACACGTCGCAACACTATATTCGAAATTGTTAGAGCAAATGAGACCGTTGATATATGAGAATAAAATGTTAGGACATACTCTTAAAGTTTTGATAGTTAAGGGGTTATTATGTAAAGTTAAATTAGGGTTTTCATCTGTTGGCTGCGTAATTATCTTACCGTATAATTATGCAGGTAGGTCGCATGCATATATATATCAAATGCCACACTAGGGTTTCCAAGCTTCTTGGACTAGTGTGTATAACGTTTGGTAAAATACTCATTTGGTGTTTTGATTCTTGTGCTTAATCTGTATATCTAGGTTGTTTATTATGTTAAATCATATGGGATTTTCCATGTTTGTTTTTTGGTTGATTCACACTTGTTTTCTAAGATTCTTCATATTCATCTTGTTTTGTTAGTTTTCATTTTTCAAACACCTAATCAATAGGTGTTTGTGTGAGCATATGACCAATATCACTGTGATCCGTAGTGTTTGGGATCTACAATTTGGTATGAGAGCCTTTGTGCTCTTGATTGATTGTTTGTTTTAGAGATTTTCAAAGTTTTGAAAGTTTTTCAAAAAGTTTGGGTAAAAGTGGCTTGATTTGGTATGTTTAATGGTTAGGAAGTTGTTAATTAGTGTTTAGGTTTCGTTTTGGGTCATTTTTATACAAGATATCATGAATTGTGGACTGTTTTTCGGTGATTAGTGGGTTTTGGTTGGTGATAAAAATCCTTCTGGGCGTAATTGTTCATCCTTCAGCATAGAACAATCATCATCCAATGTAATTGTCCATCCACCGTTTTTGTACTGGCGTAATTGTGACGGTAGCGTAATTAACCAAAGGCGACTTTGGGTTGTTGGTGCATAATCTCTGCTGTCTGCGTCGTGTCGTGTCAAGTTTGTAACAGGGCTTAGTTGTTAGATTCTGTATTTTTGTGTTGAAAGTACATCCGTACGGATGAGTCCATCCGCACGGATGAGACTCATCCGCACGTAAGTGGTTAATCCGCAGGAAGGTGCTTTCCCATGTCTATAAATAGTGGGACGAACTCTCTCATTTGTAAATTTTGCATCTAGACGGCGAATCCCTGTCATATTATTTTTTGGATGTAAAAAGACTCTATGAATCGAAAACATTGAAAATGAACTAATCTTGTTAAACTCACCTAAAATGATGAATTCCGCACATTATTGTTAGGATATTGATATATCTGGAACTTAAACATCGACACGAACGGTCCTCACAAGTGGTATCAGAGCAGGATGGTTGATATCTGAGAGTTTACAAAAGAATTGGACATTTGAAGACCTTCTTTCTACTCTTTTTTTTACACTTCCTATGGACAAAATGGACTAATTTTTTCAAGGATAGTAAAAAAACTCATTTTAACTAACATACTAAAAAATTAGTTAAATTAAAAACTATGCTGAAATTTTCAAAAGACGAGAAAAACCAAGTTTTTGTCCTTCATACGAACGAACTCGTTCTCACGGACTGAGCTTCGTCCGCATGGAAGAACCACTTATTCGCTTGAAAATTCTTGGTCCGCACGAAAGTAATTAATCCGTTTGAAATTTTTGTCTGATTCGTACGAACCTGGGTACATTTGCACAAAAAGCTTATCCGTACAAGGGAACTCTTGTTCGTTTGAATCTTGCTCATCCGTACCAAAATTTTCATTCACACAAGGTTAAATGTTCATCCGTTTGAAACCCTCATCCGTATAAGTTTCATCTCATCCGTTCTAAACAGTGTTCATCCGTTTCAAGTCAATCATGGAAGAAGAATTTTATAATGCTTTTGCAACTACCACCGCACCACCTACCATTGTACAAAATATGAATTTAGAAAATGAGATAGGTACTACGACCAAACCCTCGAAGTTGATGTGTATGGAAGACTACAAGGGTTGGTTCGTTTGTGACATGGGTACAAGCAAATCATTTTGATTGTTGGCTTGCATTAGAAGATGAATATGTCATTCTAACTGGGGAAAACGGAGAAAAGATAAGTTTGACCCGGATTCCACAGGCTGAAAGAGTCAGGTTCATAAAAGAGAAGAAAATGATGAATCTACTCCAGCGAGCAATTAAAGAAGACATCTTGGCCACAACATCAAGGAACGTCACAATCTATTTGGAATGCATTAAAAGTGAAACATCAAGGAAATCAATCTTTGCAGAACAACAAGAAGTCTCTCCTGAAAAAAGAGTTTCATATCTTTACTTCATGGAAAAGAGAATCTTTGAGGCACTTGATTGATAGATATTGTCACTTAGTCGCCGAGATGAAAAAAATGAGAATCACAAAAGATGAGACCAGTGGGTAGACAAACTCGCAGATGCATTACCGCATGGAGAGTGGTCCACATATTTGCTAATCCTAAATAGCAACTCACAAGAATATAACATACTAACTCTGCCAAAATTCATTGAGAAATTGGAAGGTCACGAGTTTGAGCTAAAAATATGGCAAAGATGAAGGGTGCGAGCGTGCAACAAGACGTAGGTTTGTATTACAAAGGAAGTGATTCTGCATTCAAAGTCCCAAAATTCAAACAACGTTCAGTGTTGATACATCCTTTGGGAGTTCATCAAATAGCAATACGAATCATTCTAGCAGTGGTAGTTATTTGTCATACCCACAACAAGTCCAAACCTGTGATCCGAATACTCCAGGTCAAAGTCCTCAATCTTCACAAAGTTCAAACAACTATTCGAACCAGAGCAACTCGAATTCTCACGTTTTGCAATGCAACATTGCTATCAACCTACAGAATGCCCAAGGTCTTACTAAGACTACAACTAAACAACATATGACCTTTCTAGCATCTATCCTAGAGTCTTACGAATGTTTGATTGCTGGGAGAATCGGTAACATCAATATGACGAAGGAAGACTATAATCAAATCGACCCAGAAGAGATGGAGTTGATTGATATTAAATGGTGCATGGCAAGTGTAGTACGAAGAGCTCAAAGATTTATGGAGGTTACCAGGCGTAACAACATTGGAGGGCCATATTCTAAACTTGGATTCGACAAGTCCAAAGTCACTTGTTTCAAATGCAAAGAAAAAAGGCCGTTGTAAAGGGGAATGCAAAAAATGTGAAGTAAATGATAACAAGAATTCTAAACATCCACCAAGTACTTCAAGGCCAATAGCAACTGAAGATGGTTCCAAATCCAAAGACAATGCCTTAGTGGTTACTCAAGAGGATGAAGGGTTCAACTGGAACAATCTTATCCCGAAAACCAATGGTCTTGCTCTAAAGGCTGAGATAGTTGAAGTGAATGATTTAGAGAAAGCTGAAAAACTTGTGAATGTGGAAGAAGCTGCTGAGGAACAACATGCTGAGGTTAAGTTTGATGAATATCCAGAAGAATTTATTGAAGCTGAATCAATTCTGGAGAATGAAGTCTTTCAAATACCGAAAAAGGAGGTTATTAATAATGCATTTAGATCTGTATTACATCATGATGTTTTCAAATCTTTTGCAGGTTTCTTTGGGAAGAAGGAAACTATGATGATTTGCATTTCAACGATGACGAGAGAAAACAAGTTGATGTAATCATTGTTGTAATGGAAGGGATGAATGTTGAGACATTAACTGAGATCGCTGAGAAGGCTATGATGGCACAACTTAAAGAGGTAGTGAAACCATCAGAGGTAATCAAAGTTGTAACCGAGTTGGTAGTTGAGATGGTTAAAAATGACAAAATAATAGAAACATGAACACCCTTTCAGTGCAAGAAATGTACTGAACCTTGCAAGCCGTGCATTGAAAAGGATGAGTCATACAAAGTTTTGAAAAAACATAAGGAGGATGTGTCGTATGATCTAAAGAGTGTGAAAGAAGCGCACAATAAAATATAAAAGACCATTAATCAGTTTCGTCAAGCTAACAATGAAAATGATGGTACAATGTTAAAGCTCAAGAAAACTGTTTCTAGATAAGCAAACTGCGAATAATAATCACATTGACACAATTGCTAAACTAAAACAAGAGCTAGAAGCAACTAGGATCGAAACTGAACAAGTTGATAAGTAAATGATAAGCTATTCCACAACATCATATGTCCTAGATCATATTCTCCCTAAGCCTACAGGTAAGGATGAAGAGACGGGAGAATATATCTACGGATATAACAATCGAGGTGTCGGGTACAATCGAGTTCCACCCCCAATGTGGAGCAGTTATGCCAGGAAATATCAAGATGGGTGGATAAGGCATTAAACATAAAATTGGAAACTGATCAAAACGATAATTTGAATGAAAATCTCGATGTCACCTACACTAAATCTGAATCGGATTGTGAGTCAGATGTTGTTGAAAAAGTTTTCGAAAATGAAAGTGACAAAACCGAGTTTGAAATGGTAAACACAAAATTTGGTAAATAGAGTTCAAGTTCTAAAACAACCTCTAGTGAGTTTAAGGCACATGCCCCTGTGGGGTCTCCCGCATGTGTTGTATAAGGGGCGGGATTGTTGCTGGTTTTGCAGAGGAGTAGTTTTACTGTTTTGAGAAGCCCCATGTTGGTTGCCATAGTTTCGATCAGAATTTGACTGATGGTGTCCAGTGGTTGGGGTTTGAGCAGACCATTGTCTAGT
Source organism: Scalesia atractyloides (assembly GCA_947069175.1). Classification (NCBI taxonomy): domain Eukaryota; kingdom Viridiplantae; phylum Streptophyta; class Magnoliopsida; order Asterales; family Asteraceae; genus Scalesia; species Scalesia atractyloides. The sequence goes on from CAMTDV010000024.1 coordinate 23,910,723, forward strand.
GATTAGGGTGGAAATATTCATGAGGTTTCCAACATATTAAAGCATCATAGTTTTCTTTGCAACCTCAAGATTCTGGACTACATCTACCACTTCAGTTACATCTTTATACTCTTGCTTCACAACCAACCACTTGATCATTTCACACAAGGCCCATTCAGTTTCCAAGCAAGTGCAACAGGGGATCCAACATTTGGTCCTGGGAAACTAGCAAGCCTTCTGAAGCGTTCCATAAAATCGATGCAAACACCTGAATGTACTCATCTCTGTACACAATTTGAAACTGTTGCTGGAAAAACAATGTCTTGAAGCCCTCCCAAGTGAGCGTAGCAGCAAACGCATATCCACCTCTTGAATTTTTAACGGTGCACCACCATATTTAGGGAGTGTCTTCTAGCTTATAAGCAACTAGTCTTGCCTTGAACTCATCCCCCACTCCCAAAGCTTCAAAAATTTTCTCCATGTGGTCAATCCAATCTTGTGCTTCAATCGGTATAACTCTAGAGCGTAATAATTTGTGATTTTTTTTTTGAAATCTTGAGAGCCATTTATGAATGTCAACAACATCTTTCACTTTCTTATCTTTCGGTAGTGAACGGAGAGGAGTTGGAGAACCATGAGGAGTTAGCGAACGAGGAGGAGTCAGAGGTGCCATGTCGTTTCTTTGCTCATTGATGAATTACATAACAAATTGCATGAGATTAGGAAGTAACTCGACATGCATGGTTTAAGTGACAATTTGCATGAGTTGTATAAGTAGTCCTTCGACGATACGACGAACTGCGCCATCAAGGCTTTGACCTCTGGAAGACGTGCTCCAATTACGTCGATTGGATCTTCTAATTAGAGGCATCTATGAGAAATATAATACAATGTTGCTGACAAGTCTAACATGACAAAATCCTAGCCCGATATCTACCCATTACCATTCAAGACATTAACAAAAAATGAATTCTATACTTTCTCCTCGTAAATATATAATTTATAATATTAAATATAATTGAGTATTCGTAATTATAGGACCCATTTATCTATCAGCAATTGTCGTAATATCCATTACCGTTATGCCATTAAAATCTATTCAAAATACAATAATTACTAAATTTAATAATCATTATAATCATCTTAAATTCTTAAATGATAATACATACATTATAAATTGTGGGAAAAAAAATGGCTGCACTCTTATTCCCATTGTAACCAATTTAATTGCATTTTTTATTTTTATTTTTCAAAGTTTTTATTTACTAGATCCATATTTGTTATTTAGAAAACTATCAATTTATAATTCAAAAATTACTATTATTTTAATATAAATGTTCGAAAAATCGGAATGTTTCAACGCTACCTCTCTTAAAAAAATTCGTCCTTGAAATTAGAAGATAATATTAAAAAAATAGAGAAAGAACACTAACTTGTTCAAATTTCAAAATAAGTTTTCTAGGTGTAGAGAATTCATAATTTAGGAGGCTAGTAACACAACTGAGAATTTCTAATATGTATAACTAAAGCATCTATATATAACTACACCCCTTATACTTTTAATTCATAAATACGATACAGTCAATTTAGTATGAATTAGTGGAATGATGTTAAAATTTCATGAAATAAAAAGTTTTACCAAAATTAACAATTAGTAATGTATACAAGTTGACTTAGAAACATCTTACCCAATGAATGTTCATTACCCACATGTTTTAGTTTTAAAAAATCAGGAAAGAGCCTGACCTCTGATACCATAATTGTAACACTCCGCCCCGACTAGGGCTGACGTGTTACTATAACGTCAATCAGAATCATTCCATTAAATAATTTAAACATTACAATAGCTTACAATAATTACAAAACATCATTAATTTTTATAAAATTCTTGTGAGTGTTTAATCCCCCGAGCTCTCTTCTCTCGTCTTCTCAATAATTACAATAGCTTACATTAATTCTTTTATCATTATTATTATTATTATTATTGTTTTTTTCCGATTATTACAACTATTATCCCTTAAAAGAAATTTCGTCCTCGAAGTTTGCATATTAGGATACAGATATTATGGTAGTATAAAAATGAGGGTTTCATGACACATTGCCGATATATAGGATAGAAATCCAAAAAGTGCACATTTGTACATGTAATTTACAATTATATTCATGAGCATAATTGTCAAGTACCATACAACCATGCCCTAACGGTCCTCCCACCATACGTACAAAACCATACGGAAAGTCAACAGATAACGAAGTAACCATCGATACTAATATCTACCAAAGATATTTAATCACAGATAAGAGATATCCACATAATTCAGAATATGAGTTAACACACAAAGAACGGATATTTCACCACACAAACAAAGCAAGGTTCACATTTACTTGGAATAAAGGTTCTATGACTTGAATAGACTAGGATATGCAGAACGCATTGATTCCTCGGTTTCCCAAGTTGCTTCTCGCTCAATATGGTTCTTCCACAAAACCTTAAAGAAAGAAACCACTTTTCTACGCATAACCCTTTCCTGACTGTCTAAAACAGCTTCAGGTTCTTCCTCATAAGAAAGATCCTCTTGAATCATATGCAATGGATAACTAATGACGTGGAGCGGCGTATAATTGTATACAAGAATACGTGAAAAACATTATGAACGTGCGAGAGTTCAGGCGGTAACGTCAGTCGGTAAGAGACCTCTCCAACTCTCACAAGAATTTCGAACAGACCGATAAAACGAGGGCTAAGCTTTCCATTGATACCAAATCTATAGATACCACGAAAAGGATATACTTTTAGAAATACATGGACACCAACTTTGAATTCTAAAGCTCGTGTTTGTCGGCTCTGAGCCTTCTTCAATTTCCCTTGTGTAATAGCGACTTTCTCATTCGTGATATGGACTAACTTAGGTCCTTCGATCATCTTTTCTCCTACTTCCTCCCAAGATATCGGTGCTCGACATTTCTGATCGTACAAGTGTTCAAAAGGTGCCATACTAATACTTGCTTGCCAACTATTGTTGTAGGCGAACTCAACAAGACATAAGTATTTATCCCAGTTTCCCGTCCATTTAAGTGCATAAGCACGGAGCAGGTCTTCCAAAGTCTAAACCGTGCGTTCTGACTGTCCGTCTGTCTAGGGGTGGAAAGCGGTACTAAACTCCAGTCGAGTATTGCAAGCTGATTGAAAGCGTTTCCAAATTCGTGAAGTGAAACTTGGATCTCTATCTGACATGATTGAAGACAGAGTTTCATGGAGTCGAATAATCTCATGAAGGAAAATCTCGATCCTTGCTAAATCGGTAGGAAGTGAGTTGACTTGGATAGTTGGTCGACTACAACCCATATAGTATCATTCTTCTTGAATGTCTTTGGAAAACCCGTAACAAAATCCATCGAGATCTCATCCCATTTCCATACTGGAATATCCAATGGCTGCAACAAACCACTGGCTCATTGGTACTCGATTTTCACTTACTTACATATCGGGCAACATCTTCCTTTATGTCTTTCAACCAAAAGTTCAGACGTAAGTCTCGATACGTCTTCGTAGATCTAGGGTGAATAAAAATGATGAGCTGTGAGCCTCCGCTAACAGTGACTTGCGAAGGACATAATCATTCAGCATACATAGCCTTTTGCCACACCAAATCACACCATGTTCATCTATGTTTAATTCTAATTGTTTACCCACCTGGAGGTTTTGCGTAATCGCCCGTAACTCTCCATCAGGATTCTATGCTTCCTTGATTCATAATATGAGGTAAGGTTCTATGTGCATTCTTGCCAAGTTGCCGTTAGAACTACCATTATGGATGGCGACACCCATACTATCGAGATCTAAAATATTGCGAGGCTGAATCTAAAGACATGATATAGTTCTAACATTCTTCCGACTCATGCATCAGCTACAATGCTAGGCTTTCCAAGGTGGTACTGAATATTAGCGTCGTAATCCTTCAAAAGCTCCAACCACCTTCTTTGCCTCATATTAAGCTCATTTTAAGTAAATATATACTTGAGGCTTTTATGGTCAGTGAAGATGTCATAGGTCTTGACGTACATATAGTTATGCCATATCTTTAACGTGAAGACAACTGCGGCTAGATCTAAGTCGTGTGTCGGATAGTTGACTTCATAGGGCTTCAACTGATGCGATGCATAAGCAATAACCTTCCCATGTTGCATTAGGACACAACCTAAGCTTTTCTTCAAAGCATCACTGTAAATCTGGTAACGGCTTAATTCAGAAGGAAGAGTGAGGACCGGAGCAGAAACAAGACGTTTCTTCAATTCTTCAAAGCTCTTTTCGCGTTCCTCATTCCATGAGAATTTCATACCTTTCATTAAAAATTACGTAAGGGGTAAGGCAATGGTGGAGAATCCTTCAACAAACCTTCGGTAGTAGCCGACTAGACCCAAGAAACTCCGTACCTCTATAGCTGAAGTGAGTCTAGGCCAGTTTGTAATCGCCTCAATCTTGGCGGGGATAGTTTCTTCTGTCGCAATGTTCCAAGCACTGCATGGAGATGTTCTTCGTGTTCATCTCGACTCTTAGAATACATGAAGATGTCCTCAATAAAGACTATGACGAATTGATCCAAGAAACCATGGAATACTCGATTCATCAAGTCCATGAAGATAGCAGGTCTATTGGTTAGCCCAAAATGGATAACCAAGAACTCGTAATGACCATAGTGAGTCTGGAAGGTAGTTTTAGGAACATCCTCTTCCTTGATCTTCAGTTGATGATAATCAGATCAGAGATCTATCTTCGAGAAGAACTTAGCACCCTGAAGTTGGTCAAAGAGATCATCAATGTTGGGCAGAGGATATCGATTGTGAATGGTAATCTTATTCAGCTCCCACTAGTAAATACATAACTGTATACTACCGTCCTTCTTCTTGACGAATAAGACCGGCACACCCCATGGTGAAACACTTTGCATTATAAATCCCAAATCTAACAATTCTTGCAATTGCTCCTTCAACTCTTTCAAGTTTGATGGAGCCATATGCTACGACACTTTAGAGATTGGCTTAGCGCTAGGGATCAAATCGATAGAAAATTCTATCTCCCGGTCAGGTGGTAGTCCTGGTAGTTCATCCAGAAATACATCAAGATACTCGCGAACAACAGGATGGCTATCGATGCCATTTACAATAGCAGAGGTATCTTTAATCAAAGCTAAGAATCCAGCACAACCATACGGATTAACATATGAGCTTTGAGCACATAAATAATCTTAAGAGGTGTATGGTGTTGAACCCGCTGATAAATAACATCAGGTCGACAAAGGGCCAAATATGACACGTCTTGAATAACAATCACTAGCCACATGGTGGCGAGTTAACCAATTTGTAACAATTCCCAAAAGACCCTATGAAGAACCATAATCAAAACCACATACATGCACGACGAGACCCAGCGCATTAAACGAAGGATTCAAAATCAGGACATCCAGGAGTGTCGCTTGGGATACCCCTTATTCTCTCATGATGCGCGGGAGGGTACCAAGACACCTTGCACTGTTGCACGTCAAGCGGTAAGGCTATACAGGTGAAAATGCTGACCTAGCCCTAGCTGATTTCTCAGGCGCCACGCAGGGGGACCCCTACCTCTCCAACGACGCGCCTGAGAGTCCAAGTGGGCTATATAAGTGGAGGGGGTGGGAAGAGTTCAGACGCATCAAATCTACGTAAATTCGATATAATCATTCTTTCGTTTTAATAGCTGAACCATTGAAACTCAAAACTCTGCTTCATAGGGAGTGTACTAAACCCTGATCACTAGTATGATACCTTGTCCGATCATAAAACCAATTAACGAATGCTAAAGTGTTGCATGAATAAGGCTATACTTTGTTAACTACATTGCAGTTTTGGTCTCGTGATTATCGTTAAAGTTTGAATTTGGTTTCTTACACTAATACATGTTGCATTGTATGTTTAACTAGGACTCCATGCTTAATAACAAGAGGCTATAAAATCAAAACCCTAATTCTGCAAAGTGAGCCATTCTCTTTTTCTCACAACATTGTGTCAGTCGCTTTAATCAAAATGTTTTAAAAATCCTAAATGTCTTCCAGTTATTACTTATAACTCTAGGAGGATTAAGTATTTGTATTCTTAAATTACTGCCCGTATGCGGGATTTTGTATACACTACCTGATAGGATTTTCTATTGGACAATTAAGGGCCAATAGTGATATGACCGCAGTCACAGGGACTGCCGAGTGACAAGTACTCATTTGAGTAATTGAATGATATACACAAATGTAAAAACTCTTAATAATTTAATTATAATATTGTGTCTTTTTTTCAAAATGAATGATCTCACCAGCTTTTTTTTGTTGATAAAATGTTTTTAAACGCGTTTCAGGTGACTTACTGTGAAAGAAAGGAAAATGCTACAAAGCATCAGTAGCTTAAATAAAGTGGCTATGTCACCAAAATAAAGAAAAGGAAATGTGTTTTGTAAAACCAGGGTTTATCCCTTTGAAAATCTGTTGATGTAATGTGGGTTTTATCCTAACTGTTTAATATATAAAACTTCGGTGTTTTATAACTCTGATATTTTCCTAACTACGATCCTGATGAAATTTTCCGCTGCAAATTTAATAAACACCAGTACCACTGTTGTATATGCGCACGCCTCCAGCCCAGGAAGGGGCAGGGGTTGTGATGTGACATTTGCATTTTTACACTTTCTCAATCATTGTAAAATTTCGATCATTTTCGTATTCAATAAAGTCTTGTATTTTATTTACAAAATATGTAATCAAACGATCGAGCGAAAAGATATTCATGACATTTCCGGAACAAAATTCAAGTTACCTATGCCTTTAAACCCTTTACATAACGTAAAAATGTGTTAGAAGGGTTAAAAATGGCAAACAAATGACAATACAAGTTTGGCCACCAGGGACCAAAACTGTCAATAAAATAATATATATATATATATACATATATAAATAAAAATAAAAATAAATAAAATAATTTTTTGCTTGATCACCATGTTTGGCCACCTATCGACAATTTCTGACACCTTGCACTCATTTTGCCACACTTAATTTGGTGTTAATACATGTTAGGACACGAATCCACACTTGGTAACACTTGTCATCACCTCCTTGATCCTAAAACACTATAAATACCCCTTTGATTCATCCATTTTCTTCACACCACTTCAAAACACTTCAAAGCAAAGTGTGAAGTTCTTCTTCTTATCCTTCTTGGAGCTTGTTTCCAGCCTTTGGAAGCCTCCTATCTTGAGTTTTGAAAGTGTTCTTCAACACGAGTAAGTACTCTTCCTAGTTCTTTCATTATTTTAGCTATTTTGAGCTAAAAGCCAAACAGTTTGGATTCCTGTTTGACTTTTGGTTCTGACCATTTTGGTCAAGTCAAAGTTCAAATTGAACTTTGCAACGTGATCGTAATCACGAAGATATTAATCCCTTGCGATTGCACCTTCTGATTACCATGTTTAGTAGGCGAGATGACGAGTCAAAGTTTTACGAGTTAAAAGTAAAAAACAATGCCATAAAAATGCATTTTACGACGAAAACATTTTTGGGTATTAAAACTTAAAGTTTTGACATCAACTTAGTTTTATAACATTATTAGGCATGTTCAAACATGTCTAACAAATCACTTGTAGTTTAGTGCTTATTTCTTAGTCGTAAGTGGAACTGTTGAATACCGCTTTGACTTTCGAATCTGACCCATTTGGTCAATCTTAAGATTCGACCAAGCGTATTGTTATGACCATAGTAATACATGGAATAAACCTCTGAAGTTATACCTTATGGTAATATAGTTTGGTTAGTTATATGATGAGTCTATTTGATTTTATGTACTTTTAAAATGCCAAGAACGCCCTTTTGGCGCATAAAATGGTTTTAAATATGTAAGACCATAGTTTTCACATCTAAACAGATATTATAACATAATCAAAGTTGTTTTGACATATAAGACTCATCAAAGGACTTATTTAACCATCTGAACCCATAGTTACGTTGCGACCCGTTAAAGTGGCGGAAACCACGTTACAAGTCGTAACGGGTCAAAGCACTTAGAAACTCTTCAAAATCAGAATGTAAGGTGTTATGAACCATATTATACGAGACCCAACACTCGTTTGGTTTATAACTTCATTCTATCCAATTCTTCCGTTAAAGTTTCTTTATGCACTAACACATAAACATCCGACATATTAGGAAACTCTTGAACCTTTGAGCTTTGCTTAAACATTTGACAAGACATATACGCAATCCCAAGTGAGTACATAGCTCCCCTCTTTTAGGTTTTCTAAATGTTTTAGGGTGACTCATATGTGCTAAACTATTTTCAAGTTTTCAAAACGAATATATGGTTTATATATAACAATATGTTTTCAATAATGTAGGAAACTTGTTGTTGCGTTATCCATGACACGAATCACAATCATTGACTTTGACCAAGCCGACTAGTAGTATGTTATAGTACCATAGGACTGAAAATCTCAATACCAAAATTCCCGGGTGTTTGTGGGGAAGTTTGGGGAACGACAGATAATGTATTTTTAACATACCTTTGATGGTGTGTTAGTCGATTTAAAGAGACCCTTTGGTTGTCTAGACGAGTCAACATAGGCTTGAATGCATTCATTAAAGAACGACCACAGTTTTCACAATTATAACACGGACGATTGATTTATAACATGGACGATTGGACGATTGGTTTATCGTAAGTAATTTAGATAACGAGATGGGTGTAATATAATAAAAGCATGGTGGATACGCCGATGGTACTTCCTATAGATAAGTGATTTTATTGTATTACATATCGTAGCATTATCCAAATTACTTCAACAAGAACAATGGTTTTGATCGAGACACGAACGATTTTTACTTAAAGATATAAACCATACAACATTTACTTTAAATCGATTTATTACTCGATTCTCCAAAAGAAATGCTTTTGTCAAGATTCATGGCTACGAGGTTTTATAACTTAAACCAACTTGTTTAGTTGGTTAAATATATTGCAATATCAAATACTTTTGATACAAGGTTTTCATTCATCAACTTTCGTACTCGGTCGAGGTATTGCGATAAAAAATACAAAGCCATGACTTTAACACACAAAAACCTATGTACTCGCTGGCCTTTTATGCTTACTGTCTTTTCACATATGATTCAGGAGCTAATGTTTGATGATTTGATTGCATGCTACACATAGGATGGACGCGGACCTTAGTTACTTTAAAATTTGAAAGACAATTTGTTCGTATTTTGTTTATGTTATCCAAAGACAATGTAAATCTATTAATGAAATAAAACAAAACCTTATGTACCATGTGTTGTGAAACAATTCTTGTAACGTGACTCCCCGATGTTTCTGCCATGGTTTGTTGTATTACGCGATCGGGTGTTACAGAGATTGGTATCAGAACTCATGGTTATAGAGAATTAGGTTATTACTAATACTTTTGAGCTAGACTATAACCTTCCTAGGAACCTAACGCAAGTTATCTTGCATTTAGTTTCTTAATACAATACCATCACCTAACCTTAGGTGATTACCAAAAACAATACAAAAGTCGCAAATTCTTTCCAAAACTTTTACAAGAAGACATCTATCCTTAGATAAGTCGTTTTTCGCTTTAAGCCTTTGAGGTTTTCAAAATCTCGTCGAAGTTTAGGTTTTAATAATGTGAACACATGCAATCTGGAAGGGTGGATGCCTGTACCCTGAGTTTTCTGTTTAAGGCTAGAGTGTTCGTACAAATCCACTTAATCGGACCAGTCACTCTTACCTGGGAACTCTTGGGGTAAGTGTCCACTTATAGGCTAAAGCATGTCTTCGCGATACCTTAAAAAGATCCATTTACTTTGATTAGTCATTATGTGTCGTTTGTTTGTTTTAAGTAATGAACAACTGATCACAATCCTTATGTTTCGTCGATATTTTTAAACGTTTCTTTTTTCACTATCCAATGTCAATCTCACTCATTTCTTCTCATATTTTCCTTATCTTTTAGAATGCCTCCTCGTCACAACGCTACCAAAACGCAGAAATAGCGGCTTTGATCGCTCGGCAAATGGTTGTTGTACTCCCAAACCTAGTGACCCAACTTAATCAAGCCTACAGTAACAATAACAACAACAACGCACCTACTTCATGCAACTTTAAACAATTCAATTCGGCTAAACCACTCAAGTTTAGTGGGTTTGAGGGAGCTACTTGGCTCCTACAATGGTTTGAGAGCACTTTCCGCCATGTTTAGTGTCTTAATGAACGCAAGGTAGAGTTTGCTTTGAGTGTTTTCCAAAAGAGAGCACTCACGTGGTGGAACGGAATCATGAGAGTTAGAGGTGCAGACGTAGCAATAGCTCAAATGTGGGAAGAGCTTCGAGCTCTTATGATGAAGGAATTCTGCCCATGCCACGAACAAAGAGCACTCGAGAATGAGGTCCACGATCTAAAACAAGATAGTGGAGAACATCGTGCCTACACTGATCGTTATGAGGAGTTGAGTTTGTTGTGTCCTACTATGGTTACGCCTTTGGATAAGGCGATTGACAGATGGTCTTCCTGATCCAGTTCAGGATATTGTCACTGGTAGAAATCCGACTAACGTTAGACAGGCCATTGAATTAGTAGCTACCCTGACAGACTCACAAGTTAAGAAGGGTAAGCTCCATCGGAAAGGCGGCAAGAAGCCATCTGCTAAGACTACACAAGAGAAACAGAAAGAAACCAAGACTGAATCCTCCAAGAAATCATGGAAGCGTAAGGCTTCCAAGAATTTCAATGTTGTCACACAACCTAACCAACCAGCTCAACCTCCGGTGAGGAAACCATATGCTGGTACTGCACCATTGTGCAACTGGTGCAATGGTCACCACCAAAACTACCTACCCTGTCGTCAATGTACTTCATGTGGATGACTTGGTCATTTAGCCAATGTTTGTCGATCTGTTCCAAACCAAGTTATCCCAAATGTTGTTCAACCTCACGGAAATCCTACTCGACCTCACTTTCCACCTGCGTCTTGTTACAACTGTGGCGAGATGGGCCATTTCAAGAACAATTTCCCAAAACTTGTTAATGCTGATCCAGCCCGTGGACGTGCATTTAACATAAATGCTAACAAGGCTCATGATAATAACGACGTAGTTAATGGTACGTTCCTTGTTGACAATCATCCTGCTTCTATTCTTTATGATTTGGGTGCCGATAGAAGTTTTGTATCCGTAGATTTTGAACTTTTGCTTTCAATGTCTCGAACTAAACTAGGAAATCCCTTGACAATAGAAATAGCTAGTGGTGAACCTCTTGTACTCGATTCAGTCATTCGTAGTTGCTAGTTAAACCTCAATAACCATCTTTTTCCTAGTGAGCTCACGTCAATGCAACTTGGAGTTTTGATATCATAGTAGGAATGGATTGGTTAACCAAGCACCCTACTGAGGTGATTTATTTCAACAAGATTGTTTGTGTGCCTCTCTCCTCTGGTGAAATTTTAGAGGTTCGTGGAGAAAAACCGCAAGTAGCCTTAACCTCATGACTTGTACCCAAGCCAAAAAATACTTACGAAAGAATTATGTGGCCTTCTTGGCACATATCGTAGTGGAGAAAGGCAAGGGCAAAACTGTTCGGACATCCCCGTTGTTCGGATTATCCTGAGGTGTTTCCTGAAGAGCTACCTGGTTTACCCCCAGCACGTCAAGTTGACTTTTGTATAGACCTTGTGTTGGAGCACTTTGTGTTCGTACTTGTCGAATAGGCTAGATTGAGCGTGTGTTGAATATTGTATAGGTTAGAATCGAACACACGGCCAAAATACGAAGTTTTTATGATGTTTAGAGTCAAGTTCTCTTGAGATTGTATTGTGGAAGTTAAGTTCGGCCAAACTTGACTAAGCAAGTTCGCCCGAACTTGCTTCCCCACCAGCGAACTTGACATACTATATATAGGTGTGTGGTTCATTCGTCATTTAAGTTTTTTACATCCCTACGGGGAGGTGCTGTCGGATTCTCTACAGGAACTCCGGCAGCTGGACTTATAAAGATGTATACTCTTTCGGTATGAATGAAGACAAGACTTCCGCTGCATTCTATTTCTACTCCTTTCTGTAATAAAATTCTACCGAATCAGTTTACGTTTATCCACTAACTTTCGTCTAGAACCGCCTGATCATCAGACCTTCAATTGGTATCAGAGTTACGGTTATCACCTACGCTCATGAATTTGGACATTTATGGACATTAGGAGGGGTTTTAAACATAAATCATGAAATAAACCTATAATCCATGGACAAAATCAAAAATTGAACGGATAGGATTGCTAGAAAACTAATTTCGACCAAATCTATGGTGAAATCATCTCGAAATTCGAAGAAATAAGGATTTTAGATCGAAAAATGTGAAAAATGGCTGATTTGGGAGACCAATTTCGCCCGAACTTGACCTGTCGAGGTGAAGTTCGCCCGAACTTAACATGGTTTTTCAAGACTTTTCATCAAGTTCGCCCGAACTTGACAAAGTTTTTCATGAATTTTCATCAAGTTCACCGAACTTGACTGATTTTCATTGAAATTAAGCATAAGTTCGCCCGAACTTGTCTTTTACATGCAAGTTCGCCCGAACTTGGAATTGGCCAATCAAGTTAGCCCGAACTTCCATCAAACCGACTAAGTTCGACCGAACTTGTAACATAGTGACCAAGTTCGCCTAAACTTGTCACACAAGTTCGCCCGACTTGTCAAGGAGCCTAAAAAAAAATTTATTGCTCGGGTTGATGTGACGGGTGTCCAGAAAAAAATTTGGTGATAAAATTTTTTCGAAATTTTAACGTTCGATACTGACTGTTCGGGGACACCGTCAGAGGCCTTAGAGATAGGCTGAGATGATGAGGTTAGAGATGGTTGAAGATGAGAGGGTAGTCATTGATACCAAAGCAATTTGGTGTTCATTAGGGTAGAAGACTACCGATGGGCCTAAAGTTAAATTCCGCATTTGTTAAATACTGAAAATTCCGGATTTGAGGGGGAATTTCAGTGAAAATTTCAGTATGGTCAGAATTTGCAAAAACGAGGGGGAATAAAAAATTTTCAATATTTGAAGATTCTGCCATTTTTGAAATTCGTGACATTGCAACAGTATTCGGGTGGTTTCCGACTACAGATTAACCGGGAAATACAGAGATTGAGATTCATTTGTAAATTGATCAAGTGTATGTCTAGTTTGAGAGTGGGTGGTTACATAAGTGATTCTTGGAGGAGTTGTTTATCAGATTCTGCGATCATGGTTGTGGATTGACACCTGAGTCGCGCGTATGGTTTGGAAGCACACACGACTGCCTATCTTTCACTCTGCTTTGCACATGAATTATTGACTGGACTAATCGCTAGGAGATAAGGATGCTTTGTAGTTTCAGTTGCCCAGGGTTGTACATGGTACCATGATTAAGGAAGATGATTTATGGGATCGGATCTTCCAGACAAAGAAGTGTACCGGTTGCTGACGAAAGAGATTATCCATTTGGGATTCTGTGATCACTGGAAGTTCCGATTTATCAGATCATGATACAGATTGATGCTTAAGGGTTAGAGTCCTGATCTCTGGTTAAGGAACAGTTAGCTGGATTAGCAGTCGTTAGTACCGATGATGGAACTGAGGACGTTCAAACCATTCAGTGATGATCTTAGGATTAATGACTAGCTCTGAAGACGGATGGTTTCAAAATTACCAAGGAGATCTGAAGTTATTCCAGATGCGCTAACTGATGATAGCCTTTAGTGGCCATTATTTTTAGTCTTCAAGCAGATGAATCATTCTTTTTTTGGACTAACCGCCGTTGGATGATGATGTTTGGTGATTAAGTGGCGCTGGTCTGCCGGAGATAGCTATATATCTGACATTGTGACTGAAGTAGAAGAATGTGATTTTGATCGCGGACAAATGTTTCTCAGAGTCGAAGTGTTACCAGATTATTTGGTTCTGATGAAGATTTGCTGATTGAAAAACATTACCGATTTGCTGATCTGGAGTGATTACGGAAATCTGGATTTCAGAGTTTTGCGGGTAAACATTGATTTGAAGTTTACCAGTGTGGTAATTTGAAGTTTCTATCAATTGCCGGTTGAGTCTTGAAGATCGGAAGATCGAGCATAGGAGATATGCGCTAAACTGAACGCGGATGTGGTTAAAGTTGAAATGGAGAAGCTACATTGATGAGCTTCAAATTGGTGTCTATTCAAGATAATATGTCAGTCAAGCAAATCAGAGGAGGTTGAAACTGAGCAACAAATATCTGAACTGGAGATTTCAGTGGTAATTAGATGTTGATAATGCGAACTCGGATCATCAATTAAGGGGGAATTTGTTGACGCGTTTCGACGACATCGGCAGATACCTTGATTGAAGTTGCAGAATATTCAAACACAGCTCACGTTTGAAGACCAAGATTCGACAGTAACGAACAAGGGGGAATCTGTTGGTGCACTTTGTGTTCGTCACTTGTCGAATAGGCTAGATTGAGCGTGTGTTGAATATTGTATAGGTTAGAATCGAACATACAACCAAAATACGAAGTTTTATGATGTTTAGAGTCAAGTTCGCTTGAGATTGTATTGTGGAAGTCAAGTTCGGCCGAACTTGACTAAGGAACTTGCTTCCCCACCAGTGAACTTGACATACTATATATAGGTGTGTGGTTCATTTGTCATTTAAGTTTTTGGCATCCCTACGGGGAGGTGCTGCCGGATTCTCTCCAGGAACTCCGGCAACTGGACTTATAAAGATGTATACTCTTTCGGTATGAATGAAGACAAGACTCCCGCGGCATTCTGTTTCTACTCCTTTCTGTAATAACATTCTACCTAATCGGTTTACGTTTATCCACTAACTTCCATCTAGAACCGCCTGATCATCGGACCTTCAATTTGTATCAGAGCTAGAATAGCCTGATTTGATAGTATCAAGACAAGAGCACTTCTATTTCTACTCCATTCTTCTTTTTCTTTAACTTTTGATCACAAAATGAAGAATTCATGGTCAAAATCTTTTGAATTTTGAATCTATCATGTAAAACACAACAAAGATAAACCCTTGAAAGATTGGAGACCAAATTCAACTGAATTCATGTCGAAACGGAAATCAGGATTTCAGATTTTTGCGGGTAAACATTGATTTGAAGTTTACCAGTGTGGTAATTCGAAGTTTCTATCAATTGTCGGTTGAGTCTTGAAGATTGGAAGATCGAGCATAGGAGATGTACGCTAAACTGAACGAGGATGTGGTTAAAGTTGAAATGGAGAAGCTACATTGATGAGCTTCAAATTGGTGTCTATTCAAGATAATATGTCGGTCAAGCAAATCAGAGGAGGTTGGAAACTGTGCAACAAATATCTGAACTGGAGATTTCAGGGGGAATTAGATGTTGACAATGCAAACCCGGATCATCAATTAAGGGGGAATTTGTTGACGCGTTTCGATGACATCGGCAAAATACCTTGATTGAATTTGCAGAATATTCAAACACGGCTCACGTTTGAAGACCAAGATTCGACAGTAACGAACAAGGGGGAATCTGTTGGTGCACTTTGTGTTCGTCACTTGTCGAATAGGCTAGATTGAGCATGTGTTGAATATTGTATAGGTTAGAATCGAACACACGACCAAAATACGAAGTTTTATGATGTTTAGAGTCAAGTTCGCTTGAGATTATATTGTGGAAGTCAAGTTCGGCCGAACTTGACAGCGAACTTGACATACTATATATAGGTGTGTGGTTCATCTGTCATTTAAGTTTTTGGCATCCCTAAGGGGAGGTGCTGCCGGATTCTCTCCAGGAACCCCGGCAGCTGGACTTATAAAGATGTATACTATTTTGGTATGAATGAAGACAAGATTCCCGCTGCATTCTGTTTCTACTCCTTTCTGTAATAACATTCTACCGAATCAGTTTACGTTTATCCACTAACTTCCATCTAGAACCGCCTGATCATCGGACCTTCAATTGGTATCAGAGCTAGAATAGCCTTATTTGATAGTATCAAGACAAGAACACTTCTATTTCTACTCCATTCTTCTTTTTCTTTAACTTTTGATCACAAAATGAAGAATTCATGGTAAAAATCTTTTGAATTTTGAATATATCATGTAAAACGCAACAAAGATAAACCCTTGAAAGATTGGAGACCAAATTCAACCGAATTCATGTCGAAATTTTGAAAAAAACCATTTTTGAAAATTTTCTTGAACGAACTTGTTGGCCATGTTCAGCCGAACTTGCACTAAAACATCACTTTTCAAGTGATTTTTAGTAATTTCGCTCGAACTTAGGTGATTTTTGAGAAAGTTTTAGTCAAGTTCGCTCGAAGATACTGAATATTCTTTAATTTTACATCAAGTTCGACCAAACTTGTGTAAATTCAAGAAGATTTTAAGTAAGTTCGCCCGAACTTGCTTGTATTTCATCAAAGTTCTTTTGAACAAGTTCGCTCGAAGATCTGTTTAATTGGCATTATAAGTTCGACCGAAGTAAACGGAATTTTTAAAGTAAACCTAACAAGTTCGATCGAACTTGTTAGAAAATTCAAGAATTCTTCATTTGTCACTACAAGTTCGACCGAACTTGTAGTAGGACTAACTGTTTTCAAAGTTTTTGAAAAATTTTCAGCGTACTGTTTCGTGATTCACAATGGAATATCAACTAAGAGCTTATATGTCCGGAGCTAGTTCATCTAATGCCAACGTGATCAATCAAGTCAATCTTGATAACGAAATGGGAACGACCGTCAAACCGCCCAAGCTGATGAGCATGGACGAATACAAAGCATGGAAAGAGAAATTTACCTACTGGGTTCAAGCCATGCACTTCGCTGGCTGGGTGTCAATCGAAAGAGGCTATACTATTCCGGTAGATGAACATCAACAAGTTCTTGAGAAGTACAACTACTCGACAGCTTAGAGAGACGAATACATTGCAGAGAAAAATATGATCAGTCTCATCCAACAGTTTGTCAAATAAGATATTCTGATTCTGTTACCAGAATATACTACGGCAAGAGCGCTTTGGTTGTCATTACAGAAGAAATACCAAGGCAGTGCCGAAATGATCAAAAGCAAGAAGGCTCTCATTCTGAAAGAGTTTGATATCTTCAGCATGCTAAAGAAGGAGACTATAAAGCAAATGATTGAGCGTTTCTGTCACCTCAAAGTGTAAATGCAAAGACACGGTCTTGAGAAGACGGAATAAGAATACATCGACAAACTTGCTGACGCACTACCGGAGGGTGAATGGTCAACTTATTTGATGGTTTTGAAGAATAGTGATAAATGGGAATTCTTCAAGTTATCAACCTTCATCCATAAACTCGAAGGTCACGAAATGGAGCTTCTGAAGATAGCGAAGTCAAAGAACGCTAATGTTGTTCAAGACATTGGTTTGTACTACAAAACCGGAATGCAAGATAACATTTCGAGTCCAAAAATTGAAACCGCTTTTAGTGCAAACATGAATGCTCCTCCACAGAATCAGAACCATTCACAGCCTCAGTATGACCAAAGTCCACAAAATTCTTACTCGAGCACTAGTTCAAGTTCAACATTTCAAAGTCAAGAAAATCAGAACCAACAGTAAAGTTCTGATCCGAATGTTTACAAATGCAACATCGCAGTGAATTTGAACAATGTTGTTTCAGAAGAAGTTGCAAAACAACATATGTCACTACTCGCTACCGTTCTAGAGTCTTATGAATGTCTTGTTGCCGGAAAGATCGGAAATCCCGAGATGACCGCATAAGATTATGACCAGGTAGACGAGGAAGAGCTTGAACTAATGGACATCAAATGGTCCTTAGCTTCGATCATCAGGAGAGTGACAAAGTTCGTTGCACTCACAGGACGTGACATAGGAAACTCCAGCAACAAATTGGGTTTTGACAAATCCAAAGTCACGTGTTTTAGATGTCGTCAGAAGGGACAGTTTAAAAGAGAGTGCAAGAACATTGAAGCAACCAGAAATCAAAGTCCTTTCGGTGGAGGGAATGAATATTACAAGAAGGCACTTCAATATAAACCATTCCCGAAGAAAACTCAAATTGAGATCCAAGAAAAGCCAAACAGTAGTACCATGGAGAAAGCCATGGTTGCATGTACGGAAGATGACGGTTTTAATTGGAGTTCTTACATTTGGAAAAGACCGGAGTTGCTTTGATGACAGAGATAGTTGAGGATAATTTTGCAGAGGAAGCAACGGCAGCAGCAGAAGCAGCAGCTTTCGAACAAGCCATTCTGGAACAATACTTGCATCAACAGCAGGAAGAAGAAGAATATATCCATATGCAGATACAAGGAATTTTATCTTCTAATTCTTGTGACAGTTTTGTAGGGCATTTTGATGGAAGCTCGAAAGAACAAATGGTTGAGGAGAAAAAGATTGATAAAGTGATCGTTGATGTCACTCAAGAAATGAAAGTCGAAGACCTCAAGGACATGGCAAATAAAGCTTTAATGGCGAATCTAACCAAGGTAGGTCAAGAGGTAAAGGTTCTCGAGAAAGAAGTTATCAAAGTATAAGTTGTTGAGGTTGAAAAACCTTGTACAAAATGTACTAAAACTTATGTCGAATGTGCCGAAAAGTCAAAGATCATCACTAAAAACAATGTGCGTAACGAATTGTTATAATATGATTATCGCACAATGAAAGAAGCATATGACAAAATGAAAAATGATTATGGCAGACTCGACAGAAATAACACCGAACAACATGATAATATAAGAATGTTGAGTGGTACAGTAGTGGATAAACAAAGAGCTATTAACATTTATATCAACACCATTGATGAAATCAAACAACAACTTCAAGATATGACAATTGAAACTGAAAGAGTTCGACAATTGTTAAGAAGTTATACCACCAACGCGTATGTTATCGATCACATTCTTCCAACAATCTCAACGGAAGAAAAACCTAAAAAGAAAGCGGGCAAAGAATATAGCAATGATCCTCCACCCCTTTGCGAGAAATACTGTGTTAAATCTGCAGACGGGATGGACAAGGCACTCATTATTGAATTACTTTCTGAAAAGAAAAATGAGTTGCCAGAGAACATTGATATAGTCTATGCTAAATCCGATGATGATAACAACGCTGTGGTTAACAAAGTGGTTGAAAATGTTTTAAGTGTTTCTGATGACGACAGCTTCAAAAGCGCTAACTCGAGTTCAAAGAATTCTGATTCACAATCTGAAAATGACGATAAGTCGTCAGAGGATGGTCTAAGTGATGATCCTAACATCGTAATGTACAAAATTATGGATTTAGATAGACTATACTTTGATGATAGCTTCCCGATTCAGAATGTGAAAGAAGAATTACTTGATAAATTCTTTAAACTCGTGGAAGTCACATCAGAAGAATTGTTAATCAATGAACGAAAATTCTATTCCAAACCTAGAAGAAACAATTACCAAAGAAACGGTGGTGATCATCCGGAAAACCGGAGAGCGGGGTTGGGTTTAGAAGAAGAAACTGATGAATCTGTAAAGAAACCGTCAACATTTCATGAATATAAAAACAAAAACATGAAGTTTGTATATGGGACGAATACAGTTCATGAGGAGAATTTTATTGGTAAGCAATCAAATGATGAGTTTAAAAAGGAGAAAGAAATTCGAGATAAAGCCAAGGTTACTAGTGGTGTTAAAACATCAAGTGGGGTAAAACCACCCATTAAAGGACATCCACTTGATAATCGAACATGTTTCAAGTTCAATGAAATTGATCATGTGGCACGACATTATCCGAAATCAAAACCGGCTTATCCTCGAAAAAGAGAAACAAATGTTGTTAAACCAAAGCAACCAATGTTTGTAAAACCTGTAAAGATTTTGAAACGAAATGAATCAAAACCAGAAGTTAAACCAAAGTCTGAAAAGATTTTTGAAAATTCCATTTTCGAAAAAGGTGAACTTCTAGGTTCAATAAAAACAAGTTTTACATCAAAAAGGCTAATATCAAATCTCAAACCTGGATTGCCAAGAAAAAGTCAACAACATCTGGTGTTGTTAAGTCTGAGCTAGTAAAAGACTGACAACACAAAAAAATCAAAGTCTGAAATCACTAAGTCTGAATAGGTAAAGACTTGTGAGAATGTGAAAGAAGTTAAGACATAAATCAAGAACGATAGTGTCAAATCTGTAAAAGATAAGAAAAAAGTGATATTTTCAAACATTAACATTGTTGAAACAGATGGTGAATTTGATTTTGATGATGTTGATAAGTTTGAATATGCTTTTGATGATGGTTATTCAGTAAAACCCAAGACCAAGAAGGCTTGGGTAGAACTTTTCACCAAATTTCTGAATTTTGCAGGGGCTCCAAAGATCCGTACTTTCAAAGTGGATTTTGGATAGTGGAGCGTCCAGGCATATGAAGAGAATGAAAGCATTGCTATTCGACATAAAAGCTATCAATGGTGGAAATGTTGGATTTGCAGGAAATCAAGGTGGGAGGATAGTCGCCGAGGGAAAACTCTCCAATGGCGTAGTTTCTTTTGATCGCGTGAACTATATTGCAGAACTTGAGAACAATCTTCTAAGTATATTGCAGATTTGTGACAAGAAATTTACAGTTCATTTCAATGATAAAGAGTGTATTATCTTGAAGACGGGATTAAAAATTCCAGATGAGTGGATTCTGATGCGAGCACCACGAGAGAATGATTTATATGTTCTTGATATGGGTGTTGTTACCACTTCATCACAATCAGCACAATGTTTTGTATCAAAGGCTACTGAAAAAGATTCTATTCTTTGGCATCGTAAGATGGGGCATATTCATTTGCGAAAAATGAATTTCTTGGTTCATAATGATCTTGTTGAAGGTGTAAATCTTCGAAGTTTTCAGATGTCTGATCATTGCTTGGAATGCAAGAAGGGAAAGCAGATCAAGAAATCTCATCCAAAGAAAATTCTAAACTCAATCAAGTTGCCTTTAGAACGTCTCCACATGGACTTATTTGGTCCTGTAAATGTTCGAAGCATCTCAGGAGACTTATATTGCTTGGTCCTGACAAATGACTATTCGAGATATTCGTGGGTATTCTTTCAAGAATCAAAAGACAAAACGTTCGAGAACTTGGTTATTCTATTCAAGAAACTCGAGAACATTTATCATCTGCCAGTCCGACGCATTAGAAGTGACAACGGCACAGAATTTAAAATAACAAAATGAAGGAATTCTGCAACGCAAAAGGGATTTTGCACGAGTTTAGTGCTCCCTATACTCCACAGCAAAACGGAGTTTCTGAACGGAAGAATCGAACTTTGATTGAAACTGCGAGAACCATGCTTGCAGAGTCTAAACTTCCAATCAGCTTCTGGAGTGAAGCAGTTGCTGTGGCTTGCTACACGCTAAACAGGGAGCTCACTGTCAAACCAACAAAGAAAACATGTTTTGAGATGATAAACCGATGGAAGACAAATTGAAGTTTTTAGAACCATTCGGTGCTCCTTGTACCGTAATAGACCAAGATGGCAAATTCGGAGCTAAATCTCTTGAACGTTTCTTTGTCGGATATGCGAGTCTGTTGAGAAGAGTATATGTTCCTTCATTGAGAAAGGTTATTGAAGCACAACACGTGGATTGTTTCAATTACACGGATCCTATTCAAAGGAAAGGTGACGCATGGCTGTTTAACTATCAAGACCTTTGGAAGTCATTTGACTTGCCCAATGAACCAACTGACGAAGAAGTTGCAGCGTTATATTATCTTCACCAGTCAGCGAATCAAGAGCAAATTGTTCGACCAATTGTGGTTAGTCAACCCACGTTGGATCCATCTTCTTCTTGCGCAAGTTCAAACAATAGTGGTGTTCCGGCTGAAAATGTTTTTGAAACATTATCAACACCTACTAATCTTCCAACGAATGCCTCTACTGAACCAGTGAATACAACAACGGAGCCCAGTATGCCTCAGAATCAAGATTCTGATTCAGATGAAGCACCAACATTTGATGCTGATGGGGAATCATCTTCTTCAGATGAAGAAGTGGAGCAGATAACAAGTCTTCTTAATCAATTTGCAGTCCCGAACAACAGAAATGAAGCTTCATCAAGCTCTCCAAACATTGAATTGGTTGTTGATCTTAACATCACGAATCAGCAAAAATCAGTAGATGTTCCAAGTGAAGAATTACCGCGATCATATTCCTATCACCCGTCAACAAATATTATCGAAGAACTTCAAACTGGTGTTAGAACTCGAGGGCAAATTAATAAAGCACTAAGTGGTTTCTACACACGTGTTGCTACAACCCAGAACTATTGTTTTCGTTCATGTTTCATCTCTCAGATTGAGCCTAAGACAGTTAATGAAGCTTTAGCAGATGAAAACTGGGTACAAGCAATGCAAGAAGAATTATTGCAGTTTGAGAAGTTGGGTGTGTGGAAGCTTGAAGATCTACCAGAAAATCACAAAACAATTGATACAAAATGGGTCTTTAAGTGTAAACGTGATGATAGAGGGGTTATTGTTCGTAACAAAGCTAGGCTTGTTGTCAAAGGATTTCACCAGCAGGAAGGGATAGATTACACGGAAGTCTATGCACCAGTAGCTCGATTGAATCTATTCGAATATTTCTAGCTTTCGCATCATTAAAAGGATTTAAGGTTTATCAATTGGATGTCAAATCAGCTTTTCTGTATGGAAATACAAGAGAAGGTGTACGTTGGACAACCACCGGGGTTTGTCGATCCACTTAACAAGAAGAAAGCGTACCTACTGGATAAAGCTCTTTATGGTCTACACCAAGCCCCGAGAGCTTGGTACAGACATATCGCAGCATCTCGTCGGAAACAGCTTTATTAAAGGAACTGTGGATAGTACTCTTTTCACCAGAGAAGTTGATGGCCATCTGATTATAGTTCAAATCTACGTTGACGACATCATCTTTGGATCTACAAATGATAGTCTCTACAAAGAGTTTGAGGGAATAGTGAAAAAGAAATTTGAAATGTCCTCCATGGGCGAAATGAAGTTCTTTATTGGTTTACAAGTAGTCAGCTTTCGGATGGTATTTTCATTCACCAGACTAAGTATGTTCATGACATCTTGAAGAAGTTTGGAATGAAAAGCTTGAAGCCTTGATCTACGCCGCTTGCACTCAATCACGGCATTTGTGTTGACGAGACTGGAGCCAAAGTTGACGAGACGTTATATAGATAGATGATTGGATCACTGACGTATCTGACGG
Organism: Scalesia atractyloides; assembly: GCA_947069175.1. Lineage (NCBI taxonomy): Eukaryota > Viridiplantae > Streptophyta > Magnoliopsida > Asterales > Asteraceae > Scalesia > Scalesia atractyloides. Next base: position 23,933,954 of record CAMTDV010000024.1, read on the forward strand.
ATCGCGCCCATATATTATATATCCAACCTGTCTATGCACTAGATATCAGTCAAGCCCGAGGATCTTACACATGTAGATCGTGAAGCGTATCTTCAGATATTTGAAAGGATGCCCAAGCACCGGCTTGTGGTACCCGAAGAACGACAATTTTGACCTCACATGCTATGCTGATTCCGATTTTGGTGTAGATAAGTTGAACTCAAAATCAACTACAACGGGATGCCAGTTCTTCGGAACAAGAATGGTAACCTGGCAGTGTAAGAAACAGACTACTGTCGCTCTCTCTACCTGTGAAGCTGAGTATATCTCGGCCTCTAGTTGTTGTTCACAGATTCTGTGGATTCAACAACATATGAGAGACTATGGACTGCAATTTCTAGACACTCCTCTGTATGTTGATAACAAGGCAGCCATCGATATAACTAAAAATCCGGTTTATCACTCACGCACAAAACACATTGAAATTCGTTACCACTTCATCCGTGACTGCTACGAGAAGAAGTTGGTACAAATAGAAAAAATCCACACCGACGAACAAAAGCCTGATTTTTATACCAAACCATTTTCTTTATCACGATTTAAATACATACTGAGAATTAATGGTATGAAAAACTTGCTTACAGGTGCGGACGCTGAGGTTGAATACGGATCGGACGAGGAGTTCGTGTGATCCTCATTGGTTTGTAAACATTTTTCTAGCTTAGAATTTTATTAAAAACTAAAATCCAAAAAAGATGTTTTTGATTTTAGGGGGAGAAATGTTAGAGAAAATACAAAAACATTCGAAATATTTTAAAATCTAAAAACATTGAAAAAGTAAAAAAGAATTCAGTGTCATAAAAGGAAATGATAGTACATCAGTGGACTATCACAGTATGCTAAGGAAATGTAAAGTTTAAAAGTGATAAACGAGCTTGCTATGGATGTGTCGATAGGCTTAACACGTTCAGTAAACTATTTTCGAGATATAAACTAAATTTTACAACTGCTTAATCTTGTGGATTAACACATCTTGGATATATGGACTTAGTACTCTGAAATTTCGTTTGAAAGATTGCCTGATTCTGAGATACGAGGTCTTTATAGATAGTTCATATCTGGGGTATTATACAAGTTCTTCTGATTTTGCGGAAGCAAACCCCAAACTGCATGCAATATTGAAAAGAATCGAAAGATCTAATCATTTGCAATGCTAAAAAGATTCCTTAAGTGGAACACACCTTAAAGTCGAGCCTTCATATCTTTGTCTGTACAGTAGTACTACCTAAGCTCTCAAGGTCTCGCACAAGCCAGATATAGATATCAATTACACTATATTCACCTGTAAGATGAAATCTAGGGAATTTGGATACGGGAGTATATTCAAGAAGTGAGAACCACATATAAGTCAAGTTTCATGAATTCTATCTTAACATATCTTGAAACAGTTGAGAAATGTGGTAAAGTTTAAGTGGACAAATATATCGACAATCTAGGTAAACAAGTTTAAAACTTAAAGTCATTTAAAGGTCAACGGTACTGGTGATATGTCTCAATCAACTGATAGGATCCTTAGAAACGAATTCACAAAAATATGTCTGTAAATATGTTCGTACACAATTTACATTGCTTATTTCATTATATTTCAGCTTTACAGTTTAAAATCAAAAATATTTTCGGTGTGTTTTAGCATAAACTTACAAAAATACAAAAAGATTTTATTTTTACATTGTTTTTCAGCGAACCAATGGTGGAGAACGGATCTTCGAAGTCTGGTAAGGTGCTAGAACTGGTGGGAATCTCTTTGACAACGGACTGGGAGCTATCTGTTAATTTGAAAAGTTAAAACGATGAGAAGTTCATTATTTGAATTTGAAAATATCAATAGTTTGTTCATAACGGGTCAAACCGGGGTCATTAACTTGGACTCGGCAGACAAATCGGTTAACCAAGGTCATTAGCTTGGACTTGGTCAACTGAGTGGATTTTCATAACTGGTAAAAAGTTGGAAAGTTCAGGGTTAAAAATGAAAAAAAATTAAAATTTTGAAGTTTGGTAAGTTCAGCCGAACTTGCTAAACAATTCAAGTTTAACAATCATCAAGTTCGACTGAACTTGCAGATGGCTGATTGTTTGTTTTTATAATAAGTTCGCTCGAACTTAGTCTGGGCCTTTATGATGGGCTTAGCAAGTTCGCCCGAACTTGGCATGGTATAAATACCATTCAAGTTCGGGCGAACTCATTTATGTGTTATCAGAAAACAAAGAGCGAACTTAGGCGATTGAAAGAATTTGTGTGAAATTGACACTTTTGAGCCATTATACTGTCCAATTTGAGTTAGTTTTTGGTGATTAGCACACCAATCACTATGGCAGAGGTACTAATTTGAGAATAAACCATGATTGAACTGTTAAACAAACAAAAACCAGATCTAAAACTTAAATTATGATAGATTTAGGTATTATTGGACAAAATTGAGCATAGATCTTTGATCTATACTTAAAATCGACCGTGAAATTGTTTTTGATTGAATTGAATTGCATTTTTGCATGTTTGAATTTGGTTGATCTGTTGAAGAAGACGACAAGTTCGGCTGAACTTGTTGTCAAGTTCGACCGGACTTGTCCAAAACACAACTAAATGAACCAGAAACATGTTCGACCGAACTTGATTGTTGAAATGTTTTTGATTAAATCATGTTCGACCGAACTTATGTTAACTAAATGTGATTTGCTTGTATTGTAAGTTCGCCAAACTTGTTTTTTAATGTGTAACATGTGTCTCATACATGTTCGGCCGAACTTAGGAAAAATTGAATAATAAAAAACTGTAAGTTCGCCTGAACTTGCATTAGAAAAAAGTTGAACATGTTTGTTACATGTTCGGGCGAATTTGTTAAAATCAGAGTGTTTAACACTAATCAAGTTCGCCCGAACTTGATTAAAGTGTTAGAAAAATTTTTGATTTTTTTCTCGAAAAGCGTGCTAATTGTTTTATGTCATTTTTCATGCACATGTTCCAGCGCGTGTTATCTTAGTTGAGTTTTCCAAAACTCACAATACATGTATTACGCTTGACAAGTCTATTTGTCCGTCGCTGAAAGAATATGACAGCATTTTGAAGTTTCTTGAAGATAGTCATATTCGCCGTGAGCGCACCGTATCTTATCGATCTCATATTGTTCACTTCTGGATGAACGCGAGTCTAAGCGCTGACGAGAATACAATCTCTTCTACGGTACAAGTTGGTGATGAGCTAAAGCCGATCAAAGTAACCGAAGGTGATATTCGAAGGATTTTGGAGCTCAAAGATAAAGAAGATGATCCGATTCACCTAGATGAGAAAATGGTTCGCGGATGCTTTTTCTGCATGGGCTACAACGGAAGCGTAAACAAGCCAACAATGAAGAAAGGGGAAGTGCCTAACCCTTACAAGCTTCTAATTCATACGTTGATTCATACTTTTAGCCATCGCAAAGCCGGTTTAGATGACGTTCATGATTATTTGGCTAGCATGGCAACGGCGCTTATTCTGAAGAAGCCGTTCAACGTTTCAAAGTTAGTATTTACTCACATGTCGAAGAACATGGAGGACTCGAGGTTGTGTTTATATCCAAGATTTATTCAGATGCTGATCGATGAGAAGTATGCCAACATTACTCGAGATCCGAATGACGTTCTTTATTTAGTTCATCTCGATGAAACCACAGTGAAGAAGCTTATTAAATTCCCGAAGTAAGCTTCAGCTCCTATTGCCAAGCCAGTATTCGGAGCAATTAAAGATTCTGATTATGTCTCACCACCTGGAAACAAATGGAGAAAGGATGGTAGTGATGACGAAAAAGAGCTTAAAGCCGAGCAGGAGTGGTTTAAGAATTCAAACCGAAGGCAAGGAGTGAATGGTTTTTGAAAGATGAAGCTGATAAACCAAAGAAGAAGCGAGCGTCAAAGAAAGCTGAAACTTTGCTTGCTGATGAGGAGGAGACTGAGAATGTTGAGGCAGTGGCTGGATCTAGCGCTGCAGTTGTTAATGAGAGTCAAGAAACAATGAAGTCTACTCAAGAAGAAGTAATTTCTGCTACGTCTGAAAATGAAGAATCTGATAAAGAGCCTGAAAAGACAGAGGCTGAAATAAGAGCAGAAAAAGAAAGAAGACTTGATGCAGATTTTGATCCGAATGCAGAAATAGAATCTGATGAGGAGAGGCCAAAGAAAAAGACTAAAAGAACAAAGTCTCCTGCTATCGAAATATCAAAGAAAACTACAGGGTCATCGCATACAAAAGGAAAAAGAAAAGCTAAAAAGGCTCAGAAAGCGGTGAGCAAAAGATACAAGAGCAAAGTGCAAAGCACAGAAGCCACACAAGAACCTTCTGGTGCTCAGGAGAAAGGAGCAACACAAGAACCTCCTCCACAAGAACCTCCTGTTGTCGTACACGCTGAACCAAAAAGGCAAGGAGTTACACAAGAACCTCCTGTGTCTGAATTTGTTGAAGTTCCGATTGCTGATTCGCCTAGTGCTACAAAGACTTCTAATCCTGAAAGCTCTACGCGGAAGAAGTCTACACCGAAAGCTGCAACACCAAAAGATTCAACACCCAAGACACCGAGGGGAAGTATGTTTGGTGATATGCCACACGGTCCAATCAGTCTTGAAGACTTGGATGAATTTTTCCCTGAAACGAATGCTGAAATGTTAGAAAACGTGTGAAGGTTTTGGAAGATAAAGTTGCGCAGACTGAGTTAGAAAAGGATGAACTCGTAAAGAAGGTGAATAAAAGCGAAGTCGAAAAAGAAATTCTTGATGATAAAGTGAAGGTGCTTGAGAATGAACGAGAATATTACAAGGCGTTGATAGAAAGTTTGCAGGATGTAAATGAAAAGTTACAGACAGAGATTGCAGAATTGAAGAAAATTCAAGCTTTGAACGATCGAAGATTCATCAGATTACAAAAGGTTTATCCAATAATCTGAATATTGATTTTATCGCAGAATACGATCGTCTGGATCGTTAAGAAGCCAAGGAACGTGCTGAGAGAGATTTGGCTGAGAGTGGTAAAGGAAAGCAGGTAGAGGGTGAATCCCCTAAATCTACTACTGAGAAATCTTCTGATGTCCCCGAGAAGCCTACTGAAGATGTTTCAAAAGCTTCTGAGTCTGATATACAAAAGGTTGACGAATCTGTCAAGCCTTCTGATCCTATCATTGTTACTGAAGAAAAAGACAATGAAGAAGCCGAGGAAGAAGGATATGAAGATTGGAATGGTGGGGATGATGATGATATTTTGATCACGGTGATGATGATATTGATCAAGGTGGTACAGGCTTAAAGATCAATGAAGCTAAAGTTTCTGATGAATTTGATTTTATAGATCTGATGAACGATGAATCGAATAAGATGGAAGATAAAAGCCAGGGGGAGTCAGGGCAAAAAGGGCCTTCAGATGATATTGATTTGTTGGATATTGATCGATTTGCGAAGCCTATGACTGCAGTACCTACAAAGCCTTTGATTCTAATGTTGGAACATAATGTTGAAGAAGGTGAGTTTGTAGATATTTACTCGAAAGAAGATCTGGCGAAGCTAGTTGAAGCTGAAGTTGAAAGCTTAGAGTTTGATTTTGAAGAGGTTATGAATGTTAACACATTTGAACCGAAAGAGTATCTGTATGAAAGAAGGTTTGAGGCTGATGAGTATAATCGTGTGATTGTGGAAGATTGGTCCTCAGATGAAGAATCAGAACAGAAATCTAAGTATGTTGGTCAGGATTCAGAAAGTTTTACTACATTCGAAGAAATGTATAAATAGCTGAATGAAGATATGTTAAAAGATAGAATTGCTGAAGAGTTACGTGAAGGAAAAATTCCTAGGCCAATGACTAAAGAGGAGATAGCTGAAGCGAGAAAGACCTGGTTCAAGGATGCCTCGTGAACGTAAGTTTCGACGTCCACTAGCATTCTTCACCAGAGATAAAGATGTTTCTTTGGGAGATATATTGAGTTGGGGATGGTTTAAGGAGCTCAACGTATATGCAATCAAAAGAGAGTTTGGAGTGCAATACTTCAAATATCTTGCTGATTTAAAGACATTACCGTATTGGGATATGGAAGAGCTAGTGCAAACAGTGAACATTACTTATCAGATGAAGACAGTTGATCAATTGTATGGAAAATGATAAAGTACGAAGCTGAAAAAGGTTGGAATCACTGGAAGCCGTTTATTCCGAGACGAAGAATAAAGATTAACAAGGTTACAATGGAAAGGGATATAACGTTGATTATGAAACGTCCTAGAGCCATGAGGAATATGCCGCTAATGCCGACTGAACAAAACTTTTATCCTTTATTCAAGTGGTGGCAGATTGATCCAGCTACATGTGAAGCAGTGATTGTTTTAAAGTTTGAAGATCATCTGGATATTGCCAAGGAACGAGTTGGAGTAATGGGTTATCAGGGTATGAGAGGTTTTGGAGGACGATAAGGATTCTAGATCCTATGTGGTTGGTAAACTGCTCGAGAGAAGATATAAAATGCCTTTTCTATAGCAAGATTGTTTTTGAAGAAAGAGAAAAGGTACAAGCGATGCAGTATCAGAAAGTTGTCAACGTTTGTTATGCACGTGAAGTGAATTCAGGAAAGATGTGGTAGACGAAGTGAGGGATCTGGAGAGAGTTGAATTTCTCAAAGAAGAAACCAGAAGTGAGGCGATCAAAGATAGAATGGAAAAAGCGGTAAGGCGAAGTTCGCTCAGAATGGCTAACTTCAAAAGACCACTGCCAACTGACCAGACGCCAGATCCGAAACAAGAGAGACGAAAGAAGCCCTACAAGAACTTCTTTGGTCGGGTACGTTAATGTTTATATGAAGACAGAGTTTTGAAGACTAATAAAAGACGAAGACGATATCCAAGGGGGAGTCTGTTGGTGCATAATGTCTATGTCTTAGTCTATTATCGAGTCTGTATTGTATAGGGCTGAATAGGCTAGGTATACAAAGTATTTATGTGTATTGTAGCCAAGTTCTCCCATAAACGTACATGTCTATACATGTTTGGCCGAACTTGCATAGGCAAGTTCGGGCGAACTTGTGACTACTTGGGCCGAACTTGTAAACCTATAAATACCTAGCTTGTGTGTCTCATTTGTAACTTTGGCATTCTAGAGGCGAAACTCTGTCAGTCTGTAATCTGAACGTTTAATCAATGAAACTGACGATTAACTGATTAATTCTTGTCTATTGGTAACACGACGTAATATTTCCGCTATTATGGACGTTAGATATCAAATGTAGGTTCCTAAGCATCGAGGATCGGTCCTACAACATATGTCTGTTGCCAAACTCAAGTGTTGTAGTTAAGTTCGGCCGAACTTGACTAAGCAAGTTCGCCCGAACTTGCACTCCCACCAGCGAACTTGTGTTAGTATAAATAGGAGCTTTGATGTTTCATTTGTAACTTCAGAGATTTTGTCACGACAGAGGCGAAGCTCTATCAAAGTGTTTCCAGGATCTGTAACATTGAATATTAATGAAATGGTGATTAGATAGAAACAAACGAGTGTATCCAATGTCGCCTAAGCAAACGGATTCCGCACGTTTACCTTAGGTTTGTCAGATTAGTGCCCGAACGATCCGTACAACGGACCTACACCTTGTACCTGGTGCCAACCCAATAGCCAAATCCCCGTACCGTCTTGCACCGTCCGAGATGTAAGAGTTATCGAAACAACTCGAGGAGTTATCAAACAAAGGATTTATTCATCCGAGCTTTTCACCTTGGGGCGCTCTTGTCCTGTTCGTGAAAAAGAAGGATGGATCCTTCCTCATGTGCATCGATTATCGTGAGCTCAAAAAACTCACAATTAAAAATCGATATCCCCTACCTCGTGTTGATGACCTCTTTGATCAGCTACAAGGTGCTACCTGCTTTTCGAAGATCGATCTGTGTTCTAGGTATCATCAACTTCGTGTACTCGAAGAAGATATTACCAAGACTGCTTTTCGCACTCGATACGGCCATTATGAGTTCACTGTCATGCCATTTGGTTTGATAAATGCTCCTGCCGTCTTCATGAACTTAATGAATAGAGTTTGTAAACCTTATTTAGACAAGTTCATCATTGTTTTCATCGATGACATTTTGATTTATTGGAAATCTCGAGCCGATCACGAACGTCATCTCCGTTTAACAATGGAACTCCTAAAGAAAGAACAACTTTATGCCAAATTCTCCAAGTGTGAATTTTGGATAAAAGAAGTTTATTTCTTGGGACACATTGTCAACGAACAAGGTATACATGTGGATCCTTCCAAAATCACTACGACTAAGGATTGGAGTATACCTACTACTCCTATCGAAGTTCGTTCATTTCTCGGTCTAGATGGCTATTACCGTCGCTTTATTGAAAACTCTCCAAAATTTCGGTTCCCCTCACTGCTTTGACTCAAAAGAATAAGCCTTTTGAGTGGGGACCCAAACAAGAAGAAGCTTTCCAGACCTTGAAACAAAAGCTTTGTGATTCTCCTATTATGTCCTTACCTGAGGGCAACGACGACTTTGTCGTATATTGTGATGCATCAAACATAGGCCTTGGCTGTCTTCTCATGCAAAGACACAAAGTCATAGCCTATGCATCAAGACAGCTGAAAGTCCATGAGAAGAACTACATAACTCATGATCTTGAGTTAGGTGTTGTAGTTTTTGCACTCAAAATTTGGAGACGCTACCTTTATGGTACAAAATGTGTGGTTTTCACTAACCACAAAAGTCTCCAACACATTTTCCTTCAGAAAGAACTAAATATGAGACAACAATGTTGGCTCGAACTTCGAACGACTACGATTGCGAGATTCGCTACCATCTTGATAAGGCGAATGTCGTAGCCGATGCACTTAGTCGTAAAGAATGTGTCAAGCTACATTGTGTTCAAGTTCGATCTGATATCCAAACACATATTTTTGAAGCTTAATGCACTTGTGTAACCCAAGGTTTGTTGAAAAACGAACTACCCCATCATCTCGAGCTTTAGCTTGAAAGAAAAGACAATGGGTACTCTACTACATGAACCGTTTATGGGTTCCAAGCCAAGACAATCTCCGCACCCTATTGATGAACGAAGCTCACAAATCTCGTTATTCAATTCATCCTTGTGCAGACAAAATGTACAAGGATCTTCGTACCCAGTATTGGTGGCTGGGTATGAAGAAGGATATTTCCTTGTACATGTCCAAATGTGTAACTTGTCTTAAAGTTAAGGTAGCACATCAACATCCATCTGGTTTTCTTGAGCAACCAGAAATTCCGGTTTGGAAATGGGAAAACATTGCCATGGATCTCATTACCAAACTACCACGTACTTCTAGAGGTCATGATGCCATTTGGGTAGTCATTGACCGTCGGACTAAATCAGCGCACTTTTTGCCAATTTGTGAGGATCTATTTGCAGACAAACTTGCCAAGATCTACATTGATCAGATAGTATCTCGACATGGTGTTCCTTTGAACATCATATCGGATCGTGATGCACGATTCTCATCTCATTTTTGGAAGACCATGCAATCCGCCATGGGAACCAAATTAAATCTAAGCATTGCTTATTATCCTCAGATGGATGCACAATCCGAAAGGACAATCCAAACATGGGAGGATATGCTTAGAGCTTGTGTGATCGACTTTGGTGGTAGTTGGGATTCGCATCTACCTTTGATCGAATTCTCCTACAACAATAGTTATCACTCTAGCATCAGCATGACCCCTTTCGAAGCTCTGTACGGCCGAAAAAGTCGTCCACCTGTCTGCTGGAATAAAGTTGGTGAAGATCAGCTCACCGAATTTGAACTTATTCTAGGAACAATAGATAAAGTCAAGAAAATTCGCGATAACCTTTTGACAGCTAGAAGCCATCAAAAGAGTTATGCGGACAATCGACACAAGCCTTTGGAATTCCAAGTTGGTGATGACGTCCTTCTCAAGGTATCCCCTTGGAAAGGTGTGGTTAGATTTGGAAAGAAAGAGAAACTTGCACCTTAATATGTGGGACCATTTAAGATCGTTGAGAGGATCGGAAAGGTAGCCTACAAACTTGATCTACCTCCTGAACTTGGGAAAGTTCACGTACCTCTTGACGAAATTCGCGCTGATAACACAAGCACTTTGTCGAGAAACCTGTGGAAATATTGGACCATGAAGTCAAATAAAACACGCACAAACGAATACCGATTTTTAAAGTTCGCTGGGAAACGTGGCCCAGAATTTACTTGGGAATGAGAGGATCAAATGAAAGCGAAATACCCACATCTTTTCTCATAAGTTTCCTCTAATTAAATTTCGGGACGAAATTTCCTAAAGTAGGAGAGACTGTGACATTTTCATTTTTACACTTTCTCAAACATTGTAAAAGTTTCCTCTAATTAAATTTCGGGACGAAATTTCCTAAATTTCGATCATAATCGAATGATCGAGCAAAACGACATTCATGACATTTTCGGAACAAAATTCAAGTTACCTATGCCTTTATAACCTTTACATAACCTAAACAATGTATTAGAAAGGTTAAAAATGACAAACAAGTGACAATACAAGTCTATGGGCTAAAATTGTCAATAAAAAAAATAAAAAAATAAAATAATTTTGTTTACTTGATCATCAAGTTTGGCCATCTATCTCCAATTTGACACCTTGCACTCATTTTGCCACACTTAATTTGGTGTTAATACATGTTAGGACATTAATCCACACTTGGTAACACTTGTCATCACCTCCTTGATCCTAAAACACTATAAATACCCCTTTGATTCATCCATCTTCTTCACACCACTTCAAAACACTTCAAAGCAAAGTGTGAAGTTCTTCTTCTTATCCTTCTTGGAGCTTGTTTCCAGCCTTTGGAAGCCTCCTATCTTGAGTTCCGAAAGTGTTCTTCAACACAAGTAAGTACTCTTCCTAGTTCTTTCATTATTTTAGCTATTTTGAGCTAAAAGCCAAACAGTTTGGATTCCTGTTTGACTTTTGGTTCTGACCATTTTGGTCAAGTCAAAGTTCAAATTGAACTTTGCAATGTGATCGTAATCACGAAGGTATTAATCCCTTGCGATTGCACCTTCTGATTACCACGTTTAGTAGGCGAGATAACGAGTCAAAGTTTTACGAGTTAAAAGTAAAACAAATGCATAAAAATGCATTTTACGACGAAAACTTTTTGGGGTATTAAAACTTAAAGTTTTGACATCAAATCAGTTTTATAACACTATTAGATATCTACGAACATGTCTAACTCGTCATTTCTAGTTTAGTGCTTATTTCTTAGTCGTAAGTGGAACGGTTTGACTAACGCTTTGACTACCGCTTTGACTTTCGAATCTGACACGTTTGGTCAATCTTAGGATTCGACCAAGCACATTTTTATGACCATAGTAATACAGGGATAACCCTCTGAAGTTATACCTTATGGTCATATAGTTTGGTTAGTTATATGATGAGTCTATTTGATTTTATGTACTTTTAAAATGCCGAAAACGCTCTTTTGGCTCATAAAATGGTTTTAAACATGTAAGACCATAGTTTTGACTTCTAAACTGATATTATAACATAATCAAACTTGTTTTGACCTATAAGACTCATCATAGGACGTATTTAACCATCTGAACCCATAGTTATGCTTGCGACCCGTTAAAGTGGCGTAATCCACTTTACAAGTCGTAACGGGTCAAAGCACTTAGAAACTCTTCCAAACCAGAATGTAAGGTGTTATGAACCATATTATACGAGGCCCAACACTCGTTTTGTTTATAGACTTCATTCTATCCGATTCTTCCGTTAAAGTTTTTTATGCACTAACACATAAACATCTGACATATTAGGAAACTCTTGAACCTTTGAGCTTTGCTTAAACATTTGATAAGACATATATGCAATCCCAAGTGAGTACATAGCTCCCCTCTTTTAGGTTTTCTAAATGTTTAGGGGTGACACGTATGTGCTAAACTATTTTCAAGTTTTCAAAACGAATATATGGTTTTTATATATATATATATGTTTTCGATAATGTGGGCAACTTGTTGGTGCATTATTCATGACACGAATGACATTCATTAACTTTGGCCAAGCCGACTAGTAGTATGTTATGGTACCATAGGACTGACAATCGCGTTACCAAAATTCTCGGTGTTTGTGGGGAAGTTTGGGGAACGACAAATATTGTGTTTTTAACATACCCTTTGGTGGTGTGTTAGTCGATTTAAAGAGACTCTTTGGTGGTCTAGACGAGTCAACACAAGCTTGAATGTATTCATTAAAGAACGATCACAGTTTTCGCAATTAAAACACGGAAGATTGATTTATAACACGGACGATTGGTTTATAACATGGACGATTGGACAATTGGTATACGGTAAGTAATTTAGATAACAAGAAGTGTGTAATATGATAAACGCATGGTAGATATGCCGCTGGTAGTTCCTATATATAAGTGCTTTTATTGTATTACATATCATAGCGTTATCCAAATTACTTCAACAAGAATAAATGGTTTTGAACAAGACACGAACGGTTTTCACTTAAAGATATAAACCATACAACATTTTTCTTTCAATCGATTTATTACTCGATTTTACAAAAGAAATGCTTTTGTCAAGATTCATGGCTACGAGGTTTTATAACTTAAACCATCTTGTTTAGTTAGTTAAATATATTGCGATATCAAACACTTTTAATACAAGGTTTTCATTCATCGACTTTCGTACTCGGTCGAGGTATTGCAATAACAAATACAAAGCCATGAACTTGGCACACAAAACCTATGTACTCGCCGGCTTTTTAGGCTGGTTGTCTTTTCACGTATGTTTCAGGAGCTAATGTTTGATGATTTAATTGCATGTTACGTAGGATGGACCCGGCCTTAGTTACTTTAAAATTTGAAAGACAATTTGTTTGTATTTTGTTTATGTTATCCAAAGACAATGTAAATCTGTTAATGAAATAAAACAAAACCGTATGTAACATGTGTTGTGAAACAAATCCTGTAACGTGACTCCCCGACGTTTCGGCCGCAGTTTGTTGTATTACGCGATCGGGTGTTACATGTGACATAAGGTGGTATTAGAGCCACTGGTTTAAGCTATTTAGGTGTTATAATGATAATACCTAAACTTAAATAATAAAGTTAGAAATTCTAAACAAAATAACCTGTCTATTATTCTTGATACTAACCATATCGTAAAACACATATATATGTATATTTTTGGAGTCCATTGTTTTTATTGTTTTTGATTCAAAGTATGAGTGATAAGGACATGTCCGAGGCATTCCAAAATATCTATGTATCTAGTTCAGATATGCAATTTGATGAAGGACCATCATAAAACCAATCTGGATACGAGAAGGACGACGATGACCAAAAATCTTCCAATCCCAACCACTGAAAAACTACCCCCAAGAAAAAGGAGATGGTTTAATAAAGAAAAGAAGGAGAAAAGAAGGAAGAAGAAACCTACTGTAGCAACCATAACTTTAACTGAAGGAACAACCCAAGTTCCAATAACAATGCCACTTTGGGAAGAACTTGATCGCCGATTGGCAAACTGTGACATGTTCTAACCCAGGGAGGAAGAAATTAATATTAACATTCCGCTTCACCCTGAACAAGTCCCATTTAATCCAAACCCATACCTTTTAATCCTGGACCAATACCATTCAATCCTTAACCAATGTCGTCTAACCCATAACAAATTCCTAGGATCCCTTCACCTATAACACAACCACTCCAAGACCCAATGGTGCAATGGTGGACCAATGATTGGGCATTTCAAAACTTAATGCGGGAACCATATCCACAAATCCCAAAAATCCCACAATTCCCACCTAACCTACCAAACCCCTACCCAGTCATGAGCCTAGAAAACGTTGCCGAGTTAAAGCACTACAGAGAGAACCTGATGCGTGTAGGAAATCAAATCCACTCAATGGGAGAGAACCCCGTCTAGAAATACGACGAACGGGAGTTACACTTTTTAAAAAGCTAGCTCAACTCTATATAATATATATGTAGTTTCCTTGTGTTTGTAAAAAAACACACATAACTAAACAAAGAAAAAATATATTAATATGCATCCTTATGGTATGTATGTATTAGAAATATAATATATATAAAAAGAGCAAAGTTGCAATGTTCGAAGATTTTGAAAAGAAAATTCTTGAGTATTTGTTTGATTATAATTATTATGCGATATTAATATTTGAAAATGTTTACAATTCAGATGTTGAATGAAGTACCACATAATCAAGAAATTCATGCTAGTCACCGAAATTCTTTGGATACAAGTTCTATAGAAAACATAGTAGCCCAAGAAAGAGCTGACGCAATACCCTAATGATTAAAGAAATTAAGAATCCTATGTCTGTAAACAGTAATATTAGTATAGGTAGTTAACATAATCATCACAATGAACCTAGCCACAGTGTCAATGGAGACAATGATATCTTGTTAGAACCCCCTTTCCTAAATGAATGAATCCCATAACCTATGGCTGTTCTTATAAGGATTTCGTGTCCTGTAAGCCAACAAAATTCTCTGGTAATGAAGAAGTCGTTGCAGCACTACGATGGCTAGAAAAACACTAAAGTTGTTCAAAAAGTTAGTAAATGTGCTGAAGATGATAAGGTAATGTATGCTTCTAAACTTTTCAAAGATGAAGCATTAGAATGGTAGAATACTCTTCTTTAGTCAAAAGGAAGTGATATGGCTTATGCCATGGAATAGAGGGAATTTAAGGAAATAACCGAAAGGAAATTTTGTACTCCTCATGAAAAGGAACAAATAGCTAATAAGTTCCAAAACCACAAGATGATTGGTGTAAACTATAGCGAATTTAGTACCAAATTCTTCGAATATGCAAGAATAGTACCAACCCTGGCTTCGCCAGAAACCAGTGTTAATTTCTCATTATATTTCGGTATTAGTTAGTGAAATCTGGGACTTGGTCAAGGCAGCTAGACCTCAGACCATTAAAGAGACAGTTGAACTAGCTAACACTCTGACAGAAGGATTAATACGCACACAAGAAGAAAACCAGAAAAAGGATTTAGCTCAAAAGGTTACCCAAGAACTATGTTCTAGCAACACCTATAGGAAGAAAGCAGCAGGTCAGTCATCTTCACCGCCTCTCTGTAAATTTTTGTAAAAGGAAGCATTTAGGAAGATGTGCTCGGTACTACAACTTCTGCAAAACACCTGGACATAAAGAGGAAGAATATAAGAAGAAAACACAAGTCTATTATAATTGCAGAGAAACATGACACATTCGCCCATATTGCCGAAGCTAGCAAAAGTACCAGACAACAAGGGAAACGCAACCGACGGACCTAAGAAGACCGCAGAGCCTTCGTACTAACCGAACAAGAAGCATCAATGATTCCTGACGTGATCTCCGGTACATTTCTTGTCCATGATGTATACGCTAAAGTATTATTTGACTCTAGTGCAATCAAAGTTTTACAAATACTGCATTCTGTCAAACACTGAATCAACCATTAACTAAGCTTAGCCAAGCCTATACGGTTGTGTTGATACACAATGTATGCTACCTTGTCATCGAGTCGTGTCGTGTAATAGGGTTCTTAACTGTTAGATATTTTGCTTTGTATTGTTTTGTAATACATCCATACGGATATAACACATTCGCACAGATGAGCTAGTTCGCACGGATGTACTTACATCTGTACGGAAGTACTAGTCAGCACAAAGGTAAAGTCAAGTAGTATAAATAGCCGTGAGGATTTAGTGTTTTGGTAGATTTTGCTGAACTGACGGCAAAGCTATGTTGGATTGTTTTCCTAATTGTAACTGTTGATCCTAGATAAACAATGCTCTTTTAACTTAATATGGCAAGTGATTTCAACAAATGTGAAAATAGTGTGCGGAAATAGAAATCAAAATTTCAGGAAACAACAACTACAAAATTTTCAAGTTTATATCACTTTGAAACAAAATGGTTTACAAGGTGATTGTGAGGTTATTCACTATTACAAACGAATACTTGGATAACTCTTTGGTGAAAAGGTAATGGAGTTTTTGTTGTATGTATTAAATGCTTGGCTTAACTTATTATCCTTCAATGGTTTACTCTCTATTTATAAAGAGTCTTCAGCATAAAGAAGCTTTTGGCATATTCATTGAATCCATTAAGGTTAATTTGCTTCCTTATGAAAAATGGCAGAGCCTTATCTTTCAAACAAGTTGGCTTATCAGAGGTCTTGATAGCTAGCTCATTAGAAAATCTGTTGAACAGATCACCTGATTTTCTGATGATCACAGTTCACCAGAATAAATTATCATCAGATCCATCAGATCGTCTTCATTCACTTGTGATCCTTTTCTGATGCATGTTGAAGATGTGATCTTTTTCTTCTGTCCTGATTGTCTTGTATCTTCTTTCTGTTTGACCCTCTTAACTTTATCTTCAGCATGTAATCAGATGGATCATATTTTTCTTCAATACATACAAAAAAGTTTCCTAACAATTTCCCTGTAAGTATTGTAAGAAAAATAACAACTCATAACAAAGAACATACTTAAACACTTCAAAACAAAAAAATTCAAACTGAAGACACAGACATTGCTTAAAAAAATAGAAAAGTAATAGAAATAAATTGTTTTTAGGCAATTTTCAGGTTACTTTTGTAGAGATCTCCTCCCTTCAGTTTTTTTGTGGCTGGCCATCTTGTTGCATACTTTGAACATGTCTTTATACCATCCTCTTGCAGTGATCCACTCATTGATGATATCTTCAATTTCTTTCGCCTTGAGTTGTTCTTATTTCTTGTTCATGCAGTCTTTGATGTAGTTGAGGGTCTGGTTTGAGTACCTGCATATTTCATCAACTCTGAACAGAGCCTTTTCCTCCCCAAGATCCATGAAAACAACGGGCAATTCAGGTTTCTCTAAGATGACCCCTGTTCTGGCTTCTTGTTCAAGTTCAGCTGGAATGGATGTGTTAGGAGGAGCTATATGCACTTTCTTGCTTGTCATATAATAAAAGGTAATGTAAAGATTAAAGTCAGCTAAGGCTGCTCTTATGAACATCTTCTTTCCTGCTTCTGTCAAGCTATGGAGAGCCCTTCTAATGACCTTTGTGTTTCCAAATTCTTGATCATAAGCATGTTTCAGCTTCATCAAGTTCAAAGGATGAAGTTCATCAGCCAGGTCAGTATCCACAACTGTCATTTCACTGCCATCCTCTCTGATCAGAGTGTACTTGTTCTTCTCATGAACTCCCTTATTTTGTATACAGTAGTCTGGGTGTCCACCTTGAGCACTCTTACCACTGGATTAAGAAGAGGTTTGTGAAGACTGGCTTCTCCTCTTTTCAGTTTTTCTTCTTTCACCATTCTGCTCATAAGGCTGAGAGGTCTATCCAGCTTGTCTTTTTCTTCATTCTAGTAGAATTCTTTCAGATGGTATTCAGGAAACATCATGCTATCTTGATCAATCTCTTGAACCAAATATTCCTCATCTTTCCTTCGAAATCCATTCTAGTCACAATTTTTGGCCTTTTTGAAGAAGTGGCAGAGTGTTGCAATTTTCTCTTCTCTGATTGGTTCAGTTGTTCACTTTAAGTGTTTCTCCAGATGAGGTTCCTTTTGGATGTTCTTGTTGTGTACCTCTTGGCAGTGGCGAATCTTGCCGTCAAAAACCGGCGGGGGGGGGGGGGGCGAAAACGTATATACCCAAAAATTTCTATACGAAAACTACATATACAACACTACTGAGCGAAAAATTAAGGGGGGGGGGGCGCCCCTCCTGCCCCTACAATCCTGCACCCCTGCCTCTTGGACAAGCACTGCTCAGGTTGGAGATCTCAGCTGGAGTGACTTCAAGTCTTCTCATCATCTCAGACTTTGGCACTTCTAAAGGGTGACCCATTGATATAGGCCCTGATTGACTGAGAGGGGTAGTAGGTTTTGCTTGGGCTGGCTTGATGCTTTCTAGTTCTTTCTATTGTGAGGCTTCTTTGGGAATGGGATTTCTTAGCTCATGGATATCAATGTTTACTAGTCTAGCAACATTAAATAGCAACATTTTCACAAGTGATTGTATATCACTTATGAGTTGAGCATTCCTCTTTTCTTCTTCATGCACTCTTTTGAATTCTTCCAGGTTTTGTTCCTTTTGTGCAACCCATTCTCTTTCCAGTTTCTCAAGAGCATCCGTTAGGCTGTTGTTGCTGGCTCTTAAACTGTGAATCTCTTCCAGTAGTTTACCAGAACTTGAGGAATCTCTTGTTTCCACTGCTTCCTTTACTTTTGCCTTGACATCATTTATTTCTTCAAATATTTTCTTGAAATCTATTGCAAGTCTGCTATTGTCTTGTGCCTTTTCTGTTTGCTGCATATTCTTCAGAGTTTTAGTTTTCTATCTGTTTGGATTCTGATTGCTTCAACTGAATCTGACATAACCTTCATATATGATTTTTGACTTCTTGTTTCCTCTATCAAGATACCCAGCTTTGTTTCAACAGGAGACTTTGTTGTATCTGCACGAACTCTGATGACATCGTCCAAAACGCTGTCAAGTTGATTCTTCGAAATGAATTATATTTTAGTGGATAAGGGTGGTGGAACAATAGATGTTCCTGCTAACAAACCAGCAGAAGACACACTTGTTGCTGTTGTTAAAGGGTTAGGTTGGTCAAAGGACCAATCTTGTACCAGAATTGTGAAACCTATTCACATCTAGGATTTCTTCACTTCCTTGAATCATTCTGGAGAATGATCCTCTGTGAATTGTTGAGAAAAGCTCATTTTAGAGACAAGACCAATGTAACTACTAGCCTCTTCATTTACTGTTTTTATTTTTCTATACTGCATGATATAATCTCCTCTAACAGATTCCTCTGAATCAGAATCTGTTGAGTTTCTAATAGGGAATAAATCAGGATTAGTTTAGTTTGAGCACCTGATTCTACTATGTGTGATGCTTCAGCATGATGTTGTTCTGCTTCTAGATTCTATTGCATCTGTTGATCAACCTTTATTGGTTCAGGTGAGAATCTGATGTTCTGATGCTGAATGTCCTCTTCTTCGTCAGCTTACAGAACCACAGATCCTTGATCATCATGTTCTTGTGAAGAGCTACTGTCATAAACTTCAGTGTGCTCTATTCTTCTGTTCAGATTGTTACATGTTGTATTCTGTAGGGTGAGTCTTATGCTATCAGGTTCATCATGCTTTCTGGTAAGATGAGCACATCTCTATTAGATTTCCAGCCTTGTGTTACACACCAGGGTTTCATGAAAGGTGATTTCCAGATGTTTTCTGATGCAGGAAGTTCAACATTCCATTCGTTACACGTTTCAGCAATGATGATTGACCAGAATCTGGGGAAAGTTAGTGACTAGTGATTCTTCCAGATTTGGTCCAAATAGATCTTTTCATCAGATTAACGATCTCTATTCTATAATCGATGTTGAACCCAATAATGAGTCCATACATGATTATGAGAACATTCAGGTTTATCTGATCAGTACCTCCTATCTTTGAAGTCAGGCACCTACTTAGGGTTTTGCATCATAACTTGCCAGAAGGCAGGTAGCTCATTCCTTTTGAAATCTCCAATCTTTGAGATATTTCTCTTGTAACCCATCAGAACATCAAGTTGTTCCAACAAATGCTCCTTCCTAGATGCTTCAATGTAGCCCCCATTGATTGGGAGTTCCATACACTCCCTGATTTTCTTGGAGTAATAGTGACCGAGATGCTTCCCCAAAGATGAGTTGTGATTGCATCTTCACCAGTTTCTTCAAGTGTATCAACAAGTTGTTGCAGAATGCTTTCCAGTACCTTTTTGGTTTTGGTCATAGCTTGAGCAATTCGACACTTTAGTAAGAATTCGACTAAAATTTGACATTTTTCATCGTATTCTGCATGATTGGTGTTCATCAACAGGTTGCTTCTTTCATAGGAAGGTAATCACTATCTTTGATGAATGAGACTGAGTGTTCGACGACTGGAATGTTGAGGTTGATGAGGTTTGGTGCGGCCATGGCGAGTTGAATTTTGCGCTTCAAAACCTGTAAGGGTTTTTAGGGCTTTATGGGATTGGAGGTTGCATGTGAGTTTCTCTTCCTTTTGAAGTTAGGTATTTATAAGCTTTGTGGGACATAGATCATGGGTGTTGGATCATGTGTGGTTAGTATTTAAGATGGTTAATGACAAGTTAATGATGTTTTAACTTATCTGAACCATTTTTGAAAACTTTTGATATATCCCCAATTTCGGATGTGTCTTTTGATATATCTTTAAAAATCTTTGAAGATAATTTTTTGATTGGTGAATACTAACGACCAAGTTGTACCTTTTACCTCTTGTGGGACACTTTTGCAGAGAGAAGGTCCAATGATATTCTATTCTGAAGACTGACAATTCTTCCCCTTTTTTGAAAGCAAAATTCAATGACGTCATCAGAAATTTCTCTAATTTTCTATTGTAGGAAAACTCAAAATTCTGATCTTTGTTTTCATCAAAAAGTCATCAGAAATAAAAGTTCCCACTAGATAGAGTACCCCCCCCCCTTTTTTGATATGAGAGGGAATAAGTAGGGTTTCAGAAGACATACTTACAGCTTGTGATCTCGTTGAGCTCCTTGATTTTCTTTAAAAATTTGTTTTAGAAAAAAAAGTTTTTGACTTCCTTTGACTTTGTTAGTAAAGTTTATAGGGTTTGTCCTTTTGAATAGTGATTTATCAAAATTTTCTGTTAAATTTCCTTAAATTTATCTTATAAATTTTGTTCATTTTCGGCCAGATTTGTTCATCAGAAATTGAAAGATTTTATCAGATTTTAGTCAGAAATGACTTATTTCTACCAGATTTCATGATGATGATCCTTGATCTTACCTATTCACATTTTCCCATCTTCTCTTCCCTTTTTTTATAATAAACAAGTAGATATTTATAAAATATATACATAACTTAGAAAGAAAGGAAAACTTATGGAAAAGAAAAAAAATAAACTAGTCTACATTAAAAATAAGTTCAACAAAAATCCACAAATAGGTCACTGTTTCGGAATGGTTAGAAGTTAGCAGAAGGCTAGCATTGTGCATGTTTTCTTGAAGATAACTTGTGCTCTAGGGTACCAATTGGGAATTCCTACGAGTTCGAAGTCCAGTTGATTAGCGATTATCCTCATTAAGAAACGAGGATAGATCAGAAATGGTCTATGAGACTGCAAGATGTTCACAAAATCTTTCATTAGATATTTAGAGATGTTGTAGGGGACCTCTTGCACACCTCCATCAACCTGTATGAAACTTTATGAAAGTTTGTGTACTTTCTAGAAAAAATGTACTCCAGCTGGGTAACCAGAAACAACCATGGTTGAATAAACCCGGATTTGCATATTCCTCTTGCACGGTCTCTGTGTAGTAGCCCATCTCCTTTAGAGTGTTGTCCAGAACTTGGTGAGAGAAGGATGTGACGTCATTTTTATCATTAAGGTGTAGAACCTCTCTGATCATCTCCACACTCAGGACGATGTCCTTTCCCAACACTTTACTGTGATTTCAGACATTTCTTCCATAGAAGATGGTTTAAGCATTCCACCAAAACTCTTGCAATATATTTGAGTGGATCCAGATATATGCCGACAGAGCATATGCTAGGGGCTTTGTAGCATCATGTTAAGAATGATACCACAACCTTCCCAAGCTGATCCGTCAAGATTCCTTCGAATCCTCATGTAGTGAGTTTGTAAGAGTGAGTGGAAAAAGTGAGGCATTCAGGAGAGCCATTGTTATGGTTTTTAGAAGGTGAAGAGGTTTTTAGGGTTTCTGAACAAAAGGGAAGAGGATGACAAAGACAGATGAGATGAAGTTGATCTCCAAGTGGTAGTTATATATAAGTGAAAGTGATAGCTCTACCATAAATGGCATTTACCAACTCAGATTTTCTATCCCCATTATCCTTTTTATTGCTCTAGATCTTTTGTCAGATGCAAAAAAGAATAATGTGAGATGAAAAATTTCTCTACAATTAATATCTAGGCGGCTATTTTCTGATTAATTACAATCATTATCTGTTCAGGTGTCCCTCTTTTCTTCTCTATGTATAATGAGTAAGCATTGAAGATCAAGAGAGTGTGTGTGTGAGCATTGAATTTGTTCAGAAATTTTGCTTTGTGACGTGATCATCCCTAAGCCTAAGAAGTTCTTAGTGGATTTTTTTTTGTAATAAAAATGAAGAAAAATAAGTGAGAAAAATTTGAAAGATAAACAATGTGCGAGTGTTGTGTAATAGATGTGCATATATGAATCTTGTTAGAACGAGAAAGTATGAACAATGTTTCTTATCAGATTTTCTGATGATTTTGAAAAATCTGATAAATTACAAGAATTTCAAGTGAGTTTATGCAGCATCTGATGTAGCATCAGAATTTCTGTCAAAATTATGATCATCTTCCGATGATTCACAGTTTTCCTTTTGTGACAATACATTTTCTGAATTTTCTTCATATTTTATGTTGACCATACCTAGTTTGCTAAATAGAAAGTTATTTCTCTTTGAATCAAGAGGTTTTGTGAAAATATCATCCATTTGGTTTTCTGTTGGAACAAAATACATTTCAATATTACCTTTTTCCACATGGTCTTTTATGAAGTGGTATCTTACATCAATATGTTTTGTTCTTGAGTGATGTACATGATTTTCTGTTATAGCAATTGCACTCTTTGAATCACATAAGATAGGGATCCTTGTCAGATTCACTCCATAGTCTCTTAGCTGAGTTTGCATCCATAGCACTTGTGAAGAACAACTTGCTGCTACGACATATTCTGATTCAGCTGTAGAAGAGGAAACACAATTTTGTTTCTTGCTTTCCCAACATACCAACTTATCTCCCAACATCTAACAAGCACCAGATGTACTTTTCTTGTCAATTTTGCATCTGCATGATCTGCGTCTGTGTATGCTATTACTTCTAAACTTGTATCTTTAGGATACCACAAACCAAGTTCTGATGTTCCTGTCAGATATTTAAAAACTCTTTTTACAGCTTTTAAGTGGGACTCTTTAGGTTGCACTGGTATCTGGCCAGAAAACATGTTGAAAACATTATGTATGGCCTACTGGCTATTAAGTACAACATAGATCCTATCATTCCCCTATAGGTTTTTATATCAACGCTTTTTCCATCAGGATCAGAATCTAGTTTGTTTTCTGTGGCCATGGGAGTTTTTGAGGTGGAGCAATTTTCATGTGAATATTATCTTAAAATTTTTCTTACATACTTTGATTAACTAAAATATATGCGTCATTTCTTTGTTTAACTTGTACACCAAAGAAAAATGTTAATTCACCCATCATGCTCATCTCCCAATTGGCTGGTCATTAACTTCTCAAACTTTTTGCAAAAGTTTTCATTTGTTGATCCAATAATAATGTCATCAACATATATTTGAACCAACAGAGTGTGACCCTTGTGTGTTTTGAGAAATAGGGTTGTGTTAATTGTACCTTTTGTGAAGCCAGAATTAATTAAGAAGTTAGAGAGAGTTTCATACCATGCTATAGGAGCTTGCTTTAAACCACACAAGGCTTCGATTTATTTATAAACATGATTTGGAAATTTAGGATTAACAAAGCCTTCTGGTTGATGCACATATACTTCTTCATTTTCAATCTTACCATTTAGGAATGCCGATTTCACATCCAGCTGATGAAGTTTGGAATTTTTTGATGCAGCATAAGCAAGGAATATTCTTACTGCTTCTAATCTGGCCACTAATGCAAAGGTTTCATCATAATATATGCCTTCTTGTTGACAATATCCTTTCACCACTAGCCTTGCATTGTTCCTTGTTATGATCCCCTATTCATCAGATTTGTTTCAAAATACCCATTTTGAACCAATGACAGACTTGTCAGTTGGCCTAGGTACCAGATTCCATACTTGACTCTTTTCAAATTGGTCAAGCTCTTCTTGCATTGCTTGTACCCAATCCGAGTCATTTAGTGCTTCTTTGACAGATTTGGGTTCCACCATGCTTAGAAAGCCAGCATACAGGCATTCGTGAGCAATGACAGATCTTATCTAAAACACCTTCTTTTGGGTTCCCAATAATGTCTGATTGAGAGTGTCCCTTTATCCATCTGAAATTGTTGTGTGAGGTTGTTTGTTCTGATGGTTGTGAAGCTTCCCCTGATCCGTTGCCTCTGTTGTATTGAGAGGACTAGAATTCTGATGTGCACTTTGATTTTCTGATGAGTTTTCCAGAATTCTGATCATCTTGAAAATTTTCTAGTGAGTGTACAGGGTTAGTATGTGACTCTTGTTTTGATGATTCTTTGTTTATATGGTCACATTCAAGAAGTTCTTCAGTTAGGATATTAAGAAGATGATTTCTTGTTGGTTAGAAATGTTTATTTCTTTTAAATTTTCACCAGAAATCTCTGTTTCTGATGAGTCATCAAATGATACATATAAACTTTCTCTTATTGTCCTGGTGTTTAGAATAAAAACTCTATAAGCTTTTGAGCACAATGAGTACCCAAGAAAAATGCCTTTTTCAGCTTTCCTATCAAATTTTTCAAGACTTTCAAAATCATTGAATACAAAACACCTACATCTAAATGTATGCAAAAATTGATATTTGGTATTCTTTCATTTATAATGTTGTAGGGTGTTTTCTGATGTCTTTTGTTTATGATGGATCTGTTCTGTGTGAAACATGCATTTGCAATTGCTTCTCCCAAAAGTAAGTGGGCAGTTTAGCATATGCAAGAATGGTCCTTGCTGCTTCAACCAATGTTCTATTTCTTCTTTCCACAACTATATTTTGTTGCGGAGTTGTTGGAGCAGAAAAATCATGAGAGATTCCTTTACTTATTAGGAAAGTCTCAAGTTTTGTGTTTTTGAATTCTGTTCCATTGTCATATCTAATCCTTCTGACTGGTATTTTTAACAAATTTTCTATTTTTCTGATGAAGTTTATGATCAGATCTGGGGTCTCACTTTTACCTTCTTAAAAACTCAACCCAAGTGTACATGGAGTAGCCATCTATAATGACTAAAATGTATTTCTTACTAGAAAAACTTGTTGTGCTTATAGGTCCACAGGGGTCCATATGCAAAAGTTTTAAATTTTGTGTTTTGAAGACTCAGAAACTGTTTTATGTGAGCCTCTCTTGGATTTACCCATTTCACAGGCTTCACATATTTTATCCTTTTTGGAGGATACGAAAGGTAAACTTTTTACCAAACCCTTGCTTGCTAATTAGTTCAGATTTTTAAAACTTAAGTGGTCCAATCTTTTGTGTCACAACCAGCTATTACCCTTGTTATCTTTTGAAAATAAGCACAATTGAGGGTCCTCTATTTCTTCTTTGAAATCAAAGTAATATATGAATTTTCTTATTCTTTTTCCACTCAAATATATTTTTGTTATCATCTAGACCAATTAATAGGCATTTTTCTCATAAAAGAGTTACCTGAAAACCTTTGTCACAGAATTGACCACAACTTAGTAGATTGTATTTAAACCCTCTACATAAGCTACTTTCTCAGTGGTCCTATACTTAATGCATCCATAGCCCAATGTCCGTCCCTTTACTCCATTTCGAAAATTAACTAATTTACCCAGCTTAGGAACAAAATAACTAAGTAAGCTCCTGTCCCCAGTCCTGTGCCTTGAGCTTCCTGAATCGCAGTACTAGATCTGCTGCACATGATGGTCCCGAAATGGAAGAGTTAGAGAATTTTTGGTACCTAAACTTGCTTGGGTAGTTTTTCTGATTAAAGTTTATTTGAGTTTTCTTCTTCAGATGAGAAACTTTCACCATAATTTATGTTACATGCTGAGCCATTAACAATTTGTTTAGTTTTTGTTTGGAGATGTTGTTGAATTAGCTTCAATATTTCAACGCACATACAATCCTCTTTG
The DNA here is from genome assembly GCA_947069175.1 of Scalesia atractyloides. Taxonomy (NCBI): domain Eukaryota; kingdom Viridiplantae; phylum Streptophyta; class Magnoliopsida; order Asterales; family Asteraceae; genus Scalesia; species Scalesia atractyloides. Next base: position 23,959,863 of record CAMTDV010000024.1, read on the forward strand.
TCAGAAATTTATGACTCGTTTGACTGTGATGGGAGATTTACAGATTTTTGGAATTTCGGATTAATTCTCTTAGAATTTTCTAAAAATGTTTGTTTTGTTTCATGCCTCTTTCCTTTGGTGTTATTTCTTGATGATAAGAAAACGTTGTCACAACCTATTGATTAGCAAGATTCAGTATCTAATTCTGATGTTATTTTATTAGAATTCTGATCGGCAGCCTTGACAAAGGTGGTGGGGTTTCTGATGTTTGTCTTTACATACCCCAGTCCTTCACCTATATTCTTAGGTGTAGTTTGAATAAAGTTTACAAAATCTTTTGCTTGCTAAAATCTTTCACATTGATTTCTTTGTCATGAATTCTTTTGTGTAAATTTTTTCTTTCATTATAATAAAATTCAATTTTAGCATCTTTGTTTAAGCTTTCCTCAATCAGTAATTGATTTTCAAGAATTACTTTATTTAACGTTCTTTGAAGATCATCAGATTTCTTGTTTTCTAAATGTTGTTTTTCTTGTAAGTTCACAAAATCTGCCAATTGTTGTTCAAGGTCAAGGTTGTTTGTGCTTACCTTTTGTTCTGATCTTTCAGACTCTGCATCAGAAAGTTTTGCCATGAGACAGAAGTTGGCCATTTCCTCGTCTTCTTCATTAGAAAAGTCATTAGTTAACCAGGTATCTGTCCCAGCGATTAAACTTACTTATTGTTGCTTTTTGGTCTCCTCTATCTTTTTCTCATAGTAAGCAACATATTTCCGCCTTTTATTTTTGCATTCTGATGCATAATGATCTTTTTGCTTACATTTATAACATGCAACTTCTGTCTTAGATTTGTCTCTTAACTTTCCTTTCATCCTCCCTTGTCACTTTTCTTGTACTTATGGCTTCCACCTCTTAGCCTATGCTCAAAAGTTTTAGTGATCAGTGCAATTGCCTCAGCAAATGCAGAAAAATCTGATGAGGTATCAAAATTTTCCATGCTTTGACAATAAGAAGTTTGTGGATCAGAATTGGTTACTCTTTGAGAGTTTAAAATGATAGCAATGGATCCTTCTCTTTGGTTTGAGTTTTCATATATTTTTCTTCTCTTGGAACAAGAATGCTGTAGAGGACATGTAGACTAGTTCCTAGCTCTAGAGTGGAGGCTAAAGTCATTGTTAGACTTCTCCATTCTCACGGTAGAGCATCTAGGAATTTCACATTGCTTTCATCGTTTAACTTCTCAATACCACATATTTTTAGATCATTTAGAAGTTTCGCAAATCTTTTATAGGTTTCACAAAGACTTTCATTAGGTAAACTTTTAAATCTCTCATAAGTGGAAACACAATTTGTTCTTTTGTTTCTCTTCATTCTTTCTCCTACTTCACAAAGATTTTCCAACTGATCTCATATCTCTTTAGCAGAAGTGCATGCATCTACTTGAGAGAATATGTCATTTGGAAGTGCCATAATCAAAAGTGATATGGCTCGTTCATCAGCATCCACCTTTTCCTTGTCTTCTTTGCTCCAGAAGCTTTCAGCTTTTGGAGCCCAGGAGACAGGCAATTCTAGTGTGTGATCAGTTGCTGGAGCACCTGGTATTTCAACCATGGGTATATGGGGCACTCTCAATGGATTGAAACAGAGCTCGATCATGTCCATTAAGGAAATTGATCATCCTGAATTTCCAGTGGGGGTACTCCTCTTTGACAAAGGTCGGAGGCTTTGACATAGACCTAATGTTGAAAGCATTGTTCCAGGTTTGAAAGTTTGACATATTTAGATAAAGGGAAGTTTAAAGAAAATGAGCAATTGATCGTTGAAAATATTTTATTCAATCTGCTCTGATACCAATTGTTGATCCCATATAAACAACGCTCTTTTAACTTAATATGGCAAGTGAGTTCAACAAAGGTGAAAATAATGTACAAAAATAGAAATCAAACTTTCAAGAAACAACAACTACATAATTTTCAAGTTTATATCACTTTGAAAAAATGGTTTACAAGGTAATTGTGAGGTTATTGACTATTACAAACGAATACTTGAATAACTTTATGGTGAAAGGGTAATGGAGTTTTTGTTGTATGTATTAAATGCTTGGCTTAATTCATTATCCTTCAATGGTTTACTTTCTGTTTATAGAGAGTCTTCAGCATGTATAAACATTTGTTTATACATCCACTTGCCCTACATAAAGAAGCTTTTTGGCATATTCACTAAATCCAGCTCATTAGAAAATCTGTTGAACAAATCACCAGATTTTCTGATGATCAGAGTTCACTAGAATCTGATGATAATCATCAAAATTATCATCAGATCCATCACATTAGCCTTTTATGATCGTCTTCATTCACTTGTGATCCTTTTCTAAAGCATGTTGAAGATGTGATCTCTTTCTTCTGTCCTGATTGTCTTGTATCTTCTTTCTGTTTGATCTTCTTGACTTTATCTTCAGGATGTGATCAGATGGATCATATTTTTCTGCAATACTTACAAAAAAGTTTCCTAACAGTAACCGTTGATTATATGAATGAATATCTTGGAAAATTAACTAATCTTTTACTTGTCACCTAACATAATGAATTCCGTGCATTATAGACTAGGTTAGTAGATATCATGAGTATAATGTCTACGATCAAAGGGACTCACAAGTGGAATTAGAGCTACGATACCGATTCAATCGATCTGATAGTTGATTGAATCACCTACACTCATTAAAATTATGGGGGTTTATGGGTTTTTAGATGTAAAACATCAAATTAACGGTCAATTCACGGACAAAAAGTAAAATTGAAACCATAGAAGTGATAAATAATGAATTTCGACCTAGCCTGTGAAAGAATCATCATAAAATTCACAGAAATAAAGATTTTAGGTCAAAATTGTTAACAGCAACGTTTCGAACAGACGAGACAGTTTCATGCGCAGGAGCGTGACATCCGTGCGAATGAATCATTCATCCGCACGAATGAAACCTTATCCGTTTGACAAATCGTGTTCGTCCGCACGAACCAGCGTTTCATCCGCACGAATCACCTTCATCTGCATAAAAAACATTCATCCGTACAAACCAGACCTCATCAACACGAACCAGCTTAATTCTTTCTAAAATCATATATGTCATCCGCACGAATGAACTTTTTTCATCCGCGCAAATGTGACCAAAATGCCTAAAAAGGAATTTTTTATTGTGGTGACGAGACGAGTGTCTAGAAAAAATTTGGTGATTGAAATTTTTTTCGAGATTTTATCATCAAATACGAGCTGTTCAGGGACACCTTTAGAGGTTTTAGAGAATGATTTTGATGATGAGATCATAGAGTGGTGAAGATAATGGGGTAGTATTGATACCAATGCAGAATGCTATCATTTGGAGTAGTGACTATTAATGGGCCTAAACGTAAAATCAACATTTTTTGAAAAACTGATTTTTGTGGAACAAAATGTCATATTTATCTTTTTCAGAGAACATAGTAATCTGAATTTGCTTGATGTGAAGGGGAATCCAGTAAAGAATTTAGAGAATTCAGAATTTGCCAAAAATGAGGGGGAATAAAATTTTTCAAATATTACGACATTTTTGGAAATTTAGACAGTGCAACAGTATTCAGGTGGTTCCTACTTCAGATTTTCCAATGATGCATCATATCTGAGATTCTTTAGACTGTGATCGTAGGAAGTTCATAATTTTCAGTTCGTCATCATATTGATGTCTTAGGGTTTGAGTCCCGAGTCTTCGTCAAGCCGGTCAGCATGATTAGCATCAAAGGATGCACCAGTATTGTCGATACTTAAAAGATATCAGAGGACCTGATAAGTTCTGTGATAATCTAAAGTGTCTGAATGATTAATCTTCGAGCATATGAATGATTTTTTCGGACTGATCGCTAGGGAATGAGGATGTTTGTTGATTAAGTTACTACCGTTACTAACGGTGAAGACTAAATATTTTTTATCGCAAGTGAAGACGAAGAATGTGAATTTGATTGTGGAAGAATGTTTCTGAGATTACAATGTGTTACTAGATGATTTGATATTTGATGAAGAATTGATGATTGTGGAAATTACTGTTTACACTGATCAATCATTCAGGAGTGTGCTTAAAGATGATTACGGAAAACGGGATTTCTGATTTTCGTGAGTGTTCACACAGTTGAAGATTACCGGTGTGGTGATTCGAAGTTTCTATCAATTATCGATTGGGTTTTGAAGATTAAGAGATTGAGCTAAAGTGGTAAATTAAAAAACTGAACGCAGATGTGATTAACATTGAAATAGAGAAGCTACATTGTGACATTTCAAGTTGGTGATTATTCGTGAAGATTACAGGTTAAGAAAATCGGACAAGGTCAGAAACCGTGCAAACAAAAAACTGAAGATTCATTTTAGGGGGAACTTATTGTGAATAATGCAAACCCGAATCATCAATCAAGGGGGAATTATTTGTAAATATCAAATGCTTGATTGAAGTTACAGAATATTCAAACACGACTCTCATATTTGAAGATCAAGATTCGATAGTGGCGTACAAGAGGGAAAATGTTAGTGCGTATTTTGTGTGTCCGCCACTGTGTGAATAGGCTAGATAGAGCGTGTTTGAATATTGTATAGTTAAGATACGAACACATGACATTTGGAGCGAAGGAGAGGTCCAATGGATGAGACTCATCTGCATGGATGTAGCTCATCCGCACGGACAAGCTCATCGGCACAAATGAGTACAGCGGCACGGATGAGCATCCCTATAAATAGTGAGCATGTGTTCATATATGAAAAGTTTTTGGAGATCCCAGAGGGGAAATGCTAGAGAAATTTTGTCTCCAGCTTGTAAAATGATGTATGCTCTTTCAGTACGAATGGAACCTTTTACTTATAAATATTCTTCTACCGAATTAGCTCTATCCCATCCAAACTTTCGTCTAAACCCGCCCGATCCGGAATTATCAGGTTGAAACTACAGCTGGAAACCCTATCGATATCCTAAAATACTCCAAGAAGGAAAAATAGAATTATTAAGACATCAGTTTAGCGCTAACCTACTTCCTATGAAGTTAGCAAGATTCGATGTAGTACTAGGAATGGACTGGCTGATAGCCAATTATGGTCGAATTTTATATGCTCAAAGTTCTTTTGAGATACGTTGCCAACTGGAGAAAGGATCACAATCCAGGGAGATAAGCTGACGAAACCAACAAAATTCATATCTGTAATGAAAGCCGCAAGCTAAGAATGGAAACAAGGAATAATATATATAGTCTCTATGATCATTAGCACTAAAGGAAAAGTATTGAAGAACATTCCCGTAGTATGGGATTATCCTGATGTTTTCCCAGAAGATTTACCAGGGGCTGCCATCTGATCGTGAGGTTGAATTCAGAATTCACTTAATCACAGGAACTGCACCGACTGCCAAAGCACCTTATCGTTTAACACCAACAGTGATGCTGGAACTGAAGAAGCAACAGGACGAATTGTTAGAGAAAGGTTTTATACAACCGAGCTCATCACCTTGGGGAGCACCTGTGTTATTCATCAAGAAGAAAGATGGATCGATGCGTATGTGTATTGACTCCAGAGAATTAAATAAGTTCACAATTAAGAATCGGTTCCCACTACCGAGAACTCATGATCTATTCGATTATTCAAGGAGCTTGATTTTTCTCCAAGATAGATTTACCATCTGGATACCATCAACTAAAATTACAAGAAGAAGACATCCCTAAGACTGCTTTCAAAACAAGATATGGACATTATGAGTTACAATCATGCCATTTGGTTTAACAAATGCCCCGGCGGTATTTACGGACATGATGAATAAAAAATGTAAACCATACCTGGATAAATTTGTAATTGTCTTTATTGACGATATACTTATTTATTCCAAGAGCCAGGAAGAGCATTCTATGTATCTACATGTACTTTTAACATTACTAAGAAAAGAGAAGCTTTATGCTAAATTCTCATAATGTGAGTTTTGGTTACAAGAAGTGCAATTTCTTGGAAATTTGATTAATCATGAAGGAATTCATGTGGATCCTACAAAGATCGAGGCGATTACCAAATTGAAGGTTCCAAAATCACCAATGGAAGCTGGAAGCTTTCTAGGACTGACAGGATACTATAGACGCTTTATTCAAGATTTTTATGGAATAGCTGTCCCATTAACCAAGTTAATGTGTAAATCAGTTAAGTTTGAATAGGGACCAAAGCAAGAGGAAACTTTTACAATCTTGAAGCAAAGATTAACTAGTGCACTGATACTTTCATTGCCATGAGGAACTAAAGACTTTTATAGTAAAAGTTTCATTTGTATGATTGTTATTTTCAAGTACATCACCCTTTTCAAAACTTTCCTTTCTTAAAAAATATTTCATGTAAAAGCTTAACAGTCTTGGAAAAATGAGAAAAGGATTGCAATTTCTTCTCTTGATTGCCCTTAAATTTGCTACCAGATCTAGAAACAGTATCTGGGATAACTTATGGTTTGAATTTCTCAAAATAGCATATTCAAGTACCGAGTCTTTAGGGGTATTTCATTAAAAGCAGTAGTTTTAGTAGATAGGCAACCAAGAGTGTATGGAAAAAGAATTTCATTTCAGGTGGGAACTTTGGTTTAAAAAGTGTTGCTCCCACCGTCTGACCTTCATAGCCCCTTTCTTTGAACTCGGCATGTAAGTCATTCTTAGGGTAAGATTCCATACTTGTCATATCCTCTAACCGAAACATGGTGGATATGGATTCTACGGTGATTTCTACATCTTCTTTATTAATGGTGGAGGTTATGAGAAAAGGGCTTTTTTTTGCAGAGAAAGCTTCCATTTGCCAAAAATTCTCTATGTGTGGCACGATAGATGGGTGCATCTGCGGTGAGGATGTAGAGATATTTTGATGAATTTATGATGTCTATAATGTGGTGAAAGTCCGTATTCTTTCTATGTTTTACAAGATATGTCAAATAGTTGTGAGGCTTTTCAATTCGAGAGCCATGACGAACTTTTGTTCATATCTTTTGAAAATCTTTTATGCAGATGATCTTTTGATTGAAAGCAGAGTTTGATGGAAGCAAATTCAATTTTTTTCTCTTTTGACTCCTTTAGAATTTTTCAATAATGGAGGATAGATGTAAACTCTGTTTCTCATGGGTTTTTATAAGGTTGATGAAACATGGATGCCAGCGTGGACAACGGTTACCCCTTTTATCCACTTGGCCAATTGCTATTTGTCATACCAAACCTTTGTTCATAAGGTGGATCCTACTGAGCAAACCCTTTGAAGAAGATATGAAATATTTGTTTTTCAAAATATCAGTTTGAAGCCTCTTTTGTGCTCAACAGACCTTTGAGCAACATGATCAGTGTTTTGAAACATCTGTTTGAACCTTTATTGGGTTAAATAAAGTTTTGTGTGAAAACATGTCACATATCGACTCGCAGCGAAAAACAAATGCAGGGTGCGGCAGACACGTGGTAATTCTCCATAGTTTAAAAACATGATATCATAAACAGAGAGAACCTCGGTTACAACATACTATCAGTATCATATTACACACCATAAGTTCAAGTACAGTACTACGAGCTATCAGAGCTCTTATTCTGCTACAGTTTACTACTACAGCCATCCACACGCACGTTCCTTACTCCTCTTTAGTTTTACCTGAAATGCATGTTAGTTTTAAAAAGGTAAGCTACACGCTGCGTGAGTTCCACTGGTTTAATTGTTGTGAAACAATATGTGTTAACAGGATTAAATGCACTGGTCATAATCACAATGACGGTTAAGTCATAGTCACAGATAGAATTACACGAGGACACAAGTGAAACCTGACTGTTTTACCCCGGGTCGTGTCATCCCAGACATTCCCGGCCACCGGACCGTGTCACCCAGACACTCCCGGCCCATCAACTGCGTGACGTGCAGTTCTACGCCCCTTAGCAGTTATGCCTAACAACACAACCAAATTAGGACACGTGCACACCTGGTTGCCGAGCTTCCTGTCGGGCGCGACCTTGGTTTGTCAGACCAATAGTACTATTAACTGCCCACGGCTTACGTTAATCACTTTTAGAGGGGAGGTAGTTCGTGTGTTAGATAATTCACATCATAAGTTGGTGCAATTAACACAGTTTCGTAACATGCCAATCATCTCAGAAACTATATCACAATTTAAAAGTGGGAGAGTAAGACTCACTCCCAAATTGGTACAATGATCATAGTTTGTAACAAGTTCATGTGTTAGGGAAGTGAAATTCCCTTCATAACTTTGTGTAATCAACACAGTTTGTAACATGCATTCCACCCCAAGTAAACAATAAAATAGTTAAAAGCGGGGTAGTGAAACTCACAGTGCCAATAGGGGTCTTAACACAAGAGTCGTCGAATAGCTGGATCAACTTTAATGACACACATGCAAGCATGGACTCAAATCAATATCTAAGTTTGTAATGGTCATAATTGGATCTGGTCAGGATTTTTTACTCCGGATTGAGTCTATAGGACACTGGTATGGTGATGGACATCAGGGTAGTATTAGTTTTCAGTTTGGCTTTCGAGCACCGATTCGCGTGCCAGCCAAAGTCAGTAGTTTAACGTGTTCGGGTAATGGTACGGGGATACCAGTAGTGCCAACATGTGGTTATTCAAAAATGCTTAACTTTCCATTAAGGGAGTTTGAGTGTTTGGGGGGTCTAAGTTGCCAAAATTTGAGTTTCCATTTTCACTCTCGGGAATTCTCCCGAACTGCCTTAGGACACACCCAGGGTACCCAATTTGCCCGGAATACTCCCGGTGTTTCAATTATAGTATTTGTCAGGTTGGGTCAATTCCCAGTTCCGGCAGGTTCGTTATACGATAAACTGCCGAAATTGCTTTAAAATAATCTATTTTTTTAATAATAAATTCCCATTTAATCTGTTTTTATATAAAAATCTGTAAATTTTAATATAAATCAGTAAAAGTCTGTAGATTACGGGAAACATTTCTGGGAATTTATTTTGTTAACTTACTTATTTAAATAAATTATTTACAAAACTATTTTTAACCACATAATTCCAATTAAATACCATCATTAGTTAAAAAAATCCAAAAACATTCCATAACACCTTATACATGTCCAGGAACTTCTCAGAAAATTTTGTGATTTTTCCGATTTCGTTTCAGTGCGTTCCCGGCTACCAAAAACTCGCAAAAACACGGATCTTTAACCCAAATCAAAACTCAACAATGGACTCCGAATTTTCCCCTAACATTCCCCATATGTTGATTAGTGTCTCTGTAAAATTGGTGATTTATTGAATTCGTTTGATAATTTTTCAGAAATTCTTTCAGTAAAACAGTTACACATTCACCAAAAATCGTAGAAAATTTAAAAAATTCTAAAATTTTACGTGGTCCCTCTTGACAATACCCTACATCACCACACCAAATTTACACGGACCAAGTTATAGGCAAAATAATTTTCTTCCTAGCCTAGATTCGGTTTTCGGATCATATACCTAGCGATTCTTCCGTTTCCAAGCGTTTATCTTGATCCCAGAAGTGTGTAAAGGCTATATTCAGTACCTACACACCAAGTACAACCCAAATATACTAGAACTTAGATCAATCAAGCTTTAATTCATTGTTTTTTGTTAATCGAATAGTTAAGCGATTGTTGTCGAATAAGAATTGATTAGGGTATCAAACCCTATTGATTAGCAACCATGGTTTCCATATAACACCAGGGATATATGTGGTGTTCATATTCCACCCTAAAACTTGTTTAAAACTCCAAAATTCATGGATTTAAAAGTGTTTTTCGGCTAGAAATCACATTTAATTGAAGAAACGGACTTAGAATTATAAGTATCAAGGCTAATACCTTTGAATTTAGACTTGTTCTTGATGAATTCAGCTGAGAAGAAGGGTTTGAGAGCAGATTTTGGAGAGTTTTTGAAGAGTTTTAGATTAAAAATAAAAGAAAAAGAAAAAAAAAGTATTTATTTAACCATGAGGGGGAGGGGATGGCGGCATAGAGGTAGGCCCCCTAGGGCCACCTCGTGCTTTGTTTTGCGTGGTTAAAGATGATGTTTATCTTTCGGCTAAGTATAAATTCGTTTTGGGTCCGGCACGCGTTCTCGATTTGCGTAACGGACTCCGTTTTGCGCGTACTTAGTGTCAAAAGACTCGGTTTTAAAAATTATGCATAACCGTCTTAAAATCCAAACCCAGTTACGTTTTAATCATAAAAGTCTCATTTGACATTCGTTTAAGTGTTTTTAAGCTTGATCGATCGTTCCTTGCACATTCGGTTGCCTTATGTTATGCCCGGAACGAATGCGTTTCCCCAACCGGGAGCTGCTTCGTTTTGCGTGCCCGAGATTTGATTATTTTCAAACCTTATGTCACAGTCTATGGCACAAAACTAAGTTATTCCTGGAACTTGGAATCTTAAATAAGGCTACCGATAATCTAATAATCAACGTCAAAGGTTTAATGCGCTGTTAAACGTCAGGTCTCCGTTTAACACGTTGTTCAAGGCTACGGACGCCAACCTCGCATCGTTGGTCCTTAGTAGTGTCATGTCAACCATGACGTGCTCTCGGATTCCTCCGAGGTATAACGTATATCGTTTCGCACAACACACAATTCATGAAATTTCACAAGGTTTACGCACAATTATAGTTTTAATCATGCTTTAAGTTTAGGACCAATTAAGGTGTACCTGATTTTGTCATGGGTATCACAGTCTCCCCTGGTTAAGAAATTTCGTCTCTGAAATTTACTTTGTCCCGCTAGGGAAGAGGTGAGGGTATTTTCTATGGAATTCATCCTTCCGTTCCCAGGTATATTCAGGTCTTTGTTTGGAGTTCCACCGGACTTTAACAAGTGAAATTTTGTTATGTCTTAATTGTTTGACCCTACCATCAACTATTTCCACCGGCTCTTCCACAAAGTGGAGTCTATCGTCAACGTGTATGTCTTCCAAAGGTATCTGGGTAGCTTCGCTTGACAGGCATTTCTTCAGGTTTGATACATGGAAGACATCGTGAATGGCACTAAGTTCGGTTGGTAACTTCAACCGATATGCTACCGGACCTACCTTGGCTAGGATCTCGTATGGCCCAATGGAGCGTGGGGCTAGCTTTCCTGACTTTCCAAATCATCCACGGCGATACCTTTAATAGAACTCGTTCACCTACTTTGAACGATAATGGTTTTCTGCGTACATCAGCCCAGCTGTTCTGTCGGCTCTGAGCGGCTTGTAAACGCTTTTGAATCTGGTGGACTTTATCAGTTGTTTCCTGAACTAGTTCCGATCCCGTCAGTTGAGTGTTACCCACTTCGGCCCAACAAAGTGGTGATCGGCACTTTCGACCATGGAGGGCCTCATACGGGGCTGCTTGAATGCTACTATGGTAACTATTGTTATACGAGAATTCCACTAGTGGGAGATGCTTGTCCCAACTTCCTACGAAGTCCAGGACACAAGCACGCAGCAAGTCCTCCAGTATCTGAAACGTGCATTCCGATTGGCCATCGGTTTGGGGATAATAAGTAGTGCTTAAATTAATTCGTGTCCCCAAAGCCTCTTGTAGTTTCTGCCAGTATCGCGAAGTAAAGTGGTTGTCGTGGTCGGAAATAATAGCAATCGGCACACCATGTCTAGCTACTATCTCATTAGTATAATTTCGGCCAACTGGTCGGTCTTATAGGTAGTGCGAATCGGAATAAAATGCACGGATTTGGTCAATCGATCTAGGATTACCCAGATCGCATCATGACCACGAGGCATTTTCGGGAGATGGGTCACGAAATCCATCGCGATTTGTTCCCACTTCCACTGAGGTATGTCGGGTTGTTGCAACATCCCCGAGGGTTTCTGATACTCGGCCTTGACTCGCGCACAAGTCAAGCATTGGCTCACGTATTCGGCCACATCCTTTTTCATTCCCGGCCACCAATAAAACTCTTTCAGGTCATGGTACATCTTATCCGTACCGGGATGAATCGCATATTTCGATTTATGAGCCTCGTCCATTATTAATTGTCTCAGCTCCGAACTTGCAGGAATCCACACTCGATTCTTAAAGTACAACACTTCGTCCGTTTTCCTCACAAAACTTTTCTCGTTCCCGTGCAATCCTTCACCGGGTAACTGGCTTTCCTTCAGGGCTTGCATCTGCGCGTTCCGGATTTGATCTATCAGACTTGTCTGCACGATCATTCCCAAGGCTCTTACTCCAAGGGGCTTAATTCGATCCTTCCTACTTAGTGCATCCGCTACTACATTAGCTTTCCCCGGGTGGTACTTTATCTCACAATCATAATCATTTAACAATTCCACCCATCTGCGCTGCCTCATGTTTAAGTCTTTTTGATTGAAAATATGTTGGAGGCTTTTGTGATCGGTATATATAGTACACTTGGTACCATATATATAATGTCTCCAATCTTTAATGCGAATATAACTGCTCCTAGTTCCAGGTCATGGGTCGTGTGGTTCTTTTCATGCACCTTCAGTTGTCTAGAAGCGTACGCGATAACTTTATTCCTTTACATAAGGACGCATCCAAGTCCTTGTCGCGATGCGTCGCAATATACGACAAAGTCGTCATTGCCTTTGGGTAACGTCAAGATTGGGGCCTCACATAACTTTTTCTTTAACAGCTGGAATGTTGTTTCCTGGTCTTCACCCCATTCATACTTCCTATCCTTTTGCGTCAATGCGGTCAGCGATTGGGCGATACTCGAAAAATTTTCGATGAAGCGATGGTAATACCCTGCCAATCCCAAGAATTGTCGTATTTCTTTTGGAGATTTCGGCGCTGGCCAGTTCTTGATTGCTTCTATCTTGCTTGGATCTACGTGAATTCCATACTGATCCACTACGTGCCCTAGAAATTGTACGGCTTGTAACCAAAAGTCGCACTTAGACAACTTAGCGTATAGTAGTTCGGTCCGTAGTATCTCCAAGATAGCACACAAATGATGCTCGTGCTTGTCCTTACTCTTGGAGTAGATCAAAATATCGTCAATGAAGACGATGACAAATTTGTCAAGGTATGGCTTATATACCCTGTTCATGATGTCCATGAACACCGCAGGTGCGTTGGTAAACCCAAAGGGGATAACCAGGAATTCGTAGTGGCCATAGCGAGTTCGAAATACGGTCTTAGGAATATCGTCCTCTTGGACTTTCACTTGATGGTAACCTGACCGAAGATCTATCTTAGAAAAGTATCGGGCTCCTTGCAGCTGATCAAAGAGATCATCGCTTCTTGGAAGAGGGTACTGATTCTTAATAGTGACTTTATTCAATTCCCTGTAGTCGATGCACATTCGGAAGCTACCGTCCTTCTTCCTTACAAACAAAACTGGGGCTCCCCAGGGAAATAACTAGGACGGATAAAACCACGATCGAGTAACTCCTGTAACTGCGTCGATAGCTCTTGCATCTCAGAGTGTGCAAGACGATATGGGGCCTTGGCAACGGGTGTCGTGCCCGGTATTAAGTCGATGCGAAACTCGACTTGCCGATTGAGCGGCAATCCAGGCAGTTCTTCCAGGAACACATTAGGGTATTCACATACTACCGGGATGTCCTCAATACGCTTTTCGGCTGGCTCCTCCGATGTGACGCTAGCTAAGAACATGTCACATCCCTGTCGTATACACTTCAACGCCTTAAGGTGAGATATAAGGTTCAACGTGGTGCCTAACTTCTCTCCTTGTACCATAATTGCATCCGTGGGTGATAAATGAATCTTCACAACCGTTTGTTCTCATAACACCTCCGCACGATGGTTGGACAACCAATCCATTCCTACGACAATATCAAAACTACCCAACTCTACTAGTAAAAGGTCAATAGTAAACAGGTAACCATTAAGGGTTATAGGGCAATTAACAATAAGTTGGTGACTGGTAATTGGTTTCCCGCTGGCAAGTTCGACGATATAGGGTTGTTTCAGGTCAATATCAGGCATATTCAACAGTGCAAAAATGCAATCGACATTCTATCGGCGCCCGTATCGAATAATACTGAAGCAAGTTGATTGGAAACGAGTAACGTACCTGAAACCACGTTGGGATCCTAGCGTGCGTCACCAGGTCCCATGACAAAGGCACGACCTCGGGCTACATTCGAGGTAGATGCTTGGTTCTGGGTGTTCCTTCCTGCCATCTGCTGGGCTAACTTCGGACAGTTATTACGAAAATGCTCCGTGCTGCCACATCCAAAGCATGCACGGGGGTAGGTAACCTGTGGGGCTGGTTGCTGAGGTCGCTGCTGAAGAGGTTGAGGCCTGGGAGGTTGAAAACGGGTTGGTTAGGGATTGGGTTCCATGGGCACCCTACAGTTTTGGGCATAATGTCCACTTCTATGACACCTTGAGCATATCATTGCTCGACACCCACCAAAGTGGTGGTGAGTACACTTGTTGCACTTTGGAGCCTTTCCCTTGTAGCTATCAGAGTTACCCATGGGGGTAGTCATGGCGTAGTTCTGGCTAGTATTTCTCCCCCTCTTCGATGCTGCTGCCCTTACGCGACTACTTTCCGGGCCTCGCGCTTGTTCCCAGCCGGCTCTCCCGGCATCGTCAGAATCTTACGCCTAACCATGTCATATGTAACAGTACCTGACCTGGCTACCACCTCATGCATGGTTCGGTATTCCACCGAGTTAATGATACTCCTCACTTCTGGGGCCAGTCCCCAGATATACCTTTCAATCCTCTTGGACTCTGGTCGGAACATGTCTGGCAAAATACGCGCCAGTTCATTGAAACGGTTGGTATAACCTGCTTGATCAGCACCTTGCATCTGCAGGTTCCAGAACTCGTGCTCAAGCTTCTGAATTTCATGGGTTGGGCAAAACCTTTCCCTCATCAGTATCTTGGAATTATCCCAAGTCATCGTATTAATCGCGTCCTGTCCGTGAGTTGGAACAATTGTGTTTCACCAGTTTAAAGCATGGTTTGCATTCCATGAAATGCTTATATGTGCAAACCGGCCGACCATTATTCGGATTATCGTTTTGACCTACCAGTCCAGGTTGCGGATTGGGTTGCGGGTTAGCATTAATACCGGCGCTAACCTGCGCCACAATCGTGGGAATAACAGCTTGGAGTTGTTGCGCTATCAGTTGCGCAATATCTGCCTCAGTCATCTGTGGTGGGCGTTTCGGGGCCATTCTATTATAAACAATAGATGTCTAGGTATCAATGTCACGTATCTTGTTAACACATGTCACATATTTGGTTAAAACATAACACACACTTCATCACACACATGAATCCATGACACATATAGTCAAAAGCATCGTCATATATATATGTAATGTCATCATCATACAAGCGTCAAAATTTGCACATAGACTTAACCCATAAGGGCCAGGGCTTAGATGTGTTGCCAAAATGTGTCACCACAGTGACATACAGATTCGATGCAACAAAAGTACTAACCAGTAAAACTTGAAAATATTATGACTGCATCACCACCTCGACATGGGTATAACCCAGTGCTTGGTAGGATGTACAAAAGATACATCATCTCTATCTATACTGAAAGAAAACCATACTAAGAACGCCACATCCACCATGCCAATCCTCCAAAACCTACGACCAAACCTACAATAGCACCGATGCATCCGTATACCAATGCACGGAAATGATCCTACTCATGATGGACATACCCCATACCCTGCTGTAAAGCGATGATCGCCTGCTGTAAGACGATCAGGTAGTCTCCCATCGACCTCCTCTGCTGCTCATCCTCATCCCGTGCCATCCGTAGTAATGAAATCTGCTCGAACAGAATTCCCATCAAGCTGCTCTCGGTGATGGGAGCAGGCACCTCCTGAGGAGGAACAGGTATACCCCAGACAGGTGGAGAAGGCTCTCTAAACGGCTGGGAAGGGCCCCCTTGCTCATATGTGTGAAACGGGGAAGGGTCCTCCCGGGGTGGGGTCAGAAAACGAGCAGTAAATTGCTGCTGGGTCCCTATAGGTACGGGTGTTGGACGAATAGGGGACCCGGGTGGTGTGAACACGGGTACAGGCGTAAGTACCCTCCGACGAACCGTCTGTCGAAGGCCAAAGGTGGGTATCTCAAGAGGGCTAGATAAGGAGGGTGAATAAGTACTCAGAGTGGAAGGAGTGTAAGGATCAGGCGGTGTCTCGGGTGACAGTAAGCGGGGTGCTACCGGCTCCCACTCCCAATGCCCCGTGGTGGGAGTAGGGCTCCTAGGAATAGGTCCTACGGGTATGGCAATATCCGGGGTACGACTATGCTCCGAGGAGCTAGTCGGGTGGTGTGATGGCGAACGGTAGGCGCTCGACGCCTCCCCCTCGCGCCTGGTACGAGGTCTGGGTGGGTACGGACCACAACAATAACCAGAAGGATCTGGCGAGTAGCTCGATGTCAGAAGGGGTGTCAGCGGATCCTCCTCAGGATCAGTCTCCATATGTGAAGTCGAATGGTGACTCGAACGATGCGACATGCTACCTGAAAAAAGAAAACCACACACAATGCTGATTGGACTGACCCAAAATACCCAACTCAACTTTCCACAAATATACACATAAGCACTTATTGCACACAGTTTCAATTTTTAAGATTTATAAAAATTACTTGCGGTTAGTGAAGTTAGTAGACGGATTTCTGTCCTATCTCAATGACGTTCCCAGAACCCCCAAGTATGAGCAGATAAATTATGGTGTTCCGGACCACAATAATTTATTTTCCCCACAAGGGCTTCCTGGTAATAGCCATAATACTCAATTTCTAAAGGTTCTCAACGTGTGGAAACTAACATAGGATTATAGTCTAGGTTCTTTTGGAAAAATAGTTCGCTATAACCGAAGGCTCTGATACCATCTTCTGTCACACCCCGACTCGCAGCGGAAGACAAATGCAGGGTGCGGCAGACACGTGGTAATTCTCCATAGTTTAAAAACGTGATATCATAAACAGAGAGAACCTCGGTTTCAACATACTATCAGTTCATATTACACACCATAAGTTCAAGTACAGTACTACGAGCTATCAGAGCTCTTATTCTGCTACAGTTTACTACTACAGCCATCCACACGCATGTTCCTTACTCCTCTTTAGTTTTACCTGAAATGCATGTTAGTTTTAAAAAGGTCAGCTAAACGCTGCGTGAGTTCCACTAGTTTAATTGTTGTGAAACAATATGTGTTAACAGGATTAATTGCACTGGTCATAATGACAATGACGGTTACGGTCATAGTCACAGATAGAATTACACGAGGACACAAGTGAAACCTGACTGTTTTACCCCGGGCCGTGTCATCCCAGACATTCCCGGCCACCGGACCGTGTCACCCAGACACTCCCGGCCCATCAACTGCGTGACGTGCAGTTATGCCTAACAACACAACCAAATTAGGACACGTGCAGACCTGGTTGCCGAGCCTCCTGTCGGGCGCGGCCTTGGTTTGTCAGACCAATAGTACTATTAACTGCCCACGGCTTACGTTAATCACTTGTAGAGGGGAGGTAGTTCGTGTGTTAGATAATTCACATCATAAGTTGGTGCAATTAACACAGTTTCGTAACATGTCAATCATCTCAGAAACAATATCACAATTTAAAAGTGGGAGAGTAAGACTCACTCCCAAATTGTTGCAATGATCACAGTTTGTTACAAGTTTATGTGTTAGGGAAGTGAAATTCCCTTCATAAGTTTGTGTAATCACACAGTTTGTAACATGCATTCCACCCCAAGTAAAACCAATAAAACAGTTAAAAGCGGGGTAGTGAAACTCACAGTGCCAATAGGGGTCTTAACACAAGAGTCGTCGAATAGCTGGATCAACTTTAATGACACACATGCAAGCATGATCTCAAATCAATATCTAAGTTGTTAATGGTCATAACTTGGATCGGGTCAGGAGTTTTTACTCCGGATTGAGTCTATAGGACACTGGTATGGTGATGGACATCAGGGTAGTATTAGTTTTCAGTTTGGCTTCCGGGCACCGATTCACGTGCCAGCCAAAGTCAGTAGTTTAACGTGTTCGGATAATGGGACGGGGATCCCAGTAGTGCCAACACGTGGTTATTCAAAAATGATTAACTTTCCATTAAGGGAGTTTGAGTGTTTAGGGGGTCTAAGTTGCCCAAATTTGAGTTTCCATTTTCACTATCGGAAATTCTACCGAACTGGCTTAGGACACACCCAGGGCGCCCAATTTGCTCGGGAATCTCTCAGAATACTCCCGGTGTTCCAATTATAGTATTTGTCGGGTTGGGTCAGTTCCCAGTTCCGGCAGGTTCGTTATACGGTAAACTGCCGAAATTGCTTTAAAATAATCTATTTTTTTAATTCCATAAATTCCCATTTAATCTATTTTTTATATAAAAATCTGTAATTTTTTATATAAATCAGTAAAAATGTGTAGATTGTGGAAAAAATTTCTAGGAATTTATTTTGTTAATTTAATTAATTAAATAAATAACTTATAAAACTATTTTTAACCATATAATTCCAATTAAATTCCATCATTAGTTAAAAAAATCCAAAATATTCCAGAACACCTTATACATGTCCAGGAACTTGTCAGAAAATTTTGCGATTTTTCCAATTTCGTTTCATGCGTTCCCGGCTACCGAAAACTCTCAAAACGCGGATTTTTAACCCAAATCAACACTCAACCAATGGACTCCGAATTTTCCCAGAACATTCCTGATATGTTCCTTAGTGTCTCTGTAAAATTTAGTGATTTATTGAATTCGTCTGATAATTTTTCTAAAATTCTTTCGGTAAAACAGTTAAAAATGCACAAAAAATCATAGAAAATTCCAAAATTCTAAAATTTTACGTGGACCTTCATGACAATACCCTACATCCCACACCAAATTTCAGCTCAATCCAAGTTACACGGACCATGTTATAGGCAAAACAATTTTCTAACTAGCCTAAATTCGGTTTTCGGATCATATACCTACCATTCTTCCGTTTCCAAGCGTTTATCTTGATCCCAGAAGTTTGTAAAGGCTATATTCAGTACCTAAACACCAAGTACAACCAAAATATGCTAGAACTTAGATCAATCAAGATTTAATTCATTGTTTTTCGGTTAATCGAATAGTTAATCATTTTTTGTCGAATAAGAGTTGATTAGGGTATCAAACCCCATTGATTAGCAACCATGGCTACCATATAACACCAAGGATATATGTGGTGTTCATATTCCACCCTAAACTTGTTTAAAACTCCAAAATTCATGAATTAAAAAAGCATTTTTCGGCTAGAAATCGCGTTTAATCGAAGAAACGGACTTAGAATTTTAAGTATCAAGGCTAATACCTTTGAACTAAGACTTGTTATTAATGAATTCAGCTAAGTAGAAGGGTTTGAGAGCAGATTTTGGAGAGTTTTTGAAAGTTTTTGGATTAAAAAGAAAAAAAGAAAAAAATAAGTATGTATTTAACCATGGGGGGGGGGGGGGGGGATGGCGGCATAGAGGTGGCCCCCCAGGGCCACCTCGTGCTTTGTTTTGCGTGCTTAAAGATGATGTTTATCTTCCGGATAAGTATAAGTTCGTTTCGGGTCCGGCGCGCGTTCTCGATTTGCGTAACGGACTTCGTTTTGCGCGTACTTAGTGTCAGAAGAC
Organism: Scalesia atractyloides; assembly: GCA_947069175.1. Classification (NCBI taxonomy): domain Eukaryota; kingdom Viridiplantae; phylum Streptophyta; class Magnoliopsida; order Asterales; family Asteraceae; genus Scalesia; species Scalesia atractyloides. The sequence goes on from CAMTDV010000024.1 coordinate 23,979,462, forward strand.
TCGGATTTAAAAATTATGCATAACCATCTTAAAATCCGAACCCAGCTACATTTTAATCATAAAAGTCTCGTTTGACATTCGTTTAAGTGTTTTTAAGCTTGATCGATCGTTCCTTGCACATTCGGTTGCCTTATGTTATGCCCGGAACGAATGCGTTTCCCCAACCGGGAGCTGTTTCGTTTTGCGTGCCCGGGCTTTGATTATTTTCAAACCTTATGTCACAGTCTATGGCACAAAACTAAGTTATTCCTGGAACTCGTAATCTTAAATAAGGCTACCGATAATCTAATAATCAGCGTCAAAGGTTTAATGCGCTGTTAAACGTCAGGTCTCCGTTTAAAACGTTGTTCAAGTTTAGGACCAATTAAGGTGTACCTGGTTTTGTCATGGTATCACAAAACAGTTGTGAGTTTTAGTGGAATACTGGCTATGTTTGATTTTTGAAGTCAAACAATGGTTCTTTTGCCTTGAACAGTGGTTATCACACTTGAATATACTTTTGAACCAAGGAAACAGATATTTTACTCCTTTGACCGAGTTTTGATTTTGTTGATTTTATCAATCTTTTCTTGATTTTAACTCAATATTTTTTATTTTTGTTATTGTAAAGATATTAATTAATAAAAAGATAAACAAATTTTGGATTTTTCAAAAAAAATTCTTTCTTTTATATTGATAGAAGATAGATGCACATGTCACATATGTTAGCACTTTAAAACTACAAGCATTAGTGTCCTGCAGATAGTGATGAATGGGTCAATATTGTAGATGATCAAAAGCACTGTCTACTTTGGATTTGGTGTTATCAACCACTGCAATGACTTCTTAGGATTGGTCTTTGGTCACAAGGAGTTTTTGTACAATCTCCAGCAGATGTTTTTGACCTTCTGTAAGTGCTTACACACTTGTGTTAATTGGAAATTGACCATTCCCAACAAGATGTTGATACCCATGAGGACGTATGTTTACCTTAGGATTTTGGGGTTGCGGAACAGGTTCTACATACCTATAAGGTACCCTACTGCATGGTGGTTGCCCATAGCCTCTAGGTAGTGAGTTTTGTGGCATAATAGAAGGTTAACCTGACCTCTGTGCAGGATGTTGGTTTCACTTTTGTGGATGAAAAGTATGGTCTGACTCAACTCTTTTGGGAAGAGATTGGGAGTTCCTGTTACCAGGCCCATCTTCCTTTTTGAAGCTCGTTTTCTTTCTTGACATGTTTTGATTTATATCATAAGTTTTAAGAAAATAGCATTGTTGAGTCAAATGGTTGAGTTTTCCACAAATAGTACACCCATGTGTAGATACACAGACATTGTTTGTTCTGTTAATATTATAGGCTTTTAACTTAAAACTGTTTTTTGCCGCATGATTTAGTTTTCCCAAAAAAATCACACTAAAGTGCTAGAACCTTATCTTTCTTTTCAGAAACAGATGCTTTAACATCTGTTTGAGAGTTGGTAAGAGGAATGATTTTTATCTTGGGCGGGTCAAGACCATTTGGGTTTATAAAATCAATGGGTTTGAAATTTTCCTGAACATCACCTTCGTCTGACCAAGTAGGTTTGAACTCATACTTTATTTTTTCAATTTGAATGGAGCTTAATGGCTTTTCAATAATTATTTTCTTACCATTAGGTTTTGTGATTTTTATTTCTTCCCTAGTTGATGTTGTTGTTACAACCTCAACAATTTCAGAGTTAATGGAAGCTTGCGTTTCTTGTTCTTGGTCATATTTTCTAAAACCAATCCCAAACTTCACATTGCTCTTGATTTGTTTATCCAGAAGCATCTTATAACCATGACATGATTCAACCCACTTTTCAAAGGTGATTTGTACGGATTCCAACTCCTTTTTAAAGTTTTAATATTTTTCTATCATTGACTAGCGTTGGTCTAGGGTTATGGATGATTCATGTCTTAGACTGCTTATCTCAAGGTCCTTTTCAACTATTCTTTTTTTTTAAATCTTTTTTCATTTTTCATGAACAATTTCACTATTTTGAACCTTTTCTCTCAGGTTTTCATTGATAGGACCGTCATCCTCAGCTCGCGAACCTAAATTTTTATCTATTGTCCATATATGCGGAATTTATATGACAAGTTTAATCAAATACACAAGAATTACAGTTTAATCGTCAGTTTATTAAGTCCAAAGATATTACAACTTGAAATCCAAACTGATAGAGCTTCGCCATAAAAGTCGCAAAGTTGTTACAATGAAAGAACCATGACCACCTATATATAGACAAGCAAGTTCGCTCGAAGCTAGTCCTAGCTAGATCAAGTTCGGCCGAACTTGATCAGCCGACTATAACTTCGGCCGAACTTGTTGATTACAACATAAATACTTCATCAAATCTAACAATTCAAGCTCTAGACATATATACTCGATCCAAGACCTAGACAATAGACATTATGCATCAACAAACTCCCCCTTGGATATTGTCGCAGCGTCTTGATCCGTCTTCGATCTCTAACATCTTCCGAAGAAGTTCTTGTATGGTTTCTTTCGACGTTCTTGCTTTGGGATAGGCGTTTGATCTGTAGGAGGTGCCCACTTCATAAATTGAAATCTTCTGATACTTTCCTCCCTCCCTTTTTCATGAATTTTCTCTAAACGCTTCTCCTCCTTTAAGAACTCTTCTCTTTCAAGCTCTCTCCACCTAGATTCCCACATGTGCCCTGAATTAATACCATGTGCATAACAAACATTAACCACACCTTGGTATTGCTTCGCTTGGACTTCTTCACGTTTATCGAAGCATATTTTGTTGAAGAACAAGCACTTGATATCTTCCTTTCTGCAGTTTACTAGCCACATCGGGTCTAGCATTCGTATTGTTCTCCATAACCCCCAAATCCTCCTTCGTTCTATCGGCTCTGGATCCTTTTCTTTCGTTATATCCCAATTCTCATCAGCATGCAACTCAATCACGGGTTCACATGTTTCTGGATCCGTTTGCCACCACTATAAATTAAGATGAAAATCCTGTTCAATAGGCTTCAGTGGCATATTCTTCATCGCTCGAGGACGCTTCATCACCAATGTAATGTCTTTTTCACCCGTTTTCTTGTTGATCTTAATTCCGCGTTTAGCAATAAATGGCTTCCACAGTTCAAACCCCCTCGATGCTTCAAACTTTATTACCCTCCACAATCTCTATTCATTGAACTTCATTTGAAAACTAATGTTACGTGTTTGAACCAGCTCCTCAACATCCCAAAACAGCAATGTTTTAATATCTGTTAGGTGTCGGAAGTACTGAACCCCATACTCTCTCTTAATAGCATACACATCAAGATCTCGAATCCAACCCCAACTCAGAATATCACCCAGAGAAACATCTTTATCACTTGTGAAGAATGCTAGAGGCCTTTTGAACTTTCTCCCCTTGGGCATTTCTTTAAACCATGATCTTTTCGCTTCGGCAATTTGCTCTTTAGTGTAACGTGTAGGAATATTGCCTTGCTTAATCACTTCTTCAACTTTCTGTTTCAACAAATCAACATCTATTTGACTTATCAACTGTTCGATCGTTGGGAATTTGTCAGTATTCATATTAGAATACTTTTCAGCTTCGTATTATCATCTGAATTTTCAAATATCACACGGTCGTAATCATCAGCTTCAGCAACACGTTTGTAAACATATTCCTTCGGTTCAAACGTCTTTATATTCACCAAGTCTTCCTCGAAATCAAACTCAAATAAATCTGTATCACCGGCAGGGTCGTCGTCATTGTTATCTTCTTCCTCTTCGACATCATTCTTTTCAGAGTAAGTATGAGCAATTTCACCTTCTTCTAGACTCGGATCTAATGTAATAATCAAAGGCTTTTCGTGTACCGCTGTAACAGGCATAGCTATAATAGCATCAGAAATATCAACATCTTGTTGCCCTGTTTGCTCTGTGGACTCCCCCTTACTCGGTTCATCCTCCATATTAACATTATCATCAATTAGGGATTCGAAATCAAAATCAGAATGAACTTTCGCAGAATAAACTTTCAGACCAACGCCCCCTGATCATCATTGTCATCACCATCATGATCTGAATCATCTTTTATCGTCACCGAAAGGGTCGTCGTCGTTGTTATCTTCTTCCTCTTCGTCATCATTCTTTTCAGATTCAACATTCTGTTCAGGGACTGCTTCTGTAATCACTTCAGCCTCAGGAGGTTTTTCGGATTCAACAGCTTTCTCTATCACCGGTTCCTCTGCTATTGGTTTAGGGGCACCATCTATAACATTTTTGCCCTTGCCTTGCTCAGCCAACTCTTTCTCAGCTTTTTCTTTTGCCTCTTGAACATCTAAACGATGATATTCTGCTTTGAAGTCGATACCCAAACTGTTAGTAAGCACTTTTTGAAGTCTGGCAAACCTTCTATAATTCATGTCACATTGAGACCTTAGTTCTACTATCTCTTTCTCTAGTTTTGCATTAGCAACACCCAAGCTTTCGACCAGCGCTTTCAAATAACCACGATCATCTTCTAGAAAGTTTACTTTGTCATTCAAGATCTCCTTTTCAACCTCGCTCTGCTTTAGCTTCTGTTCAAGAGCTGTTTTATCAATCTCATTCTGTTTGGCCTTTTCTTCCAAATCTATAAGCCTTTTCTCTAATTTGTCAATCAGAATGTCTTCAAACCATCAAGAAAGATCTTTTGCAGTGACAGGCTGTGTGATGTTATCTGGACACCATAAGCATCTTTAAATTGTCTCTCTCTGACACTTTGTTGAGTTGATTGCCTTGATTTCTGAGAAGTAGCTTCTGGAGTACCAGCAACCTTTGGACTAGATACATGTGTACTCTGAACATGGACTTCAACTGTTGGTGGTTCTTGTGTGACAGTTGTAGGTGGAACTTGTGTAGCAGTCACTGTTTGCACTAGAGCTTCAACAATCGGAATTTCTTGTAACTCAGAAATAGGAGGTTCTTGTGTAACTCCTTTCTTCGATTGACTCAGATATCTATGGCTTTGAGTTTTCTTTCTACCCATTGTGCTCGGAGAGCATGTAGCTTTCTTTGTATCACCAGCTTAGACTTTGAGCGTTTAACTTTCTTTTTCAGACGCTCTGAATCAGAAGCCTCTTCAGCAGACGGTTCGTATAAATCTTCACCCAACTTTTTCAATCTTTCTTCCTCTTTTTCTTTCTCTGCAGCTTCTATACTTGCATCAATTGGATCTTCAGACGATTCATCATCTTTATCTGAAGTCGCAGAAATAACACCGTCTTCCTTTTCTTGGCTTTCAACATTTACAGCCGCTGCACTTGAACCCTCAATATTTTGAACATCTTCGTCAGGCTCGTCTACTAACATAGTATCAGCTTTCTTAGACGCCCTCTTTTTCTTTTGTTTTTCAACTACAATTACACGTTTGATGTATTAGTCGCCTCTTTTCTCTTTGAAATTTTCTAAAAGCTCAGCTTCTTCCTTCTCGTCACCACTACTATCTTTTCTCCACTTATTCTCTGGAGGTGCAACGTAGTGTTCATCAGAAATGGCACCAAATACATGCTTAGCAACAGGAGCAGAGTCTTGCTTCTGATAAATCTTTAACTTTTTCAGCGTCGTTTCATCCATGTGACTCAGATAAAGAATGTCATTTGGATCTTTCACAATATTCTGAAATTTCTCATCTATCAACATTTGCACAAACCTCGGATACATCACCAAATGTTCTTTACCGATGTTCTTCGCCATGAAGTTGAATACAACCCTCGAGAAGTTGTATTTCTTGTTAAGTACCAACGCAGTGACCATACATGCCATATAATCTTGTATGTTGTCGAGGCCTGCTTTCTGATGACTATAAGCATGAATGATGGCGTGAATTAACAGCTTGTAAGGAAGAGGAACACTTCCTCTCTTCATTGCTGGTTCATTCGCATGCCCTTTATACCCCATTCGGAAGAAACAACCCTCCGCCATTCTCTCTTCAAAGCTAATAGGGTCACTTGCATCGTCGTTAAACCCTAAGACTCGTCGGATATCAGCTTCTGTAATCAAAATTTCCTTATCTTCGTTGTTGACTCGTACAACAGACTTTATCACTTTATTCGCTTCATCATATGTTGCTGCGTTCCAGAAAAGATAGACATGCGATCTATATACCACATGTTTGTTTGTGATCGCCTTCATTATAGGAATACGCCCTAAAAACTTCAAGATTTCAGAGAAAGCCGTCAGCATCGGATAGATCTTTTCATCAAGCGAAATACAAGTATTATGTAACTTGTTGAACAACAGCTTGATATTCTACAGACAGAAAAAAACAAACAAATTAGTACAATTGACAATTTCAACAAAATAACCTCAAATTCGGGCGAACTTAGGTGTCAAAACCTACCAATTCAAACAACATCTTAATAACTTCGGCCGAACATGTCATAAAATCACATTTTTTGACATTTGTTAACAAGTTCGGGCGAACTTGTTTTTCAAACACAATAATCAACTTCGAGCCGAACATGCACAGACAAACAGATCTTGACATTTATTCACAAGTTTGGGTGAACTTGTGTTATAAGCAGATTGTTGAATATTGTAAACAAGTTCGGGCGAACTTGTTACAATTTCAAGTTTTATCAAAGATCAGACAACTTCGCTCGAAGTTGATGAAAACCATCAACAACAAGTTCGGGCGAACATGTCGTCATCTCCACAAAAACCTGCAACAACCAGTCATGTTCAAATGATCAAATTACTTGTTTGTTTAGCATGTTTACAAGATTATTAACACAATTCAAGGATCAATTTGTTCACAATAGACCTAGATCTAATCAGATTTTATCAGTTCAGTTCAAACATATCCGTTCTAGGTCAATCCATGGTTAATTCAAACAATCATTACCTCAGCCATGGTATTAAGTGTGCTAATCACTTAATATCTGGTATAAATCGGGCAGAGTAACAGTATGTTTCTTGAAATTTTGATTTTCGCTCACAAATGGACTAAGTTTGCTCGAAGATTAGGAAATCATATGATGGATAAATAAGCGAACTTGTCTTTTTACATATGGTTAAGTTCATGCGAACTTACCATTCAAATCTCAGTTTTTATGTACTAACTTCGCCCGAAGTTCAGCAATCATTAACAATTTCTCTTGAACAACTTCGGCCGAACTTAGTGAAATTCAATTTCAAATTTTCATTTTTAACCCTGAACTTTCACATGTTTTACCAGTTATGAAAATCCATTCAGTTGACCAAGTCCAAGTTAATGACCTTTGTTAACCAATTTGTCTGCCGAGTCTAAGTTAATGACCCCGGTTTGACACGTTATGAACAAACTGACATTTTCTTTAAAGTTTCAATTTAATGAACTTTTCATCGTTTTGCATGCATTTTGATTTTACAGATTAGCTCCCAACCTGTTGTCATCAAGATTTCAACAACTTAGCACCATTCCGAACTCCGAAGATCCGCTTTCCATCATTGGCTGTTGAAAAAATATAGAAACAAAATCTTTTTGAATTTTCGAAAGTTTATGCTAAAACACACTGAAAATCTTTTTGGGTTTAAATCTGAAATCAAATAAGCTATGTACAAACATACTTACAGACATATTTTTTTGTGAATTCGTGTCTAAGGATCATATCAGTTGTTTGAGACATATCACCAGTACTGTTGACCTTATGATGACTTTAAGTTCTAAACACGTTTACCTAGATTGTCAATATGTTTGTTTATTGTCCACTTAAACTTCGACACATTTCTCAATTGTTCCAAGATATCTTAGTTAGAATTATGAAACTTGATTCAACTATGGTTCCCATCTCAAATATACACCCGCATCAAGATTCTCTAGATTTCATCTTACAGGTGAATATAGCGTAATTGATATCTGTATCTGGGTTATGCGAGGCCATGAGAGCTCAGGTTAAAACTACCATATCGACAAAGAGATGAAGGCTCGACTTTAAGGTGTGTTCCAATTAAGGAATCTTTTAAGCACTGCAAAAGATTAGATCTTTCGATTCTTTTAAAGTCTTCATGCAGTTTCAGGGTTTTTAGCAAAAGCATTATAGAAGTTCTAGGTTATTGCTTTCGCAAAATCAGAAGAACTTGTATAATACCCCATATATCAATCATCTATAAAAACCTCGTATCTCAGAATCAGGCAATCTATCAAACGAAATTTCAGAGTACTAAGTCCATATATCCGAGAGATGTTAATCCACAAGTTTAAGCAGTTGTAAAATTTAGTTTATATCCCGGAAACAATTTATTGGATGTGTAAAGCCTATCGACACATCCACAGTAAGACTCGTTTATCACTTTTTAAACTTTACAATTCTTTAGCGTACTGTGATAGTCCACTGATGTACTATCATTTCCTTTTTGACACAAAATTATTTTTGTCTTTTTCAATATTTTTGTACTTTTTTGGTTTTTCATATGTTTTTGTATTTTCTTGATCATTTCTCCCCCTAAAATCAAAAACATATTTTTGTATTTTAGTTTTTAAGAAATATAATCCTAAAAGGTAAAAATCCAATGAGGATCACGAGAACTCATCGTACGATCCATATTCAACCTCTGTCTCCGCACCTGTCAAAAGATTTTTCATACCATTAATTCTCATTAAGTATTTAAACCGTGATAGAGTAAATGGTTTGGTATGAAAATAAGCTTTTTGTTCATCAGTGTGGATTTTCTCAATTCGTACCAACTTCTTTTCGTAGCAATCACGAATGAAGTGGTATCGAATCTCGATATGTTTTGTTCGAGAGTGATGAACTGGATTTTTAGTTATGTCGATAGCTACCTTATTATCAACATACAACGGCGTGTCAAGAAATTGCAGACCATAGTCTCTCATCTGCTGTTGGATCCATAGAATCTGTGAACAACAGCTAGAGGCTGAGATATACTCAGCTTCACAGGTAGAGAGAGCGATCGTAGTCTGTTTCTTACACTGCCAGGTTACCAAGCGTGTTCTAAAGAACTGGCAGCCCGCTGTAGTTGATTTTGAGTTCAACTTATCTACACCAAAATCAGAATCAGCGTATCCCATCAGATCGAAGTTATCGTTCTTCGGGTACCACAAGCCGGTGCTTGGACATTCTTTTAGGTATCTGAAAATTCGCTTCACGATCTGCATGTGTGAGATTCTTGGGTTGCACTGATATCTGGCGCAAAGACAGGTAGGATACATGATATCTGGGCGAGATGCCATTAGGTACATCAAAGATACTATCATCGACCTGTAAAGAGTATCATCAACTTTGGTTCTTGTTACATCGATGCAAATTATGTGATTGAGAGCAAAAGGAGTAGATAACGGCTTCGAGCTTTCCATTTCAAACTTTTTCAAGATGTCATGAACATACTTAGTTTGAATGAAAATACCGTCTGGCAATTGATCAACTTGCAACCCGAGAAGAATTTCATTTCACCCATAGAAGACATCTCGATTTTTTTCTTCATGATTTTCTCAAACTCTTTGCAAAGATCATCATTTGTTGAACCGAAGATGATGTCATCCACATATATTTTGTATGATAATCAAATGATTTCCAACTTCTCTGGTAAACAGCGTACTATCCACTGTTCCTCTGATAAAGCCATTTCCGACGAGATTGAGATAACGTCTCATACCAGGCTCTCGAGGCCTGATGCAAACCATATAGTGCTTTATCCAGGAGATAAGCTTTCTTCTTGTTCAGCGGATCGATAAAACCCGGTGGTTGGCCGACGTACACTTGCTCACGTAGCTTACCATATAGAAAAGCGGATTTCACATCTAGCTGGTATACTTTAAATCCTTTCCAAGCAGCAAATGCAAGGAAAATGCGAATGGACTCCAATTGAGCAACTGGTGCATATACTTCTGTATAATCAATTCCTTCCTGTTGATTGAATCCCTTGACAACGAGCCAAGCTTTGTTGTGCACAATCACTCCTCTATCATCACGCTTGCACTTGAAGACCCATTTGGTATCTAACGCTTTCTGATTCTCCAGTAGGTCAACAAGCTTCCATACACCAATCTTTTTGAATTGTAGCAATTCTTCTTGCATCGCCTGTACCCAGTTTTCATCTCCTAAAGCTCCAGAAACATTCTTTGGCTCGATCTGGGATATGAAACATGAATAGTAGCAATACTCTTGAACTGGAGCTCTCAAGTATAGAAACAACTTAAAGCTTTGTTAATCTGGCTCCTTGTTCGCACACCAGTTTGTAATTCGCCGATTATAGAATTTGATGAGTGATAAGAATAGGTCCTTGGCATCACCACACTAGGAACATCAACAGTATTCTCTTGATTAGTGATATTCTGCTCAACCACCACTTCAACTGTAGGAGCACTAGAAGACGTTTCATTTTGATTACTCGGGCCAGCAGATTGATTCAACATACTTGTTATCTGCTCGGATTCTTCATCAGAAGAAGATTCACCATCATCGTCAAAAGTCGGAGCCTCTTCAGAGTCAGAGTTGTGTGCTTCAGAAAGATTGGGTTCTACTGTAGAATTCACTGGTTCTGTAGAAGGTGTCTCTTGATTTGAATTAGTTTCTTGATTACCGCCAGTACTCCGACCTGCACCAGAAGAAGATGATGACCCAACAATTGGTTGATTAACCACTATTGGTCTAATAATCTGTTCTTGGTTTGCCTGCTGATGAAGCTAATAAACGTTGTAATGTCTTCTTCAGAGGGTTCTTCTGGCAAGTCGAATGACTTCCACAATTCCCTATAGTTGAATAACTAAGCGTCTCCTACTCTTTGAATAGGCGTCATGTACCGAAAGCAGTCAACGTGTTGTGCTTCTACCACTCTCCTTAGAATTGGAAGATAGACCCTTTTGAGTGGAGTTGCATAACCGACAAAGAAACCATCAATTGATTTAGCACCAAACTTCCCATCTTGATCAATAACAGTGCAAAGTGCACCAAATGGTTCTACGTATTTTAGATTTGGCTTCCTTCGATTTTGTAGGAACGTCCACGATTAGCACGGGAACCTAAATTTGTTATCTATTGTCCGATTAGGCGGAAACTAATGACAAGTTAACCAAATAACAAGAATTACTCATTTAAATGTTGTTTTCATTGATCTAAGGTTCAATACATTCGAGAACCGGATCCAACAGAGCTTCACCGTCTCTGTGCTAGAATCTCTCCAAGTTACAAATGAATCACCAAGGCACCTATTTATACTATTGCAAGTTCGCTGGTGAGCATTGGAAGTTCGGGCGAACTTGACTTAGTCAAGTTCGGCCGAACTTGACTTCTCAGGACATCTCGAGCAAACTTGACTCAAAACTCTCTTAAATATGCCTAATTTCTAACAGATTAAGCCCTCTTCACTCAGACTCGATACATAATGACGTAGGCAACAGACATATGCACCAACAGACTCCCCCTTAGATGTTGCCGCAGTCATTTTGACTTTTAAAATCTTCTAAGTGTTCCGATCTTTAGTTCTTGAATAAACTTTAACATCTTGATCTTTATATCCTCTTCCTCTTTCTTGAGCTTTGTCTTGATAAACTTTTAATCAACATGCTCCCCTAGCTTTAAGCTTTAGTCTCAGACTCTCCTTTGCTTTGATCTTTAGACTTCAAACTCCCCCTAGCTTTGAGATTTCTGAAATATTGGGACAGTGATTTATCTAGCCCCCCTATCAAACTTTACTACCTGCCTAAATAAAATCTGACATTCAAATAAACATTTCAGATTCACTGTTTTGAAATTTTGTACCATCAACATTTCAAACTTTAATCTTCACTTCAATCTTTTCAAAAACGTTAATTGTTTCAAGTTCAACTTAATGACCTTGAATACATTTTTTCATTTAAGACCTTCAACTTTCACATTTTTATCATTTGATTTGTAAAAATTCACTTAGTTGATCAAGTCTAACTTAATGACCTTGATTAACCAAATATATCAACCAAGTCCAAATTAATGACCTCAGTTTGAAAAAAACCATTATGAACAATTTGATTTTAAAGTTTCAAATTAATGAACTTTAAACATTTATCAGATTTTCTTACCAAACTTCGCAGATCCGTTCTCCAACATTGGTTCGTTGAAACTAATGTAGAAACAAAATCTTTTTGTATTTTAGAAAGTTTATGCTAAAACACACTGAAAATCTTTTTGGTTTGATTTTGAAAAGCAAGTAAAGTATTTACAAAACTTTTAACAAGAAAAGTAAACTATATACAAACATATTTTTGTGAATTCGTGTCTACGGATCATATCAGTTGTTTGAGACATATCACCAGTACCGTTGACCTTTTTGAGACTTTAAGTTTCAAACTCGTTTACCTATATTGTCGATATGTTTGTCCACATAAACTTTATCACGTTTCTCAATTGTTCCAAGATATGTTAAGATATGATTTATGAAACTTGACTTAACTATGGTTCCCACTTCTTGAATATACTCCCGAATCCAGCTTCCCTAGATTTCATCTTACAGGTGAATATAGCGTAATTGATATATGTATCTGGGTTAATGCGAGACCTTGAGAACTCAGGTTAGTACTACCGTACCGACAAAGAGATGAAGGCTCGACTTAAAGGTGTGTTCCATTTAAGGAATCTTTTAAGCACCGCAAATGATTAGATCTTTCAATACTTTTCAAGTTTTGCATGCAGTTTAGGGGTTTATAGCAAAAGCATTGTAGAAGTTCTAGGCTATTGCTTCTACAAACTTGTATAATACCCCAGATATCAACTATCTATAAAGACCCTTCAATCAAAATTTCAGAGTACTAAGTCCATATATCCAAGATATGTTAATCCACAAGATTAAGCAGTTGTAAAATTTAGTTTATATCTCGGAAACAAATTGCTAAACGTGTAAAGTCTATCGACACATCCACAGTAAGACTCGTTTATTACTTTTAAACTTTACAATTCTTTAGCATACTGTGATAGTCCACTGATGTACTATCATTTCCTTTTTGACAACCAAATTCTTTTTGTCTTTTTGATGTTTTTGTACTTTTTGTATTTTTCAATGTTTTTGCATTTTCAACTTTTTCATATGTTTTTTATTTTTTTCACCAATTTTTTGAAATTTTCTTACTCCCCCTAAAATAAAAAACATATTTTTGGATTTTAGATTTAAAGAAATTCTTCTAAAAAGACAACAAACCAATGTGGATCATGAGAACCCGTCGTCCGATCCCATTTTCAATGTCTGCATCGTCACCTATTAGCAGAACAAACTATTAGAAAAAACCATTTGTAAAAACCACTTGTAGGAAATCATTTGTAGGAAATCCACTTGTAGAAAATCAATTTTTAAATGATTTTTCAATATAACAATCAGTGTTCTGTTTAACGTGTGGATTTTCACAAAATTTTAAAACATTCTTTTCAATTTTTCTTGTTCAACCACTTCTAATTTCAAAAACGTCAAAGATTATGACATTCTAGATAAGTTAAAACGTCATGAAGCTCCATTATCCAGATTTGACTTTGACAAGCGGATCTTTTGGAACTCCTGCACACAAAGCAACTATTTGAATAAGGAACCCAAACCTTTTTGGTTTTGGGTTTGACATGATAAGCATCATAACCATATTCTAACTCTTCATCTATTCAAAATCATCATCAAACATTCGTCCAATGTCGAATCTTAAAACGTTTTGACTTTTTCCTTCTTTGTCTGTTTAACTACTGACTCGGTTGATTTGACATTTTCAGTTTTGTCAGCACCAGACTTTGGTTTTTCAGATGATGAAAGCCTTTTCTTAGCAACCCAAGATTGTAGCTTGCTTCTCACTTTCTTGATATAAAACTTAGAATCTTTGTTTTTATTTAATTTTGAAGTTTCACCCTTTTCAAATGTTGAGTTTTCAAACTTTGAACTCGTTTTAGGTTTCACTTTCATAGTTTCTATTTGATTCTGTGACAGATTTTACAATCTCCGGTTGTTTTTGTCTTTCATCTTTCGAAACATTTTTCCTTTGTGGAAACATAGGCTTTAGATTCAGACACTTGTGAGCAATATGACCAACAGTATTGCACTTAAAGCAAGTCCGATTATCATGAGCATGTCCACTAGTGGGTTTTACTCCACTTGTGGACTTAGTCTTAGCCTTGTCCGGAAGCTCCTTTTCTTTCTTGAAATCATCATTTGATTGCTTACCGATTAAGCTTTCCTCTTCAACCGTACTCGTTCCGTACACAAACTTTATATTATTACCTTTGTATTCCTGGAACGCTGGTTTCTGCTTCTTCTTCAATTCTTCTTCTTCAACCTCCAAACCTAATCCTGCTTTCCTGTGCTCAGGAAAATCACCACCATTCCTTCGGTAGTTGTTAAAATTCTTTTTCGGTTTAGAGTAAAATTTCTTTTCATTTTTGTCAAGATCATCTGATGAAACTTCCACAAGTTTAAACAGTTTATCAATTTCTTCTTTCACGTTCCAAATCGGAAAGCTATCATCGAAATATAATCTATCAGAATCCTTAACCTTGTACATGGCAACGTTAGGATCATCACTTAGATCTTTTTCTGAAGATATATCGTCATTTTCGGACTGTGTATCAGAACTGTTTGAACCTGAGTTGGCGCTTTGAAAGCTGTCGTTATCATAATCATTTCCCAACACATTCTTTACCACATTTTTTACCACCGCTACATTGTCATCATCTGATTTCGTAAAGTCTACGTCAATGTTCTCAGGCAATTTATTTTTCTTATCTGACAAAATAAGTAGATTCAATGCCTTTTCAATCTCATCATCTTTCTTGCATGAATAACTTGCAGGAAATGGTGAAGGAACACATCGGGTACTCTTTACGCTTTGATTTCTCACCATTTTCCTCCGATTTAATCGTAGGTAAAATGTGATCAATGACATATGCGTTTGTGGTATAACTCTTTAGAAGCTGTCTTACTCGTTCCGTTTCAATTTTCGTGTTGTGAAGCTCACGCTTTGTTTCAGCAATAGTGTTAATGTACATGTTAATTGCCTTTTGTTTCTCAATTACTGTAGCATTTTACATTTTTACATTAGCGTTAAGCTCACTATTAGCATGTTCAACATTTTTATATTTGCTTGATATTTTGTCATAAGCTCCTTTTATAGTTCTGTAATCATAACGAAAATTTTCGTTGTGTACAGTCAATTCTCTTATGACTTTGACTTTATCAAGACATGGTTCACAAGGACTTGCGCACTTTGTGCAAGGTTTTTCAACCTCCACAACTTTCACAACCTCCTTTTCAGACATACTTACCTTAGCCTTTACCTTTTCTACCTCTGCTTTCAAAGCTTCTTGTTTCTGCATCTCAAGGTAAGCTAATTCTTCTTCCTCAGCTCTCTGCCTATAACCTTCTAGAACAACATTTTCTAGAGCAGCGTCAATATATGATGTATCAGATTCATCCACAAACTCTGCTATCATAGTAACACCAGTTTTATTCCCGATGTATATGTTCCAGTCAAAACCAACTTCTTCATGATTAGCAACAAGAGCTTGTTCGGCTTTCTTTGCAGATTTCTCTTCAATTTCAACTTGTGTTCTTTTTGGATATGGCTTGTATTGAAGAGCTTTCTTGTAGTACTCATTGTTGTTGCCGAAAGGGTTTTGGTTTCCACTTGCTTCTTGATTGTTGCATTCACGTTTGAAGTGTCCCTTTTGTCGACACCTGAAGCATGTGACTTTAGTTTTGACAAATCCAAGCTTGTTGCTTGAATTACCAATGTCCCTTTCAGTGAGTGCCACAAATTTGGAAACTCTTCAGATGATAGATGCAAGGCTCCACTTGATATCCGTCAGTTCCAATTCTTCTTCGTCCACCTGATCATAATCTTCAGCGGTCATCTCTGGATTACCGATCTTTCCAGCAACGAGACTTTCATATAATTCGAGAACGGTAGCAAGAAGTGCTATGTGCTGTTTAGCCACTTTTTCTGGAAATACATTCTTCAAATCAATTGCTATGTTGCACTAGAAAACATTTGAATCAGAACTGGCTTGATTTGTCTGATTTTGGAATGTTGAGCTTGAACTAGCACTAGTATATCTAACATATGGAACACTTTGACTTAGAGAAGAATTTGTATTTGCACTAAATGTTGTTTGAATTTTCTGGCTTTAAATCGGAGTATCTGGAATACCTCCTTTGTAATAGACACCTACATCTTAAACAACATTAGCATTCTTAGATTTTGCAATCTTCATCAATTCCATTTCATGTCCTTCCAATTTGTCTATTAGGGATGACAACTTGAAATGTCTCCAAGATGGACTATTCTTCACAATCGTCAAATATGTTGTCCATTCTCCTTCTAGAAGTGCATCAGCAAACTTCTCAATTTGTTCTTCATTAGATCTTTTGATATCATGTCTCCGCATCTGAACCATGAGGTGACAATATCTATCGATCATCTGCTTCATTGATTCACCTTTAATCATCGTGAAGATCTCGAATTCTTTCTTGATTAAAGCCTTTTTGCTTTTGATCATTTCATCACTTCCTTTGAATTTTTCACAAAGGGAATTCCATAATTCTTGCGAAGTATCATATTTTGGTAATAATATCAAGATATCTTCCTTCACTGATTGTTGTATAAAGCTGATCATTTTCTTTTCTGCAATATAGTTATCTTTGTTGGTATTTGAAAACTTGTTCAACGGAAGATCTTGATCACGCTCATCCTTTAGCCATTTGTAACCATCCTCAACTGCAACCCAGCTATTGAATTGATTCGCTTGTATCCAATTCACAAACTTTTCTTTCCATCCTTCAAACTCGTCCATGCTCATTAGCTTTGGCGGTTTTGACGTAGTACCCATTTCGTTGTCGATATTCATCTGGTTTGCGGCAAGAACATTAGCGTTTGATGAAGAAGCCATTTGAGAAACGAACACGTTGTGGAAATCTTCCATTTTGACAATCCAAAACTTTATCTGAGAATATGACCAACAACACTCGAAGATTGATTAGAAACAGACAAGTTCGGTCGAACTTGTGTGAAGACAGGTTTTGATATCAAATTTTCACAAGTTCGGTCGAACTTATATAACAAAGTTCAAATTTTATTACACAACCTCAAGTTCGGTCGAACTTGATGTAGATTTGAGAAAAACTTTTTGTTTCGAGCGGACTTGTGAAAGGGTTTTAAGAAACACAGTAAGTTCGGTCGAACTTAGATAATCTCTCAAGAAGATGTTCAAGTTCGGTCGAACTTGTGACACAAATTCAATGAAATTTGATCAAGTTCGGTCGAACTTGATCAAAAATATTGAAAATTTCTTCAAGTTCGAGCGAAGTTATCACAATTTCTTGAAAAATCTATCAAGTTCGGTCGAACTTGATTAAAAACACTGAAGTTTTACTCAAGTTCGGTCGAACTTGATGTTGAGTTCGGCTGAAACTTGTTTCCAAAACATGGTTTTTTGAACTTTTTGATATCAAAACGTTTGAATTTGATGTCCAAACTCTCAGGGGTTTATCACAACTGTATTTTACATGACATATTCAATTTTTAGCTAATTTTGTCCATGAAATCATCAAGTATTTGAAAATGTTAAGAAAAATGATAGAATGGAGATGAAATAGAGAGACTCTTGTCTTGATTCCAGCAAATTTAAGTATCCACGCTCTGATACCACTTGTAGGAACGTCCACTATTAGCACGGGAACCTAAATTTGTTATCTATTGTCCGATTAGGCGGAAACTAATGACAAGTTAACAAAATAACAAGTACTCATTTAAATGTTGTTTCAATTGATCTAAAGTTCAATACATTCGAGAACCGGATCCGACAGAGCTTCGCCCTCTATGTGCCAAAATCTCTCCAAGTTACAAATGAATCACCAAGGCACCTATTTATACTATTGCAAGTTTGCTGGTGAGCATTGGAAGTTCGAGCGAACATGACTTAGTCAAGTTCGGCCGAACTTGACTTCTCAGGACCATCTCGAGCGAACTTGACTCAAAACTCTCTTAAATATGCCTAATTTCTTACAGATTAAGCCCTATTCACTCAGACTCGATACATAATGTCGTAGACAACAGACATATGCGCCAACAGATTTAGCATCTCGAAGCAAGTCTTCTTGATTGGTTTAATTGTTAAGACCCGGTTCAACGTATAGCAAGCTGCTGCGACTGCTTCACTCCAGAAGCTGACCGGAAGCTTTGAATTGGCAAGCATTGTTCTTGTTGTCTCTATCAATGTTCTGTTCTTCCTTTCAGCTACTCCATTTTGTTGCGGAGTATACGGAGCACTAAATTCATGTAGGATGCCTTTGTCGTTACAGAACTCTTTCATTCGGGCATTTTTAAACTATGTACCCTTATCACTACGGATTCGTCTAATGGGAAGATGGTACAAGTTTTCAATCTTCTTAAAGAGAATCATGAGATTATCGAATGTTTCGTCTTTACTCTCCTGGAAGAAGACCCATGAAAACCGTGAATAGTCATCTGTTACAACAAGACAGTACAGATCTCCAGATATACTTCGAACATTTACTGGGCCAAAAAGATCCATGTGCAGTCTTTCAAGCGAGAACTTTATGGAGTTTAGAATCTTTCTAGGATGTGACTTCTTGATCTGCTTCCCTTTCTTACATTCTAGTCAATTGTCTGTCATATGAAAGCTTCTTAGATTCACTCCTTCAATCAGATCATTGTGAACTAGATGATTCATCTTTCTCAAATGAATATGACCCATCTTTCTGTGCCATAGAATTGACTCCTTCTCTGTAGCCTTTGTAACAAAACATTGAGCTGACTTTGAAGTAGTAGTTGCAATGCTCATATCTAGCACATATAGATCATTCTCGCGATGAGCACACATGAGAATCCATTCCTCTAGGATCTTGAAACCCGGTTTGATTATCATGCACTTTTATCATTGAAGTGTGTGGTGAACTGCTTGTCACAAATCTGAGAGATACTCAGAAGATTATTCTCTAGTTCGGCAATGTAATTAACCTTGTCAAATGACACCACACCGTTTGATAACTTTCTTTCAGCGACGATCCTTCCCCCTTGATTTCCAGCAAATCCTACGTACCGCCCATTAATAGATTTGATATCATAGCTAGGCACGCATCCCTGTCATGTGACGAGAAGCTCTGCTATCCATATCCACTTCGATAAGACGGATCTTTGGAGCCCCTGCACATGTTAAGAAACTATTTAAAAAGGGAAACCCAAGCCTTTCCAGTCTTGGGTGGGATAGGAATATGGTAAGTTGGAAGTTTCAAATCAGCATTTGGAACTTTCTGATCAGTCTCTTTGTTAATGACATTATCATTTTTGACTGATTCAGATTTACCACTTTCAGGTGATGTTGTTTTCTTCTTTGCAACCCCAGATTGTGATTTAGTTCTTGCTTTCTTAACATAGAATTTTGAATCTTTGTTTTCGTTCATTTTGGAAGTTTCACCTTTCTCAAAATTTGAATTGTCAAACTTTGATTCAGTTTTAGGTTTCACTTCGTTTTTAGATTCATTGTTTCGTTTTAAGATTGTGATTGGTTTTACAATCTCTGGGCGCTTAAGTTTCTCATCTTCTGAAACTATCTTCCTTCGGTGATAAACAAGCTTTGATTTCGGACACTTGCGCGCAATGTGACCAACTTCATTGCATTTGAAGCAAGTCCGAATATCATGAGAATGTCCACTAGTGGGTTTTACTCCACTTGCGGATATAGCCTTATCCCAAAGTTCTTTTTTCCTTCTTAAACTCATCATTTGATTTCTTCCCAATCAAACTTTCTTCATGAACCGTGTTAGTCCCATAAATGAAATTCATGTTTTTATTCTTGTATTCATGAAATGGTGACTTATGTTTCTTTTTTGGTTCATCTTCTTCCTCCAAACCCAAACCCGCTCTCCTGTTCTCAGGAAAGTCACCACCATTCCTTCGGTAGTTGTTATAACCTTTCTTGGGTCTTGAGTAAAACTTTTTCTCATTTCTCTCAAGATCATCTGATGATACTTCCACAAGTTTGAACAATTTATGGGTTTGATCATCTTTCATGTTTCGAATCGGAAGCTATCATCAAAATATAATCTATTAGATTCCTTAACTTTGTACATCACAATGTTAGGATTATCACTTAGATCATTTTCCAATGATGTCTCATCATTTTTGGATTGTGATTCCGAACTATTCAAACTTGAGTTGGCGCTCTCAAAGCTGTCGTCATCAGTATCACTTCCCAAAATATTTTCTACCACATTTTTCACAATCGCTTCACTGTCATCGTTTGATTTCGTATAGACTACGTTAATGTTCTCAGGCAACTGATTTTTTGTTTCTGATAAAAGTGTTATGTTAATTGCCTTTTCAATACCATCCACTTTCTTGTGGCAATAGCTTGCAAGTAATGGAGGTGGAACATTGCCATACTCTTTACGCTTCAAACCCTTAAATTTTCAACAAACTCCTCCGACTTAATCGTAGGAAGAATGTGATCGATGACATAAGCGTTTGTTGTATAACTGAGAAAGAGTTGCCTCACTCGTTCAGTTTCGATTTTCATGTCTTGAAGCTCTTGTTTTGTTTCAGCAATGGTGTTAATATACATATTAATTGCTTTTTGTTTTTTAATTACCGTTGCATTTAACATTGTTATATTAGCACTTAGTTCACGATTAGCTTTTTCGACATTGCAATAAGTGCCTTTCATTTTATCATAAGCTTCTTTCATCATGCGATAATCATATCGAAAATTTTCATTATGCACGGTCATTTCACTTATGATTTTGATTTTTCAGCACATTGCTCACAAGGATTTGTGCACTTTGTGCAAGGTTTTTCAACCTCCACAACTTTCACAACTTCCTTTTCAATCACCTTTACGTCATTACCCGCCTGTTTCAGATTAGCCATCATTGCTTTGTTAGCAATATCTGTAAGGTTCTCTGCATTCATGTCCTACGTCACGTCAATGACCTCCTCGACCTCTGATTTCTTTTCTTCAGCCAGATGCGATGTATTCTCAAAGAAACCTACAAAAGTAGCATTAAAGTTAGGAGAAAGGATATTCTTCATTTGTGTCTGGTGATAGACCAATTCCTCTTCCTCTGTTCTTTGCAGATATTCTTCCAGAATCGCATTCTCCAAAGCTGCTTCATTAGCCATTTGTTCTGAATCATTCACAATCTCTACCATCAATGCAACTCAAGTGTTCTTTCCGATGTACTTATGCCAATCAACCCTTCGTCTTCGTGAGAAACAACTAGAGCTTGTTCGGTTGGCTTTGGAGAATTATCTTGAACTTCAATTTGAGTTCTCTTCAGATATGGCTTATATTGCAGCGCTTTCTTGTAATAATCATTGTTGTTGCCGAAAGAACTTTGGTTGCCACTTGCTTCTTGGTTGGTGCATTCGCGTTTGAAATGCCCTTTTTGTCGGCATTTGAAGCATGTAACTTTTGACTTGTTAAATCCAAGATTGTTGCTTGAATTACCAATGTCTCTTCCTGTAAGCGCTACAGACTTTGTAACTCTTCTAATGATTGAAGCTAGGCTCCACTTGATATCCATCAGCTCTAATTCTTCTTCATCAGCTTGATCGTAATCCTCAGCAGTCATTTCTGGATTGCCGATTTTTCCTACAACTAGACTTTCATAGGATTCGAGAACAGTTGCAAGAAGTGCTATGTGTTGTTTAGCCACTTGCTCAGGGAACACATCTTTCAGATTTAACTGCTATGTTACACTAGAAAACATTCGGATCAGAATTTGAATGATTTGACTGATTGGATTGATTGTTCTGATTTTGAAAAGGAGAATTTGAACTAGCGCTTGAATATCCCGTGTTCGGAGGACTCTGATCATAACTTGGATATGATTGAGTGTTCGATTGATTCTAAGGCGAATGATACGAGGAATTCATATTCGCACTAAATACAGTTTTAATCTTTGGACTCTGAATATCTTGAACACCTCCTTTATAATAAACACCAACATCTTGAACAACGTTTGTATTCTTTGATTTTGCAATCTTTAACAGCTCCATTTCATGTCCTTCTAATTTATCAATGAAGGATGAAAACCTGAAATGTATCCAAGCCAGACTGTTCTTCAAAACCTTCAGATAAGTTGTCTACTATCCCTCAGGAAGTGCATCGGCCAACTTATCTATCTGCTCTTTAGTAGTCTTCTGAATATTGTGCCTTCGCATCTGGACCATTAGATGAAAATATTTGTCGATCATTTGTTTCATAGTCTCTCCTTTGATCATTGTGAAGATATCGAATTCTTTCTTGATTAAGGCCTTCTTGCTCTTTAGCATCTCATCGCTTCCCTGATATATAGCACAAAGAGCCTGCCACAATTCTTGTGAAGTTTCACATTCTGGTAGCAATATCAAAATATCTTCATTCACAGATTGTTGAATCAAAGTGATCATTTTCTTTTCAGCAACGTACGCATCTTTATCTGCTGGTGTGAACTTAACCAAAGAGAGATCTTGATCATGTTCGTCTTTTGGCCATTTGTATCCGATCTCTACCGCAACCCAGTTGTGGAATTGATTGGCTTGAACCCAGTTTACAAACTTCTCCTTCCATCCTTCGACTCGTCCATGCTCATTAGCATTGGCGGTTTTAGAGTAGTTCCCATTTCGTTATCCAGATTCATCTAGTTAACCGTGTTAGCATTAGAATTTGCATTGGATGTTGAAGCCATTGGTGAAGCAAACGCGTTATGGAAATCATCCATCTTGGCAATCTGACAGCTTAACTGAAAGCACGATCAAAAACACTTGAACACCGATTAGTAAACTGACAAGTTCGGTCGAACTTGTAAGAAAAACATATTTTGATTTTAATTTCAACAAGTCGGCGAACTTGTATGAAATCTTCAAGTTTTTTTACAAACAATCAAGTTCGGGCGAACTTGTTGTTAGTTTTTTTAGAAAATTTCAAGTGTAACTAAGTTCGGGCGAACTTAGTGTTTGATTTTGAAGAAATTTCCAAATTTTACTCCACTTCGGGCAAACTTAGCAAAAATTTCAAGAAAAGTGATCAAGTTCGGTCGAACTTGGTCAAATTTTCCTGAAAAACTGAACAACTTCGGGCGAAGATGATAAAAATCAACAGAAATTGATGATTTTGAATCAAGTTCGAGCAAACTTGTAGTGTTAGTTCGGGCGAAGTTGGTTTACAAACTTGGTTTTTGAAAATTTCGACATGAATACGTTTGTTTTTTATTCTCAAACTCTCAGGGGTTTGTAATTATGTGATTATCTATAACATGTTCAATTTTTAGCCATTTTTGTCCATGAATTCTTCAATTATGTGAAAAAGTCAAGAAAAATGTTAGAAATGCGTAGAAATAGAATGATTCTTGTGTTGATTTCAGCAAATTCAGGTATCCAGGCTCTGATACCACTTGATAGGACCGTCGTCCTTAGCTCGGGAACCTAAATTTGTATCTATTGTCCATATATGCAGAATTTATATGACAATTTTAATCAAATACACAAGAATTACAGTTTAATCATCAGTTTATTAAGTCTAAAGATATTACAACTCGAAATCCAAACTAACAGAGCTTCGTCGTAAAAGTCACAAAGTTGTTACAATGAAAGAACCATGACCACCTATATATAGACAAGAAAGTTCGCTCGAAGCTAGTCCTGGCTAGATCAAGTTCCTTGATCAGCCGACTATAACTTCGGCCGAACTTGTTGATTACAACATAAATACTTCATCAAATCTAACAATTCAAGCTCTAAACATACAGACTCGATCCAAGACCTAGACAATAGACATTATGCATCAACATTCATTCACCACTTTTATGTTAGCAAAAGTTATGATGCATTTTTCTGAACAAAACTATTTTAGAGTTTGAGGAGATACCTTTGAGGCCGCCATTTCAACTTGATTAACACTGAAATGTTCAGTGGAACTTTTGGGACATTTATCTTCCATCCTTTCTACTTGCACCTGGTCACCAACAGATATTTGACCAGAGCCTTCAGCAGCTTCACTAACCATAGTTTGAATTGGACCTAGATCACCTGTGGCATGCTCCATAGCCATAAAACAAAAGTTTTCATGTTCATCAAAGTCATTTACAATTAGAGCAAAATTTTCATCTCTCAAATTCTTTGGCAAGTTACTTCACTCAACATAGCCATTTGAAAAGAATCTTTGTTGATTAGGCTCTGCTGGTGCAGGAGCAGGAGTAGCTTGTGATGCTTGAACATATTCCATTGGCATTTGTACGTACTGAACCTAAGGGATTTGGGGTGCACGAACATAGTGCACAGGTACAGATTCACGGTCTATGCAAAATGAGTTGTGTTTTGCACATTTGGCCTAGGGGTATTTTATGAATAAATCTGTTATCGTGTTTAGATTGGGTCCTTCGACTAGGATATGTAACCATTGGTGCAGAGTTATTTGTTTGACTCTTGCATTCTCTAGCAATGTCTCCCAACCTATTACACTTAAAACATTTAATCTTAGATTTATCTAACCCCACTTTGGACCTCCCATTTAATCCTGGATAAGTCCTACGAGTCCTTTTGTAAAAATTGTTAGCTTTTAGACTGAGTAGAGCTACCTGGTGTAGTATATCCATCTCCTCTCGGTCAGTTGGGTCTATATGCTTAAGATTATCAAGAACAAACGATAGATTATCATTGACATGAGTATCATCATTTGCAGCAAATGCATAATTTATGGAATGTTGATACCAGTTGATTTGTCAACAAAATGATCAAAACTCTGATCATTTATCGTTCCAGTAGATGATCCTTCCTAACTCAAAAGTGTTGTATTACCAAAAACATAACTATCAGACATTTTTCTAGTTTCCTGGAGCTTTTTCTTATGCACAAGCTCCCTCAAGGTTAGAAGCTTTCCATGTAGCAAGGTCAGGCTCATCTCCTTGAAATCAGGGGATGTTCTTATCACTATTGCTATAGTTTCCCATTTTTTAAGGCAGAGATCTTAAAAATCGGTTACTTAAAGTGGCTTTATTTTTTTGTTAACCAACTTTAATTCACTGATTAGACATGAAAAACGTTCAAACTGCTGAGTCAAGGTCTCCCATTTGACATGAGTGAAGGTTTCATATTGTTGGTTAAGGATTTCATGATTATTCTCGATAACATCGTCCGTCCCACCAAATTGTTCCTTCAGTGCATCCCACAACTCCTTGGTACTGTTACAATGCAACAGGCCATCATAGATATTATTCTGTAGAGCCATAGCCACAATACTAAAGGCGTTTGTATCTAACTCGAATTTTTGATAATCTTGATCGGAATAATTCTCAGGCGTCTTTGGCTCATATACATTTGGGTTCTCGGTATTTGGTACCATTAGAACATGTGGTCCGAGAACCACAGATCTACAAAACCCTGTATTTTGTTGAGATAACATAAGCCCCATCCTACGTTGCCAGATATTATACTAAGATCTGACAAGCGTAAGTAGTTTATTGCTGAAGCATGTATTGTGGGTATCATTTTGTGCCATTTTCTCAAGTACTTTTCAAGAAAAACAGAGTATGTGAAAGACACTTTATTGTGGGGATCAACATACCTTTTGATGCTTCATTAAATAGCTCTGACCATGGGTTTCAAGGGCTCGATTGGTTGACGAGGAACTATTTAGGGACCCCAGCACACTCATATCACTTTGAATCAGTAGGGAAATGCCACTCAAGGTCCGATATAGTATTAATTAACTAGATAGTTTAAGGAGTTCAAATTACTTGTCCCAATTAGTCTGTCGGTGAGTCGCCAATTCCCCTAAGATAGTACTTATATATAAACTATGTCCTTTACACTTTGGTGTAATCTTCGAGCCTAGGCAAGAGCTTACCCAACCTAAAGTCCCATCCAAAACCTTTCACTTCCGCTAAAAGCATCAACATGTTTTGACTCTACTTAGACATAGAAACATGAACGACCCAAGTTAATGGTATTGCGAGATTATTGGTAGATTTTAAGGATTAGGAGAAAACTCTAATGACCCATGTTGGGATTCAAACCTTCAAAGGAACAGATGATAGAAAGCCAAAACTTCTATCAGATGATTAATCCAGAATAACAGAGCTTACAAGCTCTGATCTAAACCACTGCTCAAAGTTAAAGCTTGCTTTACAAGCACTGTCAAAGCCAAAGGTCTGATATTGCAAGCCTTTGAGGAAGACTAAAGACATATACAAGCCAAGGTCTGATGAAGACCATCTGAGGATAGGCTCATCAGTGTTTTGTTTATTATAAGTGTTTTCAATGTAACAGTGTCTGTAATAGCAGAGGTTAGGTTTAGCAGTGGTTCTATTTAGTTATATTTGTTAAATGTCACTATCACCTCTAACGTCATCAAAAGATGCTCAGAGGTTAGGATTGTACTATAAATGGACAGTGCATTGTACTGTTCTATCCATCTATTGAAAAGATCATTTCGCACTATCTTCCAATCATCTTCTTTACATTTTGTACTAAAAACTTGTCATTGGGCTGAGGGGGAGTTGTATAATTCACATGCAAAACTTATAAGTTTGAAAGCATGATGATCAAAGCAATCTTCCAGTATTTGTGATAAAAAGTTATATTCTGCTGCATTTACACTCCGGTTTATCTTCATTCATCAATCATATTACAAAACATTCACAACTATTTGAAACTCAGATCCTAACAATTGGTATCAGAGTGGTCAATCAAAATTTGATTTAATAATCAATTTGATTTGAAAGATCAGCTCTCCTTGCTAATTTGTTTGTTTGTTTTCATTAGAAAATAGAGTTTAATGGCGTTCAAAGTTTTTTTAAACAAAATCTATTGGTAAACAATCAGAATGTCGCAAAACACACGGGATTCTAACAACATTGGATCCATGTTTAAACCTCCGATGCTTGTAAGGAATGAGTATTACATATGACAACGTCGGATGGGTCATATTCTTGCTCAGCAAAACACCGGTTGCTGGAGTCAGTTGTATTTGGACCACATGTTCCTATGGTTCCAAGTATAGAATACCCAACAAAATAAGTGCCTAAAAGTCCTGAAAATTACTCCGAGAAAGATTTCCAAAAATTGAGTTAGATGCTAAGGCTTTTAGCATTGTTGCTTCAGCCTTGCCTCACAAAATCTATGCTGGCCTGTTGCACTGCAACAGTGCAAAGGATTTATGGGATGCCTTGAAAGAGAAATTCAGTAGGACTAAGGAAGTAATAGAAAACAACAGAGAAGTCTTAAATCAACAATACGAAACTTTTTGTCATGTCAAAGGAGAGTCTCTAACCCAACAGTTCAAGAGATTTAGATGTTTCATAAGTGAACTTAATCTAGTAAACTTTGAATTTGCTAATTCGACTGTAAATAGTTGTTTCCTCAGATCTTTACCAGATAAGTGGGACACAATAGCTTTCGTGACTCGTACATCTATTGGGTTTAAATAAATGAATCTTACCTAGCTTCATGGTAGGCTCCTCACATATGACAGAGAGTTAAACCAGAAAAAGAAGCTACAAGAATCTGGCAAAATGGCTGATGATTATGCTTTTGGTAGCACAAAACGTTTAGGCCAAGAAGATGGATCTGGCAGTGGTAAGGATCAGAGTTATGATCTTTTCATTGATATAACTTCTGGAGGAAATTTCAATTCTGATTCTTACTCACCTAACTATGCATTTGCTGCTGTTGGGGAGAGCCAAACCCCTGACAACTTATCCTTTGAGTTGAATGATCTTCAACACTTTGAACCATCTGATTTAGAAGAAATGGACATTTTGCACCAGCTGTCTCTACAAAGTTTCAGAGCTAGTAAGTTTTATAAGAGAACTAGTAGAAATTCCCAGGGTTGCATGGGGGGTTAAAAGTTGGGTTGGATAAATCAAAGATTAAGTGCTATAAGTGTAATAGCTAGGACACTTTTCTAGGAATATAGATCTCAAACTTTTGGACCTATTGTGACACACCCTGGCCCGAGACCTCAACATACACAAAGCACTGCTCGTTATTCCCAATATACCCATGCTCCTCAAATGCAAAACACTGCTCATTTTGCACACCATGCTACCACTGTTCCTGTGCAATATGTTCAAACCACTATTCCACAGATTTAGTATATTCAAACACCACATCCTCAAGTGCATGTGCAACCTGCACCTCATGTCACTCAAGCTACTCAAACCACTGCTCCGGCAGACGTTAACCAACAGAGCTTTTCACACAAGGCTTTGTGGATTGGAGTAGATTGCCTGAGGAATTAACTGATGAAAACTTTGCTCTAGTAGCCAAAAATGATTTAGAAAATGATTTTTGCTTTATGGCTCTAGATACAATAGTTGAAGGTGATGAATCTGTGGAAGAAGTGTCTAACTATGATGTGTCTGAAGTTCATGATGAAACAGTTGTTACAAAAGAGAATGTTGATGAAGATGTGAATCTTCTATCTGATCCATGGGATACCAGTGTGTGTGAAGGTGATTGTGACTGTGCCATGATGGTTGCTGCTAAGGTATTACCTCAGATCCTTAAAGATCTATGTTTTGAGAAATGCATAATTGCTTTTGCTAACATAAAAAAAGGTGAATGCAAATCTTAGAAACAAAATTTTAGATGATGAACTACATTTTAAAAACCTCACAAAAGAGTTGAAAACAAAATTGTTTGACAAGGAATCTGAAATCAGCAGTCTAAAACATGAGGCAAGCATAACCAAGGATCAACTCCAAACTATGATAGAAAAATATCAAGTTTGCAAAAAGGAGTTAGAAGCTACCCAGATCACTTGTGAGAAGTGGGTAGAATCCTTCAAAGGTTATGACGCTATGCTTGAAAACCAGATCAAAAGTAACATAAAATTTGGCATTGGTTTCAGGAAAAATGACTAAGTTTCTGAAAATGTTACTGTAAATGGTTCTGACGTGAAAGAAATTGTCCCAACAAATTTGGCTGGTGAAGAGATCAAAGTCACCGATAAAAATGGAAACAAAATCATTTTAGAAAAACATGAGGGATCCTCAAGTTTTGAGTAAGTTTAGAAATATTAATTTAAACCCACATTGTCTGATGAGTGTGACATTCTTGAAAACATCAAGCTAATGGACTTTTCAACCATTGATGGTGTCAAAGCACCAAAGGCAAGAGTAATCCCTATCAAGGATCTTCCAGCAGATGTTACAATCTCTGCTGAAAAGAAGTCTGATGAAAAAGGGAACAAGAAAGAAAAGGTCAAAAACTTGTTTTATGATTTTTGTGAGAAAAGAAACCATGTCACTCAAAACTGTTTTCTCTTAAAAGCATATGACATCAACTAAACAAGCATAATACAAATTCTTCAAACTATATCATATATGGCAAAACCAACCACAGAACTCAAGAATGTGTTTATCTTCAAAACTTTGATATAAAAGTAAAAGAAATTAAATCAAAAACTCTTGAGAATCAAATCTCAAGCTCTGTTAGAAATAAATCTAAGCAGACTTTTAAATCTGTTGAAACATCTGTTACCAAAGCACTGAACAAAACCTTTGTTTCCAGAGAGGTACAGGTGACGGATGCTCCACCTACAAACATGTACCCAAGAGGATATGGCCAACCTATTTATCAAAAGGCACCTCTTAGTTATGAGGGTTACAAAAAAACCCTCAAAACCAAGAGTTAACAGGCAACCTCATAGTTACCAACATCTGTTAGGAAATGGCCCGCAACAGTGCTTACAAAAACCTGATCCAGCCACTGTCCATCTTCCTGAATTTGAGATTGGACAATCTGTGACCCCATCCAAAGCCATTTTGGCTTTAGAGACCCACCTAAACTAATTGTTTACTAATGTGCAGGGAGCTTCTACTTGCCTTGACAATTTATGGTATGTAAATAGTGGAGGCTCTAGGCACATGACAGGATGTAGAGCCCTTCTCAAAGACTTCATGGCACATGGAGGTGTGATATATCTTTTCGTAACAATTCAAAGGGGAAGGTGTTGGCTCAGGAACTGTTCAGGATGGGAAGCTCAAATTTGAGCATGTTAATCTCATTGATAATCTAAAATTCAACTTACTGAGTGTCTCACAAATGAGTGACAAAGGATGTGGATCCTTCTTCACAAAGAAAACATGTCAAATTGTAGGACCAGAAGTTAAAAAGATTTATCAAATCATTGCTGAGAGTAAAGCACAACTTGTTGCTCATAGGAGTGTCAATGTGTATGTGGTTGATATGTTGAAGGATAATCCAATGTCTAATGCATGCCTGTTCTCAGTTGCTTCAAGCAAAGAGATAGAGTTATGGCATAGAAGACTTGGACGCACTAATCTGAAAACTATCACCACTCTCTCAAACAAAATCTTGTCAGAGGTTTACCCTCAAAACAATTTACTTGTGAAGAACATTGTGTATCCTGTTTAAAAGGAAAACAACATAAAAGTTCTTATAAGTCAATTGAAGAGTCCAAAATAAGCTAGTATTTGCAACTGCTACACCTGAACTTTTTTTGGCCCTGTAAAAATCATGAGTCTCAAAAGGAAAAGATATTGTTTAGTCATTGTAGACGATTTTTCAAGGTTCACGTGGACATTTTTCAGACACTCTAAAGATGAAGCTACTGTCATTTTGCAAAATTTTGTTAGACAAGTTGAAAAGCAATTTGACCTCCCAGTCAAAGTTTTTAGAAGTGACAATGGGACAGAGTTTAGGAATAAGGATTTAGATGCATTCTGTGATTCAAAAGGGATAGTTAGACAATATAGCACCCCAAGGACTCTATAACAAAATGGGTTGGTAGAAAGGAAAAACAGAACTTTAATTGAATCTGCAAGAATAATGCTTGCAGACTCAGGTTTACCCTTGTCTTTTTGGGCAAAGGCTGTAAACACTGCTTGCTATGTGCAAAACAGAGTTTTGATCAATCCCAAGCATCAAAAGACTACCTATGAAATTCTTTATAAAATAAAACCTCTGATCTCATATTTAAAGTCTTTGGCTGCCCATGCTTCATTTTAAACTTAAAAGACTCTATTTCAAAATTTGCAACCAAAGTAGATTGTGGTTATTTTCTGGGATACTCAACCACTGCTAAAGCCTACAGAGTTTTTAACTCTAGGACCAAGTGTGTTGAAGAAACTTTGAATGTGAAGTTGAATGAACTTTCTTCATTGAAAATCCCAGCAAATCCTGCTAAACTTTTTGACCTAGACAAATTTACATTTGAAGATGTGTCTATCAAGACTGACCATGCAGGTACATCACAATCTTCTCATCAAAACCATGGATATGACAGTGTGCTTCCACAATTTAAAGTCAATCCATCCATCAGAGGAGCAGATGTTAACAACAACTGTGAAAACTCTGTTACTGCTGGCTCAACAGTTGTTGACCTACAAACCTCTGCCAACTCCCAAAACCAAACCACTGTTGATAAAAGTCCATTCTCTGTGAACAAAAATCAACTATCATTTACACATATTCCACCTATACCTCCACCCCCATTTCAAACAGATGTTGGCCCTTCAAAATTGCCAACAGATTTTAGCTTAGATGATACCCATCTGTAGCCTTCACCTCACAATGCCATCATTCCATATAAGGGGGATCTAATATTCCTTAGAAGTCATCCGTCTGATCAAATCTTTTGCAACATCAATGATGGAGTGCTCATAAGGAGGCAGTCCCAAAACATTTGTCTTTTTGCTGGTTTTCTATCTCTCACACAACCTGTCAAGTACCAAGAGGCACTGAAAGACATCAGTTGGGTAGAAGAATGCAAGAAGAGCTCCTTAAATTCAAAAGACAACAAGTATGGGAACTTGTACCACTACCTAAGGATGTGTGTCTAATTGGCACAAAGTGGGTCTTCAAGAATAAAACTGATGAAAGGGGTATTGTTGTCAAGAATAAAGCAAGGTTGTGGTTCAAGGCTACAGACAAGAAGAAGGCATTGAGTATGATGAAACCTTTACTCCTGTAGCAAGATTAGAAGCCATCAGATTGTTCTTAGCCTTTGCTGCCAACCACAACGCCAAGGTGTTACTAATGGATATCAAAAGTGCATTCTTGTATGATAAGATCAAAGAATAGGTATATCTTTGTCAACCTCCTGGATTTGAAGATGCATTTTATCCTGATCATGTCTACAAGCTTAATAAAGCTTTGTATGGCCTGAAGCAAGCACCAAGAGCCTGGTATGTAACTCTTTCCACTTTTCTCTTATCCATTGGTTTCACAAGAGGTAAAATTGATAAAACATTATTTTTGAAATGGAGAGAAAAGAGTTAATGCTTGTCCAAATTTATGTGGATGACATCATTTTTGGATCCACATGCACAACCATGTGTAAAGAGTTTAGGCAACTCATGCCATCAGAGTTGGAAATGAGTGCAATGGGTGAGCTCCAATGTTTTCTTTGTCTCCAAGTAAAACAATTGCACAATGGTACTTTCATTAATCAAAGTAAGTATATCAAGAACTACTTACCAAATTTGATATGAATGATTGTAAACCATGTAGCACACCCATGGCAACCTCAAACCTTGTCACTGTTGATGAAAAAGATGGCTTGGTTGATCAAACCCTTTACAGAAGCATGATTGGGTCTTTATTATACCTAATTGCTTCTAGACCAGACATCGTGTTTGCAAGATGTGTTTGTGCCAGATCTCAGTCAGCACCTAGAAAGTCTAATTTTATTGCTGTGAAGAGGATATTCAGATACATAAAAGGTGCTCCCACACTTGGTATCTAGTATCCTGCTAATGGAAACATTGAGCTTTCAGATTACTTAGACAATGATTTTGCTGGATGCCACACCACAAGGAAGTCCACATCAGGGGGAGTTCAGTTCCTCGGTGATTGCCTAGTGTCTTGGCAAAGCAAAGCAAGTTGTCGTATCCACATCCACAAGTGAGGCTGAATACATTATTGCTGCAAGTTGCACTGCTCAACTCCTATGGCTTCAAAATCAATTGCTGGATTTTGGTGTAATTGCTTTAAAGACTCCTCTCAAGTTAGATACTCAAGCAGGTGAAAACATCATTAAAAACCCAGTGTCCCATTCCACAACAAAGCACATTGACATCAGACATCACTTTGAGAGAGATTGCTATGAAAAAGGCTTGATTTCTCTGCATCATGTTCCAACTAAATATCAACTGGCATATCTTCTAACAAAAGCATTAGATACATCCACCTTTGAGAGTCTGATCTCTAGGATTGGCATGCTAAACATGGAATAAAAACAAACTTTTGTGTTCCATGTATAAATAGCCTTAAAATGTTTTTAGAAAACCAAAAATCCATCCTTAAAAATAGCTTAAAATTAAATCTTTCAATAAATCTCAAATGTCTGTTCATAACCATTGTCTCTTAAACTTCTGATTGGCTTGAAAATCTATCCACTGCTAAAAGTGTATCCTCTGGTTAATTTGTCCACTCACTGGCTGGTCAAACCATTGCGTTGACCCTATCCACTAATAGTGTTAAAATCAACATTGTTCCCATCAACTGATGATACACATCAGTGGTTTCCCAAACAACTGTCTTCCATTACTTATCAGAGGATACACGTGGACATATGTTAGCCATCAGATCTTTGCATGTTGCATCAATCTTGCAAATATGCCATGTCATCACTCACTTTTTCACTTTATAAAACCCTGTTTTATCCCAAAAAGAGTTTTTCACTCTGTCGTATCGAATTTCAAAAATTCTCAAAGCGGTTTTCACAAATTCTTCATACTTCTTCTTCTTCTTCACTACACTCAAATCTTTCGCCATGACGCTCATCATCAAAACACCTCACAATTACACTCCCATTCTCGAAGAAACCTACTCAAATAAAGCTTATCATGCCATGATAAAGATTTTAAAAGAGTCGAAATACAAAGACATCATGTAAATCAAGAAACCTATCTATCTTGAAACACTTTGCCAATTCTGGGCAAATGCTGAAGTTCATTCCACAAATACTAGAGCTTATGCCATTGTTTCAAAAGTAGGTGCTTCTATCATTCAAATAAGCCCAACATCCATCTCAACTATCTTTGGTCTGAATGACCTAGATCATCCTACCACTTTCCCAAATAGGGACCTACATGATGAATTCATCGAACGAGGTTATGAAGGTTAACTTACAGGTAAAACCATCTTTAAACCAAAGTTTCCTGTTGAGATGAGATTCTTTTTCCACACTTAGTTAACAAAGCCAAAACAACTGCTTTTTACGAAATACCTTTGAACACGCAATACTTGGGGTATACAATTTTAAGAAAATCTGATTTTAACTTCTCCCAAGTATTGTTTAATGATTTGGTAGCAACATACAATAACATTAAAAAGAAAAAAAGCTTTTCTGATGCATCGAGTGTTTACATTCACAACCAAGTTTGTGAAAAGGATGCTACTCAAGATGTGCTAAGCCCGGTTGGCAGTCTCACCCATGAAACTTTTACTCGCACAACAAATTAATCAAAAGTTTCTAAATCACAAGTACAGGGGGATGAAGAGAATTTAGATGCTCAAACATCACAGGCTCCTCCCACTGCTACTGAGCCCACTGCTCGTGGTGATCAAAGCACTACAAGCAGTGCTTTGAAACCCACACCATAAATCTCCAAAAAGAAAACTTCAAAATCCAAAAAACCCACAAAAATCAAACAACAGAAAAAGGGTCCTCTGGAAGATGAGATCCCAGAGGTTAACCCAGTGATAACACCAAAGTCACTTGAAACCACTGCTGCTACTTCTTCACATCAGATGGTAGAAAGATCTCAACCCATTAGCCTCCCTCCTCTTGTATCCTCACAAAAGGATCAAGTTGTAAGCACAGCGACACCAATTTATGAAGCTCTAGATCCACTTGGATCTATCTTCCATAGCCCCTCTCCCAGGGCAATGTCTCTTTCTACTCCACAACCCTCACCAACAAATCTTCCACCTACCATTTTAGCTCTGTTGAATGCAATAGACATGGATCAGACACATAGCAGTTCCTCTCACTCACACATTACTGAGATTTTTCCTCTACATGTAACTGAGTCTGATACTCATGTCTTTGTTATCCCATCAACAGCTGAGGAGGCTACATCCCTTAGGTTACAAGTAACCCTTGGTGATTTTTCAAGTGAAGCAATCACTACAATTGCAGAACTTCCTGTTTCTCAGTTCGACAGTGGTTCCATTATTAAGAATTCCTTGAAGGAAACATCTGTTGAGGTTACAACTGTAACC
Source organism: Scalesia atractyloides (assembly GCA_947069175.1). Lineage (NCBI taxonomy): Eukaryota > Viridiplantae > Streptophyta > Magnoliopsida > Asterales > Asteraceae > Scalesia > Scalesia atractyloides. The sequence goes on from CAMTDV010000024.1 coordinate 24,014,609, forward strand.
TCTAATCCATTTGAAAGTCCAAGTACTAAGAAAAAGGGGCATCTGTGTTAAAAGGGTTGAAGGAAACTTCTCCTAATGATAACATTGATAAAACCACCACTGGTGGGAGTTCAGAATGATCCTATTAAATTTGGTGATGAGCTAAGATACAAGGAATTGACGGAGAGGATGACACCATTGGAATCTTCCATTGGTGACCTGAAAACAGTGATGCAACAACTCTTGCAATGTCAATGTCAATCCCAGTCTTCCTCTTCTACCCTCAAACTGCCACTGAGCTATGGAAAATTGTTGAACCTATCATTATGGCCCAAAGACAGTTGGCAGAGATCCAGCATGATACAAAGATGAAGCTTATCAGAGTAATGGTTGAAGCTAGATACAAGGATAGAAAGACTGAGATCAAAGCAATCAAAGAAAATTTGCTGAAAACTACTGGCACTTCCCCTACACCTATTTCTCCTGAAGAAATCATAACAGATGATGCCAAAAGGGGGAGAGAGATTCTATGAGAAAATTAAAGCCTGGTTCTTCAACAAAGCCAAATGAGCCTGAAACCACTGTTGCAGCATCTACTAAAGAGATTGATGACTCTTTAAACAAAGAAACAGACAAGAAAATTGATGACAAGCAGAAAAGGCTTAGAAACCTTAGGGCAGAGTGCAAAACTCTGGTCAAGCAAAAACTAGAACAGCAAAAGCAAAAAGAAGACATTGGTTCTTCAACAAAGAAGAGTTCAGCTAAAAAGGCAGACAAACCAATATCCACACCTTCTAAAACCACTGCTAGTGCAACTCCAGCTGTATCTTCTGCCCCAATCACTCAAAGATCAACTCCTCATATCACCACATCAAAAACCATTCCAGTAGATGTTGTTGCACCTGTTGTGTCAACAGTTGTTGACACAGCAGTGGTTACAACAGACTCATCAAAAACCACTGCTATGATCACTTTTCCTATTCTAACACAACCAATGACTACACCACCAAGAATTCCTCAACCACCATCTTCTCCAAAAATCAAATTCAAGCGCAAAAGAAAAACTTTTGTGGTTGAGATGATGAAGAAGAAGATATACCATCACCCATACCCATATCTTAACAACCACTGCCCCCATCAAAACCAACACCCACTTCACAACCACCTAAATCATCTCCACCATCACCTCAATCCTCAAATCTTCAATATCCTCATCTCTCAACTTCAAAATTTCCACTAGCTGCTCTATAGGATAGGTGATCCAGCTAAAAGGGAATTTCCCTCTCTTTGTGGGTATCGAAAACCAAGAAATTTAGATGAATATCTGCAGTTAAAGGTCAGACAAGCAGAGACAATAGCAAAGAAGGAAAATGCAGGCAAAGATGATAGAACTCTGCAACATGCTATGCAGCTTCAACTTGAAAAGGTCAAGCACATTGAAGATTATGCAAAGGATCTCTGCAAGACATAATCTGAGAAAGTCACAAAGGTTGACCCTAATTTGAGACAAGATCTTCTAGAGCACATCATGACTCATAGACCATATAAAGCAACAAGGGACCAATTCAAGAACTAGCTAGCAGATGATATACAAGAGGAAATTGAAAGGATACAAATAATGCTCAAAAACCCTGCAATGAAAGCAACTCCACCAACTGGAAAAGAGCAAAATTTGTGGATCAAGATCAAGTCTTGAAAGTCAAAAGGATGAAAGAAGAATTGGTTGTTGCTCAGTATGGTATAGCTAAGAAAATTGCACGATGGACAGAGTCAAAAGTGTTAGATACCTACAAGAGTTTGAAAAAGCTGAGATTCAAAGATCCAAGTGTGCCAAGAAAACCATATTATCTGTCACAACCACTGCTCTTCCAACCACTACTTCCAAACAGACCCATGTCTCAAAAAGGCCAACTTCATCCACTGCTCTATCCACAATTGCCTTGAACCATCCAAAATGGCAAAGAGAAATGGAAGAAGAGATCAGCAGAGATATGAAGAGAACATGAAGGAAGCTTTGAAATGTCAACTTCTTTATCACACTGATGCTACAAACGACCAACAAAGCTTGTTAGTAGATCCTCATCACCCAACTCATCTTCAATAACTCTTCGCCTAAGAGAGCCAACATACCTTAAAATTCAAAAAGGAGTGCTAGCAAAGACACCCATGAATTGACCTTGGTCAACTCTGATGGCAAACTTCGACATATTAAAATGGATGCAGCATATGGTCTGTGTGCTGAATACCTTCAAGATCTTCAGAACCTCAAACTTGAAAGGGACTTTGAAGACCTAGTTGCCCTAAACTTTGAACTCCAATTCAAATGACAGATTGGGGAACTAATTATGAGAAATAAAGATCAAGAATAATCAGAGTTTTGGCATCATCTGTTCCATGGGGAGATTGTTGGGATTGAACCCTTTAAAGGAACAGATGATAGAAAGCCAAAACTTCTATCAGATGATTGATCTAGAAAAGCAGAGCTTACAATCTCTGATCTAAACCACTGCTCAAAGTTAAAGCTTGCTTTACAAACACTGTCAAAGCCAAAGGTCTGATATTGCAAGCCTCTGATGAAGACTAAAGACATATACAAGCCATGGTCTGATGAAGACCATCAGAGGATAGGCTCATCAGTGTTTTGTTTATTATCAGTGTTTTCAATGTAGCAGTGTATATAATAGCAGAGGTTAGGTTTAGCAGTGGTTCTAATTAGTTATATTTGTTAAATGTCACTATCACCTCTAACGTCATCAAAAGATGCTCAAAGGTTAGGATTGTACTATAAATAGACAGTGCATTGTACTGTTCTATCCATCTATTGAAAAGATCATTTCGCACTATCTTCCAATCATCTTCTTTACATTTTGTACTAACAAACTGTCATTGGGCTGAGGGGGAGTTGTAATTCACATGCAAAACTTATAAGTTTGAAAGCATGATGATCAAAGCAAGCTTCCAGTAGTTGTGATAAAAAGTTTTCTATATTTCGCTGCATTTACACTTTGTTTTATCTTCATTCATCAAATAGATTACAAAACATTCATAACTATTTGAAACTGAGATCTTAACAACCCAAGTTAATGGCGACAGTATTATTTCAAACACTTTCAATAAACTAATTAGTTAGTTAAAGTTATTAACACACACGCGCACGCACACACCTTGTTCACCCATGAAATTCCTTAGTTAACTCAACATTAGGGGATAAGTTTCCCATAAACACCCTCAATAATCTAGCCAAGAATGGCCATGGAACTAGATGTTATCAAACTTAAAAAGATTATATTAATCATATAAAGTTTGATTGCACTAATAACTCTTGAGTTTTTCCTAATAATTATAATGATTAGAGATAGTGGGGTAAAAAAGAAGTGTGTAGTGAAGAAGAGGGGAGAAAATGTGCAAAGAAAAATGGTGGAAGTGGCCTCTATTTATAGGTTGTTGGTGGTCTAGGCACGCCCCGTGTCTGGATGGCACAGGCCGTGTCTCGCTAAGTGACCTGTAGCCGGTTTGGGAGGCATGGGGCGTGCCTAGGAGACATGGGCCATGGTCAACTTTGTGAGTCCCCACAGGTATTTGAAAATCTTTAGAGCATCTTTTTGTCGTTTTATAGTTGAGGCACGACCCATGTCTCGCCCAGAAATCGGGAGCCCTCAAGTATTTTAACCATGAAACCATTTTTTGTCTTCGTCTAATCGAGTTACCCAAGATTCATATATTATGGTCCTCGTAACTCATTTCTTAGCCTGATATATGCTTCTGCGGAGTATTGCGCTTTTCTAGTTGTACCATTGACATTTATTTGGCTAAGGGGACCACCATTTAATCTTGTCTTGAGGAAATCTGTCACACCCCAACCGATGGCGAAAGCATCAGAGTGAGACGAAATAGATTGCCCAAGACTTCATAGCACTATTGTGACAATAATTAAATTCAAAGCTGATTTCATTTCAAGATTCAAATTGTCAAGTACAACATATGAATTTGAAAATACAACATTTAAATGGACAAAGTACAACATGTTTAACAAAATTACAACATAAAAATCTAGCATTCTAGATGTGTTTCTATATCGTCCCTACTAAGATTTGTCAACATCATCATCATCATCCTGCAACATTTTAAAAGTATAGTTCAACACAAAAGCATTGGCGAGTACACAAGTTTATATAGCATAAATACGAAATAGTTTAAACGAATCCACAAGAATAGCTAGCATACTAGATTAGTGTAAACACGGCATGCGATCTACAAGTCAATTCTTAAGTGTCATTGCAATAATAGAATAAACTTAACATGACCACAAAATTACAGGCGGTGCGTTACTCCTATAGCGCTATACGTGTAAAGGGGAGGCTCCTACGAAGTTAATGACAATTAGTATCACATAAGAGTATTCCAAGTATACAAATCATGTATCACATAACTGTAACATGTATGATGGATTGTTTCTGTGATTGCATAAAAGTATAAGGGTGATTGTGCATTTTAATAGGTTATCATATTGCACCCAAAAAGTGTAAAAACGTAAAAAGGGTGTTCGAGTGTACTCACGGTTTTGCAAAGCTTCCTTTGTTAAATCCCGTGAAGAGTTTTGTTGGTTGGCGAACGGAACACCGAGTTATCCTACACGAGGAAACGTAGGTGTATGAGTATTAGAATGATAACAGAGGATTTGGATTAGGAGTTTAAAGTATGTAAAAAGTATGTATTCAAGAAAGTAATTATCTAGACATTAACACTTGTTTGTGACACTATGAATCCCGTAAGGGAGTTTGTAGTTTCGTGGGTCATGCCCATTAGAATCGTAAAGAGGAAGTTAAGTCCTAGATAATATAACCTAATGTTATGACGAATTACCATAAGATCATCATATAAGTCATAGATTTCATAGATGTCATGCATGGAGGTAGGAGAATAACCGTCCTTTAACCTCTTTCATAAGATTCACCAATACACAAATTGTCACAAGGATAATTCGGATCGCCATGAATAGAATAAAGGAAATACTTCACTAAACTATGTATCTACCAAGTAAGCAAGCTATGTGCGTGCATCCCGAACATAGCATCGTTCGGGGACGTGTCGTAGCCTTGTTACTCAATTGAAGGTTGAACATATTTTAGTGGTTAAACATAGAAATCATCAAGTGAGGTGGTGGATTGAAGGTAGGATAGCCAAGGCTTCCAAGTAATTACACCTTTACCAAAAGACAAGCTTTGTCAAGCTTGGATGGTTTCAACACTTGTCGGTTAAAACCCTTTACAAAACAGAAAGTTTAGAGGTATTTTACACCTCCTAATTTTTATGAAACAACCTTAGCTAGCTCACTAACCATGGGCTTGATTAAGGCACAAGTAGCACAGGTTTGTTTAGTAAAAGTAAGTTTAAATAAAGTTTACAAGTTCATCTTCCAAAACAGAAAGTTTGGAGTTAAAAATGGTAATGTTCCACCTTGGTTTTCCATGAAAAACCTATGGTAACATCCCTAGAGGCATTCCAAACCTTGTAGAGGAAGAAGAAGTGAAGAAAACATGAAAATAATGAAGTTACAAAAAGATAAAAACAAGCAGAAAGTTTTGTGCACTTTGGACCTAAAAAATGGTGAGGTTTCACCTTAGTTTGCCCAAGCAAACTTGTGAAAACCTTCCTAGAGGTTATCTAAGTGTTTTAGAAGAAGAAATGATAAGAAAATAGTAGAAGAAGTGAGTTAGAACTCAATTAGAACTCAAGAACTTTTCACAGTGAATCTGGAAGAACAGGGGGATTAGAGAGTGTTTTTGGGAGTGTTGGAGGCTTGTAAAGTGGAAAAATGGGCGGAGAAATAGGGAAGGGGATAGGGTTAGTGTTGGTGTGCATTTAAGACCACTAGGTAGGTTATTTACTTGAAACAAACAACTTACACCCTCCTTGACAGCTTACGACCGCAAGCTGTCTTTAAATATATATATTTTTTTGTTATTTATTAGATATTATTTGATTATTAGATGTTATATATTATGCAATTAATGTATATCATCAAAAGGCAGGTTATTTTGAGAGTATGGACCACATAATCTAGGGTTTCATTAGCGAAAGAATGAGTTTTTAAAAGTTTAAAGTTTCAAAAATAGATAACAAGTGTAAATTACATAATTATAATTTTTCGTGATTGAATAACCAAGTGTCTTGTACGAATAGAATGTTTGATGATCACGATTACACGATAATCGTTTACGAACCAAGCTTATGCTATGAATTAAGTAATGAATGTGTGTGAATCAAATGTATAAACATGTATGTATATGTCGTATAAAAGATAAGTTCCATTACAATCAAAGTCTTTGATTTACAACGATTCAAATAAAATATGATTACAAGGCAATAAATTTCCGAAAATAGAACAACGATACATCCTTTCTAAAAATGGAAAGCTGCGAAAAGCGATGTGTTATAGTCTCCCCTCCTTTAGGAGATTTCGTCTCGAAATCTAGGAAGATGTAACGAATAGATGCGGATACTTAGTCTTCATATCGCTTTCGAGTTCCGAAGTAAACTCAGCGCCACGTTTTCCTTCCCATCGAACCTTGACTATGGGAATTCGACTGTGCCTCAATTGCTTGATATTTCGATCTATGATCTCGACAGGTTTCTCCACGAAGTGTATGGTTTCATTAACTTAAAGATCTTCGAGTGGGACTTGGAGTCCTTCTGCAGCTAAACATTTCTTCAAGTTTGAGACATGAAACGTAGGATGGACGTTGTTGAGTTCGTGAAGTAGATCCAGCCGATACGCTACCTTGCCAATCCTTTCGAAGATCTTGAAAGGACCTACATAGTCAGGAGCGAGTTTTCCTTTCTTACCAAAACGAACTACACCCTTCCAAGGGGATACCTTAAGAAGTACGAAGTCACCAACGTTGAATACCAGAGGCTTGCATCTTTTGTCAGCATAACTCTTTTGTCGGCTTCTGGCTTTGAGGAGGTTATCACGAATCTGCAGAATCTTGTCTGTCGTCTCTTGTATAAGCTTGGGACCGGTGAGTTGAGCTTCTCCGATCTCGTCCCAACAAATAGGCGAACGACACCTACGACCATACAATACCTCAAATGGTGCCATTTGAATGCTAGCGTTATAGCTGTTGTTGTACGAGAATTCTACCGAGGGTAAGTGCGAATCCTAGTTGCCACCAAAATCGTTTTACGCATGAACGAAGCATATCCTCTAGAGTTTGAATAGTACGCTCAGTTTGACCGTCGATTGAGAGTGAAAAGCGGTACTAAGATTAAGGCGGATACCAAGAGCGGTTTGAAACGTTTGCTAAAGGCAGGAGGTGAAACGAGCGTCAGCGGTCATAAATGATGTCACTGGGGATATCATGATGACAAATAATCTCCTTCGTGTAGACCCGAGCCAATTTCTCGACTTTGTAATCTTCACGAATGGGGAGAAAGTGAGCGGACTTGGTCAAGCGATCGATAATCAGCCAAATACTATCATGACCAGAAGAAGTACGAGGAAGTTTAGTGATGAAATCCATAGCGATACTCTCCCATTTCCAGACAGGAATTTCAGGTTGTTCGAGTAAGGCAGAGACATGTTGATGTTCGGCTTTGACTTTAGAACAAGTGAGACACTTCGAGACGTAGAGAGTGATATCTTTCTTCATACCAGGACACCAATAAGACGCATTTAAGTCTTGGTACATCTTTTCGGCGCAAGGATGAACGGAATATCGGGATTTATGGGCTTCCTTCATCAGAAAGTCACGAAGGTTGTCACGATTAGGAATTCAGACGCGATTGAGATAGTACATAATATCGTCGGATTTGGATACAAGCTGTTCCTCAGCACCACACTTCATCTCGTTGTACAAGTTGTTTTCGATAACGGATGAGTATTGTGCTTCATGAATGCGATCACGAAAGTTTCCCAAGGTTTGGTAGCAACGAATACGCTTTACATGAGTCTTATGACTAAGTACATCGACTACAACATTCGCCTTACCAGGGTGGTAGCGAATCCGCAGTCGTAGTCGTTCAACAACTCTACACAACGACATTGACGCATGTTGAGTTCTTTTTGATCGAAAATGTGCTGAAGGCTCTTATGGTCGGTGAAGACCACACACTTGGTACCATAAATGTAGTGTCGACATATCTTCAATGCAAAAACAATAGCACCAAGTGCAAAATCGTGCGTAGTGTAGTTTTTCTCATGAATTTTAAGTTGTCTCGACGCGTAAGCGATAACCTTGTCTCGTTGCATAAGGACACAACTAAGACCTTGGTTTGAAGCATCGCAATAAATGACAAAGTCGTTGTTACCATCGAGAAGAGCAAGGATTGGAGCATTGCATAGCATGTCCTTTAGCGTTTGGAAAGACTCCTCTTGTTCAGGACCCCAAACAAAAGGTTTTTCTTTTTAAGTCAAGGATGTGAGAGGAACAGCGATCTTAAAGAAGTTCGAAATAAAGCGACGATAGTAACCGGCTAAACCAAGAAACGAACGAATTTCGGACGGGGACTTAGGAGCAATCTAATTCTTCACAGCTTCGATTTTTGCAGGGTCAACATGAATACCAAGTTTGTTGACGACATGACCAAAAAATTGAACTTCTTTTAGCCAAAATTCACACTTGGAGAATTTAGCGTAAAGACGTTCAGTATGCAAAAGTTGGAGGTTAAGACGCAAGTGTCGCTCATGTTCTTCTTGTGTCTTGGAGTAAATCAAGATATCGTCGATAAAAACTATCACGAAACGATCAAGGTACGATTTGAACACACGGTTCATCAAATCCATTAAAACCGCAGGTGTGTTGGTCAGACCAAAAGGCATGACCACGAACTCGTAGTGACCATAACGTGTGCAAAAGGCGGTTTTGGGTATATCTTCTTCGAGAACTCAAAGTTGATGATAACCAGAACAAAGATCGATTTTTGCAAAGCACGTTGCACCTTGAAGTTGATCGAAGAGGTCGTCAACTCAAGAAAGAGGATATCGATTTTTTACTGTAAGCTTGTTGAGCTCACGATAGTCAATGCAAATCCGAAGGATCCATCTTTCTTTTTAATGAACAGAACCGGAGCGCCCCAAGGGGAAGCCTTTATCAAGAAGTTCTTGAAGTTGACTCGATAGCTCTTGCATTTCCGAGGGTGCGAGACGGTATGGAGACTTCGCAACAGGAGTTGCGCCAGGAATGAGATCAATGCGAAAGTCAACAAAACGAGGAGGAGGAGGACCAGGTAGATCATCGGGAAAAACATCAGAGAATTCTCACACAATGGGAACGTCACTTACTCTTGGACCTTTGTCCTTCTTTTCCACAACATGAGCTAGAAAGGCAAAATATTTCTTGCGTAAATACTTATTCGCTTGAGTACACGACATAAGCTTGAGTCCTTTAGAAGGTTTCTCGCCATAGACGTGTAGGGAATCACCTTTAGGTAGAGGAAGACGGATAAACTTTTCATCACAAACTCGCCTAAGCCAATCCATACCTACTATGATGTCGAAACTACCCATTTGCATGGGTATGAGGTCAATTGAAAACGTATGATTGTTAAGATTCAAGGAGAATTTAGAAAGGACAGAATCGACAGTGACGGACTTTCCGTTAGCGACTCCGACAGCGAATGATTTGGGCAACTTAGAATGTCTACGCTTGAACAAAGATTCGAATTCAATGGATACAAAACTTTTATCCGCACCAGTATCAAATAAGCATGAAGCATAGACATTGTTAACGAGAAACGTACTAGTGATGACATCGTTGGCGTTTTGGGCCTGAGCTGCTGTGATGATGAACGCTCTTCCATGAGCTTGTTGCTGCTTGTGGTGGTTGTTGTTGCACTGACGGCAGACATTCGTGAGATGGTTGGGATCTCCACATTTGAAACAAGCTCGAACGTTGATGGTTTGAGGTTGGGTGTAGGTTTTTGGGTTGCTGCGATGGCTTGGGTTTGGTTAGAAGGGGTTTGTGGGACACTTCGACATTGAGGGGCAAAGTGTCCAAACCCATTGCAACTGGTGCATAGGCGGTAGGGTGCATTAATGGGATGTTGATATGGGAATGTAATACACTTGGGATGAGGCCCCGTGTATACTTTTCTGGCAGGTGCAGGGTTGGCTGGTGCTAACTGTTAGATGGGTTGAGGGTTTGGCAGAGTGACTACCGCACAGTTTTGGCTTGAAGCCTTCCGCTCCTTGCCTTTGTTGTTGTTTCTTGGGGGTTTGGATGGGGTAGGTTCAACGGTGGTATCGGTGGTAGCTTGGTGAGCGTTCTTCGATGGAGCCTTAGTGGAGGCTTCATGAAGGACGTGGTTATTGTTAAGCTTGGCGGCCAGGTGATAGGTATCTTCAATGGTTTGGGGGAAGCGGCGTCAACAAGGTTCATGAGGTGAGGAGGGAGATAGCGGACGTACTTTGCAATAGCCTTCTCGACAGTGTCGACTTGGCTCATGCAAATTGCACCAAGCTGTTCGAAACGGGCTGTGAGGCCAGCGTTGTCGTTCCCAACCTATTTTAGGTTCCAGAACTCGTTTTCGAGCTTTTGAGGCTCGTGTGGAGGACAAAATTCCTTCTACATAAGTTGTTTGACGTCGGTCCAAGAGAGGGCGTGTATAGCTTCATTTCCACGAGCGTTATGCTCAGAGGTCCACCAATCGAGTGCCCTCGATTGAAAGACACCCGTCGTGTTAATTGTACGCAAGTGATCAGGACAACCACTTCGTAGGAAGGTTACTTCAATGGCATCAAACCATTGAAGCATCACAGTGGCGTCACCTTCGCTAGTGAATGGTAGGGGATTGCAAGAGTTAAACTGTTTAAAGGTAAACGTTGACTTAGGTGTTTCCACCTTGGAGTCAACAGAGGCATTGGGTGAATCGGTGTCGGCAGGGGCGGGTTGAATTTTGCTCACAATGTCAGGGATGATCTTAGCCATCTGCTTAGCCATGAATTTCATGCATTCCTTCTTGACATCGAGTCCGAGTCGTTGGAACCCCTTTTGGAGCTCGATGTTGACTTGGACTTCTTGTTGTGGGAGTTGGAGAATCGTTGAGAAGACATCTAAAGAATCGGAAAAAGAGTAGAGGATGAGACTTGATCATAATGTTGTGTATAAAAGTCACATTTTTCCATGTTTAAGCACGTAAGTATGACACAGCACGTATGGGTTCACATAAATGTCATAAGCATAACAAGTATTCAAAAGTATAAACACGTATGAATGCGTAAAGGAGTATAAATTTAGTTTGTTCGCGGGATTTATTAATGTTTTTGATTGCGAGAGGCGTGTGAATTGTGCATTGGTTTTGAAATGAACGAGGTAACAAGTATTAAAAACATGGAAATTGAGATAACATAATAGATAGGCTTGATAAAATATTGGAGTGTTTTGGGTTTAGAAACTTCGACTATTCCAAAGTGAATCGTAAGTTCTTTCGAGTTACGGAAACATGCTTTGGCCTAATAGGTAAAATACTCTCGTCGAGAAGTGATTAAGGGTATTTTACCCTTCCAGTTACTACATGTCCCTAGTCGATCAAAAATTCGAGACTTTGGCGAGATTGAAAATTGAAGAGTGGGACTAGTTAACAAGGTGCGGGTTTCACCCTTAACTTGATAACATCGTACCCTAAACGTGGTTGGTACTCACCAAACAAGGAGCGTATTCCAACTCGTTGGTAAGGGTCCACTAGAGTATGAAGTGGAGTTCATCAAGATGTGGATTTAACTCCTAACATAATGGTGTAACTTCGTGTAAAATCGAATACGCGGATTGAGAGTGATCACCAAATAGCGGGTTTCACCCCTATTTTGGTGAGATCGTCTCGTTTGTAGTATGAGTGTCTTCATGTCTTCAACGTGTATATTGTGTAAATGTCTTAGGAAAGACATGTTGTATAATTAAGACAAAAGAAATAGGGAGAAGCAAAGTAGGAAGAATAACATTTTAAGAATGAATCAAGAATGGTCAAAGTTTGGTACCTACTATAGACTAGGTCGAACATGGAAATTCTACCTAATTCCCTATAGTAATTGCTCTTAATACCAATCGGTCACACCCCAACCGATGGATGAAGCATCAGAGTGAGACGAAATAGATTGCTCGAGACCTCATAATACTATTGTAACAATAATTAAATTCAAAGCAGATTTTATTTCATGATTCAAATTGTCAAGTACAACATACGAATTCAAAATACAACATTTAAATGGACAAAGTACAACATGTTTAACAAAATTACAACATAAAAATCTAGCATTCTAGATGTGTTTCTTATGTCGTCCCTAGTAAGATTCATCAACATCATCATCATCATCCTGCAACATTTCAAAAGTATAGTTCAACACAAAAGCATTGGCGAGTACACAAGTTTAATATAGCATAAGTACGAAATAGTTTAAACGGATCCACATGAATAGCTAGCATACTAGATTAGTGTAAACATGGCATGCGATCTACAAGTCAATCCTCAAGTGTCACCATAATAATAGAATAAACTTAACATGACCACAAGGGATTACGGGCTGTGCGTTACTCCTATAGCGCTATACATGTTAAGGGGAGGCTCCTACGAAGTTAATGACAATTAGTATCACATAAGAATATTCCAAGTATACAAATTACGTATCACGTAATTATAGCATGTATGATGGATTGTTTGTGTGATTGCATAAAAGTATAAGGGTGATTGTGCATTTTAATAGGTTAACATATTGCATCAAAAATGTGTAAAAACGTAAAAACGGTGTTTGAGTGTACTCACGGTTTTGTAAAGCTTCCTTTGTTAAATCCCGTGAAGATTTTTGTTGGTTGGCGAACGGAACACCGAGTTATCCTACACGAGGAAACGTAGGTGTATGAGTATTGGAATGATAACGGAGGATTTAGATTAGGAGTTTAAACTATATAAAAAGTATGTATTCAAGAAAGTAATTATCTAGATGTTAACACTCGTTTTTGACACTATGAATCCCGTAAGGAAGTTTGTGGTTTCATGGATCATGCCCATTAGAATCGTAACGAAGAAGTTAGTCCTAGAAAATATAACCTAATGTTATGACGAATAACCATAAGATCATCGTCGAAAGTTCGGTTATGTATCAGTCTATTTACATATGTATTACATAGTATATATTAAGTCCATCATATAAGTCATAGATTTTAAAGATGTCATGCATGGAGGTAGGAGGATAACTGTCCTTTAAACTCTTTCGTAAGATTCACCAATACACAAATTGTTACAAGGACAATTCGGATGGTCATGACTAGAATAAAGGAAATACTTCACTAAACTATGTATCGACTAAGTAAGCAAGCTAGGTGTGTGGATCCCGAACATGGTATCATTTGGGGACGAGTCGTAGCCTTGTTATTCAATTGAAGGTTGAACATATTTTAGTGGATAAACATAGAAATCATCAAGTGAGGTGGTGGATTGAAGGTAGGATAGCCAAGTCTTCCAAGTAATCATACCTTTACCAAAACACAAGCTTTGTCAAGCTTGGATGGTTTCAACACTTGTGGGTTAAAACCCTTTACAAAACAAAACGTTTAGAGGTATTTTACACCTCCTAATTTGTATGAAACAAACTTAGCTAGCTCACTAACCATGGGCTTGATTACAGGCACAAGTAGCGCAGGTTTGTTTAGTAAAAGTAAGTTTAAATAAAGTTTACAAGTTCATCTTCCAAAAATAAAGTTTGGCCTTAAAAATGGTACTGTTCCACCTTGGTTTTTAATGGAAAACCTATGGTAACATCCGTAGAGGCATTCCAAACCTTGTAGAAGAAGAAGAAGTGAAGAAAACAAGAAAATAATGAAGTTACAAAAAGATAAAAACAAGCAGAAAGTTTTGTGCACTTGGATCTCAAAAATGGTGAGGTTTCACCTTTGTTTGCCAAAGCAAACTTGTGAAAACCTTCCTATAGGTTATCCAAGTGTTTTAGAAGAAGAAATGATAAGAAAAAGTAGAAGAAGTGAGTTGGAACTCACTTAGAACTCAAGAACATTCTGCAGTGAATTCTGGAAGAACAATGGGATTAGAGAGTGTTTTTAAGAGTGTTGGCGGCTTGTAAAGTGGAAAAATGGATGGGGAAGTGTTGCTTATATAGGGAAGGGATTAGGGTTAGTGTTGGTGTGCATTTAAGACCATTAGGTATGTAATTAACTTGAAACAATCAACTTAAACCCTCCTTGACAGCTTGCGGCCGCAAGCTGTCTTTATATTTTATATTTTTTTTGTTATTTATTAGCTATTATTTGATTATTAGATGTTATATATTATGCAATTAACATATGTGATCGAAAGGCAAGTTATTTTGAGAGTATGGACCACATAATCTAGGGTTTTATTAGCGAAAAGAACGAGGTTTTAGAAGTTTAAAGTTTCAAAATAGGTAACAAGTGCAAATTACATAATTATAATTGTTCGTGATTGAATAACCAAGTTTCTTGTACGAATAGAATATTGAGGATCACGATCACACGATAATCGTTTATGAGCCAAGCTTATGTTATGAATTAAGTAATAAATGTGTGCGCGAATCAATTGTAGAAACGTGTATGTATATGTCGTATAAAAGAAAAGTTCCATTACAATCAAAGTCTTGGATTTATAACGATTCAAATGAGATACAATTACAAGGCAATAAATTTCTGGAAACAGAATTGTCACACCCCAACCAATGGAGGAAACATCGAGGCGTGGCACTAGGCGAATCAGATTGATCAAGAGATTCCATAACAATTATTTAAGAGACAATATTCAACGTCCAACATCCCATACTATCAAACTGATATAATCCTCAAACAATCATTACATAATTATAAACAATCTCTTAAACATAACATCCGATGCGATCTTCCCTAGATTTATTACATGATTTATAAAGGCAAATCTAAAACTAAGCGTCCAAAGCAATATCCTCAACCTGCCACATATGTTAAAATAAATGTCAATACAATTAAGTAAAGGTGAGCATACAGGTTTGCGTACATAATAGATATAAAAGTGTTTAGCATACATCGCATGACATACGTAAGAGTTGTGAACTATGTATCTACTGATTCAAGTAAACTAACAAACCGCGATTGATCGAGGCATGCGAACAAGTGTCCACATCCTAAAGAGAAAATAAATGAGAAATAAAAATGCGAGCCTAAAAAACCCTGGGCCTCTGGGTGGCGGGTCAACCTCTAGTATACTATCATGTTAAGTGTGTCGTACAAGCAATCAAGTAACACATACAATTCAGCAGATTTCACGTATAGTCATGTATAAGCGGGATGACGAATAAGTGTTTGATTTGTGTGATGTGATATTGATATAGGAACATATGTGACACCCAAAAGTGCGTTTAAGCATAAAAGGGGTTCAAGTAAACTCACCGTGGGTGTGTTTTAGGGAGAGAGACGGGATCTCCTGTAAGAGAACAGGAGTGCATCAGTCTTGTGAGAGAACAGTAGACAAGTTCGGGCAAACTTGTACTTTGGAGTACAAGTTCGGGCGAACTTGACTGTTGGGACTTACTGGAGGTACAAGTTCGGGCGAACTTGTCAGTTTCCTGAGAAACTGGACAAGTCCGGGCGAAACTTGCCCTGTTTGTGGAGGTTTTATACCAGTTCGGTCGAACTTGTCTAATTCGCTTGGGAATTGGACAAGTTCGGGGGAACTTGTCTGAATTGCTGAGGTTCTAGGCAAGTTCGGGCGAACTTGGTCACCATTCTGGTGACAATTCGAGCGAACTTGATGTAATCTGAGCAAACTTGACTGTTTTGGCATCCAAATCGTGCGTTTTCGCGTAGTTTGCTGAGGAAATCGAGTGTCCATCCCTCCAACCTTAAGCCACTGAGTAAAACTTAGGCTGGGGAGGTCTTTTGGAGCTAGTTTAGCCATTTTACAGAAACTCAGGCTAATCCGAGCGAACTTGATGGTTCATACGGGTTAGTCCAGCTTGTGTAAAGTGTCAATTTCGTCCTTGTGCTTCCGGATCTGAGATCTTGCTTGACAACGCCTCGTTCCACTTCAAAGTGAACGAAACCTACGTCTTTTAGTCTGAATCTTGTGTAAAAATGATGTTCAAAAGGTTTTACTTAGATCTAGGCATAGATCTAAGTGAAAAATAGAAGTTTTGTATAAAAAGATGAAGATTTTTGTAAACAGAAGAGATTTTCGTAAACAGAAGAGATTTGATGAAAACAAAGGCAAAGCCTTGTGCAAAATCGTTGTAAACGTTGTTGTAGCTTGAAAACGGGTTGAATCTAACTTAGAGAACAAAAGGTTTCGATTTTGGGGAGCTCCTGGCGAACTTACAGCAAGTTCAAATGAGAAGAGGAGCTGAGTATTTATAGGTGAGGTGAGAAAGTGAGCTGGACACATCAAGTTCGGGCGAACTTGCTACAAGTTCGAGCGAACTTGTTTGTTTTCCTGGTTTCTAAGACAAGTCCGGGCAGACTTGTGGTTAACTGGAGAATTTAGGTGGCCTGAACAAGTTCGGGCGAACTTGTGATGCACAAGTTCGGCCGAACTTGACCTAGTGGCCAAGTTTGTTCGATTATTTCGCGTTAGGAGTTCATTCGGCGATTCGGTTCGTATAAGATAGTTATATTAAGCAATATAATTGATACAATAGTGTGATTTAGCGATTGGTGCGTGTGAGAGTGTTGCGATAGCAATTGTAACCACAACATAAACAAATATACACACATA
Organism: Scalesia atractyloides; assembly: GCA_947069175.1. Lineage (NCBI taxonomy): Eukaryota > Viridiplantae > Streptophyta > Magnoliopsida > Asterales > Asteraceae > Scalesia > Scalesia atractyloides. The sequence goes on from CAMTDV010000024.1 coordinate 24,031,289, forward strand.
AAACATAATTCCATACGATTAACTACGTTTGCGATGCGATGAGATAAGTGATGCGATGGCACAAGTGGTTATTGTACAACAACACACTCGTCTATTAATTGTAAATCAGCGTTAAATAAGCGATTAGATGCGTTAAAGATGTAATAAAATATAATTCCATTAATATAACTTTCTCATAATCGAATCTCAGAGTACAACGATTGGGATAAACGAAGAATACACGAAGATATAATAGACAAAATTAACAACGAAATTCAGAATTTAAGTATTAGCTGTAACAAAGAGATGTGGATATTTAGCCTTCATATCACTTTCCAATTCCCAAGTGAACTCGGCACCGCGTTTGCCTTCCCATCGGACTTTCACAATAGAAATGCGAGAGCGTCATAGTTTCTTGGACTCTCGGTCCATAATTTCAACTGGCTTTTCCACGAAATGAAGAGTCTCGTTGATTTGTAAATCCTCGAGAGGTACATGGAGATTTTCTTCAGCTAGGCATTTCTTGAGGTTCGAGACGTGGAAAGTCGGATGTACGTTGCTGAGGTAATTCGAGTCGGTAGGCCACCTTGCCGATTATTTCCAGAATCTTAAAGGGACCTGCGTATCGTGGTGCTAGCTTACCTTTCTTTCCGAAGCGGATCACTCCTTTCCAAGGTGCAACCTCTAAGAGAACGTGATCTCCCACTTCGAACTGTAGGGGCTTGCGGCGTTTATCGGCATAACTCTTTTGACGACTCCGAGCTTTCAAGAGATTGTCTCTGATCTGGAGGATCTTGTCTGTCGTTTCTTGAATTAGCTCGGGACCGGTGATTTGGGCTTCTCCGATCTCGTGCCATGCAATAGGCGATCGACATTTTCTTCCATACAGTGCCTCAAAAGGGGCCATTGGAATGCTGGTATGATAACTATTTTTGTACAAGAATTCAATTAAAGGTAAATGTGTATCCCAATTACCATCGAAATCTATGATGCACGCACGAAGCATGTCTTCGAGGGTGCGGATCTTGCGCTCAGTCTGACCGTCGGTTTGAGGGTGAAAAGCGGTAATAAGATTAAGCGTACTACCGAGAGTGGATTGAAAAGTCTCCTAGAGACTGAAGTAAGGCGACGTCACGGTCAGAGATGATGTCACGAGGTGTCCCGTGTCGACATATGACTTCGTCGTATAGATTCGTGATAATCGTTCTACCTTATAGTCTTCTCGTATGGCAATAAAGTGAGCTGATTTAGTAAGACGATCAACGATAACCCAAATGCTATCGTGACCAGAGGAGGTGCGAGGGAGTTTCGTAACGAAGTCCATGGCTATGCTCTCCCACTTCCACATCGGGATATCGGGTTGTTCGAGTAGACCAGAGGGCCTTTGATGTTCGGCTTTAACTTTCGAACAATTTAAGCACTTTGAGACGTAAACGGCGATATCGTTTTTCATGCCCGGCCACCAGTACTTAGGACGAAGGTCCTGGTACATTTTGTCGGCTCCGGGGTGAATGGAGTATTGAGATTTATGAACTTTAGTCATTAACAATTCTCGAAGATTATCATGGCTAGGAATCCAAATACGATCGAGGTAGTAATAAATACCATTAGGTTTAACAACAAGCTGAGTTTTGGCACCACATTTCATTTCTTCTTCCAGGGTATTCTCGTTAAAACAAGCAAACTGGGCGGAGCGAATCATAATTTCGAGATCATTCAAAGCTTGAGAGTCACGAACACTACACACATAGCTTCTTTGACTGAGAGCATCAGCTACGACGTTTGCTTTGCCAGGATGGTAACGTATCTCACAATCGTAATCGTTGAGAAGTTCAACCCATCTGCGTTGGCGCATGTTCAGTTCCTTTTGATTAAAGATATGTTGTAAGCTCTTATGGTCGGTGAAGACCGTACACTTAGTACTGTAAAGGTAGTGTCGCCATATCTTCAATGCAAAAACAACTGCACCGAGTTCGAGATCGTGGGTTGTGTAGTTTTTCTCGTGGATCTTGAGTTGTCGAGACGCATACGCAATAACTTTGTCTCGTTGCAGGAGAATACAACCAAGACCTAAGTTAGAGGCATTGCATTAAACAACGAAATCGTCGTTTCTGTCGGGTAGAGCGAGTACAGGAGCGTTGCATAACATACGCTTGAGAGTTTGAAAGGATTCCTCTTGTTTGGAACCCCAAACGAAAGGCTTGTCCTTATGAGTTAAAGTGGTAAGCGGAACAACGATTTTAGAAAATTCGGTGATGAATCGACGGTAGTAACCTGCCAATCCAAGAAAAGAACGGATTTCAGATGCATTCTTCGGCGTAATCCAACTCTTTATAGCTTCAAACTTTGTAGGGTCGACGTGAATTCCTTGACTGTTAACGATATGTCCAAGGAATTGGACTACCTCGAGCCAGAATTCACACTTAGAGAACTTGGCATAAAAGCGATTACCTTGAAGAAGCTCGAGAACTAAACGAAGATGGCGCATGTGTTCGGCTCTCGACTTCGAGTAAATAAGAATATCATCGGTAAACACAATGACGAAATGATCTAGGAAAGCTTTACACACACGGTTCATCAAATCCATGAAGACCGCGGGTGCATTTGTAAGACCAAAAGGCATGACCACGAATTCGAAATGGCCATAACGAGTAGGAAATGCGGTTTTCAGAATATCTTCTTCCAACACGCATAACTGATGATAACCAGAAGTAGATCGATCTTAGAAAAACAAGTAGCACCTTGAAGCTGATCGAATAGGTTGTCGATTCGGGGAAGAGGGTAGCGGTTCTTTATCGTAAGCTTATTAAGTTCATGATAATCGATGCACATTCGGAACGTCCCAGCTTTCTTTTTCACAAAAAGAACGGGTGCGCCCCATGGCGAAGTGCTCAGGCGTATGAAGCCTTTATCAAGTAGCTCTTGAAGTTGGCTAGACAGCTCTCGCATTTCGGATGGTGCGAGACGATAAGGAGCTTTAGCAACGGGAGTAGCACCGGGAATTAAATCGATACAGAATTCAACATCACGAGTAGGGGTAAACCGGGTAAATCGTCAGGAAAGACCTTAGGAAATTCACAAAAAACGGGGACGTCTTTAAAGGTTTTCTTTTCTTTCTCCGGTTCACGATGTGGGCTAGGAATGCGACGCATTGCTTTCGCAAGCACTTGTTCGCTTGAGTACACGATATAAGCATCAACTTCTTTGATGGAGTTTCACCGTAAACATGGAGTTGATTACCGTTAGAAAGAGGAAAACGAATCATTTTATCGAAACAAACAACTTCGGCATGATTTTCACGAAGAAAATCCATGCCTACTATGATATCGAAGCTACCTAACTGCATAGGTATGAGATCAATCGAGAAGGTGTGGTTGTTGAGATCGAGAGTACAACCACGTAGGACGGAGTTAACGGTAACGGTTCTTCAGGTGGCTAGTTCAACATCGAAAGTCTTTGGGAGTTTAGCGCGTTTACATTTTAAAACCTTTTCGAATTCTAACGATACAAAACAATTATCAGCACTAGTATCAAATAAACATGAAGCGTAAATACCATTAACAAGGAACGTACCATTTGTGACAATTGGCACTTTTCAGGTAATTTCCGTACAATATAAATAGTAATTTGTGTCTTAATGATTGTGCATAATTTAAACAATGAGATGAATGATTCATGGTTTCTTTCAAGAACATACATGTGCATTATGTATTGCATGACTACTTATCATTATTACATGCAACCTAGTGTGGTTGAATTAGTGCACGAAACAAAGTTAGCACAACTAGCAGGCTAACTAGAAGTACTGACGGGAGTTCAGTACTCAGACAGACATAGTGGTTAGACACAGATTGAGCCCCGGGAACAAGGGTTACACTAGAAAGGTATGTAGGAATGTAGGAATCATAAAACTGCCTTCCGAGTGATGACATAAGTGTCCGAAAGTGCCTAAAACACACTTAAACTGCATAATTCAGCAGAATTCAGAAAAATTCAGCAATTTAACACTAGAAAATAATGCAGAAATGAGGTTTAATGGTTCATAATAACTTGTTTAGTGTTGGGAATCAGAACCATCATAAAAGGCACCTTAAAGCACGCTAAACTGCGCTATTTAGCACTTTAACGAGCTGGTAACCTAACGAATAACCGGACACTACCCGAAACACCAAAATCTAGCTAGAAGCATTGTTTTAATGTTATGAAGCTAGTTATGGTCATCAAACATCATAACACATCCTAAGAACACTAAACACATATAACATAACTAATACACTTGAAATCTAACTTAATCACCTAACTAGGAATTGAAATCAAACTAGGATCCCCCCCTTCATTCACGGTCACCAAAGGGGCCCCACCACTTGATTTGTTTTGATTATTCTAATGGATATGTTAGGATGATATTAAGCATAAAAACCATTGGGTACTAGGATGTTGGGGATAAAAGAACAAGAGCATGAGCACAAGAACACTTAACAAAAAACTTCAACACTCTTCTCCTCCCCTCCCTCTTGCTCTCGGCTCACACAGACCACACACACATCCATTTTCATCCATCACTCAAGCATTCCAAGGTGATCTAGAGGTGCAAGAAGCATAGTTAAGAAGCTTGGAAGCTTTGGATCTTGAAGGACCTTCACCTAGAGCTTTTATCCATCTCATTCATCACCATCTTCATACTTGATTCTTCCCTAGCCATTGTGCTAGTAGTAAGCCCTTTTGATCTTATTTTTACACTTAATCTTAGTGGTTAAAGTATGTAGTAATAAGATAATCTAAAGATCACACCAAATTAAGAACATGAACATAAGAATAAAGCTTGAAACCATGAAAATCTAAGTTGTTTAAGTGTATGTGATGAACTTGTTTGTGGATTTCTTGTGTTTATGATGTGGATCACCACACTAAGTTTGCTAGATATGATTTAAAAACATGATCTAGGAAGTACAAGGATGAATCTTGAAAGATCTATGTTGATCATCCATGTTAAGTATGAACTTGAAGATGAACATGATTTTGTGTAGGATAATGATTCCTACAAGTTGTGAATCTTAAAAATATGAGATTTCAAAGATGAACATTTCAAGAAACTAAAATCTACATCAAGACTCAACATAACTTGATTTTAAAAGAAAGTGAACATGTTTCAAAAGGTTAAATGGAACTAGGAAGGTGTATGTAACATGAAAAATGCAAGGAGAATGATTTTTGTAAAATTAAGTTGTAAGTTGTAAAGATTGAAATCTTGTAAAAATGATTTTTATGAAATAAAAATCATGTTTTTAGTGTTAAATGAACATGTTTGAACATCATGTTAAAATACTACAAGATTTTATAAAGCTTCAAGTTCACATCATGTTGTAAAAATGCATAATATGGCTAAATTGTTGATGATTGATGATGAATTTTTGAAAAGAAAATGATATGCTATTAAGCATGGAAACCTCCATTTTTAAGGGGAAACTATGGCAAAATTTTTGTAAAAATTAAACACTTAGAAAAATAATTTTAAACAAGTGTTTACAAGTAATTTTAATCTTGGTTTTAATATGAAAAGTTGCCATAATTTTGTTATAAAAATTATGAATATTGGAGGTTGATTTTTGGTAATACAAATGACTAAGTATTTATTTAGGAAAATGTATATTTAGATGTCACAAATTATGTGCTGCTTGTATATTGATTATATTAGTTATATTAAAATTAGGAACCTTGAAAATAATACATCACAAGAAAATGAATATATATCTTATACCCGAATAATGGACAAATTGGACGATGAGTATTTGGACTATATATATATATTCCAGAAATAAATTAGCAACTTGACAAATGTGATAAACGGTATTTTCGAAACCGAAGAGACGGAGAAACATGAAATTTTACAACTGATACAAAATATATCATATTTTGTCAAAGGAAAAAAATATATTATTTTTATAGTGGGAGAAAACATATATATATATATATATATATATATATATATTATCTTCATGAACAAACCAAACATATAATCTTTTTGGTAAAACTAAAAATATATATATATTCTTAACCATAATCTTAAAAATATATTATTTTTAAGATACATACGAAAATATACTTATTTTGCCAAGATAAATTTATAGATGCTTTTCTATAAAAATCCTCTTAAAATATAGATATTTTAAGAAATATTATATTGGTGATTTTATTAGTATAAAGATGATGATCCGGAAAATTATACATAAATTAAGTATAAAATACTTAATAAACACAAGAAATACGTACTCCTATACGTATAAATATAAACCGGAATACACTACCAATACTTGTTAAAATGCGTAAGTACAAGTATACCTATACTTGGAAAATATTCATGTGAGAAATACATGACGAATCAAGTTAAAAATAAATAAATAAGGCTACGAGTAGTTACACGACCTAAGCGTCTAATAAAACCTAACACGTGTGTAGGATGTCATACGGCTTGAGGATATCTACTTTGGGTACACGAGATTACGGACGCAAACTTGTGAGTTCCTGTCCCCCTTTTTCTCTTAATGTTTTCGGTTTACAACTTTCGGGGGAAAATACATGTTAACAACGGTATGGTTAAACTATGGAATGAACTCTCAGATCATGTGAGCATAGGCTACAACTAAGGTACCATTTATCCTTTTGAGGACCAAGGAACAAAGGTTAGATCTAATGGGTACGGGCGAGCCCCACTCACGGTCCATGGGTGACCACTTAGAGTGCTGTTGTGTCCACTGTCGAAGGTTCGACACTTAAATTGCCTACACGGGTTGAGTACCTCCTATGTCGTCACACATATTAATATCCTTGCAAAACATTAATGATCAACATGTTCATAGACGTTTTACATACCTATATTCGACACTGGAAACTTTCAAATGTTTTTGAGATTCATTTGATGCGCATATACTTAAGACACATGAACTCGCTCAACTTTTGTTGATGTTTTCAACTTACATGTATTTCAGGAAATTAGGCGAATCTTGGTGCTGGCGTTACAAGCAAGCTTTTGAATTTCAAGTATCGTTGTCATCCACTTTTGGGAGGGTTTGATCCATATATCTTATGTTTGATGAGATGTAGGATGTAAAGCCTCATAAATAAGAACTTTTGTTAAATAAGTCCTTTATGGAACTTTAAAAACTTATGTTGGTTGTAAATTAAACCAAGTACTTGTGATGGTTGGTAGTTTAAAAAAAACTTATGGTTTGTAATACTTTAAACTTATGAATGGATGAACATCGTTGTTTTTATCATATAGTTGTTTATTAAAATCGAATGCAATGGAAACTGATCAAGTCACACACACACGCTTCCGCAAAAGACAGGGTGTGACAGGTTGGTATCTGAGCTTCGATTGTAGTGAACTAGGATTCTTTCTCGAGTCTAGACTACAATCATTAGGACTCCCTCACGAAAATATTTTTTTTTTAAATATTTTTCATTGCATTTAAAAAAATGCCAACATTCGTGGAATGAACATTTTATAAAGGAAAGAAAGAAACACGAGCAAGGACATAAATTGGTGACTAGTCTGCATGGGGTAGACTTGTTAAGTTAGAAAAGACTCATGTAGGACAACATGAGTGCATGTTACGTGATACTTATTCTTACTTGTATGTACTTAATAATAACAATTAATATAAGTATGATTGTTATGTCACAGATACATATGTCTTCATCTGAGAGTGGTTTATCAGAGGATCTTGACCCGATGGCTATTGTATCAGACGACGAAGTGGCACCGGCTCTGGAGATCTTCACTTCCGACACTGAGAGTAACCCGGAGATGCTTTCGGATGACGATGATGACTTTCAGCCCTTTGCACTACCAGACGTCGGAGAGGACATCCCGTTTATCGATGACGTTCTCGCTTTCCCTCTTCCGATTTTCGACCAGCTTATCATCGGTCACCCCGATGGTAAGCATCTTGTAGAGCCTATCCCGCTCGATGTTATCCCACTCGCTGCTATCCCTGACGAGGACTGGCCTTTTACTATTGACCCCAATTGGGATCATGTTTTCCCTGAGGAGGATCACCCTGATGATGGCCAGGGTGATGACTATGTGGATGATATTATCCTAGACATACCTTCTCCCGTCATATCAGTCATTCACATTTCTTCTGACTCCGATCCAGACACTGATATGGACTCCTTCGAGTCTGTGACCTCATCGACCCTACTTGCAGCTGGAGTTAGGGTGTACCCTACTGATGTCGAGGATGATGCCTTTTTAGTTGCACCATCCTCACCCGTTCGTGCTCCAACACCCCCACTTCCACCACTCGCAGCTGACCCCCACCACATTGACCTGCCTGTTATTTTCACTCATGAGATTCTAGCACCCCGCCCTGGAGAGGGCACTTCCCGACAGCCCATTTGTTCTGACACACGCATACCAGTTGACCACTTGTCCGCACCATACTACCCCCCACACATGTCTGAGTCTGATCCCTACCATCCATGTCACTTTCCTGTCTCCACCTTTGAGTTTCGTCGCATCCATGAGCTAGAGCGGTTTAAGGATTCCATGACACCACCCACTACTGATAGACACCGGATTAGCTTACCTACTATCTTCCCTCATGAGATACACGCTCCTCGTCCAGGGGAGGGTACCTCTAGTCAGCCTTCCAGCTTTGACCCCCTAGCACCTACTGCTTTCATGCCTTTTCCTCACTTCTCTCCATTCGAGACAGATCCATACCTTCAGACTCCCAGATTGTTCCCTCTGTACAGTATGCCATTATCTGATCCGTACCAGCCCCTCCATCATGCTGGATACACTAGAGACAACCTTTTTCTTTTGCTTCAGCTTTAGTTTGAGACTCTGTGTCGTAGAGTATTAGACCTAGAGAGTGAGGCGGATGCTAGACGACCTCCACCATCCTCGTGTTCCCCGTCATCTGTTCCCCCACCAGTCATTCCACCACCGTCAGTGACCTATTACTATGGTCATGCACCCATTGAGGGTTTCGATGCTCGATTTCTGACTGTTGAGCAGCAGATCAACTTCTTGATCCGACGAGTTCACGAGCTCAAGCGTGAGCTTGCACACCTTCACAGTCTGATTGACCTCACCCCACCCCCACCTCCTCCAGCACCCTAGACGTCTTGTATTTGCAGGTACTTTTGGCATAGGCATTACAGACCCACTTTTGTTTATGTATGAAGACCAGGCTTGAGCTAGAGACACTTGAAGACCATGGAAGACCAATGTAGAAGAAAAAGACTTACTACTTTTGTGTTATGAACTTGTATGACCGAGGCGATGTGATCTCGAGTCCCTTTTGTTTTCTTCTACAAAAACAATGTATCAAGTTGTCTGCTATATATGAAAGCTCAGTAGTTGTTCTTATTTTACGTTATTGCGTATATGTGGGCATGTGTTATCTATGTGATGCGATGATTGTTTATGATATATATATATATACATACATATAGATAGATACTTAGTTAGTGAATAATATCTAACCAACCCAATACTTCTTACTAGAAGAAGAATGCCGCCTAGACGAGATACCAATACCAACAATTTGCCAAGGACTGAGGCTGAACTACAAGAAAGCATTTTACATGCAATTGCTCATCACGAGGCCATCCGCTCAGAGCACAGCGGTGGTACCTCTGGAAATAACCCTCCAACTGGTAATGTCAAGTCACCTAAGACACATTACAAATCTTTTGGATATTTCTAAATGTGCTTTGTCAAAGCTCACGTGTGAAATATGTTGCCTATGTTACAGGTTGTACCTACAAGCAATTTCTAGATGCAAACCTCTCAACTATGATGGCACAGGAGGTGCTGTTGCTTTTGTTCGTTGGGTTGAGAAACTGATTATGTGTTGAGGATGAGCAAGTGTGCACCAGAACAGAGAGTTACTTATATTTCTGAGTTATTTATGGAAGGAGCACTCTCATGGTAGAACCTCAAGTCCAAACTCTCGGCGAAACTGCAGCTTATGTGCTAACCTGGGATGAGCTTAAGGAACTGATGCGCAAGAAATATTGTTCAAGAGCTGAAATCCAGAAACTAGAGACAGAATTCTGGAACTTGAAGCTGGAAGGTCCGAAATAAGCCGAGTACATCCAGCGTTTTCATGATCTATCTAGGGTTGTTCCTTATTTGGTGGAACCAGAATTCAAGAGGATAGAGAGATTTATCTGGGATCTTGCTCCTGAGATCCTGAGCATGGTTACCACTTCAAAGCCTCCTACCATTGCTGAGGCTATTGACTTGAGTGTTGCGCTCACTGAAAGAGGCACTTCGTTTGGGAAAATTCTCTAAGTTCAGTGCAAACAAGAAAGAGACTCATGTGGAGTCTTCTAATGACAACAAGAGGAAGTTTTCAAACTTGAAGAAAGGTTCCCAAGCAAGCAATGACAACTCAAGTGTCAGCAAACGAAGGGAGGTGGATGCACCTCGCAGTGGTAAAGGTTATTTGGGTACCAGGCCTTGGTGCAATAGGTGCAAGTTGCATCATGATGGTCGATGTGCGAGGGCCAAGTGTGAAAAGTGTGGAAAGGAAGGACACAACAATGATACATGCTGGGTAGGAACAGGAGGAAGGAATGTGAACCGTGGAGGAAACGGTAATAACAATCAAGGTAGAAACGACAATAACAATCGAGGTGGAAATAACAACCACCAGGGTGGAAACAATAACAATAACCAAGGTGGAAATGGAAATGATAGAGGCCAAGGATGTTTTAATTGTGGAGACATGGAGCATTTCAGGAAGGATCGCCCTAAAGGAAATCAAGCCCGTGGAAGAGCTTTCACGATAGGAGCACGCGAGGCATGCCGAGACCCGAATGTTGTTACGGGTAGGTTCTCTATAAACAAACACTTTGCATCCATTCTATTTGATACTAGCGCCGACTTTAGCTTTATATCTATAGAATTTATTGACATGCTTGGTTTAGAAACGAGTAAACTAGACATCTTGTATTCTATAGAGTTGGCAAACGGAGAGTTAGTCGAGGTGAGTGAGATTATCAAAGGTTATATACTCGAACTAGGAGACCGAAAATTTTCCATCGATCTCTTACCAGTCAGTTTGGATAGTTTTGATGTAGTCGTAGGGATGGATTGGTTGTCCGATAATCGGGCGGAAGTGGTTTGTCACGAGAAAACCATTCGCATCCCACTGCCGAATGAAGAGACGATTGTAATTCAGGGGGATAAGCGCGAGTCACCCCCACGAATTATTAATTGTTTAAAAGCACATAAGTGTCTCCGAAAAGGATGCGTAGCTTTCCTTGCTCACGTGATCAACAAGGAAACCAAGGAGCCAAAGTTAGAAGACATCCCCGTTGTAAGAGAATTTCCAGAAGTCTTTCCCGAGGACTTGCCTGGGCTACCTCCAGAGTTTCGGATTGATTTAGTGCCAGGAGCGGCACCAGTGGCGAAGGCACCATACAGGTTAGCTCCATCAGAGATGCAGGAGTTATCCACACAACTGCAAGAGTTGCTAGATAAAGGATTCATTCGACCGAGTTTCTCACCTTGGGGAGCTCCGGTGTTGTTTGTTAAGAAGAAAGATGACAGTTTTCGCATGTGTATTGACTACAGGGAGTTAAACAAACTGACAATCAAGAATCGATACCCCTTACCGAGAATTGATGATTTGTTTGACCAACTGCAAGGTTCCAATTATTATTCCAAGATTGATTTAAGGTCGGGATATCATCAGTTGAGGATACAAGAAGAAAGTATCCCCAAAACGGCCTTTAGGACTCGATATGGACACTACGAGTTCCTTGTCATGCCGTTCGGCTTAACCAATGCACCAGCGGTTTTCATGGACCTCATGAATCGTGTGTGTAAGCCGAATTTGGATAAGTTTGTGATTGTATTTATTGATGACATCTTCATATACTCGCGAACCAAGGTGGAGCACGAGCAACATCTGCGAGTTATCTTGGAACTCTTGAAGAAAGAACAACTTTATGCAAAACTTTCAAAGAGCCACTTTTGAATTCGAGAAGTGCAATTCCTAGGTCATGTTGTAAATGAGAATGGAATTCATGTCGATTCGGCCAACATCGAAGCAATCAAAAATTGGAAAGCACCCAAAACCCCAACTGAGATACCACAGTTTCTGGGATTAGCAGGCTATTACAAACGATTCATAGAGAACTTTTCGAAGATTGCTCAACCGCTAACGTCATTAACTCAGAAGGAAAAGAGATTTGTTTGGAGTGAAGAGCAAGAGACGGCTTTTCATCTGTTAAAAGATAAACTTTGTGGCGCACCTATTTTGTCCTTACCCGACGGTACTGATGGTTTCGTGGTTTATTGTGATGCGTCTCGACAAGGTCTTGGTTGCGTGTTGATGCAACGGGACAAGGTCATTGCTTACGCGTCTTGTCAGTTGAAGGTGCACAAGAAAAATTATACCACGCACGACCTTGAGCTAGGTGCGGTGATATTTGCGTTAAAAATCTAGCGTCACTACTTGTATGGTACTCATTACACCATATTTACGGACCACAAGAGTTTGCAGCACATATTCGACCAGAAGGACTTGAACATGAGATAACGACGATGGGTCGAGTTACTAAATGATTATGATTGCGAGATAAAGTATCACCCGGGCAAGGCGAACATCGTAGCAGACGCCCTGAGCCACAAGGAGCGTGCCAAACCTCTGAGGGTGTGTGACAATTGTGAAAAATATCCCGGTAAACTTTGATTGGTACAAGTCTCCGGTAACCGGACATGATATGTGTATAATGATATTGTTGTGATTATGTGTGATGATAGGAATTCTGGAACATGTTATACCAACTATAATGGGAGTATATGCAAAGTAATTCCCAAAAACATTACATTGACGCGATGCGTCACCTACATGACAAGACAAAGTCATGAATGGATTGACGACTCTGGAAATACGTATGAGTAAACATGCATGACTGGTGTACAATGCTAAACAATATCTGTTACGTCTCGGAGGAATCCGAGAGCACGTCATGGTTAACATGACACTATTAGCTACCCATGATGTGAGGTTGGTGTCCTTAGCCTTTAACAACGTGTTAAACGGGGACTTGACGTTTAACAGCGCGTTACACATTCAACTGTGATTATTAGGCCAACGGTAGGGCCCTTTATGATTCTGAGTTCACAAAACATCTTGATTATGTGCCCTAGACTATGACATAAGATTAGAAACAAGTCAGAGCTCGGGCACGAAAACGAGGCAGTCCCGGTTAGGGAAACGCCTTTGCGTTAGGAGCAATGAAAGACAAGCCAAACATGCAAGGAACTGTCAATCAAGCCTAAAAACACCTAAACTAACCCAATACGAGGATTTTATGATTAAAACGTAACCGTGCTCGGGTTTCGAGATGGTTATGCTCGATTTTTTAAACCGAGTCTTTTGACACTAAGAACGCAAAAACAGAGCCCGTTTCGCAAATCCGGTACGCGTTTGAGACCCGAAAACGAACCTAACGCGCCACCGAAGATGAACATCATCTTTTAACACGAAAAGACGAAGAACGAAGTGGCCCACATGGACCCCGCATATATATATATATATATATATATATATTATTTTTTTTTTTCATTATTATTCTCATTTAATTCCAAAAAATTTCACAAGTGCTTTTAAAATCTACCATGAACACTACAAGTGCAGCTGGTTATCTTCTTAAACTTCAACAAATCAAAGGTATAAACCTTGGGTCTTATGGTTTTAATCATGTTTTCTTGATTAAACGCGATTTCTAGCCGAAAAATCATTTTAATCCAAGATTTTTGAAGGTTTAAACAAGTTTATGAGCTGAATAAGAACACCTCGGGAATTCCTTGGTGTTATATGGCAGCCATGATCACAAATCTTTGGGGTTTGATACCCTAATCGATACTTATTCGACATAAATCGCATAACTATTCGATTAACCAAAAAACAACGAAACAAAGCTTGATTGACCTAAGTTCTAGCATATTTGGATTGTACTTGATGTGTAGGTACTGAATATAGCAACCACAAACTTCTGGACTCAAGAAAAACACTTGGAATCGAAGGAATCGCTAGGTATATCACCCAAAACTTGAAACAAACATAGGCAGAAAATTGTTTGGACCATAACTTGGTCCATGGGCATGGGATTGAGCTGAAATTTGGTGTGATGATGTAGGATATTAACAGGAAGGTCCATGTAAGATTTTAGAAGTTTTGGAATTTCGACGATATTTGGAGAATTTCTGACTGTTTTATTAAAATAAATCTTGAAAAAATACCAAATAGGGTCAATAAATCACCAAATGTTACAGAGACACTAGGGAACATATGGGAAATGTTCTGGGAAAATTCGGAGTCCATTGGTTGAGTTTTGATTTGGGTTAAAAATCCGCGTTTCTGCGAGTTTTCGGTAGCCGGAAACGCACCGAAATGAAATAGGAAGAATCTCAAAATTTTGTGAGAAGTTTATGAACATGTAAAAGGTGTTCTGGATTTCTTTTGGAATTTTTGAACCCGTGATGGTATTTAATGATAATTATGTGGTTAAATTGGTTTTACAAATAATTTATTTGAATAAGTAAAATACCAAAATAAATTCCCAAAAATTTTTCCCATAATCTACAGATTTTTACTGAGTTATATAAGAATTTTCAGATTTTTATTCAAATTATAGATTAAATGAGAATTTATGGAATTAAAAATGAGTTATTTTAAATCAATTCCGGGTGTTTACCGTATAACGAACCTGCCGAAACTGGGAACTGACCCAACCAAACAAATACTATAATTGGAACACCGGGAGTATTTCGGGAAAATCCCTGGAAAATTGGGCACTATGGGTGTGTCCTAAGACAGTTCGGGAGGATTCCCGACGGTGAAAGTGGAAACACAAATTGGGGCAACCTAGACTCCCCAAACACTCAAACTCCCTTGATGGAAAGTTAATCATTCTTAAATAACCACGTGTTCGCACTATTGGTATTCTCGTATCATTATTCGAACACGTTAAACTACTGACTTTAGCTGGCAAGCGAAACGGTGCCCGGAAGCAGAACTGAAAACTAATGCTACCATGACGTCCATCACCATACCAGTGCCCTATAGACTCAATCCGGAGTAAAAACTCCTGACCAGATCCAAGTTATAACCATTACCAACTTAGATACTGATTTGAGTCCATACTTGCATGTGTGTTATTAAAGTTGATCCAGCTGCTTGATCACTCTTGTATTGAGATCACTAGTTGCACGGTGAGTTTTCACTTCCCCACTTTTGAATGGTTTTACTGTTTTCTGGGGACTTGCATGTTAAAAACTGTGTTGAATACACCAATTTGGGAGTGGGTTTCATTCCACCACTTTAAAACTGTGTTACTGTTTTTTGGAATGACTTGCGTGTTACGAAACTGTGTAATTGCACCAACTTGTGAGATGTGAATTATCTAACACACGAACTACCTCCCCTCTACAACTGATTAGCGTAAGCCGTGGGCAGCGGATAGTACTATTAGTCTGACAAACCCAGTTACTCCAGGCAGTGTCTAGGTGACACTGTGTGTCGGTGACTAGGCAACTGCACGCGTCCCAAATTTGGTTATGTTGTTAGGCATAACTGCAGGGGAACATTGAACTTTACATGACTCAGTTTCCAGGATGACGTACCTGTCTTGACACGGCCCGGTGGGAAGTGTCTTCGGTGACACGACCCGGTGCGATGATGTGTCTGTCTGACACGGAGTGACTATGACAGGTCAATGTTTCACTTGTGTCCTCGTGTAATTCCATCTGTGACTATAATTGTGTTGTGACCGTCACTATAACTGTGACCAGTGCAATTAAACTTGTAAATCCGTATTGTTACACAACAACTAAACCAGTGGAACTCACACGCGTTTAGCTGACCCTTTTTAAAACTAACATGCATTTCAGTAACTTGAGACTGATGTGATCCATGTATGTGGTTCAAGACGTGTTTGTAATCGAATCCTGATATAGACGCATGCAGCTTAGAAGACTTATGTGGTTCATGGGAACACGCAGTGTAACATACATGTTGTATGTAATCAACGTTTTGTAAGTAATGAAATGTCGTGTCTTTATAAACAATGTGCTTGTACCAGAGGTGTCTGTTTCATCCCGTATTTTTTCTTCCGCTGCAAGTTGGGGTGTGACAGAAGATGGTATCGGAGCCATTGGTTATAGAGAATTAGGTGCCTTTAAGGAAACCTAGACTATAAAAATGCTTAGTGAACACTGTAAAGTATCCTATTTGCAAGTACCAGGATGGCATTGTGGGGCAAGTGGGTTATTATGGTCCGGAACGTAATAACAGACTTGCTCATACAAGGCAGTGTTGGGAAAGCCGCGGTAATAAACACCCTTAAATACGTGGAATGATACATACATGTACTAAGGTGATAGTGTGTGAATGTTTGTGCGTGAATTGATACATGAATTGGGATTGGTGAATAATGTGTTACTACATCTGCCTCGGGATAGGCAGAAAACTGGTATTACAATCCATTCCACATTCCTACTGACCACATATTTAATATCCACTAGAATTGGATTCCTATCACTCACACAGTTGTTACTTATACTTTATAATGTGAGAACTTAAGCCTTTACTACGATACGATCTCACCAACTCTATCCTAATAATTATTGTAACAACGATTGCATACCAGAATGGTACTTCAAAATGAACATAGATACCCAAAGAACGCGCAGGTCGTTCTGATATTCTGGGAGGATATGTACGGGTCCTTATTACACTTCTCGTTGCTTCATTCGATTGTTACACAATCACAGAGATCAAATATCTTACGAAACTTTTTCGTCCTTGAATCGGTGATTCATTTGATGGTCCGCGGGATTCCTCTTCTGCTTATAATTTTGGCACTAGCTTTCACGTTGTGTGATACTATAATACTTAGTGGTATTCCTTAGCACGTGTTTCAATATATGTTATATCTGAATATGACGATCTCTGGGTTATGGAGATGGCCTAGGGTGTGCGAATAAGTTACCCTTCTCGTTGTCATTCGATGCCATGGGGTATAGAGTTTGTGATGATACAGATTCCTTTGAAACGCTTTGCGATGTGGAACTCATTTCGTGTGACCGTTGGTTACATTGTGTTGTTTACGATTAACGATTGTTTTGAATTTCAGTTGGTTATTTGCAAAAGTAATATGAGACCCGAATATCGTGGTGAATGGAACATTGATCATGTATATGGGTGTGGTGGATATGCTGCAATACTTCCTATATATAAACACCCGGCTACATTATCAAGGTAGCGTTACTCAGGGCAGACGGGCTGCATGTTGCGATTCGTTCAGTTATGTTTTGGGAAATACAACGTGAGACTCTGACCTTTTTTGATGCAATAAATGACGCCACAGTTGTTGTAACGACACCTATATACGTTTGCGGTGATTTGAAATGAAAGGTAGTTTGGGGGTTGACATGTAACGACTTTTGGGTTAATCCGGGAAAGGTCCTTTTTCCGAAATTATAATACGACTTTCTAGGCGTACTACACCTGGTAGTACTCTGTATTAAACCATTTGGGTATAGCCGGTGATAGATTACCCACATCGATCACCCAATGATTAATTCGGGATAAGTAACAATGTTCTGTCTTTGGTAAGACAATTCAGCGTAATTTATTTCTTTTGACGGGATTTGCTAGAACGCATATCCATTTATTTGAAATCATTGTGTTACGACGAACCAATTATACTTATGTCACTGACGGTCGTCTAGCAAGCTATTCGGTTGGAGTGTATATTTCCTTTGCTAGCTGTTGTTCGCTAGTGATACTATCTCTAATTCTCAATAAGGATACGTAATTAGCATCGGTATTCATAACTCAAGGGGATTTAGGGGCGACATATAAATAAGAGAAACTTATCCGATGTAATCAAAGTACGCAAGGAGTTATGTGGATGCGGATCTGATTATAATAAAGCTCGTGGAGGCGAAAACATTTCGTCCATATTCTTGAATCATACACGATCTTGAATCAATATCACCCGTATATGGCGGTGCATTCGCGTAAGGGGATACAGGGGTTTTGATTCCTTGAGGTTAAGGCTTTTCGCGTAATGATACCTACGACGACCGTGCGATTGGTCCTGAGTAGGGACCAACTCGGATATTTATATGTCTATAAAACGTATTGATTCCCCAACTCTACGATAATAATAATACCCGGGAAAACACCATATGTCTCCTCCTCCTCCCTGAAACATCCGAAGAGTCCAAATAATTATACCCGATGTTATTCACAATTCCAAAGGGATGTTTGAAATTCCCTTCGGACCTTTGTAAAGGTGTTATTTGGTAATGGTCTCCTACATGTGTAGGAGGATGATACATGGGATACACTGACTTTCATCCGTCGATGGGATCCAAAGTGAACGATACCCTACTTTTGTGAGTAACCTAAAGTTATTCGGTAGACGGCGTTGCTAGTCCTCGTGAGTATACCAGGACTAAATTCTCTAGATCATGGAAATATTGTTGAAACACCCCTCGTCTTTGTTCAACTAGTTGGTACCTTCAATTGATTTTCAGTTTGATCGATTTAAATAAGTATTTGTAAAATACGATGCTACCAAGAAAACGATTCCTCATTATTTTCGAGTGACAAAAATTCTTGTGTTACCTATAGAAATAAGCACGAGAGAAATCTTAAGTATAATACTGTATATATACATATATACCTGGGTATTCGTACCACGAGTGAAATTCACGATCGGGGGGATGTTTGTTGGAAGCTGTTGCGCTACCAATTGCGCAATTTCTGCCTCGGTCATTGTGGTGAGCGTTTCAAGGCCATTCTATTATAAACAATACTTATATACCAATTGCGCAATTTCTGCCTCGGTCATTGTGGTGAGCGTTTCAGGGCCATTCTATTATAAACAATACTTATATAGAAGTATCAATGTCACATACTCAATCATCCCATATCACATAATTTCGTCGCACGCATGAGCCCACAACCTGTATAACCAACATCATTATCATGTATATAATAATATCTGTCATTATACAACTGTTAATTTACGTGTAAACTTAACCCAAAAGGGCCAGTGCTTAAACGTGCGGTCACAACATGTCACTGAGTGACGTACATATGCCATACTATGGAAAGCACGAACTACCATGCATGAAGGAACGCGGTCGAACCCAAACTCTCTTTGAAATAAGAGTAGTCATGAGTCATCCGAATATCGTGATTGGTGTCTTTTGTGCGCTGAACCTACCTGGGGAAAACCAAACCAGAAATCTAGTAGTCCCGATCATTCCAGATGAAGGGACTAGTGAATCTTCCGAATACGTCCCTGGATATCATCTCCATCCAGAGGGGGAATTCCTTTGATAAGCACGTATTATATACTTAAAATAAGAATAAGACTTTGACGCTACAATTGATTCTCTTCAATTTGGAGAGTTACTTAACATACGCTGTGAAGTGTAGATACCACGATGGGCGATACCAAATCAAACCAAACGACCAAAGTGTAAATCGGTGCTTGGTTGGATGCACCGACTAACTGCGAAATGGCATTCATAGCCTTTATTCGTATCCTAGCCGTCAGAGTGCTAGAATTACCTCAATTGATTACGATTTTTATTCAGCCTTCCTTAAAGTTACTTTTGTTATGTTGAGAGGTTGCCGAGCAATTGTGGATCTATGTACTACATTTCCCCGCAGCACGTATTCCTTCCGTGTCCTATTGGGAAACAGAACTGACTAATCCTACGACAAATGGTCGAGAAACTCAACGACCATAGTCTTGAACAACTCGGGGGCCGGGTCTTCATTCCTTGTTTACATTATTACAAATATGAGACTAGCGGGAAAATCAGATTTAGTGGTCAACTGTCCCGATCGGACTAGGGTGACTATGGATTCGGGATTTAGCCCATGGGTTCATAAAACCACATGAATTTCCCAATCTAAACCAAGATGGTTTGGCATGAACGAACTCAACGAAACCCTTACGTTTAATCGGTGATTCAAATGGTGGAGGTGCCATGATGGGAAAGCATTAAATCTTTCTATACTCATATACAGTCAGATCATACCAAGTCCGAATTTGACTCGAATAACCACGAGACCGAGACGGTCAAGTGGTGATCAACTATCTAGTGACTAGTGTGAACAAGATTCGCCTAGCATTAAGTAATCTTTCGAGAACACGATTACTTGTCGTTATTTCCATTAAGGATATCCTTATGAAACGTTAAGTCGAGCGTGGCCATGGTTCTACCCTACGAGGGGTACTCCGTTGATGGGGAATCTTGACTCGATGACTCATTACTTAGTCATCTTTTACAGAATTACCTGTACGTCTACGAAAAATGATGGTCCCATGTGCAGGGGCATCCTGGTGATACTTGTGATCGTTAGACACTCGTCACACCTTAAATAATTCCACGTGAAATAGTAGCGTTCTAGACGTGGTGTTATTGGAATTAAAACAGCTTTGGATACACACTTTACCATTCCCGGTATATGGAAATTTTTATACGATGACCTCTCGAAGAATCACATCGATGTTATCAAAGCTGCCAAGTTATTTCCTTCTGGAAAAGACATAAACAATATACAACAGCTGGAGCCAAGCTCCCGACACTTAACGCAAACTGGAAGTACTATTGTGGAACTTTCATATTCTTGTGACGTAATCAGACTACTGGTGAGTAGTGCGGGCATACCATTGATGTAAGTGTGCAAATTCGTTATTACTCGTGTATATACTCGCCTTATGGCAGTCGTAGGCTCTCAAAAGCCTTTCTTTTTCTTACTCTCTACCATAGAGTAGGGACTCTCGTGGTCGGTTAGCATTAACCGAAGATACCCACGTACACGACAGCAAGGCATGACTTTCACTCACAACTCGGTGAAACCAAATTTATTCTCTTTATACAAACATGCAGAGCATGGTGCTCACTATTGCGGTGTTCGTAACGAACTTTGGGAGAGTACCCATACTCCTCCTTTATGGGGGGTGTTCAATAACTATTAAACGAAAACGTAAATGAAACATATGGTGTATGAATGGTGAAGATAATGAATGCGAAGAAAAAATAATAATTGCAGTCAGCTATAAGCTGAATACGAGACTCCTATTCTATTGTGAGTCCAACAACACTCTAACTTTAAAAGTTGAAAGTAATGACAAACGTTGCTCTTAACAATACGTGGGAATTGTGGATGGACAGATTATACAGCTACTATGTAGCACGATTATCATCTTTGTACGATGATGATACTAAACGAAAAGCGAATGCATACTTGTCGGTCAGATGACTGACACGAATATAAATACTGAGCTTTCCAATGGATTACTAAACGAAATTTTGAGTACGAAATTCTTTTAATCGGGGGAGACTGTGACAACTGTGAAAAAAATCCCGGTAAACTTTGATTGGTACAAGTATGCGGTAACCGGACGTGATATGTGTATCATGATATTGTTGTGATTATGTGTGATGATAGGAATTCTGAAACATGTTATGCCAACTATAATGGGAGTATATGCAAAGTAATTACCAAAAACATTACGTTGACGCGATGCGTCACCTACATGACAAGACAGAGTCATGAATGGATTGACGACTCTGGAAATACGTATAAGTAAACATGCATGACTGGTGTGCTATGCTAAACGATATCTGTTACGTCTCGGAGGTATCCGAGAGCACGTCATGGTTAACATGACACTATTAAGGACCCACAATGTGAGGTTGGTGTCCTTAGCCTTTAACAACATGTTAAACGGGGACTTGACGTTTAACAGCGCGTTACACATTCAACTGTGATTATTAGGCCAACGGTAGGGCCATTTATGATTCTGAGTTCACGAAACATCTTGATTATGTGCCCTAGACTATGACATAAGATTAGAAACAAATCAGAGCTCAGGCACGCAAAACGAGACAGTCCCGATTAGGGAAACGCCTTTGCGTTAGGAGCAATGAAAGACAAACCAAACATGCAAGGAACGGTCAATCAAGCCTAAAAACACTTAAACTAACTCAATACGAGGCTTTTATGATTTAAACGTAACCGTGCTCGGGTTTCGAGACGGTTATGCTCGATTTTTAAAACCGAGTCTTTTGACACTAGGAACGCAAAAAACGGAGCCTGTTTCGCAAATCGTGTACGCGTCTGAGACCCGAAAATGAACCTAAATGCGCCACCGAAGATAAACTTCATCTTTTTACACGAAAAGATGAAGCACGAGGTGGCCCACATGGACCCGCTATATATATATATATTTTTTTATTTTCTTTTTTCATTATTATCTCATTTAATTCCAAAAATGCTCTCAAAATCTGCCATGAACACTACAAGTGCAGCTGATTATCTTCTTAAACTTCAACAAATCAAATGTATAAACCTTGGGTCTTATGGTTTTAATCATGTTTTCTTGATTAAACGCGATTTCTAGTCGATAAACTCATTTTAATCCAAGATTTTTGAAGGTTTAAACAAGTTTATGGGCTGAATAAGAAAACCTTGGGAATTCCCTGGTATTATATGGCAGCCGTGATCACAAATCTTTTGGGTTTGATACCCTAATTCGACACTTATTCGACAAAAATCGCATAACTATTCGATTAACCGAAAAACAACGAAACTGTAACATCCTGTTTTCTAGTTATGTATAAATAATATATTAGTCATTTAGTTATATTTATAGTCCAAGAATTTTAAATGACTAAGTAAAAGGTGAAACGATTTTTCTAAGATGTTTAAATCGATATTTAAATTATCAAACGTAAGTTCGGATCAATAGACAATTGGTTGTCACTACATTTATATCTAAACGTTTATACGGAGCTTTTGTATATGTATGATTAATAAATACATATTCTAGTTCTAATATATAGAATGTGTCAGACCGAAAACAACTTTTAGAAACAAAATTATAATATAATACAAGTATAGCTTAAAATAATATAACAATTAATACAAGTAGATGTCAAAAAAAAATCAATATTTTAATTAATAACATCATATATTGATAAGTAAATAAAGATGTGAATAAACAATACAGATGGTGAATTGAAACTTAGTTGCCAAGTTAATAAAAGAAAGAAAGAAAAGAAAAAATTACAGCTTTCGGTTATATTCCTTTGAAACCGGCACCTCTCGGTTAAGTGCCTTACTTTCTTGCCATCTGTTAGATATTATCTAATTTAATAGCTATCTTCATATCAACATACTAGTATATATAAAGCTAAGTTTACGCTTAGAAATTAAAAGGAAAAAAAATATAAAAGTGGAAAGGTAGCCATGTTGGTATAGATATAAAACTGAGTTTTTGTGACGGCAGTAAATAATGATATGTTAAAAAGTAGTAGTGATTTATGGTGGAGTTGATTAATGAGCCCGAGTCTTTGTGATCAAGTTGTCACTTTGAAAGGAGATAAAAAGCAAGCGACAGAGGATTTATTGGAGGGTTTTTCTAGACGTTCATATGAGTTCATACGACTTCCCTAACATTATTTAAAGTGTTACCAGTTATATGCTATGTGTGTAGTATAGTTGTTGTAAATGTTGTGATTTTATATAATTAATTATAAAATGATATTAGTTGTAAAAGGGGAGAAATTAGTTGACGCCATGAAATTCACATGGTAAGTTGTTAAAATAACCGTCGGGTTATTAGTCGTTATGTTACCATGGGTTAACCAGTTGTTTAACCACCTTTGAGTGGTCAGTCGTTTAACCACCTTTGAGTGGTCAGGTGAACAGTTGTTAAAAAGTTAGTTATTAAATTGCAATCAGTGGAATATGGCGGGGTGGATAAAATTGTGATCTGGAAAACATTATAGTCGATGTATGAACTCACTTAGCGTTGGCTAATAGTTGTATAAATAATGTTTTTCAGGTAAATCACCGGTGCGGGGTTGAAAGATTCAAGTCGGGCCTCGGTACGTTTAAGGATCGAACATATGGTTATAACTCCCTTTTGATGTATAAATTATGAGTTAGCTAAATAAGTTCTCCTGACGTAAACTTACTCAACTTATCAAATAAATATATAATGTGACATTTGAAGATGTTTTTGTTTATCACATTATTTTATTATGAATGCTTCCGCTGTTGTTTACAAGAAAAAAAATTGGGGACCGCTTTTGATGGAAAATAATATAAAAAGATGTAGAAAAAAAATCCGGGTGTTACAAGTTGGTATCAGAGCAATGTTTTAAGTGAACTAAGTATATATTTAATCTACTTTGACTTAAACCATGTGCTCTTGATATGTTGAGTAAGTAATGTTCGATCTGAGGCTCGAAGTGGGATGGGGATTAAATTTAGATAAAGTTTGCTAAATTATATATTAAAGTTGTATACATACATTAGTTGTACAAATTGTATGTTAAGTTGTTATATAGCAAATTTGGTGCTAAGAAAATTATTTGAACCGGAATTTGTGAATTTTGGCATAATGTGATAACAACAAGAATGTAATAGTATAGTGTATAGACAATCACACCTGGCCAGTGATGTTTGTAAATACATGTTACTTATACAGATCTTGAAGTGATCATATAATTGCCTAAATGAACAAATATTAGCTGTGGTGGTAGATAAAAATGCATGAGCATTGCCTATTAGATTATGCTTTCAAAAAAAACATGCAAAACCT
This sequence comes from Scalesia atractyloides, assembly GCA_947069175.1. Taxonomy (NCBI): domain Eukaryota; kingdom Viridiplantae; phylum Streptophyta; class Magnoliopsida; order Asterales; family Asteraceae; genus Scalesia; species Scalesia atractyloides. The sequence continues at coordinate 24,055,949 of CAMTDV010000024.1, forward strand.
ATGTAGTAGAGCAACAGTAGAAAGTATATAATTTGAAAATTTATAGGATATAATAAGTATCCTAAAACTTTATCTTCATTCTAGACGTAAGAAATGGCAACTTCATAACACGAAAATGAAATCTTAGTTGAGGACGAAGGAAGTCAACATTCTGGCACTCATGAAACGGAAAGGCCAAAAGGAAACGACACTTTTCATAATGATGATGATATCATAAATGAAAAGATTGGAAAAGCATTGGAAAACTCTCTTCCATTCATTATTGCCCAAGTTAGCAATAATGTACGAATGATTGTGAAGGAAGAACTGGAAAATCAATCAAACAGTAAGACGATGACTACTGGTGAAAGGCATACTAATCCAAATCAAAATATTGGACCTGGAAGAGTTGGTTGTACTTACAAGGGATTTGCTGATTGCAACACTTCACCGTTTTTGGGTGTAGCAAATCCTACCGTTAGTCAAAGATGGATTACAGAAGTTGAAGGTGCTTTTGAAACTAGTCATTGTGACCCAAAAGATTTCTATTCTTCCAACCTGCTGAAAGGTCGAGCAAGAGATTGGTGGGAAGTTTTGAAATCAGAGCAAGGCCAACAAAAGATACGGGAGATGACGTTGGAAGAATTTAAGGTCATATTTCTGAAACAATATTATCCACAGGCTTCAGTGGACAAGATTGCTGAAGAATTTCTTCATATGTCTCAGACCACCGAGTCAGTTGAAGAAATTACCGGATAGTATTTCGATAAACTCCAGTGTTGCCCTTATATGATGTTGACTGAAAGAATGAAGATTAATCGATACGATAACATGCTGAAGAAGGATATTCGTGAACTTATAAACCCTTCTAGGTGCGAAACCTTGGGGGAAGCTATAAATTGGGCAAGAGAAAGGGAGGCGGAGCTGAACCGTCAAGTTGTAACCGGTGAGAAACGAAAAATGGAGTTTCTAATCCTCCATCAAAGAAGGAAAAGTCAGGAGTTTCGTTCAAAAAGTTTGAACCACGGTCTGGAACTCGTCAATGCAACGTGTGTGGAAAAAACCATCCTTGAGAGTGTCGCTTGAAACAAAATTTTTGTTTTAGGTGTGACAAAGTGGGTCACACCAACCCACAATGCCCTAGCCTAATCAACGTCTGTTAGAATTGTAATCTGGCAGGACACGTTAAAAGTCAATGCCCAGTTCTACAAGGAAACACTGGGAAATGGGCAAATCCTCAGCCAATGCAGTCTATTGGTGGGGAAAAGAAAGGAGAGACTAGTCGAGCACGTGGAAGAGCCTTTCAGATCACAGCTGAAGAGGCAAAGGTGATACCTGACGTGGTGACAGGTACTTTTCTGATCAATAATATTCCAGCGCATATACTGTTTGATTCTGGAGCAAGTTACTCTTTTGTATCTAAAAACTTTAGTGAATCGTTTACTTTCCCTAGTATTAAGTTGGCAAATCCTTTAGAAGTTGAAATAGCAGATAGTAAGAATCTCTTAGTACTTGATGTTTATCCAAATTGTCGTTTTGAGGTCGAAGGAGAAGTATATTATATAGACCTCATTCCTATGGAGTTGGGAGATTTTGATGTGGTAGTCGGCATGGATTGGTTATCTCGCCGTCATGCCAATATTGTATGTTATCAGAAGATTATTCATCTATTTGCCCCAGGTGGTAAACAAATCACAATTTATGGTGTGAAGAAGAAGAATATCTCTATTTGCTCAGTAATGAAAGCTAAGAGATACCTGACTCGTGGATGTAAGGCATTTTTAGCCTACGTTGTCGATTCGAGTCAAGAAGAGATGAAGCTTGAAAATGTCCCGGTGGTGAAAGAATTCCCCGATGTATTTCCTGATGATCTTCCAAGCGTACCACCTGAGAGAGAAGTCGAATTTCGAATTGATCTTGTTCCTGGTGCCAAACCGATTACAAAGGCTCCTTATCGTTTAGCTCCAATAGAAATGCAGGAGTTAATGTCACAGCTACAAGTGCTTCTTGACAAAGGTTTCATACATCCAAGTGTATCACCATGGGGTGCACCGATCCTATTCGTCAAAAAGAAGGACGGAAGCATGCGCATGTGTATTGACTATCGTGAGTTGAATAAGGTGACTATCAAGAATAGGTATCCATTACCTAGGATTGATGACTTATTTGATCAGCTACAAGGAGCGAGTTGGTTTTCGAAGATCGATCTGAGATCCAGTTATCATCAGCTGAAGGTAAAAGAAGAAGATATTCCTAAGACCGCCTTTCGCACAAGGTATGGTCATTATGAATTCGTGGTGATGCCTTTCGGCTTAACTAATGCACCTGCTGCATTTATGGATCTCATGAATCGGGTATGTCGGCCCATGTTAGATCGATCTTTTATCGTCTTCATTGATAATATCTTGGTATATTCACGAAGTGAGGTGGATCATGCTCGACATCTTCGTGAAGTACTGGAAGTTCTAAGAAAGTAGAAACTCTATGCTATGTTCTCCAAATGTGCATTTTGGCTACGAGAAGTGCAACTCTTGGGTCATGTAATAAATGCAGATGGAATTTTAGTCGATCCACAAAAGTAGAAGCTGTAATGAAATGGTCTCCACCAAAGACTCCCACAGAAGTTCGTAGTTTTCTCGGTCTAGCTGGTACTATCGGCGTTTATTCAAGACTTTTCCAAGATAGCTTCGCCGTTAACTATGCTGACTCGGAAAGAAGTCAAATTTATCTGGGGAAAAGAACAAGAAGAGGCATTCAAAGTTTTGAAAGAGAGGTTGACTCAAGCCCTGATATTATTATTACCAGAAGGGACAGACGATCTAGTAGTCTATTGTGATGCTTCATATTCAGTTTTGGGGTGTGTCTTGATGCAGAGAGGCAAGGTTATTGCCTATGCTTCTCGACAGTTGAAAACACATGAAGCAAACTATCCCACACATGACCTTGAGTTGGCTGCAGTAGTTTTTGCCTTGAAAATTTGGAGGCATTATTTATATGGTGTAAAGTGTACCATCTACACTGACCATAAAAGCCTCAAATATTTCTTTAATCAGAAAGATTTAAACATGAGGCAAAGAAGATGGCTGGAACTGGTCAAGGATTATAATTGTGAAATCCTTTACCATCCTGGAAAGGCAAATGTTGTTGCAGATGCCCTCAGTCGAAAGGGGGAACATCCACCCATCAGGGTAAAATCTCTAAAAATGATGATAACTAGTGAGTTATTCGAAAGAATCAAGATAGCCCAGACTGAAGCCTTAAAGGAAGAAAACCAAAAGAAGGAGAGAATAATTGGTCAAGTAAAAGATTTGACAGAAAATGAATCCGGATTAAAGACCCGTTATGGACGAATCTGGATTCCAAATACAAGTGAGATTAAGAAGTTATTTCTAGATGAAGCTCATAAATAAAGGTATTCTATTCATCCTCGTGCAACCAAGATGTATCGTGACTTAAGAGTCAATTATTGGTGGCCTGGTATGAAGAGAGATATTGTAAAATATGTCGAGAGATGCTTGACATGTTTGCAAGTAAAAGCGGAACATCAGAAACCCTATGGAAAGATCCAACCGTTAGAAATTCCCAAGTGGAAATGGGAACATATAGCTATGGATCTAAAAACTAAATTGTCAAAGACGGCAAAGGGTTTTGATGCAATATGGGTGATTGTGGATAGATTAACAGAAAAGTGCTCATTTCTACCTATTAGGGAGACATATTCTTCAGAACGTATGGCTAAAGTATATATGAAAGAAGTAGTGTCCAGGCACGGGATTCCATTATCCATTGTATCAGATCGCGATACACGCTTTACTTCCCGATTTTGGAAAAAATTTCAGGAAGAATTAGGTACCCAACTATTGATCAGCACGGCTTATCACCCACAGACAGATGGTCAAAGTGAGCGAACAATACAGACCCTTGAAGATATGTTAAGGGCATGTATTATCGACTTTGGCGGAACTTGGTAAAGATATTTACCATTGGCAAAATTTTCCTACAATAACAGTTACCATTCAAGCATAAGGATGTCTCCTTATGAAATGTTGTATGGTAGGAAATGTTGAACTCCAATATGTTGGGGAGAGATCGGTCCACGGGAGCTTGGTAGTAAAGAAGTTGTGAATGAGACAACTGAAAAGATCGAGTTAATTCGAACTCATCTCAAAGGTGCCCAAGATCGACAAAAATCTTATGCTGATAAACGAAGACGATCTATCGAATTCCAAATGGGGGATCATGTGATGTTAAAAGTCTCTCCATGGAAAGGTGTAATCCATTTCCGTAAACATGGCAAGTTGAGTCCACGATTTATTGGTCCGTTTAGGATCATAGATCGAGTTGGGAATGTGGCGTACCGTTTAGAGTTGCCAGATGAGTTGAGTGGGATACACAACACGTTCCACGTGTCACATTTACGAAAATGTTTGGCTGATAAGACATCATACGTTCCACTAGTTGATAAATTGAACTATGTTGAGGAGCCAGTTGCTATAGTTGATTGTAAAGTAAAACAACTCCGCACCAAAGTAATTAATCAAGTTAAAATCGAGTGGAAACATAGAAAAGGATCTGACTACACGTGGGAGTCAGAAGATGAAATGAGGATGTACTATCCTCGTTTATTTTATAAGTAACGCGGTTTCGGGGACGAGACCTAAGATAGTGAGGGATATTTGTAGCATCCCGTTTTCAAGTTATGCATAAATAATATATTAGTGATTGAGTTATATTTATAGTCCAAGAATTTTAAATGACTAAGTAAAAGGTGAAACGATTTTTCTAAGATGTTTAAATGGATATTTAAATTATCAAACATAAGTTCGGATCAATAGACAATTGGTGGTCACTACATTTATATCTAAACGTTTATATGGTGCTTTTGTATATGTATGATTAATAAACACATATTCTAGTTCTAATATATAGAATATGTCAAAATAATATAACAATTAATACAAGTAGATGTCAAAAAAATCAATATTTTAATTAATAACATCATATATTGATAAGTAAATAAAGACGTGGATAAACAATACAGATGGTGAATTGGAACTTAGTTGCCAAGTTACTAAAAGAAAGAAAGAAAAGAAAAAATTACAGCTTTCGGTTATATTCCTTTGAAACCGGCACCTCTCGGTTAAGTGCCTTACTTTCTTGCCATCTGTTGATATTATCTAATTTAATAGTTATCTTCATATCAACATACTAGTATATATAAAGCTAAGTTTACGTTTAGAAATTAAAAAGAAAAAAAATATAAAAGTGGAAAGGTAGTTTAAGAAACCCTAGATCAACTAGACCAGAATCTAAGTAGATCTATGGAATGGGCTCTGCATAAAAGGATTAGCCCTTCGTTTGGTTTCACGATGGATGATGAATAAAACAGTACTTCGATTGAACCTACAAAACAGAACACCGTTAGCTCGGGCACAGAGAGAAGGGGTGTTCTCTCCATGACCACCCTCCGACGTGAGAATATGTACAGGTAGTCGAAAGTAAGTATTGTACTGTAAGAGAGAGAGTAGTTGAGAGTGAATACCTTTCCTTGAACTCCAAGTTACTTATTTATAGCCGGTGTTTGGCGCCAAAAAGAGAGATTGTTAACTTTAACGTAATCTTTTGCTATTCCGTTAATGTTTGTTGGCAATCTGTTAGTGCACACGGATCGTGAACTCATCAGCGGTTAGGGAGGTGCCACGTGTCAACATGAGATCACTACATCTTATAAATGTGAGCATGCCACCACCGTGATCTTCCTCGGCCGTCCAGATGCTGCCATGTGGCAATTGGTTAGAACCGAAAAGATGCTTGCACGATTGGGTGTTAATGGCATTTAGAAGGTTTCACAGCTGTTACCCATTTATTATTCGCCACGTGTACATTCTGTTATAACAGAAAAGATTCCATTACTTCTGCACCAAGTCAAGGATTTTTGCTAAGGGAAAGTTTCTCAGGATTTATTGCTTCCTTGCGCAAGAAGCGCAAGTTAGTTAACTGATCTTCCTTCTTCTCCTTGCTGCTTAGCGCAACGTTTGGTGGATACTTGCTTTGATATAATATATGCGCAAGGTTTGTGCATGAAGCATTATCCAACGAGAATGTTCAAGGTTAACTTTAAACCTTGCGCGAGCCCACGCAAGGTAGTTAAATGAAGCATTATCAAACGAGAATGTTAAAGGTTAACTTTGAACCTTGCACGAGCCTGCGCAAGGTAGTTAAATGAAGCTTTATGAAACGAGAATGTTCAAGGTTAACTTTAAACCTTGCGCGAGCCCGCGCAAGGTAGTTAAATGAAGCATTATCAAACGAGAATGTCCAAGGTTAACTTTGAACCTTGCGCGAGCCCGCTCAAGGTAGTTAAATGAAGCATTATCAAACGAGACTGTTCAAGGTTAACTTTGAACCTTGCGCGAGCCCGTGCAAGGTAGTTAACTGAAGCATTTATCCAAAGAGAATGTTCAAGGTTAACTTTGAACCTTGCGTGAGCCTGCGCAAGGTAGTTATATGATCCTTTCCTCTCTTGGATATTTGGCGTTGAGTTCTAATAAATCTTATTTTAGCGAAGAGCGCGCTTCGAACAATTTTCTTAGAAGTTACTAATGGTATGGTTTCCTTCATTGGCGCAAGGTTTTTGGGACCATACCCCTTCAAGTCCCCCCTGGTCCAGTGTTGCTCCTATGTAAGAATAAAAAGTAGGTGGAGCATTGGACTTAAGATAAATGTGCTGCGCTAGGTAAGGACTAGCTTTTTGTTGCTTTATGCATCTTGGTGACGCGTCGTAAGTGAATTTTGAAAGAGTATTTGAATTTCAAATATACTTAAACACGTGTCACTCATCCGGATGGTTTATAGGTGACGACGCACGTTCTTGAATCGTGGTGGTACTGTTGACAGGCTATCAACAGCACATATCTTACGGTATTTAATGCTATTTCGGCGACACTCACGCGCGTGGGGCGGTTACTTGTTCCCCACTCGCCCTGCGGTTACTTGGGGATACGTGACTGTCGCAAAAGTCGCTGCAGTCAAATCGTGCATTAATTGCGGTTAGTATATAAAGGGATCAACGATCCATTTGCTTCCTCACCAAATTACATCTTTGAGAGAAACTTGTGTTCATATATTCCGGCGACCTTCAAAGTTTTCTTAAGTATTCTTCGAATTCGAGTTATGGCTACCGGTGCAAGTTCTACTGAGATGTCATCGTCAAGTTTGCCACCGCTAAAGTGGTCGAAGAAAGATTTCGATAATCTTGCCACCAACTTTCTTTTTGCTCCGTCCTGGAAAGCGTTTTTTCCGGTGGCGAACTTCACGGCGGCTGATGCGCCGGCCGGCTATATTACATTATTTTACGATTATTTTTCCGAAGGGAACTTCCGGCTTCCGGTGACCCATTTCTTGCTGGAAATTCTTTGTTTTTACAAGATTCATATTTCTCAGTTGAGCCCGATGGGAATGGTGAGGATCCGGCATTTTGAGTTTGTTTGCCGGTCGATGCAGAACGTGCCGCCGGTCAAGAAGTTTAGAGTCTTCTACCAGTTGCACTGTTCGTTGGGTTTTTATTCGTTCCAACAATGTGTGCAAGCCAAAAGATTGCTGCTGGTGCCGCCCAAATCTTACCATGACTGGAAGCAGAAGTTCTTCTTCATCAAGGCGGCGGTGATCCCGATGAAGATGACATTCCGGGCCGGTGATGAGATCGAGCTGGAGACCCTTCCTAAACCTGCCGACGAGGTGTGTATCAGGATATTAAAGATGTGCCCAACATTGTGTTACCGGAGAGGGCCCTCATCACTGCTGGGATGAGCATTTTTTGGAAGAAAGAACGCCGGGAAAAACCGGTGTATACTGAAGATGGAACCGGTACGCAACCTTTTAACTTCTTAGTAATATCCTTTAATAGATATGTACTGATGCAAAAATGCTTGTTATATAGCTGCGCCTCTCTACTTGGTCTCTTTCAAGAGAGAGAAAGGGAAAATGGCCGTCGTGCCTATTGCTGATGGTGAGGAAACTTGGTTTTCACAAATCTTGGGGAACTTTGAGTTGCCGAAGAAGGAGGATCTGGAGGCGCAACCATCTTCGAAGATTGGTAAATAAGTTCTTACAAAGCCAAAGTTGATATTGCAATATTGCTCTTGAATATTTTTTCTAGTAATATTGCAATATAACTAATGGCGCAACCTTTGCTCAATATGATTGATTATGTAGGTGATTTGCTAAACTTGGCCGTAGGCCCTGATTCGATGAAGAAGAAGAAGAAACCAACTGCTGTTGTGCCTCCCCCTTCCAACCCAGAGCAAAAACCCAAGCTATCAGCTGCTGCGAAAGCCGAAGGCAAGAAAGGTACGCGTCTCGTATATGACTCTTGGTGCAATTATGTGGTGGTGTCAGACTCACTGGAGGGTCTTGCACCTGTAGGTTTGAAGAAACCGAAGCCCGAACCCATTGACACCTCCTCTCTTCCAGCTGCGAACCCAGATGATCCCTTGGAAGTACCTTCTAGCCCGGAAGAGGCGTTGAAGCGCACTTCCAAGAAGAGGAAGGAGGCGGAAACTAAAGCTCCTGTGACAACAAAAGTTGCGCGCCCGCGCATTGGCAAGAAGGGCAATCTGGATGCCTTTGCAAAGAAATTCTCACCTGGTACGTTTAGTTTGTTGCGCATTTCTGTCAAAAAGTTGCGCAGAATCTTATACTTGGTTTTTGTTGATAAGCTTTGCAGAGAAAATGGTGGACGCTGTGTCGGCCACCTCATCTGCTATACCATCGCCGCGCAGGCCTGAGAATGTTGAGGGGGAGATGCGGGGCAAGAAATTCCTGTTTTTGAAGCTGACCCCATCGTCCCGGAAAATATTGAGAAAGTGGCTCCGGAAGAAGAGCCCAAAAATTTTGATGCTGAGAATCCTGCTGGCGAGCAGGTTAAAGATACAGCTACAGATGTTGGGGTGAGAGATACAGCTTCCGCAGAACAAGAAAAAATCTCTTCCCCTGCGCCGGAACCGTCAAAGTTGATATCCAAGGGAGCTGGACCTTCAACACAAAGCGGAGGATTTTTGTTTGTTGAGGATTCGGAAGGAGAGTCGCCCATTCGCCCAGAGGAGACGCCTGGGGACTATTATTATCGTTCTTATTCTGAGAAGCGGGCCTCTGCAATTCATCAGCCCGTGTGGAAAGTTAAACAGGGCGATGTTTTTACGAATTGGCACTCCTGTAGGGAGTGGTATAAGGGCATCTTCCCGCCGGCTGAGGTGAAGCGCCAGGAAGAAAAAGACCATGAGGCTACCTACGAGTCATATTTGCAAGAGTCTGCCCTTGCCTCTTCCACAATAAACAAGATTGTGCGCGAATGGCGCAACATGAATAAGGAGTGGGATGAGGTTGAGCTTGATAAGGCGAAGGCCAAACTCGACAAAGAGAAGACGTTAAAGATGCTCGTCGATTTTGAGGCGGAAAAGGCCCAGTTTGAAGAGGAGAAGAAGACTGAAGAGTGGTCTGCACTGTCGTGGAAGCGCAAGTGTGAGGCCTCTGCTGCGCAATATGCGGACGAGCGCAATCGATTTGTGGAGGCTTGTGATCGTGACAACAAAGAAAAAATAGCTCTTCGCAACGAAATTGAAAAACTGAAGAAAGAGAAAGCTGATGCTGTTGTCGCAGCAGAAGAGGCGCGCTCACAAAGAGAAAGGAGCGAGCAGAATGAGGTATCAACCAAAATGATTCTCCTTCTTAAGAATAAAGAAATTGATGATCTAACTGCTATGCTATTTGACCAGGCGCGGCTGGAAGATGAGGTTGATAGTTTGAAAAAAGATATCAACCTTCACCGAACAGAGAAAGCTGAATTGATCCACGGTTTGACTGAAGGCGAACAAAAAATTAACGACACGGAGGTCGCTCGCGCTACAGCAGAAAGCCTGACCGAATCCCTCATGAACCAGCTTACCTGGTTGCGGGAGTACGGGATTGTGGAGGTAATATTCCCTTTTCTTTACATATATCTGGTTTGATTGTCGCAACATATACTAATTGTATTTGTATACAGTTTGCAAATGCCATCCTTAACTCTACGGAGTTGGATGAGAGAGTAGCAGAATTGATGATGGCGGCGCGCACTGACGGTCATGCCGAGGGCTATAAAGAGTGCACTTTACACGAGGCACATGCGTTGAAGACCGAATGGGATACAAGCCGTGCTGCCACGCATGGGCTAAATAATGCCGCCATTTATTCTGCTGCCAAAGAAAAATATGATCAATTGCAGATTCCGATTATGGACCTTGTGGATGCCGCGCTGCAGCAAGATGACTTTGTTGACAAACTAAAGGAGATATTTTCTTCAACAGAGAAGCAGGCGGGAACCAAATCCATAGAATAGGAATTTTGTAATTTTTACTTTGTGATAACTTCTAACGTTGCGCTGCTGTGCAAGTATTGTGGATGTGAATACAATATATTTCAGCCTTACAATGTTTGCGTGGGACCAATTACTTGTGTAGGATAGACAAATGAACAATTTCATTTCTCATGTGTGAGCGTAAGTATTAAGTTAGCTTGTGGCTCATGAGTTTGTGTTTTTGGTTATCCAAAGGAATTGCATGCATTTGTAAATGAACATATACAAGACTGTAAGTAGTGGCAGAGTATTTTATTCATACTGATAAAGTTCAAAGCTATGGCTGCCACTAAGATTACATAACAAAATAAAGTAAGCAGTCTCGTTAGCAACGCTCAGAAGTTGCTTAGAAGACTGAGATTACATATAGCATCAGCGTAGTTGTTGGGCGTTCAGGGTTCGAGGAACGTTGGATCCGTCCATACGCTTCAGGGTGTACGCGCCTTTTCCCAATACTTCATTTATCACGTATGGACCTTCCCATCGTGGGGCTAACTTCCCCAGTTTTTCAGCATTCGACGCTTCAAATCACGAAGAACAAAGTCACCAGGCAAAAAGGAACAGATGCGCACCCTTTTGTTGTAATACTTTTCAAGCTGGGACTTGTATTTAGCTTCGTGAATCGCTGCATTTTCTCGTCATTCTTCCAATAAGTCTAGGTCGATGCGCCTCTGTTCTTCGTTATCTTGTTTTCCAAAGCTAGCATTCTTGGAGATGGTAACCCAATTTCGGCAGGAATCACAGCTCCCGTGCTGTACACAAGGCTAAAAGGAGTTTCTCGAGTACTAGTATTAGGCATAGTTCGGTGTGCCCAAAAGATGCTAGGCAATTCGTCAACCCACCCCCGTCGTGCCGTGCCAAGGCGGGCCTTGATACCATCGACCAATTGTTTGTTTATGCTTTCAACTTGACCATTTGCTTGTGGGTGCGCAACAGAAGCGAAAACATACTGGATTCCCATTTCGGTCATCCACGTTTGCAACTCTTCAGCCATTAGATTTGGACCGTTGTCTGTAATAATGCGCATGGGCAGACCAAAGTGGAAAATAATGTATTCCCAGATGAATTTGCGAATTTCCATCGCTGTAGTAGAAGCTAAAGGTTTGGCTTCAACCCATTTGGTGAAGTAATCGACCGCAACAATGATAAACTTTACTGCGCCGGGCGCATCCGGAAATGGTCCCACTAAATCAATGGCCCATTGTTAAAATGGCAAAGCTGTTGTGACGGGTACCAAAGGATTCTTTGGGCGCAACGTTTTAGGGGCATGCCTTTGGCAGGACATGCATTTGCGCAAGATCTCTACCGCGTCAACGTACATTCCGGGCCAATAATGCCCTGCGCTTTTCACTTTGGCTACTATCATGCGCGGCCCAGAATGTATACCACATAGCCCCTCATGAACCTCCCTGATCAGGTATTGCGCATTATGTTTGTTAACACAGCGGAGTGAAGGACCCATGTAAGAGCGTCGGTACAGAATACCGTCAATCATTTCGTAATTGAGGGCTTTGCATCGTAACTTACATGCTTGCGCTTTATCTTCTGGTAAAGAACCATGTAATAAATACAACATTATTGGAGACATCCATGATGGATCTCCTACTTCTACCATTGTCACTTGTCTGAGAGGGACTGATGGATTACTTAAAACCTCGATGCGAACTTCCTTTGCCAAATGTTTGAAACTAGTTGCTGCGAGTTTACTTAAAGCGTCAGCATGTTTGTTTTCGCTTCGCTTGACGTGTGTGACTTTAAATTGTTGAAACTGTGCTATAAGAGCCTTGGCTTGCGCTAAGTACAAAGCCATGATATCTCCCTTTGCATCGTACGTTCCAATTACTTGCTCAGCAACTAGTAACGAATCAACATGAGCTTCTAAATTTGTTGCACCCATTTTGATAGCGAGGCGTAAGCCTTCTAGGAAAGCTTCATTTTCGGCCTTGTTGTTGGTGCTTTTAAAATCCAATCGAATTGCATATGTGAATTATGCTCCCTCTGGACTCATTAATCCAAAACCTGCTCCAGCCGCATCACTGTTTGATACGCCATCGGTAAACAATGTCCAGGCTCTATTGTCTATGACTAGGACTGGGTTTTGAATTGCTTGGCATTCTTCAAATTTATCAGCGGGAATTTCAGCGATGAAATCTGCCAAAACTTGGCCTTTGATAGCTAGTCTAGGTTTATAACAGATGTTATCACCTCCCAATTCTATGGCCCACTTCGCAAGTCGTCCAGAAACATTTGGTTGCCAGGACTTGGCCAATGTAAAATTTGTTAAAATTGTAATAACATGTCCTGAAAAGTATCTTCGCAGCCTGCGCGAAGCATGGACCAATGCTAAAACTAATTTCTCCATAATTGAATACCTTGTCTCTGGATCGTTCAACTTCTTGCTGATATAATAAATTGGAAACTGGACCCCTTCGTGTTCTACCAACAAGACAGCACCTACTGCTACCTCAGATGCAGCAAGGTATAAGACCATGGGTTCTTTTTCACGAGGAGCAGTAAGTGTGGGAAGTTGAACTAAACAATCTTTCATCTGCTGGAAAGCTTGATCAGCTTCAGGAGTCCATGCTAACTCTTTGCTCTTCGTACAATGGCGCAAGGTTCGAATAAATGGATAAGACTTTGAAGTATGATTGGCGAGGAAGCGGTTTAGCAGCTAACCTTCCAGCCAAACGTTGCATCTCTTTGATGGTGGCAGGAGAAGACATTATTTGTATTACCTCGACTTTCTCAGGATTAACTTTAAAACCGTCTTTGGTGACGATGAAACCCAAAAATTTGCCCTCCTCCATGCCAAAGGAGCATTTGCTGGGATTTAACTTTATATTTACTTCTCGCAGAGAATCAAAAGTTCTTTGGATGTTGTCTAACATAGTGTCTTCTGAATTACTCATAATGACCAAATCATCAATGTAGACCTCCATAGTTTTCCCAATATCATCTCCAAACAGTGTTTTCCATCAATCTTTGATAAGTAGCTCCCGCATTGCGGAGACACAAAGGCATTTTGGTATAACAAAAAATGCCCTTCTCCGTGTGAAAAGCGGTTTTATCTTCATCCTCTTTTTTCATCAAGACTTGATGATAACCTTTATAACAATCTAGAAAACATATCCAGCGAAAGGAACCTAATGAGTCAACCTTTTTGTCAATCTTAGGAAGAGAATAACAATCTTTCGGACACGCCTTGTTTAGATCTTTAAAATCTACGCACATCCGCCATCCGCCATTATGTTTCTTTACCATGACTGGGTTTGCCACCCAGGTCTGGTATTTGACTTCACGCAGGATACCAGCATTTAATAACTCGGTGACTTGTTCGTTCATCGCCTCTGTCTTTTCTGACCCGAGGCTGTGCTTTTTCTGCACAACTGGTTCTGCTGATGGAAATACATTTAGACAATGTTCCAACGTTGTGCGGGACACCGACCATGTCGGCAGGTGTCCAGGCAAAAATGTCTTTGTTATGAAACAACAGTAGTTTAAGCTTTGCGCGAATTTCAATACTGACTGCAGGCCTTAATAAGATTGTTTGCTCAGGATACTTATTGTTGAGTACCCACTTTTCTGGTTCGTTATTTGGCAATGCCTTGACAGCCTTCATAACTGGTTCTTCAATTGACATGATTTCTTTCCGCGCATAAAGTATAGCTATACCATTTGGTGTCGGAAAACCACAAGCAGCATGCGGAGCGGAAGTAATCATGCTGAAATCACGTTGCACGCGGCATCCCAATAGTACATCGTGACAGGAATTTGTCGGCATCACCATGAAGTTGACGTTACTCGTTCGAGAACACCTCCCATCGGATAAAGTAACAGGAAAAAGAATTTGTCCTAGAGGAAAGACAGCCTCATTGTAGAACCCAGTTAATGGAAAATCAACTGGTTCCAAGCGTGCCTTATCCTCAGGATCTAGCTGCTTGAAGCATTGCTCATACATAATATCCATGGAACTACCCGGATCTATAAACATATAGTCTGTTTGGTAGTGCCCAAAGATACCAGTGATAACTGCTGGCCGGTCTTCTTGAGGACCTCCTGGAGCGATAGGAAAAATAACTTGCTGTTTGCGCCAAGTGTTGTTTTGAAAATGTTGAAGGCTACGCTTGCGCGATGATCCACCTTGAATCATGGAAACGTGATGTTTCATTTTCTTGTTGCTAGGCCTTTCGTTCTCGCGCGTAATCTGTTTAATCTCTTTGCGCACATTCTGGAGTAGATGTGTAAGCTTCCCACTCTTTAATGCTTTTTCAATCTCCGTGCGCAGACAGATGCAGTTATCTGTTGTGTGGCCTGTGTCTCCATGATAGTCGTAGAACAAATTTGGGTCTTGCCGTTTTTTTGTTTTTCATTGGTTGCGGCTGTTTAAACTGATAATTCTCAGTGCTGAGAAACTCAGCCGGAGATTTCGTTAAGGGAGTCCATTGACGTTCCCTGTTCTCTTGTTTAATCGCTTTTTGAGCTGCTATATGATAATTCTCCTTGCTGATTTGACTCTTTCCAATTTCTCTTATACTTGCGACTACCTCTACTCAGGTCTTGCGGACGATTCTGAGGTAGAGGTGGCCTGTTAGAACTTAAGTTGCGCTCAGTCTGGGCGTAGACCTTGGCTGCCGCCATGAGTTTATCCCAGTTTTTTGGAAGGCCAGTTGTACCGGAAAACACTTTAATCATTTCGTCACACCTTACCGCATACTTGAACTGCGCGCGTATAAGGTCTTTATGGACATCTCCAATCTCTAACACCTCTTTATTGTAACGCGTTATAAAATCTTCGAGGCTTTCATCATCCCTCCGCCAGATGTTCATTACATCTGAGGAGTCGCGCACGTATCGCCGTTGCTGACTAAAGTGTGTAAGAAAATTTTCTTTTAAGTCATTCCAAGAGGAAAGTTTACCTGCCGGCAAATTATCAAACCAAAGGCGCGCAGCGCCGGTAAGGTCTGTACAAATAGGTGACACCACATTGGCAATGTCCAGCACCCAAGTAACCCTGCACCGGTAAAGAGGCGCATGTGATCATCAGGATCGGTCAAACCATTAAACTTTCCAACATTGGATGGTAGTTTCGCTCGCTCCAGCGGAGCCAGTGCTATCTCTCTGGTAAACTTTGATTGTTCAGCTGCTTCGGTTGGGCGATACACCAAGTTGTAATCATGCTCAGCTTCTGGATTGTATACTGCACGTACTTTTGGCCTGTAGCTAGCATGATCTGCAGATATTCGATTGAAAACACTTGCACTATCCCCTTCCTCATAGGTTCTATCGAGCTCATCGTGTTGGGTGTCCCGTTTCTGCGAAAACCGCGGGCCCAAACGAGAGTGGGACAGATGCGCGACGCTGAACGTTGTCTTCATGCCTTCTATTTCCAGAATGAACAGGATCATTCCTGGTTTTAGAATACATTTCTGTTCCATCTTCAGGCATGTGTGAAGGGGAACGAGCATGACTTTGAGTATTATAACTCAAAACTCGAGGTGCCGGCGAAGCACGGACCTGAGGAGCGTTAACCGGAGCTTGAAAAGCTAGAGTTCCGGTTTGGGCACATAACTGAGCATACATAGACTTTAGAGTCGCTTGAGATTTGATTAACCACGATAATGGAGTCTATCCAGGTGGTAACATCGATGTAACATCAACCTGAGGAGCCGTCGGCTTACAGGAATACTCGCATGATTATGATCATACTGAGCATTAGCTTCGCCGAAAGAACCCTCAGCTATTTGTCTGTCGACCTGAGGTCCGACAACAACGCGTTGAATCCCTGATCGAGGACCTTGAAAAGATGATCCATCAGCCATGATGCTGCAGATCGAAGTGAAACGAAACGAAAGATGAGAGAATTGAAATCTGTGGACGCCAATGAAGAAACCCTAACAATTAATACAAGTAGATGTCAAAACAAATCAATATTTTAATTAATAACATCATATATTGATCAGTAAATAAAGATGTGGACAAACAATACAGATGGTGAATTGAAACTTAGTTGCCAAGTTACTAAAAGAAAGAAAGAAAAGAAAAAAATACAGCTTTCGGTTATATTCCTTTGAAACCGGCACCTCTCGGTTAAGTGCCTTACTTTCTTGCCATCTGTTGATATTATCTAATTTAATAGTTATCTTCATATCAACATACTAGTATATATAAAGCTAAGTTTACATTTAGAAATTAAAAAGAAAAAAAATATAAAAGTGGAAAGGTAGCTGAAGAAACCCTAGATCAACTAGACCGGAATCTAAGTAGATCTATGGAATAGGCTTTGCATAAAAGAGTTAACCCTTCGTTTAGTTTCACGATGGATGATGAATAAAATAGTACTTCGACTGAACCTGCAAAACAGAACACCGATAGCTCGCCACGGGGAGAAGGGGGGTTCTCTCCGTGACCACCCTCCGGCGTGAGAATTAGTACAGGTAGTCGGAAGTAAGTATTGTACTGTAAGAGAGAGAGTAGTTGAGAGTGAATACCTTTCCTTGAACTCCAAGTTACTTATTTATAGCCGGTCTTTAGCGCCAAAAAGAGAGATTGTTAACTTTAACGGAATCTTTTGCTATTCCATTAATGTTTGTTGGCAATCCGATAGTGCACACGGATCGTGAGCTCATCAGCGGTTAGGGAGGTGCCACGTGTCAACATGAGATCACTACATCTTATAAATGTGAGCATGCCATCACCTTGATCTTCCTCGGCCGTCTAGATGCTGTCATGTGGCAATTGGTTTTAACCGAAAAGATGCTTGCACGTTTGGGTGTTAATGGCTTCTAGAAGGTTTCACAGCTGTTACTCGTCTATTGTTCGCCACGTGTACATTCTGTTACAACAGAAAAGATTCTCTTGCTTCTGCACCAAGTCAAGGATTTTGATAAGGTAAAGTTTCTCAGGATTTACTGTTTCCTTGCGCGGGAAGCGCAAGTTAGTTAACTGATATTCCTTCTTCTCCTTGCTGCTTAGCGCAACGTTTGGTGGATACTTGCTTTGATATAAATATCTGCGCAAAGTTTGTGCATGAAGCATTATCCAACGAGAATGTTCAAGGTTAACTTTGAAACTTGCGCAGACCGCGCAAGGTAGTTAAATGAAGCATTATCAAACGAGAATGTTCAAGGTTAACTTTGAACCTTACGCGAGCCTACGCAAGGTAGTTAAATGAAGCTTTGTCAAATGAGAATGTTCAAGGTTAACTTTGAACCTTGCGCGAGCCCGTGCAAGGTAGTTAAATGAAGCATTATCAAACGAGAATGTCCAAGGTTAACTTTGAACCTTGTGCGAGCCCGCGCAAGGTAGTTAAATGAAGCATTAATAAACGAGACTGTTTAAGTTTAACTTTGAACCTTACGCGAGCCCGCGCAAGGTAGTTAACTGAAGCATTTATCCAAAGAGAATGTTCAAGGTTAACTTTGAACCTTGCGCGAGCCCGCGCAAGGTAGTTATATGATCCTTTCCTCTCTTGGATATTTGGCGCAGAGTTCTAATAAATCTTATTTTTGCAAAGACGCCTGCGCACAATTTTCCTAGAAGTTACTAATGGGTATGGTTTCCTTGATTGGCGCAAGGTTTTTGGGACCATACCCCTTCAATAGCCATGTTGGTATAGATATAAAACTGAGTTTTTGTGACGGCAGTAAATAATGATATGTTAAAAAGTAGTAGTGATTTATGGTGGAGTTGATTAATGAGCACGAGTCTTTGTGATCAAGTTACCACTTCGAAAGGAGATAAAAAGCAAGTGACAGAGGATTTATTGGAGGGTTTTTCTAGACGTCCATGTGAGTTCATACGACTCCCCTTGTAAAATCCATCGAAAAACGGGTTTTTCAGAACCCGCTTCGTTTATCAGTCAAACATTCAGTTATAAAGTTTGTTGCGTATTTTTGGTTTAGATTAATTTTAAACAATACATAATTAATAAATATATTAGAATTTAAAATCTATAATTGAAAATTTATAACAAATAATGAATAAAAAAATAATAGGAGACGCCGGGTTTCAAACCCGGGTCACCTGGATAACCAAACACACTCTACACCACTACACCACACACCCAACTTAATTCAAATCTAAAACAATTAAATTTTATACACAAACGGACACCGAGTCGGAAATTCAAATTATCGAATCTGTAACCGCCAAACCTGAATCATCTCGGCGACTAACGTTTTTCTTTGCCAGTAACTGAAGGTAACCGATGTTAAACATCCGTTATAACCGAAATCTAACCTTAATTTCATTCAAAAACTGACCAAATTCAATGATTTACAAAAAAACCGAAGAATGATTTAAGCATAACCGAAATCGGTGATTTTCCCTATAAATATCGTTGCCCCACCTCACTTTCACTCGCTCAAACTCTCAATCATTACCCTCTATGCAATTTTGCTTTTTCTGAATTCTCACCGGAAAACATTTTGTCGCCGGAAAACCGAACCCATTTCATTTCTTCTGCTTTACTCTAAAATTAGACTTCCAGAGCTCAGAGAAAGCACCGCACTCACCTCAAATTTCTGGTAGAGCCTCTGTTGCAAGTTGAACTTCGCCGGAATCCTCAGTTACTCGCCGGAATCATCACCGGAGGATTTCAATTCGACTCTGATCGGTATAATCTTTTGATCCATGTCCTTTTATCATTTAATTTACTAAAGTATACTAGATTTCTGATTTGGCAGTCGAGTTCGAATACTGAGAATTAAACAGGAAGAAGATGAAGTTTATATAGTGTATATGTATAAATAAAACCGGTTATAAAACCAGGTTAGACACACAGTCCAGTGGTGGACTGTGTGCAAATTTAAATCAAGGTCTCGGGTTCGACTCTGTTCTTGTTTCGATTCGTCATAATATTCAAACCTTTTTATAAAACCCAAATATGAAACTTGACAGTAAGTATATAAGAGAAATAAAAAAATCACTTATCATTCGGGTTAGTCACACAACCCAGTTGGTCGGGCTGTGTGCAACACAAGGCTATAGTCGCAGGATGAGTCCGGTTCGAGTCTGCTGTGCTCCGATCCACTGAAATATCATACTCTTTTTATAAAAACCAAATCCTGAAGCACGTGATAAGTGTATAAATATAATAAAAACCGGAATAATACCCGGGTTAGACACATAGTCCCCAGTGGTGGACTGTGTGCAAAAACATAAAGCACGTCGCGGGTTCGAGTCCAGACTCTCACACCGGTTCGATTGGTTTAAAAACCTTTTAATTAAATAAAATTCCGAATGATCCAAATAGTATATATAAATATAATTAAGATCAGAAATATTTCGGTTAGACACGTAGCTCAGTTGGTAGAGCTGCATGCACGTATATGGGAGGTCACAAGTTCGAATCTCACTCAGCGCGCATAATTAACACGGTCCGACTGGTCAACGGTCAACGGTCAAAAAGTCAAAATTTTTATTTTCTTTTTATTTATTTATTTTATTTAAAAAATCAACTAAAAATACTTAAAAATAATATTTTTGAAGTTAGAAAATTTCCTTGAACTCACAAAAATAAATCTAACAATCCCATTAAGAACACTAATTAAAAATATTAATCTCAAATAAAAGTTTATTTATTTATCGAATTATTATGTTATTATTTAGGTTAGTTTCTCTCGTGGTTAAATCCAAATTCGTGCGCATTCATCATCAATTCAAGAAACGCACCCACTGTGAGTGAATTCTTACAAATTCCCCTTTTTATTCATGTTTTGGGGTGTATCATGTGTCGCTTAAATTTATTCACTTATTCAAACTAGTGCTATTACCATTATATGATCTAAACTTATAATGTAAATATTGTTTGTTGTGATGTGTGTTTACATATTGTCAAGTTACGTGCAAATCATTCATTAGGCCCATCAGTTCCTCGTGGGAGACGAGTTGAACATCGCGTGCCTCAAAATCAATCATTTGGTGTGTGCGTGTGTATTAATTAATATTATGTGAATTGTGATTAAATTTACATCTACGTTTACTCATATGTGGTTATGCACTTTATTTTATAATCGATACAATAAACACGTTTAAATGTTTTTTTTTTCATAGGATTCACTCGCCAACTTTTTGTTGACCCAAAAACCATTTTTTACACATGATACAGGTGGACAGGTTGAAGCAAGGAACACATAGGAAATTGCCTTAGAA
Source organism: Scalesia atractyloides (assembly GCA_947069175.1). Classification (NCBI taxonomy): domain Eukaryota; kingdom Viridiplantae; phylum Streptophyta; class Magnoliopsida; order Asterales; family Asteraceae; genus Scalesia; species Scalesia atractyloides. Next base: position 24,076,473 of record CAMTDV010000024.1, read on the forward strand.
GAAAAATAATGAAGTCTTGAAAAATGTATAGAACATGTTGTACTTGTATGATTGATTGTAATGATTCTCTTTTAAAAAGAAATAATAAATATGAAACATTATAATAAATCCCTCATGAGCTTTGATGAAAACCCAATCATACCCCGACTACCATTTCCGCTGCGGGTCGGGGTGTGACACCCCTAACATCATTTAAGGTGTTACCACATATATCCTATGTGTGTATTATAGTTGTTGTAAATATTGTGATTTTATATAATTAATTATAAAATGATGTTAGTTGTAAAAGGGGAGAAATTAGTTGATGCCATGAAATTCACATGGTAAGTTGTTAAAATAACCGTCGGGTTATTAGTCGTTATGTTACCATTGGTTAACCAGTCGTTTAACCACCTTTTAGTGGTCAGTCGTTTAACCACCTTTGAGTGGTCAGGTGAACAGTTGTTAAAAAGTTAGTTATTAAATTGCCATCAGTGGAATATGGCGGGGTGGATAAAACTGTGATCTGGAAAACATTATAGTCGATGTATGAACTCACTTAGCGTTGGCTAATAGTTGTATAAATAATGTTTTTTCAGGTAAATCACCGGTGCGGGGTTGAAAGAGTCAAGTCCGGCCTCGGTACGTTTAAGGATCGAACATATGGTTATAACTCCCTTTTGATGTATAAATTATGAGTTAGCTAAATAAGTTCTCCTGACGTAAACTTACTCAACTTATCAAATAAATATATAATGTGAAATTTGAAGATGGTTTTGTTTATCACATTATTTTATTATGAATGCTTCCGCTGTTGTTTACAAGAAAAAAAATTTGGGGACCAGTTTTGATGGAAAATAATATAAAAAGACGTAGAAAAAAATTTGGGTGTTACAAGTTGGTATCAGAGCAATGGTTTAAGTGAACTAAGTATATATTTAATATACTTTGACTTAAACCATGTGCTCTTGATATGTTGAGTAAGTAATGTTCGATCTGAGGCTCGAAGTGGGATGGGGATTAAATTTAGATAAAGCTTTCTAAATTATATATTAAAGTGGTATACATACATTAGTCGTACAAATTGTATGTTAAGTTGTTAAATAGCAAATTTGGTGCTAAGAAAATTATTTGAACCAAAATTTGTGAATTTTGGCATAATGTGATAAGAACAAGAATGTAATAGTATAGTGTATAGACAATCACACCTGGCCAGTGATGCTTGTAAATACATGTTAGTTATACAGATCTTGAAGTGATCATAGAATTGCCTAAATGAACAAATATTAGGTGTGGTGGTAGATAAAAATGCATGAGCATTGCCTATTAGACAAACCATATACAACAGCTGGAGCCAAGCTCCCGACACTTAACGCAAACTGGAAGTATTATTGTGGAACTTTCATATCCTTGCGACATAATCAGACTACTGGTGAGTAGTGCGGGCATAGCATTGATGTAAGTGTGCAAATTCGTTGTTACTCGTGTATATGCTCGCCTTATGGCAGCCGTAGGCTCTTAAAAGCCTTTTTTTTCTTATTCTCTACCATAGAGTAGGGACTCTCCTGGTCGGTTAGCATTAACCGAAGATACCCATGTACACGACAGCAAGGGAAGACTTTCACTCACAACTCGGTGAAACCAAATTTATTCTCTTTATACAAACATGCGGAGCATGGTGCTCACTATTGCGGTGTTCGTAACGAACTTTGGGAGAGTACCCATACTCCTCCTTTATGGGGGGTGTTCAATAACTATTAAACGAATACGTAAATGAAACTTATGGTGTATGAATGGTGAAGATAATGAATGCGAAGAAAACATAATAATTGCAGTTAGCTATAAGCTGAATACAAGACTCCTATTCTATTGTGAGTCCAACAACACTCTCTTTCAGATTGAAAGTAATGACAAATGTTGCTCTTAATAATACGTTGGAATTGTTGATGGACAGAGTACAGAGCTACTATGTAGCACAATTATCATCCCCGTACGATGATGATACTAAAGGAAAAACGAATGCATACTTGTCGGTCAGATGACTGACACGAATATAAATACTGAGCTTTCCAATGGATTACTAAACGAAATTTCGAGTACGAAATTCTTTTAATCGGGGGAGACTGTGACAACTGTGAAAAAAATCCCGGTAAACTTTGATTGGTACAAGTCTACGGTAACCGGACGTGATATGTGTATCATGGTATTGTTGTGATTATGTGTGATGATAGGAATTCTGGAACATGTTATGCCAACTATAATGGGAGTATATGCAAAGTAATTACCAAAAACATTACATTGACGTGATGCGTCACCTATATGACAAGACAGAGTCATGAATGGATTGACGACTCTTGAAATACGTGTGAGTAAACAAGCATGACTGGTGTGCTATGCTAAACGATACATGTTACGTCTAGGAGGAATCCGAGAGCACGTCATGGTTAACATGACACTATTAAGGACCCACAATGTGAGGTTGGTGTCCTTAGCCTTTAACAACGTGTTAAACGGGGACTTGACGTTTAACAGCGCGTTACACATTCAACTGTGGTTATTAGGCCAACGGTAGGGCCCTTTATGATTCTGAGTTCACGAAACATCTTGATTATGTGCCCTAGACTATGACATAAGATTAGAAACACATCAGAGCTCGGGCATGCAAAACGAGGCAGTCCCGGTTAGGGAAACGCCTTTGCGTTAGGAGCAATGAAAGACAAACCAAACATGCAAGGAACGGTCAATCAAGCCTAAAAACACTTAAACTAACCCAATATGAGGCTTTTATGATTTAAACGTAACCGTGCTCGGGTTTCAAGACGGTTATGCTCGATATTTAAAACCGAGTCTTTTGACACTAAGAACGCGAAAAAAGGAGCACGTTTCGCAAATCGGGTACGCGTCTGAGACCCGAAAACGAACCTAAACGCGCCACCGAAGATAAATATCATCTTTTAGCATGAAAAGATGAAGCACGAGGTGGCCCACATGGACCCCCCATATATATATTTTTATTTTCTTTTTTCATTATTATTCTCATTTAATTCCAAAAAATTTCACAAGTGCTCTCAAAATCTGCATTGAACACTACAAGTGCAGCTGATTATCTTCTTAAACTTCAACAAATCAAATGTATAAACCTTGGGTCTTATGGTTTTAATCATGTTTTCTTGATTCAACGCGATTTCTAGCCGAAAAACTCATTTTAATCCAAGATTTTTGAAGGTTTAAACAAGTTTATGAGCTGAATAAGAACACCTCGGGAATTGGCAGCCATTATCACAAATCTTTGGGGTTTGATACCCTAATCGACACTTATTCGACAAAAATCGCATAACTATTCGATTAACCGAAAAACAACGAAACTGTAACATCTCGTTTTCTAGTTATGTATAAATACTATATTAGTCATTTAGTTATATTTATAGTCCAAGAATTTTAAATGACTAAGTAAAAGGTGAAACGATTTTTCTAAGATGTTTAAATCGATATTTAAATTATCAAACATAAGTTCGGATCAATATACAATTGGTTGTCACTACATTTATATCTAAACGTTTATATGGAGCTTTTGTATATTTATGATTAATAAATACATATTCTAGTTCTAATATATAGAATATGTCAGACCGAAAACAACTTTTACAAATAAAATTATAATATAATATAACTATAGCTTAAAATAATATAACAATTAATACAAGTAGATGTCAAAAAAATCAATATTTTAATTAATAACATCGTAAATAAAGATGTGGATAAACAATACAGATGGTGAATTGAAACTTAGTTGCCAAGTTACTAAAAGAAAGAAAGAAAAGAAAAAATTACATCTTTCGGTTATATTCCTTTGAAACCGGCACCTCTCGGTTAAGTGCCTTACTTTCTTGCCATATGTTGATATTATCTAATTTAATAGTTATCTTCATATCAACATACTAGTATATATAAAGCTAAGTTTACGTTTAGAAATTAAAAAGAAAAAAAATATAAAAGTGGAAAGGTAGCTAAAGAAACCCTAGATCAACTAGACCGGAATCTAAGTAAATCTATAGAATGGGCTCTGCATAAAAGGGTTAACCCTTCGTTTTGTTTCACGATGGATGATGAATAAAACATTACTTCGACTGAACCTACAAAACAGAACACCGTTAGCTCGCCACAGAGAGAAGGGGTGTTCTCTCCGTGACCACCCTCCGGCGTGAGAATAAGTACAGGTATTCGGAAGTAAGTATTGTACGGTAAGAGAGAGAGTAGTTGAGAGTGAATACCTTTCCATGAACTCCAAGTTACTTATTTATAGCCGGTGTTTGGCGCCAAAAAGAGAGATTGTTAACTTTAACAGAATCTTTTGCTATTCCGTTAATGTTTGTTGGCAATCTGTTAGTGCACACGGATCGTGAGCTCATCAGCGGTAAGGGAGGTGCCATGTGTCAACATGAGATCACTACATCTTATAAATGTGAGCATGCCATAACCGTCATCTTCCTCGGCCGTCCAGATGCTGCCATGTGGCAATTGGTTATAACCGAAAAGATGCTTGCACGATTGGGTGTTAATGGCTTCTAGAAGGTTTCACAGCTGTTACCCATCTATTATTCGCCACGTGTACATTCTGTTATAACATAAAAGATTCTCTTGCTTCTGCACCAAGTCAAGGATTTTGCTAAGGGAAAGTTTCTCAGGATTTACTGTTTCCTTGCGTGAGAAGCGCAAGTTAGTTAACTGATCTTCTTTCTTCTCCTTGCTGCTTAGCGCAACGTTTGGTGGATACTTGCTTTGATATAATATCTGTGCAAGGTTTGTGCATGAAGCATTATCCAACGAGAATGTTCAAGGTTAACTTTAAACCTTGCGCGAGCCCACGCAAGGTAGTTAAATGAAGCATTATCAAACGAGAATGTTCAAGGTTAACTTTGAACCTTGCGCGAGCCTGCGCAAGGTAGTTAAATGAAGCTTTATCAAACGAGAATGTTCAAGGTTAACTTTGAACCTTGCGCGAGCCCGTTCAAGGTAGTTAAATGAAGCATTATCAAACGAAAATGTCCAATGTTAACTTTGAACCTTGTGCGAGCCCACTCAAGGTAGTTAAATGAAGCATTATCAAACGAGACTGTTCAAGGTTAACTTTGAACCTTGCGCGAGCCCGTGCAAGGTAGTTAACTGAAGCATTTATCCAAAGAGAATGTTCAAGGTTAACTTTGAACCTTGCGCGAGCCCGCGCAAGGTAGTTATATGATCCTTTCCTCCCTTGGATATTTGGCGCAGAGTTCTAATAAATCTTATTTTGGCGAAGAGCGCGCTTCGCACAGTTTTCTTAGAAGTTACTAATGGGTATGGTTTCCTTGATTGGCGCAAGGTTTTTGGGACCATACCCCTTCAAGTCCCCCTAGTCCAGTGTTGCTCCTATGTAAGAATAAAACGTAGGTGGAGCATTGGACTTAAGATAAATGTGCTGCGCTAGGTAAGAACTAGCTTTTTGTTGCTTTATGCATCTTGGTGACGCGTCGTAAGTGAATTTTGAAAGAGTATTTGAATTTCAAATATACTTAGACACGTGTCACTCATCCGGATGGTGTAGTTGGTGACGACGCACGTTCTTGAGACGTGGTGGTACTGTTGACAGGCTGTCAACAGCACATATCTTACGGTATTTAATGCTATTTCGGCGACACTTGCGCCGTGGGGCGGTTACTGTTCCCCACTCGCCCTGCGGTTACTTGGGGATACGTGACTGTCGCAAAAGTCGCTGCAGTTAAATCGTGCATTAATTGCGGTTAGTATATAAAGGGATCAATGATCCATTTGCTTCCTCACCAAATCACATCTTTGAGAGAAACTTGTGTTCATATATTCCGGCGACCTTCAAAGTTTTCTTAAGTATTCTTCGAATTCTGAATTATGGCTACCGGTGCAAGTTCTGCTGAGATGTCATCGTCAAGTTTGCCACCGCTAAAGTGGTCGAAGAAAGATTTCGATAATCTTGCCACCAACTTACTTTTTGCTCCGTCCTGGAAAGCGTTTTTTCCGGTGGCGAACACCACGGCGGCTGATGCGCCGGCCGGCTATATTACATTATTTTACGATTATTTTGCCGAAGGAAACTTCCGGCTTCCAGTGACCCATTTCTTGCTGGAAATTCTTGGTTTTTACAAGATTCATATTTCTCAGTTGAGCCCGATGGGAATGGTGAGGATCCGGCATTTTGAGTTTGTTTGCCGGTCGATGCAGAACGTGTCGTCGGTCGAGAAGTTTAGAGTCTTCTACCAGTTGCACTGTTCGTTGGGTTTTTATTCGTTCCAACAACGGGTGCAGCCAAAAGATTGCTGTTGGTGCCGCCAAAATCTTACCATGACTGGAAGCAGAAGTTCTTCTTCATCAAGGCGGCGGTGATCCCGATGAAGATGACATTCCAGGCCGGTGATGAGATCAAGCTGGAGACCCTTCCCAAACCTGCTGACGAGGTGTGGTATCAGGATATTAAAGATGTGCCCAACATTGTGTAACCGATGAGGGCCCTCATCGCTGCCGGGATGAGCATTTTTTGGAAGAAAGAACGCCGAGAAAAACCGGTGTATACTGAAGATGGAACCGGTACGCAACCTTTTAACTTCTTAGTAATATCCTTTAATAGATATGTACTGATGCAAAAATTCTTGTTATATAGCTGCGCCTCTCTACTTGGTCTCTTTCAAGAGAGAGAAAGGGAAAATGGCCGTCGTGCCTATTGCTGATGGTGAGGAAACTTGGTTCTCACAAATCTTGGGGAACTTTGAGTTGCCCAAGAAGGAGGATCTGGAGGCGCAACCATCTTCGAAGACTGGTAAATAAGTTCTTACAAAGCCTAAGTTGATATTGCAATATTACTCTTGAACATTTTTTCTAAGTAATATTGCAATATAACTAATGGCGCAACCTTTGCTCAATATGATTGATTATGTAGGTGATTTGCTAAACTTGGGCGTAGGCCCTGATTCGAAGAAGAAGAAGAATCCAACTGCTGCTGCGCCTCCCCCTTCCAGCCCAGAGCAAAAACCCAAGCCATCAGCTGCTGCGAAAGCCGAGGGCAAGAAAGGTACGCGTCTCGTATCTGACTCTTGGTGCAATTATGTGGTGGTGTCGGACTCACTGGAGGGTCTTGCGCCTGTAGGTTTGAAGAAACCGAAGCCCGAACCCATTGACACCTCCTCTCTTCCAGCTGCGAACCCATATGATCCCTTGGAAGTACCTTCTAGCCCGGAAGAGGCGTTGAAGCGCACTTCCAAGAAGAGGAAGGAGGCGGAAACTAAAGCTCATGTGCCAACAAAAGTTGCGCGCCCGCGCATTGGCAAGAAGGGTAATCTGGATGCCTTTACAAAGAAATTCTCACCTGGTACGTTTAGTTTGTTGCGCATTTCTGTCAAAAAGTTGCGCAGAATCTTATACTTGGTTTTTGTTGATATGCTTTGCAGAGAAAATGGTGAAGGCTGCGCCGGCCACCTTATCTGCTATACCATCGCCGCGCAGGCCTGAGAACGTTGAGGGGGAGATGCGGGGCAAGAAATTCCTGTTTTTGAAGCTGACCCCATCGTCCTGGAAAATATTGAGAAAGTGGCTCCGGAAGAAGAGCCCAAAAATTTTGATGCTGAGAATCCTGCTGGCGAGCAGGTTAAAGATACAGCTACAGATGTTGGGGTGAGAGATACTGCTTCCGCAAAACAAGAAAAAATCTCTTCCCCTGCGCCGGAACCGTCAAAGTTGATATCCAAGGGAGCTGGACCTTCAACACAAAGTGAAGGATTTGTGTTTGTTGAGGATACGGAGGGAGAGTCGCCCATTCGCCCAGAGGAGACGCCTGGGGACTATTATTATCGTTCTTATTCTGAGAGGCGGGCCTCTGCAATTCCTCAGCCCGTGTGGAAAGTTAAACAGGGCGATGTTTTTACGGATTGGCACTCCTGTAGGGAGTGGTATAAGGGCATCTTCTCGCCGGAGGAGGTGAAACGCCAGGAAGAAAAAGACCACGAGGCTACCTACGAGTCATATTTGCAAGAGTCTGCCCTTGCCTCTTCCACAATAAACAAGATTGCGCGCGAATGGCGCAGCATGAATAAGGAGTGGGATGAGGTTGAGCTTGATAAGGCGAAGGCCAAACTCGAGAAAGAGAAGACGTTAAAGATGCTCGTCGATTTTGAGGCGGAAAAGGCCCAGTTTGAAGAGGAGAGAAGACTGAAGAGTGGGCTGCACTGGAAGCGCAAGTGTGAGGCCTCTGCTGCGCAATATGCGGACGAGCGCAAGCGCTTTGTGGAGGCTTGTGATCGTGACAACAAAGAAAAAATATCTCTTCGCAACGAAATTGAAAAACTGAAGAAAGAGAAAGTTGATGTTGCGGCAGAAGAAGAGGCGCGCTCACAAAGAGAAAGGAGCGAGCAGAATGAGGTATCAGCCAAAATGATTCTCCTTCTTAAGAATAAAGAAACTGATGATCTAACTGCTATGCTATTTGACCAGTCGCGACTGCAAGATGAGGCTGATAGTTTGAAAAAAGATATCAACCTTCACCGAACAGAGAAAGCCGAATTGATCCGCCATTTGACTAAAGGCGAACAAAAAATTAACGACACGGAGGTCGCTCGTGCTACAACAGAAAGCCTGACCGAATCCCTCATGAACCAGCTTACCTGGTTGCGGGAGTACGGGATTGTGGAGGTAATATTCCCTTTTCTTACATATATCTGGTTTGATTGTCGCAACATATACTAATTGTATTTGTATACAGATTGCAAATGCCATCCTTAACTCTACGGAGTTGGATGAGTGAGTAGCAGAATTGATGATGGCGGCGCGCAATGATGGTCATGCCGAGGGCTATAAAGAGTGCACTTTACACGTGGCACATGCGTTGAAGACCGAATGGGATACCAGCCGTGCTGCCACGCATAGGCTAAATACTGCCGCCATTTATTCTGCTGCCAAAGAAAAATACGATCAATTGCAGATTACGATTATGGACCTTGTGGATGCCGCGCTGCAGCAAGATGACTTTGTTGACAAACTAAAGGAGATCTTTTCTTCAACAGAGAAGAAGGCGGGAACCAAATCCATAGAATAGGAATTTTGTAATTTTTACTTTGTGATAACTTGCTAATGTTGCGCTGCTGCCCAAGTATTGTGGATGTGAATACAATATAGTTCAGGCTTACAATGTTTGTGTGGGACCAATTACTTGTGTAGGATAGACAAATGAACAATTTCATTTCTCATGTGTGAGCGTAAGTATTAAGTTAGCTTGTGGCTCATGAGTTTTTGTTTTTGTTTATCCAAAGGAATTGCATGCATTTGTAAATGAACATAAAACAAGACTGTAAGTAGTGGCAGAGTATTTTATTCATACTGATAAAGTGCAAAGCTATGGCTGCCACTAAGATTACATAACAAAATAAAGTAAGCAGTCTCGTTACGCAACGCTCAGAAGTTTGCTTAGAAGACTGAGATTACATATAGCATCGGCGTAGTTGTTGGGCGTTCAAGGTTCGAGGAACGTTGGATCCGTCCATACGCTTCAGGGTGTACGTGCCTTTTCCCAATACTTCATTTATCACGTACGGACCTTCCCATCGCGGGGCTAACTTCCCTGGTTTTTCAGCATTCGACGCTTCTTATCGCGAAGAACAAAGTCAACCAGGCAAAAAGGAACAGATGCGCACCCTTTTGTTGTAATACTTTTCAAGCTGGGACTTGTATTTAACTTCGCGAATCGCTGCATTTTCTTGTCATTCTTCCAATAAGTCTAGGTCGATGCGCCTCTGTTCTTCGTTATCTTGTTTTTCCAAAGCTAGCATTCTTGGAGATGGTAACCCAATTTCGGTAGGAATCACAGCTTCCATGCCGTACATAAGGCTAAAAGGAGTTTCTCGAGTACTTGTCTTGGGCATAGTTTGGTGTGCCCACAAGATGCTAGGCAATTCGTCAACCCACCCCGTCGTGCCGTGCCAATTCGGGCCTTGATACCGTCGACCAATTGTTTGTTTATGCTTTCAACTTGACCATTTGCTTGTGTGTGCGCAACAGAAGCGAAAACATACTGGATTCCCATTTCGGTCATCCGTGTTTGCAACTCTTCAGCCATTAGATTTGGACCGTTGTCTGTAATAATGCGCTTGGGCAGACCAAAACGGAAAATAATGTATTCCCAGATGAATTTGCGAATTACCATCGCTGTAGTGGAAGCTAAAGTTTTGGCTTCAACCCATTTGGTGAAGTAATCGACCGCAACAATGATAAACTTTACTGCGCCGGCGCATCCGGAAATGGTCCCACTAAATCAATGGCCCATTGTTGAAATGGCCAAGCTGTTGTGACGGGTACCAAAGGATTCTTTGGGCGTAATGTTTTAGGGGCATGCCTTTGGCAGGACATTGCATTTGCGCAAGATCTCTACCGCGTCAACGTACATTCCGGGCCAATAATACCCTGCGCTTTTCACTTTGGCTACTACCATGCGCGGCCCAGAATGTATACCACATAGCCCCTCATGAACCTCCCTGATCAGGTATTGTGCATTATGTTTGTTAACGCAACAGAGTGAAGGACCCATGTAAGAGCGTCGGTATAGAATACCGTCAATCATTTCGTATTTGAGGGCTTTGCATCGTAACTTACGTGCTTGCGCTTTATCTTCTGGTAAAGAACCATGTAATAAATACATCATTATTGAAGACATCCATGATGGATCTCCTACTTCGACCATTGTCACTTGTCTGAGAGGGACTGATGGATTACTTAAAACCTCGATGCGAACTTCCTTTGCCAAATGTTTGAAACTAGTTGCTGCGAGTTTACTTAAAGCGTCAGCATGTTTGTTTTCGCTTCGCTTGACGTGTGTGACTTTAAATTGTTGAAACTGTGCTATAAGAGCCTTGGCTTGAGCTAAGTACAAAGCCATGATATCTCCCTTTGCATCGTACGTTCCAATTACTTGCTCAACAACTAGTAACGAATCAACATGAGCTTCTAAATTTGTTGCACCCATTTTGATAGCGAGGCGTAAGCCTGCTAGGAAAGCTTCATTTTCGGCCTCGTTGTTGGTGCTTTTAAAATCCAATTGAATTGCATATGTGAATTCTGCTCCCTCTGGACTCATTAATCGAAGACCTGCTCCACCCGCATCACTGTTTGATGCGCCATCGGTAAACAATGTCCAGGCTCTATTGTCTGTGACTGGGACTGGGTTTTGAATTGCTTGGCATTCTTCAAATTTATCAGCGGGAATTTCAGCGATGAAATATGCCAAAACTTGGCCTTTGATAGCTGGTCTAGGTTTATAACAGATGTTATAACCTCCCAATTCTATGGCCCACTTTGCAAGTCGTCCAGAAACATATGGTTTGGCCAGGACTTGGCCAATGTGAAAATTTGTTAAAACTGTAATAACATGTCCTGAAAAGTATCTTCGCAGCCTGCGCGAAGCATGGACCAATGCTAAAACTAATTTCTCCATAATTGAATACCTTGTCTCTGGATCGTTCAACTTCTTGCTGATATATAAATTGGAGACTGGACCCCTTCGCGTTCTACCAACAAGACAACACCTACTGCTACCTCAGATGCAGCAAGGTATAAGACCATGGGTTCTTTTTCACGAGGAGCAGTAAGTGTAGGAAGTTGAACTAAACAATCTTTCATCTGCTGGAAAGCTTGATCACCTTCAGGAGTCCATGTGAACTCTTTGCTCTTCGTACAATTGCGCAAGGTTAGAATAAATGGATAAGACTTTGCAGCATGATTGGCGAGGAAGCGGTTTAGCGCAGCTAACCTTCCAACCAAACATTGCATCTCTTTGATGGTGGCAGGAGAAGACATTCTTTGTATTGCCTCGACCTTCTCAGGATTAACTTTAAAACCGTGTTTGGTGACGATGAAACCAAAAAATTTGCCCTCCTCCATGCCAAAGGAGCATTTGCTGGGATTTAACTTTAGATTTAGTTTTCGCAGAGAATCAAAAGTTCGTTGGATGTTGTCTAACATAGTGTCTTCTGGATTACTCATAATGACCAAATCATCAATGTAGAACTCCACAGTTTTCCCAATATCATCTCCAAAGACTGTATGCATCAATCTTTGATAAGTAGCTCCCGCATTGTGGAGACCAAAAGGCATTTTGGTATAACAAAAAATGCCCTTCTCCGTGCGAAAAGCGGTTTTATCTTCGTCATTTTTTTCATCAAGACTTGATGATAACCTTTATAACAATCTAGAAAACATTTCCAGCGAAAGGAAGCTAATGAGTCAACCTTTTTGTCAATCTCAGGAAGAGAATAACAATCTTTCGGACACGCCTTGTTTAGATCTTTAAAATCTATACACATCCGCCATCCGCCATTATGTTTCTTTACCATGACTGGGTTTGCCACCCAGGTCTGGTATTTGACTTCGCGCAGGATACCAGCATTTAGTAACTCGGTGACTTGTTCGTTCATCGCCTCTGTCTTTTCTGACCCGAGGCTGCGCTTTTTCTGCACAACTGGTTCTGCTGATGGAAATACATTTAGACAATGTTCCACAACGTTGCGCGGAACACCGACCATGTCGGAAGGTGTCCAGGCAAGAATGTCTTTGTTGCGAAACAACAGTAGTTTAAGCTTTGTGCGAATTTCAATACTGACTGCAGGCCTTAATAAGATTGTTTGCTCAGGATACTTATTGTTGAGTACCCACTTTTCTGGTTCGTTATTTGGCAATGCCTTGACAACCTTCATAACTGGTTCTTCAATTGACATGATTCCTTTCCGCGCGTAAAGTATAGCTATACCATTTGGTGTCGGAAAACCACAAGCAGCATGCGGAGTGGAAGTAATCATGCTGAAATCACGTTGCGCGCGGCATCCCAATAGTACATCGTGACAGGAATTTGCCGGCATCACCATGAAGTTGACGTTACTCGTTCGAGAACACCTCCCATCAGATAAAGTAACAGGAAAAAGAATTTGTCCTAGAGGAAAGACAGCCTCATTGTAGAACCCAGTTAATGGAAAATCAACTGGTTCCAAGTGTGCCTTATCCTCAGGATCTAGCTGCTTGAAGCATTGCTCATACATAATATCCATGGAACTACCCGGATCTATAAACATATAGTCTGTTTGGTAGTGCCCAAAGATACCGGTGATAACTGCTGGCCGGTCTTCTTGAGGACCTCCTGGAACGATAGGAAAAATAACTTGCTGTTCGCACCAAGTGTTGTTTTGAAAATGTTGAAGGCTACGCTTGCGTGATGATCCACCTTGAATCATGGAAACGTGATGTTTCATTTTCTTGTTGCTAGGCCTTTCGTTCTCGCGCGTAATCTGCTTAATCTCTTTGCGCACATTCTGGAGAAGATGTGTAAGCTTCCCACTCTTTAATGCTTTTTCAATCTCCGTGCACAGACAGATGCAGTTATCTGTTGTGTGGCCTGTGTCTCTATGATAGTCGCAGAACAAATTTGGGTCTTGCCCTTTTTTTGTTTTTCATTGGTTGCGGCTGTTTAAACTGATAATTCTCAGTGCTGAGAACCTCAGCCGGAGATTTTGTTAAGGGAGTCCATTGACGTTCCCTGTTCTCTTGTTTAATCGCTTTTTGAGCTGCTATCTTGTTGATTGTTGCTCGCGCGTCAATTGGTGAATAAGGAGGATACGAATACTGATTTGACTCTTTCCAATTTCTCTTATACTTGCGACTACCTCTACTCAGGTCTTGGGGACGATTCTGAGGTAGAGGTGGCCTGTTAGAACTTAAGTTGCGCTCTGTCTGGGCGTAGACCTTGGCTGCCGCCATGAGTTTATCCCAGTTTTTTGGAAGGCCAGTTGTACCAGAAAACACTCTAATCATTTCGTCACACCTTACCGCATACTTGAACTGCGCGCGTATAAGGTCTTTATGGACATCTCCAATCTCCAACACCTCTTTATTGTAACTCGTTATAAAATCTTCGAGGCTTTCATCGTCCCTCCGCCAGATGTTCATTACATCTGAGGAGTCGCGCACGTATCGTCGTTGCTGACTAAAGTGTGTAAGAAATTTTTCTTTTAAGTCATTCCAAGAGGAAAGTTTACCTGCCGGCAAATTATCAAACCAAAGGCGCGCAGCGCCGGTAAGGGTCTGTACAAATAGGTGACACCACATTGGCAATGTCCAGCACCCAAGTAACCCTGCACGGTAAGGAGGCACATGTGATCATCAGGATCGGTCAAACTATTAAACTTTCCAACGTTGGATGGTAGTTTCGCTCGCTCCAGCGGATACAGTGCTATCTCTCTGGTAAACTTTGATTGTTCAACTGCTTCGGTTGGGCGATACACCAAGTTGTAATTATGCTCAGCTTCTGGATTGTATACTGCACGTACTTTTGGCCTGTAGCTAGCATGATCTGCAGATGTTCGATTGAAAATACTTGCACTATCCCCTTCCTCATAGGTTCTATCGAGCTCATCGTGTTGGGTGTCCCGTTTCTGCGAAGACCGCGGGCACAAACGAGAGTGGACAGATGAGCGACGCTGAACGTTGTCTTCATGCCTTCTATTACCAGAATGAACAGGATCATTCCTGGTTTTAGAATACATTTCTGTTCCATCTTCAGGCATGCGTGAAGGGGAACGAGCATGACTTTGAGTATTATAACTCAAAACTCGAGGTGCTGGCGAAGCATTGACCTGAGGAGCGTTAACCGGAGCTTGAAAAGCTGGAATTCCGGTTTGGGCACATAACTGAGCATACATAGGTTTAGAGTCGCTTAAGATTTGATTAACCATGATAATGGAGTCTCTCCAGGTGGTAACATCGATGTAACAACAACCTGAGGAGCCGTCGGCGTTACAGGAATACTCGCATGATTATGATCATACTGAGCATTAGCTTCGCCGGAAGAATCCTCAACTATTTGTCCGTCGACCTGAGGTCCGACAACAACGCGTCGAATTCCTGATCGAGGACCTTGAAAATATGATCCATCAGCCATGATACTGCAGATCGAAGTGAAATGAAACGAAAGATGAGAGAATTGAAATCGGTGGACGCCAATGAAGAAACCCTAACAATTAATACAAGTAGATGTCAAAAAAACAATATTTTAATTAATAACATCATATATTGATAAGTAAATAAAGATGTAGATAAACAATATAGATGGTGAATTGAAACTTAGTTGCCAAGTTACTAAAAGAAAGAAAGAAAAGAAAAAATTACAGCTTTCGGTTATATTCCTTTGAAATCGGCACCTCTCGGTTAAGTGCCTTACTTTCTTGCCATCTGTTGATATTATCTAATTTAATAGTTATCTTCATATCAACATACTAGTATATATAAAGCTAAGTTTACGTTTAGAAATTAAAAAGAAAAAAAAAATATAAAAGTGGAATGGTAGCTGAAGAAACCCTAGATCAACTAGATCGGAATCTAAGTAGATCTATGGAATGGGCTCTGCATAAAATGGTTAACCCTTTGTTTGGTTTCACGATGGATGATGAATAAAACAGTACTTCGACTGAACTTGCAAAATAGAACACCGTTAGCCCGTCACGGGGAGAAGGGGGATTCTCTCCGTGACCACCCTCAAGCGTGAGAATTAGTACAGGTAGTCGGAAGTAAGTATTGTACTGTAAGAGAGAATAGTTGAGAGTGAATACCTTTCCTTGAACTCCAAGTTACTTATTTATAGTAGGTGTTTAGCGCCAAAAAGAGAGATTGTTAACTTTAACGGAATCTTTTGCTATTCCGTTAATATTTGTTGGCAATCCGTTAGTGCACACGGATCGTGAGCTCATCAGCGGTTCGGGAGGTGCCACGTGTCAACATGAGATCACTACATCTTATAAATGTGAGCATGCCATCACCGTGATCTTCCTCGGCCGTCCAGATGTTGCCATGTGGCAATTGGTTATAACCGAAAAGATGCTTGCACGATTGGGTGTTAATGGCTTCTAGAAGGTTTCACAGCTGTTACCCATCTATTATTCGCCACGTGTACATTCTGTTACAACAGAAAAGATTCTCTTGCTTCTGCACCAAGTCAAGGATTTTGCTAAGGGAAAGTTTCTCAGGATTTACTGTTTCCTTGCACGAGAAGCGCAAGTTAGTTAACTGATCTTCCTTCTTCTCCTTGCTGCTTAGCGCAAGTTTGGTGGAAACTTGCTTTGATATAAATATCTACGCAAAGTTTGTGCATGAAGCATTATCCAACGAGAATGTAAAAGGTTAACTTTGAACCTTGCGCGAGACCGCGCAAGGTAGTTAAATGAAGCATTATCAAACGAGAATGTTCAAGGTTAACTTTAAACCTTGCACGAGCCTACGCAAGGTAATTAAATGAAGCTTTTTCAAACGAAAATGTTCAAGGTTAGATTTGAACCTTGCGCGAGCCCACGCAAGGTAGTTAAATGAAGCATTATCAAACGAGAATGTCCAAGTTTAACTTTGAACGTTGTGCGAGCCCGCGCAAGGTAGTTAAATGAAGCATTATCAAACGAGACTGTTTAAGTTTAACTTTGAACCTTGCGCGAGCCCGCGCAAGGTAGTTAACTGAAGCATCTATCCAAAGAGAATGTTCAAGGTTAACTTTGAACCTTGCACGAGCCCGCGCAAGGTAGTTATATGATCCTTTCCTCTCTTGGATATTTGGCGCAGAGTTCTAATAAATCTTATTTTGGCAAAGACGTCTGCGCACAGTTTTCTTAGAAGTTACTAATGGGTATGGTTTCCTTGATTGGCGCAAGGTTTTTGGGACCATACCCCATCAATAGCCATGTTGGTATAGATATAAACTGAGTTTTTGTGACGGCAGTAAATAAAGACATGTTAAAAAGTAGTAGTGATTTATCGTGGAGTTGATTAATGTGCACGAGTCTTTGTGATCAAGTTACCACTTGAAAGGAGATAAAAAGCAAGTGACAGAGGATTTATTGGAGGGTTTTTCTAGACGTCCATGTGAGTTCATACGACTCCCCTAACATCATTTAAAGTGTTACAAGTTATATGCTATGTGTGTAGTATAGTTGTTGTAATGTTGTGATTTTATATAATTAATTACAAAATGATGTTAGTTGTAAAAGGGGAGAAATTAGTTGATGCCATGAAATTCACATGGTAAGTTGTTAAAATAACCGTCGGGTTATTAGTCGTTATGTTACCATTGGTTAACCAGTCGTTTAACTACCTTTGAGTGGTCAGGTGAACAGTTGTTAAAGAGTTAGTTATTAAATTGCCATCAGTGGAATATGGCGGGGTGGATAAAACTGTGATCTGGAAAACATTATAGTCGATATATGAACTCACTTAGCGTTGGCTAATAGTTGTATAAATAATGTTCTTCAGGTAAATCACTGGTGCGGGGTTGAAAGATTCAAGTCGGGCCTCGGTACGTTTAAGGATCGAACATATGGTTATAACTCCCTTTTGATGTATTAATTATGAGTTACCAAAATAAGTTCTCCTGACGTAAACTTACTCAAGTTATCAAATAAATATATAATGTGAGATTTGAAGACGGTTTCGTTTATCACATTATTTTATTATGAATGCTTCCGTTGTTGTTTACAAGAAAAAAAATTTGGGGACCGGTTTTGATGGAAATAATATAAAGATGCAGAAACAAATCCGGGTGTTACAAGTTGGTATCAGAGCAATGGTTTAAGTGAACTAAGTATATATTTAATCTACTTTGACTTAAACCATGTGCTCTTGGTATGTTGAGTAAGTTATGTTCGATCTGAGGCTCGAAGTGGGATGGGGATTAAATTTAGATAAAGTTTTCTAAATTATATATTAAAGTTGTATACATACATTAGTCGTAAAAATTGCATGTTAGTTGTTAAATAGCAAATTTGGTGCTAAGAAAATTATTTGAACCGAAATTTGTGAATTTTGGCATAATGTGATAACAACAAGAATGTAATAGTATAGTGTATAGACAATCACACCTGACCAGTGATGCTTGTAAATACATGTTACTTATACAGATCTTGAAGTGATCATATAATTGCCTAAATGAACGAAATTAGGTGTGATGGTAGATAAAAATGCATGAGCATTTCCTATTAGATTATGCTTTCAAAAAAAACATGCAAAACCTATCTAGTAGAGCAACAGTAGAAAGTATATAATTTGAGAATTTATAGGATATAATCAGTATCCTAAAACTTTATCTTCATTCCAGACGTAAGAAATGGCAACTTCATAACACGAAAATGAAATCTTAGTTGAGGACGAAGGAAATCAACATTCTGGCACTCATTAAACGGAAAGGCCAAAAGGAAACGACACTTTTCATAATGATGATCATATCATAAATGAAAAGATTGGAAAAGCATTGGAAAACTCTCTTCCATTCATTATTGCCCAAGTAAGCAATAACATACGAATGATTGTGAAGGAAGAACTGGAAAATCAATCAAACAGTAAGACGATGACTACTGGTGAAAGGCATACTAATCCAAATCAAAATATTGGACCTGGAAGAGTTGGTTGTACTTACAAGAGATTTGCTGATTGCAACACTTCACCGTTTTTGGGTGTAGCAAATCCTATCGTTAGTCAAAGATGGATTACATAAGTTGAA
Organism: Scalesia atractyloides; assembly: GCA_947069175.1. Lineage (NCBI taxonomy): Eukaryota > Viridiplantae > Streptophyta > Magnoliopsida > Asterales > Asteraceae > Scalesia > Scalesia atractyloides. The sequence continues at coordinate 24,095,017 of CAMTDV010000024.1, forward strand.
GGTGCTTTTGAAACTAGTCATTGTGACCCAAAAGATTTCTATGCTTCCAACTTGCTAAAAGGTCGAGCAAGAGATTAGTTTTGAAATCAGAGCAAGGCCAACAAAAGATACGGGAGATGACGTGGGAAGAATTTAAGGTCACATTTCTGAAACAATATTATCCACAGGCTTCAGTGGACAAGATTGTTGAAGAATTTCTTCATACGTCTCAGACCACCAAGTCAGTTGAAGAAATTACCAGAGAGTATTTGATAAACTCCGGTTTTTCCCTTATATGATGTTGAAGGAAAGAATGTGTAACATCCGTCAAAAAAACGGATTTACCAAACCCGCTCCGTTTATCAACCGAACAGTCAGTCAAAATTTTCGTTGCGAATTAAATGCCCAAAATAATTTTAAACGATACGTAATCGATTATTATACGGGAATATATATTTAGTTTTTGAAAAACTGTTGAAAATCGCAAAATAAAAATAAAAGTACTCTGCCGGGTTTCGAACCCTGGTCTGTACCGAATCAGCAAACAAACTTAACTCACACACACAAACCACTGCGCCACGGATTTTGTTTGTTATATATTGAAATCATTTAATTGATATAATGACGTTACGAATTCAAAAACCGGCGCCCATTAGTTCAGTCGTCGGAATCCCGGAAATCTCGCGAGTTTTTAACACCACTTTCGGTTATAACGTAAACCATTAACAATACATCGGTTATAACCGATGTTTGAAGTCCGCGACCAAACCATAACCGCTGGAGTTTTATGATATACGAACACAGTCGGAAATCAGACCAGATTCTTCAACAATTTGCCCTATAAATTCACCCACAACCCACTGCAAACCTTTTCGCTCAAACACCACACCTTTTCTCGGCGTAATTCCACTCGCTGAACTTTTCTGTTCGTCGCTGGAAAACCGATTTCCTTGTTTCTGAACCTCACTGAGCCTCTGAGCTTATACCGGAGATACCCACACCCTTTTCCAAGCTTTCCGGAGACTCGCTGCTGCAAGACATCTGACGCCGGAGCTTATTGCTGTCGCCGGAGTTCTGCCAGAAAACAGAGGGTCCAGTCGGTATACCTCTCCGCCCAATTTCTTTTTCTTTTCTCATTTATCTCACCGTAATGAACTGAAACACACTAATAAACTGATAAAAACCTTGAACCAGTCGATTTCCGATTTTTGGTTCTAACTTGATGAAGAAGACGATGAATTCGTTATATTATAAGTAGAATTAAAATCAACTTATTAATCGGGTTAGACACACAGTCCAGCGGTGGACTGTGTGCACATATAACGCAAAGGTCACGAGTTCGAATCCGGTTTCACACACGCTGCCTTAATAAAAATCAATTTTTTGTTTAACTGAACCGGGTCGATACTGGTATATGTTAAGTATATTAATAACCGGAATAATAACCAAGTTAGACACACAGTCCAGCGGTGGACTGTGTGTTTGTTTATATCACTGGTCACGAGTTCGAGTCCGGTCTTCAGCACCGACTCGGACAATTATCTCTTCTTTTTAAATAAGACAGAAAAGGAAATAACTAATTTGTATTTAAGTATAATAAAAATCGAATTATATAACATGTTGAACACACAGTCCAGCGGTGGACTGTGTGTTAGATTAAACCACAGGTCCCGGGTTCGAGACCCGTGGAGTGCATGTCCGATTCGCTTAAACTGTTTTTAAAATAAAAATGATTTTCGGTTTAAACTATTTAATGTATAAATATAATTAAAATCAGATATATAACGGGTTAGACACGTAGCTCAGTTGGTAGAGCTGCGTGCACGCGTACGGGAGGTCTCGGGTTCGAGCCTCACTCAGCGCACATATATTCTGAATCGAACCGGTCAACGGTCAGGTCAAATGGTCAACGGTCAGAAAAAAATCAATTTTTTTTATTTTTTATTTAATTATTTTAATTAAAAATCAATTAAAAATACTTGAAAATACTTAAAAATAACATTTTTAAGGTTAGAAAATAGCCTCAAACTCACAAAAATACACCCAACAATCCTACTAAAATAGATTAATAAAATCCGTTTACTTACCAAACCATAATGCGATTTATCTAGGTTAAATCTCACTCGTGGTTAAAACCACTTCGCGTGCATTCAACGTCATCAACCGAACGCACCCACTGTGAGTGAATCTTACAACTCCCCCTTTTAAATTACACGTTTTGGGGTGTGTCATGTGTTATGAAAATAATTAATTTATTTATTTAAACTTGTGCCATACCACATCATGACCTAAACTTAGATTGTCTTTTTATTGTTGTGATTTACTTATTGCCTTTTGTCAAATTATATGAAACTCATACATTAAGCCCATCAGTTCCTCGTGGGAGACGAGTAGAACAACGCGTGCTTCAAATCAAATTCATTATTGTTCATGTGTGTATCATTGAGTTTATATTGTTTGTAGTTGTGTCATTTATATTATCATGTTTATGCAATTCATTCATCAGGCCCCTCAGTTCCTCGTGAGAGACGAGTTGAGCATCGCGTGCCTTTAATTGTTCCATTATTGATCATGAGTTTTCATTTAATATCTTATGATTGTTGATTAAGTTACATCTAATTTTACTCATGTTTGGTTGTGCACATATTTCATAATCAATTCAAATAAATTTGTTCAAATGTTTTCCATAGGATTCACTCGCCAACATTATGTTGATCCAAAAACCTTTTTACACATGATACAGGTGAACAGGTTGAAGCAAGGAAAACATAGGATATGCCTTAGAAGAGAACAAAGAAGTTTAGATTGTTAGTTAGATCATGTTGTAACATTTATAGTAAATTTCCATTTAATTTGTATTAATGAATATGAAACGCTTAATAAATGTCATGAGCTTTGATGATAACCTAATCATGCCCCGATCACCTTTTCCGATGCGGGTCGGGGTGTGACAGATTGGTATCAGAGCCATGACTATAGGGATATAGGATAGGTTATTAGACCCTTAGAGCCTATACTATAGTCTGCCTAAATTTTAATTGATTAGGTGGTTACATACAAACTTGTGATATTTATTTGTTTCATATTTGTTTACATTTACAATCAAACATACATGCTTATATACATATTCATTATACATATATACATATCCATTATACATATATCGATGTTCATGTATTCAATTTATTTTCATACTCTCATTATCCAAAGATTTTGTGCAATTTTCAAATCTCATCAAAGTAAGTTCTGCGACGGGCATGTAGTAACTGGAAGGGTACAAGTACCGGTAGTCGGAACGTCCTGTCTAGGCTGGCATTCGTATAAATCCAATATAACGGACCAGTTTGCCTACCTGGGGACCAACGATGAGAGTACGAAGGACCTATTAGGCCAAAGCATGCCACACCAAACGTCGTTCGAACTAACCCTACTTTGAGGCGTCACCGTGTCTACACCTAGACACATTCCGAATATCACACGTTGTATACATATTTCTCGATTTTCTCCGGGTTTTTGTGTACGCAACCTGGCAGAAACCGTGCGAACCATATGAAAAGCCGGTATTCATGGGGGCCCACATGATTACACAGGTAAAGTATGGCGGCATGTAGGGCCAAACAGCGAGCAAAGCCCAAGACATCCAATGGATGTAGTAATTTATTTATCTATAATTATTTTATGAATGTTCATTCCTAATGCGACCCATGAACCCAAAAGCATCCAACTCATACTCTTGTCATGTATACTTGTAGATGTCTTCTAACCTCGCCCGTAGGAAGACGAGAGCAAGAAAAGCCCGCGAGCGCATGGCTGCTTAATCGCTCAACAAATGGCTGCCGTAATACCCAATATTGTAATCCAAGTTCAACAAGCACTTACCGATAATCCTGTCAATCAAGCAAACCAAAACATTTTCAACTCTCCCCCAAATACCACTAAATGCACCTACAAGCATTTCAAATCATGCGACCCCCCTGAAATACAAAGGGACTGAAGGCGTCACCGCTCTCCTCCATTGTTTGAAGAAATGGAGAACACATTTCTAAATTGCGATTGCCCTGACGATCGCAAGGTGCGATATGCTACCGGTCGATTATATGGGATAGCACTTACTTGGTGGAACACAGAGAAGGCCAAACGAGGTGTGGAAGATGCTATGTCCTTAACTTGGAACGAATTGAAGGAAATCATGACCAGATGATTTTGCCCAAGGAGCGAAATCAAGAAGTTAGAAGATGAATTTTACTCATTGAAGCAATTGGAAGGAGACCACATCACCTACAACAAAAGATTCCTCGAGTTACATCAAATGGTTCCCAACATGTTCACTCCCCTCTACCGTTTGATCGAGCACTACATTCGTGGTCTTCCGTCAAAGATTCAAGACCCTGTAATAAGTACCAAGCCTGCAACTTTAGAAGCAGCAATGGAGCTAGCAACAGAGCTCACTGAGAACCGAATCCGAAACAAAGACTTCAAGGAGGAGAAGAAGAAGGATAAAGAATCGACTGAAACCTCCGACTCCACTCAAACTGAATCCCCTTCTCAACCCAATCCTAAGAGAAGAAGAGTCGGGCGACTTTTCGCTGCTACCCAACGAAATCAACCAGTTTTACACGCCATACCCATCCGAGCTATCCCAATCACCCAAGTGGCACCCAACTCAGCTTACCCAAATAAGAAACCATATCTTGGACCTCACCCTCGATGCAACAACTGTTTTTATCACCATCCCCATACCCTACCTTGCCGGCTATGTACAACTTGTGGACGCTATGGTCATTTGAGCAATGTTTGTCGCACCTTTCAAGACCAAACCTTTTTCCCTACTCAAAACATGGCCCAAACTTATCACCAACCCCAATATCCCATGTTCCCATATGCTCGAGCTTGCTTCAATTGTGGCGACCCTACCCACTTTAGAAACACATGCCCTCAATTGGTTAACGTTATCAACACTCAAGCCCAATCAAACCCAATTAACCAAGTAAACCAAGAAAACCCAACCACTATGCCACCAGCAAGAGAAAGAGTCTTCAATATCAACGCCAATCCTGTCGAAGATAATGACGGCCCAAACGAAGATACTCAGCTAGTCCTCTTCGCCGAAGATCCAGATTCAACTCCTATCGTTTAGTTATATGTTTTTCTTTATCACATGTGTAGACTGTTAGAGTAATTATGGTATAATATATATTATATATTGTTTTCAGTATATGCTTTTGCCGAGCCGCAACTCCCCATCCATCGAGGTTGAGTTTGATCCCCATTTTATTATGCGGTTGATCAGGGCGTGCCCGCACGATCGGCTCCGTTTGTTTGAGCCTTGATCGGTTATTTCATTTTTTTCTTTACTTACAATTTCAATTACATTTCATTCATCAATACGTTCGGCTCCGTTTGATTGAGCCTTGAGCGCACAGACAATTTCATTATCAGTATCTTGTGGTTGTGGTGTTTTTAGTAGAGTCGCATCGAACTAACCATAACTTGCGGATAAAGTCAATGAAAATTTGACAAGGATATGGTGGATACGCCGATGGTACTTCCTATATATAAGTATTCTTGTCAAATGATCGGAGGCATTATCAGGCGGTTATGAGAGGTTCCATGCATAGGCTGATTGTGTGATGGTTGTTTAGATTAAGTTGTTCAATTTCAGTACATTCAATACGTTCGGCTCCGTTTGATTGAGCCTTGAGCGCACATACAATTCCATTCAATACGTTCGGCTCCGTTTGATTGAGCCTTGAGCGCACATGCAATTTCATTATCAGTATCTTGTGGTTGTGGTGTTTATAGTAGAGTCGCATCGAACTAACCATAACTTGCGGATAAAGTCAATGAAAATTTGACAAGGATATGGTGGATACGCCGCTGGTACTTCCTATATATAAGTATTCTTGTCAAATGATCGGAGGCATTATCAGGCGGTTATGAGAGGTTCCATGCATAGGCTGTTTGTGTGATTAAGTTATTTCATTTTCAGTACATGCAATACGCTCGGCTCCGTTTGATTGAGCCTTGAGCACACACACAATTTCAATTTCAGTACATTCAATACGTTCGGCTCCGTTTGATTGAGCCTTGAGCGCCCATCCATTTCATTTTCAGTACATACAATACGATCGGCTCCGTTCGATTGAGCTTTGATCGCACAGATATATTTCATTTCAGTATTTTATGTTTGTTGTATTGGTTGTAGAGTTATAGGACTAATCATAATTCACTGATAAAACCAATGAAAATTTGACAAGAATATGGTGGATACGCCGCTGGTACTTCCTATATATAAGTATTCTTGTCAAAGGATCAGAGGCATTATCGGACGGTTATGAGAAGTTCTATGTAGGATTTATTAGTTTCTTGGTAACCAATCATAACTTGTGGATAAAACTAATGAAAATTTGGCAAGAATATGGTGGATACGCCGCTGGTACTTCCTATATATAAGTATTCTTGCCAAAGGATCAGAGGCATTATCAGGCGGTTATGAGAAGTTCCATGTAGGATTTAGTATTGCCTTGGTTGGAATTTGTGTTACATCTATATCATCATGTTATTTAAAGAGATTGGATTGTGTTCCATTTCTACATAAACTAACCTCTCCATCATAACAAACGAGAGAGGAACTTCCACCATTCAAACATATATGCTATCAGAATGTGGATTCAAATATTTGCTGTTGTGTTTATTCATGTTCAAATATTTGCTGATGTGTTTATTCATGTTCAAATATTTGCTGATGTGTTTATTCATGTTCGAATATTAGCTGTTGTGTTTACTTATGTTCAAATATCAGCTGTTGTGTTTTTATTTATGTTTCCAAGAAGATTGTAGTGTTAGAAGTTTTGCCTTAGGATATAACCATACTTTCCCAAACGTATCTAAACTCTTATGCATGATATCATTTTTAGCGAATCATTCCTGTTTATCAATATTCATACAGTAGGCAACAAAAAGCGATTCCTGAAATAGGGTACTTAACCCTTACGAGGAACGTTACCGCCTCGAACAAAAACTTAAACCCTTATTTTTCTAAACATATAACTGTCAAACTAAACATCATCATCCTTTTAGTCAAAATACATCATTATTTAAATTTCGGGACGAAATTTCTAAAAAGCAGGGGATACTGTAACATCCGTCAAAAAAACGGATTTACCAAACCCGCTCCGTTTATCAACCGAACAGTCAGTCAAAATTTTCGTTGCGAATTAAATGCCCAAAATAATTTTAAACGATACGTAATCGATTATTATACGGGAATATATATTTAGTTTTTGAAAAACTGTTGAAAATCGCAAAATAAAAATAAAAGTACTCTGCCGGGTTTCGAACCCGGGTCTGTACCGAATCAGCAAACAAACTTAACTCACACACACAAACCACTGCGCCACGGATTTTGTTTGTTATATATTGAAATCATTTAATTGATATAATGACGTTACGAATTCAAAAACCGGCGCCCATTAGTTCAGTCGTCAGAATCCCGGAAATCTCGCGAGTTTTTAACACCACTTTCGGTTATAACGTAAACCATTAACAATACATCGGTTATAACCGATGTTTGAAGTCCGCGACCAAACCATAACCGCCGGAGTTTTATGATATACGAACACAGTCGGAAATCAGACCAGATTCTTCAACAATTTGCCCTATAAATTCACCCACAACCCACTGCAAACCTTTTCGCTCAAAACCACACCTTTTCTCGGCGTAATTCCACTCGCCGGAACTTTTCTGTTCGTCGCCGGAAAACGATTTCCTTGTTTCTGAACCTCACTGAGCCTCTGAGCTTATACCGGAGATACCCACACCCTTTTCCAAGCTTTCCGGAGACTCGCTGCTGCAAGACATCTGACGCCGGAGCTTATTGCTGTCGCCGGAGTTCTGCCGGAAAACAGAGGGTCCAGTCGGTATACCTCTCCGCCCAATTTCTTTTTCTTTTCTCATTTATCTCACCGTAATGAACTGAAACACACTAATAAACTGATAAAAACCTTGAACCAGTCGATTTCCGATTTCTGGTTCTAACTTGATGAAGAAGACGATGAATTCGTTATATTATAAGTATAATTAAAACCAACTTATTAATCGGGTTAGACACACAGTCCAGCGGTGGACTGTGTGCACATATAACGCAAAGGTCACGAGTTCGAATCCGGTTTCACACACGCTGCCTTAATAAAAATCAAATTTTTGTTTAACTGAACCGGGTCGATACTGGTATATGTTAAGTATATTAATAACCGGAATAATAACCAAGTTAGACACACAGTCCAGCGGTGGACTGTGTGTTTGTTTATATCACTGGTCACGAGTTCGAGTCCGGTCTTCAGCACCGACTCGGACAATTATCTCTTTTTTTAAATAAGGCAGAAAAGGAAATAACTAATTTGTATTTAAGTATAATAAAAATCGAATTATATAACATGTTGAACACACAGTCCAGCGGTGGACTGTGTGTTAGATTAAACCACAGGTCCCGGGTTCGAGACCTGTGGAGTGCATGTCCGATTCGCTTAAACTGTTTTTAAAATAAAAATGATTTTTGGTTTAAACTATTTAATGTATAAATATAATTAAAATCAGATATATAACGGGTTAGACACGTAGCTCAGTTGGTAGAGCTGCGGGAGGTCTCGGGTTCGAGCCTCACTCAGCGCACATATATTCTGAATCGAACCGGTCAACGGTCAGGTCAATGTTCAGGTCAAACGGTCAACGGTCAGAAAAAAAATCAATTTTTTTTATTTTTTATTTAATTATTTTAATTAAAAATCAATTAAAAATACTTAAAAATACTTAAAAATAACATTTTTAAGGTTAGAAAATAGCCTCAAACTCACAAAAATACACCCAACAATCCTACTAAAATAGATTAATAAAATCCGTTTACTTACCAAACCATAATGCGATTTATCTAGGTTAAATCTCACTCGTGGTTAAAACCACTTCGCGTGCATTCAACGTCATCAACCGAACGCACCCACTGTGAGTGAATCTTACAACTCCCCCTTTTAAATTACACGTTTTGGGGTGTGTCATGTGTTATGAAAATAATTAATTTATTTATTTAAACTTGTGCCATACCACATCATGACCTAAACTTAGATTGTCTTTTTATTGTTGTGATTTACTTATTGCCTTTTGTCAAATTATATGAAACTCATACATTAAGCCCATCAGTTCCTCGTGGGAGACGAGTAGAACAACGCGTGCTTCAAATCAAATTCATTATTGTTCATGTGTGTATCATTGAGTTTATATTGTTTGTAGTTGTGTCATTTATATTATCATGTTTATGCAATTCATTCATCAGGCCCCTCAGTTCCTCGTGAGAGACGAGTTGAGCATCGCGTGCCTTTAATTGTTCCATTATTGATCATGAGTATTCATTTAATATCTTATGATTGTTGATTAAGTTACATCTAATTTTACTCATGTTTGGTTGTGCACATATTTCATAATCAATTCAAATAAATTTGTTCAAATGTTTTCCATAGGATTCACTCGCCAACATTATGTTGATCCAAAAACCTTTTTACACATGATACAGGTGAACAGGTTGAAGCAAGGAAAACATAGGATATGCCTTAGAAGAGAACAAAGAAGTTTAGATTGTTAGTTAGATCATGTTGTAACATTTATAGTAAATTTCCATTTAATTTGTATTAATGAATATGAAACGCTTAATAAATGTCATGAGCTTTGATGATAACCCAATCATGCCCCGATCACCTTTTCCGCTGCGGGTCGGGGTGTGACAGAATGAAGATTAACCGATACCATAACATGCTGAAGAAGGATATTCGTGAATTTATAAACCCTTCTAGGTGCGAAACCTTGGGGGAAGTTATAAATTGGGCAAGAGAAAGGGAGGCGGAGCCGAACCGTCAAGTTGTAACCGGTGAGAAACAAAAAATGGAGTTTTCTAATCCTCCATCAAAAAAGGAAAAGTCAGGAGTTTCGCTCAAAAAGTTTGAACCACGGTCTGGAACTCGTCAATGCAACGTGTGTGGAAAAAACAATCCTGGAGAGTGTCGCTTGAAACAAAATTTTTGTTTTAGGTGCGGCAAAGTGGGTCACACCACCCCACAAGGCCCTAGTCTAATGCCCTAGTCTAATCAATGTCTGTTACAATTGTAATCTGCCAGGACACGTTAAAAGTCAATGCCCAGTTCTACAAGGAAACACTGGGAAATGGGCAAATCCTCAGCCAATGCAGTCTATTGGTGGGGAAAAGAAAGGAGAGACTAGTCGAGCGTGTGGAAGAGCCTTTCATATCACAACTGAAGAGGCAAAGGTGATACCTGAAGTGGTGACAGGTACTTTCCTGATCAATAATATTCCAGCGCATATACTATTTGATTCTAGAGCGAGTTACTCTTTTGTATCTAAAAACTTTAGTAAATCTTTTACTTAGTATTAAGTTGGCAAATCCTTTAGAAGTTGAAATAGCAGATATAAGAATCTCTTAGTACTTGATGTTTATCCAAATTGTCGTTTTGAGGTCGAAGGAGAAGTATATTATATAGACCTCATTCCTATGGAGTTGGGAGATTTAGATGTGGTAGTGGGCATGGATTGGTTATCTCGCCGTCATGCCAATATCGTATGTTATCAGAAGATTATTCATCTATTTGCCCTAGGTGGTAAACAAATCACGATTTATGGTGTTAAGAAGAATAAGAATATCTCTATTTGCTCAGTAATGAAAGCTAGGAGATACATGACTCGTGGATGTAAGGCATTTTTAGCCTATATTGTCGATTCGAGTCAAGAAGAGATGAAGCTTAAAAATGTCCCGGTGGTGAAAGAATTCCCCGATGTATTTCCTGATGATCTTCCAGGCGTACCACCTGAGAGAGAAGTCGAATTTCGAATGATCTTGTTCCTGGTGCCAAACTGATTGCAAAGGCTCCTTATCGTTTAGCTCCAACAGAAATGCAGGAGTTAATGTCGCAGCTACAAGAGCTTCTTGACAAAGGTTTCATTCGTCCAAGTGTATCACCATGGGGTGCACCGATCCTATTCGTCAAAAAGAAGGACGGAAGCATGCTCATGTGTATTGACTATCGTGAGTTGAATAAGGTGACTATCAAGAATAGGTATCCATTACCTAGGATTGATGACTTATTTGATCAGCTACAAGGAGCAAGTTGGTTTTCCAAGATCGATCTGAGATCCAGTTATAATCAGCTGAAGGTAAAAGAAGAAGATATTCCTAAGACCGCCTTTCGCACAAGGTATGGTCATTATGAATTCGTGGTGATGCCTTTCGGCTTAACTAATGCACCTGCTGCATTTATGGATCTCATGAATCGGGTATGTCGGCCCATGTTAGATCGATCTGTTATCGTCTTCATTGATGACATCTTGGTATATTCACGAAGTGAGGTGGATCATGCTCGACATCTTCTTGAAGTACTGGAAGTTCTAAGAAAGGAGAATCTCTATGCTAAGTTCTCCAAATATGCATTTTGGCTACGAGAAGTGCAATTCTTGGGTCATGTAATAAATGCAGATGGAATTTTAGTCGATCCAACAAAAGTAGAAGTTGTAATGAAATGGTCTCCACCAAAGACTCCCACAGAAGTTCGTAATTTTCTCGGTCTAGCTGGGTACTATCGGCATTTTATTAAAGACTTTTCCAAGATAGCTTTGCCGTTAACGAAGCTGCCTCGGAAAGAAGTCAAATTTATCTGGGGAAAAGAACAAGAAGAGGCATTCAAAGTTTTGAAAGAGAGGTTGACTCAAGCCCCGATATTAGTATTACCAGAAGGGACAGACGATCTAGTAGTCTATTGTGATGCTTCATATCAGGTTTGGGGTGTGTCTTGATGCAGATAGGCAAGGTTATTGCCTATGCTTCTCGACAGTTGAAAACACATGAAGCAAACTATCCCACACATGACCTTGAGTTGGCTGCAATAGTTTTTGCCTTGACAATTTGGAGGCATTATTTATATGGTGTAAAGTGTACCATCTACACTGACCATAAAAGCCTCAAATATTTCTTTAATCAGAAAGATTTAAACACGAGGAAAAGAAGATGGCTGGAACTGGTTAAGGATTATGATTGTGAAATCCTTTACCATCCTGGAAAGGCAAATGTTGTTGCAGACGCCCTTAGTCGAAAGTGGGAACATCCACCCATTAGGGTAAAATCTTTAAAATGATGATAACTAGTGAGTTATTCGAAAGAATCAAGATAGCCCAGACTGAAGCCTTAAAGGAAGAAAACCAAAAGAAGGAGAGAATAATTGGTCAAGTAAAAGATTTGACAGAAAATGAATCTGGATCAAAGACCCGTTATGGACGAATCTGGATTCCAAATACAAGTGAGATTAAGAAGTTACTTCTGGATGAAGCTCATAAATCAAGGTATTCTATTCATCCTTGTGCAACCAAGATGTATCATGACTTAAGAGTCAATTATTGGTGGCCTGGTATGAAGAGAGATATTGTAAAATATGTCGAGAGATGCTTGACATGTTTGCAAGTAAAAGCGAAACATCAGAAACCCTATGGGAAGATCCAACCATTAGAAATTCCCAAGTGAAAATGGGAACTTATAATTATGGATCTAATAACTAAATTGTCAAAGACAACAAAGGGTTTTGATGCAATATGGGTGATTGTGGATAGATTAACAAAAAGTGCTCATTTTTTGATGCAATATGGGTGAGTATGGATAGATTAACTAAAAGTGCTCATTTCTACCTATTAGGGAGACATATTCTTCAGAACGTATGGCTGAAGTATATATGAAAGAAATAGTGTCCAGGCACGGGGTTCCATTATCCATTGTATCAGATCGCGATACACGCTTTACTTCCCGATTTTGGAGAAAATTTCAGGAAGAATTGGATACCCAACTATTGATCAGCACGGCTTATCACCCACAGACAGATGGTCAAAGTGAGCGAACAATACAGACCCTTGAAGATATGTGAAGGGCATGTATTATCGACTTTGGCGGAACTTGGGAAAGATATTTACCATTGGCAGAATTTTCCTACAATAACAATTACCATTCAAGCATAGGGATGTCTCCTTATGAAATGTTGTATGGTAGGAAATGTCGAACTCCAATATGTTGGGGAGAGATCGGTCCACGGGAGCTTGGTAGTAAAGAAGTTATGAATGAGACAGCTGAAAAGATCGAGTTAATTCGAACTCATCTCAAAGCTGCCCAAGATCGACAAAAATCTTATGCTGATAAACGAAGACGATCTATCGAATTCCAAGTGGGGGATCATGTGATGTTAAAAGTCTCTCCATGGAAAGGTGTAATCCTTTTCCGTAAACATGGCAAGTTGAGTCCAAGATTTATTGGTCCGTTTAGGATCATAGCTCGAGTTGGGAATGTGGCGTACCGTTTAGAGTGTCCAGATGAGTTGAGTGGGATGCACAACACGTTCCGCGTGTCACATTTACGAAAATGTTTGGCTGATAAGACATCATACGTTCCACTAGATGATAAATTGAACTATGTTGAGGAGCCAGTTGCTATAGTTGATCGTAAAGTAAAACAACTCCGCAACAAAGTAATTAATCAAGTTAAAGTCGAGTGGAAACATAGAAAAGGATCTGACTACACGTGGGAGTCAGAAGATGAAATGAGGATGTACTATCCTCGTTTATTTTATAAGTAATGCGGTTTCGGGGACGAAACCTAAAATAGTGGGGGATATTTGTAGCATCCCGTTTTCTAGTTATGTATAAATAATATATTAGTCATTTAGTTATATTTATAGTCCAAGAATTTTAAATGACTAAGTAAAAGGTGAAACGATTTTTCGAAGATGTTTAAATCGATATTTAAATTATCAAACATAAGTTCGGATCAATAGACAATTGGTTGTCACTACATTTATATCTAAACGTTTATATGGAGCTTTTGTATATGTATGATTAATAAACACATATTCTAGTTCTAATATATAGAATATGTCAGACGATTGAAAACAACTTTTAGAAATAAAATTATAATATAATATAACTATAGCTTAAAATAATGTAACAATTAATACAAGTAGATGTAAGAAAAATCAATATTTTAATTAATAACATCATATATTGATAAGTAAATAAAGATGTTGATAAACAATCAGATGGTGAATTGAAACTTAGTTGTCAAGTTACTAAAAGAAAGAAAGAAAAGAAAAAATTACCGCTTTCGGTTACATCCTTTGAAACCGGCACCTCTCGGTTAACTGCCTTACTTTCTTGCCATCTCTTGATATTATCTAATTTAATAGTTATCTTCATATCAACATACTAGTATATATAAAGCTAAGTTTACGTTTAGAAATTAAAAAGAAAAAAAAATATAAAAGTGGAAAGGTAGCCATGTTGGTATAGATATAAAACTGAGTTTTTGTGACGGCAATAAATAATGATATGTTAAAAAGTAGTAGTGATTTATGGTGAGTTGATTAATGAGCACGAGTCTTTGTGATCAAGTTACCACTTTGAAAGGAGATAAAAAGCAAGTGACAGAGGATTTATTGGAGGGTTTTTCTAGACGTCCATGTGAGTTCATACGACTCCCCTAACATCATTTAAAGTGTTACCAGTTATATGCTATGTGTGTAGTATAGTTGTTGTAAATGTTGTGATTTTATATAATTAATTATAAAATGATATTAGTTATAAAAGGGGAGAAATTAGTTGATACCATGAAATTCACATGGTAAGTTGTTAAAATAACCGTCGGGTTATTAGTCGTTATGTTACCATTGGTTAACCAGTCGTTTAACCACCTTTGAGTGGTCAGTCGTTTAACCACCTTTGAGTGGTCAGGTGAACAGTTGTTAAAAAGTTAGTTATTAAATTGCCATCAGTGGAATATGGCGGGGTGGATAAAACTGTGATCTAGAAAACATTATGAACTCACTTAGCATTGTCTAATAGTTGTATAAATAATGTTTTTCAGGTAAATCACCGGTGCGGGGTTGAAAGAGTCAAGTCGGGCCTCGGTATGTTTAAGGATCGAACATATGGTTATAACTCCCTTTTGATGTATAAATTGTGAGTTAGCTAAACAAGTTCTCCTGATGTAAACTTACTCAACTTATCAAATAAATATATAATGTGAAATTTGAAGATGGTTTGTTTGTCACATTATTTTATTATGAATGCTTCCGCTGTTGTTTACAAGAAAATAAATTGGGGACCGGTTTTGATGGAAAATAATATAAAAAGATGTAGAAAAAAAATCCGGGTGTTACAGAAACAAAGCTTGATTGACCTAAGTTCTAGCATATTTGGATTATACTTGATATGTAGGTACTGAATATAGAAACCACACACTTCTGGACTCAAGAAAAACACTTTGAATCGAAGGAATCGCTAGGTAAATCACCTGAAACTCGAAAAAAGCATAAGCAGAAAATTGTTTGGACCATAACTTGGTCCGTGGGTATGGGATTGAGCTGAAATTTGGTGTGGTGATGTAGGGTATTAACAGAAACGTCCACATAAAAGTTTAGAATTTTTTGGAATTTTCTACGATTTTCAGTGAATTTCTGACTGTTTTATTAATATAAATTCAGATAAAATAACAAACAGGGTCAATAAATCACCAATTTTTACAGAGACACTAAGAAACATATGGGGAATGTTCTGGGTAAATTAGGAGTCCATTGGTTGAGTTTTTATTTGGGTTAAAAATCCGCGTTTTTGCGAGTTTTCGGTAGCCGGAAACACACCGAAATGAAATCAGAAGAATCTTAAATTCTTGTGAGAAGTTCCTGGACATGTTAAAGGTGTTCTGAAATTTTTTTGGGAAATTTTTTTAATCTCTGATGGTATTTAGTGATATTTTATGTGGTTAAAAATGGTTTTATAAATAATTTATTTAAATAAGTAAAATGCCAAAATAAATTCCCAGAAAATTTTTTCATAATCTACAGATTTTTACTGAGTATATAAAAATTTACAGATTTGTATTCAAATTATACATTAAATGGGAATTTATGGAATTAAAAATGAGTTATTTTAAATCAATTTCGGCGGTTTACCGTATAACGAACCTGCCGGAACTGGGAACTGACCCAACCCGACAAATACTATAATTGGAACACCGGGTGTATTCCAGGAAATTCCCGGGAAAATTGGGCACTATGGGTGTGTCCTAAGACAGTTCGGGAGGATTCCCGACGGTGAAAATGGAAACTCAAATTTGGGCAACCTAGACTCCCCAAACACTCAAACTCCTTTGATGAAAAGTTAATCATTCTTAAATAACCACGTGTTGGCACTATTGGTATTCCCTGTACCATTATCCGAACACGTTAAACTACTGACTTTGGCTGGCACGCGAAACGGTGCCCGGAAGCCAAACTGAAAACTAATACTACCCTGACGTCCATCACCATACCAGTGCCCTATAGACTCAATCCGGAGTAAAAACTCCTGACCAGATCCAAGTTATAACCATTACCAACTTAGATACTGATTTGAGTCCATACTTGCATGTGTGTTATTAAAGTTGATCTAGCTGCTTAATCATCTTGTGTTATGACCACTAGTTGCACGGTGAGTTTTCACTTCAACACTTTTGAATGGTTTTACTGTTTTCTGGGTACTTGCATGTTAAAAACTGTGCTGAATACACCAATTTGAGTGAGTTTCACTCCACCACTTTTAAACTGTGTTACTTCTGGAACGACTTGCATGTTACGAAACTGTGTAATTGCACCAACTTGTGAGATGTGAATTATCTAACACACGAACTACCTCCCCTCTACAAGTGATTAGCGTAAGCCGTGGGCAGTTGATAGTACTATTGGTCTGACAAACCCAGTTGCTCCAGGCAGTGTCTAGGTGACAGTGTGTGTCGGTGACTAGGCAACTGCACGCGTCCCAAATTTGGTTATGTTGTTAGGCATAAATGCAGGGGAACATTGAACTTTACATGACTCAGTTGCCGGGATGACGTGCCTGTTTTGACACGGCCCGATGGGAAGTGTCTGCAGTGGCACGACCCGGTGCGATTATGTGTCTGTCTGACACGGAGTGACTATGACAGGTCAAGGTTTCACTTGTGTCCTCGTGTAATGCCATCTGTGACTATAACTGTATCTGTGACCGTCACTGTAACTGTGACCAGTGCAATTAAACTTGTAAATCCGTATTGTTACACAACAACTAAACCAGTGGAACTCACACAGCGTTTAGCTGACCCTTTTTAAAACTAACATGCATTTCAGGTAACTTGAGACTGATGTGATCCATGTATGTGGTTCAAGACGTGTTTGTAAACGAATCCTGATATAGACGCATGCAGCTTAGAAGACTTATGTGGTTCATGGGAACACGCAGTTGTAACATACTGTAATCAACATTTTGTAAGTAATAAAATGTAGTGTCTTTATAAACAATGTGCTTGTACCAGAGGTGTCTGTTGCATCCCGTATTTTTTCTTCCGCTGCAAGTTGGGGTGTGACAGGGTGCGAGCCTTAGAGATGACCATACAAACTGATCTCGTTTCCCGAATTCGCGATGCTCAGCAAGAAGCGCTTAAATTGGATAATTTACAAAATGAATCCTTGCGAGGAATGGAAGTGCAATTGGTACCAACGGAAGAGGGAACATTGTACTTCATGGACGGATTTGGGTCCCATTCTTTAGTGAGTTACGTGCACTTATTCTTGACGAAGCCCATAAGTCAAGGTACTCTATACATCCGGGATCGGATAAAATGTACCAAGACTTAAAGGAAATTTATTGGTGGCCTAAGATGAAAGCTGACATTGCTACTTATGTGAGTAACTGCCTTACTTGTGCCAAGGTTAAGGCAGAGTATCAGAAGCCGTCAGGATTGCTACAACAACCTGAGATTCCTGTATGGAAATGGGAACAAATCTCAATGGACTTCATTACTAAACTGCCTAGAACCCAAAGAGGCCATGATATGATTTGGGTTATAGTCGACCGACTCACTAAATCTGCGCATTTCCTACCGATCAGTGAAAAGGATAGTACCAAGAAATTGGGGGAGATATATCTTAAGGAGATCATAGCACGTCATGGAGTGCTCGTTTCTATCATATCAGATCGTGATGGTCGATTCGTGTCAAGGATTTGGAAAACGTTTCAGAAGGCCTTTGGATCTCAATTGAATCTTAGCACGGCCTTTCACCCTCAAACGGACGGCCAAAGCGAACGGACAATACAAACCTTGGAAGCCATGTTACGTGCTTGTGTGATGGATTTGGGAGGAAGCTGGGATACTCACTTGCCTTTAGTGGAGTTTTCCTACAATAACAACTATCACACTAGCATCCAGGCCGCCCCATTTGAAGCTTTGTATGGGCGATAATGTCGGTCCCCGCTATGTTGGGCAGAAACCGGAGATAAACAACTTATTGGTCTGGAATTGGTCCAGGAAACCACAGACAAGATTGCCCAAATACGCGACCATATCAAGGCGGCTCGCGATAGGCAAAAGAGCTACGCCGACAAACGACGCAAACCATTGGAATTTAAGGTTGGAGATATGGTTTTGTTGAAAGTCTCGCCTTGGAAAGGCGTAGTACGATTTTGAAAACGTGGAAAGTTGAACCCGCGTTACATTTGACCTTTCGAAATTCTAAAGAAAGTTGGAACCGTTGCGTACAAGTTGAAACTTCCAGAAGAGCTCAGCAGTGTACACGACACGTTTCACGTGTCTAATCTCAAGAAGAGTCCTACCCAAGAAACAGTCATCATTCCAGCAGAAGAGATTCACGTTAACGATAAACTCCAATTTACCGAAGAGCCTGTTGAGGTTTCAGACTGGAAAGTCCACAAGACACGAAGAAGTCGTATAAAGTTAGTCAAAGTTGGTTGGCACAACACGGTCCCGAGTTTACATGGGAACGTGAAGACCAAATTAAGTCTAAATACTCGCACTTGTTTCACAACTCCCCTGCAACTGATAATGCAACTTGAATTTCGGGACGAAATTCTTTTAACGGGGGGAGAATGTGACAATTGGCACTTTTCAGGTAATTTCCGTACAATAAACAGTAATTTGTGTCTTAATGACTATGCATGATTTAAACAATGAGATGAATGATTCCTGATTTCTTTCAAGAACATACATGTGCATTACGTATTGCATGACTACTTATCATTATTACATGCAACCTAGTGTGGTTGAATTAGTGCATGAAACAAAGTTAGCACAACTAGCAGGCTAACTAGAAGTACTGACGGGAGTTCGGTACTCAGACATACATGGTGTTTAGACACAGATTAAGCCCCGGGAACAAGGGTTACACTAGAATGGTATGTAGGAATTAGGAATCATAAAACTGCCTTCCGAGTGATGACATAAGTGTCCGAAAGTGCCCAAAACACACTTAAACTGCATAATTCAGCATAATTCAGCAAAATTCAGCAATTTAACGCTGAAAATAATGCAGAAATGAGGTTTAATGGTTCACAATAACTTGTTTAGTGTTGGGAATCAAAACCATCATAAAAGGCACCTTAAAGCATGCTAAACTGCGCTATTTAGCACTTTAACGAGCCGGTAACCTAACGAATAACCGGACACTACCCGAAACACCAAAATCTGGCTAGAAGCATTGTTTTAATGTTATGAAGCTAGTTATGGTCATCAAACATCATAACACATCCTAAGAACACTAAACACATATACCATAACTAATACACTTGAAATCTAACTTAATCACCTAACTAGGAATTGAAATCAAACTAAGACCCCCCCCCCCTCATTCACGGTCACCAAAGGGGCCCCACCCATTGATTTGTTTTGATTATTCTAATGGATATGTTATGATGATATTAAGCATAAAAACCATTGGGTACTAGGATGTTGGGGATAAAAGAACAAGAGCATGAGCACAAGAACACTTAACACAAAACTTCACCACTCTTCTCCTCCCCTCCCTCTTGCTCTCGGCTCATACACACCACACACACACACATCCATTTTCATCCATCACTCAAGCATTCCAAGGTGATCTAGAGGTGCAAGAAGCATAGTTAAGAAGCTTGGAAGCTTTGGAGCTTGAAGGACCTTCACCTAGAGCTTTTATCCATCTCATTCATCACCATCTTCATACTTGATTCTTCCCTAGCCATTGTACTAGTAGTAAGCCCTCTTGATCTTGTTTTTACGCTTAATCTTAGTAGTTAAAGTATGTAGTAACAAGATAATCTAAAGATCACACCAAAACAAGAACATGAACATAAGAATAAAGCTTGAAACCATGAAAATCTAAGTTGTTTAAGTGTATTTGATGAACTTGTTTGTGGATTTCTTATGTTTATGATGTGGATCACCAAACGAAGTTTTCTAGATGACGATATAAAACATGATCTAGCAAGTATAAGGATGAATCTTGAAAGATCTATGTTGATCATCCTTTATGTTAAGTATGAACTTGAAGATGAACATGATTTTGTGTTGGATAATGATTCTTACAAGTTAGTGAATCTTAAAAATATGAGATTTCAAAGATGAACATTTCAAGAAACTAAATCTACATCAAGACTCAACATAACTTGATTTTAAAAGAAAGTGAACATGTTTCAAAAGGTTAATTGGAACTAGGAAGGTGTATGTAACATGAAAAATGCAAGGAGAATGATTTTTGTAAAATTAAGTTGTAAGTTGTAAAGACTGAAATCTTGTAAAAATGATTTTATGAAATAAAAATCATGTTTTTAGTGTTAAATGAACATGTTTAAACATCATGTTAAAATACTACAAGATTTTATAAAACTTCAAGTTCACATCATGTTGTAAAAATGCATAATATGGCTTATGGTAAGTTATATGTAAATTGTTGATGATTGATGATGAATTTTTGAAAAGAAAATGATATGCTATTAAGCATGGAAACCTCCATTTTTAAGGGGAAACTATGGAAAAACTTTTGTAAAAATTAAACACTTAGAAAAATAATTTTAAACAAGTGTTTACAAGTAATTTTAATATTGGTTTTAATATGAAAAGTTTCCATAATTTTGTTATAAAATGATGAATATTGGAGGTTGATTTTTAGTAATAAAAATGACTAAGTATCTATTTAGGAAAATATATATTTAGATGTCACAAATTATGTGCTACTTGTATATTGATTATATTAGTTATATTAAAATTAGGAACCTTGAAAATAATACATCACAAGAAAATGAATATATATCTTATACCCGAATAATGGACAAATCGGACAATGAATATTTGGACTATATATATATATTCCGGAAATAAATTAGCAACTTGACAAATGTGATAAACGGTATTTTCGAAACCGAAGAGATGGAGAAACATGAAATTTTACAACTAATACAAAATATATCTTATATTGTCAAAGGAAAAAAATATATTATTTTTATAGTGGGAGAAAACATATATATCTTCATGAACAAACCAAACATATAATTTTTTTGGTAAAACTAAAAATATATATATATTCTTAACCATAATCTTAAAAATATATTATTTTTAAGATATTTACGAAAATATACTTATTTTGCCAAGATAAATTTATAGATACTTTTCTATAAAATTCCTCTTAAAATATAGATATTTTAAGAAATATTATATTGGTGATGTTATTAGTATAAAGATGATATTCCAGAAAATTATACATAAATTAAGTATAAAATACTTAATAAACACAAGAAATACGTATTCCTATACGTATAAATATAAACCGGAATACACTACCAATACTTGGTAAAATGCGCAAGTACAAGTATATCTATACTTGGAAAACATTCATGTGAGAAATACATGACGAATCAAGTTAAAAATAAATAAATAAGGCTACGAGTCGTTACAAGACCTAAGCGTCTAATAAAACCTAACACGTGTGTAGGAAGTCATACGGCTTGAGGATATCTACTTTGGGTACACGAGATTACGGACGCAAACTTGTGATCATGTCCCCGTTTTTCTCTTAATGTTTTCGGTTTACAACTTTCGGGGGAAAATACATGTTAACAACGGTATGGTTAAACTATGGAATGAACTCTTAGATCATGTGAGCATAGGCTGCAACTAAGGTACCATTTATCCTTTTGAGGACCAAGGAACAAAGGTTAGATCTAATGGGTACGGGCGAGCCCCACTCACGGTCCATGGGTGACCACTTAGAGTGTTGTTGTGTCCACTGTCGAAGGTTCGACACTTAAATTGCCTACATGGGTTGAGTACCTCCTATGTCGTCACACATATTAATGTCCTTGCAAAACATTAATGATCAACATGTTCATAGACGTTTTACATACCTATATTCGACACTGGAAACTTTCAAATGTTTTTGAGATTCATTTGATGCGCGTATACTTAAACACCATGAACTCGCTCAACTGTTGTTGATGTTTTCAACTTACATGTATTTCAGGAAATTAGGCGAATCTTGGTGCTGGCGTGACAAGCAAGCTTTTGAATTTCAAGTATCGATGTCATCCACTTTTGGGAGGGTTTGATCCATATATCTTATCTTTGATGAGATATAGGATGCAAAGCCTAATAAATAAGAAGTTTTGTTAAATAAGTCCTTTATGGAACTTTAAAAACTTATGTTGGTTGTAAATTAAACCAAGTACTTGTGATGGTTGGTAGTTTAAAAAAAACTTATGGTTTGTAATACTTTAAACTTATGAATGGATGAACATCGTTGTTTTTATCATATAGTTGTTTATTAAAATCGAATGCAATGGAAACTGATCAAGTCACACACACACGCTTCTGCAAAAGACAGGGTGTGACACCATTGACAACATTGTTGTCATTATGAGCCTGGCGATGATTGAGATTGAAGGCTCTTCCACGCGCAGCTTGTGGTTGCTGCTGCTGAGGCTGTGGTGGCTGCTGCTGAGGCTCTTGCTTCACTGCTTTGTTTGGGTAGACATTGCTGAAGTGATTTGGATCCCCACAAGTGTAGCAAACACGGGCCTTTGGGGCTGGCGCTTGCTGCTGGAACTGCTGCTGATTGGCTCGGGGAGTGCGAGGTGGAGCTGGTAGAGCTGGAGCTTGAGGAGCTGGCTGACGAGGACCACTACGGCAGCTGACAATAAAGTGGCCGTAGATGTTGCAGTTGGTGCAGAAACGACAATTGCCTCCAACCGCTTGAGTGGATGAGGACCAGTATACGCATGCTTTGCTGGAGGTGCGTTTGGTGCGGTAGACAAAAACGGATGAGGGTTTGGCGGTGCGGTAAGTGCACAGTTCTTGCTCGGGTTTTCCCTTTTGCGACCTCGACGACTGGACTTTGACTCTCGAGACTGATCGGTAGTAGGCTCGGTGATTGCTTGGTTGGCAACTTTGTTGTTCTTGAAGTAACCAGCCTGAACCCTTTTGTCGTTGATCTCTGCGGCTAGCTGGTAGGTTTCCTAAATAGTGACAGGGCGTGCAGCTTGAACAAAATCAGCGACGCAATCGGGTAAAGCACGCAGATATTTCTTGATTGCTTTCTCAGTAGTGTCCACCTGACCGGGACAGATAATGCTCAACTGCTTGAAACGAGCTGTTAGACCACGTTGTCTGGACCGTCTTGTTTCATATCCCAGAACTCATTCTCTAGCTTTTGAATCTCATGTGGAGGACAGAACTCTTTCACCATGATTTCCTTGAGTTCCTCCCAAGTGAGCCCGTAAGCTTCGTCGTTCCCGCGCTTGTTGCGCTCCGCTGTCCACCAATCGAGAGCCCTCGATTGGAACACGCCGGTGGCGTTGATAGTGCACAGAGCTTCGGGGCATCCACTTTGGCGGAAGGTAACCTTGATGGAATCGAACCAGTGAACATAGCACTCGGTCCTTCAGTGCCAGAGAAAGTAAGAGGTCCACATGCTTTAAATTGCTTGAAGCTAAACGAAGTCTTGGGCGTGTCGGTCTTAGAATCGACGGACGAATTGGTGCTGACAGCATGGATTTCGCTGACAATTTGGGGAATGACTTTAGCCATCTGCTTGGCTACCAATGAAGTAATGCGCTTATCATAGTTGTTGCGCTGGATGTTTCTCCTGATGTGCGATCCCATGGAAGACATCTACATGAAGGATTTGATTGGATGAGATTCAATTATAGTAGGTTTATGTTTAAAAGTTTACTTATTAATATTATTCAAGTAAGGCACAAAATCATATAAACACGTAGGCAATAGGCAGGTAAATACGTAGGCATATAAGCACATAGCACGTAAGCACGTAGTCACATAATTCATGTAACCATATACTTTGCACGTATTCACCTTCTTATAAGTAAAGCGTAGCGCGTTCGAGATGTGATATATAAGCGTAATAAGCGAGTAAAGCTGCGTATGAGAACATCGCATAGGAGAGTTGAGCGCTTTAGTTTGGTTGGTGAATTGATTAGCGTTTTAGATTGTGAGAGCTGTGCGAAATCGAGAAATCGATAAGGTGAGAAATCGAATAAGTGTAAAATCCATAAACTTCAACACATAAATAATAAATAAACTCGATGATACGTATAATCGACGATTGCAGGCTTAAATCAATTTGGGAGTGTCCTGGGTTTTGAGAAAGCGACTACCCAAAGGGTTCAAAGATTCTCTGAGTTCAGACACACGATTTGGCCTAATCGATAAATGCTCTCGCCATACAACGGTTAACAGCATTTATCCTTCCAGTTACGTCGTGTTCTGAGTCATCGAAATATCGAGACTTTGGTGAGATTGAAAATCGAGGAGTGGAACTAGTAATTAAGATGCGGGTTTCACCCCTAACTTAACAACTTCATTCCTAGTTGTGGTTATGCTCACCGATCAAATCGGGAGTTCCACTAGATAGAAATGGAGATTTTTGTCGAGGTTTGGATATCACTCCTAACTCAACGGATATATCTCGTGCGAGAGAATGCGTGGAGTGAATGATCTTATTAAGAGTTATTGGTTTTCACACCTAATCTCGACTTGATCACTCGTTTTGTGTGATACGAGCGTTCTTCACGTGTATTGTGGTTGCTTTAGGAAAAGCAATGTTTAAAAGTTCATTTCAAAGGGTTCTGGTCAAGTTCGGGCAAACTTGGCATCAGTTTGATGTAAGTTCGAGCGAACTTGCTTGATGTTGTAGGGGACTGACAAGTTCGGGCGAACTTGGGTCAAGTTCGGGCGGACATGATCAACTTCGGGCGAACTTGATCTGGTTCGAGCAAACTTGCCCTCAACTTCAGGCGAACTTGTCTGTTCGTATCAGTTTTGGCATTTAATCGATGTGTAACGGTCTGATTTGGTATCCTAACTATAGACTAGGTCAAACATGGCAGTTCTACCTAATTTTCCTTATAGTTATGGCTCTGATACCAATCTATCACACCCCAACCGATGGCGGAAACATCGGGGCGTGGCACTAGGCGAATCAGATTGATCAAGAGATTCCAAACAATTATTTAAGAGACAATATTCAACGTCCAACATCCTATATTATCAAACTCATATAATCCTCAAACAATCATTACATAATTATAAACAATCTCTTAAACATAACATCCGATTCGATCTTCCCTAGATTTATTACATGATTTCTAAAGGCAAATCTAAAACTAATCGTCCAAAGCAATATCCTAAACATGCCACATATGTTAAAATAAACGTCAATACAATTAAGTAAAGGTTAGCATACAGGTTTGTGTACATAATAGATATAAAAGCGTTTAGCATACACCGCATGACATACGTAAGAGTTGTGAACTATGTATCTACTAGATTCAAGTAAACCAACAAACCGCAATTGATCGAGGCATGCGAAAAAGTGTCCACATCCTAAAGAGAAAATAAATGAGAAATGCGAGCCTTAACAACCCTGGGCCTCTGGGTGGCGGGTCAACCTCTAGTATACTATCATGTTAAGGGTGGAGTACAAGCAATCAAGTAACACATACAATTCAGCAGATTTCACGTATACTCATGTATAAGCGGGATGAGGAATAAGCGTTTGATTTGTGTGATGTGATATTGATATAGGAACATATGTGATGTCACACCCCAACCGATGGCGGAAACATCGGGGTAGTGGCCCTAGGCGACCAGATTGTCTCATGAGAATTCCATAACAATTATCTATCAACATCATTTAACATTTAACGTCCCATACCATTAAACACAATATTTCAAAATAATCAATACAGAAACTCGTTTTTCCCACAAAACAAAAGTTCGATATCCCCTAGATTTTAATTACAAACCATTCTAAACAAAAGCAAACTAAACTAAGCCAAGCTACATCCAAGGCATCCAAGCTAAAAATCCTCAACCTGTTACATACGTTAAAATACAAGTCAATACAATTAAGTAAAGGTGAGCATACAGGTTTAGTTAATACTAGCATAATAGAGAAAGCGTTCGCGAAATAGTCTAACTACATATCATGATACACCAAAACACTTCACACAACATAGGCTTATTTCTCATGCTAACTACCGTGAGAAGGCTTGCGCGTCCATCCTAACTAGACCCCGTCGGGTGTTAGCCACACTATAGTACCATACTAGCTAAGGAGGCAATTTAACGAAAGTAAGTCCTAGTCACATATTTCTAGTATCACGTATTGAGCACATATAATCAGATTATTCGCGTGTGATAAACAGTTTGATTTGTGAAGTGATTTTGATAGAGGAACGTATGTAACACCTAAAAAGTGCATTAAAGCAAAAATGGGTCAAGTATACTCACAGTGGTTGCGTTTAGGAGAGAGTAGACGACTGTCGGGAGGTGAAGAGGAGCGCCGGATCAGCCTGCATATGCGAACGGAAGTACATCAGTCTTCGAAAAGCTGAAACAGTTAAGTTTGGTTGGGCAGTAGGCAAGTTCGGGCGAACTTGTATGTAAACATACAAGTTTGAGCGAACTTGTACTAATCTGCTGAGTTGTGAGTCAAGTTCGGGTGAACTTGTACATTTCTCAAGGAAGCTTGACAAGTTCGGGCGAACTTGTGGAATTTTGGTAAATGGTTTGACAAGTTCGGCCGAACTTGTGAAGTTTCCTGAGAGACTTCGCAAGTTCGAGCGAACTTGAGGGTTTTCTGAAGAAGATTGAGGATTTCCACTCAAGTTCGGCCGAACTTGTCCCTTAGAGGGAAAGTTCGAGCGAACTTGACTATTGTGCTGTCAAAAGTCAGTGTAATCTCGAGCGAACTTAATGTTTTCGGGTCCAAAATCTTGCGTTTTCGCGTCGTTTGCTGAGGAAATCGAGTGCCCATCCCTCCAACCTTAAGCCACTGAGTAAAGCTTAGGCCGGAGAGGTCTTTTGGAGTGAACTTAGCCATTTTATAGAAACTCAGGCTAATACGGGCGAACTTGAAGGTTCGTACGGGTTAGTCCAGCTTGTGTAAAGTGACGATTTCGTCCTTGTGCTTCCGGATCTGCGATCTAGCTTCGACAACGCCTCGTTCCACCCAAAAGTGAATGAAACATACGTCATTAGTCAGAAAATGGTGTAAAAATCAAGGTTTTAAAAGGTTTTGCTCAGATCTAGTTTAGATCTGAGTGAAAACAGAAGTTTTGATGGAAAAAGATGAAGATTTTTGTAAACAGATGAGATTTGATGAAAACGAAGGCAATGCCTTGTGCAAAATCGTTGTAAAACATTGTTGAACATCATTGTAGTTGAAATCGGGTTGATTTTACTTAGAAAACAGAGGGTTTCGGGAGCTCAGAGCGAAGTTGCAGCAAGTTCAAATGAGAGAATGGGGCTGAGTATTTATAGGTGAAGGCAAAGTTGGGGGCTGGTGGAGTCAAGTTCGGCCGAACTTGCATGAATTTCATGCAAGTTCGCGCGAACTTGTGAAATCTGGTAGGGAATGAGTCAAGCTCGGCCGAACTTGACCCTTGAAGGGCAAATTCGAACGAACTTGAGGTTAAACTGGAGGTTTTTGAGCTAGACAGCCAAGTTCGGCCGAACTTGGGTGTGATATCCCGGGTTTTTCGGATAACTTACACGTGACACTTGTCGAATAATATATATGCTAAGTATTAAGCGTGCACGAATTAAATGAATACGTGTTGTGTGTTGTGTGAATTTTTAGTTATAGAGTAAGTATGATAGATATGTACACGAACTGAACCGAACCGCGACACGAGTCAGCTTTGATTTATTGTGACTCTAGGAATTAACGAAGTTTAAACTTTAAACCCAAGTCCTTGGCCGCGATATCAAGCCTAAGACCGCAAATCTACTTTGTTCAAAACCAAATCAAAACAGCCCAAACATGTTTCGGCCAAGAACAAGATCAAACCCAAACCGAGATCAAAACCTAAAACATGTTTCGGCCAAGAACAAGATCAAACCCAAACCAACCCGCCCAAGTCCCTCGGCCATAAACCCAAACCAAACCGTAACCTTATCCCCTTGCGCCTATAAATACAAACCCATGCATGTTCATTCTAAAACACAAACCCTAAGAAGAAAACTGCCGTCGGCAGCCTCTTCCTCCTTCTAACCGATCGGGATCAGCTTTTCTTCATCATCTCAGTCGCAAAACAGCCCTTTACTTGTTCCCTTGATCGCCAGTTCAGTCTTGATACACTTCATCTAGATCACAAACAGCTTAACCTCATTCCTCGGTCGCGAGATCAGCTTTTCTTTCCTCTCGGCCGCAAGCATCCTTGATCACCGATCTCTTATAATACTCACGGTTCGTTTACCTTATCATTAAAAGTTTAGAATTTATCATATGTTGCTAGATCATATTCGGATACATGTGTCTTGATTGTGTTGTTTTCGGATTGGCATGATTGAATGAGATGGATGATTGTATTGTTTCGGATTGTTTATACTAGATTGAATGTTGTTTGAAAGCTGAATGTATAGGCTCTGATTTGTTTATAAAGACAAAAGTTATTGAGTAGGGTTTGCATGGATAGGTTATTAGTATTAATCTATGATTAGAAATCAGTTCTAGATCGCCTAGGTTAATCGCATGAACGGGTTATACGAGTTCAGGATAAACGCCGACTTCATCTGGCTGTAACTTGGTCGTTAGTTGTCGAAAAACGGATTTTCTGATGTCTAGAACGTAGAATTTGAATAAGGAATCTAATGGCGCTGGATTCATAATTTTCTGAAGTCGTTTGATATTTTTAAAGGGCTAAATAAGTTCAGTAACTAAAACTGTGAAAATCCTGAAATTTTGCTAGTTGTTTATCAAGTTAGATTTTAAAATCAGTAGGGAGTTGAGTCATGATTTTTGTACAGCAACTAGGTATGGAAATTTCCGGGCAACTCCAACTGGAATTTTGTTAATTGGACAATCAGTTATTTTTAAATAAATTCTTCCGTGGACTGCAGTCAGAAAGCGGTAAATCTGACTGCAGCCTAGCATATTAATATTTATGGTTAATTGGTAAAGATCTAGGACTTGGAAAAATTATATAAATTTCTATAGTATAAATGTCACCTACTGTAAAAATATGGGAATTTTTGGAATGTTAGAACTATTTAATAAAAATTCTAGAAAACAGCTGAATAATGAGTGTTAAGTAGAAAATTGATAACTTGTGATTTTATGCATTAAAGTGTTGCATGGATTTGGAATATGTTCATGATAAGTTGTTTGATTACTATGATCACATGAGAATACTTGCATGCATGTTTGAGTGTTAGATATGTTGTTTGTGTGTATCACTTTGTGAGTAAATTTCGTGTGGAATTTGTATTGGTGTGTTCACACACTGACGTGGAATTAATTGGTTTGTTAGGACGCAACTAGCGGTCCCATCTCTTATAACATCTTTGCTACACTAACCGAGCAAATAAAGGTGAGTTCACGGCCCCTAACTTTATCCGGTTTTTTTAAACAACAGGGGGAGAAACATGTATACACTCTCAAACTCAATCTCTTTACGTTATACGAATTTAACGTCACATAACTATACGGTAACTAAGTTAATGTTAATGTAATGTTATGGTCACTAAGCAGCTTTATCACTTAAGTCCTCGACAATCTCCTCGGATCGTTAGTATTTGGGTTTAATAGCGGGGGAATTATAAGTAGTACTACTGGGTCTGACGAGCCCCATCCGAGCTAGTCGCGCTAGCCGACCTGGTATGGTCAACGGGTGAATAATTGGCCTAACATCGCCATGGTCATGTGATAGGCCTGGCAAAACGGAGGCACAACAGTCAGCTTCGATCGCGAACTCTTACGTGACATGACTTTAGGCTAGCTACCTATATATATTAACATTGAACTTAATTACGGATCAACTTAATATTCCGGGTTTGGAATATTGGAAACATCAACTTATTATCCCGGGTTGGGGATAATGGAAATAACAACTTAATATTCCGGGATGGGAATATTGGAAGCAACAACTTATTATTCCGGGATTGGAATAATGGAACTGATACGTTATCCCGGGTTGGGGATAACGGAGTAAACAAACTATTACCGAACAAACGAATTTATGAAAACCTGTGAACTCACTCATCTTTAATGTTGACACTTGTTTCTTTACATGTTTCTCAGGACGCTAGGAGCTCTAGGTGAACGCACATGCATTGAACAAGACATCTTTATCGAGTCTTATTTATTAATATTGTTTTGGGATTTTTCATTTGTTTTGGCGTTTGTGTTGGCGCCCGCATCACTACTTATTTATGCTTCCGCTCAAACTTTAAAACTAATGCTCTGCTAAATATTGGTAATTAATATAAAATCTACAACGAATGATTTTGGAAAACGTATTATCAAATCATGTAGAGTCGTTCGACGTACTAGTGTTTCAGATTCTGGTTTGTTCACACGCCTCGCGGTAAAACTCCGCAAGTGGAAATTGAGGGTGTGACAGATTGGGTTACCAAGTTCGAGCGAACTTGACCCAGATTGTTGGGTTTTCTTTGTTTCTCGTTTGTTTATCGATTTTTTAGCGATGTAATCGAGTTATAAGGTAACGTTAAGCGATTTAGCGATGATTTAAGCGTTGTAATAGCGAGTCAACGCGTGAGAGCGAGTTGCGTGAGTTTGCGAGCGATTTAAACCACGATAATTCCAATTCACATATAACACATAAACACGTATAACACACAAACACGTAAACTAATATTACCCCATAATTCCAATATACCAAATTAAGTAATTGCGTTGCGATTGCGATGAGATAGCGATGAGATATGCGAAGCGTTGCGTCAAATAAGCGTTTAAGTAGCGTTTAGTTGTAATGTGATAATGCGATGTAATGACAAAACATAATTAATTTGATACGAACATTTCTATTAAAGAATCTGAAAAATCAAAATAAATACTCGGAACAGGAACAACTGAAAATACGGGTTGTTACATGTGACACCCAAAAGTGCGTTTAAGCGTAAAAGGGGTTCAAGTATACTCACTGTGGGTGCGTTTTAGGGAGAGAGACGGGATCTGATGTGAGTTGAGGAGTGCGCCGGATCAGCCTGTAAGCGAACAGAAGTGCATCAGTCTTCCGAAATGCTAAAACGGTTAACGGGTGAGAGAACAGTAGACAAGTTCGGGCGAACTTGTACTTTGGAGTACAAGTTCGGGCGAACTTGACTGTTGGGACTTACTGGAGGTACAAGTTTGGGCGAACTTGTCTAGTTTCCTAAGAAACTGGACAAGTCCGGGCGAACTTGCCCTGTTTGTGGAGGTTTTATACAAGTTCGAGCGAACTTGTCTAATTCTCTTGGGAATTGGACAAGTTCGTGGGAACTTGTCAGAATTCCTGAGGTTCTAGGCAAGTTCGGGCGAACTTGGTCACCATTCTGGTGACAAGTTCGAGCGAACTTGATGTAATCCGAGCGAACTTGACTGTTTTGGCATCCAAATCGGCGTTTTCGCGTAGTTTGCTAAGGAAATCGAGTGTCCGACCCTCCAACCTTAAGCCACTGAGTAAAACTTAGGCCGGAGAGGTCTTTTGGAGCGAGTTTAGCCATTTTACAGAAACTCGGGTTAATCCGGGCGAACTTGATGGATCGTACGGGTTAGTCCAGCTTGTGTAAAGTGACGATTTCATCCTTGTGCTTCCGGATCTGAGATCTTGTTTGACAACGCCTTGTTCCACTTCAAAGTGAACGAAACATACGTCATTTAGTCCGAATCTTGTGTAAAAATCGATGTTCAAAAGGTTTTACTTAGATCTAGGCTATAGATCTAAGTGAAAAACAGAAGTTTTGTATAAAAAGATGAAGATTTTTGTAAACAGAAGAGATTTTCGTAAACAGAAAAGATTTGATGAAAACGAAGGCAAAGCCTTGTGCAAAATTGTTGTAAACGTTGTTGTAGCTTGAAAACGGGTTGAATGTTACTTAGAGAACAAAGGGTTTCGGTTTTGGGGAGCTCCGGGCGAACTTGCAGCAAGTTCAAATGAGAAAAGGATCTGAGTATTTATAGGTGAGGTGAGAAAGTGAGCTGGACACATCAAGTTCGGGCGAACTTGCTACAAGTTCGAGCGAACTTGTTTGTTTTCATGGTTTTTAAGACAAGTCCGGGCGGACTTGTGGTTAACTAGAGAATTTAGGTGGCCTGAACAAGTTCGGACGAACTTGTGATGCACAAGTTCGGTCGAACTTGACCTAGTGGCCAAGTTTTGTTCGATTATTTCGCGTTAGGAGTTTGTTCGGCGATTCGGTTCGAATAAGATAGTTACATTAAGCGTTATAATTGATACAATAGTGCGATTTAGCGATTGGTGCGTGTGAGAGCGTTGCGATAGCGATTGTAACCATACTATAAACAAATATACATACATAAAACATAATTCCATACAATTAACTGCGTTTTGCGATGCGATGAGATAAGCGATGCGATGACACAAGTGGTTATTGTACAACAACACACTCGGCTATTAATTGTAAATCAGCGTTAAATAAGCGATTAGATGCGTTATAGATGTAATAAAATATAATTCCATTAACATAACTTTCTCATAATCGAATATTAGAGCACAACGATTGGGATAACCGAAGAACACGGAGATACAATAGACAAAATTAACAACGAAATTTGGAGTTGTTACAAGAATAACGATACATCCTTTCTAAAAACGGAAAGATGCAAAAAGCGAGGCGTTACAAAATCTCTATTTTTTCATGACTTGAGGATCATGCACGAGGCGTGTCATATAGGCATGACCTATGTCTTGAGATACAATTTGACTTTTTTGTTGATTTTTCTTCGTTTTTTGCTTTTTTTAATCATTTTACGTTAGTTTTGTCCTGAAAAATAAATATAAACCAAAATAACCCTATTTTAAATATTTGTTTAACAAAACACAATATAATATAGATATAAATTGATATATATACAAATGCATTTTTGCTCATATTAATATGCATACTCAAGTATGTTAATTTTAAAAGAGAGATAAAGAACAACTAACATTAAAAAAATTACAAAAAATGTTTTGTTAATTTTAAAAGAGAGAAAGAACAACTAACATTAAAAAAATACCAATTACAAAAAATGTTTACATTATTTGAAATTATTGGTAGTTTAATTGTTACTTATTACTATGCTATAACTCATAATAGTAAATGAACATTAAACTACACGCCACACAGAACCCAGTTTAACTAAGCTCGGATTAGAGTTATCAGACGTAAGTGAGTCGTCTTGTTCCTCTATCCAATCCATCAACATACCAGCCCGAAATCCTTTATACTCTTGCCTCTTGAGCCAAAAACCCCCCAAATCGTTGACAAAAAAATAAAAATAAAATAAAATTTAACTTCACCACATAGAATAAGAATTTGTGTCACCGCAATGTTATTCCATTACTTAAAAGAAACACATACCAACCACTAATCAACTAATTCACTTCTTGTATTGAATCCCCACATCAATTGATGAACATTTAACACAAACAAATATTCTCATTAAACTTGATACCACATCAAACTTGATACCACATGATAAATCATAAAACCTTTTTAACAGGCAATAACTTAAACATAAACACCATACAACTTTCATCAATTCTGCCTATAAGCAATATAATTAGCAAGAGCAATCAACGGCGCCGCCTTCCACTGATCAAACTCCGACAACTGTTCTATCGCCTCCTCCTTCAACTCCTCCGCAAATTCACGGGACTTATCGATCCCCAACAGCTTCGGATACGTCGTCTTATCCGACACCAAATCCTTCCCGGCAGTCTTCCCCAACTCCTCCGACGACTTTGTGACATCAAGAATATCATCCACCACCTGAAACAAAAGCCCGATCGACCGCGCAAACTTCCGAAGCTTCTCTATCTCCACATCCGACCCCCCACCCATTATCGCACCCAACACAACCGACCCCTCAAGCAACGATGCCGTTTTGTGCAAATGTATGAACTCCAAGTGGTCAATTCCCACATCAGCACCTTCCGAGCATATATCCACTACCTGACCGGCAACAAGCCCCTCGGATCCGATACACTTGGCAAGTTCTCCGATTGCCCGGAGGATCCGATCCGATGAAACCCCTTTTGTGGAAGTGGCAATGTGTTCGAACGCGAACGATAGCAACGCATCGCCGGCGAGTACGGCGACTTCTTCGCCGTACACCATGTGATTCGTCGGTTTTCCTCGCCGGAAATCGTCGTTATCCATGCAGGGAAGATCATCATGCATTAACGACATCGTATGGATCATCTCCACCGCACAGCCGGCGGGCATGGCGTTGGATTCCTCCCCGCCGACGAGTGCACACGCGGCGAGGCATAAAACCGGCCGGACGCGTTTTCCTCCGGCGAGGAGAGAATACCGCATGGACTCATGGATTTTCACCGGGTTTTTAACCGGAACGGCGTCGTTTAGCGCCTGGTTTACCAAATCTGCTTTTTCCACCATGTAGTTTTTGAAATCAAAGGATAATTCCAAATGGGTTTGTTTGAGTTGTTGTTTTTCCGGTGGGTTTGACTGCTGTTCTTTGGTCAAAATTGCAGAGATTGAAGAGAAATTGGAGGAAAAAGATGAAAAGGGTTGAGACTTTCGGGTCGGGTTGAGGAAGATTGGGGATCTTGAAACAACGGGTGCTCCGTAAAACAAAGATGTGGGGTTTACGAGATTCATTTTGTTGGGGATTAGGGTTTGGAAGATGGTGTAACAACTAAAAATGGTGGAATTTGAGTTGTTGTTTTTAAATTTTTTTTTTTTATCAGGGGAAGATCACATGCCTTTTGGATGTGTGAAGATACATTGTGGGTTTGAAGACACAAATTTATCGAAGACAAGAAAACCTGTCGTCGAGTGACAGCATCTGATGATGATTTATAGGAGAAAATATTAATAACTTGTTGGACTTTGTTTTATTTTGAATTAATTGTTTAAATAAAAATATCTCGACAGTTGTACGTGTATTATTATTTTAATAAATTAGTTACCTTGTTTATTTCACCATATATATGGCGCATATCAACTATGTGATTCGCAGTATAATAATTATTAATTATTTTATATTATTACTTTACTATATCAATTCTAAATTAATTAACAACGATTTTAGCATAAAACATTTTACCAATTTGGATGTGTGGTTTGGGATAAAGCATCGATGCTTTATCATGCCAAGTAAGCAACAACTGAACATAACCTTTATTATTATTAACTAGCTTGTAGTAGGATGAATCCTTATAAAACATGTCATTATAAATTAATCATTTTTATTTAAATTAATAAACCATTATATAAAAAAACAAGTTTCAAAACATAATAAAATATAAAACGTTTCATTAAAGTAGAAAATAAAAACATTACAACCCAACTTAATTTAAAAAAACACATCAATAGTTAATTAAAATAAACGGCTTAATTGTTAAAATGGGCACATAAAATTCTCTAAGCCGCAAGATGAGGGAAGCTTCTGTTCTGATGTGGTTCGTACTTGACAATGGCCGCCTCAATCGCTTGATCTTCAGTTATACCCTCTTTGTTTTTCATAGCATTGATAAAGAGCCTTTGAAAAAAACCCACAAATTGCTCATATCATAATAAATCTTTCAATAACGTGATTGAAATAATGATTGTTTGCAATCACTTGTTGCTGAAAGTGTGTTAAAATCGTGTTTCAAGTAGGATCGGAATCTAAAGGGTGCCCTTGCTCCGCAAAATTGTTTTTGAATTTTTTAAATGGTTCATTTTTTACAGTTCTTTTTAAAATCGTTGTTTTTAATTTTTTTCTAAATAATTCATTTTTTTAATCATTCATTTAAAGTTCTTTTATAAACCATTTCTTTTAGAACCTTTCTTTTTTAAATTGTTCCTTTTTTAAACTTTATATTCTATAATTTACATATAGCCGTTAGGAAAAAAAATTTAAAAAATGAACGATTTTATAAATCAAAGGAATTTAAAAATGAATGATTTTAAGCAAACAAATGTTTTAATTTGTGAATATTAAAAGATATTATAAAAAAACAAAAGGTTTAAAATAGTTAGTTAAAAATGAAAGTTCTTAAAAAGCGAATGATTTTAATGCATAAAATGTATGAAAATGAACGATTAAGCAAACTAATGGTCCAAAGAAATAAAGGATTTCAAAAAAGATGAACGATTCTTTTTTCCAAAAAAATGAACGATTTGAAAAGAATGTTTATGAAAAACAAACACTTCTAGAAAAAATATGTTTATTTGTATATTTAAAACATGTTTTATTAAATAATAATCACAAAAATAACGATAACAAAAACAAAATTACAACAAAAATTTTAAGAAATAAAAGTAAAAACATTTTTTAAATAGACAGATGACAAATATTCATTTAAGAGGGAAGAAAGTATGATGTTGTGGACTGGTTTTTGTTAATTTAGTTACTTACATAAATAGTCCCTTAGATACTAAATAACTTTGTAAGTTACATAAAGAACCTCTAAGGTGTAAAAGTACCAAAAAAAACCTATACACTTAATTCGAAAAAAGTAAAAGAATAAATATTAGGGGTCAAAACCATTATAAAATACAACCTCATGGTTTGATATTTTAAAATATTCATTTTGGGGTTGAATGGTTTAACTGGCTTAATCATATGGGCCAAAATAGTAATTTATTATTTTACTCTAATCTAAATGAACAACAATTTTAAAAGATAACATTTTACCACTTACACTTTAAACGATATATGTCTTTAAACGATATATTTTTTGACTATTTAGTTGATGTCTCTCTAAATTTCGCTGATTAAACATTTAAAAAAAAACTGAGTATGTAGGTGTGTTTAAGTTTTTTTCCCAACATATATCAATTTTGATTAAAACAAAGTTGTATGAAAAAAATATTTTATTATTGTAACATAAGTTATATTGACTGTCAGTATCGTACCGGTATAGTGAGGAACCAAATTGAACTGACATTTGGTATTGGTAGCAGGATTTATATGGTTTTTTATCGATGTGAAAGAATTGTCGGTTTTTTTACATTTCAGTACTTTATTTTCTTTGTTTTGTCTTTTGGTTGTCGTATTGACTGCCGTACCATACCGTTACTGTGACGAAGTCAACCGATACCGATCAAATTAGGCTAATATGAATATTAGCTTTAATTTCACCCATGTTAATACATAAGTATCTATAGCCTAGTGGTGTCGGGTGTCAAGTATATTAGGTTAGAATGTTGTCTAGAATGCTTGTATTAGATTTATTGGTACATATGTTAGACACATGTATCATGGCTAGCAAATAGAAGCCCATATTCACTAGGGTGTGCGTAAAGAATGGGAAAGCGAATGAACACATTCGCTGGAAGGATTCAAGCAAATGGAAGTTGGGTAATAAACACATATGTGTTCATTCTTTTTCGGAACCTTTTCAAGAATTCTGGATGTAGAGCCTGATTTAGTGTTTGTGTTTTGTAACCGTTTTAGTGAGAAATTGAATTGATCCAAACGTTTATTTACGTTGTGTCAATTGTTATGTGTATGATCTTAGATTCCGCATGCATTCATAAATATAAACACTTAGAATCATTATACTCTCTGTTTTACAAGACTTTCAAGTGGTATTGGAGCCAAAAGCTCGATTCTACTATGTTTTTCAACAACATTCAACATGTTTTAAGGTAATTTTGAGCTTAAAATGATGGAAAACGGAGGATCAAAAGTGGTTTCGAACACACTTACCGATTTTGAAATCAATTCAATCTAAAAAGTGTTTGTGTCAGGATCTAAGTTTAAATTACTTGTAGTTTTTGTTTTAAAGAATGGAAAATGGATTGAATTAGAAAGACATGCAGCGGAATTAATGGAAAACTTTTACTACAAGCAATTGGTCGTTTATTTTCATCACTATCATGCTTTCAAGTTGATAAAGTTTGAATGTGATTCACAAACTCCCCCTTAGCCAATTACAATCGTTTGATAGTAAGAAATGAAGAAGATAAAGTGCGAAATGATCTTTTTCAGGAAGACGAAGTTAACTGTTTACAACGATTACCTATTTATACTAACTAACAAACCACTGAGCATCTTTTGTGACGTCATGGTTGATAGTGACTGCTAACAAAATGTAACTAACTAAAACACTGCTCTAACAATACTATCAGTGCATAGCACTTACATTGATTAAAGAAAAACTATGCTAAGCTCTGATCTCTATCCTTTGATCTTGATTCTTCTGTCAGACCTTTGCTTCTTTAAGTATCAGATGATAGGAACAGATGTTTAGGGAAAGCAGTGTAAAGGTAGGTCAGAGGTTGTAACCTCTGATGGTTTGAACCAAAGCTCGGATAGTGTATTTGGCTTTGTTATCATCTGTTCCTTTGTTAGGGTTCGATACCAACAATCTCCCCTAGAACAGATGATGCCAAAACACTTGTTTATTCTTGGTTTTTATTCCTCAACAGAAGTTCTCTGATTTGGCCTTTAAACTGTAATTCAAAATTTAGAGAAACTTCATCATCATCATCCTTTTCAAGTGTCAGATCCAAAAGATCTTGAAGGTCTTCTGCATTTAGCTCATATGCAGCCTCCATGCTAATCTTGACAGAAGCACCATTAGACTTGAGCAGAGTCAATTCGTGGGAGCCTTTTTCGACTTTCCACTTTAGAATTTTTGGGTCTTCTGGCTTTCTAGGATGGCTTTTATTTGTTGAGGTTTTAAGAGCTTGTTGTTGAACTATCTTTGTCAAGTCAGCTCTGAGCTTTTCACTAGCTTCATCTGTGTGATAGTCAACCATGTTTTTGATTCCCTCTTCGATGTGTTCAAACACTCTCTAGTCTTCTTCATCAATCTTTTCTTGCCTTTTTAATTGGTTGAAGGAAAGGATGGAGGGGACAGATGATGAGATAGACTTTTTGGAATGTTGAGCTTTATGAACATCATCTGATGGAGGGTAAACTGGCTTAGGAGGCATGGTTGGATCTTTCTTCCTCCTTTCTTCTAACATCTTGTAAGTTTCAATCACCCTAACTTCTCCCCATCTTATCACTTGGTTCCTTGAACCATAGTGATTCTGAGTCATTTCTTCTTTCATCCTCTTAAGCTTTAAGGCTTTTTCAGGCATGCCTTTCTTATGTTTTCCCAGTTAGGAGGAGTTGGCTTCTTGAGAGGGTCTTTCAACATTTCTTGCATTCTTTTAATTTCTTCTCTCTGCTCATTTGTACTCCAATCCTTGAACTGTGCTTCTGTTGCCTTATATTGCTTGTTCTTCATGATGTGTGCAATGAGTTCACTTTTAAGAAGCTGATCTTCCCTTCTGACAGCTTGTTGCTCAGATCTTTGACAAAATTTTGCAACGTCCTGGCTTTGCCTAGCTGATAAGACATGTTGGTTTGTATCTCTCTATCACTTTTACCAGCTGAGTCTCTTTTTGCTATATCCTCTGCTTGTTCCATTTTGAGTTCTAGGTATTCATCAACATTTGCAGGTCTTGGATAGCCATCAAGAGATAATATAGTTCTTTTATCAGGGTATTCCTCATAATAGAAGCTTAGAATTTCTTCCCTGACTGCTGGTAAATCAAGAGGATATTTCTTTGCAGCAGGAATAACTGTTAGGGAATCAATGCTTGGATTTGATGATGGTGGAAGCATTGATGTGGAGGTCAGTGGTTGTGATGATAAAGGAGTAGGAGCAAGAAAGATCTCTTCTTAATTTACAACTTTTGTTGTTCTTCTCCTTTTTGAATTTTACTTCTGGTGATGATGGATGAGTTGGAATTCTGGTTGGTGTTGGTAGAGGTTGGGTGTATGTATTGAAAATGACCATTGCAGTGGATGGGTTTGCATTTGCTGCAACCTCTGCTGTGCCAACAGATGTTAGCACAACAGTTGGTGTAGCATCAGATTTGGTGGAAATGGGAATGGAAGTTGAAGAAGGTGTGCTTAATTTTTGGAGAGCATAGGTTTTAATAGTTGGATTTATAGCAGGCTCAGTTTTGAAAGGTGTGGATGTTGGTTGCCTTACTTGTCTAGCATGTCTCTTCTTTGTTGAAGTACCAACCTCTTCCTTTTCTTTTGTTGCTTAATCTTTTGCTCAACCAAGACCTTGCCATCAAGAAACACTTTTCTATTATGCTTCTCATTTTCCCTGGCCAATATATCATCTGTTAAATCCCTTTTCTTTGAACCATTTGGCATGGGTATATCCACTGTTGGCTTTGTCATCTGATCATCAATTGTAAGCTTCTTCTGTCCCAAAGGTTTCTCCCCCTTTTGGCATCATCCTATGTGTTTACAAAAATTAATGTGGGTGGAGTAGTACCAATGGTTTGGTGAAGATGAGCTTTTATATGCTTTAATATCTGCCCTGGTATCCATGAATCTTGCTTCAACCATGTTTCTTACTTCCTACATTTGATGTTTATGTTGTTGATCTGAGAAGTGCTTTTGTTGCTGAAACAGAGGGTCTAGGATTGTTGCAGATCAGCAGTGGTTAAGACAGAGGGTTGGCTCTTTATAGCTAACAACTGCTGCACAAGTTTTTTGATCTCACCAACAGAAGTTTCAAGTTTTGATACTCTCTCCGTCAAATCTTTGTATTTTAGTTCATCACCTAATTTAATATGATCATCTGAACTCCTACTTGAGGTGGTAGTTGTATCTAGGGGATCATTAGCATGTGTTTTAACACTAGCTTCACCCTTTGATGCCCCTTGTTCTTGGTACTAGGGACTTCCCTCCACATCAGAGGTTACCTTGGTAGCCTCAGCAGTGGTTGCCTTCAACATAGACTTAGAAATGTAACCACTGTCCAAAGGAAAACTAGGTAGTTTTGCAATTGTAGTGGTTGTTCTAGTTGAACTATCACCAAGGGTTACATGTAACCCAAGGGATGTAGCCTCTTCATTTGCTGATGGGCTAGCAAAGAATAAATCAGACCCAACATCATGTTGAAGTATATTCTCAGTGATAGGTTTTTGAGAAGTACTGGATAATGTCTGATCTAATTGTATTGCATTCAGCAAGGGTATAAAGGTTTATGGAAGTGATTTTATTGGAGAGGGGATAGGTGCAGAAAGAGACATTGCCCTGGGAGAAGGGATGTGGAAGATAGAACCAAGTGGTCCTAGAGCTTCATAATTTGGTGTCCCTGTGTTTAAAACCTGATCCTTTTGTGAGGATGCAGGAGGAGTTTCATAGCCAGGTTGAGATCTTTCAACCATCTGCTGTGAAGAAGTAGCAGTAGTGGTTTATGACTTTGGTGGTGTCACAGGGTTAACCTTTGGGATCTCATCTTCTAAAGGACCCTTTTTGGGTTTGGTGGGTTTTCTGGATATCTTTGTTGGTTTTTTTTGGTGATTTTAGGTGTGGGTTTCAGAGCAGTGGTTGCAATGCCCTGATCACCTAGAGCAGTGGGCTCAGTAGCAGGAGGAAGAGATTGAACATTTTGTTCTTGTAAAATTGGCTCATCCTCCTCTACTTCTGTTTTGGAAGCTTTTTGAAGATTTGTTAACCGTGTAAAAAGTTCATGAGTTAGGCAGCCAGATGTGGACACTGCGCCTTTTTTACTTGCTTCAGATCTGATCTGATCTTGCAAATAAATACTCAAGAAACGAGGATGTATCAAGAAAGCTATTCTTTTTGAAATATTTTTAAAATTATTGACAAGATCATGAAACAACACCTGGGAAAAGTTAAAATCTGATTCAGTTAAAATTGCAAATCCCAGATATCGCGTGTTCAAAGGAATTTCATTGAAAGCAGTTGATTTTGCAGAGAGACATGTTAAAAGAGTATGGAAAAAGAATTTCATCTCTGCTTGGAAATTGGGTTTAAAGATTGTCATACCTTTCAACTGACCAGTGTAACCCCTTTCCACAAACTCTACTTGCATCTCTTTTAAAGAAAAGGACATATGATGTGCATATCATTCAGTTGAAACACTTGAGAGATCGATTGTGGTGTGATTTGCATAGGAGTACCCCCAACCTTTGAGATAATAGCATAAGGAACATCATCAGCGGATGTTTTGACCTTAGCATTTAACCAAAAATCCCGAAGAGAATCAATGTACATCTTGGTTTTGGCTTCGAGCATGTGTTTAAATTTTGATTCTTTTAGAATCCGGATCATTGTATGGTATCTTGTGTTGACATTGGTTTCTTCTAAGATTGCGGTGTAATTGTGTGGGGTTTTGATGATCAAGACGAATGGTGGTATTTCTTACTTTGATTTCGCCTTTGATTTTGTTTTGGGAGCCATGATTTGAGTAAAAACTGCTTTGAGATTTTTGAAATCGACACAGTTTGGTGAACCCTCTGTTCTTGATAGAACAAGGTTTTTATAGGGTTTTGAAAAAGTGATGATGACATGGCATCTGATGCAACAACTGTCGAATAACATCTGCCCACGTGTAACCTCTGTTTAATAAATGGAAGACAGTTGTTTGGCTAACCACTGTTGGACAATATGATCAGTGGATAAGAACAATGGTTGGAACTATCAGAGGATACATTTTTTCACAGTGGATAGATTTATCTAAACGAACAGTGTTTTTGTGCTATCAGTGCTTTGAACAGACTTTGAGGATTCATTGAAAAATTCAATTTTAAACTATTTTTAAGGATGAATTTTGATTTTCTAAAAACATTTTATTGCTATTTACACATGGATCACAAAGAAGGTTTGTTTTTAATTCATGTTTAGCATTCCAAGCCTAGAAATCAAACTGTCAAAAGTGTGAGCATCAAGTGCTTTTGTCAACACATCTACCAGTTGATCCTTAGTATGGACATGTTGTAAAGAAATCAAACATTTTTCATAGCAATCCCTCACAAATTGATATCTAATGTCAATGTGTTTGGTGGTGGAATGAGACAAAGATTTTTTATGATATTTTCTGCTGCTTGACTATCAATTTTGAGTGGTGTTTTCAAAGCAGTGATACCAAAATCCAGCAATTGATTTTGAAGCCACAGGATTTGAGCAGTACAACTTGCAACAACTATATAATCTGCCTCAGCAGTGGATGTAGAAACTGCAACTTGCTTTTTGCTTTGCCAAGATACTAAGCAATCACCTAGGAATTGGGCTCCTCCAGATGTGGACTTCCTTGTTGTTTTACATCCAGCAAAATCACTATCAGAATATCCTGCAAGCTCAATGTTACCATTAGCTGGATACCAGATACCAAGTGTGGAGCACCTTTTATGTATCTGAATATCCTTTTTACAGCAATAAGATCTGATTTTCTTGGCAATGACTGTGATCTGGCACAAACACATGTTGCAAACATGATGTCTGGCCT
This sequence comes from Scalesia atractyloides, assembly GCA_947069175.1. Taxonomy (NCBI): domain Eukaryota; kingdom Viridiplantae; phylum Streptophyta; class Magnoliopsida; order Asterales; family Asteraceae; genus Scalesia; species Scalesia atractyloides. The sequence goes on from CAMTDV010000024.1 coordinate 24,138,610, forward strand.
TGATGTAGTTAGGTACAGTAAAGACCCAATCATGCTTCTATACAATGTTTGATCAACAAGGTCATCTTTGCCATCAATTGTGACTAGCTTGGATGTTACCATGGGTGTGCTGCAGGGTTTACAATCATCCATATCAAATTTCTTAAGTAGTTCTTTCACATAAATATTTTGATGGATGAAAGTGCCATGTTGCATTTGTTTGACTTGTAAACCAAGAAGATTGCAACTCACCCATTGCACTCATCTCAAACTCCGCTGCCATGAGTTTTCTGAACTCTTCACACGTGGCAATGCATGTGGATCCAAAAATGGTGTTATCCACATAAATTTGGACAAGCATCAAATTTTTTCCTTTCCATTTTAAAAATAGGGTTTTATCAATCCTACCTCTGGTGAAACCAATGGATAAGAGAAAAGTGGATAGAGTTTCATACTAGGCTCTGGGTGCTTGTTTTAGACCATAGAGTGTTTTGTTTAACGTATAAACATGATCAGGATGGAATGCATCTTCAAAACCAGGAGGTTGACACACATACACTTCTTCCTTGATCTTTCCATACAGGAATGCACTTTTGATGTCCAATTGATACACCTTGATGTTGTGGTTAGCAGCAAAAGCCTAAAACAGTCTGATGGCCTCCAATCTTGCAACTGGAGCAAATGTTTCATCATAGTCTATGCCTTCTTCCTGTCTATAGCCTTGAACCCGAGCCTTGCTTTGTTCTTGACAACAATACCCCTTTCATCTGTTATGTTCTTGAAGACCCACTTTGTGCTAATAGGACTCACATCTTTTAGCAGTGGTACAAGTTCCCATACTTGTTGTCTTTTGAACTGTAGGAGCTCCTCTTGCATGCCTTCTACCGAACTGTTGTCTTTTAGTGCCTCTTGGTACTTAACAGGTTGTGTGAGTGATAAAAGCCAGGAAAAAGACAAATGTTTTGGGATTGGCTTCTGGTGAGCACTCCCTCATTGATGTTGCCAATATCTTGATCCACAGGATGGCTTTTAAGGAAAATCAAATCATCTTGATATGGGACAATGACATTCTGAGGAGAAGCTTGCAAATGTGTATCATATGAGCTATCCTCTGTTGGTGAATTTGATGGTCCAGCCTCTGATTGGAATGGTGGTGGAGGAATTGGTGGAATGGATGTGAGATTGGGTTGACTTTTGTCCATTTGTTGAGGACTTTTATCAACAGATGTTTGATTTTGAGAGCTGGCAGAGGTTTGAGTATTAACCACTGTTGACCTGGCAGAGCTTTCACCATTGCTACTAACATCTGCTCCTCTGCCTGAAGGATAGATTTTGAAATTTGGTAGAATACAATCATATCCTTGCTCTTGACTTGATGACTGTGGGGTACCTGCATGGTTAGTCTTGACAGACATATCTTCAAATGTAAATTTGGATAGGTCAAACAGTTCAGCAGGATTTGCTGGGATTTTCAAAGATGAAAGTTCATTGAACTTTACATTCAGAGTTTTTTCAACACACTTGGTCCTAGAGTTAAAAACTCTATAGGCTTTGGCAGTGGTTGAGTATCCCAGAAAATAACCACAATCAACTTTGGCTGCAAACTTGGATATTGAATCCTTTAAATTTAAAATGAAGCATAGGCAACCAAAGACTTTAAATTAAGAGATCAGATGTTTGATTTTATAAAGCAATTCATAAGCAGTCTTTTGATGCCTAGGATTTATCAAAACTTTGTTCTGAACATAGCAAGCAGTGTTTACAACCTCTGCCCAGAAAGTCAAGGGTAAGCCAGAATCTGCTAGCATAGTTCTTGCTGATTCAATCAAAGTTCTGTTTTTCCTTTCAACAACCCCATTTTGTTCTGGAGTTCTAGGGATGCTGTATTGCCTAACAATCCCTTTTGACTCACAGAAGGCATCCAACTCTTTGTTCCTAAAATCTGTCCCATTGTCACTCCTAAAGATTTTTACAGGGAGATCAAATTGCTTTTCAACTTGTTTAACAAAGTTTTGCAAAATGTTTGCTGTTTCATCTTTAGAGTGTAAAAAGAAAGTCCATGTGAACCTGGAAAAATCATCAACTATCACCAGGCAATACCTTTTGTGTTTTAAGCTCATTATTTTCACAGGTCCAAACAAGTCCATATGAAGTAACTGTAAGCACTGACTTGTTTTCGACTCTTCAATTGACTTATAAGAACTTTTATGTTGTTTACCTTTTAAACAGGAAACACAATGTTCTTCACAATTAAATTGTTTGTGAGGCAAACCTCTGACAAGACTTTGTTTTGAGAGAGTGGTGATGGTTTTTAGATTTGTGTGACCTCGTATTTTATACCATAATTCTGTTTCTTTGCTTGAAGCAACTGAGAACAGACATGCATTTGACATAGGATTATCTTTTACCATGTCTACCACATACACATTTCCTACCCTATTAGCAGTAAGTTGTGCTTTGCTCTTAGCAATTATTTGATTAATCTTTTTAACAACCTCTAGGACTACTATCTGACAAGTTTCTTTTGTGAAGAAGGATCCATAACCCTTATCACTCATTTGTGAGACACTCAGAAGATTGAATTTTAGATTATCAATGAGATTCACATTTTCAAACTTGAGTTTTCCAGCTGAGACACATCCTGATCCCAACACCTTCCCTTTTGAATTATTTCCAAAGGATAGATCACCCCCTCCATGAGCTTTAAAATCTCTGAGCAGGGCTTTATATCCTGTCATGTGCCTGGAGCCCCCACTATCTACATACCAAAGACTGTAAAGGCAAGTAGAAGCTCCATGCACATGTTTTTGAAATAATTAGTTCAGGTGAGTTTCCAAATCCAAAATGCTTTGGATGGGGTATCAGATGATCCAGACTCAAGTTCAAATGAATGAGCAATGGTTAGTGCAGGTTTTTGTAACCACTGTTGTGAGCTACTTCCTATCAATTGTTGGTAACCATGAGGATGCCTATTTACCTTTGGCATAGAAGACCTTATGCAAGTCTCATAAACCATTGTCACCTTCTGATAACTAGGCTGGCTTTTACCTTTTGGAACCTTGTTTGATGGAGGTGCATCTGCCACTTGAATTTCTCTGTGAACAGAGGTTTGATTTAAAGCTTTTGTGACAGATGTTTCAATTGATTCAAATTTTTGTTTGTTTTAAAAAAGATTTGCATTTTATCTTTCAAGAGCTTTTGCTCTAATCTCGTTTACCTTTTGATGATATGTTTTGAGATAGGCACACTCTTTGTTCATGTGATTTGTTTTGTTGCAGATGGTGCATCTAGGAGATTTGGGTATAACACAAGTTTTGTTTATGTCATAGACTTTTAAAAGAAAGCAATCTGCAACCACATAATTTCTTTTTTCACAAAACTCACAAAAGAAGTATTTAACCTTTTCTTTCCTTTTCCTATAAGACTTTTTGAGAGCAATGCGTGTAACCTCTGCTGGCAAGTCTTTGATAAGGATCACCAGTGCTTTTGGTGCTTTTATACATCAGTGGTTGAAAAGTCCATTGGCTTGAAACTTTCCAAAATATCACATTCATCTGACAAGGTTGGTTTAAACTGATATTTTTCAATTTCTTTATCTTTTGCTAAAACCTCTTTGGTTTTTCAAGAATGATTTTGTTTCCATTTTTATCTATGATTTTAATTTCTTCACCAGCCAAGTTTGTTGGGACTATTTCAACTATCTTAGAATCAATTTTTGCAACATTTTCACAAATCTGGTCATAGTCTCTAAAGCCTACTCCAAACTTTATGTTGCTCTTGATTTGAGCATCAAGCATAAGCTCATAAACTTTACAAGACTCTACCTATTTTTCACAAGTGATTTGGGTAGTTTCAAGCTCCTTTTTACAAACTTAGTATTTTTCTACCATAGTTTGGAGCTGGTCTTTGGTTATGCTTGATTCATGCCTTAGGCTACTCATTTCAGAATCTTTTTCACTTAACTTTGTTTTCAACTCTTTAACAAGTTTTTCAAATTAAGTTCATCTTCCAAAATTTTGTTTCTCAGGTTTTCATTCACCTGTTTTATGTTTGCAAAGGAAATAATGCATTTGTCTGTACATAGATCTTCTAGGATCTGAGGTGATACCTTCGAAGCAGCCATAAGTGCACAATCACACTCATCTTACCCACACTCCTGTTCATCCCATGGGTCAGATAGAGTGTCTTTTTTCAACATCAACAGCTTCCATTTTAACCACTGGTGTAACCACTGCTTCACAACAATCAAACACGTCAGACTTTAACTCCTGCTCCACAGATTCATCACCCTCAACAATGGCCCAAGCCATTAAACATAAATTTTCATTTTCAAAATCATTTTTGGCTACGAGAGCAAAGTTTTCATCATTTAAATACTCAGGCAAACTACTCCAATCAACAAAACCTTGTGTGAAAAAGCTTTGTTGATTAACCTCTGCTGATGTAGTAGTGGTTTGAGTAGGTTGAGTAACTTGTGGCATTTGCTGCACATGTACTTGAGGCGGTGCTTGAACATATTGGATCTGTGCTGCAGTTGTTTGAACATAATGGACAGGAACTATAGCAACAGGATGTGCAAAATGTGCAGTGTTTTGCATTTGAGGAGCAGGGGTATATTGGGAATACTGGACAGTGCTTTGAGGTCTGTTGCCAGGATATGTTACAATTGGTCCTGCAGATTGTGATCTGCATTCTCTGGCAAAGTGACCCATCTTGTTACATTTGTAACACTTAATTTTAGACTTATCCAACCATACTTTCAACCCCCCATGCAATCCTGGAAATCTTCTACCAGTTCTTTTGTAGAATTTGCTTGCTCTAACACTCAAGAGTGCCAGCTGATGCAAAATGTCAATCTCTTCAAGGTCAGTGGGTTCAAAATGTTGTAAGTCATTCAATTCAAAGGATAAATTATCAGAGGCCTGGCTTTCACAATTTGCAGCAAAAGCAAAATTGGGTGTACTAGGATCAGAGTTAAAATTGTTTCCAGATGTTATGTCAATATACTGATCATAACTCTGATCCTTTCCATAGCTAGACCCCTCCTCATGACTATATAAAGCAGTGTTTCCCAAAGTATAGTTATCAGTCATTTTCCCTGACTCTTGCAACTTCTTTTTCTGGTTCAACTCTCTCTC